>BSBM01000722.1:4462500-6862500 GCA_027924585.1 Larix kaempferi | reverse complement strand
GGAGGAACCAGAGAAACTAAGAATCATAGGCTCAAATGAAGTACCTGAAAGCAAAGGCAATGTCAAACAAACTTATCTTTGGGGTAATTGTCCATGTTCAAATAGTGGAACATGACCTCAAGAGGATACAATAATGATCCAATACTGATGCATATATCATGACCACTAAAATACAAGCGTGGATCCATGAGGAACATAAGTGTAAACATAGCCACTTAAATACAAGGTGGATCTATTTCAAAACTGGAGAACATATCCATAGAGAACAAGCTGGATCTATGTCTCATCAAGAGCCAAAAAGAGTGTGGCTCAGTCTTGCGCAACTTGGGCGATAACATAAATGAGATGATGCTATCGAGGATCCCAAGGTCTTCATCCAAAAACAACCCAAGGTACAAACCTATCCATGCGAATAAATGAGTTGATGTCGAACATGGGAGGAATCGTTTGATTACCGGTCATTGATGTATACCGTTAAGAAACATGAGGGTGTCCACCAATAATGAGAATGGAACCCAAGGTAACTAGTACATTCAAGCAAGTGCGAATAGATGGTCTTTCCATCGAAAACTTGAAGAATCCATCAGATAGGAGACATTGATGTATTCCCATCTATCCAATAGTGAGGGAAACTGCCACTAATGACTGCAATCCCCAAGGTACTAACCAAAACTCTAAACTTCATTCCTAGAGCACAATGAGTTGAAGTCGATGGGAAGAATTCCGTTGGAAGGGAGGCCTTAATGCATCCTCTATCATCCAACACAAGGGACACTTAACATGTAGGAGATGATTTGGAGTAGGACTGAACACATGATGAAACATACTGACACCAAGGAATGGTCGACACATGAGGTCAAGGCAACTGTAGAATGGACGACATAGGTTATATCCTTGAACAGTGAGCACGACACAAGAGTGACTTGGGTAGCTTTTAACACAAATAGACCACGATACAAATCTGCAATGTAGGAGACATTAACAGATTCTCCATATGATTGGAAGACTAACCAAATGGAGGAGTAAGAACTCTGAGATCAGGTTTATCCTATGGCCAACACTAGAACCCAACTTGTTTGATAGACTCAAAACAGGTGCTTTGTTCAAGGAGATAGTTGACATGCTGCCATCATATTGAAAGATATTTTAACATTCTTCCCTTCCCTTTCCTTTTTCATTTTTTAATGAGATTGACAAAGAACTAAAGCATGCTCGATGGTATTTTCATATTTAAGGAGTCCAAAAAACCTAGAAGAAAAATCCATACACCTATCCGTGGATTTTATATCGAGCCTGGATTGGTCTGTGCTCGGTGGTGTTTCCTTGCTTATAGAGTTGAAAAACTTAAACAGTCCTCTATACACCTACTCATGGATTTTAATATTGAGCCCGGATTGGTCTGTTCTCAACGGTGTTTTCTTGTTTATAGAGTTGAAAAACTTAAATAGTCCTCTATTTACCCTCTGTGGATTTCACATCGAGCCTGAGTAGGTGAATGCTCGCTTGGTGTTTTCATATTTAGAAATCCTGAAAACCCTAAAGAAAGGCTCCAAAAGGTCCTTTTTCGTAAAGTTAGTCTCCTCCCCCGAAAAAGTATAAAACAAAGGAAGAAGAACTCTTCTAGCGCATACAAAAGTATACCTAGAGTATACCTTTTCTGTAAGTTATCCACCAAGGCCCGGAATAGGGGTAATTCTCTACCTGAGTGGATGTCACTTCAAATCCTTTAACGAGTCTGAAATGACAACTATACTCGGCAATCTTGTCATATTTAAAGAGTCTAACAAGAGCTTAGAGAAAATTCTATAGGGATCTTTTTCGTAAAATTTTAACAAGTCTGAAAAAGCAAACTCGTGACCTCCTTACTATTTTTAACGAGCTCAAAGGAGAGATGGAAGAATGCTCGTAGCCTGCTTACTATTTTTAACGAGCCCGAAGAAAAGGTGGAAGAATGCTTGTAACCTACTTACTATTTTTAACGAGCTCGAAGTAAAGGTAGAAGAATGCTCAAAAGACTCCATCAAGTAGGGTCGAGGCATGGGATCTCTTCATGAGGTCGGACAAAGATGTCACGGAAATCATTAAACAGATTGGTGTACGGAATGCTCTCATCAAGATAACAGTCCGCTCCAATAAAGATATGTTCTGTGACCCCAGGTTCAGTGGGAATGTTAATGGGGATGGTTCTCACTACACTCGTCCTATTCCATTCGGAAAAAATAGCTTGTGAAGTGGAAAGGACATAGGACCAATCAACATTATCACTGGGTCTCGAAGGGAACTCACCTCTCTCTATCAGGTTTAGAATAGGAAGTAGATAGGTCCTGGGGTGTAAATGTTCCCAAGGTTGTCTTAGGCCTATCATGGCTTCAAAAAATATTTCGTCAGAAGGAAAAACTGTTTCCAAACCATTAGGAGAGAGGATAGAGTCTGTTGACCGTGCAAAAGTAGGGTCCATATCCAACTCGGAAGAGACCAAAGGAGTCGGGATATGTTCTGTTGCAGGTTGTTGTGAATCCTCATTAATTATATCTGCAATGGATAAGGGCACTGATGGTTCTGATTCAGTAGGAAGGATCCCCGGATCAGTCCTAAGACCAACCGTGAAAGTTTCAGTAGAAGTACCTACATCAGAACGCATAAAAAGAACAGGGGAGGGTAGGTCGAAAGTGCCTATTAACGACCCATAAAGCCCTGCTCCTAAACTCTCAGTTACTGGGGCGGTTTGATCAACTAAGGGAATCGTGGACTCCAAAGAAGTCTGGTTGTTTCTCTGAGTGAAAGAAAGCTAATCGACTATAATGACCTTACCTTCAAAAGGGAACATAACAACTCGAAAAACTACCAATGCAATAGCTCGCATGGCATATGTCCAACTCCTGCCTAATAACATGTTGTAATCAAGCAGAGCATCCATAACTTCTACTTCTACAGCAACTGTCTTACCAACCAAAGTGACATCAAATGATGGCAAGACCCCATGTGGACGGACATTTCTGCCATCAAATGCAATAAGCAGTGTGTTAGAAGGGGCTAACTCTGGGGAACCCAAAGATTTCCAACAAGAAATTGAAATTATGCACATTGACGCTCCCTCATCTATGACAACTCGTCTAATGGTCATTGAGCCATGGACGACTTCTATCTGAAGGGCAACGTGGTACGACAATTAGTATTTGATATCAGCCATATCAAATCGCGCAGACATGTTAGAAGATTCCATACTTCCAATAGTTTCCAGAAGTGCATTTCGTTGTAATGGAAAACTTTGCAGGACTTCTAAGGTGGACATGGCACAAGGGGTATGGGCTAGATCTTCAACCACATTGTAGTTGGAAGTAACTCGAGTGTTGGGATTGTGCGATGCTTGCTTCAAGACACCTTTCAGGATCTTGGGTAGTGGGTCCACAGGTATGTGGAGTGGAGTGGAAGATTCTGGAATCTCCTTATCCTTCTTCTGTATATCTGGGGGGTAATTTCTTGCTCTTGTTTGTAAGAGTGCGTCCGAGCTAACCATGTTAATAAAAGTTTGATCAACTGAAGCATGTGTGGTGCCCCCAGTATTGGAGGTGCTAGAAGATGAACCCTGCCCCTTAGGGAATGGATCTTTAAGTACAACAGGTTTTTTTTCTTGAAGTAGCTTCTGGGATTCTTCAAGTAGAGGGCATTGGTGAGTGAGGTGGTCCTGCTTGCAAAGTTTACAAGGGAACTTAACCTTCTTCTTCTCTTTGTTACCCTCCTCGACATTCTCTTTTTTGGGATTTTGATGGTTCCCCTCTCCTTTCTTGCCCTTCTTTTTGTTGTTGGGATGCCAAGGGCCCTTTTGATTATTCTGAACCTGGTTAACATATTCAAAAGTAGAAGGAGAGGTTGTGATGGAAGTAACTTCTGCAGTTGATTGTTTGACAGATAAGGCATGAACCTGTTTGGTCAATGCTTCGAAAGCTGCAGAGTCAATTGAACCTAATATGTCGTCAGCATGCGGTCCAGGTTTAGGTTTGCTCAGATCAGTATTTTATCATGGTGCATCAGGTATGATTTCATAAAGTAACCCAGATTGTGCGTAAACAAGGTCTAATTGTTGGGTCCGTCAGATGGCTTCTTCCTCTTTAGACACTCTAGAAGTAGCTACTTCCTTATAAATATAGGAAGGAGTGATTTCAAATACCACTCAAGAAGGAATTCTGGAGGTGTGTTGGCTCTAATGAGCCTCTTCCGTCTTCGCCACTCCTGAATGTGATCAGATAAGTGAGTGGCTTTATTTTTCCTAAATGTAGACAAAAGGTCTTTCCGGTATCATACCGAATAGGAAGCTGGAAGTGATTAAAAAAGACAATCGCGAGATCCCCAAAAATAAAGAATGTAGCTGCAGGTAACTCAATGTACCATTTGGCTGCAGCACCGGTTAAGGTCCTTTGGAACAGTCTGAAACTAATGGAATCTTCATTTAATAAGTTCGAGGAACACCATAAATGGAAAGTAGTGACATGATCACTAGGGTCCTTGTTGGCCCGGTTTTGCAACCAGGCTTAGTGCTATGGGCACCTGCTAACTAGTAGCAGCAGTTTCAATGTAAATAAATAACAATAAACTAATTAAACAAGACTAACCATGGATCTATGCAAAGATATTAAGCAAATAACAAAAATAATTTAAAATCAAGAACAAGATAATGTAAAATAATGAATTTGTATTGAAAGAATGGGGCAAGCAAGTGCTTGCAGAATCAATACCTCTAATGGTGAGGTTGAATGGCTCCAAGGATGAGCAACTCCAATCTCCAATGGTCTCTTCTCCAATGTGGTTTGCAATAGCTAAAATGCTCAAGGGAGATTTCAGCAGCATAAGGATGAGATAATGGATGGATGTGAAATGAGGAGCCCCTACCACCTTTTTATAGGTTTTGGTGGTGGGGAATACCATTTGTGGTTTTGTGGAAACCAAATGGTATTGACCAACATGGTTTAGGTACTTTTCCCTCCTTTTTTCCTTTTTTGAATAAAAATAATATTTTAATTCCCTTTTTAATATTTTTGGGAATTTGGACCCTTTTTGAGGGTTTTTTATGATTTTCTTGGAAAAATAATCTTTTTTAATGGAAAAAGGGGTGTACTAAGGTCTTTTGGTGACCTTTTGTTGGTTTCGGAGGCTCAGATGGTGAAAAAGTGGACAAGTGGGTCATGTGAATAGGGAAATGAGCTAGTGAGCACTTTTTGGGTGTTAATAGATTGCCCCCTGATGTGTGAGGGAAGGAGCTCATCGTATGGCCGATAGACATCATAGTTCATTTGTCTTTTTCTGTGTTTTAGGGGAGAGAAGAGACCGGTTGGAGACTGGAGCCACGGCCCTTGGAAGCTACAAAAACAAAAAATATTACATGGCCTCAATATGAATGAGGTATAATCTTTGATAATGGATGAGGCGGGAATTCCCATGCTCGTATCAAGACATATACATAACAATTAGTCCCAAGAAGGGGGATCTAATACATAAAGAATCTACTGGTACATCATAATGGTCCAGGGGGGACATTATTTTGTGATATACTCCTGATCATAACTGATCTCAATAACTGATACACTGGACTAGCTGATGAACTGCTGAAACTGAAGGTGTCCAATATCTGTAGGGACTCAAAGACTATGAGTCATCTCTGAGAAATAATATAACTGTATACTCAAGGTAGTATGAAACTGGGGTGTATCTGAATACTGTCACCATGCGCAACCCGGATATCTATAGAAAAAATGTAACTGGTTGTATCAAAGGTAGACTCTCAAATGTGGAGGAGTCAGGTGGTATCCGGGGTCTTCGACTAATAACTGAACGGACCAATACCCTGTGCGAGTCTCAACGATGCGATCAAGGTGTTGAAGTCGAGCATGTGAGAAACAACCATTCGGAGAGGCACTGAGGATTCCTCTCGAAATAATTCGTAGGAACTCATCATAAATGGTAATGAGTCCAAGACACAGGGATTCGGGTTCATTTTTCGGCGTCCATTTTCGGCTTTCGCCTCGTGGTTTTTTGCCAGACAGTCACGCGGCTCATTGCAACCTCATGACTTTTTTCTGCGTGGCTCGCCGCGGTTTCGTGGTCAATTTACGCGCTGCACATCGTGGCTTCGCGGCCATTTGCTGCGCTGCACATCGCGACTGTGTGACGAAAACCCGCGTTGCACATCGCAGCTGAAAACCACGCTTCCCATCGCGATTGTGTGACAGGAATCTGCGATGCACATCGTGGCTTCGCGGCCGAAACCCACGCGGCCCATCGCGACTGTTTTCCCGAAACCCGCGATGCAAGTTTTTTCAATTCGGCCAATTGTTTGAAAATTATTTTTTGCTGTATTTTCTGCCCATTTAGCATATTTTACAGTATTAAATTTCCTACATTTTTACAGCCATATTAAATCTTTTACTATTTAGAATGCTCCATTTAAAAGTCTTTTTACAAAATTTTCAGAAATTGAAAGAGAGATTTTTCTGCATTTTATCTATATCAAGGTTTTACTGTTTATTTGCTCGAAACTTTTGCTGAAGCAATTTTTAAGAGATCCATTTATTTCTTGAAGTATTCATGTTATTTGCTTTCCTTCGAATTATTTCAAAGATCCATTATTTTTGAATAGTTTTTTCAAGCATTTACATTTCAAAAACGCCTTTATTTTTTTGCAAAACTGGAAGCGTATTTTCTTTCATTTGTAAAATCGCCCAAGCGAGGCAAATCAATTTTAGTTTAAATACCACACTTGCACCCACTCTGCCACATAATTTAAACTGAGCCTTAAATTTTACCTTAAACTCAACCAACTTTTAACCCCACTTGGGGAGCACTTAAAAGAATTTTGTAGTTAGGTAGAATTGAGGGGATAGGTGTTCCAATAACACCCTTCAGTTATTACATTTGAGACATAGCTATTGTCCATTAGGGAACCAAAATCCCCTAGTATTTTTTGGCACGGTCACAACCAATTTATCAGAGGGCCTCTCCCCTAGGAGGGTTGAAGTCACCAGACTGGTTTCGGAGGCCTGAGTGGAATACCACAATCCATTCAGTAACCGAAGGCTACCTTTCGCAGTTCTCGGGGTATCCCTGTATGGAGGTACTGCGGTAAAAGGACCAAACGGAAGATTCACCTTTTCTGAACGTGTCATGAATGGGGTATCCTAGTTGCCACTCTTTAGGATTGTCTACCCGGTGTCCATCCCGGTAGGGGGATATCTATCCGTTGATTCAACACTCTATATTATCTGACTTGGATTTCATCACCTTGCAGAGGATATCGTTTGTTGACTCACAATACTTCTAGTTAGGTGTTTGCATGATACATTACCCACCTTTGGTCTAGTAGCACCTCTTTTTTCTAGAAATTGTTTGACTGTTGGTATTCTGACCAATTTTGTTGCATCCCTCCACTTATTATAGCACAGCTGCTATAATAAGTGCTTTTTGAGGTTGATTTTTGGCATGAGAGCCTTTCTTTTCACTCCCCTTTTCTGCACTCTTTGTTGCATTAGGGTTTCAAGTTTCTTACATTACCACCTTACACTGAAATTTTTTATTTCTCACCATTGAGAATTTTAGACGATCTCGTCGTCTTCAGGGTGAACCCCCTCACTTCAGTCTACCTGGATCTCCACGTCACCGACGTCGAGCCTTATCCCTTGACTCAACACGTCATCGACCAAACATACAATCATCCAATTCTGACACGCCTCACTTCACATCTGATTCTGAGGCTGAATCTGAAAACCCTACTGAATTATTACCAACCAACCTCATGGCTGGAACACAATATGACCCACTTTTTACCAGTACTATTGGAGATACATCCACAAACCCTTCTCCTACCGTGCCATCCATGGTAACAACAACCCCTCTAGGCATGCCTAATATAGGGGACACTCCACCTTTAGGTATGCCCAACACAGGACTACCTCCAATTATGGGTATGCCAAACATAGGAATCACACCACCTGTCATTACCACAACCCAGATCCCAGGAATTCCTGGCACTATTCCTAACCCCGGTGTAACCCATGTTGCACTTGGAAATGCTGGTCCATACCAAACCACAGCAGTTGGAGGACACATACCTTCAATACCTAGCATACCCTTAGGGGCTACTGGGCCACTACATAATGCCACCATGAATAGTTATGTCCCAGTCACTACGCCACACCCATCTGCTAGTTTACCTTACATGGCTAGTCTGAACTTACTAGACTTAGCCAGGCTAACCAATGATCCTATCAGGCACAGCCCTACATGGACACCCATGCCTACAAAGCTCCCCTCGGACATACCCAAGTTTGAAGGAAAACCTGGGGAGGACCCTCAAAACCACATAATGTCTTTTCACCTATGGTGTTCATCTAACTCCACAGTGGATGAATCCATTCGTCTAAGACTGTTGCAACGAACGTTCACTGGCTCTGCAGCCAAGTGGTACATCAAACAACCACATGGGATCCACCATACTTTTACGTCTCTCGCCTCCACTTTCCTTCAGTTTTTTCAGCTACCTGTACGTTACGATGCAGGAGTTGAAATACTGTTGTCTTGCAGACAAAACACAGCTACCCACATCACGGACCACATCCATGAGTGGCGCAAGCGTCGTAGCCTCTGTAAGATTAAACTGGATGACTGTATATTTTTTGACTGGTTTCTTAAATCACTCCTACCCCTCATAGCAAAAGACGTAGCTTCCGAACGATCCCAGTCAGAGGAAGAAGCTATCCTAAAAGCTCAGCAATTTGACCTAAAAACTATAAAAAGGTGGTAGGGGCTCCTCACTTTCCATCCATCCATCATCCTATCTTCATGCTGTCAAAATATCTCATGAGCTTTTGACCATTGTAGCTATCTTGGAGAAGAGACCTTTGGAGCTTAGAGCTACTCACCTTGGAAGTTCCTCAACACAAATCCTCACCATTTGAGGTATCTTAATACAATACTCATTCTTTTTATTTCTTGTTCTTGAATCATTTTCAGAAAATTTTATTTGTTATATGCACATGCTAGTTTAGTTTAGATTCCGATTTATAATTGTTGTTTTTTCTTTCGATATTTGAAACTGCTATCACTTGTTGATAGGTGCCCATTGCACTAAGCTTGGTTGCAAAACCAAGCCAATAGTTTTTGGTGACTCCGCTGGCTTCGAATTCTTATATCTCAGTTTTTTGCTTTAGATCTTAGTTTTTGTTAGTTTTAATCAATTTAATTCATAGATGTGCCATCCTAGACAGCAGATCCATTGCTGTTCTATATCTTGGCCCCTTCTATTGCCATTAACAGCTCGAAATTTCCATTTTCAGGTTCACTTTTCGGCGTCCGTTTTTGGCTTTCGCTCGTGGTTTTTTCCCAGATAGTCACGCGGCTCATCGCGACCTCACGACTTTTTTCTGCGTGGCTCACCACGGTTTCGTGGCCAATTTACGCGCTGCACATCGTGGCTTCGCGGCCATTTGCCGCGCTGCACATCGCAACTGTGTGATGAAAACCTGCACTGCACATCGCAGCTGAAAACCATGCTTCCCATCACGATTGTGTGACAGGAATCCGCGCTGCACATCGCGGCTTCGCGGCCGAAACCCACGCGGCCCATCGAGACTGTTTTTCCGAAACCCGCGATGCAAGTTTTTTCAATTCGGCCAATTGTTTGAAAATTATTTTTTTGCTGTATTTTCTGCCCATTTAGCATATTTTACAGTATTAAATTTTCTGCATTTTTACAGCCATATTAAATCTTTTACTATTTAGAATGCTCCATTTAAAAGTCTTTTTACAAAATTTTCAGAAATTGAAAGAGAGATTTTTCTGCATTTTATCTATATCAAGGTTTTACTGTCTATTTGCTCGAAACTTTTGCTGAAGCAATTTTTAAGAGATCCATTTATTTCTTGAAGTATTCATGTTATTTGCTTTCCTTCGAATTATTTCAAAGATCCATTATTTTTGAATAGTTTTTTCAAGCATTTACATTTCAAAAACGCCTTTATTTTTTTGCAAAACTGGAAGCGTCTTTTCTTTCATTTGTAAAATCGCCCAAGCGAGGCAAATCAATTTTAGTTTAAATACCACACTTGCACCCACTCTGCCACATAATTTAAACTGAGCCTTAAAATTTACCTTAAACTCAACCAACTTTTAACCCCACTTGGGGAGCACTTAAAAGAATTTTGTAGTTAGGTAGAATTGAGGGGATAGGTGTTCCAATAACACCCCTCAGTTATTACATTTGAGACATAGCTATTGTCCATTAGGGAACCAAAATCCCCTAGTATTTTTTGGAACGGTCACAACCAGTTTATCAGAGGGCCTCTCCCCTAGGAGGGTTGAAGTCACCAGACTGGTTCCGGAGGCCTGAGTGGAATACCACAATCCATTCAGTAACCGAAGGCTACCTTTCGCAGTTCTCGGGGTATCCCTGTATGGGGGTACTGCGGTAAAAGGACCAAACGGAAGATTCACCTTTTCTGAACGTGTCATGAATGGGGTATCCTAGTTGCCACTCTTTAGGATTGTCTACCCGGTGTCCATCCCGGTAGGGGGATATCTAGCCGTTGATTCAACACTCTATATTTTCTGACTTGGATTTCATCACCTTGCAGAGGATATCGTTTGTTGACTCACAATACTTCTAGTTAGGTGTTTGCATGATACATTACCCACCTTTGGTCTAGTAGCATCTCTTTTTTCTAGAAATTGTTTGACTGTTGGTATTCTGACCAATTTTGTTGCATCCCTCCACTTATTATAGCACAGCTGCTATAATAAGTGCTTTTTGAGGTTGATTTTTGGCATGAGAGCCTTTCTTTTCACTCCCCTTTTCTGCACTCTTTGTTGCATTAGGGTTTCAAGTTTTTTACATTACCACCTTACACTGAAATTTTTTATTTCTCACCATTAAGAATTTTAGACGATCTCGTCGTCTTCAGGGTGAACCCCCTCACTTCAGTCTACTTGGCTCTCCACATCACCGACGTCGAGCCTTATCCCTTGACTCGACACGTTATCGGCCAAACATACAATCATCCGATTCTGACACGCCTCACTTCACATCTGATTCTGAAGCTGAATCTGAAAACCCTACTGAATTATTACCAACCAACCTCATGGCTGGAACACAATATGACCCACTTTTTACCAGTACTATTGGAGATACATCCACAAACCCTTCTGCTACCGTGCCATCCATGGTAACAACAACCCCTCTAGGCATGCCTAATATAGGGGACACTCCACCTTTAGGTATTCCCAACACAAGACTACCTCCAATTATGGGTATGCCAAACATAGGAATCACACCACCTGTCATTACCACAACCCAGATCCCAGGAATTCCTGGCACTATTCCTAACCCTGGTGTAACCCATGCTGCACTTGGAAATGCTGTTCCATACCAAACCACAGCAGTTGGAGGACACATACCTTCAATACCTAGCATACCCTTAGGGGCTACTGGGCCACTACATAATGCCACCATGAATAGTTATGTCCCAGTCACTACGCCACACCCATCTGCTAGTTTACCTTACATGGCTAGTCTGAACTTACTAGACTTAGCCAGGCTAGCCAACGATCCTATCAGGCACAGCCCTACATGGACACCCATGCCTACAAAGCTCCCCTCGGACATACCCAAGTTTGAAGGAAAACCTGGGGAGGACCCTCAAAACCACATAATGTCTTTTCACCTATGGTGTTCATCTAACTCCACAGTGGATGACTCCATTCGTCTAAGACTGTTGCAACGAACGTTCACTGGCTCTGCAGCCAAGTGGTACATCAAACAACCACATGGGATCCACCATACTTTTACGTCTCTCGCCTCCACTTTCCTTCAGTTTTTTCAGCTACCTGTACGTTACGATGTAGGAGTTGAAATACTATTGTCTTGCAGACAAAACACAGCTACCCACATCACGGACCACATCCATGAGTGGCGCAAGCGTCATAGCCTCTGTAAGATTAAACTGGATGACTGTATATTTTTGGACTGTTTTCTTAAATCACTCCTACCCCTCATAGCAAAAGACGTAGCTTCCGAATGATCCCAGTCAGAGGAAGAAGCTATCCTAAAAGCTCAGCAATTTGACCTAATTTACACCCAATCAGGCTATCTCTACACCATCATACCAGACGCCCCACGAGGCGATTCTTCACGCAGTGACGCGCCGGGGCATCACATGCCGCTGATGCTATTATTGGCCAAGTCACACCGCAAATTAAACCTTTTAGCATGGTGAGCACCATAAATGCCCCAAACCTCTCTAGGGCTACATCTAATTCTGGAGCGACAACTTCCTACGCTCCAACGAATCAAACTCATCACACTCATGGACCCTCTTGTCCACAACATTGCTATGGGCAAGCGCCATCAGCATATGTACCTCCCAGATACTATAACCAACCTGCCACCTAGAACCCGATTCAATTCCCGCCACAACTAATATATTACCCACAGCAAGCTATAACAGCTAACCCAACACCTCCAATAGCTCAGTGTTACCAACAACCCCAGCAGGTAACTGGACCACCTCCAGCTCCACCAGCTTATTATCCACCGCAACCTGCTCCCGCACCTGCGGCAAACCAAAATCCTCCCGCTACTCATGGGCAAGTGTACACATAACACAATCAGCCCCAACATCAAAACAACCAACGCAACCAGGGTGGACAACAAAACCATGGAAGAGGACGTAACTGCGGCAACAACCAACAACATAATCAAGGTCCACCACCTCCCAATCCTCCAAATAATAACAATGCTGCTCCTCCCAACCAGAATCCGGATCGTCATCCCAAGCAGCCCAAAAAAATAACCTAAGAACAAACCACCCATGTTCTATATGCAGGGTCTATGGACACTATACACATGCTTGCCCACATTTGGAGCGAGCTCGACAACTCTGGACTGATGATGCCCATCGCCAAGGGCACGCGGCTCCTCAGGCGCCACCCAACCCCACACCCCCTCAGCAAAAACCTTTGGTGCTGCAAAATCCCTTACCAACCCAAGGCGTAGTGAACACTCAGCCGTTGGCTCCCCCTCAAGGCAACGCGCCACCACAACAACAGATCACTTATGCCGCTTCTGATCAACCCATGTTCGATTCATATACCCACCACTTGTTAATGATGTCATCCGCTGATGTCAACCTCCAAACACATTGGAACCAGGGATCAAATTTGAAGGGTGGGGTCCCATTTTACTATGAAGGGCTATGAGATATTGAACCCTTCAATGCTGCCATGTAAAAATAAGTTATTCTTTTCATTTGAAAATGTAATAGTACATCAAAATTTCAATGTTTACTGACGTAGTAAAGTTGAGAGGCTTTATATTTCAGTGGATATAGCAACACTGAACATTATATATGTCATATAACACAACCATATTTCGCCCCGATCTAGCGGCTCAGTCTCTAGGCCACTATGCCACCTTTGCCATCTTATAAGTTTCCCAAATTGAGCAAAGAGAACTATTTGACTCCAGCCAACTTTTGTTCTCAATAGTTAATTATGGACCCTGTATGCTTCTTCTTTATAGCCCCCCCCCCTAGATCTCGTTATACATACTAAATCCGTGGTATGATGGAGTAGAGGATGGGTTGTGAAGCATAAGTAAAACGTAGGTAGACCAAGTAGAGAGGAGATGCATAGATGGTTGAAGTTCTTGTTATATGGTTGAAGTTCGAGTTTTTTTCCAGACCAACCGATAAAGGAAACTTGGAAGTAGCTCAACCACAGTGGAATAGGGGTATAAGAAAAATCTTGTTTCTATTCATGCAATATTATATATTGATGGTCGGAGCCATGGAAGCATGGAATTCGAGCATTGACTTGATACAACAAAGAAAACAAAAGGTGGAACTCGGGAGCTGCAGGATTGACTTGATACAACAAAGAAAACATAGGGCGTGAGGCTGGGAGCCGTAGATGGTAGGATTAACTTGATACAACAAAGAAAACACAGGGCTATAGGTAGGGTCCACAGGCAGGAGCAACAACCTGCAACATTACAAGAAGTTTATGGATTGTGGATTTTGTCTAAAATGCCAAATTCGCGGGGGCACATTAACATAATATATTATATATTGAATCCTCAATTAACTCACGGAGTCAGCATTCACGAATTGGTATGTGATAACTTGTAACTTGGTAAGCCCACTAGCAACAACACGTATGAGCCACCTACCATGTTTAATAATTTTGTTGATGCCATTAAATGTGTTAAACACGTAAGTGCTCGCTACAAACACGAGAACTTCGAAGCGTTCAAACCATGGGTTGCTTAGTGTAAGCCCGTCCACGTAAGTTGCTCAATGATATTATTAGAGGCCCAATGGTCCATGATCCATGGATGATCGAACACGTGGATATTGGAGAGTAACTGAGTCCCACTCCCAAGTCACCTAGCTAGTAGCCGCATTCCCAATTTCCCACTAAAAACTGTTGATGGGTGAAATTTGAAGCTACCCTTCTGTTGAAATTTTAAACAGTAGTGGTTAATTTAATTAATGAAGGGCTTACCATGAAATTAATTTTTTTTTTCATGGTAAAATTTGAAGTGGCCTTCTATGATGTGTAAAATGACCTCTTAAAGGCCCTGAAGGCTTCAAATTTGAATCTTGGTCGGATCCAATATGGATCCACCCCTGAAGATCCTCCCTCCTACAAAAACACTAACGCTCATCCCATTGATCAGACGTTACGTATACCTCCGGCTCCACTCGATGGCGCCTCTAAAGCACCTCGCTTCCCACTTCGTCGCATCAACAATAAGCCCAATGCTCGCGTTGCGTCAAATTACAGCATTGTAGATGACTTAGCCCAGTCTCCCGCAGCCATGTCTGCTTTAGAAGTCTTAAAAAACTGTCCTTCACAGAGCAAGACTTTGCTCTCTGCCATTGGTTCTATTGACCCCAATGATTCACAACTGATGGCAGAACCACGTCTTCCTTCCACTTTAGCATTCCAAGTTTTTGTTTCCATTCGGAATCTTGTCATCCATCGCTGCATTATCAATGAAGGTGCCTCTGCATGTGTTATGTCCACATTCGTTTGGCAGAAGTTGGGATCCCCTACTCTCAAGCAGTCCACCACTGCGTTGCGAGTCTACGACGGCCGTTCGGCTCAACCCCAAGTTCTGTTAGCTAATGTCCCCATCCAGCTGGCTGGTAAAACCGTGCTCATTAACATAGAGGTCATCAATGCCCAACTTGATTATAACCTCTTACTTGGTCGCAGCTACATGTATGCCATGCGGGCGGTTGCCTCATCCATTTTTCGTACCATGATGTTCCCCTATGACGGACGCGTGGTCAAGGTTGACCAAATCACCTATTACGATCCCAAGGCCCCCACTGCACCCGAAAATGTTCTCCCCATGGTTGAACAACCTGTTTGTGGTGCAACTACCTTGTTTGTATCCTCCGTGGGACTCAGACTTTACACCAAGTCACCTATGACTTCCACTTTTTCATCGATCTCACCACCTTTACCGATAACAAAAACATTGGATTTGTGAACCCTGTTGCACACCACACAACAGCCTTCGTCACTACCACAAACACCCACAGTGCCTACTCATATTGGCACAACGCCAATTCACACCATCCCGTTCTTGTTCCCATTCTCCGGAGTTGTCAGTTCACCAGTAATGGCTACACTCAACCTTCCTGGATTAACATTAGGGATACTTGTATGGTACTTACCTGCTCCGAGCCCTTCGCCGACTCCGACTGTTATTTTAAAACCGGTACAACCTATCCCCACTACCAACCACCCACCCCCTCCCATCACTCATCTGCAAAACAGACCTCCCCCAATAGTGACTACAGCATCAACATCCAAAAATGCTCCACCTTTGTTACGGAACATAGGGGGCAGAGGCCCACCAACTTATAACACTGGACTCATAACTCACACCCCCCAGCAACCCCCAAGGTAGCTAAAACCCCCCCAGCTATTCGTATTCCCCCTAAGTGCTCGTTGTGTGACGACATAGGCCATGCCACTCATCAATGTCCACAATTACCTGCACTCCATGAACACATGAATATGTTGGATAACGACACCGGAATTCCAGTAGTAAGACTTGAGCCACCTCCTCATCCTCGCGACAAAACACTCCGCACTAACCACCCTTGTGCGATATGCGGCATTTATGGCCATTATTCACACCACTGCCCTGATCTCCTAGATTACAGAGCAGCGTTGTATGAGTTGAATAACGTCAACTTAGAGATATCTCCTCCCATCTTCTTCGGAAGAAGTCAATACCATCTATATGATTTCAACCACATACAAACCAGAACCCGTCGATTTATGGTCTGATTACTTCCATATTGATGAGCAAATTTTAGAAACACTCACTACACCGGACTACCCTTGGGATGATATGCATCATCGCTCATACTTCCTCCATGAGGCGTCTACATCCACTGCAGCAAACCAACTATCAATCGAGTCAAAAGATTTCCTACCAACTAAGGTTGATTGGTTCAAGGACCCCATCCCAGCACCAGATGCCTTCGAAGAAGGGAACATGTCCAACATTTCCCCTATTATACAAATCAACATTTCCACCACACCTGGAAAACCTGAGTTCATCTCGCTAGGTGCATCTTGCACTGAAGCGGAAACTCAGGCATATAAGAAACTCTTCCAAGAGTTTCGTGATGTCTTCGCCTGGTCTTACACCGAGATGCCTGGCCTCGATCCCAAAATTATGGAACATCACATCGACACTTGGCCCAATGTGGCTCTTGTCCGACAAAAACAACGGCCCATTCACCCGTCCAAGCTCCCAGCTGTTAAAGCCGAGATTGAAAAACTCCAAAAAGCAGGATTCATATATCCTATTGCCTACACCACCTGGGTTTCAAACCCAGTGCCAGTAAACAAAAAAGTGGGCACTATACGTGTTTGTACTGATTTCTGAGACCTCAACCTCGCTTGTCCCAAAGACAACTTCCCCACACCTTTCATTGACCAACTAATCGATGAATGTGCGGGACATGAGGTCCTTTCTTTTATGGACGGTTTCTCTGGATACAACCAAATAAAAATCCGAAAAGAAGATCAATATAAGACAGCTTTCACCACCCCATGGGGCACCTTCGCCTATCGCGTCATGCCTTTTGGCCTCAAGAATGCTAGAGCCACCTTCCAACGCGCCATGACTTATTGCTTCCACGATCTCCACAAGATCATAAAATTTTATCTAGATGACCTCACCGCTAGATCCAAGAAGCGATCTGACCATTTAGACGACCTTCGACAAGTTTTCATGCGTTGTCGAAAATACAACATCCGCTTGAACCCTCTCAAGTGTGTCTTTTGTGTTACATCAGGTCGCCTGCTGGGGTTTGTTATCTCAGAGAAAGGCATCACTGCAGACCCCTTAAAATTCCAAGGCATTCTAGAGTTACCATCACCCCGCACATTAAGACAACTGCAAAGCCTACAAGGGAGGTCCAACTTCCTCCTCCGCTTTGTCCCTGACTATGCCACAATGGTCCATGGTTTCCTACGACTACTACGTCTGCATACCCGTTTCATATGGGACCAACAAGCAGAGACAACTTTCACCGACTTAAAGAAAGCACTCACGAACGCCCCGTTGATTTCTCCTCCAGATTTCACCAAAGATTTCACCCTCTATGTTTCAGCATCCGAGCATGCTGTATCTGGAGTTCTTGTACAAGAAGATACTGCTCGCCAAGAGCATGTCATCTACTATGTGAGCCAGACCTTGTCCGGCACACCCCTCCGATACCCACATGAAGAAAAGATGGCCCTCGCCGTCGTTTTTTCAGTACAAAATCTGTGACATTATATTCTCCTAAGCCACACCACAGTCGTCGCTAATTCCAATCCTATGGTTTACCTCTTGACGCGTCGCCTTCTTCAAGGCCGTGTATCTAAATGGGTGATTATCCTACAAGAGTACAACCTTACTTTCAAGACCCCAAAGAGCACCAAGGCCCTAGCACTAGCTCAACTCATCACAGATCTCCCATCCTCTTCGTCATCACTCGCTATCCAAATGGATCTCACTGGCGACCACATTTTCATCATTTCGTCTGACGACCCATGGTAAAAAGACATCTTAATCTACCTCCACACACAAAAATTTCAACCCCACATCAATCGTGATGGACGCCGTCGTATACGACACCACGTCCCCTGATACCTCTTGTTAGGAAATGTACTTTATCGACGCGGCGTCGATACCATCTTATGACGCTGCCTATCTCATAACGAGGCAGAACAAGTCCTTAATGATTGCCATAGCGGTGCCTGCGGAGGCCACTTCTTCGGCATGGCCACTTCCCAAAAGAACATCCGCGCAGGTTACTTTTGGCCTTCATTATTTACTGATTGCATCACTGTAGTCAAACATTGTCAAAACTGCCAACTTTTTGCCCCAAAAGCAAGAACCCCACCCACCCCCCTTCATCCAGTCGTCACTGCCGGACCATTCTGCAAATGGGACATCGACTTCCTCGATTGCAATCCCACGTCATCCGGCGGTCACAAACACATTATTGTGGCCGTAGATTATTTCACCAAGTGGGAGGAGGCCATGCCAACTTACAATTGCAAGGCCGACACCACAGCATGGTTTTTTCTCAACCATGTTATCGCTCGTTTTGGAGTGCCAAATCAACTCGTCTCAGACCACGGCTCTCACTTTGAAGACGCCGTCTAGAGAGAAATATCAACCTTACTAAAATTTGAACACCATTTCTCCTCCGCCTACTACCCCAAGGAAACGACCAAGTCGAAGCGATCAACAAAATTTTGAAAACCATCCTCCAACGCACTGTAGACAAACACAAATCAAATTGGCACCACATGCTCTTCCCCGCACTATGGGCATACCGCACGCCAACCAAAACCGCCACCGGTTTTACCCCTTTCCACTTAGTTCACGGTGTCGAGTCCGTCCTCCCCATTGAGTGCAAGATTCCAACCCTACATATGGCCGTTGAACTCCTACTGGACACTGCCCCAATAGAGCAACACTTACTACTCCTGGAGCAGGCCGATGAAGATCAGCGCACAACCCTTCAAACCATGGAAGCAGCCAAGAACCGATCCAAACTGAGTTATGATAAAAATTTCCACCCAAGAAATTTTATTGAAGGGGACCTTGTCCTCACCTACGATCAGGCTCATGACAAAAATGGGAAAGGAAAGTTTGTGTCCATGTGGCAAGGCCCATATATTATACACACTTGCCTCGGACAGGGGGCATACATTTTGACCGATTCAGAAGGAAACCCCCTCTGCAACCCATGCAACGGGTTGTACCTCAAGTGATTTTACCCATAGTAAACCTGATGGACACCACCATCCATTATTGTACAGTATTATTTTTTTTTTCACAAAAAATTCAAAAAACCTAAAATATTTGTTTTCTCTGCTTGACCACAGATGGATCCTTTTCCACACTGCTACGTCGGTTTCACTGATGGTGAAAGCCGTTGGCCCCTCAATCTGGCCTCATCAGCTTGGGTAATATACTCCCCTTCACATGAGTTGATCCACATTGACGGAGTGTGTTTAGGTGCTGCTACCAACAACCAAGCTGAATACGATGCCATGACCGGTCTCCTGGTCGCAATTTTCCTAATGAGCATACGTCACCTTAACGTTTTCTTGGACTCACAACTCCTTGTTTCCCAGCTCAACAATGATTACCAGGTACGTGATCCCTGTCTTTTCAAAAAATTCTTGCGTACTAAACAAATGGTTCGACCGTTTGAATCCATTTCATTTACACATATCCCAAGAAACCTCAATAGTGTAGCCGACCATATGGCCAACAACATTCTTGACTGGCACACCAATCAAATCATATCATAAACAAAAAATGCATCCATGTGCATAACATGTGCCGCCACGGGCATATTTATAAATATGACAAAAAAGCATCCACATGCATAACACGTGCCTCCATGGGCATATACAAAAAATCAAAATGTTGCATCCACGTGCATAACATGTGCCTCCACGGGCATATAGAAAATCAAACATGCTTCCACGGGCGAACAAAAAGACAATGAATGCATCCATGTGCATACATGACTATATACCAACATCATATATATATATATATATATCATCATAATATAGTCAAAACATGTCATAGGTGTCCTCAGCACCCAATATACAAAAATACATCAACCATACAAAAAGTGCTTCCCCATATGCTCATCAGCATTTGGGGGCAGATACAATATCATATAATCATCATGGTCCCTAGGCTCCTCTGGCGCCTCCTCCGCTGGCCCCGCTGGATCATGCCGAGCCCGAACTCTCCTCTCCGCCGGCCCCGCTGGAGCATCTCGTAAACGAATCCTCCCCTCCACCGGCCCTGTGGAAACTCACACGTAACAATGACACGTCATATGGGCCCCACGTCCTATTTATAGAAATTCCACAATTTTTCAAACAACCATTCCGGTGTCATACAATGTCCGTTCCTCAAACCGTTGCAATCAACACAGTGAGAACTTCATGATAGTTCCTTCCTTTTCCTGTTTTCACCAGGTCCAATTTTTGACAAATTTTTCATGCCCTTGTTACCTCGGTTTGCGTGCCACATCGATCGTCGTCCGTTTTTGACAAGTCTTATATCGCCGGATTCATTTTTTTGCGCTCGTGATGATGCTTGAGATCATTTCTCGCTCTCATGCCCAGATTTTTCGGGCATTTTTTCCATGCCCCCTTGTCGCCTCAGTTTGCATGCCACATCGGCCGTCGCCCGTTTTTGACAGGTCTTACGTCGCCGGATTCAGTTTTCCGCGCTCGTGATAATGCTTGAGATCATTTCTCAATCTCACCCCATAATTTTTGAGCACTTTTTCAAAATGCCACTCATCACCTTGGTTTATGTGCCACATTTGATGTTGCCCCTTTTTGACAATCTTATGTCACCGGATTCAGTATTCCGCACACATGATGATGCTTGAGACCTTTTCTCGCTCTCATCAATCCCTTTTTTGTTCGGTATAATTTTACACCTTTTTCGGGCCGAGCAATCCCTTTTACGAAAAAGGCACTTAGGGAGTTTCTGTTAAGCTCTCTTCTGACTCCTAAAACAATGAAAAGATCGCCGAGCAACCTTGCTTCCTTTCATGGTCGCTAAACGTATCTAAAAGGGCGTCTACCTAGTATAAGTTTACCCCTTTTCCGGACCTTGTAGACTAATTACAAAAAGGAATACTCTAGTCACATCGGCTAGAAGAGTTCTCCATTTGCATCATTTTATGCTTTTTTGGGCCTTGGAGACTAACTTACAAAAAATAACACCAATGGAGTCCACTTACCGCTTTCAGACTCTCTAAACATGAAAGCGACCACGAGCAATCACCATCCTGGGCTCGTAAAAACCCACATGACGATACTCACAACCACTGCAGAGTCTTCTTATCGTTTTCAAACTCCCTAAAAATGAAAGCACTCATGAGCACGAACAGTCCTGGGCTCACAAAATCCATAGGATAGTACCATTTTCAGAGCACACTTTTATCCCTTCTTGGAGCTCATTGAAACTACGAAGAAGGACCCAATGGTGCTTATTGGCACCACAACAGATCACGTCTACTCATATGGCAGCTTCCCCATTTTGGTCGCCTTTGTTCAGAGTATTCTGCAGTATGTCACCCTGAGAATCCCTTGACAGCACCCATCAGCTCATTCCCTCAGTTAATGCATACCCTTCAGTCCCTAAAAGCTATGATCCCCACACCTACAAGTCAGTTCCCTATGCTTCCAGGTCAACCATGTCATCATGCTCTAAACAAAGGAAGTTTTAGTCTACCCACTCCATGACCCCAGTTACTTCCCATCCCCACAAGTATGACAGTCCTACCATCAGTACTACCACACTTCAGTTCTACACCTCGTGCTCCTATCAAGGAAACATCATTGCCTTGTTAGTTGTTGGTCTCCCTCTGTCGACGGCAACCAAATTTATTCCAGAGGATAGACCTAGAGGTCCCTATGTCTTGGACTCATCACCATTTATGATGAGTCCCTACGAATCATTTCGAGAAGAGTCCTCAGTGCCTCTCCAAATGGTTGTTTCTCACATGCTCGACTTCAACACCTTGATCGCATCGTTGAGACTCGCATAGGGTATTGGTCCATTCAGTTATTAGTCGAAGACCCCGGATACCACCTGACTCTTCCACATTTGAGAGTCTACTTATGGAAACAACCAGTTACATTTTTTCTATAGATATTCAGGTTGCGCACGGCGACAGTATTCAGATGTACCCCAGTTTTATAGTCCCTCGAGTATACAGTTACAAGTACTTCCCAGTGATGACTCACAGTCATTGAGTCCCTACAGATGTTGGACACCTTCCGTTTCAGCAGTTCATCAACCCTTTTGAGACCTTATTCAGAACGGTTGCTGCTCTATTCCAGTGTATCAGTTATTGAGATTAGTCATGTTATGATCATGTGTACATCCCAAAATAATGTCCCCTCCGGACCATTATGATGTACCAACCGATTTTTTATGTATTTTTTAGGTCCCCCTTCTTGGGACTAATTGTTATGTATATGTCTTGATATGAGCATGGGTATGCCCGCCTCGTCCATTATCAGAGATTATTCCTCATTCATATTGAGGCCATGTAATATTGTTTATTTTGCAGCTTCCAAGGGCCGTGGATCTAGTCTCCAATTGGTCTCTTCTCTTCCCCAAACCCCAGAAAAATGACAAAAGAACTATGATGTCTATCGGCCATACGATGAGCTCCTGCCCTCACATAACAGGGGGCAATCTGTTAACACCCAAAAAGTGCTCACTAGCTCATTTCCATATTCACATGACCCATTTGTCCACTTTTTCACCATTTGAGCCTCTAAAGCCATCAAAAGGTCACCAAAAGACCTTAATACACCCCTTTTTCCACTCAAAATTAATATTTTTCCTCAAAAAGCATAAACAACCCTCAAAAAGGGTCCAAAATTCCCAAAAATATTAAAAAGGGAATAAAAATATTCAAAATATTCAAAAAAGGAAAAAGGAGGGAAAATGTACCTAAACCATGTTGGTCAATACCATTGGTTTCCTCAAAACCATAATGGTATTCCCCACCACCAAAAACTATAAAAAGGTGGTAGGGGCTCCTCACTTTCCATCCATCCATCATCCTATCCTCATGTTGTCAAAATCTCTCATGAGCTTTTGACCATTGTAGCTATCTTGGAGAAGAGACCTTTGGAGCTTGGAGCTACTCACCTTGGAAGTTGCTCAACACAAATCCTCACCATTTGAGGTATCTTAATACAATACTCATTCTTTTTATTTCTTGTTCTTGAATCATTTTCAGAAAATTTTATTTGTTATATGCACATGCTAGTTTAGTTTAGATTCATATTTATAATTGTTGTTTTTGCTTTCGATATTTGAAACTGCTATCACTTGTTGATAGGTGCCCATTGCACTAAGCTTGGTTGCAAAACCAAGCAAAAAATTACAGAGATGTTTATGAATGAAAATAGATTATAGGTCTTGAGGACATACCTTTTGAACGAAGTCTCATCCTAGCTTTGCCTCCCTCGCTCTTCAATGCTATTCAATGTCGCAATTCCTAGACTTGCAAAACAACTCGATACCTTTCTCAAATACATTTGACTACATATATAAGACTGATATTCATGATAGAAGAAGACATCAGATTATAAGCAAACTATAATCAAATCCAAGACACACATGAAGTAGGTCATATTTGGAAAGAGAAGAACATCTGATCTTTATTAATGAATGAAAGCAAGTACATAATATTATACCTTCCTTCAAGCTTGGCACTTCACGAAACCTAGATTCAAGGTCTCCTGCTTTCGTTCTCCAAGGATCCCAGCCTCTAATCAACTGTGTTAGGGTTTATCAAAACTGAGGCACAAGAGAGGGGGATGAGGGTCTCCATTCCTCAAGCATAACTTTGTTATAGGCTTGGTACCCTCACATGGCCCTTCTACCATCCTTATATAGTCAGTGAAGGAGAGGAAAATAAGTTATAACTGAGTAGGAGGCTCCCCAACCAACTTAACTTCCCAAAATTTTGAAATTTTGACTTGTACAGGAATGTACCCTACTCTACAGTAGACAAACTAGCGTACATGTGGAGATGGGAACTACTTTAATGAAGCAGAGTAGGGTATTAACGCTACTATCATGCCTGTGTACAAGCTCCCATGTGAAAAAAAGGCCAAAAATAAGCTTTTCTGCTTATTTTCAGGAGATGGTTTGGTCTGGAAAAATGTTCCCAAGGGTTGTAATCATCAAATGGGTCAATAATGAGGTAATTTAAACCATTTTTAGTGTCCCAAATGACTCCTCCATCCACAAGTGTCTTGTTGTGTGACTGAACTTGATCTCAAGAAGTGTCGTCATGGACGAAGAGGTGTCATTTTAAGCTATAATACTACCTGATGTATACCAAGTATCTACTTGATACATATACAGATACATAGTCCAAGCATCCAACATGATGCATACATACATAAATGATCCAACTGATCATATATAGCATCCAACATGATGCATACATACATAAACATATAAATGATCCAACTGATCATATAGAGCAGAAACCCGAACATCGTCCTGATGCTCATCATCCAACGCTTACATCCATATCCATGGAAGGATCCTCCTATCACCATGCTTGGAATGGCTCCTACAAATGTGTCCATCACTTCTTCCTCGAAGTCTCATCAATCTGAAGAACACCAAGCCTCTCTCTGAAGTACTCAAACTTCACTCTGGCTAGTGGCTTCGTTAGCACATCTGCAATCTACTCATCCGTCGCAACATACAGGAGCTTCACTGCTCCTCTCTGCACCATATCCCTGATATAGTGATATTTGATCTCTATGTGTTTCGACTTGTCATGAAACACTGGGTTCTCAGACATCTTCACACAACTCTAGTTATCACAGAAGATACCAATAGCATCCAACGGGAGATCAAATAACTCATAAAGTAGCTTCTGAAGCCATACTGCCTCACAACTAGCCGAATAGGCTACAACATACTCTGCCTCAGCTGTACTCAGTGCTATGCAGGACTTCTTCCTACTAAACCAAGAGATCACATCTGATCCCATACTGAAGCAGCACCCATATGTGCTCTTCCTATCTGTAGCACTGCCTGCCCAATCTGAATCAACATAACCCTACAGGTTAAACTTTTGATTCGCTTCATACTCGAGCCCATAATCAACTGTACCCTTCAGGTACGTCAGAATATGCTTTACAACAACCATGTGAACACTCCTCGAATCCATCAGGAACTAGCTCAAAGTGTTTACCGCAAAGAAAATATCTGGTCTCGTGTTCATCAGGTACATCAAGGACCCAATCATCTGACGATACATCGTGACATCAACCGGATTAGATGAAGCATCACACAGAATCTTTAGGTTCAATGCCATAGGTGTGGCCATCTTCTTGCAGTCCATCATCCCAAACCTCTTCAGGATCTCTACTGCATACTTCCCTTTTTCCAAGGAAGATTCCATCTGCACTTTGCCACACCTCCATACCAAGAAAGTAGTGCATCATACCCAAGTTCTTCATCTTGGAAGTAAGCTTCCACTGTGTGTTGGCAATCAATCTATCCTCTCCTATTATAAACAGGTCATCCACATACAAAAGTAGTATCACTGGATTGCCTTCCTCAACCTTGTAGTAAAGGTTGGAACCCGCTTTACTCTTGGTAAAGCCCAAACTGGATAGAAAGCTGTCTATCCTACCATACCAAGTTCTGCACATATATGACTCCATGTCATGTGTCTCAGAACCAAGTGGCTGCTCCACATACACTTCTTCTTCAACCACACCATTCAAGAAAGCTGTCTTGAGATCCATCTGGTGTATCTTTCATTTCATCAATTTTATATTTCTCTATGCTGCCATCTGCAGCATGCTTGATTTTATGGAAGTCATAACAAACTTCCCTTCAGGTCTTGGGACTACATCCCAAACATCATTCTTCATGATCGACGGATCATGGAATTCTTCCATTACTTTATCCCAGATCCTAGGAACTTCAATATCTTCAATAGATATCTTTGTTGTTGGAACAAATGTTGTATTCCTTCTTTTGTAGGTGATGGTATACGATCTTTCCTACACAACAAGTTAAATTGCATGACTAGAAAACATCTCATAGTTTTAAGGACAAATTCTTACACATAAAGAAATGTGTCATACAGTCATGCAATTATCTTAGCCAATGCTTCAATACAACATTTATCCATATTCCATAACTTTCTAGATGCCTTCCAATCTCTACCAGAACATTGTTAAGAGTGTGCACAACTCCCAACATGTCAGCAAAGAGGTTTCATTCTAGATAAGTAGCAATGGAATGTTGTACAGTGCCATAGGCCACTTACCCATTACATGCATATTAGTAGTATATTGTTCATTAATGCAATCATTCTAATATGCACAATACATATCCTAAGTCTAGGAACATAAGCATATACATCATTGAACAATGTTATTTAAACAAACAAATATGCAAGAAATGATAATTGAAATACTAATCTTTGTTTGTTTGTTGGGTGGACTCCCTCTGAGTCTTTGCTTCCTTGTAGGAGCTGCTGAAGTAGCTTCTTTTACACCTTTATGTTGTGGAATGTAGAAAGATGGTCAACTCCCTCTGAATCTCTGCATCCTTGCAGAAACTATTGGAGTGTGCTCCTTCTTGATCTTTGCTTCTTGGATTACCTTTCCTTGAACTTATATCCATTCTTAATCACTATGCATGCTTATTAGTATCATCATTGTGTTATCCTCGATATCTCATACATAATCAAACATTTATTAGTATAATCTTAATACTATCAAAACACAATAATCTTAAACATGTATAGTCATGATCATTTCAAATAGAAATAATAAGTATTAGTATTCAAGGACTCTTATGGTTAGTCATAAATTAAAGTAAGAAACATAATATACCTAAATCCGTGATTACTCAAACCTATGACTCTTTTGATTAGTCATATCATCAATTAAGGTAAGAAACATAATATGCATACATCCATGATTATTCAAACCTATGACTTTATGAATAATCATTATCAATCATGCCATGTATATTTATATAAGAGATCCTATGATATAAGAAAAACATACCTGGTCACCATATTTGCTAGTTATATCTAGCAATGTTTTCTTGTTCTCTTCAATGACCTGCATAACTCATAAGTTAACCTTTGCAAAATCAAATTATAAATACCTCCATGTGATCCATGATTATGGATGAATCTTTGTCTTCATGTCACCAGCATGTTCAGATTGTCCCTTCAATTTGTACAATCCTCCCTCTTGCTCTCCAATCACCACTGCATCATCTATGGTTTTACCCTTTGGCCACATTAGGACTTGGCCATCCACAAATGCAACCCTCATGCCTTTGGAATCCATTGCAGATATGGAGAGTAGGTTCTTTTTGAGCCTAGGTACATATAGAACCTCTTTCATCTTCAAAGACTTCCCAGAGTCTAGATTGTAGGAGGCCTCACCACTTCCTTTGATAGGGTATTGGTAGTCATCCCCAAGTTTCACCTTGTGGGGTGACTCATGTTCAGATAGATTAGAAAATGATTCTTTAAACTCAGTCATGTGTTTTGAAGCCCCGCTGTCAATAATCCAATCATTACAACCATGAGAGATAGTACCTGAGAGAGCAGATATTAGAACATACTCTTCTTCGCTTGATGAGTCATCATCGTCACTTTTTGTTCTAGCCTTCTTCTTGGGTGGTTCATCATCTTCAGCAGCATGAGCATGATATCTTTTCCTGCTGCCCTTCTTCTTCTTGATGTTGTTGTTCCTTTTGTTCTTGAGACATTCTAAAGCAAAATGACCCTTCTCATTACATGTGAAGCAACTGAGATCTTTCTTATCTTTATGTTGATGATAGTGTGAAGATTTATTGGCATGATAGTGCTCTCTCTTTGACCTTCGTTTCTTGGTGTGTACTGTGAGAGCTTGATATCCAATTCCCATCTTTTCTTCTCGGGCCACAAGCCTTGCTTCTTCTTGTGAACATTATTCCCACAGTCTTTTGAAGGAGATCAACTTCTTTCTTGCACAAATTCCTTGAATAAAGGAATCCCATGACCTGGGTAGGCCATTTAGAGTGGTCATAACAATTTCTCCATTCTCCACCACTTCATCTACAGCTTCAAGTTGTTCCTTGATCTGAGAGACTTTGGAGAAATAATATTGAATGGTCTCTCCATTCAACAACTTGACCCCTTTCAACTAATTCCGCAGAGTCATCTTCTGATTTATGTTCTTCCCTTCAAATAGCTTGGTCAAAGAGTCAAACATATCCTTGGGTGTCTTCAGAGATGAAACATGTGGTATGAGATGGTCTTTGATAGAATCAACAATGATTCTCTTTTCCTTGACCAAGTTCTTCTTATGCAATACCTTAGCCTCTTCATCCTCTGGGATAGGGATCTCTTCTTTTAGGTATGAGTCCAACTCATTCTCTTCCAGGATTAACCTAATCCTATACTTCTAGGCTCGGAAGTTATCAGCCCCTTCAATCTTGGTGTGGTGAGACATATTTAAAGAGTACTTCAAATGGAAATAGAAAAGATTTAGGTCTTACCACTTGACTTGCTGAAAACTGGATCTAGTCTCGAATTAGGGTTTGTAAGAGAAACCCTAAAAATTCAAAATGTGAATTTCAACTTTCTGAAAGGATAGAAATATGCGCCTTGATGAGATGATCAACTTGGTGTATTTAGAATTTGAGATATGCAAAGCTACACCCTTTAGAAATGCCTTTTTGTCTTCCCGGGATCACTTAGGAGGACCCTGAATTAGGGTTTGAGTTTCCCAGAGATCTAATTAACCCAAAATATCGATCCAAAGATCTAAACTTCTATTTTTGCAAGGAGCTTCCAGCTATGTCTTCAGATTCCAGAAATTCCTATTTTTGTGGAAACCCTAATTTTTAGGGCCAAATATGAAAATGCTCAGAATTGAATTCTGACTGGACAGATATATTCTCCTTGATGAGTAGAGTCAGTCTACTATACTTCTTTTCCAAAATTTGTGGAGAGAAACCCAATAAACAAGAAACCCTTGGTTTCTATCACTGCACAATGTCTTCTTCTTAGGTTAGCTCTGATACCATGTTAAATTTTGAGCATTAATTCACAATACTCTAGGATATTTATTGAGAGAATAACATGTACAGTATATCAATGCATATCAAGCATATCAAGCATGTCAATCATCACAAGAAGCAAAAGCATGAGAGACAAGAGACACAGAGTTTCCGTGGGGAAAACCCTAAGGTGAAAAACCCCACAACTTCCTCAGAGATAGAGAGAGCAATGGCTCAACCAAAGTACAACCAAAATACACAGAGATAGTCTCCTAGTAGCAGATGATCCTCCTCCTCACTAGTGCGCCACTTTCTGAGTGAAGGAAGAATGAGTTTCCGAATGATCAAAATAGAGATCTCCCGATCTCTATTTATACTTGTTTGTTTTCCCAGTGACCTTATGGGGCCGACTTGTCTAGCTAGGTACATCATCCATATATTACATAAAATAAGGGACGACCCCACACATGGTGGTCTAATAACCCATCGGCAAGTTCACACACTTGCGACACTTGTCAATACACATGACGACACTTCCGTATAGAGGAATGACACATCTCTATAGGAGTACAATAATATATAAATTAAATACATGGATGAAATACATTCCGAAGTTACATATACATCAACACATTTTGACCCTTGGAATTATTGGCTTGATATGTAAATATTGTGAATACATGATGTATGGTTTCTAGTGTGGAGCACTGAAATGATACTTTTCTTACCTTCAATTTCTTCCACTAAAGGTGTTTGTGAAGGTTGTGTGCTTGGTAAACATCATAAGAAAATTATTGATAAAGGTAAATATTGACGTTCTAAAGAAAAATTGCAACAAATTCATAATTATATTTGTGGTCCTCTTGAAACTCCTTCGTTGTCTCATGCTACCTATTTTCTTACCTTTATTGATGATTATAGTATACAATCTTGGGTTTATTTTTCGAAACATAAAAGTGAAACTTTTGGTGTCTTACAAGAATTTAAATCAATGGTTGAAAATGAATCCAATAAAAGTATTAAGACATTGAGAACTGATAATGGGGAGAATTCACTAAAAAGTAATTTAATGCATATTTATCTAAGCATGGAATTCAACATCAAAAGAATGTTCCTTATACATCTCAACAAAACGAGCTAGCTGAAAGGAAAAAATAGGACTTTGGTTGAAATGGCTAGATGTATTCTTTATTCTAAAGGATTACATAACTATTTTTGGGATGAACCTATTTGTTGTGCTAACTATATTTTGAATAGAGTCTCTACTAAAGTAGTTTTGTAGGTTACTCTCGAAGAAAAATGGAATGACAAGAAACCTGATATTAGTAACTTTAAGATATTTGGGAGTGAATTTTAGGCACATGTTCTGCATGAAAAATATAAAAAGTTAGAGATCAAGTCTCACAAATGTATTTTCATTGGTTATTGTGATGATTCCAAAGCTTACAATTTATTTTATCCATCTATCCAAGGTGTTATCATCCAACGAGATGTTCAATTTAATGAAGTCTCTCCTCCACCCGAGTCTATTAAAACTCATGTTACCTTGAACTTGCCGTCATCTTCCATTTATCCTATATCTATTACCTATTCCTATCCTTCTATGCCTGACCTTAATCCTATTTCACCTTCTTCTTCAAATGATCCACCTAAATGTTCTGAAGATACTAGCACGGTTCCTACCACTGCTCATCTTCTTGTTTGGGCCTGGAAAACTCTTGAATCCGTAGGTTCTAAGATTGGTATTCCTTCTGATACTCTACAAAATAGATGTGAATTTGATCTTATGACTAAAGTATTGGACACATATGATCCCTCCACCTATGGTCAGGATAAAGATAAACCTAAATAGGAAAAATCCACGACTCCTGAGTGTGCCTCATTAATGAAGAGTAGTGTGCCTCATTAATGAAGAGTAAGAATTGGACTCAGCTTGTTCCCCTTCCTCTTATAAATAATTTATTTGGATGTAAATGTATATATAAAAAAAGTTTTACTATAGAATGATAGATTGAAAAACATAAAGGCCAGTTAGTAGCAAAATTGTTTCTCAACAAGAAGGTATAGACTATACTAAATTTTTTTCTCTAGTTGCTAAAATGAACACAATAAGAACCATACTTTCTCTTGTTGCATCTTATCAATGGGAAATGCACCAAATTGATTTCAAGAGTGATTTTTTGAATGGTGATCTTCATGAAGACATTTATATGCAACAACCTCTTGATTTTATCATTGTTGAAACTTCAAGTTTGGTATGAAAATTAAACAAGACTTTATATGGTCTTAAACATGCACCTAGAGCTTGCTATGAGAAAATTGATATGTATTTCTTAAAGATTGGTTTTAAGTGGTGTATATATTATCCAAATCTATATGTTAAGAAATTTGATCATGACTTCCTCATTGCGATACTTTATATGGATGATGTTATCCTTATTGGCAACCAACTTGCATTTATACAGGAAATGAAGAATAATCTTAAGCATAAATTTGAAATGACCAATTTAGGCATATTGCATTATTTTCTAGGTCTTCAAATTTGGAATATGGATGATGGTATATTCATTTCTTAGCCTAAGCATGCTACATATTTACTTGATCAGTTCCATATGAGTGGTTTTAATCCTTCACCAATTCCATTTCAGTTAGGTGTAAATTTAACTGTTGATTGTGATACTCCTCTTGTTGATGCTACTTTGTATTTTTAACTTGTGGGGAGTTTGATATATTTGAAAAAAATAGGCCTAATATATCTTTTGTAGTCAACATGGTTTCAAGGTTTATGCAAAATACTCATGAAATTCATTCGAAAGAAGCAAAGAGAATTCTCATATATTTACTGGGAACATTGCATTATGTTGTTTTATATTCTAGCAGGGCTACAGTTTCACTTCATGGTTATACATATTGTGATTGGGAAGGAGATAATTCAAATAGAAGGTCTAGTGTAGGGTACATATTTCAGCTTGGTTCAGGTCTGATTTCATGGTCCAGTAGGAATTTGAGAACTCTTTCTCTTTATTCTTGTGAAGTAGAGTACAGGGCATCTGAAGAAGCAGTGTGAATGTGTCATGTTCTTGCAGATCTTGGATTAGTTCAGAAGTATCATACTGAGTTAATATGTGACAATCAAAATGCAATTCAGCTTGCATATAGACTGTACATCACTCCAATACTAAACAAATTGACCTTGATACTCATTACATTCGATATCTTGTTGCAACTGGTGTTATTTGTTTGGAGTATTGTCCCATGGAACAACAAGTAGCCAATTGTAAGGTTTGTTGTTACACCAAAACCTGTAGATGTTGGTAAAATTTCCATACCAAGCACACACATTTATTCCCATGAACCTTACGTGGTGGTTAGTACACAATATATTCCTAGAGGTGCGACGATTATTCCAACACTAATCCAACACCCCCCTCCGATGTAATGCAGGTGAATTGAACCTAGAACCTTGCTCAAATACCATGTAAGGTTTGTCATTACGCAAAACCTATAGATGTTGGTAAAATTTTCAAACCAAGCACACACGGTTAGTCCCATGATCTTAGCGTGGTGTTTATTCGACAATATATGGGCCCATAGGTGCAACAATTATTCCAACACTACTCCAACACCAATATCTTCACCAAATCCATGACAGAAGTGAAATGTAATACCCCCATTTTGACCCTTGGAATTCTTGGCTTGATATGTAAATATTGTGAATACGCGATGGATGGTTCCTAGTGTGGAGCTCAAGTCCAAGGTATCGCCAGTGAATGTCTGGTTTATAAAGGTAAGTATTTTCTATTTTGTGGACATGTGCTAGTTAGCCATGGAAAGAGGGAAAAACAATGTAAATATTTACAAGGAAAATAAAAGTTTGAGAACTGGTTATGGAAGCAACTAAAATGAGCGGGTTGTTTTTATCCATTAGGGAGAGGAGAGGGTTTTTTGGGATTAAATATTTTGTTTCCAAGTGTCATATTGAGAACCCATGTGCCATAAATGGTAAGCAACTACCTAGGTGGGCTTCCTTACTGATTTTTTATTCTGTTTTAAGAGGATTACTGAGTAATCGACTCAGGAATTTAGTGGAGCATGGGATGAGCCCAAAAATTCATATGGCTGAGTGTGGGATCAATTTTGTGTACTCGGAAGTCAATTTTCCTCATAGAGATTTGTTTCCCTTCATTCCCATTCCATTTTTGGGCATCCAGACTTCAATTTTGAGTAAGCTATGCATTCCCAACAATAAAAATAACATAAATCATAAGCAGAGGGGAAGCCATGATTTAGAGTGACAAAATGCCCATAAATTCTTGTGGGTTGTGAAATCCAGTGGGGTATCCATATATGTAAACCTTGGGGAAAATTTGAGAGTGTCAAAAGCCCAAAAATCAGTGGGAGAACCCATATTTGGAAGCATGGAAATTGAATTTCGTGACTACAGATTAGTGTGGCCAGACATAAGATAATTCAAGAGACAATTGAAGTCCGAGAGGGATTAAAGGTTGGAATTGCTTGATAAACCTAGTGTAGGAAGATATGTCTGGTGGTACTGCAGCTTGGACCTTTCTATGCCCACCATGAATAGAAATGGAGGGACGAGGATCCTAAGGCAATGTGTAGCAAAGAATGGGACCTTCCTTGTGTTGGGTGTGGTAGGTAATGTGGGTGACAAGGATGACTGAAGCCAATTGAGATGCCTATATCTCAGTGGTTGAGCTCAGTAGCTTAGCATTCTCCTTTTTGTCTCTCTACATGCTTGATAAACCAAGTTGTTTGTTGGATTAGCATGAGTGTGTGTCTATGGTTGTGAGTGAGCTTGTGTAGTTCCTCCTTAGTGGATACATAGCCCAACTCAAGGGTGGCTTCTCATCAGAGAGATAAAGTGGTGGATAGAGTGCCTACGGTTGGGTGGAGCGTTGCTCTTCCCTAGCCAATTGCTTGGGAAACTTCATTGAGAAGATAAGTGTTTACTTGTTAATTTATTGTTGTGTTTGAATGTGCATGATAATTATTATTATGCTTGTGACGAATATGTTGGTATATGCATGTTGTGTGTGTAGAATGAATTTATTTTCTGCTGTGTTTTTTTTACTAGGCATCTACACATGCATTTAGATGCTTATGAATTTTGTAATTTGGCCATGGGGGTGAAATTTAGAACCCCATAAATTGTTCATGTCCCACTAGATTTATCGGATTGATGGGAGGGGAAGTGACATGAAGTTTGTGTATGTTTGAAGTTTATTGGGGATACAAGAATTGTCATCAAGGAGGAATGCTAATGTAGTTCCATCTTCCTCCATATTTGTGTTCTCCCTAGTCATCTTCAAGGGGGGATTTTGGAGTGTGTGAATACCATTGTTTTACAACTCTCCATGTTCTTGAGTCCACATTCCTTTTTGTCTAAAAATGATATGCAAAACCAAGAATTTCAGGTTCAATCCTATGTAATATAGTCCTCCCTATAGAGTTCCCATTTTCTTGATGCCGTAATGGTCACAACATAAAACAAAATTGCAAAGCATTGTAAAAAACACTTTGGTTTTGATCCTCTCCATATAATTCCTCATGTTTGACCATTATTATTTCCTTCATGATTAGTTTTGTTTAAATATTTAACTAAGCATAAGCGGGCCCGAACTTTATGTGGGAGACAAGGGGTTTGAGTCATTTCAAATTGCATGAAGTTTCAAGAGTTAAATGTTTGGTGGTGCTTCTTGAGTGTTATGACTTGATAACCTAGATATAAAGGAATGATGTTATTACTTATATGTATGCATATTTTGAAAGGCAGGATTATATATATATATATATATATATATATATATATATATATATATATTCAAGGGTTGGTATTGCATAGCATGAGATTTATAATCATGAATAAAGAATGGTTTCACTTCCCTTTTAATTATGCATATCAAAAGAGCTTGGTTATAGTTTGTTGGATGTATTTAAATTTTTGGATAAGGTCATTTGTTAGAGCTTTGGGATATTGATAAAACATGTTGATGTTATTTGTGGGCTAATTTTGATGTGATAGTTTAAATATTTGAAAATAAATCAGATCAAAGTTAAGGTTGAGACATACTTTTTATTTTACAATTCCATACGTTAATGATAAGACTGCCAAGTGTCATGTTTATTGATGACATATTAATTGATATATTTTTTGTGGTGGAAGGCTTGAAGAGTTGACTCAGATTGTTGTTGACTACGGATATTATACTGAAATTGCATGGTGATAGATTTAAGTTACCATGTGTAATGTTAAAGCTGATGTAGGGATGTTAGATCGATCATACTTTGAATGCTGAATGTAAATGTAAGTGGTTATTAAAATTATTCATCACGAGTCTCCATCTAACTCATTTTGTTCATCCCTTTAGATCAATGTACAAGTGAAACAATTATGTTTAAAAGTTTACCCAATCCTTTGCCTCCACTTCCAATTATTCACGATGCAAAAATCCATCATCATATGCAAGATATTGAATGGAACTGTACATGGTTGTTGAAATTATTCACTTGAGTTATCACCATCCTATCCAATTTGTTTCTTTGACCACTTTGCATGTAAGCATGTTGTGTTTGCAAGCTTATAGTTATTCATCGCCTCTTCCAACATGCCATTTTTTCATGATCTGAAATCAATGGTTATGGGCCATTTTTTAAATAGACTGTATGTACAATATGTGATAGTTAAATTTCGACATACCATAGTTTGAATAACTGTTAATATGATGATTTATTTTTGGACATTTGGAATCCAAATAATGTGCCTAGTTTTAAACTCATCGGTTCGACGGATTATAACACATTTTTTGTGCCGAGAGGCGCTCTACAGCCCAGTATGGGAGAGATCCTCTAACATGATATAACATTATAACGTTAGTAACAAGACGTTTGTAACAAAATAATTAAAAAATTCATGTCGGCTCATAAAATAAAAAATTATGGAAAGTATTTAAAAAAAATCCATGTTGGTTCGTAAAATAAAATATTATGATAAGTAATTAAAAAATAGATGTTTGTTTATAAAATAAAAAATTAAAACTTAAACCCGGATCTATATATCAAGAGAGATCAAATTTCTTGAGTTTAAATTTAAAAAAAAAGAAATACACCTCAAGAAATTGAATCCCACTCGGTGCTTGATAGATACAGGTTTAAGATGGATCTATGCTAGTTATAATTACATCGATGTGTTTATATCTTAGAATTTGGGGTGGACTATCATCTATGCTTTCCCTATATTGAAGGAGTATGAGACTAGTGTACTGCCCAAATTGATTTTATGGTCATCGTTCAAAATTAGAAATAAAAAATTATAAAAAAAAGAAAAATAAGTAGTAGTTGATGCATGGATAACTCATAGCTCATGCATGCATGGATAACAAGTAGTGATAGACAACCCATTTAACTAAAGAAGGTAACAGGTAGCTGAGGCATAGAAAACAAATGATTACAACTAAGCATAAAGAACAAGTGACATTTAACTTGTCCATAACACTTAACTTGTGAGCTATCGATGCTCACAGGCCACAAGTTAAGTGGTTGTACTAGTTAATATCCTTGTGGTGGCTAACAACTCAAATAATGGTTGTGTAAATACACTTATTGACCAAGCCCACCATTTGGTTAGCATCACTTTGGGATGCTATAATGTTTACCTCTTTCTTGACATTTGGCATTGCACCATTCTTTCCTAGCCGTCGATTTGTAGTATTGTACATTCATTTAGATTTTTGATTCAATGTAGTAGATTGGAGTAAGTTTGGTGTCTTCTTAAAGTATATGGGGTTATACACCAAACAAATAAACAATGGTTTCCTAATTGTTTTGGTTTCTACTCTGCATGATTCTAAGCGGTATGGTCTGACGTTTTGTTGATTGAAATCTTTGATACAAACGTTAAAATATTCCAATTTGGAGATAATTCCAAGAAAAAGTAGCAAGAGAAGTGGTAGGATTAAGGTAAAACTCATACACTCTACAGTTGGTACAATTTCCTTTCATATCTTGATTCACTTGAAGCTTACTTGAACCTATGGTGATACAGTTCATTCATTTGACACTACTTTTCATTTTTTACCATATCCATTAATAATGTCCGTCATAATACTATGCCCTAGGAAAATAAAAAATAAGTTATACCATGTACTTGAAACCCCGTTGTTGTCTATTTTCTGCTAAATTTATCTCAATAGATAATACCAAAGCATGTTGTCTATAATCGTCATATTGAAATAAAAATTTGATTTCCTTGGGAACACCCATTAGAGTTATGCATTCACGTCATACCGAGCAAATACTTTGTTCTATTGTGACCTATCTTTTAGAATCACGAATATAATACTCAAACTGTATGGGGATTGTTGTAATTATGTGCACTTCATTTTCCATGATTTTGTATAAACCTATTTTTCTTACTTGTCATCAAAACCGTGTTTCATGCTTCTAATGTTGGTTTTTAGTGTTTTTTCTCAAAATAATGTAATACAATATTTATTTATGATTGTTCTTCTTAGATGAGTGTATTGAAAATGGTCCAAATGCATTATTTTCATTGATACTTATTTAAAAAATGTTTACATTTCATTTATTTCCCATATGATATTCTTCAATAGAGGCTTGAGGCAATTGGGTAGCAGGAGGGGAAATATGAGACAAAATCTATGACAAGATGGCAGGATGAAGAAAATAAGATTTTTGTCCATTTTAATGCAGATTCTAAGGAGTTTTCCCAACTTGCAGAAACTGACCACCTGTTCCGTAGGACTCCTCCTCACATTATTCAACTTGCTTCTCCTCACGCATAGGAAGAGCTTCAACCACATCATAGTGTTATTGAAATTCCTAATGATCCCCTTGTTCAAAATGATGGTTGGAATTCCCCCCCTCCCTTTGAACTAATCAAGTGCACTGAGAGGGCGGGGGGGGGGGGGGGGGGGGGGGGGGGGGGGCGATTGAATCAACGCATCACACATTTAATTCAATCATTCCATTATTTAGCATGTCATAGTTACCATGTATAATAAATGTTGCTCCAAGTAAACAATGATCATCACAAGTAAAAGACACCAAGGGTATTTTTTGAATATTTATTAGATCATTAGTTCATCAGTTTCAAAAGACATCAATCTTCGGGGTTCTTAGCACCAACTAAGAGGTGATGGATCCAACTCTCATGCAAGATCCAACTTGTTGATAGAATCCAACTTGTCATGAGGAATCCAATCCTCAGTGAAAGACCCAACTTGTCCAGTGAAGATATCAACCTCCATTGAGTGACACCAGTTAGAATGATGCACAATTTGACTTATTGCTTCTTCTTATTGCATGCTTCAACAATGTTGTTTACTTCTTCATTAATTTGTCAGATAATGCTCAATGTATAATATAACTGGTATTTATCAGGCTTGACATCTTCATTATCAATCATCTTCATCTTATTGGAGTTTGGTTGACACATTTAGGTAAGGGTTTAGAAATTTTATTAAATTAGGTTTAATCCATTTGATTCTCCATGTGCTTATTGCATTTATGAAATGTTTAATTGCAAGTAGTAAGTTAATTGTATCTTCATTTTGTATGCATTTTTAAAATCCAATCCCATCTTACCAAGTAATGTGTAGATGCCAAATTCACCATCAAACTTATAGTATGATATTTTCATTTATAGGTTGTATGCCAACTTTGAATTTTTCCTTTTCTTCCGACAACGTGATATTCATTCTTGAGTTTATAGTGTGATGGTATTCAACATGATTTTATTATTATTAAAAAGGTGTGATGGTTCACTATTATCAAGTGAATAAACACACCCTTTAATCATGAGCATTCTCTTCACTTGAAACATTTCTTCCTAACTCTATCTTATGTACTTGCTCAATGATTATTCCTAAACCATTTGCTATGACTTTTAATTGTGTTGAACACTTTATATTAAAACATGTCTACTTGGTAGGCATGGCTGATTATTACTCTTTCCATCAACATTGTTATTGCCTTTTTCTCTCTAGTTATTTTCAATCCTATTTTCCCTTCATTTTCATTTGATCAAAACATTGTGATCTAATAACACTCATAGTGATCCAACACACTACCTAACCTTTTTTATCCAAAATGGATCATTATATAATTTGTCATTTATTTTGATATTTTCTAGGTGGAAAAATGGAGCTATTGACTTGTAGGGCCCATTTTATATGCAACACCCACACTGATGATTTGGGGTCCAAAACCTTTTAGAGTCTATTTGAGGCCTTAATTAGACATTTTTGGGGTCAAAACTTCTTATACTTAGCTCCCAAAATCCCAACATTGTTCTACAGATTGAGAGCTTTCCAGTGATGTAAAAATCACCTCGTCAGAGTTAGTATGCAAAAGTTATGCCTCTTGCGAGTTGACTTATCCTCTTGACCGCCATGGTACTGAGTGGATGACCGCCATGGTAGGAGTTAGTCAAGTAATGCATCGATCATCTCTTTTGAATAAGGTCGAGAGTTAGTAATGAACAATTAATGCAAAAAGGGTATCACTATTAATTAAGGTCCACTAGGTAGTTGGTACTTATTAATTACTTGAGCATGTCAAGTAGTTAGGGTTTAGATCTTGGAAGCCTATTTAAAGAGCTAGAAGGCTATGGATTTCTTTGTCAAGAATTAAGTGTATTCGAGCTTCGCTCAAGTGAAAGGTATACCAACCTTAAGAGGTATGTGGAAATTGCTTCTAGATTTGCAAGAGCCATTTCTGTTGCATTTTTGTTGCTAAGTTATTCTATACTATAATATTGTGTTGCTGGAAATTGTTTATCTTGTTGTTTCTCTAACTTGTAGGGTAAAGTACACCACGATATAGGAGTGGGATATTGAAGAAGATAGAGGAAGTAGACGATCATATAACAATCATATTGGCCATAGTGTCCATGTCAACTCCATAATGAGTGCCCTTTTCTTTGAATTTACATTTCATAACTAAGACGAAAAGAGTAAAGCATAGACATCACCTTCTAGATGGGTTTTTCTCGTATTTGGTTTTCCCAGGGTACATCTTGTTCATTGTGTAGATGGTGTGTATATTCTTAAGTTCATTTAAGTTTTAGTCTATTCAAAATTTCATGTATTATGCTGGTAACATTTAAATAAAATAAATAATAATAATAATAATATAATTTTAAGGTCATGGCCAATCCAGACACCAAATTGGTGTATGAGACCCCCTTGTTTGTGGGAAAAGGGATTCCCTATACTTAGCGATTTGACTTCTAAAGTATACAAAGGTGTACGTTCCCCACCCCCCTTTGGATGTGAACTTGTAACCTCCTAGGAGGAAGCACATGTTCTTAACTGTTAGGCCCACACAAGATGTAATACAATTCATAATAAGGGATTTTCATAATATTGTAAGCTCTATTACAACAAAGTATTCTATTGGAATATTCACGCCAATTTATAGATTATATTGGTATCATAGTAGTTTTCATTGGGGTTTTGTGGGATGTTGTAGGATGTAGGAAGTGGTGCAATAAAGAAGTATTAAAACCCTATACATGGTGGATGAGTACAATAGTAGCAATCTACAGAATGAGTCAGAGGAGAGATTTTCAAATCTGGAAGCACAAGTCACTCACATCTCTTGCAACATGGGATTTCTCATGGTAGCTCTAGAGAACAAATTTGGACCTTTCGGGGAGTTCAGTAGGTCTAACTCAAAATTTGGCTTAAATGAGAAAAATGGAGATAGTGAAGACATACTTTTTTTTTAAAAACAATCTTGAGAAAGAGAGACCAAGTTTTAGTTCCATCACTTCTTCCCAATATTTGTTTAAAGTGGACATCAAACCCTACCAAGGTGAGATTGATGTCGTTAAGTTGAGTTGATCATGTTGCAACAATTAGAAGTTATTTCAGTGTTCATAATTTAGGAGAAAAGAAAAGGATTTCATTTTCCCCATTGAATTTAGAGGGCCATGCTCAAACTTGTAGGAAAATACACATGGAGACGCTTATGCTAGAGGGTGATAACCTAGTAACTAAGTGGGTGATTCGAACAAAAAAATGGTTTGCAAATCTCACTACACAAAATAAATCTAACAATGAATGAGGGTTGAAACAATAAAAGGCAATGTAAGCAATAAAAAAATCAAATGAGATAAAATGGGAGAAACATATTTAAATGTAAAAAAGGAGAGAAGAGCGTTGGGAACGAGAAATCAAAGGTTGGGTATTTTGGCCTTTCCATTATTCCGCCTCTACCTATATCTTATTGAAACTGCACTCACGATGAGATTTTTTCTGGCCAAGAGGTGAGGATGCCTAAGAGCCTAGTTGTGCAAATTGTTGAATGGATCATGAATGTACAACTTGAATTGTAACTTGAGATTATCGAAATGAAGATTGAGTAACCATTCAAAGCTTGTTTTCTCATTTAGTTTTCCAGGGTAAAATCTATGTTTTTTTGTGATTCATTGTGGTGACTATTGTGTGTATTACCACATGTACACTTTGGCAGATTCTCTTGGTTTGTTCAACTTTTTTTTTGAGTAAGATAGGACCTTCTATTTCTATTAATATAGATATTAATAAAAAACAAAGCTCCCAATTGCCTCTGCCCGAAGGAAACAAATAAAACTGAGAGTAAAGAGTTTAGACTTATCCAGGATCAAGCCATATAACAATCATCCGCTTAAAAAATGACTTGGTAATTTTCCCAAAGGGAACCAACATTTCCCAGGATGGTGACAATGGAGAATATTAAGCCAAAAAATAGACAAACATAGAATTGTAGCTAGTCCTTTCATAGCTACAAATTAGTGTGACCCGCCAATAGATAATTCAAGAGACAATTGATGTTTGAGAGGGATTAGAGGTTGGAATTGCTTGATAAACACAGTGTATGCACAAATCTCTAGTGGTATAGTAGCTTGGACCTTTCCATGCCCACCTTGAATAGTATTGGAGGGAAGGGGCACTTGAGGGACTTTGTAGTAGAGAAGGGGGCCTTCCTTGTGTTGGGTGTGGTAGGTAATGTGGGTGCCAAGGCTGGCTGAAGCGAATTGAGATGCATATATCTCGGGGGTTGATCTCACTGGCTTAACATTCTCATTTCTTGCCTCTTTGCATGCTTGATAAACCCATTTGTGTGATGGATTAGCATGAGTGTGTGTGTTTATGGTTGTGAGTGAGCTTGTGTAGTTCCTCCTTAATGGATATATATCCTAGCTTGGGTGTGGCCTCTCAATAGAGAGATAAAGTGTTGGAAAGAGCGCCTACTGTTGGGTGGAACGTTGTTCTTCCCTAGCTAGTTGCTTGGGAAACTTCATTGAAAAGTTAAGAGTTTATTTGTAAAGAATTAGAAATGCACAAGAAGTGCTAATAAAACTTTTGGTAATAATCGTGGGTTTAAATTAACGATTGGTGTTCAATGGAGCTCGAAAATCGAACCTGTGTTTCTACTTGAAGGAACAATAAATTGAATTAAGGAAGTTTGGGGAAACTTTGATTCTGCAGATCTATTAGTGGGATGAATTTTCACTTTGTTGCATAACATACATATCTCAAACTAAAGGAAAAATAAAAAATTCTATTTTATTTATGAAAATGGAAAAATTAGGGAAATCTGAGGTGGACCCAACCCATTCCACGTGGGTGAAAGGGGTATGACATGGACTATCCATGCCAGAAGGACATGCGGGTACCAATGTCTAGAATCCGAAGGCGTCGCAGAGCGAAGATCACAAGGGTACCGTGGAGAAAATTCCATGAGGAGACATAGAGAAGGTTCCCAGGCACAGTGGAGAATAAGTCCGTGGAGTTCTTTGGAGAGGAGTGCATGGTAGTACCATAGAGAAAGGTATGCGGGTGCGGCGGAGAAGAGGTTCGCGAAAGCAACTAAGGAGAGTCTGTAGGAGCAACGGAGTTTGTCCTCGAGGTGCAGTCGAGAAGAGTGGTTTGTGGGGGCCACAGAGCAAATTCTGCAGTCGCCACCGAGTATAGATCCATGGTGGTCATTGGCGCATATCCGCAGTGTTACAAAAATGTGTCTCAAGGAATAGGACATGGAGAAAGGTACGTGGTGGTCGTCGACCCACATCCGCGGGGGTGCAAAATTGTCTCCCAAGGAAAAGTTTGCGAGGTATCAGTGATTCCAATTCGGATTTACGTTGCGGGGTTTTCCATGATTTAGTCACGAGAAAGGCCGATAGAGAAGGTCCGATCCCGCAGTGGTGAATGAAGAAGAAAAACGTCTGGAGCCCGAAAATTGTTTTGGCCATAATAGGAGCAATTTAGCTCAGAATTGGATGATATCTATGGCATTTAAACACCATTGAAGAATGTCACATAAATAATAGTGAGAGGCCTGAGCCCATCGTGCTCCGATTTGGCAGAAAATTCAAAATATTGACTTTTAGAGATCAGTGTCTAGAAACCTAATGGGGGCTCGATTTGGGTTGAAATTACTATGGTGTGGTCATAGACTAGGAACGTAGCTAAATATGGGAGCTTGGAGCCAAATTCAAAAGGGTATGAATCTGGGGTGTGAAAGAAGGCCAAAATCCACTATTTCGGAGCACTTTTGGGGGATTTTGAAAAGCTTGCAGGAGGTAAAAGTAACACTAGATGTCGAAACTAGGATTTTTTTTGAACTCGAAATTTTACCTTCTCATTAAAACAAACAATTCTTGTTAGACAAATTTTTTCCAGAAATGCTAAGTTTGGGAGATAGCCATTTTTTTTCCAAATATTGAAGTGTGAGAAAAAGTGCAAAAGTGCAAAGTATTCAAACCCATAATTCTATAGAAGTTGACTGGAGAATTGGATTGGATATATGCAAGTTGTTGAGTGATCCTTGTTATATGTACTAATAGTTCCCAATAGTTTTTTTCTAGTTCTCTCTATATTTTCTTCTACTGGTGGCTAAAGTTGGCCTCCAAAGATAATTACACCTGTAGAAAAAGTGAAAAATTGGGAAAAATAAGCTTTTTTGGTAGATTGTAAATTTCATATATGAAATCAGAATGAAGGTTGAAGATAGGCGTTGGGAAGATTATCCATAGGGAAACAATCATATGCAAAATCATATTTTCTTGGGATTCGAACGGAAAAGTTCCTATAACCTTAATTTGACAAAAATGTCAATAAGGGTAGTTTCTAGAAATGCATAAATGGAACAAAAGAAAAGAGGACCTAAGAATCCTGTAAATGACTCCATGAGACTAATTCTATTAAAATAAATTTTTTATGTGTCATTGCATGTAGTAGTAAGATGTCTAATAAATATCTCTATCATGCACAGTGTTTGCAGTTAGCAATCTTTGAACAATTGTAGCAGAGGGAAACAAGTAGAGGGAAAAAATATCCAAAATCAAATAGTAACTATGAAGGATGCCCAAGACCCCTTTGAACATGACGAGGATGTACTAGAATAAAATATACAAGAGGGAAATGCTGAGACACAATCCAATGGGAGAAGAGAGTAGATCACTACCCAAAATTTGGTTGAAACAATGAGAAGTTTCAATGAGAGTTTGATCAAGGCTCAAGAAGAGTAGAGCTGGATTAATGTTGCTATCCTTCAGATCCTCACTGATATTCATTAGAGGGCTCATCTTGGATCTATTTCAAGCAATGTTGGTAAAGGAAAAAGAAGTGCATAAATCCACTCTAGAAGTTGCACTAGAAAGATGACTCCAAGTCCAAAAAATGGTTCTTTGAGTAGGACACATAAGGTATCTTTGCCAAGGCATTATTCTAGTAGGTCATGTGATTCTCAAAATATCCTAAATCATAATTCCAATATATTTGAAAGAATAAGGAATTTTACAAGGATCCCACAAGGAGAATTTAGGAAGGTAAGGCCTCCCACATTTGATGGAGAAAGTAACACAGGTCAGGAAGCAGAAGCATGTATTCTTGGAATGAAGAAATATTTTAGGATTCATGATTACTCAGGAAATGGAAAGGCTATAATTTCTATTTACAATCTCAATGGCCAAGCCTCAATTTGGTGGTATCATCTCATGCAAGTAAAAGGAATCAAGGGGACAAGGATCAACTAGGAGTAATTTAAAAAGTATTTCAAGGAAAAATACCTATCAACCAGGTATTATGATAATAAGAGGAAGGAGTTCACTGAACTAAAATTGGAAAATAATTCCATGGAAGAACATGTCCATAAGTTTTTGGAATTGATGAGGTATTCAGATTACATAAAATATGAAAGGGTAAAAATTCAAAGCTTCCTTGGAAGTTTGCCCCAAAATTATAGAGACATGATTGAGTTTGTTAATCCACCAACCCTTGATGAAGCCATCAGAATGGAAATGCATTCTCATGAGAAAATAAAAGGAAAATTAGAATTTCATCCAACATGGAAAGGAAGGCCAAAGGGAATATTTTGTTAGAAAAATAGGATCATAGAGCAATAACAATAAATAGAAATGCAAATATAATCACACAGATACATTACAAGAGAGACACCAATATATCGTGGTTCACCCAAGATGGGATACGTCCACACTGAAATTGCCAGTCCTTATTATTATATCATCCAGCAAATGAAGGGATACAACCTGCATCACATCCACTGCACTTCCTCTTCACTGTCTCACAGTCTCTCTTCACGATCTCAGAGATATTTACAATGCATAATACATAATCCATCAACCCTAGCCGTATTACAATGTCTTTCTTATAAAGGGGAAATACAATGGGAAAATACCATGGGTTACCCAAAACCATGGGCCCGTAATCTGTTGGCGAAACAACCCAAAAATTTCCTTCGGGGGCGCTGCCCTTGGACCCCCTGGGGCGCATGCTAGGATGATGACCAAACCTGGGGTACAACATGGATGAAACAACATCATCTATGAGATTGGAATATCAGGCTCCACAACCAACAATATCCCACTTGGATACTAATCACAACAACTCCACCACTGTTCTACTTACTGGACTTGGAAAATTTCTCATCTTCTCCTTCACGATAGTAGGTCAACTGAAACCGAGCAAGAACTCAGTTTCTCTCTGGTCACTACCTTTGTGAACATGTCTACAGGATTCTGGCTAGTATGTATCTTTTTCATCTTCAACAGTTCATCTTCCAGAATAGAGCGTATGAAATGGTATTTGAGCTGTATATGTTTAGTACTGGAATGGAATGTTGAGTTCTTTGCAAGATGAATGGCACTCTGGTTGTCACTATACAACCTTCTATCCTTCTGCTTCTTACCCAATTCCTCCATAAACCTATGCAACCAAATCATCTCTTTACTAGCCTCTGTAACAACAACATACTTTGCTTCCATTGTTGAAAGTGCAACAACCTTTTGCAGTTTCAAAATCCAACTTACTGTTGTTCCACCTACAGTAAACACATACCCTGTGGTTCTCCTCCTGCTATCCTTATCACCTGCCATATCTGCATCAACATATCCCTGTAGAACAATGTCTGAACCTCCAAAACATAATGCCTGAGTGGTAGTACCTCTCAAATACCCGAGAATCCACTGTACTGCCTTCCAATGTTCTTTACCTAGATTGTTCATATATTTGCTCACAACTCCCACTGCATGTGCAATATCTGGTCTTGTGCACACCATGGCATACATCAAGCTACCAACGGCTGATGAATAGGGAATCTTGGACATGTAATATGTCTCTTTCGCTGTCTTGGGACACATTTCCTTACTTAGATTGAAAAGGCTGGCCAAAGGTGTACTAACTGGTTTTGCATTCCGCATTCTGAACCTCTCCAACACCTTTTGTAGGTACTCACCCTGAGACAATGTCAATTTGCAATTTTTCATGTCTCTTGTTATTCTCATACCAAGGATTTGCTTTGTAACACCCAAATCCTTCATCGCAAATGAATTTGCTAACTTCCTTTTGAGCACATTTATTTCCTGCATGTTAGACCCTGCAACAAGCATGTCATCCACATACAATAACAAGATAATATAACTCCCATTATCTAACCTCTTGAAATAAACACGGTGGTTAGAATGACATCTATTATAACCTTGTTCTATCATAAACCTGTCAAATTTTAAATACCACTACCTTGGAGCTTGCTTCAAGCCATACAAGCTCTTCTTCAATCTGCATACCAAATTTTCCTTCCCTTTGACCTCATATCCTTGTGGCTGCTGCATATATATCTCTTCCTCCAAATACCCATGGAGAAAGGATGTTTTTATATCTAACTGTTCAAGATGCAAATCTTCTGCCACCACTAGACTTAAGATAGTCCTAATTGAAGTCATATTAAGAATATGAGAAAATATTTTATCAAAATCTATACCTTTCTTCTATGCAAACCCCTTTACAACAAGTTTAGCCTTGTACCACTTCTTACCTCCTTCTTCTTCCTTCAACCTGTAAATCCATTTGTTCTGCAATGCTCTTTTATCAACAGGAAACTTAACCAAATCCCTAGTCTGGTTTCCTACCAATGAGTCCATCTCCTCATTCATGCCTTGCTCCCACTTATTTCTAGTTTTCACCTGCATTGCTTCTTCATAACATTCTGTTTCACCAGCATCGGTCATCAATAAATAATACATTGAAGGAGAGTATCGTTCAGGGAGTCTACTTAACCTGGTAGATCTTCTTACATTTGCAGGAGTTTCAGGTATTTTCTACTGTTCTTGATTTTTTGGCACCTTTAGAACTTCATTTTCTTCAATTTCATCGAGTACTATGTACTCTGTGTTTTCCTTTTCCTGTTTTTTTCTTTGCAACTAATCTTTATACATGACATTTTCATTGAATATCACATCTCTACTCCTAATGATTTTGTTATTTTCATAATCCCATAAGCGATAACCAAAATCATCAACCCCATATCCAATAAAGGTACATTTATTGGATTTAGCTTCAAGCTTTGTTCTATTTTCTTTATCAATATGGACAAATGCTTCACAACCAAACGTTCTAAAAAATGAGTAGTTTACCTTTTTACCTGTCCATGACTCCTCTGGAATACCACCATCCAAAGCACTAGAAGGCCCTCTGTTTATTAAATAAATAACAATATTTACAGCATTTACCCAAAATTGCAAGGGAAACCCTGCATGCAGTCTCATACCCCTTGCATGTTCCATGATCATTCTATTCATCATTTCTGACACACCATTTTCTTGCGGTGTTTCTGGGACTGTCTTCTCTCTACGAATCCCATGGTATGAACAATAACTATCAAAATCCTTTCCGTAGTACTCACCTCCATTATCAGATCTGAGACACTTCAACCTTTTTCCTGTCTCATTCTCAACCAAAGCTTTCCACTTCTGAAAAGTAGCAAACACATCAAATTTATGTCTAATGCAATAAACCCAAGTTTTTCTAGTTGCATCATCAATAAATGTAACATAATAATGAGAGACACTAAGAGATTGTACCTGAGTCGATCCCCATACATCTGTATGCACAAGCTCTAACTTTTCATTCTTCTTCTGTTTCCCAACCCTGAGAAATATGACTCTCTTCTGTTTTCCATAAACACAGTTCTCACAGAATTCCAAACTTACCTGCTTCAAATCTGACAGCAACTTCCTTGAGTGGAGAATCTGCATCCCCTTCTCACTCATGTGGCCAATCCTATGATGCCACAATGCTGTATCTGTTCCTGTGGAAGATAAAGAGATAGAATGTTCAGTATTATGAGGACATAAATACAACGTACCTATCTTGTCTCCTTTTGCTATCACCATTGATCCTTTAGTGGTCTTCCACCATGTTTCTCCAAATGTAGTTAGACAGCCGCCATCTCCCAACTGCCCTGTTGAGATCATATTTCTTTTCATAGCAGGAATATGCCTAACATCTTTTAGCAGCCATTCAGTTCCATTCTAAAATTTTATCCATACCTTACCCATTCCAACAATTTTACATGGCTCATCATCACCCAATAAGACATGTCCAAAATCACCTGGAACATAATCATGAAAATATTTCCTATGGGGTGTAGCATGACATGAAGCCCCTGAATCTATTACCCAATAATCACTAGTATTATCTAATGCAAGAATCAAAGTATCTTGTAACACATCACCTGCTACATTTGCTTCCTCGGTAGTTTCCTGCTGTCCATATCCTTTCTTCTTTAGAGATCTGCAGTCTTTCTTCAGATGTCCTTTCTTTCCACAATTCCAACACTCTATTTTTCCTAGTTTGGACTTGGATGTTCCCATTTTAGACTTGCTGCGATTACCTTGGCTTTTTCCTCTCTCCTTTTGTCTTCCCCTGCTCTCCATGGTAAACACATTACCTGATGTCTCACTTGTGCTTTTTCTTCGCATTTCCTCACTAATAATAACACTAACAACATCATCAAATATCAAGGTGTTTGAACTAGAGACAAAGTTACTTACAGCCATGACCAAGCCATTCCAGCTTTCTGGCAATGAACACAAGATTAGAAGAGCCCTAACCTCATCATCAAAGTTCACACTTACAGAAATTAGTTAATTTGAAACCGTATTAAATTCATTTAAATGATCAACAACAGATCCACCTTCAGACATATTCATATTAAATAAATGCTTCATTAGAAATACCTTGTTGGAGGTCGAGGGTTTTTCATACAGCTTACCCAATGCGCTCATCAAACCCTCCGTTGTCTTTTCTTTTGAGATATTGAAAGTCACCGACGAAGCCAGGGACAATCGTATTGTTCCCAGTTCCTTTCTATCAAGAACCTCCCATTCTTTGTCCTTCATAGTCGTCGACTGCTTTTCTCTTCCTCCCAACGGTAGGAATAGATCCTTTTGGTACACATAGTCCTCCATTTTCATCTTCCATAACTGGTAGTTTTGGCCATTAAAATTCTTGACCTTAAACTTTCCTTCTTCCGCCATTGCCCCCACTTGAACTAGAAACCCTAGTTTCCTACGGGTTTTTCTGCCAAATAGACCTTTAACTCTGATACCAATTGTTAGAAAAACAGGATCGCAGAGAAATAACAATAAACAAGAATGTAAATATAATCACACAGACACATTACAAGAGAGACACCAATATATCGTGGTTCACCCAAGATGGGCTATGTCCACATTGAAATTGCCAGTCCTTTCTATTATATCATCCAACAAATAAAGGGATACAACCTGCAGCACATCTGCTGCACTTCCTCTTCACTGTCTCACCGTCTCTCTTCACGATCTCAGAGATCTTTACAATGAATAATACCTAATCCATCAACCCTAGCCGTATTACAATGTATTTCTTATAAAGGGGAAATACAATGGGTAAATACCACGGGTTACCCAAAACCATGGGACCATAGAGTCTGTTGGTGAAACAACCCAAAAATTTCCTTCGGGGGCTATGCCCCCGAACCCCCTTTCTTGGGGGCGCTGCCCCCGGACCCCCTGGGGAACATGACGGGATGATAACCAAACCTAGGGTACAACACGGTTGAAACAACATCATTTATGAGACTAGAAGATTAGGCTCCACAACCAACATATTTAACCAAAGGAAAAGTGGATTCAAACCTCCACCATTTAGAAATCAGCCAAGAAATTTCCAAGAAGGTCATCAAGCGTGAAGCAGAATCAAGCCAATAATAAAAAGATAAAAAGGGCCAAAAGTACCACTTCAGTGTTGGGGATGTGGATAAAACCACATGCTTAGAGACTGTTCACATAAAAGAGAAAAAATTTGTGGCTTGCATAACTTAGAAGAAACGGTTATTGTGGAGGATATGGCAAGGGAAACTCCCCAAATTTATTCAATATTGGATAACCATCAAGTAGACCATCAATCAACAGTAGTGGAAGTTGAAGGTAAAATTGCTAATCAACCTATTTCTGTTTTGATTAATATGATATCTACTCATAGTTATATTACTCCAAAGGTGGTTGAAATTTGTTCTCTTAGAAAAATGGAGCATGATAAATATTGGCTAGTTCAGTTAGCTACCGACACCAAAAGAAAAGTGAGTGAAGTAGTGATGGAGTGCCACATAGAGTTGAATGGACTCCTCACAAAAGTAAATTTGAATGTCCTACCATTAGGATCTTATGATTCTCTTATTGGAATGGATTGGTTGGAAAAACATAGAGACAAAATATATTGCTATAAAAAGGTCCTTGAATTCATTGATGAAGAGGGAAGGCCAAGAGTGGTGAGAGGGATTCCGAAACAAGTTTCAGTAAGTCAGATTTTAAACACGCAATTAAGGAAGTTTTACAATAAATGTTTCTAGCTATATGCAATCCATATATCAAATTCACTGAAGGAAAGGCCCAAATATAGAATATTATCAGTTGTTGCAAGAGTTCAAAGATGTGTTTGCAGATGAAGTGCCATGATTGCCACCAAAAAGAGACATTGATTTTACAATCAATCTTGTTACAGGGGCAACTCTAGTTTCCAAAGATCCTTATAGAATGAGCACTCTGGAATTGGTAGAGATAAAAATGTAGCTACAAGAATTAATGGAAAAGAGGTATATCAGAACAAGTGTGTCTCCTTGGGGAGAACCGATGTTATTTTTCAAGAAGAAAGATGGAACTTTAAGGCTATCTATTGATTAAAGGTGGCTAAATAAAGTGAAAGTCAATAATAAGTATAGATTTCCTAGAATTTATTATTTCAAATGAGGGGATCCAAAGTGTTTTCAAAGATTGAATTGATATTTGTTTATCATCAAGTGAAAAGAAAAGATTCAGACATTCACAAGAGAATTTTATGGACAAGATATGGCCATTATGAGTTACAGTGCTGCCATTTGGTCTTACCAATGCACCCGCCACATTCATGTGTCTCATGAATAGTGTTTTTAGCAAGTATTTGGATAAGATCATGTTAGTGTTTTTGGATGAAATCTTTGTTTACAAAAAGAGTGAAGAAGAGCATGAGGAAGACCTAAGAATGGTATTGCACTTAGAGAGCACAAATTGTATGCAAAGCTAAGCACGTGTGACTTCGATCAAAGAAGGGTACAATATTTGTGTCATATTATTTCAGAAGAAGGAATTGTAGTGGATCCGGAAATGATTGAAGCCATAATGGATTGGTATACTCCAAAGAATGTCACAGATGTTATATATTTTATGGGTATTGCATGATATTATAGAAGGTTCATTAAGGGATTTTCCAAAATTGTTCATCCAATTGCATCGCTGCAAAGAAAGAATGTAAAGTTTGTATGGTCTAAAAAATGTGAAGAAATCTTTCAATGATTGAGGAAGTTTCTTACTAGTTTCCATGTTTTGAAAATTGCATATCCAAAGAAGGATTTTGCAGTATGCATATATGCTTTCATTGACAGATTAGGTGGAGTGCTTATGCAAGAAGGATTTGTGATTTTCTATGAGTCCATAAAATTAAAAGAGAATGAAAAGAATTATAAAGTCATGATTTAGAGCTAGAATCCATAGTACATGCCCTTAATATGTGGAGGCATTATTTGCTAGGAAGAAGATTCTATATTGGGACATATCACATGAGCTTAAAGTATTTGTTTGATCAACCAAGCTTAGATGCTAGGCAAGCTAGATGTCTAGAATTTTTGTGTGAATTTGATTTTTAAATCAAACATGTGAAAGGAAAAGAGAACAAGGTTGCAGGAGCCCTTAGTAGGAAATTGCATGTGCAAATCAAATTTAAAAACTAGAATTATCGAAGCCCAAAATAAAGATGAGTCTTACCTTGAAGTAAAAGAGAAATTGCAGCAGGGAAAATTAGATGAAAAGTGAAGGATATCATCTTGGAGAAGATTATATTCTTATTTATAAGGGAAGATTGTATATTCCAAATTGTGCATGTTTGAAGAAGGTGGTAATGGATGAAATTCATCAAATTCCGTACTTTGGACATCCAGGATATCAAAATACAATAAAAATAGAAAGGAATCAATAATTTTGGCATGGGATGAAAAAGGATATAGTAGAATACATTTCTCGGTGTCAAAAGTGCCAACAAGTCAAGGAAGAACATCAACATCTAGAAGGACCATTACAGGATTTTCCCATTTTGGAATGGAAGTGGGAAGTAATTTCTATGGATTTTATAATAAGTTTGCCAATGACAATGAGGAAACATGATTCAATCATGGTTGTGGTGGAAAAATGATCAAAGAAAACTCATTTTATTATAGTCAAGTCCACTAATAAAACAAGTGACATAGTTAATATCTTCATGAAGGTTATTTTCATATTGCATGGGTTGTCCATAGCAATTGTCTCAGATCGAGATGAAAAGTTCACATCCAAATTTTGGAAAGGGTTATTTCAAGAATTGGGAACTCCACTGAATTTTAGTACAACATATCATCCTCAAACAAATAGCCAAACTGAGAGGGTATATTTTTTTCTTGAGGATATGTTGAGGATGTATGTGATGGATAAGCCATCCAAGTGGGAATATTACCTACACTTGGTAGAATTTACATACACTAATGGACATCAAACATTATTGGGAATGAGTCCATTTGAGGAATTGTATGGAAAATGATGTAGAACTCCAATGAGTTGGGATAGTTTGGTAAACATGATGGTGCTTAGGCTAGAAATTCTCAAGGAAATGGAACATGAAAATTTTAAAGTTAGGCATAATTTAAAGGTAGACCATGATAGGAAGAAGAGCTACATAGATTTAAAAATAATGCACAAGGAATTTAAACTTGGGGATCATGTCTATTTGAGAGTAAAGCCAAAGAAATTTCCCTAAATTTGGGAAGTTGTGCCAAGTTGGAACCGAGATATTATGGGTCATTCAAAGTCCTGGATAGGAAATCCAGTTGCATATAGGATTGCATTTCCTGCTAACATGAGATCTGATAATATTTTTTTTATGTTTCTTTGACTAAATAGTATGTACATGATCCTAATCACATGATTGATTGGAATGTGATTTAGGTGGAACCCGAGGGAGAGTTCCAAGTGGAACCTATGCACATCCTTGATAAGAAGGTAACATTGCTCTAGAATGAAGCCATCAGATAGGTAAAGGTGCAATGGATGCACTTGGTCCCGATGAGGCTATATGAAACCTAGAGGATTCCATGAGAGAGGCATACCCTTTTTTGTTCAGTTTTGTGAACATCAAGGATGGTTTTTTTCTAAGGGGGAGGGAAATGTAATACCCCCATTTTGACCCTTGGAATTATTGGCTTGATATGTAAATATTGTGAATACATGATGTATGGTTTCTAGTGTGGAGCACTAAAATGATACTTTTCTTAACTTCAATTTCTTTCATTAAAGGTGTTTGTGAAGGTTGTGTGCTTGGTAAACATTATAAGGCAATTATTGATAAAGATAAAGATTGGCGTTCTAAAGAAGATTTGCAAAAAAATCATAATTATATTTGTGGTCCTCTTGAAACTCCTTCATTGTCTCATGCTACCTAGTTCCGTACCTTTATTGATGATTATAGTATAAAATCTTGGGTTTATTTTTCGAAACATAAAAGTGAAACTTTTGGTGTCTTTCAAGAATTTAAATCAATGGTTGAAAATGAATCCAATAAAAGTATTAAGACATTGCGAACTGATAATGGGGGGAATTCACTAAAAAGGAATTTAATGCATATTTATCTAAGCATGTAATTCAACATCAAAATATTGTTCCTTATACACCTCAACAAAATGAGGTAGCTGAAAGGAAAAAATAGGACTTTGGTTGAAATGGCTAGATGTATGCTTTATTCTAAAGGATTACATAACTATTTTTGGGATGAACCTATTTGTTGTGCTAACTATATTTTGAATAGAGTCTCTACTAGAGTAGTTTTGCAAGTTACTCTCGAAGAAAAATGGAATAGCAGGAAACCTGATATTAGTAACTTTAAGATATTTGGCAGTGAATTTTGGGCACATGTTCTGCATGAAAAACACAAAACGTTAGAGATGAAGTCTCACAAATGTATTCTCATTGATTATTGTGATGATTCCAAAGCTTACAAGTTATTTGATCCATCTATCCAAGGTGTTATCATCCAATAGGATGTTCAATTCAATGAAGTCTCTCCTCCACCTGAGTCTATTGAAACTCATGTTACCTTGAACTTGCCTTCATATTCTGTTTCTCCTATATCTATTACCTCTTCCTCTCCTTCTGTGCCCGAAATTGAAGCTAGTTCACCTTCTTCTTCAAATGATCCACCTAAATGTTATGAAGATACTAGCGTGGTTCCTACCACTACTCCTCTTCTTGTTTGGGCCTCGAAAACTCTTGAATCCATAGGTTCGAAGATTGGTATTCCTTCTAATACTCTATAGACTAGATATGAATATTCTCTTATGACTAAAGTATTGGACACATATGATCCCTCCACCTATGGTCAAGCTAAAGATAAACTTGAATGGGAAAAATCCATGATGGCTGAGTGTGCCTCATTAATGAAGAATAAGAATTGGAGTCTTGTTCCCCTTCATCCTATAAATAATTTATTTGGATGTAAATGGATATATAAAACAAAATTTTACTGTAGAAGGATAGATTAAAAAACATAAAGGCCAGTGAGTATCAAAAGGTTTTCTCAACAGGAAGGTATAGACTATACTAAAACTTTTGCTCTAGTTGCTAAAATGAACACAATAAGAACCATACTTTCTCTTGTTGCATCTTATCAATGGGAAATGCACCAAATGGATGTCAAGAGTGATTTTTGAATGGTGATCTTCATGAAGACATTTATATGCAACAACCACTTGATTTTATCATTGTTGAAACTTCACGTTTGGTATGAAAATTAAACAAGACTTTATATGGTCTTAAACATGCACCTAGAACTTGGTATGAGAAAATTGATATGTATTTCTTGAAGAATGGTTTTAAGTGGTGTATATATTATCCAAATCTATATTTTAAGAAGTTTGATGATGATGTCCTCATTGCGATACTTTATGTGGATGAGGTTATCCTTATTGGCAGCCAACTTGCATTTATACAGGAAATGAAGAATAATCTTAAGCATAAATTTGAAATGACCAATTTAGGCATATTGGATTTTTTTTTAGGTCTTCAAATTTGGCATATGGATGATGGTATATTCTTTTCTTAGCCTAATTATGCTACATATTTATTTGCTCAGTTCCATATGAGTGGTTGTAATCCTTCACCAATTCCATTTCAGTTAGGTGTAAAGTAAACTGTTGATTGTGATACTCCTCTTGTTGATGCCACTTTGTATTTTTAAGTTGTGGGGAGTTTGATATAATTGAAAAACAATAGGCCTAATCTCTCTTTTGCAGTCAACATGGTTTCAAGGTTTATGCAAAATCCTCATGAAATTCATTGGAAAGAAGCAAAGAGAATTCTCAGATATTTACAAGGGACATTGCATTATGTTGTTTTCTATTCTAGCAGGGATACAATTTCACTTCTTGGTTATACATATTATGATTGGGAAGGAGATAATTAAGATAAAAGGTCTATTGTAGGGTACATATTTCAGCTTGGTTCAGGTCTGATTTCATGGTCCAGTAGTAAGTTGAGAACTCTTTCTCTTTATTCTTTTGAAGTAGAGTACATGGCATCTAAAGAAGTAGTGTGAATGTGTCATGTTCTTGCAGAGCTTGGATTGATTCAGAAGTATCCTACTAATTTAATATGTGAAAATCAAAGTGCAATTCAACTTGCATATAGTCTAGACTGTACATCACTCCAAGACTAAACAAATTGAACTTGATACTCATTACATTCGATATCTTGTTACAGATGGTGTTATTTGTTTGGAGTATTGTCACATGGAACAACAACTAGCCAATTGTAAGGTTTGTTGTTACACTAAAACCTGCAAATGTTAGTAAAATTTCAATACCAAGCACACACGGTTATTCCCATGAACTTTGCATGGTTGTTAGTCCACAATATATTCCCAGAGGTGAGACAATTATTCCAACACTACTCCAACACCCCCCTCCGATGTAACTCATGGGAATTGAACCTAAAACCTTGATCTAATACCATGCAAGGTTTGTCATTATGCCAAAACCTGTAGATGTTGGTAAAATTGTTGGGCACATCCCAAGTGGAAGAAGTTTTGATGGTGAAAGTACAAGTTAAGCGAGGCCTAACATCGACCAGTTTTGGGAGAAGCAACTTCGCAATTCTTGGGAGTAGGGTATCGAGCAAAGAGAAGTGGCAGAAAAGGACCTGTCCCCTTAGTAAAGGCGAAGTACTAAGGACCATTGAGGTAGTTGGAGCAGTTATGAATGAAGCGGCGGACTCTTAGCTTACAGAAGTGAAGAGTACAGAATCATAATGGTGCAAAGGATGCACCATTGTAGCGTCAGAGCTTCGCAGTTAGAACTGCGATTGTCAGAGAAGATTCAGAGCCAGAGGAATCAGTGCAAAAGGACAACAGAGCTCCAACGAAGTAAAGATAAAGCGTGGTCAATAGGAGAACCATGCCATTTTGGGTCTAAGGGTACTATGGGGGTTGTCCCATAGTTATTGTAAAGATGTGACCTTCAGGCACAATCTATATAAAGGGCAATGTTGTATAAGGAAGGGTTAGAATTATGTTGTTTTTATTTGGATATTGTTAGATCTAGGATAAGAGAGATATAAGAGAGGAAAAAGACTCTGCAACTGTGTGCGCAAAGATCTATTATAGAGAAGATACTGCAGCTAAGTGCATAGAATGGAACTGTTAACCCTTCCAAGAAATATAAGAAAAATTCCTGTGGATGTAACTCCCATCTGGGGGGTGAACCACGTAAATATTTGTGTTGTGTGTTTGAATCTATATTATGGTTTGTGTTCTTGTATGTTACGCTTATATATGTATTTTCATATGAATGTGAATGAGAATAATATGTTAAGTAGTGGAACACACATGTATGAACATTACGAAGTTATGTTGAGAATGGCGAATGTGTAGTTAGTCAAGTAAAGGTAGCAATGATTCAGCGAAGTCTATAGGTTTTCGGTAACTGTGAAGTGCGCAGTTACCTATTGATAATAACCCTTTAAGTAATCATTGAGTAAGTTGTGCATATCAAGCCCGCATAGCATAACCATGCGTCAACAGGTTGCATAAACCTGATTCTATAACCACCCATCTTCGCTTCGGGTGAGACTTCAGCCTGTTCACAGGTTGATGCCGAAAGGGCTAGTGAAGGGGATTTTATTGGATCTAAAGTAAGATTTACTACGCAGAACCCGGGTCAGCCTGATAAAGAAAGTGAGAAGTAGTAAACTTACAAAAATTTTCAAACCAAGCACACACGGTTAGTCCCATGATTCCAGTGCAGTGGTTAGTGCACAATATATGGACCTAGAGGTGCGACAATTATTCCAACACTACTCCAACACCAATATCTTCACCAAATCCATGATGGAAGTGAAATGTAATACCCCCATTTTGACCCTTGGAATTATTGGCTTGATATGTAAATATTGTGAATACGCGATGGATGCTTCCTAGTGTGGAGCTCAAGGCCAAGGTCCTGCCAATGAATTCCCGGTTTATAAAGGTAAGTATTTTCTATTTTGTGGACATGTGCTAGTTAGCCATGGAAATAGGTAAAAACAATGTAAATATTTATAAGGAAAATAAAAGTCTGAGAAATGGCTATGGAAGCAACTAAAATGAGGGGGTTGTTTTTATCCATTAGGGATAGGAGAGGGGTTTGTGGGATTAAATCCTTTGTTTCCAAGTGTTATCTTGAGAACCCATGTGCCATAAATGGTAATCAACTACCTAGGTGGACTTCCTTACTGATTTTTAATTCTATTGTAAGAGGACTACTGAGAAATCGACTCAGGAATTTAGTGGAGCATGGGCTGAGCCCAAAAATTTGTATGGCTAAGGGTGGGCTCAATTTTGTGTACCTAGAAGTCAATTTTCCTCTTAGGGATTTGTTTCCATTCATTCCCATTCCATTGTTGGGCATTCAAACTTCAATTTTCAGTAAGTTATGCATTCCCAACAATAAAAATAACATTAATCATAAGCAGAGGGGAAGTCATGCTTTAGAGTGACAAAATGCCCATAAATTCATGTGGGCTGTGAAATCCAGTGGGGTATCCATATATATAAACCTTAGGGAAAATTTGAGAGTGTCAAAAGCCCAAAAATCAGTGGGAGAACCCATATTTGGAAGCATGTAAACTGAATTTCGTGACTACAAATTAGTGTGGCTAGACATAAGATAATTCAAGAGACAATTGAAGTCTAAGAGGGATTAAATGTTGGAATTTCTTGATAAACCTAGTGTAGGAAGATATCTCTAGTGGTACTGCAGCTTGGACCTTTCTGTGCCTAGCCTAAATAGAAATGGAGGGAAGACGCTCCTAAGGGAATGTGTAGCAGAGAATGGAAACTTCCTTGTGTTGGGTGTGGTAGGTAATGTGGGCAACAAGGATGACTAAAGCCAATTTATATGCCTATATCTCAGTGGTTGAGATCACTAGCTTAGCATTGTCCTTTTTTGTCTCTCTACATGCTTGATAAACCAATTTTTGTGTTGGATTAGCATGAGTGTGTGTCTATGGTTGTGAGTGAGCTTGTGTAGTTCCTCCTTAGTGGATACATAGCCCAACTCAAGGTTGGATTCTCAGCAGAGAGATAAAGTGGTGGATAGAGTGCCTACGGTTGGGTGGAGCGTTGCTCTTCCCTAGCCACCTTCTTGGGAAACTTCATTGAGAAGATAAGTGTTTACTTGTTAATTTATTGTTGTGTTTGAATGTGCATGATAATTATTATTATGCCTGTGACAAATATGTTGGTATATGCATGTTGTGTGTGTAGAATGAATTTATTTTATGCTGTGTATTTTTACTAGGCATCTACAAATGCATTTAGATGTTTATGAATTTTGTAATTTGGCCATGGGGGTGAAATTTAGAACCCCATAAATTGTTCATGTCCCACTAGATTTATCAGATTGATGGGAGGGGAAGTGACATGAAGTTTGTGTATGTTTGAATTTTATTGGGGATACAAGAATTGTCATCAAGGGGGAATGCTAATGTAATTCCATCTTCCTTCATATTTGTGTTCTCCCTCGTCATCTTCAAGGGGGAATTTTGGAGTGTGTAATGTTAATATTACATGTGTAATGATGTCTAGTGTGATATTGTAAGATGTTATGATGTCTTATCTAGCAAAGGAAGGCATAATTGTCTCTATCTTATGTAAAAAGAGTTATCCCACATGCATCATGGAGTAATATTCTTCTATTACCATTCATTATATAAGGAGGTGGAAAGTCATTTATCTGACATGTATTTTGGCATGTAATTATTCCATACCTCTAGCTATATAATAGAGGTGAAGGAGACCCTTTGGGTATGTGGAGAATTATATTCTTATGTAATTGTAAAGTTGTGATAAGCATATGTGGAGTGGAGCTCAAGTGTAAGATTGGAGATTTATGAAGAATAAGAAGACAATACCTTCCCATGGATGTTTCCCCATTTGAGTTTTTTCCATGCATATCTGGTGTGTTGTTTCTTTTCTTCTTGACTCTTACTATTTTATTATATGGCACCTGTATGGACATAAGGTTAGGCTATTAGATTCTAGATATTGATTTTCATGTTATCAAATATATTGTTGTATGTTATGCATATTTCTCAATATTCTAACAATAAGTTTGGTTTCAAACACTCTTTCTCATCCTCTTATTATCCTTAAGGGAAGGCATTGGTAGAATTGACGAATAAAGAGTTGGCTAAAATATTTAAGAAATTTACATAACAAAATACTAGGAAATGGAATTTGCAACTTCCTTACGCCTTTTGGGTAGATAGAACTACAATTGAGGTAAGTACGAGAAGCACTAATTTTCAACTCCTTTATGGGAAGGATGTTGTCATTCTTCTTGAATTACAATTAGCTTCCTTTTTTTTGGCTTTCCAATCAGAATAATTCAAGGAAGCAGACTTAACCCAAATATTTCATACTTTACTTTCCTTGGACTAGCAACGAAAACATGTTATCAATAATATGGAGAAAAGGATTAAATTGTGAAGAAATATTTCAATAAGCGGGCTAAAATTGCAATATTTTAAGTCAATCAACAATTATTATTATGGGATTCTTCTCATGCAGATAAAAGGAAAACATACAAAGTTTCTAAAACTTTGGTTGTGTCCATATACAATTGTTTTAGTAGTAGGTAATAATTCTTACCTATTAAAGATGATGACAATAAGATTTTCTCTTATACAACTAATGGATCACAGTTGAAGCCTTATCATAACCCCGAGTCAGGGTCACCTCAGTTATAATCATATCAAGCAATTTAATGCAGCTTTGGTAAGTAGTTCTTTCGGTTTATTTATTTGGTTTAAATTGTTTCATTTTTTTTAGTTCATTTATTTCGTTTATGCTTTGTTACTGTTTAAAATTTTTTATTGTTCTTAATATTCACTAGCTTTCTTTCAATACTTCCCAACAACTAACTACAATTATGCATTTTTTCTCTTTTAAAATTTCCCAAAATGCCCGAACTAGACTGCTACAAAATGTTAAACAACAAAGGATTGCTATTTTTGCATTTCATTAACTTATCTTTAAATCTAAGATAAATGCAGGAATGATACATATGACACATTTCAGATAGAATTATTTTGGTAAGGATCCATGCCCATGATATTCATTTGATAGAATATTCCTTGTCATTAAGATTTGCTTAGACTATCCCATTTCATTATTTCCCCTTTTCTTCATTCCTTTAATAATTTATGTTTTTCATACAAGTGTGAATACCATTGTTTTACAACTCTCCATGTTCTTGATTCCACATTCCTTTTTGTCTAAAAATGATAGATGCAAAACCAAGAATTTCAGGTTTAATCCTATGTATTGTAGTCCTTCCTATAGAGTTCCCATTTTCTCGATGCCCTAATGGTCACAACATAAAACAAAATTGCAAAGCATTGCAAAAAACACTTTGGTTTTGATCCTCTCCATATAATTCCTCAAGTTTGACCATTATTATTTCCTTCATGATTAGTTTTGCTTAAATATTTAACTAAACATAAGTGGGGCCCTACCTTTACGTGGGAGACAAGGGGTTTGAGTCATTTCAAATTGCATGAAGTTTCAAGAGTTAAATGTTTGGTGGTGCTGCTTGAGTGTTATGACTTGATAACTTGGATATAAAGGGATGATGTTATTACTTATATGTATGCATATTTTGAAAGGTAGGATTTTATATATATATATTTTCAAGGGTTGGTATTGCATAGCATGAGATTTATAATCATGAATAAAGAATGGTTGCACTTCCCTTTTAATTATGCATATCAAAAGAGCTTGGTTAAAGTTTGTTGGATGTATTTAAATTTTTGGATAAGGTCATTTGTTAGAGCTTTGGGATATTGATAAAACATGTTGATGTTATTTGTGGGCTAAGTTTGATGTGTCGATAGTTTAAATCTTTCAAAATAAATCAGATAAAAGTTAAGGTTGAGACATACTTTTTATTTTACAATTCCATGCGTTAATGAAAAGACCTCCAAGTGTCATGTTTGTTGATGACATATGAAATGATATAATTTGTATGGTAGAAGGCTTGAAAAGCTGACTTGGATTGTTGTTGACTACAGATATTATACCGAAATTGCATGGTGATAGACTTAAGTTACCATGTGTAATGTTAAAGCTGATGTAGGGATGTCAGATCGATCATACTTTGAATGTTGAATGTAAATGTAAGTGATTATTAAAATTATTCATCTCCATCTAACTCATTTAGTTCATCCCTTTAGACCACTCTACAAGTGAACCAATTGTGTTTTAAAGTTTACCCAATCCTTTATCTGCACTTCCAATTATTCACGATGCAAAATCCATCATCATATGCAATACATTGAATGGACCTGTACATGGTTATTGAAATTATTCACTTGAGTTATCACCATCCTATCCAATTTGTTTCTTTAACCACTTTGCATGTAAGCATGTTGTGTTTGCAAGCTTATAGTTATTCATTGCTTCTTCCAACGTGCCATTTTTTAATGGTTTGAAATCAATTGTTATGGGTCATTTTTTAAATAGATCGTATGTGCAATATGTGATAGTTAAATTTCGACGTATTTTAGTTTGAATAATCATTAATACGATGACCTATTTTTGAACATTTGGAATCCAAATAATGTGCCTAGTTTTAAACTCATAACACATTATTTATAATTACATCGATATGTGTTTATAGCTTATAATTTGGGGTGGACTATCATCTATGCTTTCCCTAGATTGAAGGAGTATGAGACAAGTGTACTGTCCATATTGATTTTATGGTCATTGTTCAAAATTAGAAACCAACATAGATCCATCTTAAACCCGTGTCTATCAAGCATCGAGAGGGATCCAATTTCTTGAGGTGTATTTCTTTTCTTAAATTTAAACTCAAGAAATTTGATCTCTCTTGATTTATAGATCTGGGTTTAAGTTTTAAGTTTTTATTTTATAAACGAACATCTATTTTTTAATTACTTTTCATAATATTTTATTTTATGAACCAACATGGATTTTTTAAAAATACTTTCCATAATTTTTTATTTTATGAGCCGACATGAATTTTTTTAATTTAAAAAATTACTTTTTACATTTTATTAGATGTATCGCTACATGTAATGCTACATACATGTTACAACATTTCCCCCATACTGGGCTGTAGAGCACCTCGTTCCACTTAGTGCAATAAACAATTAAAATAAAAATAAAAATAACTAGTAGTTGATGCATGGATAACTCGTAGCTCATGCATGCACAGATAACAGGTAATGATAGACAACCCATTTAACTAAAGAAGGTAACAGGTAGCTAAGGCATAGACAACAAGTGATTACAACTAAACATGGAGAACAAGTGACATATGACTTTTCCATAGCACTTAACTTGTGACCTATCGGTGTTCATAGGCCACAAGTTAAGTGGTTGTGCTAGTTAATACCCTTGTGGTGGCTAAAAACTCAAGGAATGGTTGCGTAAATACACTTATGGACCAATCCCACCATTTGGTTAGCATCACTTTGGGATGCTATAATGTTTGCCTCTTTCTTGACATTTGGCATTGCACCATTCTTTCCTAGCCGTCGATTTGTAGTATTGTACATTCATTTAGACTGTTGATTCAATGTAGTATATTGGAGTAAGTTTGGTGTCTTCTTAAAGCATACGGGGTTATACACCAAACAGATAAACAATGGTTTCCTAATTGTTTTGGTTTCTACTCTGCATGATTCTAAACGGTATGGTCTAACGTTTTGTTGATTGAAATATTTGGTACAAACATTAAAGTATTCCAATTTGGAGATAATTCCAAGAAAAAGGCAGCAAGAGAAGTGGTAGGATTAATGTAAAACTCATACACTCTACAGTTGGTACAATTTCCTTTCATATATTGATTCACTTGAAGCTTACTTGAACCTGTGCTGATACAGTTAATTCATTTGACACTACTTTTCATTTTTTACCATATCCATTAATAATGTCCATCATAATACTATGCCTTAGGCAAATAAAAAATGAGTTATACCGTGGAATTGACACCCCATTGTTGTCTATTTTCTGCTAAATTGATCTCAAGAGATAATACCAAAGCATGTTGTACATAATCGTCATATTGAAATAAAAATTTGATTTCCTGGGAACACCCATTAGAGTTATGCGTTCATGTCATACCAAGCAAATACTTTGTTCTATTGTGACCTATCTTTTAGAATCATGAATATAATAATCAAATTATATGGGGATTGTTGTAATTATGTGCAGTTCATTTTCCATGGTTTCATATAAACCTATTTTCCCCTTATATTTTCTTACTTGTCATCAAAACCCTGTTTCATGCCTCTATTGTTGGTTTTTAGTATTGTTTCTCAAAATAATGTAATGCAATATTTATTAATGATTGTTCTTCTTAGATGAGTGTAATGAAAATGTCCAAATGCATTATTTGCACTGATACTTATTTAAAAATGGTTTACATTTCATTTATTTTCCATATGATATTCTTCAATAGAGGCTTGAGGCAATTGGGTAGCAATAGGGAAATATGAGACAAAATCTGTGGCAAGATGGCAGGATGAAGAAAATAAGATTTTTGATCCATTTTAATGCGGATTCCAAGGAGTTTTCCCAGCTTGCAGAAACTGACCACCTGTTCCGTAGGCCTCGTCCTCACATTACTCAACTTGCTTCTTCTCACGCATAGGAAGATCTTCAGCTACATCACAGTGTTATTGAAATTCCTAATGATCCCCTTGTTCAAAATGATGACTGGAATTACCCCCTCCCTTTGAACTAATCAAGTGCACTGAGAGGGAGGGGGGGGGTTGAATCCGTGCATCACATATTTAATTCAATCATTCCATTATTTAGCATGTCATAGTTACCATGTATAATAAATGTTGCTCTAAGTAAACAATGATCATCAAAAGTAAAAGACACCAAGGGTAATTTTTTAATATTTATTAGATCATCAATACATTAGTTTCAAAAGACACCAATCTTTGGGGTTCTTAGCACCAACTGAGAGGTGATGGATCCAACCCTCGTGCAAGACTCAACTTGTTGACATGATCCAACCTGTCATGAAGAATCCAATCCTTAGTGCAAGACCCAACTTGTCCAGTGAATATATCAACCTCCATTGAGTGACACCAGTTAGATTGATGCACAATTCGTCTTACTGCTTCTTCTTATTGCGTGCTTCAACAATGTTGTCTACTTCTTCATTAATTTGTAGAATAATGCTCAATGTATACTATAGTTGGTAGTTATCAGGCTTGAAATCTTCATTATCAATCATTCTCCATAACAATAAACTACTCTGAATCCAAACTCAGATCACTTCATTTCCTCTTGCATATCTTCGTACTTGCGTACAGACTTTCCTTTAAAATAGGTTTTCTACTTCACCAAACTTTGCTTTTTTTGTACCTTTCAAACTTATTCAACTGTGACCTGCAACTTGATTCTATACTTGCTTCAAATTCTGCTGCGGATTTTCACTTCTTCTAGATTTTTAATTACTTCGACTTATCCAACTGCGATGTGCAACATGATTCTATACTTGCCTCGATCTTTCCTGTGGTCTTTCACATTTTCCATATTGCAACTTATCCAACTGTGATATGTGACATGATTCTATATTGCCTCAATCTCTTTACTTCTTTCAGACTGCAAATTATCAAACTTCGACATGCGACTCAATCTCTCATGCAGTCTTCCAACTACGACGTACGACTTGTTTATGTGCTTACTTCAAGTTCTGCTTCTTCTCTGAATCAACTAGCCATTGATTCTCTTTAAAACCCCAAAAATTAAACTTCAGGCAATCTACATTCACACACGCCTCTCACACACATCTCTAACAAAGTGCATCAGTTCTTGTCTACTAATAGCTTTTCTTATGTCCACATGAGGGCCGACATGTTCGCTTCATTACCTTAATTTAATCAACTGATCACAATGACTATCCAAAGAATAAAGCTTTGCACCACAACGAGGGGCTTATACCCCATCCTTCTTCAATACTCCACGGGCTTGTCAATTGTGTTGCGCACTTCAACCGATGTACTACTTGCTTGTTATATTCAACTTATCTATTATCTATGTACTTCAACACACAACTTGCTTCGACATATCGACTGTTTGCACTTTCCAACTATTTGCATCTTCTTTGACATGTGTACCACTGTGCACTTCTGCTGGTAACTATTGCTGGTGTCTTGTCACTACATTGACATTGTACAAACTTGTTATATATACTTCTTCAAATTGGCTTCAAAATTCTCATAGACAACATCCACATGCAGTCCAACAATCTCCCATTTGTCATCTATGACAACATTAAGTCCAACAATCTCCTATTTGATATCAATGACTTCACATTCAATCCAACAATCTCCCATTCATAATCCATGACAAAAATTTTCCATTTGACATCAATGAAAACATTAGGTCCAACAATCTCCCTCTTTGTCATTGATGGAAACACTTCAACTCTTTTGTTTTTATACTCCTCTACTTTTGTGCTCCCCCTTACTACAATATTCTGGTTACTTACTGTTTCCTCCCCCTATATTCATTTCTCCCCCTTTGACATCAATGGAAAATTTCTTCACATTCTAATTATGTGACTTTTGCATTGCTACTCCCCCTAGACAGGTGCTCGTTGCTGACACATCATGTTGTTTACTTGTATTGTTTATCCCTTAGATAGTTCTTAGGATGTCGCAAGTACTCTTCCAAGCTTGCATATCCACATTGAGATATGATATTCCGGATAACATTAACTTGATACATCATTTTTAATTTACCCATAAATTCTAAGGATTTTTCCAGGTGATGAATTAACACAAGCATGCAATTTTCAAAATTAAAGAAGATAGAGAGAAAGCCATCAAATTGTTCATGAATGCAACCTTACTTTTGCGCCATTTCAATATTTCTGGGAGCATGCAATTGAAAATCCTTTTGAATGCAATTAACATTGCTTATGAGTGATAATTAAATACAAATCCTACCATAATTAGTAATTGTATTTGAAATCCTTCGAGATTCTATGATTCTTCTAGGTGCATTGGCTCTATGTTTCATTCTCCTGGTGTTCATCCATTCAGTAAACAATCATTATATTATTCTAATAATCACTTCAATTCCATTGGTTATGTCGCAATGTATGATCCTTTTCAACAAGTTAATTATGTGGCCAATCTTTTTGTAGTGGTTCAGTCACAACAAACAGAATTCACAAACCTTAAGACCAACTTGGAGAAATGGGCATCTCAAGTAAAATAAGCTGATATTAGAGAGTGGTATGCTTGGATGTAGATTAATGAGAGAAATGTTGAAGAAATTGAGGTTGTGAAGAAACAAATTGATTAGTTGGAAGAGCGAAAGGAAAAAATTCCATTTCTCTTTAAACAACTTCGAATAATTCCTGGAACTACAAATTTCAAAAAGCAATAATCGTCAGATACTGAATTGCGTCTCTCACTGTTGAATTCTAGACTTTGACTTGAGCTTCAATTGCCAATAAATTTTTTGCTACTGCTATTGTAATTTTAATTAGTTCTCCAAATGTTAAAGTTGTAAATGAGAAGAAACCAACAATTTTGTAATTCCATTTGATAGTTTTGACAAATAAGGAATATTTTGTACTTATGTTGACTCTGACTTCTGTGAAAGAAGTTCTTAATAAAAATTGTTTATTATGAATGAATTCATTCTTGTTCATATATGTAATGCAACTTATTTTGTAATGTTGATAGACTTTCCAATTGAAATGTATGTACTTCCTTAGACAACAGCTCCTATATCAAAATTAACTTCGTAGCAATGTGAATGGATCCATGATAGTCTTCAAATGTATTATGAATTCGAATTTCCTTTCATCTTCGAGGATCAGTATACTTTTTCCTTGAATTCATGCATTGCATGAAATCTTCTTTTGAACTCAAGGATATTCATATAATATTCCAATAATATTCCAGAGATTAGCATGAAATGAAACAATCTTTTGTTTCCTTTGTACTATTGTCGTCTACTTCGACAATACATACCATTGGAGTTTTTCTTATCCACTTTTAAGAGTATGTAGGCTTATCTGAATTTATCTTTTGATGTTGCATTGTATCACTTCTTCTTTTCATCCATAAATTATCACTTTTATTTCCTGTAGTATGAGATGTGGTATTGCCTGAATATCTTGCTAAGCTTCGACAATTTTGTCTTTGTGTCCAAAACCATCGTGTACATAACATCTTATGGTATGACAATATTTTGCAATGTGCCCATAATAGCTACACCTTAGACACTTAACTATATTGCTGAACTGTTTTCTACCATTATTCATACTATCCAATGCTCTATGTCCATATTGATAACAAGAAAAGAAACATCCTCTAAAGAAATTCCCATAACTGGACTGAACCTTCTTTAATGACCTATTCCATTCTAGGTTATCTTGATAGGACATGCTTTCCTGTTGTAGTTCCTTCTGACTTATTTCTTCATAGCTTTCCTTGTTGATTGAATTCTCAGCGTGTTCTAGTTCTTTAACTTCATCTGTTCCTTTTTTCCATCTCAACATGCTCTTGTGATCCCTATCCTTTTCAACTGTCTTTTCATACCAAGGTCGATTTTCTCATTTGGTGACTTTTGGCTATTTAATATTTCTTCAAGTATTGATGAACTATTCTTATGGTGGTCATTTGCTTCCCCATTTCTTCTTTTGAATTATTCTACTTTTAACTTGAGACTACGACATGTACCTTCTTCCTTTATTATATGAATTCTCAGAACTTCCTATCTTCTTTTGACTTCCTCAAGTTGGACTTCCAACCCACTAACATATTTTCTTGAATCTTCTAGAGATTCTGATTTTTTTTCATTTGAATTCTACCTATTTTCCTCTGTTAGACATGAAATTTCTACTTTCAAGTTGATGATTTCATCTTCTTTGGTCCTTAAGACTTGTGCACCTTGACTCTTCAAGTCAATCATTTCTTTAGTAACTTCTTCATGCTCTTCTTGTTCCTTACTTTTAGAATCCTTATGCACTTGTTCTAACAACTCAATTTTCTTCTGAGCTCTTTCCATTTCTTTTAAAATGCACATAATTTTACTTTCAAGAATGTCCAAGTCGTCTCTTGACACCTCAATATATGACTCATATTCTGACCCTTTGACCTCTTCTAGTGCTACTAAAACATCTACCTTAAGCTTTGCTATATCTTGTTCTTCATCTGTAACAGAGCAATTATCCTCACTACTTGAATTTATGCAATCTGAATGTCTAGGAGAATGCGTACATTCATTAATATCATGATCGAGTTCTGCTTTTGCTGATTCTGAGTGTTGCATTTGGTCTTCACTCAAATTATCTTCTAGACTTATCACTTCATCATTACAAAGATTCTCTATCTTGAGCCATAATTGTTTAGTAGATGTGCATTGTGCCATTTTTTCTTTGAGTTGATTTGATGGGTTGTTAAAGATGGACATCATTGTTATTGAGTCATTTTTCTTGGCTTCCATTTTTTCCAAATGCTTCTATTTGGTTCTCACAATTGTAGGTTTGCAAGCAAATGTCTCCCAAACAAATGGTCCTTTTGTTTTCAACTATTCTTTCATTCTTTTTCTTGAAGATGAGTAGTCTATCCCATTGAAGAAAATAAGTTCGGTTGTAGTCGCTATTGGTTTCCCATCCCTTTGTGTTCTTAAGGATCTCCTTAAAGTTGATTAGACTTTTTTGAAGGAAAAAACTCTGATACCAATTGTTGAACTAATCAAGTGCAATGAGAGGGGGGGTGAATCAGTGCATCACGCATTTAATTCAATAATTCCATTATTTAACATGTCATCGTTACCATGTATAATAAATGCTTCTCTAACTCAACAATGATCAACACAAGTAAAAGACACCAAGAGTAATTTTTGATATTTATTAGATCATCAGTAAATCAATTTCAGAAGACACCAATCTTCAGGGTTCTTAGCACCAAATAAGAGGTGAGGAATCTGACCCTTTTGCAAGACCCAACTTTCTGACAGAATCCAACCTATCATGAGGAATCCAATCCTCAGTGCAATACCTAGCTTGCAGACAAGACCCAACTTTTTCAGTGAAGATATCAACCTCCACTAAGTGACACCATTTATACTGATGCACAATTCGTCTTTATCAATCCTTAGATATATTTCAAAAGTATCCTACAACTGCTTCTTCTTACTACACACTTCAACCATGCTTTTTACTTCTTCATATATTTGTCAGATGATGCTCAAAGTGTACTGTAGTTGACAACTATCTTGACATCTTCATTATCAATCATACTCTAGAGTAATAAACTACTCTAAATCCATTAAACGTAGATTACTTCATTGCTTCTTGCATAGATTCGCACTTACTTACAGACTTTCCAGACTTTCCGTTTGTGTGTACCTTGCAAATTTATCGAGATGCGATGTGTGACTTGATTCTGTACTGGATTCAAATTCTAGTGGGATCTTTCACTTATTTGTAAATTAATCCGACTTATCCAACTACGACGTGCAACTTGCCTCAATATTTCTTGTGGTTTTTCACATTTTCTAGGCTGCAAATTATCCAAATATGATGTGAAACATGATTCTATATTGCCTTTAATTTTGCTTCTTATCCAAATAAAATAGCCACTGATTCCCTTTCAAAACCCTAAAACTTAAAAATTCAAACCATCCATAGTCGCACTCACACCTCTCACACTTCACACATGTTAGGATATTTAGACACTTAGGAGTTAGTTAAGATCAACTTGTGTAATATATCTGTTAGGGATAGTGTGTTTCTTTAGTATGCATTAGTATGCATTTGTAAATACTTAATCCGACAGTCACGATATGTTCCCGACATAGGGTGATCCGACAACTCAACTTCTCTTAGATCAAACCTAACCTTGATCCATGGCTTAACACCCAATTGGTCCATGATCTCTATTTAAAGAGCATGGAGGGTCATTGTTTAGTTGATCAATTATGAGAAGCTCATTTGTAACTTTCTTTCTTTGCATAATAAATTATCCCGTAGAAGCTATTTGGTCGGGGCCGTGGAGTGTTTCCCTCAAGAGGGTTTAAACCACGTCAAAACATTGGTGTGTTGATTTGTGATCTGTTTGTGTGAAGTGGTTGCTCTTGGTGTTCGGTCCTTTGGTAGTACCCTTGGTGTTGGTAGTCTGCCTTCTTACATGGTGATTTACAGGAGGAAATTTACATGGAACAACCTCCTGGCTATGTTCAGAATAACTCTAGCCTTGTCTGTCGCCTTAATAAATCCTTATATGGCCTTAAGCAAGCTCCTCGAGCTTGGTATGCCAAAATGGATAACTTTCTCCTTGACACTGGTATTTCTAGATGCCATTCTGACCCCAATGTCTATACCAAGAAAGTAGGAAACCATCTCATCATACTTGTTCTATATGTTGATGACCTTATTCTTACTGGTAGTGAACCTAAGCTTATAACCCATGTGAAATCCAGTCTTAAACAAAATTTTGAAATGTCAGACTTAGGACATTTGCATTATTTTCTTGGTCTCCAAGTCCTGCAAACCAAAGAAGGAATCTTTATTTCTCGGTCTAAGTATGCTTGTGACCTTCTTCGTCGCTTTCACATGGAAGATTGTACACCAGCCCCTTCTCCCTTCCAGTCTGGAGTCAAACTTTCTGCCACTTGTACTTCACCTCTAGTCGATGCCACCTTGTATTGTCAGCTTGTTGGTAGTCTCTTATACTTGACTCATTCCCGTCCTGACCTTTCCTTTGCCATTGGTCGTGTTGCCCATTATATGCAGACACCTCATGAAAGTCAATGGAAAGCAGCTAAAAGAATACTTCGATATATTCGAGGTACATTTAAGTTTTGGATTCATTACAGTACAGGGGGGAAACCTTTGTTGGTTGGTTTCACTGATTCAGATTGGGCCGGCGATCCTGATGATCGAAATTCTACTGCAGGTTATGTTTTTAGTCTGGGATCTGGACCTATTACTTGGGCTTGTAAGAAACAACAAGCTCTTGCTCTTTCTTCAGCAGAGGCAGAATATCGAGCAACAGTTAATGCCAGTCAGTAAGCTTTATGGCTTCGACATATCCTTTCAGAGTTTGGATTCGAGCAGCAATAGCCTACTCCACTTTGGTGCGACAATAAAAGTGCCATCAAGCTTGCCAAAGATCCAGTTCTACATCAACGCAGCAAACACATTGAGCTACATATGCACTTCATCAGAAATCTTGTTCATGATCGTGTTCTTGAAGTGCTCTTTTTCCCTACAGATGATCAAGTTGCAGACATCTTCACCAAGTCTCTTACAAAAGTGAAGTTTTCTAAACTTCGATCTATGTTAGGAGTTCAGGAACTTGTCATTAAGGGGGGATAGGCTCTAATGCCTCCTTCCTTCTCCTAATAGTGTCACTTTTGTAAATCTTTCAATCCTATCCCAAGTTGTTCTTAAGGGGGGATGTTTGGATATTTAGACACTTAGGAGTTAGTTAAGATCAACTTGTGTAATATATCCGTTAGGGATAGTGTGTTTCTTTAGTATGCATTAGTATGCATTTGTAAATACTTAATCCGACTGTCACGATATGTTCCCGACATATAGTGATCCGACAGCTCAACTTCTCTTAGATCAAACCTAACCTTGATTCATGGCTTAGCACCCGATTGGTCCATGATCTCTATTTAAAGAGCATGGAGGGTCATTGTTTAGTTGATCGATTATGAGAAGCTCATTTGTAACTTTCTTTTTTTGCATAATAAATTGTCCCGTAGAAGCTATTTGGTCGGGGCCGTGGAGTGTTTCCGTCAAGAGGGTTTAAACCACGTCAAAACATCGGTGTGTTGATCTATGATCTGTTTGTGTGAAGTGGTTGCTCTTGGTGTTAGGTACTTTGGTAGTACCCTTTGTACTTGAACAACACACACTCCTTTTCCAAAGTGCATTAGTCCTTGTCTATTTATAACTTTTCATATGTCCACATAAGGGCTAACATCTTTGCTTTATCATCTTAATTTAATCAATTGGCCACAATGATTATCCAAAGAATAAGGCTTTGCACTACAATGATGCCTATTTAATCAATTGACTACAACGACTATCTGAAGAATAAGGATTTGCACCACAACGAGCGGCTTGTACTCTGTTATAGGTCAAATTTGCACTTCTCCGTCCATGATCATATTTCTCTGTCGATCACACAAAAGGACACTATGGATGGAAGAGCGAGGTTGACCTGGATGAGTTATTGCTAAAACTACACTCTTCAGATGAAAAACGTATTTTTTGTAGAATTTTCATGACATGTGTGCTACTATTGAAACATCGAACCAGCGTTCTAAACGTTACTTTGCTCAAAGACAACCAACGCACACCTTTAAAATGTTGCAAACGCTTGTTGTAAAGAGTAAAAGTTACTTAATGTGTGCTACTCTGGTTGTATGAAACCTACACACATCTTAAGATGAAATGAAAAAATATATTAAGATTACGAATTGGGATTAGTTGAAATTGGTTCTACAACTTTCCCAACCTCCCAATTCAACCACCTCTCGATTTCAACTTCCTACCTTGTCCCATAAATACAAGGAGGATCCATGAGAGAAGGACCTAGAAGGAATGATTTAACTACTGTTACGCTGGAGAAATTCCTAAGTCATTGTGAAGAGAAGGAACCTAGGACTCGGTTGCAGAATTGTCTGGACATATCAGGTATATCTGTACTTTTCTACAGTTCTTTGACAATAAAAGGTGGAAATACCCTTCCCATCCCAAATTGAATGTCTATTGGATTGAATGTTCATTTGGTTTAATGTCTGATTGTATTTGATGTTTAGTTGTTTCTGATTTCATCATAGTTTATTACAGCCAAGATATGCTAAGGAAGGTTTACTTTGTGTTGCAGGTTCATCATTGCGAAAGATCAAGCGAAAGCTAGGACCAGTCATCGATAAAAAGGTACTTCTTTCGATATCTCGATCTCTTTCCATTTGTAGTAACTAATGCAAGACAATGAATGTATTTACCTGTCACCCCACCCAAGTTGATAGTGTCATCTCCCCACTATAAGCTATTTTTATTGCACAACAGACTGGCGACTCCACTGGGGAGTAACCGGTTGTTTTTCTGCTCTAGGAGACCTTGTTAGGTTTTCTTCCAGTTTATTTCAGTCTTTTTTTTCTCTGAGAGGTCTTATAGGTCATTGTTTCCTATTCTTTCTATCTTGATTTATCTCAGTCTACTTTAGCAAAGCCTGTTTGTTTGATTTAAGTCCTTGTGCGCCGGTTTACCCTACTTACAACAATGCATTTTTTGTCATGAACGTTGCTTTGTCTTGAACACAGTAGCTCACCTTTCCGGGAAGGCGCTGGTTTCTGTACCACACAGTAGCGCATTTTGCCTGTAGGTTCAAATCCTCTGTTAGGGTTTGATTTCCATATGTTTGGGTTTACTTCTAGCCTTCTGCTTTGCTTCTCTGACTGACTCCTGAGACTTGTATGTCCTTTTTGAGTCTTGTTTGCCTCTCTGAAGTCTTTTAGTTTGCCTTTACTTGCTTGAGTACTTGTTTAAGGTGTCTTTACTGTTTTTTAACCCTATTCAAGGCTGTGCGCTACTCCCTGCTAGACATAGCTGTGCATTTTTTTCCCTAGACGCTTGTTGCAGTTATACAGACCTGTGTTCTGAACGCTTGTTGTCTGTGGCAACAGTAGCGCACTTTTACTATGTCTCATCCTTTTTATCAGGGTTTGACCCCAGTCTGAAATTTTAGGGTGGCTTTGAAAGGCTGTTTAGTCTAGATACCTTTTGAATATCTTTTCAGATCTGTATGAGTGAGTTAAAGATTTCTAGTCAGCTTTTCTTTTGAGTCTGTGTGTTGGTAGGGTCACTTTTTGGTTTGCTTACCTACTCCTTTGTTTGGCGAGTGTTTTTATTAGGTTTTTCTTAGCATCATTCTTCAATACTTCATCGGCTTATCAAATATGCTATGCACTTCAACAATCATACTTGACATGCACACTTCGATGCACTACTTTATTGTTATCTGTATTGACTTCGACTTATCTATTATCTATCTACTTAGACATGAACTCTTTGACACACAACTTTCTTTGACATATCGACCGTTTGAACACTCTGACTATATGCATATGATTTAACATGTGTACCACTGCACACTTATGCTAGTAACTGTTGTTGGTGTCTTGTCACTGCATTGACATTGTACAGATTTGTTATATATACTTATTCAAATTGGCTTCAAATATTCTCATAGACAACCTCCACATTCTGTCAAACAATATCCATTTGTCATCCATGACAACATTAAGTCCAACATTCTCCCGTTTGACATCAATGACTTCACATTCAGTCCAAAAATATCCCATTTGTCATCCATGACAACATTAAGTCTAACAATCTCTCGTTTGACATCAATGACAACATTAATTCCAACACCTCCTCCACCACGTACAATTCAAAATGGTTGGGAAACCTTATTTCCTCATCAACCTCTTTAGCATCCCATTAGACCAACATCCTATAGAAATAGTTTTCACTCCCTTGTCCATGATAAAAATACAAATATTCCTCCTCCATTTAGTCTTGAATTCCCCCTGGATAAAACATTGCAAAATGAAAATGAAAAAATGAAGTTGGCAATTGAAGAAGAGGCTTCATGAAAACAGGTTCATCCATGTCCAGGATACAAGAACAAATTAAGTTGTTGTAGGAAACAATTGCAAGCATGAGGCCAACAAAACCTCAAACTTCTCTTTCCTTTTTTGACCCACATCCTGAAATCTATGAACAATTAGTTTAAATGTTGAATGTCTGCACTTAGACAAATTTAAAATGTTTGAAGTATGTTGGACTAAATCTGAATTTTGGGTAGCAGTGATAAGCTTTGTGATTTTCAAGTTAATCTTTGAAGTTAGCCTTATCATATGATTATCAAAATGTTGTTTGGGAAGTGAGATTGTGATTGATCATGGTTTGAATGGTTTACTTTTTATGCATATATTATGGTATGAGTTGTTGATGATATTATGCATATTCTTAGTGATGTGGTTTAATGTTTTGGGGAACTATGAACATGCATATTGCAAAGCAAGGGAGTTACAAGGAGATTTCAGGGTCATTGGGTTATATTCTCAACTTGATTCAAATAAGTGACAAGGAAGGTCCCCTTCCTTTAGTTGGTCTTTGTTCATAACTTACATTTTTGTTTCCTTGGTCTTTGATGTCTAAAAAAATCCTTAAAGTCCTTTTATTGTGTTATAGCACATTACATATTGCGCCATGTGTTAAGTGAATATGAAATAGTTAGTAACCACTTGGTTATTCGCTTTATAAAGACATTGAGATCGTTGGAAAAAGTGTCTGGTCTTACTAGAGAGGGTATGCAAAACACTGATTTTCTTTAATATTACATCTTATTCTTTCATTTCATGTAGTCTGAAGTCAAGTCTAACAATTTTCATGACAACATGATTGGGTGAAAGTTTTGATGGTTTGATCCTATTATTTTGAGTTAACAGGTAAACTTCATTGTTCATTCATCATGTTGGAAATGGTTATTTAAATAGATCATTATTATTAGTCTTTTGACTTGCAGAAGTAATATCATCGTCCTAATATATTTATAACCTATTGCAAACTTGTTGATTTATTATTTCTTGTTTCTTTGACCCTCATTTTGACTAAATAGTTATAGTTTTAAAATCATAATTTTAATTCTAGTTACTTTGCTTTCATAATAATCCTATCGGATTTATGATGAAGGTTCAGGATGATAATTGTTAATGTCAGGTTATAAAATTGGGTATCATTCCTACTTCCTTTGATCCAGACAATCAAAAGGTTGAAAACGTTTGATTTTTAGGTATTCCATCCTCTTAATCAATAAAAGGTGCATTCCAAAGACCAAAAAGCATCACCAAAAAATTGTAATGACCTTTATGAGTGTGCAAAGAAGTACTTGGAATATATTATTCCTTCATGTGAATTTGGTGATAATTAGAGAGAATATCAAGTTTGGCGAAGAATTAAGTGCCATGTACCTTATTTGGAGGAGATCATCAAATGACTAGAATTGGAAATTTAACTTTGGTGGTCAATTTATTTAGATCTCAAGTATCAGGACACATGTGCTAGGTTCCTTCTTTTTTATAAACCATGATGACTAGAGAAGAGTAGGGGTTAGTACTGATGTGAATGATACCTATAAACAATAGCTCTTAAAAATATTTTTTATTTCATTCTTCTGGACAAAAGGATGAGAATATAAGTGCACATTGGGTGGTAGGCTACATATAAGAAGTGGGATACTATAATCATGCTCTCCATGTGAGGGTGGTAGTTCTTGGAGGACTTCAAATATTTTTTGATATTTGACCAAAAATAACTATAAATCTGAATTATTTGGTTAAGAAGCATCTTCAAAGGATTGAATAGCATGGAATTTACTAAAATTATCATTTTTTTAGGAAATTTTCTAGATGGTGGGAGATAACTATTTGTGGAGAGATTTCTTTGAATCATTCAAGTGTGTAGGAATGTCCATAATTCTTGAAACTCATATATATATCCAAGAAATCCATGGTGATGGGGCCTAAGTTTCTCAACCATTTAGCACCCAAACCAATTGATTTTTCAAGGAACAATCACCCATTTGAAGTTTCACATTTTGACCAAAGTCCCCACATTTCATATATCCCCCATTAGAAATGATCATTTGAAAGCTCTTAACTTGTCTATAATAGTGTGTTTCTTGGACAATATAGTGATGAATGAAATTATGGGTTTGTCATTGTCAATTAAGACAATGACATTTTGATGTTTGTTATATCCAACCAATTTTAGCATTTGAGAAATGGAAATACCAATCAAATCATGAAGAGAGATTTGTGGTTTTTTACTTAGTTGGTCAAGAGGAGGATACTACAACAAAACAAACAATCAATACTTAATTTAGCATCCTTTTTAGTGTAAATTTTTCCCATTTCAGTTCGGAAATCTAGTGCTAAATCTCGTGTACTTGCAAATTTTTAAAGTGCCTAAATTAGTGCCAAGTTTAGTGATAGATTTAGTTTGAGGTTTAGTGCCATGTTTATCACTAGGATTAGTGCCAGATTTAGCACTAGGAGTAGCATGTGATCTAGCATAAATTATCTGTAAATTAAATTTACAGAAATAGAAATAGAAAATGGTAAAATTTAAAAAAATAAATGAAAAAATAGTAAGAAAATGTTAGGATTTGAACCCAGGTCACTTGCCATGAGGAAAAATATCTACTTGAGATACATCCCCACAAAATACTACGATTAAAAGTGCAAATCTGAATTGAAATTAAGCTAACCTAACACAAATTAGAACTTACCAAAATAGAAATGGAAAATGGTAAAAAATGAAAATTGAAAGGGAAAATGTTAAGGGAGTGATGGGATTTGAGCCCATATCACTTTGCAAAAGGAAAAAACTCTACTTGAGCTACATTCCCACACAAATATAAATTTGAAAGTGTAGATCTGAGTTGAAAATAAATATCCATGCAAAAAGTGAATACAAATGGAAAATTAATAAGAAATACATGGGTTCTAGGATTTGAACCTAGATATCCTTACATTAATGCAATGGTATTCCTTAATACATACCCATGAACTAGAACTATACATTAAGAAAAACCCAGAAAATGTCATTTATTAATTCTTCTCCATTAAACCTACAACAAGAAAACAACAATAAACATTAGAAAACCAATAAAGAAAAATCAAAGCAAAAGAGGAATGACAAAGAAAAGGGAGGGGAGAAGATATTACCTTCCTTATGGGGGTTCCATTATGAAGCCTTCGCCTCCATGCATGAAACCATAAACCTATAACAACAAAATAACAATAAACAATAGAAAATAAATAAATGAAAATAAAAGTAAAATAGGAAGGAAGATAAGCGAAGGGAGAAATCAATACCTTTGTTATGGAGGTTCTTTGATGAAAACTTCTCCTCCATACATGAAACCTTAAACCTGTAACAACAAAAAATGATAAGCATTAGTAAATCGATAAAGGAAAACAAAACTAAAAGAGGAAGGAAGAAGGAAAATGGTTGGTAACCACTTTGAGGGACCACTTCAAGTACCTTCCACACGAACCTTTGAAGAAATCTCTCTCCACGGTGTTGTAATATTGAATATAATATATAGAAAACTATACAACACACCCATTCAAAATACTACCCATCCAGTAATCAACTGCACATGAGATAGGATTACTTATAGCGTTAACCAATCATATCTCTTCGAAGGTTCAATCCCTAAAACCCAGACCACTATATCTTGGGTTCGCCTCAACCAACCTTAGAAATCACTCTACCATAGGTATGAGAAACTCATGGAAGAACCATTCATACAGGTCCTGATAGACCTTTATGATTGGTCTACTTCATTGAACTCGGGGTTCTTATTATGTTCTATATGGCGTACTCGTACTCCTTTTGTTTCAAACAATCTTGTATTTATTCTCTCGTTAGTCTCCACAGAACCATTTGTCAAATGTCATGTCCCTTCAGGCGCAAATATTGGTACCAACAAAAGAACCATTTGTTGGCGCATGGGAAGACCCAAGGTTCAACATAAATCACACCAATAAAATCCCAGTCATTGGCCCTTTCGACATCACCTATAAGCAGATGACATTTTACCCGAGGTATTACAGGGAACTTCGGGAACCAAGTTTCTACAGGGATGAAGGGATGTGGACATACATTCAATAGATTTACTATTCATTCATTTAATGTGCATCATAACATTACTTTCACCATAATAGAAATAAAATTCTTGAAAGTATCGTATTATATCAACCATGTGTGACAAAAACAAGCATTCATCACATCTAATGCAAGCACAAAATACTACAACCAGAGTTCCACATTCTTATTATCAATGGGACAATATTACATAGCTTGCACGATGTGCAACAATACTCTGTTCAATCTTCAACTACCTAGCATTACAAAGACAACAAAACAATTGCTATCTACCAACAACTACTAGCTAGTTCTTTACCCTTAGAATTCCTACATATTTATACATGAAAACATGGGCAGAGCTTGTTACAAAGTGGACACAACTCCTGACTAACTTCTAACTTTTGCGCGGTTTTGGTCCAATTCCTAAATTGTCACATGGTCCATTTCTGGTGTGTGACTTCCAAGATAGGTCCAAAACCCGCTCCAACATTTTATTTAAAATACCATGCCCAATTTTTTATATTTTTCTATTACAGAACGATGCATTTATATTCTTCTGAAGCACTAGTGCACCATCTAAAAGAACGCTGCAATGTGTCCTAGTACTGGGCATAGTGAAGAAGGGTTAAATAAAAAAAAATTACCGGCCGAACTATTCATTTTTACCATTCCACAATGCTCTTTAACTCTCATAAACTGGTGCCACCTTTTCCTCCCTAAAGCGCCCTACCATCGATGCTCCTCTTACTTGCATTTCTCCTATCCAATGCTCGGTATTTGCTTTTCGAATTTTGCTAAACGATGGTAAACTTTCATTTTTTGGACTACATGGAAACCATGCCTCCCCGACCAGCAAATGTCCAAGTAATCTCTTTTTTTTCATCTAACTTAAACTTTTAGTTGATTACAATTTGAAATTAAGTTTGAATTATCACTGTTTCAAAAAAAAAAAATTCTGCCCAGTGTGTTCGTGTGCTTCGGCTTGCACCACACTTTAGTGCACCCTGTAAAATTACTAGGTGCACTAGATGTGGTGCGCTATTAAACAGGAAATGCAACACACTGTTGTACGGTGCGCTATGTATTATATCACACTTAAGTCATTTAATTAAAAATTATAAATCTCAAAATGGTGCTTTAATCTATATAAATGCACCAATGCAATCAATTCCTCACAATGAAAACGATGCATCCCCTCACCAATAAACCAACTGCATTGTTAACACGGTGTGATCATTTATAGAGCATCACCACATATTAATTGAATTTTTTATAAAACAATCCAATGTGTTCATGGTATATAGCACACCGGTGCACTGGATTACATGAGGTGCATGGATACATGTGCACCACTTTAACCCTTAATAATTTGAATCATTGCGGTGCGCTATTTTATCAGAGTGCATCGGAAAATATTAATTAAAAGTGAAAATTCTCATTTCGGTGTGTTAATTTTACAGTGTATTGGGGCATTGTATTGTTAGTTATGCATTGTTAACGGTGCTCTTTTAAGGTAAACGCACTGAGAAGCTTGGAAAAAAGCTGGTGCTCCTCACTATTTCACAAATGCATGCGCCAATAACGGTGAGTTGTTGATTTTAGTGTGCACTAATATTGGTTCTGAAACATTTAACATATGCATCTGTGCTTACCACTTATGTAACCACCGATGCTTTCTTTTCTTAGGGAAGCACCAGCACCATCCCGAGTTTCCCTAGTATTTCTATGGCAGTGTGTTCTATTATTATATATGCACCATGACGGTGCTAGTTGTGTTATGAACGCACCAATGCCTTGTATGTATACAACTCACTATCTTTATTTTTATATAAAATATAGTTAGTGTAAGTGAGGCGCAACATATAGGTGGTGAACCATTACCGGTGAGTATGTACAAATACACACCAAATGTGGCGTTGGACTATTTTTCAAGTACACCGAGTTGGAAATTCAAGAGTTCTTAGTAAACAAATATTATTTCTTATTTATAAATAAACTTCTCATTTAATAATTTCTTTTATGTTTCATATAATAAACCGATGTATTTTATATGTTAATCACAAATGTCAATATAGAGAGCAACACCAACAACATCAGCAACACATTGGTCATTACAATTGTCGACGACCGTGGGAGGATCGAGAGTGGGAGAGGGATTTGTACCCTCGCCCCATTATTACACAGACGCGAGGCCTCTTGAGGGAAGTATGCCTCCTGAAGTTCTATGAGGAGGCTACATGCCTCAATGGGAACTCAGATTTTTTTACGTAGTTGATCTATTGGTGGGATCACCGAAGACAGGCCTTCTATGTTGTTTCTGATTAATGGTTCTATCCCATTGAGGAGGATATATATTTTATCACTGGGCTATCTAGGAGAGGGGGGGATTTTCCCCAATTCCCTAATGTCCCAATCGACACAGCAATTGAGATTCATCTTGTTTTCTCTTAGACATATATCAATGATGTTGTCATTCGTCTAGCCGATTTTCAAGTTTCTGGTGGAAAACTATGCATCTCTTCTTTTGATCGAGAGGATGTTAGGTGCCTCTCATCCTCTAGTGTTTTTTTTAAAATAAATCTAGTTTCATTTTATTGTCTTTCTTAATGCGAATAAAATTTATTCTAATTTGTTTAATGAAATTGTCTAATTATTGTTTTGTAATATATAATTTGCAAATATTGGAACCTATGTAGGGGGGATACCTCCCTAATATCATGATGTGGAGATGTCTCATGCTGTAGAGGATTGCTCTCATGATCTGCAGAGACCCGACATGTGACTTAGTCTCGATGCCAGGTACAGACAGGATTTGACTGACATTTTGTGTGAAATGATGACTTGACAGGGAGTCTAACCCATGCTAGTCCGTGACATCATGTGAGACCTCGAGCTTGTAGCGATCTTGAGGGTCCTTCCTTGCGATATGAGCCTCCTTATGCGTTATATTGTTGGAGCTATAAGGCTTATAATAGAGTTGAGGGATGGCCACACTTTGTCCAATGCCACATTGTTTGGTGATACTTTCTCTAGTGACACTTCATCCGACCACAATTCGTCCAATGATCGCACTTCATCTAGTCACATTGCATCATTTAAGGCCTCTCTGGAACATGCAACCGACTCCCCACCATCTCCTTCAATGTAGATGAACCCCCACCATATCCTCTATATGATTCTCCCCCCCCCCCCCACCTCCTCAATGACCAAATGACCGTCCATCATCTTTTTCTATAGGCCAGGGTTATACTATTGTAGATAGGTTTGTGGCATCGGGTCATATTCCCAAATATTATAATCCAAATATTAGTGTGGTGCTTTAGTCGACATTTTCTCCTAGAAGAGGTGTTGATTCCTCACGCTCTGTTGGTGGAGGTACCAATGCCTCTAGTTTTAGAGGTGGACATGATATGTCATAGTATTCATTTGACCTGAGATGTTTATTTGACATTATGTATCATGAGTTTGATATTATTGTTCATATATGTATATATGGTGCATTTTTCATTTTCATGTTGGTGTACTTTATTTATATGTTGATGTGTATATTGTTAGGTCATGTTAGATATGTTTTCTAGATGTGCTTGATAGATGTGTATGTTAAATTATTCTTGTTAGATGTGTGCGATGATGATGTTAGACAATTATTGTGTTTCATTAGATGTGATTATTAGATTTTTGTGCTAGATGGTGTTTATATGTGCTAGATGTATATGTTAGATGATGTAGTTAGATAATGTTTAGATTATTGTGGACTTTGTGATGTTTGATGTGTATTGTACATGATGTTGTTGGATAATACTTGTGATTTGTAGATGTATATGTTCATTATGATTGATGTACTTTATGTTAGATAAGCACGTGTTTGATCATTATTACCATATACAACATATTGATAAAATATATTCTCCTTTGGTAGAAACATTTAACATTCATTCATTTAGTCTTGTGTTTCATCATTATTTACAAAATAAGGTACATATGAAGTTCATAGGTTTGTTGAAAAATTACGGTATGGACAATAGAAATGCAAATTAACATAGTAACAAAATTATGTATCAAAGAGCATTTAATAAAATTGTACAACAATATGTATCAAAATGAGCCTAATTAATTAATTTGTATTAATTAATTACAATTACAAATACAAATACAAATTAAAAATTACAATTAAAATTAGTACAATTACAAAATGCAAATTTCAATTACAAATTACAACATTAGGTATCTTCGATAATTATTACCATATACAACATATTGATGAAATATAGGCTCCTTTGTTAGAAACAATTAAAATTCATATATATAGGCTTGTGTTTCATCATTATTTACAAACAAAGGTATATATGAAGTTCATATGTTTGTTGAAAAAATTATGGTATGGAAATTAAAACTATAAATTAACATGGTAACAAAAATATGTATCAAAGAGCAATTCATAAAATTGTAGAAAAATATGTATCAAAACGAGCCTAATTAATTAATTTGTATTAATTAATGACATGATGTTGTTAGATAATGCTTGTATTTTTTTTAGATGTATATGTTCATTGTGACTGATGTACTTTATGCTTTTTTTTGTGACTAGGAGAATCAACAACTGGGATGGGTTTGGTACTCACGTGACACGGGATCCAGGGGACGAATCCTATCCGCTACCGCTATACCCCTAGGTGCACCCACACAACCCACAAGCATGGGGCATGTGTAAGCCAAGGTGATTTGAAATCGTGACCTCCATTTACAACATTTCCTTCATATCAAGCAAATCGCCGGTTGAGCTATACATATGAAGTTCATAGGTTTGTTGAAAAAATTATGACATGGAAATTAAAATTTCAAATTAACATGGTGACAAAATTATGTATTAAAGAGTAATTAATGAAATTGTAGAACAATATGTATCAAAACAAGCCTAATTAATTAATTTGTATTAATTAATTACAACTACAAATTACAAATTACAAATTACAAATCACAATTAAAATTAGTACAATTACAAATTAAAACATTAGGCATGTGTTCGATCATTATTACCATATACAACATACTGATGAAATATATGCTTCTTTGTTAAAAACATTTAAAATTCATACATATATGCTTGTGTTTCATCATTATTTAAAAACAAAAGTAGATATGAAGTTCATAGGTTTGTTGAAAAACATTATGGTATGGACATTAAAAATGCAAATTTACATGGTAACAAAATTATGTATCAAAGAGCAATTAATAAAATTGTAGAACAATATGTATAAAAATGAGCCTAATTAATTAATTTGTATTAATTAATTACAATTAAAAATTACAATTACAATTGCAAATTACAAATTACAAATACAAATACAAATACAAATTACAAATTGCAAATTTCAATTACAAATTACAACAATAAGCATGTGTTCCATAATCATTGCCATATACAACATATTGATGACATATAGGATCCTTTGTTTAAAAAAAATAAAATTCATACATATAGTCTTGTATTTCATCATTATTTACAAACAAAGGTACATATGAAGTTCATTGGTTGTTGAAAAAATTATGGTATGGACATTAAAAATTCAAATTAACATGGTAACAAAATTATGTAGCAAAGCGCAATTAATAAAATTGTAGAACATATTTGCTTGATTTATTATGAAATGACAAAATTAGAGCCTATATGGATTAATCTTTCATAATCTATTATCTTTCTCAAAACATAAAAAATTATTTAAAACAAAACATATAATTATCAAACATGTCTTTTCAAACCTTTCACGATACATCACAAATAAATCCATTATCCTATTTAGAAGAGATAGTAACACAATATAATTAATACATGCATCATTTGATTATAATTTTGAATTACATTACATCCATAGATAACAAATAAACCATTTATTTTCAAAATATCCAAAGTCCCATCTTTTGATATTTTCAAACCACATTCTACACATGCTAACTTTTTATTTCGATAGGAATATCCTAACAAATACAAAATTGGAAGTAATAGTTAAAATGTACATAAGATAGAAGAAAAGTACAAGGAACAAAAAATTTCCGACCGAAAAAATCATATAGAAAGATTATGTCCGCAAATTGAGGAATTAAAAGATGAAAAAAATTTCAATCAGAGAATGAAAAATCAAGATATAAAGAAATAAATAAACGATTACAAAGCGGAAATAATACAATTGAAGAAAATCGTTAGCAACAAGGATGAAGAACTAATGCAGATACAACATAAATTAGAAATTCAAGAATCAGAGGTCAGCCAATGTCGACAACAGATAAAATTTCTTCAACAACAAAATGGCGACTCTAAAAAGGAACACAAGCTGGATATTGCAAAGAGTAATAAAACACTATCCAACAATCAGATTAAGAAATCATAACAAGACACTAGTCACAAAAATTAAAAAGTTGAAAAAGAGTCGGAAGACAGAAAAATCTACGGAAGACTTTGAAGGAAAACTTCTAGACAAACAGGAAGAAAATCGCTGCATCAGAAGTCATAACGAATATCTTCAGGAACAACTTAAGAAGTCTGAAGATGACAGAAAATCGCAAGTAGAATTGATTAAGAAGTTTCAAAATAATAACATGCAGTTAGAAAACAAGTTGGAAAAGATACAGAAAGAAACTTTTAAACCTCAAGGGATGAAAATACAACTTCCAGCTCAGATCAATGATCAAAAGACGACACTCGTAAAAGAACATGACATTGTGAAAATTCCATATCGACACACCAACCATAAAAACCGATATTCAAAAAAATGGGAACTGTCGAAACATAATGGTACTAATATGATCAAAGATCCCGATGACAGATCAATATCGAATCCCAATAGCCCACAACAAATCAATTTGGGATGGATTGATCCGTCCACATATTAGAATTTATGCTCAACTCTTAGCAGTTCGTATCGACATGTTTTTTCAGCTACGACACCACATAAAATGATGCAGAAACATTATAAGGCTTTGAGAAAAAAGCCTTTCTAAGAGAGTGGCAATGTAACAAACATAAATAAGATAATAATTAAATAATTAATAGTTAGGTTAATTAAATTTGCTATGAAAGGAGGCATCTCCTCAACATCAAATGCCCAAGCCGTATTTAAGGCAGGGCCATCATTGTAACCTAACATCTCTTATCTATTCAATTATCGATATATATTTTGTCCTATTAATGGCTTATCTAATATTCTAGGTCTTCTGGTAATATTAAATAAGCCATTAATAGGACAAAATATATGTTGATAATTGAATAGATAAGAGATGATAGGTTACAATTATGGCCTTGCCTTAAATACGGCTTGGGCATTTGATGTTGAGGAGATGCCTCCTTTCATAACAAATTTAATTAACCTAACTATTAATTAATTAATTATTGATCTTATTTATGTTTGTTACAGGTGGCATTGATATCATACTCTAGATCGCTATAAATTTTAGTTGATTGAACAAAATATGATTGGTTGGTCAATTTAGGTCGAAACCTCGCTATTTTTTGGCACGGGGTTAGAGCGTTGAAGATGCGGAGCCAACAACGTCGAAGGGGTCATCACCGATGGAAAAGGACCATTCACGAAGGATAAGAAGCCAACGAAAGCGAAATTTTTGGTCCATGTTAGTTAGAATTGGTCATTTGGACCATTTTGTAACCGCCATAGGCGTTTATAAATATAAACACAATTGTAATAGATAGATATGGAAGTAAGATAGAATATTCATCATATAAGTTGATGTATTTTGTTTTCCTTCGACAGTTTTTCTTGGGATATATGAATCTGTGTTAAGTTGCTTGGAATTGTTATCTGCGAAGTTCATTCTGCAATCCTTTTTGACAAGTTAATGAATGGAGTGTGAAATTAAGCACAACATATCTAATGAAAAAGTAAATCAATCACAATAGATGAAACTCAGAAAATATGGTGTAAACTGTACAAAAGGCTTGCAGCAGTGCTCTATTCAACTCAGAATGGTAGAATACAATACAATACAGTAACAATGATTGATCAATTCGAATTAACCAAGGAGATCATTCGAATATATTGCATGGAATAGCTTGGCTCCAACTCGGATTCCTCATCATCAGATCAGTGGAGTCATCAATGCAGAAGTAACGGTCAACCATGTGTCAAACTGAGTCTAACTGAGTGTAGTAGGTGTAAATAGCACATGTAGGCACTAAATGAATGAATGAGTCTTAGTGGAGTGCGCATGAGGAGCTAATTGGAGTCATAATAGGCAGTCTAGTCTCACTGGAGATCCAATGGAGTGATACATTCAGTTAGGAGTCAATATAGCCTTAAATCAAGGAAAGACAACTAACTAACTAAAGTGAACTGAGTGGTAGGTGAAGAAGGGAATCTTTCTCAAGTGGTAGGTGAGAAGTGGGCGCCTTCCGGACTAGGAGGGCTAAAACTGTATGGAAAGAAGCTCTCGGGTGCTGGCAGACTGGGGACTAGGTGATGGAGGCATCAAACTGGTGACTGGGATGCATGCAAATTACATAGTTGAAAGATGGGATATCCTAACACCCCCCATCAAGCTATACTATGATGTAAAAAATAATAACTGAATAGGGCCCTGGTTATTGAGACCAAAGGTCACCCCGATACAATAATCCAAAAATGCTAGAAATAAATCTAAGTGAGGAAAGAGGGAAAACCCAATGGGAAGAAAGCCCCCCCCTCAAGCTGAACATAGAAGGATCTAATCTGTCTCCAACATGATGGAACTCACCCCCAACAATGAACGGAGGTAAGAGAACTTATTCTCAGTGAAGCTATTGGTGAAGATGTCTGCAATTTGCTCATCGGTAGGGCAATATTGCAAAACAATGGTTCTGTCATGCACAAGCTCTCGGATGTAGTGCATGTGGATCTTGATGTGCTTGGTCCTTTGTCTCTGAACTGTATCCGTCGATATCTTGATAGCACTTTGATTGTCACAAAAAATGACAGTCGAAATAGTACTACCAATATCAAACTCTGACAAAATACCCTGCAACCAAATTGCCTGAATGCAAGCATTAACTGCTCCTTGATACTCTGCCTCTGCTGAAGATAATGCAATGTATTCCTGACTTTTGCTTGACCAGCAAATAGGCCCATTTCCAATCATGAAAATATAACTGGAAGTGGACTTCCAATCAATACTATCACCCGCCAAATCTGAATCTATATACCCAATCAAATCTAGCTCACAATCTGCAGCATAGTGTATGCCAAAGTGTCGAGTACCCTGCACATAGTGTAAGATCCTCTTGGCTTCCCACCAATGGATCACATGGAGCTGCTACATATATCTTGATAAATCACTCATGACATAAGATATATCAGGCCTTGAGTGTGTCAAGTTTATTAGAGAACCGATCAACTGTCGATACAATGTAGAATCTACAAGCGGTGTAGAATCTCCCTCCTCAAGACTGATTCCTGAGAGGAATGGGAAAGGGGATTCCTTACATTCTGACATGTTGAACTTGTTTAACAGGTCTGAAATGTATTTTTTCTGAGATATGGTTATCCCATCAAAATTTTGTGCAATCTCAAGCCCCAAAAATTGTTTTAGCAAGCCCAAATCGCTCATATCAAAAGCTAGATTCAAAGCGGTTTTTAACTTGTCAATTGAACTAAGAGTGCTACCAATTAGTAAGAGATCATAACCATAAAGAACTATAATGAAAAAATTACCTTCATTTTTTTGTAGGTACATATTAGGATCTGATTTGCACCTTCTGAATTTTTGCGAGAGAAGGAATGAGTCCATTTTAGCATACCAAGCTCTTGGGGCTTGTTTTAAGCCATACAATGACTTCTTCAATCTGCATACTAACTTTGGATCTGATATGTATCCTTTTGGGTGCTTCATATATATTTCTTCTTTCAGATCTCCATGTATAAATGCACTCTTCACATCTATATGGTGCACTTCCCAGTGCTTGGATGAGGCAATAGCTAAAACAAGATGGATCGAATTCATCTTTGCAACCGGTGCAAAGGTATTAGTGTAGTCCACCCCTTGGACTTGGAAGAAACCTTTGGAAACCAACTGAGATTTGTAATTCCAGGTTGAGCCATCATCAGAAACCTTTGTGCGGTAGACCCATTTACATTGGACTAATTTCCTCCCAGGTGGAAGAGAAACTAGCTCCCATGTAGCATTGTTTTGAAGAGAACTGTACTCTTCATCCATGGCGGTTTGCCATCTCAGATATCAATGGGAACGATAATATGATTTAGGATATGAACCTATCATCAAAAATAATTTCTTAGATAGCAAAGGATCATAGAAATAAATATCCATACCTGTTCTTTGAAATTCTGCTCGAGTCCTCCTTGGATCGACAGGATTTCCAATGTTTTGACCAGCAGAATTGAGTGTATTTTGGGCCCACTATGGCAAGTGTTGGGGCACAACTGGATCAGTCTCTGAACCTGATATATCATGTTCATAAAAGTATGATAAAATATCAGAAATATTAGAACTAATACTTTCATCATCATCTTCAAATTCTTCATCTTGTGGAGGTGGCAAATCGGCAGTTTCTTCCTCGACTAGTTCTAGATTTTGAAGCGGTTCTTCAAATCGGACACTTCGCTCAATGAATATATTTTTGGATCTGATATCCATGAGTTTGTAGGCATTTTATTATTCATCATATCCCAATAGGATTCATTCAACACTTTGGGGATCCAAATATTTTATCTTTTTAGTCGGAATTCTAGCCCAAGCAGTTGAGCCAAAAACATGGAAATTTGTCACATCAGGTTTGTGACCTGTGTAAGCTTCGAAAGGTGTAATATCAGTCAAATATGAATGTGGAACCCTGTTTTGAATGTATGCAGCAACATTCATGGCTTCATCCCAAATTTTTTCAAACCTTTTGATTCAATCATATTGGTTGCCATCTCTTTTAGTGATATGTTCTTCCTTTCCGCTACATCGTTCATCTGTGGTGTGTAGGGAACTGTGTGCTAGATATGAATTCCACTTTGAGAACAAAGTTTCAGAAGCTATAATTTGATATATTCACCTCCATAATCATATCTAAGAGCCTTTATCTTCCTCTCAGTGGCAGTCTCAATAGAAGCCTTAAAAAACTTGAATTTTTCTAGTACTTCTGACTTGTTTTTGAGAAAGAAAACCCATGTAAATTTGGAGAAGTTGTCGATGAATGTCAAAACATACCTTGAGACATTCATGGAGGTATGTGGTAGTGGACCACTGATATCAGAATGTATCAACCCCAAAATAGTAGAAGCTCTGCTAGCTTTTCCTCGGTCAAATTTATGCTCGGGGTGCTTCCCAATGATGCAACCTTTGCACATTCCCTTCGAGGATTTGATCGTCGGAAGGCCATCAACCATGGAATTTTTATGTAGAAGCTGCAAATATTTATAATTTAGGTGTCCAAACCTCTCATTCCATAGCCTACTAACCTCATTTCCATGAGTCAGAAGAGTGGTGGGATTGTCATGCGGCAGAAAGTGTGAAAATTCATATGCTTTTGAAGCATGATTTGCTTTTCCGACCGCAATAATTTTTCCACTTTGAATATTAGAAATTTCAAATTTGTTAGGGAAGAATACAACTTTATTTGGTGAACCAGTGTGTTTCATTTGATAAATAGAAAGAAGATTCGAAGCTAAGGCAGAACATAAAGCACATTGTGAAAACTGCCATGCTCTAAATGAATAGTACCTTTTCCCTTTGAAGAGATCTGAGAGTCATCTCCCATGTGGATGGAGATGGTGTTGTTGGGATCAAATTATGATAGATAATATTTGTTTACAGCCATGTGGTTTGAGGCTCTAGAATCAATGAGTAGAGTTGGAGGGGTCGAAACTATTGCCATGAGTGCATGACCTCTCTCGGGATGATCATTTTTCTCCTTCTTCCTTGCACCGTCAGGAAGGGTTATGTTGTTTTTCTCTAAAAGAAGGGCCATTTGATCTATGGTTTTCTTCATGCATGATCTTTCAGGATGATATCCCTTGCTTCAATAAGAACATTTATATCTCTCTTTTCCCTCTTTCCCTTTTTGCTTGTTTCTTGAACTAGATGGCTCATCCACTTGCTTGTTTTTCTCTCTTTGCTTGGAAGGTTCGAATTTTGGCTTCTCTTTATTTTGATTCCCTTTGCCATTTGTACCTTTGGACCCTCCAGAAAAAAGGGCTTGATCTTTGGAGCATATGGACCCCATTTGAACAAGCTTATCATGCTCCTTTGTGAGAGATTCAATGAATGCATTTAAGGTAGGCATTTTCCAATTCAGGGTTGTGAGCTTCTCGGAATTGAATGTAGAGACAAATACCGAATAATCTTTTCCAAGATTTGAAAGAATAGAAAGAATCAACTGTTTATCTTCCTATACAACTCCACTTTGCTTCAATAGCAATACCAAGTGCTTGAATTTGGTGAAGAAATCATTTATGGTCTCGAAATTCTCAAGATTCAAGGCAATCAATTCATTTTCCAATTGAAAAGACCGCATCTCATCTTGCTTTCCGAAGAGATTCACAAGTTGATCCCATACTTCCTTTGGGGTAGACAATCCGCTGAGGTGGAAATAAAGATCCTTGGAAATATTGAGGCAAATAAGACCATATGCTTCATCCAATTTGTTGAAGTGCTTGGATTTTTCAATGAGTGTATTGGGCTCAACTTTGAGGCCCATGGTGACTTTGTAGTACCCTTTTGAGCGCAACACAATCTCCATGTCATTCTTCCATTCGAAATAATTGAAAGGAGTGAGAATCTTTGAATAAGAAGAATCCATCTCAATGATAGCGAATGCTAATGAAGGAGTTTATAAAACGTACAAATCATAATAAAACAAGAACAGTAAGGTCGAACAATCCACCCATTTTAGAGTTGCATCACACCTAGCATAGGAGATCAAGCAAGCTTGATGATCCAATGATCTATATAAAGGAATTTTGTGGAAAACTCATGGCTTCTGGAATGGATTGGAGAGAAATTTCAGTCTTGCATGCACATGAGTGAATGCACATGAGATTTTGCATGCCACAACTACTGGATTTTTGAGCAAAAATTACTCAATCTTCATGTAGAACACTTGCAGAAAAGAAATATTGTCCTTTCCATGGCTCTGATACAATGTGAAATTAAGCACAATAGATCTAATTAACAAGTAAATCAATCACAGTAGATGAAACTCAGAAAATGTGGTGTAAATTGTGCAAAAGGCTTGCATCAGTGCTCTATTCAACTCAGAATGGTAGAATACAATACAATACAGTAATAATGACTGAGCAATTCGAATTAAACAAGGAGGTAATTCGAATATACTGCATGAAATAGCTTGGATCCAACTAGGATTCCTCATCATCAGATCAGTGGATTCATCAATGCATAAGTAACGGTCAACCAGGTGTCAAATTGAGTCTAACTGAGTGTGGTAGGTGTAACTGGCACATGTAGGAACTAACTGAATGAAGGAGGCTCAGTGGAGGGTGCATGAGGAGCTAATTGGAGTCAGAATAGGAAGTCTAGTCTCACTGGAGGTCCAACAGAGTGATACAGTCAGTTAGGAGTCAATATAGCCTTAAATCAAGGAAAGACAACTAGCTAAGTGAAGTGAACTGAGTGGTAGGTGAAGAAAGGCGCCTTTCTCAAGTGGTATGTGAGAAGTGGGCGCCTTCCTGACTAGGAGGGCTAAAACTGTATGGAAAGAAGCTCTCGGGTGTTGGCAGACGGAGGACTAGGTGCCAGAGGCATCAAACTGGTGACTGGGATGCATGCAAAGTACATAACTGAATGATGAGATATCCTAACATGGATATGTCCGACTATGTCTCTATTCTGTGTTTTCTATTTCTCGACATGAGTTATACTTTGTGCTCGCCATTTGTCGCGATGTTATGAATGATATCTTGTGATTTTGTTGTTTTGTTAATCAGTAATGTTGGTTGATATGGGTTATATTGCACATTCAAATTGCTAGTATAATGCGAAGACAGATCTCTGGTTTTTGTAGCAACCGAGTAAGAGTTAACACATGTATTATCCCTACTACGTAAACTTGGTTCCTACATCCACCCTTAGACATCTCGGGTGAGACCTCACTCGGTCTGGGGATGTTGTTGGAAAGTGTAAAACCTTTTTGGGTCGATGATTAAGGGTTTCTAGTTGGTGTTTGTTGACAGCAGTATGAAGTGAACCCCTGTTGACAGAACTGTGTCAACAAATGGTTCTGTTGCCGGGACCGTAGTGCGAAGAGAAAAAGAGAGTACATGTTGTGGCATCCGATGAAACCAGAGATCGAGGAGTGGTTTGAAAAGAAGGCACGAGAGTTTGCTGAAGAAGAAAATTGCAAACCCAGATGGTCGATGACTGAATGGTTACAAAAATATATATACTCCAACATTCACGAGATGTCCTTCTACGAATTAGCGATACTACTGCAGAAGTGGTTGGCACAACAAACATTCCAAAATAAAAATTTCCAAGGCGGTGAACCTGAACATTGGACACCTGAATTTATCCAGCAATTGAAGCAAGTGGATAACAAGGCATCTAGAGTTGTCAAAGTCTGGGTAGATAATATTATGGAGGGATACATTACTGAATTTTCCGTCGACACAATCAAGTCATATAGAGACGCGAAAAGGAATTTTTTCAAGGGATCCAGAGGAAGGTTTCCACTGTCACTGAAATTGTGGATTAAAATGCTTATCTGCAAAAAAGGGTATACTGAAGATTAATTATGACGAGTAAAGCTCAGTGTGTGGAGGCTTTGGGTACCGCGTGGATGCGGGTCTGGTAGAATGATGTAGGGTAGATGGATTTGATTTACGACGGAATTCTAAGGAAAGCTGTGGAAGAGTGTGGTACCCTACGAAGTGGGGTGAGGTTCCGGCCAGAGAAGAAGAGGAGGACTGAGATTGAGAGAGAGAGTCTCCTAGAATGACCGAAACGAAGGACTGCGAAACAGGACCAAAATGATCTAAGAAACCTTACTGTGATGAAGGAAGCGACCGAGCTACCCCTAAAGCCAAAGAAGGATAGGCCCAAAGCTACAACATACCCACAACTCCGTGCATGTAACATCCCCAAAATTATAAAAATTTAAATTTTTTCTGTGTAGGATAAATACTAATGTTTATATGCGGAAAGTATAATTCTAATTGTTAAATTCCATGTTCAACTGTGTAGCTATATATTATATTAATGACATTTAACTACAACTCTTTGAATAAATAAAAACTGCCTTGACCTACGAACAAAAACCTCTTCTATGACTATCATTCGTGAGATGATATAATACTGTTAACGACTTTTGATAACTATTGTCCTTTGTGTCGCTTAATGAGATTTTAATTAGATTTATGTTGTTAATGTTATACATGTTTGTCTTTGTTGATAGGGTTTCCTTGGAACACCCCGAGGCTTACTTAGCTTTCATGCTAAAGCATGCTATCTATGTGTTCAGGTTACAGGTAACGATATGCATCTTTATAATGGTATTAATATTTGCGCGAGGTTATTATGCTGATAAATTATCACTTCAATGCTGGTTTGATTATCATCATTACTTAGTCTAAACCTTGCGATAGATTTGGAGTCTACTATATTAATCATAGTAGTGCTAAGTCTTACTCTATGGTTGATACATGTAATGGTTAAGTTCTTACCATGAACCTTGTGGTTATTAGTCTTGCTCTTATGGTAACAATTATATGTGGTCTGAACTATATGAATGTGGGTTTTGGGACACCACTCGGTGCTTTATTAACAAACTCCACAAAGATATGATGTCAAACTATAGTAAAGTGGGTTTGTATTGAACATTGGTGGGTGGCAGTTCAAGCATTAAATTCGATCACGTGAATATGAGTTAATGTTGCTCGAGTGTAACAAAACCCTACTGATACAATTTGGGGTTTGGTCTTTTCATTAGTGGTTTGTTCCTTCATGGAGGAAGAAGGCCGATCCTTCTCGGTTTCCAGGTTTGCTAACAACCTAAGCACTACCTGCAAGTTTGTTTAACCGGGTCTTGGTGTCTTAAAGGTGTTCCTGTCCTGCATTTGTTGGGTTCTCTCCTCGACTTGAGTTTGAATCCAGAACATGTAACTTCGATTCTTTAAATTTTGTTTATAGTTTTGCAAGTTTTCTGTGATTTAATACTTCCATACATTTAAATATAAATCTTTGAATGCTGGTTTCCCGAGGTTTAACCTCCCGTTGGGTCGTTTGGAAGGGTTTCTACCATCCTCGGTCCTATCCAGGGTTCGGCGATAGCTTTTGGAAAGAAGATAAGCTACTCCCATGGTTGGGAACCATGGTAAGCTTTGGGCATAACCATGATAGTGACCTTTGTCGACCAAAACTTAGTTGCAGTGATGATTTTCTATTATTCCCTACGAGCATGGGCTATAGTTCCAATGCCGGGGTTTCGATCTCTGGTTTGAAAAGAAAGTTCAAAGACTTCTATTTTATTTTTGTTTCACGGGTTCCATATGGGAACACTTGAGCAAGGCTCAATGTATTTTTTTTAACTTAAAAGAGAAGGGTTACTGTTTCTGATTCTATGTTTGCTCGAAAGTGAATACTGTAATGCTCTCAGCTTTCCCACAGTTTGTAATATGTTTTTATGCTTTGGATCTGGGCCAAGCCCTTCTTCGTAGACTTAAATTACAATGTTTAAAACTATTCCTTGACTCCGTAATGGATACGGTATAAAACCTAACCCCTGTCTCGTATTTATAATTAATGTTTATTTTTATATTATTTAACCTACAGCTGGGCAAGTTTCCAAACTTTGGACTTGAACCCGTGACTTTTAAGAGTGACAGTCTGATAAAATAAATGGGGCAACGATGCATCTCAAAAGATGGCATCAAGCTTTTCCTTCGTTGCATTATGTACTATTACTTTAAATGTATTAAATATTGATAGTTCTAAACTTAAAGAGCTTTCAGGATCACTGTATTTTCTTTGATAATCGTAGGGTCGTAAAGTACATGGTTCATATGATGAACTCGGGGTGAACCTTTTTTCGGTTTGAACCTTTTGATGAATTAATACAATGGTTTTGTCGATTGTTAATAATATAGAGAATTACTTTTTTACAGGTTTTAGTTATTGAGTGTGTTTTAATACAGTATCTCGAAATCCAAATTTCAGTTATTGTCTACAGGGTAGAACCCTCGATGTAATTATTTCAGGGTTTGACCTTGGTCTTGTCTTGCTAAAAATATGAGGTCTGGTTATCGAACATCCAAGATATAATTTGGCAGTTGCGTTAATTGATTAATGTGGAAATGTTTCCAGAACTCTATTTCGAATTAGTATACAATACTTATTTTATATGAATGATATATAAGGATATTTTAAGGATGTTTAACTTATTGAATCATTAAGAGTTTGTTGTGGTTCCTGATCATCTTTTTGTGTTTTTATATTAACTCTGTAAATATATGATACTCTGTCTTCAAAGATCCCTTATTAAATGTATTTGATGTTCTGTATGAATTCGATACTACAATTCTGTCTAGTTTATGCTTACCATATCATGTCTATAAAAATGATCTTATTGATTTCTATGATGAACTAAAATGTTAAAAACCTAAGTTAGTCCCTGTACAATTCGACAGTGAAAAATAACGCTCTTGTTTATATGATATGCAATGAATGCATAAACTAGGGTTTTTATATTTGTATTACTATGTAAACTCTGTTATTTATTTAAGAACAAACAAGTGTATGAATGCACTGGTGTCTCTTAATTTGAATGTAAAAAAATGGTAGTTTCTAGGACTACTAAGTTCTGATAGTTGTTACAGTTTTGCCTCTTTATTAATATATCTATACTTGGTAGAGAAAAATAGAAGATCATTATTCTACTTACAACATTACATCCATCTCTGATCTATGTTAATTAAACCCTTCCTGTACTAGAGTACATCACCTATGGTGAAAGGAAAATACAGGAAGACATTTCTACTCATTCATTCTATTTTATTCATTCATTCAATGTAGATAAATAGTTCATCAAATCATAATTCTATCCTCTCTAATATTTATGATATATATGAGATACATATGGAAGGAAAACTCTGATAATATTTGCATATAGTTCAACAAAAATAGACCAACAGTTTAAAAAATAAATAACATAAACAAAGTAGAAATTGATAACTTGATAGGGTGGACAAACACCCAAAGAGGCTTGTTCCTCCCAACCTTCTCCATAAAGAAGCTAAGTTCACTTGCTCTTCGGACCCCCGAGCCTGTTCATTGAACCACTAGGACGAAGTCTCCGTGTAGAAGCAAGGCACTCAGGATGTACTTCAGCAATCAATGGAGACTTGCATACAAACCACTCATATGTACTTCAGCAATCAATGGAGACTTGCATACATATCACTACCTCTGCACCCAGCATGAATAAGACAATATTACTTTGCAACTCAAAACATAGCTTCCCCTCATTGAATCTCTTGTGCACTCATTTCATCAAAACCACAAGGAACAAATTTATCTCCTCTAAGAAAATGTGTGAACCTTTGTTCAAATTCGATGGCTATAAAAATATTGCCTAGGTCTTTTGGTGTCAGTTTTGCATTCAATGAGCCATCAGCTCAGTTCCACATCCTTGGGAACATGACCACAATTTAAGGGAGGTTGTCCAATAACAATGACTAGTTACTAAGTTCAGATGCTACCACTTGTCCATTGCCTTCTACCCCAGATTCCATTCCTCCTAGGGGGTCAGTGAACACTCTTTCAACAGTCTCTTTGGGTGAGTGTCTCCTATTTAATTTATTAAATAATAAATAATAATATTATTCATTTACTGCCATCCTTGACCACTTGGTCAATAATATTAAACTTTACAATAAAAGTTAAAGTAATGTTTTTCCACAAACATAAAATGTCTCAAGTACTAGGTAGGTTATAACACACTACGCCCAATTTCGGAGGAAGAGATAAGTTCTTCATAGTGTTGTCTGAAGTTTCAGAACAATGGTAGGAGTAGTGGGTTTGTAAATAATAGTAGGAAACCAAGGATGGCGGGTGACAACGTGAAAATTATGCTTTTCCAGGGTAACAAGATCGAGGATCCCGAGCAATATTCGTTTTTATGCGAAGCGGTATGGATGGTAAAGCAGGTCCAGGACTACGATATCAAGAAGGGACAACTAGCGACAAAATTTAGGGGCCGTGCGCTAGATTGGTTTATGAAATTCATACAAGTACCTACAGGAAGTCCAGAGAAAACATTGCCGCAGATCAGGGCAGGATTTATTGATGAGTTCAGGAAGCCAAAATCCGAGTCACAATATATCACAGAACTGAAAGAGATCAAGAAATTTCCAAATGAATTAGTGTGGGAGTTCGACTAGAGATATAAAAAATTGATGGAAAAAGTAATTTTTGGGATGAGCGACATACAACACAAGGAATGGCTCATTGCAATACTAGTACCACACATTCACATGCTGCTGATGTAGCAAAAAATTGTCTCCCAGGTGGAAGCACTGGAAACCGCAATGAATTTGGAGGCTTCACCAGTTGGAGAAACAAGGTTAGGTATGAACCACATTCAAGCACAGCTAGAAAAACTGATGATCCAGCTCCAAGACATCAAGAAGGGAAAATAAGTGTGCGAGGAAATACGGTGCACCCGTTGCAAATCAGAAGGGAATCATAAGGACTAGTGCCCGAAGTTCCATGAAATTTACATTCTGGCGCACCGAATCCACTTAGTCAGGGAGGAATGCTATGGTGTCGAATCTTTCAAATGAGGGGGAATCGGTTGGAAGAATGCGTATATTTACAGAAGATGGTATCAAAACTACCAAATATTTTCTACATTTTTTGTCGATCAGTCGGGCACGAAGAGACAGATTGTAGGGTGTATCACTTGCTCCAAGAAAGGACCGCAGATACATATTTTATGAAGGGGGAGGAGAAACCCCCTATACAATAGCAAAATTAGTACAGTCAGCAGCAGCCGCACTACAACCAATAGTATAACCAGCCGTAGCTCCACTATAGCCAACCACAGCCATTGTACAGTCAACCCCCGCCATAGTACGGCCAACCGCAGTATCATCCTGTGCAATATAACCAACAACCATATGGCCAACTATGAGGAGGATTATGCGGAGGTCGAGGTGGAGATGTTGGTCAAAAAGGAGCTTTTGGACGAGGTCGAGGGCCAGTTGTATGCTATAATTGTGGTCAAGTCGGACATTATCAAATATATTTCCCGAACCCAGTTCCGCAGTGTAATTATTGCAACACACTGGACCATAGTGTTGAGGATTTTTCCCAACTAATTGTGAAATGAAAAACTAAAAATACACCCCAACCTCAACCGAATCCAAATCATAATCAAAATCCACCTCCAAAGGTACATAAGATTTCAATAGATATAATAAGTCGACTTTTGAATGTCGCAGTAGTGACCAGAGGAGGGGCTGCGACAGGGGAAGCCAGGCCATAGTCGAGTGTCCGATTGACAACAAGAAAACAAGTCCGATTTGATGTGGAAGTGGAAAGGGAGACCTTTTTAGAAGCACAAGAGATAATGAGACAGATGAAGCAACCACCTATTGGCCATAAAGAACCCACCTATGATATGCCTCCGGTATTCAATACGATGAACTCACAGAAAAATATTAACACCTTGAGGGCCTTACTCGAGAGCTGTTTGGAATTGATGAAAGATCAGGATGTGTTAGCATAAATAGCCAGCCTACTACACTGATAGGAGGATGGACGACATATTCGAATAGTAAATCGACTGCACATGAAGAAGAAAGGAAGAGAAATGAGGATGAATGTGCAGATTGGTGCATTCGATGTCAAATCCATTGTCCTGTACTTGGGGTCATATGTAAATATATTGATGAAACAAACATGGGAGACAATGGGGAAACCACAGCTGGAATGGTCCCCAATACAGTTTCGACTAGCGAACCAGAGCAAGCTCACTCCCATTGGCCGATTATGTCACATCCCAATCGAGATAGAGGGACTAAAGACCTATGCAGATTTCAACATCAATAGAAATAGTTGATAACACGAGCCCCTATCTGGTGTTGTTAGGGATAGACTGGGAAATGGAGAATCAAGTTGTGATCAACTTTAGGAAACGAACAATGTTGTTTGAGAACCGCGACATGAGGGTCGTCGCCCCATTGGATCCATTAGAAGGGAAAAGGTATGTCGAGCCAATGCGGGACGAATTCATAGAAGGATGCGAAAATGTTTACAACATATCAGAGGACTACATTAATCCCACTGCCGACGAAGAATTGGGGTGCTAGAGCTTTATCTCGGCATCGTCAGATTCCGACGAAGCACTTGAGAATTGGCAGAATCAACTACACAAAGTATCATTCAGGAGGTGCACACACATCACCCAGTTGCTGAGATGGGTGGCGATAGAAGTCTGTGAACTACCAACATACGAAGGATTTCCTAATCTGACTAAATTCATCACCGAATTTGAAAAAAGAGTAGCAGAACCGCAGATATTGTTGGCATTAGAGGACACACTGAAGGCTACACTAGTGCGATGGTGGGAAATGCACAAATCGGCGATAACAAGCTATCCACTATGTCGAAAACTAATGGAAGTTAGGTTTGGTGAAACTGAAGGATACTACGGAAGGAAATACAGTGGAAGGAGTGACCCAAGGGATCAGTTGGAGGAATGTCAAAGCACATGGGGAGTGAGACCACAACAAGAATGGGTCCATGCGTTCATCGATACATTGGATGAGGTACCATATAATTGGTACGTTGCAGCAGAACTGTGACACAAAATGACTATGTGGGAAGATATAACTATTAAATTTAGTCGGACGTTCAACTTCTCGGATGAAAACCCCTTCATCCATAATGCACTGTAGGAGATTTGGGAGTAGTTACTTGAAGTAGTCCTGATAGAAAAACCAATGGGATTACAGTGGAATGCAATGCCAGAAATGTTGTTGGAGTGTTACAATGTGACGGAAGGACCAGATGATGAGGATGATCCACGAGCTGTTTATATACTAGAGTCGGAAGGAAGCCGGGATGTCGAAGCACCAAATATTCCCTTCGACAAATTTCAACAGCCACTGCACATCAGGAAGGTTAATATTGGGTCAGAGGTAGATCCCAAGTTCGCGAGCATAGGAGATTATTGGGATGATGCGACAATCGCAAAAGTCATTGATATGCTAGACGAGTTCCAAGATCTATTCCCAAAGAAATTTTCAGAAATGAAAGGCATTTATGGGGAATTGGGCGAAATAAAGATTCCACTGAAACCTTACGTGAATACGGTCAAGAAACGACCTTATCGGTTGAATCCAATGTACAAGGAGTGAGTGAAAGCCGAAATAGAGCGAATGTTGGATGTAGGTATCATAGAACTGATAGAAGAATCCGAATGGATCAGTATGATGGTTGTCTAAGATAATAATATTGTTGAAATAAGGATTTGCGTCGACCTAAGGAAATTGAATAATGCATGTCTGCATGATCCATTCCCGACACCATCCACGGACGAAGTGCTAGAAGGCGTTGGAGGTCAGGAGATATATTCGTTCACAGACGGATTCTCAGGATATCATCAAATAAAGATTGCAAAGGAGGATCGACATAAGAAAACCTTCGTAACAGAATGGGGTTGTTTTCAATACACAGTATTGCCATTTGGTCTCAAAAACACCCCCGACAATCTTTTCAAGGTTAGTTGTTGCTGCATTTAAAGATTTCATTCATAGATTCCTTATAGTATATATGGATGACTGGACCGTGTATGTCCCGGTGAAGGACCATGTTTCGAATCTAAGGTTGATGTTGGAGAGATGTAGGAAGCATCAAATTTCATTAAACTTGAAGAAGTGCATATTCTGTGCTCCATTTGGGATTCTGTTAGGACACATTGTATGCAAGGAAGGGATGTTGGTTGACCCAACAAAGATTACAATTATTTTAAACTTACCACCTTCGACGACAGTAAAACAGTTAAGGATGACACTGGCGCATATTGGGTATTACAGAAAGTTTATCAGAGGGTATGCGGCAATCACAACACCAATGGAAAAAATGTTAAAAAAGGATGCGAAGTTCGAGTGGAATGAAGAGTGTCAGAAGAGCCTCAATATACTGAAAGAAAAGATGGTCGCGACACTAATATTAGTTTTTCTCAATTGGAAAAAAGAATTCCATGTTCACGTAGACACATCATCAGTCGCACTAGGGGTGGTATTGGCCCATCCAGGAGAAGGAGCGATCGATCATCCAATTGCATTCGCAAGTAGGAAGCTTTCTACTATGGAGAAAAACTACACGGCAACAAAAAGGGAAGGGAAAGAAATGGTCTATGTGCTACAGAAATTCTCCCATTACTTACTTGGAGGCCATTTCAAGATGTTTACTGACCATTCAACATTGAAATGTTTGGTCAACAAGCTTGTGTTGGGGGTGGAATATGTCGTTGGTTGTTGTTATTTCAAGAATTCGATTTTGAGATCATTGTGAAACCAGGACAACAAAATGCCGAGCCTGATGAACTATCCTAAATTGAGTCAGGAGAAGAATCCAAAATCATCGATGAGGTCTTACCAGATGCACAATTATTTTTAATTAGAATGGTCGATGACCATTATGAGCAAATCATTTAGTTAATGAATACAGGATGCACACTAGAAGGACTGAATACCAATTAGAGAAAGCAGCTAGTTGTGAGGCTGTCGAATTTCAGCTAATTGTAGGTGAACTTTACAAAATGGGACTAGACGAAATCCTTCACCGATACGTCCTTCTGCATGAACAGGAAAGGATATTAGTGAAAGATCATGATTGGATCACAGGAGGAAACTATGGAGGGCGTGCCACTACTAGAAAGATACTTAGAGTTGGACTATGATGGCCGACGGTGCACGGAGATGCTGCAGATTATGTCAGGAGCTGTGATGTGTTCCAAAGAACAGGAAAACCATCGCAAAGGGATGAAATGCCACTAGTAACTCAGCTAATGCTACAAGATTTTTACAAATGGGAGGTTGAATTTGTAGGACCTATCAAACCACTAGGAAAAAAAACAGGGTTGCGATATATAATCACTGCAACTGATTATTTGATGCGATGGGTTGAAGCTACAACGGTAAAAGATTGCACAGCTGCGACGACAGCAAGATTTATCTTTGATAATGTGGTCACCAGGTTTGGGTGTCCAAAGATACTGATGAGCAACCAGGGTACTCACTTAGTCAACCAAAATATTAGGGCAATTACAGAATAATTCCAAATTCATCATCGCAAGAGTACCCCACATCACCCATAGGAGAATGGTGTGGTGGAAGCATTTAACAAGGTATTGGAGCATGCGCTAACAAAGGTATGTAACATAAACCATGATGACTAGGATTTGAAGATTCCAACAATACCATGGGCTTACATGACGACTTGTAAACGATTGACAGGCCAGACTCCATTCAATTTAGTTAATGGAAAAGAAGCAGTGATGCCAATGGAGTATATTGTCCCAAGTCTCCGCATCGTAGTAGCCACATGAATGAGCGACGACGGAGCAATTGAAGAACGATTGGTGTAGTTAGTTCAGCTTGACGAGGACAGGTTTATCGTAGGGTTCCACCAATAGGTAGAAAAGGATCACCAGAAGGCTTGGCACGATCTTCATGTCAAAGCAAAGCACTTCCAACGTGGAGATATGGTGCTTCTTTACGACAGTAAATTTGCGAAGCATCCAGGTAAGCTGCAGATGAATTGGTTGGGTCCCTATATTATAAAATTCATCACTGATGGAGGAGAAGTATATTTACAAAACCTATATGGGACACTATTGAAAAATCTAGTGAATGGAATCCGATCGAAGCCCTATCGCCATAGTTAGGCGCATAGCGATTGAAACAGGGTTGGCACCAGTTCAAAAAAAAAGATGTTGGAGATTTGTCAACCGCATGGGGTCTTTACAATACTAGAGGAAAGAGTAAGCAATGAAGGTTGAATCTTGTCGATGGTTAGCACATGCAAGTAAAATCAGTTAATAATTACAACAATTAAGCATCGATGGAAGGCGACGAAGGTGGATGATGACAAAATTTAGAAAATCAATGAAAGATTTGATAAATGACTTGGTAATCATTCCTAAAAGATGACATGATGGACAGGGATTGAGCGATTTAAGTTATAAATACCAAAACAGATGGATAGAAAGCGTTATGAAGCATTATTGAGCCAAATGGGTGACTTTGAGGAAGTTGCAGAGTAAAGAAGTGAGGATAGAGGGGTAATAAAGTTGTAGAGTCAAGAAGTGAGGATAGAGGGGTAAGGAAGTTGCAGAGTAAAGAAGTGATATTAGAGGGTTTTGATGGTGCACTTCATTTCCAGCGGAAGCACCCAAGGATTGCTAAGGGAAAAGACAACAAGTGTTCACGAGCAACCCACAGATGCATATGTGCAAACAATCCAGAAGAAAAGAGATGAAGTCTCACCCGAGATGTCTAAGAGAAATTCAATTGTTGGAAGAAAAGCGGGTATGTCGACCGCATAGGAACCAAGAGCAAGGGCACTCCAAGTCCAGTGAAGGATGATCAAATTTGCGAAATGGATGTGCCAAAACCAGAGTCGGCAGCACAATGCCCAGTGAAGGATGATCAAATTCGCGAAACAGATGCGCCGAAAGCATAATCGTCAGCGAAGGATGATCAAATTGGTGAAATAGAGTCGTAGCAAAGGCATCCAGTTGAGGTGGCTCGAGGGAAAGCCACAAGTTTGTGTTGGGGTCCTTTTGGCACGGGGTTAGAGCACAGAATATGTGGAGCCGACAATGACAAAGGGGTCATCAACAAAGGAAAAGGACCATTCGCGAAGGATAAGAAGCTGACAAAAGCAGAAGTTTTGGTCCATGTTAGTTATAATTGGTCATTTGAACCATTTTGTAACTGGCGTAGGCATCTATAAATATAAACACAATTGTAATATATAGATATGGAAGTAAGATAGAAGATTCATCAGATAAGTTGATGTATTTTGTCTTCCTTCGGCAGTTTTGCTCGGAAAATATGAATCTGTGTTAAGTTGCTTGGAATTGTTATCTGCGAAGTTCATTCCGTAGTCCTTTTTGATGATTTAATGAATGAATATGTCCAGCTATGTCTCTATTCCATGTTTTCTATTTCTCAACATGAGTTATACTTCGTGCTCTCCATTTTTTGCGATGTTATGAATGATATCTTGTGATTTTGTTTTTCTGTTAATCGGTAATGTTGGTTGATATGGGTTATATTGCACATTCGAATTGCTAATATAATGAGAAGAAAGATCTTTGGTTTCTGTAACGACTAAGTAAGAGTTAATGCATGTCTTCTCCCTACTGTCGAAACTTGGTTCCTATAGCCCCCCTTAGACATCTCGGGTGATACCTCACTCGCTCTGCGAGTGTTGCTAGAAAGGGTAAAACCTTTATGGGCCGATGCTTAAGGGTGTCTGGTTGGTTATTGTTGACAATAGTGCGAAGTGAGCCCATGTTGACAAAACTGTGTCAACACTATTATGGCTTTCAACGTTTAAAAATGAGCATAAGGAAGTGTTCCTACATGTATTTTCTATATCACCTATTGGATTTTTTACTGCAGTAGGAGGTATTAGACCAACAACATTGGGTAGTCGATCATTAATATAATGGGTGAGAGTGACAGACCGAGGGTTTTCCTTTAACCCTTGACATTTTGAACAACCACATACTACCAGGGTTTCATAAAAGAGATATAGCTCACAATGAATTACCCTCTATGACCCATGATAACAGCTAGAAGATGGCATGTCACAATTGGTGGGGTAAAGTGGCTGTCCATTTTCATCTACCAACTGCTTGCAGTATGTTTCTCTTGATAAGATATTCCAACATTTTGGAATTGGTGGAATATTTTCTGCATATGAAATCGATTCTGAATCAGGATCCTACCAATTTGGATACATTGTTATTCAGATTCACATCCAGATAAATATAAAAAATTCAATTAGATAATCAAAATATAAATAAAATGTGAACTTACTGGACATGGATAGAGAGAAATCCATGATGGAATTTAAGAAACATGAAATGATCTTGAATATGAAGAATTTTCCATTTGATATTATAACCTTTACTCTCTGCATTTGAGCAAAATCAATAATCAATATGTGAGTTTAAGCAACATATGTATACTATGAAGTATTTTAATTTATGTAGTTGCATCCTAAAATATAATTTGATTGGAATATACCATTTTATGTTTAAAAATTAATTCAGATTATTTTTTTAGTATGTCGGTGTGCTTTCAAAAACTATCCGCACCAGTGCACTATGAAATGAAAAGAAGCACTGGTGCGTGTAATTACCAAGTGCAATGATGTCAAAAGCCTCTGCTAAAATATCCACTAACTAAAACCTATGCTATATTTGATAATAGATATTTATATATCCATTTTTCAATATTATTGAAGCCAATGGGCTTAGGATCTAATACATTGCACTAGGTGAACTTTTATCTCTTATACATCGTTTAGTAGAAAACGAATTACAAAATTGTTTCACACATATTTTTCCTACTTGATGTGCTCTAAAAAGTATAACGCACCGATGCTATAGAATCCTATAGAGGCACCGTGAATCCAAAATTTAAAAAAAGTTATGTGTTACCGGTGCATATATTGTTAAAATGCGCAGGCGCGTCTTAACATAAATCACATTATAGTGTCAAAAAGCTAAAAGTGAACGATTTTTTTTTAAGATTGAAAAGAGAGACGAATTTTCTTTCTTCAAAAAAGTAATTTCATAAATCATTTTTAGAAGTAAAAAACTAATCACTATTTCATTATTTTGCCGAAATCTTCAAGGGATATTTTTTCAACAGAGTTACCTGGGAGGATTGCGGAGGAGGACTGTGGAGCAACCAAATTACTCATAATATTGAAATCGGTAAGGTATGGTGAATCACTCAAAACTCTGCATAGTAAAAATTTTGAATTTTCCTATTGATCTCAATAACAAAAAAATATTACTATTTGTATTCCTATTTAGATTTAAATAAAATTCAGAAAAAATGAAATATTTTCATACACACCTTCAACCCCAAAAAACCCTTGCTTCTTCTTGCTTCCTTTTTTTTATGTGGTTGCAAAATTTCACCTTAGGGTTTAACTCCCTCTATCACTTAACAAATTAGGGATTTTCCTTTTAGGCACATTAGATTTAATAGGTTTGTGCTTTTATATATAGGCATTTGGCATGCGATGCAAGGGACCACTTATTGCATTGGATCTTAGACCTTGTCAGTCGTGTTGGTATTTTTTTTTAAAACGCTTTTGCCATTTTTGGGTCACCATGTTTCGTATAATTCATCGGTGTGCTTTTAGTAAAAACACATTGCCATGATACGAAATATTTAAAAAAAAAATTCGCAGAAATTTGGTGCACTACGGACAAATGTGAGCATCAAAGATTTTTTTCCCAAAAGTAGCATCGAACATGCTGTGACTAAATTTAATATTTTCTATTTTTTGTTTACGCTTTTGACATTTTCGGTGTACCATCGCTTGTATAATGCATCGGTGCGATTTTTGTAAAAGCGCACCACTTTGCTACAAAATATTTTTTAAATCAGTTAAACATAAATATGGTGCGCTATGTACAAATATAAGCACCATTTGCGTTTTAGTAGGAAAGTAGCACCGCAAATGCCGTGAATGAACAATTGTTTTTTCATCTTTTTATGTGTACAAACGCATCGGTAATGCAGAATGTTTTTTAGATGAAAATTATGTGATTTATTTGTGAAATACATTTAATAACTTATATTTTTAATGGTGCAGGTTGTATATTGATACAAAATATGTGATAAGAGTTTAAATACCAATAATTCCAATTGACACAGTAGAAGCACATCCAAAAAAGCGAAAAAGGAAATTTGTTTGTAATTTATATATGAAGTAATATGTTTGAATTATATTTTAGTTTAACTAATATGTATTGGTTAATGTGTGTCATCCAGAGCCAGAAAATGAGGAAGCTCGATAATTTTCTTGGTAATCTAAGTGTAGAAGAGCACAAAACCTTGATGAAGAAATTGTAGAGGGATGAGTCAGGTGAATAAAAAATTACTATTCAATATGAGTTTTTTTAAAATTTTAGTAATAATGTACTTAAGAATATTGACAACATGTTTCAAACTATCTATCTCACATTTTTTTAATGTTCTGCAGGGGCTGATAGCAAGGGAACATAATGTCATCATAAGGAAGTAAAAATTATGGAGGGGATAACTGATTATGATTTGGTCCTTATCTCATATGGAGTGGTGTTGGAAGTTAATGATGTTCGGATATCCATCATCTATTTCGGGATACATATCTATTTCAGGATCATCTATTTCAGGATACATATCTACTTCAGGATCTTGCATGATCTATTTCAGGATATGCAGTCCAGTCACCATTTTGATGCCTCCAGCACCTTATCCACCTTCTTCTAGCACCCGGGAGCCACTTTCCACAGAGTTTTAGCCCTCCTAAGCTGAAAGGCGCCCTCTTCTCACCTACTGACAGAGAAGGGCGCACTTGTTCACCTACCACTGCAGATTCACTCCAGTTACATTCAGTTAGCTCCGATTCTGATTGATTTCACTCCGATTTCACTCCTGACTGACTGTTTCACCTCCGATTGACCTCCAGTTCGATTAGGTGACTTGTTCTGACTCCAGTTAGCCTCCCATGCGCCCCCACTGAGCCTCCAGATCCTATATCAGTGCTACACACTTCAGTTACATTTATTATGATCAGTTAGACTCAGCTTGACACCTGGATGACTGGTTGGTGTGATTGATGAGCACCACCGATGATTGATGAGGACTCCTAGATAGAGTCAAGCTACTCCATTCAGTGATTCGAACGACCTCCTTAGGCAATTCGAATTGCTCTGTTCATTGTGACAGTTTGTATTGTAATTCATTCACCCTTTCTGGGATAGTGAGCACTGCTGCATGTTTTGCACAGTTTTGCACAGTTTTGCACCATATTTTCTATGTTCATCTGTTGTGATTGATTTACTTGTTCATTAGATCTGCTGTGACTAATTTTACATGGTATCAGAGCCATTGCAGGGACAAGATCTCTTTTCTACAGGTGTTTATACAAGAAGATTTGACTGAATTGCTAAAAATTGCAAAAAGTTTGGCATGAGATATCTCAAGGGCATTCGCTCCTGTGCATGCAAAGCTTGAAAAATACTCCAATACCACTCCAGAAGCTTGAGTTACCACATAATTCCTGGATCTGATACATTGGACCTATTCAACATTGCTTGAAATCCAATCCCAGGTGTGATGCAACTCTCAAAGGGTGGATTGTTCGACCTTATTGTGATTGTTCTTATGTGATTTGCAGGTTAATTATCTCCTCCAAGTGCACTCGCTACATTCTGCATGCAAGCTTCCCTACAGCATTTCCATTCGCTATAGTCTGCATGCAAGCTTCTTCTTCATCATTTGACTCGATCCTAGCAATGGAATACTCTTCTTCAAAGCCTATCCTCACCCCATTCAATTATTTTGATTGGAAAGATGATATGGAGATCATATTACGTTCAAAAGGATACTACCGAGTCACTCTTGGTCTTGAATTGGAGCCAAACAATGTGGCAGAAAGAACCAAACACTACAATAAGCTTGATGAAGCTTACGGTCTTCTTTGTCTCTCCATCTCCAAAGATCTTCACTTCCATCTCAGCGGATTGAAGACTCCAAAGGCCATATGGGAGCAACTTGAGACACTATTCGGCAAGCAGGATGAGCTTAGGGCTTTTCAATTAGAGAATGAATTGATTGGCCTTAATCCTGAGAATTTCGAGACCATCAATGAATTCTTCACAAAATTCAAGAACTTGAACTTGCAATTGAAGAACAGTGGTGTTATCAAAGAGGATAAACAGTTGATCCTCTCCATTCTAAGCAAGCTTGGGAAAGATTATTCGGTATTTGTCTCCACTTTCAATTCCGGTCGGCTAACTACCCCGAATTGGAAGATGCCTACCTTGAATGCCTTCATTGAGTCCGTTACGAAAGAGCATGACAAGTTGATTCAAATGGGGTCCATAAGCTCCAAAGATTCAACCCTATTTGTTCAAGGACCCAAGATCTCGAATGGTAAAGGAAAGCTAAAGAAGGAGAAGCCCAAATTCGAGCCTCACAAGCAAAAAGACAAAGGCAAGCAAACGGATGCACCATCCAGTTCGAAATCCAAGCAAAAGGGCAAAGAAGGTAACCAAAAATCTAAATGTACTTATTGTAACCGTGGCTTTCATCCCGAAAGTTCATGTATGAAGAAGACTATAGATCAAATGGCCCTCCTTTTGGAAAAGAACAACATAACCCTTCCTGACGGTGCAAGGAAGAAGGATCGGAATGACGATCATGAAAGAGGACAAGCACTCATGGCAACGGTTTCGAAGCCCACTCTCTTGATAGATTCGGGTGCATCAAATCATATGGATGCAAATATTGATTCTTTTTCCTCATTCGATCCAAACAGCTCCATCCCCATCCATTTGGGAGATGACTCAAAAATTTCTTCAAAGGGCAAAGGTACGATTCATGTAGATCATGGATGCTTTCAGAATGTTCTCTATGTGCCTTCCTTAGCTTCGAATCTCCTTTCTGTGTATCAAATGACACATACTGGTGATCCAAAGAAAGTCACATTCAGCCCTAATACAGTTGAAATTTCTGATATCAAAAGTGGAAGACTAGTTGCGGTTGGAAAGGCAAACCACACTGCAAAATGTTATGAGTTTTCGCACTTTATTCCGCTTGCAAAGCCCACTGCTCTTCGCACACATGGTAATGAGGTTAGTAGGCTTTGGCATGAAATATTTGGACATCTAAATTATAAGTATTTGCTGCTGCTATCAAATAAATCCATGGTAGATGGGCTTCCACAACTCCGTTCCTCGAAGGGAATATGCACCGGTTGCATTATTGGGAAGCACCCTGAGCACAGATTCGACCGCGGCAAGGCTAGCAGAGCCTCTACTATTTTGGGATTGATCCATTCTGATATCAGCGGTCCGCTGCCCCATATGTCATTAAATGGTTCAAGGTATGTTTTGACATTTATTGATGATTATTCTCGCTTTACATGGGTATTCTTTCTCAAAAACAAGTCAGAAGTGCTTGGAAAATTCAAGGATTTTAAGGCTTCTGTTGAGACCACCACTGAGAGCAAGATCAAAGCTCTTAGATCTGATAATGGTGGGGAATATATCAAGTCCGAGTTGCTGCAACTTTGTGCCCAAAGCGGAATCAAGATCCAACATACAGTTCCCTACACACCCCAGCAGAACGGTGTAGCGGAAAGGAAAAACCGGTCACTGAAAGAGATGGCTACATGCATGATTGAATCTAAAGGTTTGGATGCAAATCTTTGGGCTGAAGCAATCAATGTTGCTGCATATATACAGAACCGAGTTCCACATTCATCCGTGAAAGGTATGACTCCTTTCGAAGCATTCTTTGGTCACAAACCGGATGTGTCAAATTTGAGAGTTTTTGGCTCTACTGCATGGGCTAGAATTCCTTCTGAGAAGAGACGAGCTTTGGATCCACAAAGTATCGAGTGCATATTGATAGGATATGGGGAAGAATCAAAAGCATATAAACTCATGGATATCAGATCTAATAAGATATTCATAGAGCGCAGTGTGCAGTTTGAAGAACCGCTTCAAGAATTGCAACTAGTTGAGGAGAAAACTGCCGATTCACCGCCTTCACCAGAAGAAGATTCGAGCAGCGATAATGAAGGTATGAGTTCTGATATTTCTGATATTGTAGCAGCATATGATGATCATGACATATCAGGTTCGGAATCCGACCATTCAGATCCCCCTCAGTTACCAAAGTGGGCCCAAAATACTCTACAATCTGTTGGTTCTAGTCTTGGAAATCCTGCTGATCCGAGACGAACAAGAGGAGACTTTCAAAGGGCAGGTATGGCTCTTTCTATTGCTGATCCATTTCTTCCTGAGATTTTTTATTTGATGGCTGGTTCAGATCCCCAATCATACTATTCATCCCATCGAGATCCGAGATGGAAAGATGCCATGGATGAAGAGTACAGTTCTCTTCAAAAGAACAATACATGGGAGCTAGTTTCTCTTCCACCTGGAAGAAAATTAGTGAAGTGTAAATGGGTCTACCATACTAAAGTTGCTGATGATGGCACTATCAGCAAATATAAAGCAAGGTTGGTGGCAAAAGGTTTTTCCCAAGTCCAAGGAGTGGACTACACAGAGACCTTTGCACCGGTTGCAAAGATGGATTCCATCCGCCTTGTTTTAGCTATTGTCGCATCCAAGCACTGGGAGGTGCATCACATGGATGTGAAGAGTGCATTTTTACATGGAGACCTTGCTGAAGAGGTCTATATGCAGCAGCCAGAGGGTTATACATCAGATCCATCATTGGTTTGTAGATTGAAGAAGTCTTTGTACGGGTTAAAACAGGCCCCAAGAGCTTGGTACGCAAAGATGGACTCCTTCCTTCTTTCTCAGAATTTCCAAAGATGCAAATCTGATCCGAATGTATATCTTCAGCGAGTTAAAGGTAATTTGTTGGTTATTGTACTTTATGTTGATGATCTGCTTATTACTGGTAGCACACTTACTTCAATAAACAAGCTAAAATCTGCCCTAAATCTAGCTTTTGACATGAGCGATTTGGGCTTGCTGAGTCACTTTTTGGGCTTGGAGATAGCTCAAAATTTCGATGGGATCACTATATCTCAGCAAAAATATGCTTCCGACCTGTTATTGAAGTTTAATATGGCTGAATGTAAGGCAGCCCCGTTCCCATTCCTCTCAGGAATCAGTCTTGAGGAGGGAGATTCCACACCGCTTGCAGATTGCAGTATGTATCGACAGTTGATTGGTTCACTACTTTATTTGACACATTCACGGCCTGATATCTCATATGCCGTGAGTGCCGTGTCAAGATATATGCAGCAGCCACATGAGCTTCATTGGTGAGCAGCCAAGCGGATCTTGCAGTATGTGCAAGGTACGAGACAGTTTGGCATACATTATGCTGCAGATTCTGAGCTAGATTTCATTGGTTTTACTGATTCAGATTGGGCAGGTGATAGCATTGATCGGAAGTCCACTTCCGGTTATGTTTTCATGATTGGTCATGGTGCTATTTGCTGGTCCAGCAAAAAGCAAGCAGCCATTGCACTTTCTTCAGCAGAGGAAGAGTATCGAGGGGCAGTCAATGCCTGCATTCAGGCAGTTTGGTTGCAGGGTATTCTTTCCGAGTTTGGTTTTGGTGGCACTACTTTGACTGTCCTATTTTGTGACAATCAAAGTGCTATCAAGATCTCCACAGATCCAGTTCAGCGGCAGAGGACCAAACACATTGAGATTCATATGCATTACATTCGACAGTTGGTGCACGACCGCACCATCATTCTGCAATATTGCCCTACTGATGAGCAAATTGCAGACATCTTCACCAAGAGCTTCACTGAGAAGAAGTTCTCTTACCTCCGTTCACTGTTGGGGGTGAGTTCCATCATGGTGGAGACAGATTGATTCATTATTATGCTTTAGACTTGAGGGGGGGCTTTCTTCCCACTGGGTTTTCCCTCTTTCCTCACTTAGTTTATTTTTCAGCATTTTTTGGATTATTGTATTGGGGTGACCTTTGGTCTTAGTTACCAGGGCCCCACATTATTTTAGTTGGCACATCATAGTCTAGCTTGAGGGGGGGTGTTCGGATATCCATCATCTATTTCGGGATACATATCTATTTCAGGATCATCTATTTCAGGATACATATCTACTTCAGGATCTTGCATGATCTATTTCAGGATATGCAGTCCAGTCACCAGTTTGATGCCTCCAGCACCTTATCCACCTTCTTCTAGCACCCGGGAGCCACTTTCCACAGAGTTTTAGCCCTCCTAAGCTGAAAGGCGCCCTCTTCTCACCTACTGACAGAGAAGGGCGCACTTGTTCACCTACCACTGCAGATTCACTCCAGTTACATTCAGTTAGCTCCGATTCTGATTGATTTCACTCCGATTTCACTCCTGACTGACTGTTTCACCTCCGATTGACCTCCAGTTCGATTAGGTGACTTGTTCTGACTCCAGTTAGCCTCCCATGCGCCCCCACTGAGCCTCCAGATCCTATATCAGTGCTACACACTTCAGTTACATTTATTATGATCAGTTAGACTCAGCTTGACACCTGGATGACTGGTTGGTGTGATTGATGAGCACCACCGATGATTGATGAGGACTCCTAGATAGAGTTAAGCTACTCCATTCAGTGATTCGAACGACCTCCTTAGGCAATTCGAATTGCTCTGTTCATTGTGACAGTTTGTATTGTAATTCATTCACCCTTTCTGGGATAGTGAGCACTGCTGCATGTTTTGCACAGTTTTGCACCATATTTTCTATGTTCATATGTTGTGATTGATTTACTTGTTCATTAGATCTGCTGTGACTAATTTTACAAATGAGAGGGGATTTTTTTTTACAAAACTATGAGGGATATAGTGGAAAGAACATATATATGTACTTTCCACTTATAGTTCAGAAATCAATTTGATGATTCAAAGAATTAGGTTATAAGTAAACTACAAGAAGCATTTCTAGAGTCATGGTCAATGGGACATGTTAGACTTGCAATTGAAAAACCATACAACAACAAAAAATCATTTAGAAAGTAATATTCCTAAACATGGTTTTCTAGAATATGTATATATTACTACAAAGCCGTCCTTTAATATTGATATTAATTTTGTTAGATTTACTTTCTTCCCATATCAATATAAAAATAGATTGATGTGATGTTGATTTTTCAGGAAGATTATGAAAATCCCAAAGTATGTACAAGGTGATCTCTGATATATGTATGCAGGGATGTCCAAAAAAGTGTACAACGAGATGGTCAAAGAAATGGACACAATATCACAAGCGGAGCCATCAAAACAACAATGTGCTTCCAATGTATCTAATCATTGAATTGTTCTATTATGTACATATAAATAATTAATTTAGCATTAAATAATAGTTTTCAATTGTTTTGTTGCAGAAAAGAAAAGAAAACGGAACCCATTCAACACATAAGATAGGACGATAAGGAAGAAAAGGGTTGATTGAAAATTTCGTGAGTAATTGTGATTTCATTATAACAACTTAATATTTCATTTGGTTGTGATATTTAAATTTTATTTTATTTTTTGTAGGCCATCCTTGGATGTCTTCAAACAGTTTCTAACATACAAATAATACTCATCAGAATAATTGATTGAGAATGGGTTAAGTATGGGTTGTGAGTATATGTTGGCGTATCGAAAATTAATTGTGGACTTTGTAAGTATTTATGTTGTTTTACTTCTCTGATTTTTTAATTAAGGGAGTAACAAAAATCCTTTATATTAAACCTATGATTTATGATGGGGTATAAAACTTGTAGGAAACAAAGTATGGAGAGGAGACAACTGAACAGTTGTTGAGAGATTGCAAGAGATTTGGTTTTGAAACACTATGTATCATTCAAGTCCAATTATTGCCTCGTACGCTTTTTAGTTTACATATTGATCAAGTATATTATCTATTTTAGTTTGCATTGTCTACCAATGTAGATTGCACATTATTTTTATGTTTGTAGAGGGAAGAAGAAGATGGGAAACACAATGGAGACAATCAACAAAAAATTCAACCAAATAACCCAAGTCATGCAAGTGGCTCAAGCACTGACAACAATTCCAATGAAGAGTGACATGATCAATATAATTGGATGTTAATGCAAGTTATTTGTTGATGCTGGAAATGACAGTTTCAGATCCAGATATTCAGAAACTCTAAGCTGGCTAGGAAAAGAAGAACATGAATGAACACCCTATGTTATATCCAATGAAAATGCAATCACTTCACTCTCATGTGTGAATCAGGGAAGTCTATGATGATTTTTTTTTTAAAAGAGAGAGAGACAACAAATAAATAAACAATATATTAAAAACAAATAAATTTGCAAATATTTTCTATAAAATGTAGATTTTATGTGTCTGTGTAAATAACAGATTTAACATATAGTGTCTAGATAAAATATGGATTATAAGAAAAATAAACCTGGCTGTCAAAAATCATTAATACAAGAGGGATAAAATTTGGAGAGGATGCTTTTCTGAAGAAAGAGGATGATTTACGGTCATGTATCCCTCAATTTATCCTGAAAGAAGAAGTCTCCTCAGAACGGTTGGCTTTGAATCCATTACCAAAGATTTCCCAAGGAAGGAAATCCTTTCTCACAAAGGCAAAAGAGCAGGAAACTCTGGAAATAAGACATGGGAAGCATGCTACAATTAAACGGGCTCTTAGAGCAGATACCACCCGAGGGAGGGTATCCCAATGACAATTTTTTCCTTCAATGTAAGGGGTCTAGGGGGAAGACCAAAGATGAATGCCCTCAAAAGGATGGTATTTTTGCTACGTCCTATGGTAATATTGTTGCAGGAAACCATGATTGATGGGTCAAAAGCTTAGGAGATATTGAGGCCTTGGCTAAAGGATTGATCCTTTGAAGCAATAAGTTCAATGGACATTCTGGGGGTTTATTCACGACCCAGGGTCCAATGATGAGAAAAGTTGAAGGATGCTTTTTTGACTCTGTAATTAAAATGACCTTGGAAGATAGAGAAATCAGTCTTTTGTATTCAATCTTAAATGTATATGGTCCTTTATGTTATAGAAAGCAATTCTGAGAGATGTTTATACAAGATTGAATAGGGAATGCTCATAACAAAATAATTGGAGGGGATTTGAATTTCACCATGTCAGAAAGGGAGGTATAGGGATCTTAAGATAGATTGGATTCGTTGGTCAATTATTTTGTGGCTAGATTTGAAGCCAATCACCTGATTGATGTACAACCTTTGAAGCTAGAGCCAACTTGGAGAAACAAAAGAAATGGAGAGTGGGAGGTTTCCAAAAGATTGGATCGATTTTTTATATTGGATTCCTTAATGAATGAGTCTTTACTAATTCAATATTGGGTGGATACTGGAGGGATATCCGATCATAGGCCATTTTTTCTCTCAATAAAAAATTTAGAGCAAAAACCTCTAGCTCCTTTCAAATTTAACCCTAAATGGATGAAAAACGAGGATTACAAAAAAATTGTTCAAGATGTAGCTAGGGTTTTCACCCTAGCTTGTGCAAATGAGCACCTACTAAGGAGAATGGACTCCTTAGTAGCAGTTCAATAAACAGTAAATTAAAGTGCTAAAACAATATGAATTCTAAACTAGCATGATCATTAACAAACATAACAAAACATGGAAATATAAATGGTTTTTTGTATTAAAGATTATACCTCCAATGTGAAGGTTGGTGAAGTTCTTGCAATAGTCCAAGAGGGTTGCTCCAAACTCCAGCTTTGCTCCTTCTCTTTCTCCAAAGGGTGGAAATGGGCCAAAGGGGCACTCAAGGGTGAAAGTATCTCAATGGTGAGCTAGGGTTTCAAGAGTGATTTTGGCAGAGTAAGGGTGTATTTGACTGTGGATATGAAATGAGGGGTCTCCATCACCTATTTATAGGTTTTTAGTGGTGGAGTGCTGGCCCATGGTTTTGGGAACCATATGGTTTAGGTCAGCTGTATAGGGTTTTTTTCTCCTTTTCCCCTCTTTTTCCTCTTTTTTTAAATATTTTTTATTCCCTTTTTAGAGGGTTTTTGTTATTTTGGAGGAATTTTGGGGGGGAAAGGGGTTTTTTAGCCTTTTGGAGGCTTTTTTGATGGTTTTGTGATGTTTTGGAGGCTTTTTAATGGGATTTTAAGGTTTTGAAGGTAAATATGGTAGGAAATATGGACAAATGAGTCATGTAATGGGGTAGATGAGGTAGTGAGCACTTTTTGGGTGTTAACAGATTGCCCATTGATGTGTGAGGGAAGGAGCTCATCGTATGGCCGATAGACATCATAAGTCTTGTATGGTTTTCCTGGGGTGTGGAGAAGAGAAGAAACAAACTGGAGCCCGGAACAACGGTCCCGAACAAACTGCAAAAATTGAAAGTACATGACCTCAATAATGAATGAGGAATAATCTGATCATATGGACGAGGCAGGCATTCCCATGCTTGTATCAAGATATAGATCAATAATAACAATGGGGTCCAAAATATGGGGACCTGACATATATATGGCCTCAAATAATGAATGAGGAAGAATCTCAATATATGGACGAGGCGGGCATACCCATGCTCATACCAAGATACATAAAAAATAACTGTGAGGCCCGAAAAGGGGGACCTGTAGGATACATAAAGAACCACTATGTACATCATAAGAGTCCAAAGGGGACACAAATCTGATACATACTAGTGGGATGACCATGTCTGAGCTGAAGAACTGATACACTGGAAATACAACAGTGCTATTGAGTGTGGTACCAGAGGAACTGATGAGTTGTTGGATCATAGTGACAAGGAGTCATACTCTCAATGGTACACTGAACTGGGACTGAATTGGGTACTCAAGGAAGCATATAACTTGATGGCTTCCGAATACAATCACCAACGCAACCCAGACATCCACGGGAACATATAACTGGGCGTTCCGAAGGAACTCACCAATGTGCTAGAGTCGAGGGAAATCTGGGGTCTTCGACCAATAAATGAAGGGATATAAACCCTGCGCAATTCTCAACGATGCGATCAAGGTGTTGAAGTCGAGCATGTGAGAAACACCACTCGGAGAGGCAATGGTGACTCCACTCAAAATGGTCCGTAGGCACTCACCACAGATGGTGATGGGTCCAAGGTGCAGGGACCTCTGGGTCTATCCTCTAGAATAGAGGGGCTGTTGTCAACAGAGGGAGACCTGCAACTAGCAAGGGAATGATGTTTCCTTGATAGGAGCACAAGGTAGAGAACCGAAGTGTGATAGTACTGATGGTAGGACTGACATACTGTGGGGGATATCTGGGTGAGTAGAGTGGGTGGACTCAAACTTCCTTTGTTCAGAGTATGATGGCGGGGACGATCGGGTAGCATATGAAACTGACTGAGGGAAAAGGGATCATAGATGTAAGGGATCGAGGATAGTGACTGGGATGAGGGATACTCAAGCTGGTGTAAAATGGCAGGAGACTACATAATACTTTGAACAAAGGCGACCTGATTGGGGGTGCTGTCGAGATGATCGATCATAGTGCCAGGAGGCACGGGGGGACTTCTTCATGGGTTAAGGAACTAGAAGAAGTGTGTGTAAAATGGTACTGTCGTGTGGATTTATACGATCCTAGGACAGTTCATGCTCGTGATGGCTTTCAATTTTAAGGAGTCTGAAAGCAATAAGAAGACTCTAAAATAATGGAATGGTACTGTCGTGTGGATTTGTATGAGCCCAGGACAGTTCATGCTCGTGGTTGCTTTCAATTTTAGAGAGTTTGAAAGTGATAAGAAGACTCTAGGGGGTTGCTTTTTCGTGTGTTAGTCTCCAAGGCCCGAAGAAGTGTAAAAGGATGCAATGAAGAACTCTTCTAGCCGGTGTGACTAGAGTATTCCTTTTCATAATTAGTCTACCAGGTCCGGAAAAGGGTTAAACTTATACCAGATAGATGCCCTTTCAGGTACTTTAACGAGCATGAAAGAAAGCAAGATTGCTCGACGATCTTTTCATTGTTTTAGGAGTCAGAAAAGAGCTTAACAGAAACTCCCTAAGTGCCTTTTTCGTAAAGGACTTGTCCGGCCCGAAAAAGGGATAAAATTATACCGAACAAAAGGAATGGCCAGGCAAGGAGGAAGTGCTCAATCAAGTAACATTGATGATGACCAAGAACGAGGGTAGGGGGGAGAACTGGTGGGCCTCCTTGTAGGATAATGAATGGTGGCAAAATAATGAAATAATTGCAGTATGACAGGAGTGAATGGCTCATGTAAAAATATGGAACAATCCGATGGCGGTCGATGTGGCGTGCAAACCGAGGCAGCAATGTGTCAGGACACAATGTTGAAACTGTACCTGGTGAGAGCGAGAAATGATCTCAAGCATCATCACGAGCTCGAAAAAATGAATCCGGCGATATAAAAAGTGTCAAAAATGGATAACGACCAATGTGGCACGTAAACTGAGGCGACGGGTGGCGTTTTGGAAAAAATACCCAAAAAATATGGGGGTGAGAGCGAGAAATGATCTCAACCATCATCACGGGCTCGAAAAAATGAATCTGATGATATAAGGTATATAAAAAATGGGCTACGACCGATGTGGCACGTAAACCGAGGAGAAGAGGTGTCGTGACACAATGTTGATATTGGTCCTGGTGAGAACGAGAAATGATCTCAAGCATCATCATGGGCACGGAAATATGAATTCGGCAGTGCAAATGGTGCGAAACATGGAGGTCATAAGGACTCCGGAATGGTTAAAGAAAATAACTAGGTTAAAAAATGGTTGCAAATAAAGGTGAGCCCACCAAGCCAAGGATGCAGTGGTGGGGAGAAATGATGACCCATGGGGGAAAAATACTAGGTGTATCGAATCAAATCATATATGCAAGTGATATGTGACCTCAAAAATGGTTGAGATCACGCATGTGAAAAAGTGAGCAGGGTTAATGACCTGCCCCCATGCTATGTGCATAGGGTTTGTGATTGTGAATCACATATGTGTTGGTTTGACCAAGGGGGAAATGGATGTGTTGAGATAGATGTGATGGGGTAGGGTCAAAATGATTGACCATGCCCCCTATCCTAGGGTCGAGGTAATCTATTATGCCCCCTAACTCAGAGGTGTCAATGTGGTGTTCTATGATAGTGGGATCAAGAGCAAGCATTCCGGTATAGTACCAGGCAAAGACATCGTGGAATTCTTGGAAAAGTTTCTTGAACTCTCCGATCTCATACTCGGTGCACGAGGCTCCTAAAGTTATGGGGTCAGGAGCACCGGCTGGGGCAGAGATATCGATGTGGATTGTGGGTGAGATATTGGCCATGTTACCTTCCTCAAAGGCATTGGGAGTAGGAATGGGATCCTTAAACCAGTCGACCTTGGCGGGAAGGAAATCTTTGGATTCAACCACAAATTGGGTGGCTATGGTGGAGGAGGATTCTTTTGGGAGGAAATAGGAACGATGGTGCATGTCGTCCTAGGGATAATACGGGGCAGTGAGAGCCTCTAGAATCTCCTCATTATTGCAGAAACTTTGAGTTTTCAAATCGGCTGACGAGGGAGTGGTAGTCGAAGAGATCATATAAATGGTGTTAATCTCTCCGGATGGGGATGAGACCGGGGGGTGGATCTCTTCAATTGTGGGGGGTGCTGTCTCAAGGTCCAAATTATTCATCTCATAGAGAGCTGCTCTGTAATGTGGGATATCAGGATAGTGATGTGAGTAATGGCTGAAAACACCGCATATTGCACAAGGGTGGTTGGATGCAGTGATTTATCACAAGGCTTAGGGGTTGGATTGAGTTCGACAACCGGGATGTTGGGGTCGTCGTCAAGCATTTGCATGTGTTCCTATAATGCAGGTAATTATGGACATTGATGAGTCGGATGGTCTAACTCATCACACAACGAGCATTTGGGGGGAGCACGAAACACGAGGGGGGGTTTAATTGCCTTAGGAGGGGGTACAGTAGTGTATGGTTGTGGTCCTTTTCCCCCAGTGGGCTTGATAAGAGGAGGGGGATTCGTAGATGATGAAGGGGTAGTGACACCGAGAGGTGGTTGACTAGAAGTGACAATGGGTTGCACCGGTTGAAGGACAACATTTGGTGTCGGTGGGGGAACGGGAGGCGAAATATACCACACAGGTAATCCTAAGGTTAACCCTGGGAGGCTAAGCGTAACCATAACCGGGGCGCTCACTACTCCCGAGGGAGGGAATAAGAAGGGAATTGTGTGGGTGGGTGTAACACCAATGTGACTAGGTACCAATGGTGGTTTGGGTAAGAAGGGCGGTTGAGTTTTGGGTGTTTGTGTATTGTGGGAGAGGGTACATAGGTCAGATACTTCGGGCGCAGGGGACAGGGGAGGAATGGATTGGAATGTGGAGGTCATCGACGTATCTGAGTAAACTCCAGGTCCCACGGAGGAAACAAATGAGGTAGTTTCACCACCAACAGGTTGTTCAACCATGGGGAGAACATTCTCGGGTGCAGCGGGGGCATTTGGATCGTAATAGGTGAGTTTGTCAACCTTGACCATGCGTCCATCATGGGGGAACATCATGGTACGAAAAATGGATGAGGCAACTGCCTGCATGGCATACATGTAGCTGCGGCCAAGTAAGAGGTTATAATCAATTTGGGCATTGATGACCTCTATGTCAATGAGCACGGTTTTTCCAGCCAGTTGGATGGGGACATTAGCTAAGAGGCCTTGGGGTTGAGCCGAACGACCTTCGTAGGCTCGCAACGCAGTGGTGGACAGCTGGAGGGTAGGGGATCCCAACTTCTGCCAAACGAATGTGGACATAACGCATGTAGAGGCACCTTCATCGATAATGCACCGATGGATGACAAGATTCCGAACGGAAACAGAAACTTGGAATGCTAAAGTGGAAGGTAGGCGTGGTTCGGACTGGTCCAAATCGAAGGCCATCAATTGTGAATCATTTGGGTCAATAGCACCAATGGCAGAGAGCAACATCTTGCGCTGTGAAGGACAGTTTTTAAGACTTCTAACACAGACATGGCTGCGGGAGATTGGGCTAAGTCATCTACAATGTTGTAATTTGACGCAGCGCGAGCATTGGGGTTATTGTTGATGCGACGAAGTAAGAAGCGAGGTGATTTAGAGGCGCCATCTAGTGGAGCCGGAGGTATACGTAACGTTTGATCAGTGGGATGAGTGTTAGTATTTTTTTCGGTGGGAGGGACTTCAGGGGTGGAGCCATATTGGTTCCGACGGGTTTGGAGGTTGACATCAATGGATGACATCATCAACAAGTGGTGGGTACCTGAGTCGAACATGGGTTGATCAGGAGCGGCATAAGTGATCTGTTGTTGTGGGGGCACGTTGCCTTGAGGGGGAGCCAATGGCTGAGTGTTCACTACGCCTTCAGTTGGTAAGGGGTTTTGCAGAACCAAAGGTTGCTGCTGAGGGGGTGGGGGGTTGGGTGGTTCCTGAGGAGTCGCGTGCCCTTGGCGATGGGCATCATCAGTCCAGAGTTGCCGAGCTCACTCCAAATGTGGGAAAGCATGTGTGTAGTGGCCATAGACCCCGCAAATAGAACAAGGATGGTTTGTTCGCAAATTAGGATTTTTGGCCTGCTTGGGCGGCCGGTCAGGGTTCTGGTTTGCAGGTGCTACGTTATTGTTGTTTGGGGAATTGGGAGGTTGACCACCTTGGTCTGGAGGTTGGTTGTTCCCACGGTTACGGCCTTTGCCACAGTTTTGCTGGCCCTGTTGGCACTGGTTGTTTTGGTTCTACTGCGGGTTCTGTTGGGCGTATACTTGCCCTTGGGAAGCAGGTGGGTTCTGGGGTTGTGTGGGTGCGGGAGCAGGCTGCGATGGATAATACGTAGGGGGAGGCTGCGCAGGTGCTGAACCTTGTGGGGGTTGCTGATATGTATGCGGAGCGGGTTGTGGGTTTGCCGCAGGGGCTTCCTGTGGTGTGTAATAAGCATGTTGGGCTTGAGAGGACACAGGAGCTGGTGCAGCCTGCGGGTGGTAATAGGGCTGAGGTGCAACCGGGGAGGCGTAAGCGGGGGAAGCATGACCAAAGCACTGAGGTGGATAGGAGGGTCCATGGGAATGATGGTGATGTGCCATAGGAGCATACGAATTGGTTGCTCTGGATTGAGATGTAGCCCGCGAAACGTTGGGGCCATGGCTAGGACGTGCTATGGAAAAGGGTTGGGGATGTGAGGCAATAAGGCCAATGATACCATCTGCGGCATGGGATGCCCCCGGCGCATCATGTTGGGAGGAATCACTGGGAGGGGCGTCAGGTATGATGGAATACAGATAACCCGACTGGGCGTATATGAGGTCAAATTGTTGGGCTTTGAGGATGGCCTCTTCTTCGGACTGGGGTCGTTCGGATGCCACATCCTTGGCAATGACAGGAAGGAGGGATTTTAGAAACCAATCTAAGAAGATACAGTCGTCTCACTTGATTTTGCAGAGGCTACAGCGTCGACGCCACTCATGAATGTGGTTAGTGATGTGGGTAGCCATGTTCTGTCTGCAAGATAGTAGGATCTCAACTCTCGCGTCATAGCGGACAGGTAACTGAAAGAACTGCAGGAAGGTTGAGGCAAGGGAAGTAAAGGTGGCATGGGTCCCATGGGGTTGCTCGATGTACCACTTAGCTGCAGAGCCAGTGAGGGTGTGCTGTAACAGACGGAGGTGGATAGAGTCATCCACTATGGAGTTGGAGGAACACCATAGATGGAAGGACATGATATGGTTCTGGGGGTCCTCACCTGCCTTACCCTCAAACTTAGGGATGTCGGAGGGAATCTTGGTGGGCATGTGAGGCCACACAGGGTCGTGTATGATGGGATCGTTAGTCAGTCTAGCTAGGTCAGGAAGGTTGAGGCTAGCCATGAATGTAAAACTAGTAGAAGGATGTGACATACTAGTGGGTTGGACCATGGTGGGGCCAATGCCCCCAAGTGGAGGGGCTGGGTTTGGGATGTTGCCCCCAAGTGGAGGAACGAAAGTGGTATGGGACGGTCCTGCACCGCCAAGGGTAGGGTGAGTCACTGATGGAGTAGGAATGGGTATGCCAGCTACTGGAATGGGTGCAGTGATCGGAATGGTAGATGAGGGCCCCATCAAGGGCATGCCCAAAGCAGGTGTGGTAGCAGGTGTGGTAGTGGATGCTCCACTAATGGTCCCTACAAAGAAAGGGGTGGAAGTCATGCCAGCCATGGGGCTGGTTGGTGCAGTGTAAATGGGGTTCTCGGACTCTGCCTCAGAATCAGAGGTAAAATAAGGGGCGTCTAGCTCGGGTGACAGAGTTCTATGCCGTTGACGAGTGGATTCAAGTGACAAATCTCGACATCTATGATGAGTGGTATCAAGTGATGAAGATCTATGTCTATGACGAGTGGTGTCAAGTGAACCGTGTTGTGGGGGCTCGCCCCGGAGGCACTGAGAATGTCTCGGGGACTCAATGGTGACAGATGGTGTCAAATATCTAAGGGTTGTGTTGAGTGAAAAATAGCTCAAAAACCCTAATGCAACCGAGTGTGCAGAAGGAGAGCTCAAAAAATATGGCACTCAGGCCAACAACCAACTCAAAACACCTACTGTAATAGTTGTGCTACAATAAGTGGAGTATCAACAGAAATGGTCAGAATACCAACAAGCAGCAGGTTTCCTAAAAAATAAAAATAGTGGACTCGCTAGACCAAAAGGTGGTAAGGGAGCATGCAAACACCTAGCTAAATAGTATTCTGACTCAACTAGACATATCCTCTACAAGGTGATGAAATCCAAGTCAGACAATATGGATAGTAGAGCCAAGTGGCTAAAGATATCCCCCTACCGGGAGGGACACCGGGTAGTCAATCCTAGAAGAAAGGCAACTAAGATACCTCGCTCATGACATGTCCAGAAAAGGTGAATCTGTCGTTTGGTTCTATCATTGCGGTATCCCCATACCGGGATACCCCGAGAACTGCGAAAGGTAGCCTTCGGTTACTGAATGGATTGCGGTATTCCACTCAGGCCTTTGGAACCAGTCTGGCGACTTCAACCCTCTTAAGGGAGAGGCCCTCCGATAAACTGGTTGTGACCGTGCCAAAAAATACTAGGGGATTTTGATTCCCTAATGGACAACAACTATGTCTCAAATGTAAGTAACCGAGGGGTGTTATTTGGATGCCTATCCCCCCGATCCTACCTAACTACAAAAATTCTTATGTGTTGCCCAAGTGGGATTAGAATGTTGGTTGTGTTAAGTAGTTTTTAGGGCTCACTTGAATTAGGTGACAGAGTGTGTGCATGTGAGATGATGATGAACCCAAGTAAAAGTGCCACTAGGGTGGGCAACTTCTAACTAAAAATAACAATACATAAATTAAACTTTGAAATGCAAAATTTTCTCTTTTCAATTAAAATGCTGAAATGTAAAAAATATTCTGTAAAATGGAACAGAAATAGGACTGCAGAAAAGGCTGTAGGGAAGTATGGCTGCAGGTAGGACAGATGGCTGTGCAGGTGCAGAAAATAGTGCAGCAAAGTGCTGGGTTCAAAACAGTGAAAAAAGTGCAAAAAACAGACCGCGGGTCTGTGGCAAGTCTGGGCGGTCGGACCGCGGGAATTGGCTGAACAGTCACGGACAGGTTGCAGGATTTTGGCCGAAAGACACAGTCGGACCGTGGTAAAACAGACGAAAGCCGCAGGTGGGTTGCAGTAAAATGGCTGATAGGCGGGACACAGAAAATTAGCTGAAAAACGTCGGTGGGTGGCAGAAAGATGGCTGAAAACCGCAAGCAGTACGCGGGAAAAAGGTCAAAAGACGCCGGCGGGTTGCAGAAAAATGGTTGAAAGCCACAAGCGGGATGCGGGAAAAAGGTCGAAAGACACCGGTGGGTTGCAGAAAAATGGCTGAAAGCCGCAGGAAGGCCGTGGAAAAAGGGTTAACAGCCGCAGTCGAAGTGTCCCGAACAAGCTAATAGTCGTGGTCGGATCACAGGTAACAGACTGAAAACGGTTGGCAGGTCGTCAGAAACAGTCTAAGAGACGTGGTCAGATCGTAGGTAAATGCCTGAAAGACGCGGTCGGAATGCGACTGTAGAGGGTAAAAGATGCGGTTTACGGCAGCCGAAAGGGACAGCCGAACAGAAAAATATTGTAGAAAATTAAAAATATTTAAAACTTTAAAAATGATAACCAGAAATTCAAAGGAACACAAGGTGAGTCACCAAAACTGTAGCTAGGGTTTTCACCCTAGCTTGTGCAAATGAGCACCTACTAAGGAGAATGGACTCCTTAGTAGCAGTTCAATAAACAGTAAATTAAAGTGCTAAAACAATATGAATTCTAAACTAGCATGATCATTAACAAACATAACAAAACATGGAAATATAAATGGTTTTTTGTATTAAAGATTATAGCTCCAATGTGAAGGTTGGTGAAGTTCTTTCAATATTCCAAGAGTGTTGCTCCAAACTCTAGCTTTGCTCCTTCTCTTTCTCCAAAGGGTGGAAATGGGCCAAAGGGGCACTCAAGGGTGAAAGTAGCTCAATGGTGAGCTAGGGTTTCAAGAGTGATTTTGGCAGAGTAAGGGTGTATTTGACTATGGATATGAAATGAGGGGTCTCCATCACCTATTTATAGGTTTTTAGTGGTGGAGTGCTGGCCCATGGTTTTGGGAACCATATGGTTTAGGTCAGCTGTATAGGGTTTTTTTCTCCTTTTTCCCTCTTTTTCCTCTTTTTTTTTATATTGTTTATTCCCTTTTTAGGGGGTTTTTGCTATTTTGGAGGAATTTTAGATAATTTTGGGGGAAAAGAGGGTTTTTTAGCCTTTTGGAGGCTTTTTTTATGGTTTTGTGGCCTTTTAGAGGCTTTTTAATGGGATTTTAAGGTTTTGAAGGTAAATATGGTAGGAAATATGGACAAATGAGTCATGTAATGGGGAAGATGAGGTAGTGAGCACTTTTTGGGTGTTAACACAAGAGAAATGGAATCTTATACAAGAAAGGAATGGATCCTCTTATATGCAACAATTTATGAACAAGCTAGCACAAATAAAAAAATTGAGAAGGAATGGGACAAAGCTAGCAATAAAAATGTGTAGGAAGAATTGAAGGATGTTGAAAAGAAAATTGCTGACTTGTATGCTCAAAATAGCTCAGGCATATTCAATATTGAGGAGCTTGATATTTTGAAAGGGGAGGAATCCAAAAAGAGATATCTTCTTGACAAAGAAGAGAGGTTATAGAGGCTACAGAGCAGGGCGTTGTGAATAACTGAAGGATACAACAACATAATTTTTTTTCATCACTTTGCTTCCCAAAGATGAAGTATTAATACTATTATACAGATTCAAGATGCCAGAGGAAATATGGTTTCCTCCTTCAAAGACAAGGCGGCAGCAGGGGTGGACCACTTTCGTACCATGTTTATTGAGCCTGATGGAATCCCTGTTGGCTTGGTTTTGCAACCAAGCTTAGTGCAATGGGAACCTATCAACAAGTGATAGCAGTTTCAAATATTGAAAGCAAAAACAACAATTATAAATTTGAATCTAAACTAAACTAGCATGTGCATATAACAAATAAAATTTTCTGAAAATGATTCAAGAATAAGAAATAAAAAGAATGAGTATTGTATTAAGATACCTCAAATGGTGAGGATTTGTGTTGAGCAACTTCCAAGGTGAGTAGCTCCAAGCTCCAAAGGTCTCTTCTCCAAGATAGCTACAATGGTGAAAAGCTCATGAGAGATTTTGACAGCATGAGGATAGGATGATGGATGGATGGAAAGTGAGGAGCCCCTACCACCTTTTTATAGTTTTTGGTGGTGGGGAATACCATTATGGTTTTGAGGAAACCAATGGTATTGACCAACATGGTTTAGGTACCTTTTCCCTCCTTTTTCCTTTTTTGAATATTTTGAATATTTTTATTCCCTTTTTAATATTTTTGGGAATTCTGGACCCTTTTTGAGGAAAAATATTCATTTTGAGTGGAAAAAGGGGTGTATTAAGGTCTTTTGGTGGATTTAGAGGCTCAAATGGTGAAAAAGTGGACAAATGGGTCATGTGAATAAGGAAATGAGCTAGTGAGCACTTTTTGGGTGTTAACAGATTGCCCCCTGATGTGTGAGGGTAGGAGCTCATCGTATGGCCGATAGACATCATAGTTGTTTTGTCATTTTTCTGGGGTTTGGGGAAGAGAAGAGACCGATTGGAGACTGGATCCATGGCCCTTGGAAGCTGCAAAATAAACAATATTACATGGCCTCAATATGAATGAAGAATAATCTCTGATAATGGACGAGGCGGGCATACCCATGATTGTATCAAGACATATACATAACAATTAGTCTCAAGAAGGGGGACCTGAAAAATACATAAAAAATCTGCTGGTACATCATAATGGTCCAGAGGGGACATCATTTTGGGATGTACTCATGATCATAACATGACTGATCTCAATAACTGATACACTGGAATAACACGTCAACCGTTCTGAATAAGGTCTCAGAAGGGTTGATGAACTGCTGAAACTGAAGGTGTCCAACATCTGTAGGAACTCAATGACTGTGAGTCATCACTGGGAAGTATTTGTAACTGTATACTCGAGGGAGTATAAAACTGGGGTACATCTGAATACTGTCGCCATGCGCAACCCGAATATCTATAGGAAAAAATGTAACTGGTTGTTTCCATAAGTAGACTCTCAAATGTGCAAGAGTCAGGTGGTATCCAGGGTCTTGAACAAATAACTGAACGGAACAATACCCTGTGCGAGTCTCAACGATGCGATCAAGGTGTTGAAGTCAAGCATGTGAGAAACAACCATTTGAAGAGGCACTGAGGACTCTTTTCAAAATGATTCATAGGCACTCATCGTAAATGGTGATGAGTCCAAGACATAGGGACCTCTAGGTCTTATCCTCTGGAATAAATTTGGTTGTTGTCGACAGAGGGAGACCAGCAACTAACAAGGAAATGATGTTTCCTTGATAGGAGCGCGAGGTGTAGAAATGAAGTGTGGTAGTACTGATGGTAGGACTGTCATACTTGTGGGGATGGGAAGTAATTGGGGTCATATAGTGGGTAGACTTAAACTTCCTTTATTCAGAGCATGATGACATGGTTGACCTGGTAGCGTAGGGAACTGAGTTGTAGGTGCGGGGTTCATAGCTTTTAAGGACTGAAGGGTATGTATTAACTGAGGGGACGAGCTGATGGGTGTTGTTGAGGGATTCTCAATGTGACATACTGCAGAATACTCTGAACAAAGGCGACCAAAATGGGGAAGCTGCCATATGAGTAGACGTGATCTGTTGTGGTGCCAAGAAGCACCATTGGGTCCTTCTTCGTAGTTTTAATGAGCTCCAAGAAGGGATAAAAGTGTGCTCTGAAATGGTACCGTCCTGTGGATTTTGTGAGCCCAGGACTGTTCGTGCTCATGGGTGCTTTCATTTTTAAGGAGTCTGAAAACGATAAGAAGACTCTGCAGTGGTTGTGAGTATCGTCCTGTTGGTTTTTACGAGCCCAGGATGGTGATTGCTCATGGTCGCTTTCATGTTTAGAGAGTCTGAAAGTGGTAAGTGGACTCCATTGGTGTTCTTTTTCGTAAGTTAGTCTCCAAGGCCCGAAAAAGCATAAAATGATGCAAATGGAGAACTCTTCTGGCCGATGTGACTAGAGTATTCCTTTTTCGTAATTAGTCTACAAGGTTCGGAAAAGGGGTAAACTTATACCAGGTAGATGCCCTTTCAGATACATTTAGCGAGCATGAAAAGAAGCAAGGTTGCTCGACGATCTTTTCATTGTTTTAGGAGTCAGAAAAGAGCTTAACAGAAACTCCCTCAGTTCCTTTTTCGTAAAAGGGATTGCTCAGCCCGAAAAAAGGGGTAAAATTATACCGAACAAAAAGGGATTGATGAGAGAAATAAAAGGTACCAATCATAATCATGTGTGTGGAATACTGAATCCGGTGACATAAAGATTGTCAAAAAGGGGCAACGGCCAATGTGGCACGCAAACCGAGGTGATGAGTGGAATTTTGAAAAAGTGCCTGAAAATTATGGGGTGAGAGCGAGAAATGATCTCTAGCATCATCACGAGCACGGAAAACCGAATCCGGTGATATAAGACTTGTCAAAAATGGATGACGGCCGATGTGGCATGCAAACCGAGGCAATGAGGGGGCATGGGAAAAATGCCCAAAAAATCTGGGTGTGAGAGCGAGAAATGATCTCAAGCATCATCACGAGCGTGGAAAATTGAATTCGACGATATAAGACTTGTCAAAAATGGAAGACGACCGATGTGGCACGCAAACCGTGGCGACGAGGGGGCATGGAAAAATGCCCGACGCAAGCAGAGTGGAACAGGATCTATCTGTGGTCAAGCAGAGAAAACAAATATTTTAGGTTTTTTGAACTTTTTGTGAGAAACAAAATAATACTGTACAATAATGGACGGTGGTGTCCATCAAATTTACTATGGGTAAAATCGCTTGAGGTACAACCCGTTGCATGGGTTGCATAGGGGTTGCCTTCTGAATCGGTCAGAATATATGCCCCCTGTCCGAGGCAAGTGTGTATAATATATGGGCCTTGCCACATGGACACAAACTTTCCTTTCCCGGTTTTGTCATGAGCCTGATTGTAGGCGAGGACAAGGTCCCCTTCAGTAAAATTTCTTGGGTGGACATGTTCGTCAATGTGATGTTCCATAATTTTAGGATCGAGGCCAAGCATCTCGGTGCAGGGCCAGGTGAAGACATCACGAAACTCTTGGGAGAGTTCCTTATATGCCTAATTTTCCACTTGGGTGCATGATGCACCTAGCGATATGAGCTCAGGTTTTCCAGGTGTGGTGGAAATGTCGATTTGGATAATAGGGGAAATGTTTGACATGTTCCCTTCCTCAACGGCATCAGGAGCATGAATAGGATCCTTAAACCAGTAGACTTTGGTGGGGAGGAAATATTTGGACTCGACCGCAAATTGGGTGGCTGTGGTGGAGGAGGACTATTCTAGGAGGAAGTAGGAATGATGGTGCATGTCTTCCCAGGGGTAATCAGGGGCAGTAAGAGCCTCTAGAATCTCCTCATCATTGTGGAAACTTTGATTGGTCAAATCATTTGACGAGGGAGTGGTAGTCGAAGAGATCATATAAATGGTGTTAATCTCTCCGAATGGGGGTGATACAGGAGGGTAGATCTCCTCCATTGTGGGGGGTGCCGTCTCAAGGTCAAAATTATTCATCTCGTAGAGAGCTGCTCTGTAATTTGGGAGATCAGGACAATGATGTGAGTAATGGTCGTAGATTCCGCATATTGCACAAGGATGGTTTGTGCACAATGATTTATCACGAGGCTTAGGGGTTGGATCTAGTTTGACAACCAGGATGTTGGGGTCATCGTCAAGCATTTGCATGTGTTCCTGTAATGTAGGTAATTGTGGACATTGATGAGTCAGATGGCCTAACTCATCACACAACGAGCATTTGGGGGGAGCACAAAACACGGGGGGGGTTTAAATGTCTTGGGAGGGGGTTTAGCAGTGTATGGTTGTGGGCCTCTGCCCCCAGTGGGCTTGATAAGAGGAGGGGGATTCGTAGATGACGAAGGGGTAGTGACACCGGGAGGTGGTTGACCAGTAGTGACAATGGGTTGCACCGGTTGTAGGACGACATTTGGTGTCGGCAGGGGAATGGGAGGCGAAATATACCACACGGGTAAGCCTAAGGTTAACCCAGGGAGGCTGAGGGTAGCCATAATCGGGGCGCTTACTACTCCCGAGGGAGGGAATAGGAAGGGGACTGTGTGCGTGGGTGTAACACCAATGTGACTAGGTACCAATGGTGGTTTGGGTAACAAGGGCAGTTGATTGTTGGGTGTTTTTGTATTGTGGGAAAGAGTACAGAGGTCAAAGACGTGGGTCGCGGGTGACCGGGGTGGAATGGATTGGAATGTAGATGTCATTGGCATGTCGGAGTAAAGTCTTGGTCCCACGGAGGAAACAAACGAGGTAGTTGCACCACAAACAGGTTGTTCAACCATGGGGAGAACATTTTCGGGTGCAGCGGGGGCCTTGGGATCATAATAGGTGAGTTGGTCGACCTTGACCACGCGTCCGTCATGGGGGAACATCATGGTACGAAAAATGGATGAGGCAACCGCCCGCATGGCATACATGTAGCTGCGGCCAAGTAAGAGGTTATAATCAAGTTGGGCATTGATGACCTCTATGTCAATGAGCATGGTTTTACCAGCCAGCTGGATGGGGACATTAGATAAGAGACCTTGGGGTTGAGCCGAACGGCCGTCGTAGGCTCGCAACGCAGTGGTGGACTGCTGGAGAGTAGGGGATCCCAACTTCTGCCAAACGAATCTGGACATAACGCATGTAGAGGCACCTTCATCGATAATGCACCGATGGATGACAAGATTCCGAACGGAAACAGAAACTTGGAATGCTAGAGTGGAAGGCAGGCGTGGTTCAAACTGGTCCGAATCGAATGCCATCAGTTGTGAATCATTGGGGTCAATAGCACCAATGGCAGAGAGCAAAGTCTTGCGCTGTGAAGGATGGTTTTTTAAGACTTCTAAAGCAGACATGGCTGCGGGAGACTGGGCTAAGTCATCTACAATGTTGTAATTCGACGCAGCGCGAGCATTGGGGTTATTGTTGATGCAACTAAGTGGGAAGCGAGGTGCTTTAGAGGCGCCATCGAGTGGAACTGGAGGTATACGTAACGTCTGATCAGTGGGATGAACGTTAGTGTTTTTTTCGGCGAGAGGGGCTTCAGGGGTGGAGCCATATTGGTTCCGACGGGTTTGGAGGTTGACATCAGCAGATGACATCATTAACAAGTGGTGGGTACCTGAATCAAACATGGGTTGATCAGGAGCGACATAAGTGATCTGTTGTTGTGGTGGCGCGTTGCCTTGAGGGGGAGCCAACGGCTGAGTGTTCACTATGCCTTGGGTTGGTAAGGGGTTTTGTAATACCATGGGTTGCAGTTGGTTAAGTGGAGCTGGCTGTCCAGCGTGGCCCTGGCATTGGGCATCATCAGCCCAAAGTTGACATGCTTTCTCTAAGTGGGGGCAGTTGTGAGTGTAGTGTCCATAGACTCCACATCTATAACATGGATGTTTTTTTCTCAGGTTATTGTTTTTGGGTTGCTTGGGATGACGATCCAGATTCTGGTTGGGAGGAGCAGCATTGTTATTATTTTGAGGATTGGGAGGTGGTGGACCTTGATTATGTTGTTGGTTGTTGCCGCGGTTACATCCTCTTCCACGGTTTTATTGTCCACCCTGGTTGCGTTGGTTGTTTTGATGTTGGGGCTGATTGTGTTGTGTGTACACTTGCCCTTGAGCAGTGGGAGGATTTTGGTTTTCCGCAGGTGCGGGAGAAGGTTGCGGTGGATAATAAGCTGGTGGGGCTGGAGGTGGTCCAGTTACCTGCTGGGGTTGTTGGTAAACCTGAGCTATTGGAGGTGTTGGGTTAGTTGTTGTAGCTTGTTGTGGGTAATACATTGGTTGTGGCAGGAACTGAATTGGGTTTTGGGTATCCGGTTGGTTATAGTATGTGGGTGGTACATATGCCGATGGCGCTTTCCCATAGCAATGTTGTGGACAAGAGGGTCCATGAGTGTGATGAGTCTGATTCGTTGGAGCATACGAAGTTGTCGTTCCAGAATTAGATGTAGCCCTAGAGAGGTATGGGGTATTTATGGTACTCACCATGATAAAAGGTTTAATGTGCAGTGTGACCTGGCCAATAATACCATCAGCAGCATGTGATGCCCCCGGCACGTCACCACGTGAAGAATCGCCTCGTGGGGCATCTGGTATGATGGTGTAGAGATAGCCTGATTGGGCATAAATTAGGTCAAATTACTGAGCTTTTAGGATAGCTTCTTCCTTTGACTGGGGTCGTTTGGAAGCGATGTCTTTTGCTATGAGGGGTAGGAGTGATTTAAGGAACCAGTCCAAAAATATACGGTCATCTAGTTTAATCTTACAGAGGCTACGACGCTTGCACCACTCATGGATGTGGTCCGTGATGTGGGTAGCTGTGTTTTGTTTACAAGACAACAGTATTTCAACTCCTGCATCATAATGTACAGGTAGCTGAAAAAATTGAAGGAAAGTGGAGGCGAGAGATGTAAAAGTATGGTGGGTGCCATGTGGTTGTTCTATGTACCACTTGGCTGCAGAGCCAGTGAACGTTCGTTGCAACAGTCTTAGATGAATGGAGTCATCCGCTATGGAGTTAGATGAACACCATAGGTGAAAAGACATTATGTGGTTTTGAGGGTCCTCCCCAGGTTTTCCTTCAAACTTGGGTATGTCCGAGGGGAGATTCGTAGGCATGGGTGGCCATGTAGGGTTGTGCCTGATAGGATCGTTGGTTAGCCTGGCTAAGTCTGGTAAGTTCAAACTAGCCATGCAAGGTAAACTAGTAGATGGGTGTGGCGTAGTGATTGGGACATAACTATTCATGGTGGCATTATGTAGTGCTCCAGTAGCCCCTAATGGTATGCTAGGTATTGAAGGTATGTGTCCTCCAACTACTGTGGTTTGGTATGGACCAGCATTTCCAAGTGCAACATGGGTTAGGAATAGTGCTAGGAATTCCTGGGATCTGGGCTGTGGTAATGACAGGTGGTGTGATTCCTATGTTTGGCATACCCATAATAGGAGGTAGTCCTGTGCTGGGCATACCTAAAGGTGGATTATCCCCCATATTAGGCATGCCTAGGGGGGGTTGTTGTTACCATGGATGGCACGGTGGTAGAAGGGTTTGTGGATATATCTCCAATAGTATTGGTAAAAAGTGGGTCGTATTGTGTTCCAACCATGAGGTTGGTTGGTAATAATTCAATAGGGTTTTCGGATTCAGCCTCAGAATCAGATGTGAAGTGAGGCATGTCAAAATCGGATGACTGTATGTTTGGTCGATGATGTGTCGAGTCAAGGGATAAGGCTCGACGTCGGTGACATGGAGATCCAAGCAGAATGAACTGAGGGGGTTCACCCTGAAGACGACGAGATCGTCTAAAATTCTCAATGGTGAGAAATAAATTTTTTTAGTGTAAGGTGGTGATGTAAAAAACTCGAAACCCTAATGCAACAAAGAGTGCAAAAAAGGGGAGTGAAAATAAAGGCTCTTAGGCCAAAAATCAACCTCAAAAAGCACTTATTATAGCAGTTGTGCTATAATAAGTGGAGGGATGCAACAAAATTGGTCAGAATACCAACAGTCAAATAGTTTCTAGAAAAAATAGGTGCTACTAGACCAAAGGTGGGTAATGTATCATGCAAACACCTAACTAGAAGTATTGTGAGTCAACAAACGATATTCTCTGCAATGTGATGAAATCCAAGTCAGATAATATAGAGTGTTGAATCAACGGCTAGATATCCCCCTACCGGGAGGGACACCGGGTAGAAAATCCTAAAGAGTGGAAACTAGGATACCCCGTTCATGACACGTCCAGAAAAGGTGAATCTGCCGTTTGGTCCTTTTACCGCAGTACCCCCATACAGGGATACCCCGAGAACTGCGAAAGGTAGCCTTTGGTTACTGAATGGATTGCGGTATTCCACTCAGGCCTCCGGAACCAGTCTGGCGACTTCAACCCTCCTAGGGGAGAGGCCCTCTGATAAACTGGTTGTGACCGTGCCAAAAAATACTAGGGGATTTTGGTTCCCTAATGGACAACATCTATGTCTCAAATGTAATAATTGAGGGGTGTTATTGGAAAACCTATCCCCTCAATTCTACCTAAATACAAAATTATTTTAAGTGCTCCCCAAGTGGGGTTAAAAGTTGGTTGAGTTTAAGGTAAATTTTAAGGCCCAGTTTAAATTATGTGGCAGAGTGGGTGCAAGTGTGGTATTTAAACTGAAATTAATTTTCCTCGCTTTGGTGATTTTACAAATGAAAGAAAAGACGCTTCCAGTTTTGCAAAAAATATAGGCGTTTTTGAAATGTAAATGCTTGAAAAAACTATTCAAAATGAACGGATCTTTGAAATAATTCGAAGGAAAGCAAATAACATGAATACTTCAAGGAATAAATGGATCTCTTAAAAATTGCTTGGGCAAAGTATCGAGCAAATAAATAGTAAAACCTTGATATAGATAAAATGAAGAAAAATCTCTCTTTCAATTTCTAAAACTTTTGTAAAAAGACTTTTAATGAAGCATTCTAAATAGTAAAAGATTTCATATGGTTGTAAAAATACAGGAAAATTAATACTGTAAAATATGTTAAATGGGCAGAAAATACAGCAAAAAATAATCTTCAAAGAATTGGCCGAATTGAAAAAACTTGCATCGTGGGTTTCGGGAAAACAGTCGCGATGGGCCGTGCGGGTTTCGGCCACAAAGCCGCGATGTGCAGCGCGGATTCCTGTCACACAGTCGCGATGGGAAGCGCGGGTTTTCGTCACACAGTCACGATGTGCAGCGCGGAAAATGGCCACGAAGCCGCGATGTGCAGTGCGTAAATTGGCCGCGAAGCCGCATGGAAAAAAGCCGCAAGGTCGCGATGAGCTGCGCGACTGTCATGCAAAAAACCGCGAGGCGAAAGCCGAAAACGGACGCTGAAAAACGAACCCGAAAATGGAAATTTCGAGCTGTTAATGGCAATAGAAGGGGCCAAGATCTAGAACAGCAATGGATCTGCTGTCTAGGATGGCAGATCTATGAATTAAACTGATTAAAACTAACAAAAACCAAGATCTAAAGCAAAAAACTGAGATCTAAGAATTTGAAGCCAGCGGAGTCGCCAAAAATTGTTGGCTTGGTTTTGCAACCAAGCCTAGCATGTGCATATAAATCTGAATCTAAACTAAACTAGCATGTGCATATAACAAATAAAATTTTCTAAAAATGATTCAAGAACAAGAAATAAAAAGAATGAGTATTGTATTAAGATACCTCAAATGGTGAGGATTTGTGTTGAGAAACTTCCAAGGTGAGTAGCTCCAAGCTCCAAAGGTCTCTTCTCCAAGATAGCTACAATGGTCAAAATCTCATGAGAGATTTTAATAGCATGAGGATAGGATGATGGATGGATGGAAAGTGAGGAGCCCCTACCACCTTTTTATAGTTTTTGGTGGTGTGGAATACCATTATGGTTTTGAGGAAACCAATGGTATTGATCAACATGGTTTAGGTACCTTTTCCCTCCTTTTTTCTTTTTTGAATATTTTGAATATTTTTATTCCCTTTTTAATATTTTTGGGAATTCTGGACCCTTTTTGAGGGTTTTTTTATGCTTTTTGAGGAAAAATATTCATTTTGAGTGGAAAAATGGGTGTATTAAGGTCTTTTGGTGACCTTTTGGTGGCTTTAGAGGCTCAAATGGTGAAAAAGTGGACAAATGGGTCATGTGAATAAGGAAATGAGCTTGTGAGCACCTTTTGGGTGTTAACAATCCCATTTAGGATATTCTACAAGTTATAAGGCTCTTTCCAAGATCAATTTCAGTAGAGATGAATGAATCTTTAACAAAATAAATATAAGAGAATGAGGTTTCCTTAGTACTTCATTCTTTCTAGAAAGGAAAGAGCTCTGGGCCGGATGGTTTCACAGTGGAATTTTATATTGGTTTCTATGATCTTCTCAAGGAAGAATTACTCAAGGTAGTTCCAGAATATAAAAGGTAAGGAAAGGTTATTGGCTCTTTAAATTCCACTTTCCTGGATTTAATTCCAAAAAATAGAAGGCTAACTCTTTTAATGAGTTTTGGCCCATTTCCTACTGTAATCTGATTTATAAGTTGATAGCAAAAATAATAGCACAAGGAATGAAGCCTATATTGAGTGAAATTATTACAAAAGAATAGTTTGGTTTTTTGTATAAGATACAAATTAATGATACAGTATCCCTCGCACAAGAGGCCTACACTCAGTTGTAAGGAATAAACAGAATTCCTTCTCCATAAAGCTATATATTTCCAAGGCATATGACAGGGTGAGTTGGAATTTCTTGAGATTATTACTGATTTAGATTGGATTCTCACTGGAGGTGGTAAATTGGATTATGGGGTGTCTACAATTAGCTTCCATTGCAGTTTAAATAAATGGCTCCCCCTCTCCTTTTTATTGTCCTACAAGGGATTTGAGGGAAGGATATCCATTATAGCCTTCACTATTCATTCTAGTAGCATATGCACTAAGTATATTGATTCATAATGCGAGAGAGAGTGGAGTGTTGAAAGGGGTCAAAGTCTTAGATACTTAAGTAATGTCTCATTTTCTTTTTGCAGACGACGTATTGATGCTTGGGGAAGCTAGCAATGAAAATTTTCAGTCTGTTCTGGATCTATTAGAGCTCTACAAGAAAGCTACAGGTATGCAGATAAGCTTTGAAAAGTCAATTTTATCCCTTAACAATGTTCAAGAAGAAGAGATTTCTAGACTAAAGGAAATGATTCCTTATCATTTAAATCCACTTTCAAAAGGATTTAAATATATTGGTTTCATGCTTAGGCCAAATTCTTACTCTTTTAAGGATTGGACATGGTTATATAAAAAAGCTGAGGCGATACTTTTATGCTAGAAAAATAGATTTTTTTCCAGAGGAGGTAGATTAGTTCTTTTCTAGTATATTGGGCCTCTATTACTTACATTCCTAAAGGTATACTGACCAAATTAAGGAAAAAATTATTTTCTTTTTTATGGACGCAAGTAAATAGACTAAAGGGATCCCTCTGGTCAAATGGAAAACATTGTCAAACCCAATATACCTTGGTGGGTGGGGCATTAATAATTTGTAACTCTTTTGCAAGTCTTTGGCAGTAAGATCCCTTTGGATATTAGCTCAGTCCCCAGCCTCCTTATGGGGAAAGGTAACGAGTTCCAAATATTGTCAAGGTGCGCCCATCGCTAGATGGTTTAGGAATCCAATCAACACTCATAAGAATGGTTCTATTAGAGGCAAGGCCATGGTTAATGCTTTCCCTTAATTGATTGAGAAATGGATTGCTTGGAATACGGGAGACAAGAAACATGTAAGAATTGGGAGAGACCCGTGGGCTGGATCAGGAAATCATTTTAGAATTTTAGAAGAAATGATCTCTCATTTATCTCAACATGGTATAAAGAACCTGGAAGATGCACAAGCTCAGTCTCCATAGGAGTGGGGAAGAAGAGGGTGGAAGTCTCTGCAATCATTAGGGATGAGAGGAAATGTTGCAATCGATTGGACACGATATATTAACAAGATCGTAGCAGGGTTTATACATTTGGATAATTCAACCCATGATATCCTAGTTTGGACTAAAATTTCAACAAATGGTGAACACTCATCTAAGGAAGGGTATGGGGATATTTTAAATGATTCCTTTGTTGGATACAAGAAGTGGTGGCGGTGATCAGTATGGAAATCTACAGGATCGTTGAAAGCTAAATTAAATCTTTGGATTATATTCATCAATAAGCTCCTTACCTGGGATAATCTACAGAAAAGGGGCTGACATGGTCCAAGCCTATGTTTTATGTGCAAAAAGGACAGTGAGACGATTTCTCATTTATTTCTCTCTTGTTCTTATGCAGACCAGGTTTGGAATAATGTCACAAGGAAGCTATGTTCCCACTACAAAAAAGAAGAAAATCATCTAGAAAAAATATTTCAAAACTGATGGCATAACACTTCGGTGAGTCAACACACAGTTCTTCCCCCCTCTTTTATCTATGGGGTATGGTGAGCAAGAAACTCCGTTATTTTTCAAAATCAATGGATCCCCGCTAAACTTATGATTTCACTCATCCTGCAGTGGACCATTGAACAGAAAGGCGTGCCAAAGAGGACTAAGAGCAGAATTGTGTAACTCCTCAAATAGACAAAGCAATCCCATGGGCCTTATTTTACGGTGCAAGCCAAGGCGAGCCTCCACTTGGAGGATCAGGAGAATTTTTATATTTCTCAGAAAATCATAAGCTCATTATTAAATATGCTCCAGGCCATTGTTCAAGCAGTTGGTAGAATTGGCATCTTTGTGGGTCATTCTAAGGGTAGCAATATCTAAGAACATAGAGCACTAGACTCTAAAACGATGATAGAATGGGATTCAAATAAAATTTGAATTGTAATGCCTCATGTTTAAAAAAATTTTTCCATTATTCGTGCTCTTCTTCTGCAATTCCGTGGAACCTCCTTTACTCATGTCTATAGATAACTAAACTCTGAAGTAGACAAGTTGTCAAAGTTAGCTCTAGCAATGGTTCTAGGCATTATAGAAGTTCAAGAGAGCAGAAATGGATTTGTTTATGATTCCATTATACAACTATAACAAATTCTTATATAGATTTTTTTGTCGCATTATGTAATTCAAGAAGGAAAGATATGTAAAGCTATGAAAGTTTTTTGATGTAAGTCCTTTCATGGATAGTTCAGTGCAATTGAAGTTAATGTAAAGCTTAAACAAATTTGTGATGTAAGTCCAGCAATGGACAACCCATGTTTTATTCAATATGAATAAAAAGGTTTTTTCCTTCAGAAAAAATATATATATATATATATATATATATATATATATAAGTCTACCCAAAATTCATAAATATCAACAACTGATTTTTCCAGATCTCATAGTATCTTACCTTCAAAATTTAAGAATGATCATAGTCTAAAACTTTATAAATCTGTCCAATATTATACAAGTCCAAAATCATAACATGGGTCAAATAAACTAGGCACAAAATGTCGAAAAGGAAATCTGATGAAACCAAATGACTGTGCAAGAGGTGGCATTGCCACTATATTACGAGACTCTACAGTCGAAATGATCACTATTCCTTGCTCTTCCTTAATCTCTTCTGCATGAGGAAGGGTGAGAGACTACTCATTATTAACAAGAGGATTTGGATTTAAAGGTGGATCAACATGAGGAGCATTATGCAGTGAGGATGGATCTTTCAATACATTTCTAGACGAAGTAGAGGAGGCTACATTCTATGCAGAAGATTGATGGTGGTATGGTTCCCAAACTACTCCCTTACCTCTAGGAGAAGGTAGCCTAGTTTCCCATATAGAATGATGAGTGGAAGGATGAGAATGAAGACCAATTTCACTTGGATGAGAATGCATAACAAATGGCACATGCGTAGGGGAATGATGATAAATAGGTGTAGTTGGGTGAGTGGGAGGAGGACCAAGATAAAGGTGTCCGATATGGGATAAATCATTAAACTCTTCAGAGTTTGCATCGAAATGTACACAAAACCTGACTTTCCTTTCTCTGCCATCACACCAAATATATTGGCCCCTTCCTCCTCGATCCCTTACATATCTTCTAGAACCCATGCTGAAAAATCCCATTGCTGATAAAACATGGCAACTGTACATGAGAAATCAAATTAAATGATCAAATCAAATAAAAATAAATATACTCTGACAAACCAAAACTCATTTCTCTTTAGTACTTATCAACACAAAATCATCATCATTATCACATAATCATCGTAATAGTGCATGGGAGAAATAGGGGCGAGGTCCATAAATTGGAAGGATGACATAATAAGGAAAATGCATAAAAGAGGAACTCTGATCATCATATCTTGTCAACCAGAAATATTTGGATTCATCCTTTCAATGATGAATCATTATGAAAAACAACCCGTTGATCTTCAAAGTAATAGTCTATATTGATATCTTACTGCCATAACTAATTTAGTAAGAGTATTTAAATACTTCACAATCCTCGTATTACTAAAACCAAGCCATGTGAATCAATTTATTTATGATTGGTCAACTTTTGAGAAAAAATCAAACCCCTATTAGACGAAGCATTTATCCCCTTGTAACACCATGATTTTCAGATATTTACGCACTCCATTAAATAACAATTTTCATGATTATAAAAGACTTCAAACATAATCATCATTGACAACCTTTTTTCTGGATGAAATTTCGACCTTCAAACGTCAAGACAAAATCTTTCAAGCTCAATTTAAGATGGGAAACTTAGAATCAATGTATTATCCTTCATTCAATAGTAAGAACCTATTTACGTAAAACATAGCTTATTCAAACATTTTGACCTGATATCTATTCACACCATCCCACTTGAAATAATTAAATCCTTGCAAGTTGACTCACAAATGATACACAGAACTATCAAAACATAGATCCTTCAGAAAGTTGAGATAAAAAGGGTATACAATGATGCTACAATCGTCAATTTAATTCATCAGAAGCCCAAAATGTTTCACCACTTCAGAATCAAGGATAGGGTTCTATTACCCCCAATTTACCACGACACCTTTTGTAGAGAAAGATTCGGGAATAAGGAAAAGGCAATAGGATTTGGTCAAATCTTAGCAGAGGGAAATTGGTTAAAAGGAAACATGAAGTTTCTAAATATGGATGTCTAGGAATTAGGTTTTTTGGAACTTCAGAAAGCATAGTTGACCAGATGAGCAAGTTTCTCAATATAAAACCATTTTAATTTAAAACTAATACCCACTCCAACTGATCAATTCATAATTAATAAAATGATATTCCAAGATTTTTCCTTCCCATATTCACCAAAATATCATAATACAGAAACCTCCCATTATTTAGAGTTTTCTTAAACTGCAAGTTCATTTACATTCTTAACCAAGTAAAAGAAACTAAGTAAAAGTAATATTTCATCAAATGTGTATGTGTTATTTAACCGGAAGCTCCTCATCCAAAACCCTGACATTTGGAGATTAGAACCAATCCTTAAAAGGGAAGAGGGGATATTAGAAGAAACTGTAACCCCGATATTTGAATAGACAACTGAGTTTACCTCCAATGATTAACCATTGCTTACAACTTTTACACAATCAAAATATCTACTGAGTACATTAATAACTTTAACACATCAACCTTGTCACTCCACTCATAAAGTCATATTTGAAATAATCACACAAAAATGAAAGGCAGGCGAGCTTGGCATTATCAAGCCGAAATTTTGGCTACTATCAATAATCAAAATTGAGAAAGATGGGTTTATAAAATGAAAAAATGACTCATAATACAATGTTGGGAATCGATTTTTTTATACAATAAGATGACAAAGGAATAAGGGTTCAAGGCTAGGTAACACAATGACAACAAATACACTCAAAACCAAACAACATGAAATGTAAGTAAACACCCTTGTCAGTATACATACCTTTAATGTTGACTAGCGTTCCAAGATCAATAGCTCCAACTCTTTTTAGAACATGTCGAGCTTGAAAATACCAAAATAGCCACCACTATCAACCATGTCCAACAATGTAAGAGAAAACTCTAGAAATTCAAGAGAATACCTCAAAAATGAAATGCAACAATATTCTTTTGGTTCAAAATGGAAGGTGTGCGAGCATTATGGCAAATTAATTGTTAGTTCTGAAAAATCAGTGATGAAAGGCTCGATAAAGGTGATGGCTATCAGATATCGTAGATCAATAAAAACATGTGAAGAACCAATGGTGGATCCTTACACACCATAAACAAAAAATTCAAATCCTTCACAACATGACCTATAGCATTTATTGGAGCTAGGGTTTACAACTATATTGCAACAACCACGATCATCGCATTAATAGAACAATTACACCATCATATATATAGTTTACTAATCAAATACCACCACGTCAACATGTTGAAGTTGTAAAATATGCCAAGTAAAAAAAAACAACGAATAAAATGATAATCTTAAACATCATTATATCCCTTCAATGCTTATCCGACTGCCACAACTAAAACTCCACTGTATTTCGAAACCTGCCAACCATGAGAAGTTTACTATATAAAATATCAAACACGCAACCATTACCATAATTACAATTGTGCATCCATTATAAGGCACAAATGCTTATCTTAGACCTTACATAAAAACTTTTATAAATAATATCCTAAAACACATTCGATACTATAACATTGCCCACCATTTGATAATATGACAAGGAATGTGAGGGAGGTTAAATACTACCTCACCATGATATAACATTAAAGCGTATAAATGCAAACTTCAAACACTACTTGGATGCAAAATCTATGATAAGCCAAAGCCAAAATAACATTTGCAAGTTGATCCATGCAACTTGTTGAGTATGCTAGATTGAAACTATGTAACAACCCATGTTGTTTTGCAATATCATAGGTACAAATACCTCAATATTTTCCTTGCACATCAAGAGACTAATCATTCTGATATTAATATAGTTGAAGGAACAATAAAATTTTTTGAAGACCGGAAATATTTGTATTTGCATTAATCTTCTAGGTAGCCCTCCCTAGTTTAATATTGGTGCTTGTTGGAAATAATCGAAAGATATTAAGCTCAAAAGGTCCATAATTGAAGCGTTAAACTCAAGAGAAGATTTGCAACACTTTGCGAAAATGAACACGATGCAAATTAGCATCAACACTGTTGTATCATGTGAAATAATTGTCTATGAAAATCGGACTTTTTGTATAATGTAATGGACATAGTGTCCCTATTGAAAGACAAAGGGTTACCAATAAGTGTATCAATTACATATATTTGAAATGTTGATTATTGTGGACTTTTATGTCGTCCCATTTTGTATGACAAAGAGCTTCTTAATCATATACAATAAAATAAGTTTTTATTCTATTGCATTATTCAATGTTGTTTTGAAATGTTACAACATTGATTAAATGTGGGTGATTAAACATTCTAATGAAGAGATGAAAAATGTACATAACAAATTAATCCAAAAATCATATCCAAATTCAATAATCAAAATTCAATTTATATATGAATACTATTATAAGCAATATTTGAATTTCCGATGAATAATGTAATAAAAATATATAATTGCATTGTCACATATCACTGTTTGAAAAAAAAAAAAATGAATTCCATTTCTTTTAAGCATACAATATGCACTGGTGCTTCACATATAGTAACACACCGTTGCTTCCCATAAAATAATGCATCGATGCTTGTAAATGAAACACACACTGTAGACAAACATTTTTTTACAATCCTCGGGGTTTTTTTTATTACAAATACACACAGGTGCATTATTAAAGCACATTGGCGTGCTTGCACAATTAAACGACACCAGTTCTTAAAATAATAATAGTCAACATCTGTGGCTTCCTTCCGCTGTGTGTCACGTATTTTTAGCACTAGTGATTTCATATATATAAGAGGCACCGGAGCAATGTTATATAACACACTGGGTGATGTGACTTATAAATCGTCGGTGCCTCTTATATTGTAAAGCACAAGTGCTTTTCGTTTATAAAGCATAGGTGTAGTATTAGTTGTAAAGCACCAGTGCTTGTAATGTGGTATAACACCAATGCTATATTTACTTCTATGCACACTGGGTCATGTTATGTTATAAAGCATTGGTGTTGAATATGTTGTTTTATGCACAGGTGCTTGGTTGGTCTCACTGCACTGGTGCTTGTTGTTCATGTGGCAACACTTGTGCATTTTACCTATAATATCGGTGTGTTTGTAACACCAAAAAAATGGTGTTGAAAACCTCCACTACAACCTATGTCCGTTGAGTTTTGTTAGTTGTAATAAACTTCCATAAAAACCTCCGATAAAACTTCCTCTACCAGAAATGGAGGTTGTAGGAGAGTTTTTTTTATAATAATTTTGGCCAATCTTGTAACACTAAAAACCTTTGTTATAACCTCCTCTATAGGGCCTTTTCCTTGTAGTGTTAAGGGAGAAAGAAGGGTGGAGAAGAGAAGAGAGAAAGAGAGGAAATGAGAACAGAATGAAAGAGTAGGTTTTTAGGGGCTTTTATGAGGGAAAATTAGGTTTTTAATTAAAATAATTGAAATTCACTTGAACTCACGAGGATTGATACACATGGATTATTTTTAACCTTTGATATTACTTAGCTTTATTTTTTAAAAGTTTCCCTCACTTTTATTTAGTCACTTAGGAAATATGGTGCTAAATATGGCACTAAGTCTGGTGCTAAATTTTACGCTAAAAATGGCTCTAAATTTGGCACTAAATATGGAATTAAACACAGCCCTAAGCCTGGTGCAAAATCCGATGAAGGAAATTACATCAACTTTAGCTCCATCCCATGAAATAATGTCGACCTTTCATAAAAACTACAAAAAATCACTAAAAAAGTAAATGGAAGCAAAAACAAAAGCTAAAAAGGACACTAATGCCAATGTTTTGTTGTAGTGGGAACATGCTTAGGTAGTGGAGTGACTTCCTTTAGAGTCCCACCAATAACTTCAACATTAGTTCAATTTCATAATAAATGACCATAAATAATTTATGTTCCCTACAATATTCCTTACAAAATATATTTCATCATGGTTGTAGCAAAGACCCTTGAGTTGGCATTCCATTATTTCAGCTCATGACAACTTGTGGAGCTTGAGTGGTGGAGAAATTTGTTGAGGAGTCACCACATTTAGGCATGGAATAAATTTGGGAGCATGATATCACTTGTGCATGACAAAATATCTAAGTGGCCTCCAACCAAGTAGTATGGTCGTTCATCTCCACTTGGCCCTGATTTCCTCCCTAATACTATTGATAAATAATTTCTTTAAAAAATCACCACTTAAAATTTTGTTCTAACAACCAAACATTCAAAAGCAACATTATTTTCTTCCACCTTTCATGTTTGATGCAATTTGGTAAGTTGGTCTAGAAAAATAGTATCTTGGATAAAGCAAGCAAATAAGGATTTCACAAATTATTTCCATGTAATATACCTTGGAGAAGTTTTCTTATGCCATTGCCACCACTGTGAATGTTTCTTAAATCTATATTTAGGACACTAATGTGGAGTTTCAATAGGTCATATGATATGGCATGAAGGGGGAATTAGTGCTATACTTGGTCAACCTAATAAGTTGGATCTGACCAATCAAAATTTTTCAGATCAACCTTAAGGAATCGATGCATCAAATTGTGGGAATAGTCATTATTATAACCTTCTTCCTCTTCAATGTTCTTACCCTTATCATGCTTACTCTCATCATGTTTACTTTCCATCTTAGAAATCTTATCATTTAAAACAAAGGTTGGTTTGTATATAGTGAGGTAATACATGCTGGTATCTGATATATTGGAGGGTTTTGAAAAATAGTACTCATCCAAATATTTCACAACACTAACTAATGATTATATATATTGTACCCTTATCCATATTCAAGAGTGATTTTCTGAGTGTTGTTCTCAATGTACTATATTAAGATCATGAATGGCAAGATCATGTAAGGCTAGTTTTAGGTGGGCCTACGGTGCTTCCAATATACCCAAGGGTATGTGCATTAAAAATTCTCATACAAGTGTTTTTTGATGTGGTACTAATCAAAGGGGAACTGATAGAGCTTAAAAGGGTGTCCAACTAGGTAATGCCACTATTCTTCCCCAACCGTAGGTTTGCTTCTTGAATGATAGATATTTGTGTTATTTAAAGACATTGCAACATGTTTCTAGCATAATTTGTTTTCTGAAATTTGAGCACGTGTTGACATAGGAAAGTGTTATGTTACTAGTTGTGGTGTACCTTGTTAGTTGAAATAGAATACTCAAAGAAAAATAGACAAAAGTACATTGTGGGAAGAAAATAAACAAAACCAATATTGATAAATAACAATAGTAAGAAAATATTTATTAATATTCAAAACTAAGAGTAATGTTCACTTGCCAATTTAAGGAAAAAACTTCCAACTCAGAAATGATCAAAATATAATAATATTCAATTTGTAACCAATTACACAACTTCTACTACTATATATAGTTTCTAATGACCAAAATTATTACCACCTAGTAAATAGTGAATATGCATTAATAAAACCTCCATTACTAACTTAAATTTATTGATTTCACATTACTAATTTATGAAATTTATTTATAAAAATGAACTCAATGTATTAAGTAATAAGAAACCCCTTCATTAATACAAATACCCAAATAAGAAAAATTGAAAACAAAAAGTTTTAAAATAAGGAAGAAAAATCAATCAATTATATTTCTTCTTAATAGTGTTATTGCAATAGAATATTCTTTATCTATGTGTCATTTATGAAAATAAGATATTTTTTTTTTTTTTTTTTTTGGCCATTTTGGATGAAGAATATGATACCCTTTATTTATGAGGCACTACTAAGAAGAGATGAATCACTCTTTAAATAAATAAGATGAAAAATATATTGCTAAAAAAGTCTTTGAGAAGAATAAAATTTAGAATTTCATGCTCCAATCCTAACCCTATACTTCATAAGAAAAATAAAGTAATTATTATTAACATTATTTTTCTTACCACATAAACTATGGTAAAAGGACTAATACAATGGATGGGTAGGTCATAGATATAGACATATATCATCTATCGATGATAACGTCTACATATGCCAAATGATTAAAAAGATACATTGTTCATAATTAAGATGCAATATGTAGTGGAGAACAATCGATTTTTCCTAGTTTAATGTAAGTTTGCATAATCTTTTCATTACATAAATTATGATGGTAAAAGGACATGTAACTATACAATTGATGAATATGCTACATAACTAGACATATCATCAATTGATGATAACGTCTACATATGTAGAATGCTTAAAAAGAAAAATTGTTCGTAATAATTAAGATGCATTATGTAGTGGAGAATAATCAATCTTTCTTAGTTTAACTTAAGTTTGTATAATTTTTTCATTTAAGTAACGGTTTAGAGTAACCATTTTTCCTAGGTAGATCAATTATTGTAATTTTTTTTAATATAAAATTTATATATAAAAATTAATATTTTAATAAATTTTAAATATATTAAAAAATACAATATAAACTTAATAAATGTGGTTAATTTAAAAAATACACAATATCTTTATAAAATAAAGTTAGTAAATGATTTTAAAATCTAACATTTAAATGTTAAAAATTTTAAAAATAAAATTATAACATATTTATATGAAGTAGATTTAATATGTTATAATAAAATTTAATATTTAAAATAATTAAAATAATTAAAATAAAAATTATTATGAGAGATAATTTGTTGATTGACTAGGAAGCCTATCACAATGAAAGGTAACTCTAAGTATTACAATATAATTTTCCGTTAAAAAGCTAATAGAACAAATTTTTTTATATTTATAAAAAAATTAATATAACTTAAACATTATATTTATAAATAATTACATAACTTAAAAATTAACATTATATTTATAAATAATTACATAACCTAAAAATTAATATTATATTTAATATAAAAATAATTTTTATTAAATATTAATTCAATTAAATTTATTATTTATTATTTTTAATAATTTAACAATTAAAAATTAACATTATATTTATAAATAATTACATAACCTAAAAATTAATATTATATTTAATATAAAAATAATTTTTATTAAATATTAATTCAATTAAATTTATTATTTATTATTTTTAATAATTTAACAATTACAAGATATTGAAATGAAATACAAATTTAAACATGAATATGTATCTTACAAAATTTGAAATTTATTTGAAATATGATTTTTAAACTATGAAATTATTAAATAATGTATTTATTAAAAAAATTTAAATAAATAATTTTTTACATAAATAAATGTAAAATAATTAAATAATTAAATTAAATTATTGCCTTCTAATTATTAAAGTTAAACCTTTTAGAAGTTCATACTAAATATTTCATCCATTTATCATTAACGATATGAAAGACTTTATTTAGGATTTGTTTAAAAAACTAATTTATTAAAATTAAAATTCTTTAGGATTATTGTCATTGATTAAGGTTAGGATTTTAATATAAATTGTTTTGATTAATGTATTAATATTAATTAATTTCATTAATTAAAGTTAGGATTTTAATATTAATTATTGTGATTAATATATCAACACTAATTAATTTTGAGTAGAGTTAATGTATTGAAATCTTTAGTGTAAGTGTATTATTTCTACTTTAAAAATGTTAACTTTAATTTATTAAAATTTAAATTATTATAAAAAAAATAAGATTAGTAAAATTCTAATGAAGGTTAACTATCTTCTAGAAATTCTATTCTAAACTCCTAACTCCTAGGGTTAACTCATTTTAGTGCGTGGGCATTTAAAGTTCTTCTTATTTGTGAGCTTTAGAGTCTATCTCTAAGATCTTATTATTTCTATTAAAGGTTGACTATTTTCCTAGACACTTTTATTAATGGTTGATTATTTTCCTAGACACTTTTATTATTATTAGGATCTTATTAATTCTATTAATAGTTGACTATTTTCCTAGACACTTTTATTAATGATTGACTATTTTCCTAGACACTTTTATTATTATTATTAGGAGGATGAACCCTATTATGATGCCTGAATCCCAGGAACTCTTCCTTCTTTCTGCAACCTGCAACCGATTAATATGAATTCTGTAATCCAAGTCAACTCAGCATTAAATATTAAATAGTAACGGTCATCATTGCATCTCCATACTAACTCATCATTATATCTCCATATCAACTCTTATCTCTTTTACCATCTCCGCGCAATCACTGATTATTGTTCGCCCTCGTTCTTGACTTTTCAAGTGTTCATACATAATCAGGTTTTCGTTTACATAGCGAAATGAATTATGAAGACAATTTTCATGCTTCATTAATGATTAAACAATTTATATTGACGCTACGTCTCTCGGCGAAATGATGGCGATACGGACCACTCAAACCCCTGTAGATGCTGGAATCCGGCAGAGGAAGAATTACCAAAAACGTAGTTTGCATGGTTCGAATGGTAACTCCAAGCTTGGATAGATTCAGAGTGTAAAAATTAATTCAAAATAATATCTTAAGAAGGCTGAAGCTGCGGATACAAGTTACAACTGATGATCAAATTCTTGGAAAATGTCCACCCAACTAACCGGGCAATACGATGACCCTAATTATACAACGCTCGTGTCATTTATGTTTTACGTCAATGGGCATTATGGTTGTTGCACGAGTGGTCTAAGTAAAGTGCTGTGCAAGTCCAAACTTTTGAGAGATTTTTGGCTTTTTTAAAGTGTTGGTGGCCGAAATTATGGCTCTGCCCATAGTACTGCCATGATATAACTAGTTTAGAGCTCTCGAAACTGACCCTGAACCTACAAACTTTAAACCTGTAAGATCGGAAAATGATGTTTTGTCAACTGCGTAGATAACGCCGACATATTGTCAAAAATCGGGCACTATTCTGGATCTCATCCCGGGCAATCTCAAGATATGTCTAATCCAATGAACAACCTGATCCATCATCTATCCAGTAACAAGTATCCACATGCTCACGCATTAAACAGTGCCCAAGCATTATTAAGCACCCTCCAACGTTGATCCCTGCACTGGAAGGACAGATCGTTGAACCACACAAACCTACCAAATCAGTGGAAAATCAGTGATCGAACTACAAAATTTTGCACTTTATCACCATACTCGTCGTCTCTCTGTCCGAGTACATATAGTAGATATGTCGGCGTAGTATAAAGGGTGTTCAAAACACAAAGTTTCAAGCAGGAAATAAAGGGTGTTCAAAACACAAAGTTTTAAGCAGGAAATCCAACAAATTTCATTAGGGTTTTGACAATTTTGAAAATTCTATTTTTAGTTCTCCACTCATTTCCAAACCAAACCATATAATACTTAGATATCCCAAAAAGACTCCAAGAGAAAGCAATATGACAAGAAGCTTAACTGCTACACTGGCAAATTGTTGATATTGAATCTAAGTGAGTCCAATTTATATATGTATATAAAGTTGTATACAAAGCTTAGTTATTATATCATTAATTAAGTGTCACGAACAAATTAAATATGTTACTTATTCTTCATGTGTAGTTGTAATTATCTTTGTGTATGCTTTAGTTAGGAAGTAAACAGCTTGTCTGCAACTAACTTTCTATCTATGCTTCAGCTACCATTTATTTTTTATATTCTTCTTTTTTATAATTGATTATTTCAAATTTGGAAAGACTGCCATAAAATCATTTTGGACAGTACTTGTCTCATTCTCATGCAATTTGGGATGGTGAAGATCTACCTCTATGACATCTCTATTTTAATAAAAAATGAAAAGAATTACACTAATAAATATTATTCTCTAACACCTATTGATATAATTATTAATATTAATTTATCATTAAATAGTTGAAAATAAACTTGGAAGGAAAGATTATGGACGGAACGACATGTTCATTTATATATAGAATACTAACGACATGTTCATTTATAGATATAATATGTAAGCTATAAGTTGAATAAATAGAATTCGTTAAATGATAGATTACAAATATATTGTCATTCTTTTAATTAATTGTTTTAAATGTATATTTTAAAAAAATTGTAGTTAATTTTATATTAAATTTGATAATTTGTAGATTAATGAAAGAGTTTTTGATTGAAAGTAAATCTAATTTTTTTTATTTTTAATTATAATATATTTTGTATATTTCATTTAAAAAATTAAAATTTAAAATAATATGTAATATTTTATAGTATTGTATATTATAATCATTTATATAATACAATAAATATAATTATTTGGTGAAAGTTTAAAGTTGGAAGGAAAGATTTCACACGGAAAGAAATGAATGTTCATGTTCATGTATAGATATAATACTTAAGATTTAAGTTAAATAAATACAATTCGTTTAATGGTGTTTATTGGATGTAACTTGGGTGGTTGGGAGGAATGATTGTTACCTTTTCCACCTAATTTCAATTCTAATAAATGACATGATACATATATTAATGATATGATACAAATATATTTTATGATGAATAGAACACCCAAAAAAATCATTTCACAAAATTTTGAAACATAATTTTTATAAATTTAAAATGTATATTTTATAATGAATGAAACATGGAAAAATATATTAAAAAAAATATAATAAATATTAATATTTAAATTTAAAAGTAACACTATATCTATCTCTATGAAGTAAAATTAAGAAATAAAAATGAAATTTAACATTGAAATAAAGTAAGGGAGTTAAGAACTAAATTAAAAAATATATTTAATGACCATAAAATTTTATGTTAGAAATTTAATATTAAAATAAATTATAAAATTTTAAAAATCATATTTATAAAAAATAAATTGTGTAAATGAACGTGAAAATTCAGTATTAGAACAGATTCAAAATTTAAAAAATATAGACATAAAATATATATTAAAGAAATAATAAAAATAATTCAAAATTTATAAATTTATAAATATAGAATATATATTAAAAAAATAAAAATAAAAATAATTTAAAATTTAAAAATTTATATACATAAAATACATATTAAAAATAATAAAAATAATATAAAAGAGAAGTTGTTCATAAATTCTGACATTGAAAATCATCATATCTATATTGAGAAAGCCATGTTAATGGCTAAAGAAGAGCACTTCAATAAAAGAAATCTAGAGAAGAAGCAATACATTGAATGGAGACAAAGTTATAAAGTTAAATGGTGTAAAAGAAATCTAGAGAAGAAGCAATACATTGAATAGAGATGAAGTTATAAAGTTAAATGATAATGGAGAGAATAAGCAATACATTGAATAGATAAAGCTATAAAGTTAAATGATAATTGGAAGTTATTAATAATTTCTTCTTATTAATTCCTTGGTTGTATAACCTATGGGGCCTACTTTGTGCTTTTTGGGTTTGTTTGATATTTATATAATAATTGATTTTTTCTTTGTGCTCATCCCAATCTTTGATTCAACAATCCCTAAAGATGGACTCACCTTTATGCAATTGGTTTTTTAAATTATGTTTATTATTAAAAAACAATAAATTGAAAGAGTAATAGTTAGTATTATTATTATGATGATTTGATGACGTTTAACGTTGAGACTTACTTGGTATATCATACTTTAAAATAGAAAAAAAAAAAAAAAAAACTTAATTTATGTTAAAAATAATCTAAGAAAACTTGCATATACAATACAATATAATTGAAATCTTAAAATTTGTAATTCAAATGAGAAACATTAAACAATAGTTTTATAATATTCATATCTAATTAATATTAATTTTCAATTCAAATAAATCCAAAAAAATTATCTTAATTTTTTTTAATTAAAATACTTAATTCAATATTTTTGAAAATTTCATATATATATTTACAATAAATAATAAATATATTTTAGTATATAATTTTAATATAAGAATTTTTTTACAATAAATAATAAATAATAAATATATATATATGAATATAATAAAAATATTTAAAGAAAACTGTATATAAGAGATTACTTTAACATGCAATCATAACTTCCTACAATAAAACTTTTAAAAGATGTTATTAATAATTTTGAAACATAAATTATGTTAAATTTAAAATATATATTTTTAAGGATAGTTGAAATGTCCACATAAAAAGTTGAATATATATTAATATTAGTGTCACTTAAGTCAAGTGGTTGGTGAACATAGATATGTCATAAGTTAAGTGCAAATTAAGTGTCATGAAGAAGTTATTTGTTACTTGTTTTCTATGCTTAATTGTAATCACCTAATTTTTAATTTTTAATTGACAGTACACTTATATCATCCTCCTTCAATTTAAGAAAAGCATAGATGATAGTCCACCACAAATTTTAAGATATAAACACCCATCGATGTAACAATAAAATCTCACAACAATATATTAACAACTATATATATATATATATTTAAGGATAGTTGAGATGTCCACATAAAAAGTTGAATATATATTAATATTAGTGTCACTTAACTCAAGTGGTTGGTGAACATAGATGGGTGTGTGCAAGAAGATGAGGGTCACTTTAGATGCAATGCTACTTTTTTCAAATCTCGTTCCTGATACCTAAAACATAACGCGTTTCTGATATTTACCATCTGCCATGGTAAGACCCGAGCCTAACATGTCATTGGACATGTAGGCTAGGTAACAATAACGCGTACGCGTTATGTAGTTAAAAAACGCGTACGCGTTATGTATTTACAAATCGCGTACGCGATATGTAAAACTAAAAATCAATTTAAAAACACAGTCGGCCGATTGCCGACCACCCGCGACACTCACGCATCAGAAACGCGAATAGAGGCGAAATTGACCCTGGACGAGGACGCTTTGTGGCCCACTCAACTATCCGTGTTGCTCGATTTCGCTGGAGGGGAGACAAATTCACCGGTGCATTCTCATCTAGTCAGGTAATTTATTCACCCAAATCATTTTTTTGTGATTTTTTAATCCAAATTACAATTTTTTTATTGTTTAACCTAGTTTTGTAATATTGATCAAATTGGGAATAACCCAATTTGTAATTAAATTCACACCTCAAAATGAAACCCTTTTAAAAAAACTCAAAACTTCATAATCAAACCAAAAATTGAAAAAATTAAAACTCCCCCCTTTCTACAATGTATTCATCTAAGTCACCCGACACGAGGACACGGGACACGAGTGTCCCCACCAGGCTTCAAATTTGAAGCCTTCAGGCCACTTCAAATTTTACCCACACGTCATAGAAGGCCACTTCAAATTTTACCATGCAAAAAAAATTTAATTTCATGGTAAGCCCTTCAATAATTAAATTAACCACTACTGTTTAAAATTGCAACAGAAGGGTAGCTTCAAATTTCACCCATCAACAATTTTTAGTGGGAAATTGGGAATGCGGCTACTAGCTAGGTGACTTGGGAGTGGGACTCGCTTACTCTCCAATATCCACGTGTTCGATCATCCATGGATCATGGACCATTGGGCCTCTAATAATATCATTGAGCAACTTACGTGGACGGGCTTACACTGAGTAGCCCATGGCTTGAACGCTTCGAAGTTCTCGTGTTTGTAGCGAGCGCTTACGTGTTTAACACATTTAATGGCATCAACAAAATTATTAAACCTGGAAGGTGGCTCATACGTGTTGTTGCTAGCGGGCTTACCAAGTTACAAGTTATCACATACCAATTCGTGAATGCTGACTCCGTGAGTTAATTGAGTATTCAATGTATAATATATTATGTTAATATGCCCCCGCGAATTTGGCATTTCAGACAAAATCCACAATCCATAAACTTCTTGTAATGTTGCAGGTTGTTGCTCCTGCCCGTGGCCCCTACCTATAGACCTGTGTTTTCTTTGTTGTATCAAGTTAATCCTACCATCTACGGCTCCCAGCCTCACACCCTGTGTTTTCTTTGTTGTATCAAGTCAATCCTGCAGCTCCCAAGTTCCACCTTTTGTTTTCTTTGTTGTATCAAGTCAATGCTGGAATTCCATGCTTCCATGGCTCCGACCATATTGCATGAATAGAAACAAGCTTTTTCTTATACCCCTATTCCACTGTGGATGAGCTACTTCCAAGTTCCACCTACCCTATCTCCTCCAGTCCTCCAGGATAGTTTGCGGAGCGAAGCTGGCAATGCCAGCCTGCCATAAACATATTTAAAGAAATTCGTTTTCTTTGAGGAGCTCAACTTCAAGGCTGACTAGATTTTTGACATCCTATGAATTTACAGGTCTGCTATATCCACTGAAAAATAAAGCCTCTCAACTTTACTACGTTAGTAAACATTGAAATTTTGATGTACTATTACATTTTCAAATGAAAAGAATAACTTATTATTAATAAAAAAATCAAATCATATTAATATATTAATGAATTTGAATTTAGCTTCCCAATTATATTAAAATAAATTATACATTTTAAATGATCCACAACCAAATATTATACTGAGAAGGAAATGGAAAAAAAGGAATTTCCTCAACACAACATGCTATTTCCTTATGATGATGCTTTTACGTTTATGATTACCAACCTTGGAATCAGGTTTGGTTATCCGAAGGTGTAATATCTTCTAAGCTAAGTCAATAGGTAGGAATGTTGGTATTGATATAATTATGACAAAGTTTTATAAAGGATTAGGAACAATTCCGTTGGCTTGTAGATGACATATTTATGGATAAAAAGCTTGTTGTTATGAGATAATGACATCATGCCTCAAAAACATGTCCCATACAATCTAATGTTAATGGGCGCTCTACATAGAAATTGGAATGTCAACATTTGTGAGTACAATAAATATGTGGATGATTTTGGCCTACTACAACTTTAATATATTGAGTGGATTGATAACCTTCACAATTATATAAGAGATTGTAGCTATGACTAGGAGGAGAGTTAACAATGCAACAAAATCAAGTAATCGAATTTTGTGCATAAAATGAACATAAGACTCCCACCAAATTTCACTGAATCTACGTCTTAACAAAAGAACTCATCGTTTCACGGGATTCCACCCCATCAATCCTTTTAACAGTAATGGCCATAACAGTTGCTACAACCCTAGCGCGAGAAAAATCAATCGAGCTACGCATGACAATACTTGAAACCAGACTTTTTGAACTCCCTATTACGTCATAGGAATCAATACTACTTTCTCCACAACATGTGGCACCCTCAATATCTTCCATCACCGCAATTTACATTTGATAAAAAACTTGTTCCCAAATAGTAATTACCCCATTCTTTGCTCTAAAAAGGACTCGGTTAACCTAGAATCCAATCCATACAACATGAACACATCCATATATACACATAGAATAAATATTAATAAATTTCTCATAGCCCTTCAATAGTGTTCAATATCTCATAGCCCTTCATAGTGAAATGGGACCCCACCCTTCAAATTTGATCCCTGGTCCCCACTAGACACGGTGACCCCCGGAATTATGACACGTAGGACACGGTGACCCCCGGAATTAATATATTTTTAAAATATATTAAAATTTAAAAATATAGACATATAGATCATCCAATAAAATTTAACATTTACAATTACAAATATTCAATAGAAATTACATTTACAATTACAAATATGAAATATTCAATAGAAATTAGATCATTCACAAATCACAACACATTTGTCATTCACAATCACAAAACACAATGAGACATTGAGACACATAGATGCAAACTCATCACTGCCTTGATCCTCCTCCTCCATGCCTGAATCAACAAACTCATCACTGCCTTGATCCTCCTCCTCCTCCTCTCTACCAATCTGACTAACTTACTTTTTAATTGTCAAATGTTTAATTTTAAGTTTTAAATGTATGTAAGTAAATGCCATTAAATTGCTTATGTGAGTTTGATTTAATACATGTTCAATTTTGAAGAGACGTCATTATATACCATGTATATGTTTCTAATGATTTTCGTATTAATGTCTTTATTGCAGTTGCGGCTATGGATGCCAATGCCGAAATATTGATTGAGCTTGCCCAATTGAGGGGCATAAGTGAAGCTTTTAGTGGTGGCGACAGGATTCGCCGTTCACTTGCATCAACCTTGGATGCAATTGTGGACACAATTTCACAATCTACGAATGTCCTGTATGATATTGCATCTTACAGAGAAAGAAAAAGACAACAATATGCTGATGGACTAGATTACAATGCAGTAAAAAAGCTAAAAATATCCAAAGAGGTTATATTTGCATTGTTTAGGGACCCTCGGACGGGGGAAATCCCTAATGCAAGCAAGCCGCATATCTCCATTGAGTGGTGCACGTTTCAACCATTTGTTGATAACTGGATGGACAGATGGTACATGGTTTTTGATATGCCACCACACAACAACAGGGAAATTCCCTTATATTTCCTTCGAAAGATGTATGCAGAGTTCGTGTTGCATAAACACGTTAACTATTTTGACATCTTACAGTTCCAGGGGATCGGTGGGGGGATGCCCCAAAACCGACCCAATGCCAGGCTTCGAGACCAGGATCGCCCTATCCCTGCACCTCGCAGGCAGTTGCCTGGGCCAGATGTCCCACCAGCACATCGCATTATTCCGCAGACACGGGATGCATTTTTGAGTTTGGCACGGACGGTTGTTCGCCATGGCAGGATGGTTCAACATATGGGTGAGGAAGGGACATCTGTCCCTGGTGTGGTACATACACCAGCTCGTCACCATGCAGGACCATCAGCTAGTGCAGGACCATCAGGACCATCCACTACTGCAGGACCATCAGGACCATCCACTAGTGGAGGACCATCAGCTATTCCCCATCCTAGTACTGATCCTCACGAGTGCACGTCATGTGGTCGTCCCTGCTATGGTATTGCATCAGATGTTGCCTTCAGTGGCTTTTTGAGAGAGGTATCTTGATGGTTAATTGTAATAAATTCTTCATTTATTTTTGTCTTTGTACACATATATATAGTTTGAGCTAATATATTAATTTTGTGAACTTGCAGTTGATGATGATTACCGGCAGTGACGCCCCAGAGCCGGATGTTCCAGACTCGGCAGGCCCATCTTATATACCACCTATTTCCGTATCTCACACCGAGGTAAACATTTTAAAATTTCAGTTTTTTAATACTTGTTAATTTGTTAATTTCCACATACTTTACATTTTAGTTCATTAATGCTATATACGGTCTAATATTTACAATTATTAAACTTGCAGATGGCAGATCCTTCACAGGGGCAAGGTAATGTGGAGGTAGTGCCCATGGTCATACCGTCCCCTGAAACGTCTGGGCTCCAGGTAAACAATTAAAAATGACATTTTTTAAATACATGTTTGTTTGTTGAATCATGCATGTCTAACTACATGAACACTTGCTGACTGTAGGCACCATCCGACACATCTGGCCCATTGCCTGGATTTGCATCTCCCTCCAGGCCATTCGTGAACAAGGGTCGTGTGTATGTGAGGCGTTCTACTCCGAGAAAGGCTCCAGCTGCCCACGACCATGGGCTTACTCACACCACGGTAATGTATATCCTTCGATGATATTTGTTGTTTAACTTGAAATCCAGTGCATAAATCGTTTTTGTTAATGTTTGAATTGCATGTTTACTGCAACAGGAACCCGAGTTGTCTGCTGAGAACCTTGCATCGATGGTTGATGCAGCAGTTAGTGCCGCATCTGCAGTGGCGACTGATCACACACAGGTATGTAACTATTTCAACATTATCTTTACATAGTTTATTATTGTTGGACCTATTGTTTATTCATGCATTTCTAACTATTTCAACATTTTTTCATTGTAGCCACCACCAGCAGGAGCAGTGCCTGGCCCCCCTGGTTCAACCATCCTGGATGTTCAACCGACGGCTCCATCTGCTACACAAGCAACACAATCTCCTTTGTCAGTTGAGGTGAGATGTCCTTCAGTGACCAAGTGTTTCATGCACTTTCCATGCACCAGTTGATAATTGTTGAGATAATGTATTAGTGTACATAGTTAGTTGAATTTAACAATTGATATTTAATTTGCAGGATCCAGGGATGCACATTGATCCTAGGGATGTGCCTAGAGGATCAACGTCGGGAAAGAACAAGAGAAAGCTTGAGTTTTGATAGTTTTGGATAGTTTTGGACACATGTGCTTTTGGATACTTTTGTATATATATGTACTTTTCGATACATTCAGTTTTGGAGACATGTACATTGACTTTATTGTGCATGTACTTTTGGAGACATGTACATTGACTTCATTGGATACATGTACTTTTCGATACTTTTGGATATACATGTACTTTTGGAGACATGCACTTTTGGAGACTTTTGGATATACATGTACTTTTGGAGACATGCACTTTTGGATATATATGTACTTTTGGATACATGTACTTGTGTCATTCTAATGTGTTGATTTGTGTGGATTATCTATTACTCATGAATGCACTATGTCAAAAGAACAAACTATTATATTCAAAGGTTTCAACGAATTCACTACATGCATGCACTAATTGGTATCTAATTAAAATTTGTGATTTTGGATGATCATTACAAGTTATGTCAAAGTTCTTGCTCGTGTAATTTAATCAAACTAAATGCAATACAATGTTTTCAAGGTTTCAACGAACTCACTCATGCACACCCATTGCCATCAACTACCAATGAAAGTCTAACATTATGAGGTTCTTCTTAAAAAATGGGTAATATTTCCTTGATGATCGTAAATTGAGAACCATTTGTAGCCACTCATATAATACCATCTTCACTTATCTTTGTACATGATAATCCATATAATGTGCTATGTTTTTTAACCTAAACAATCATCAAAAACCTAGAATTATAGGGATATGACAAAGAACCTTATGGGGCACCTTATATATTAACCTTGTGTATACATTAGGATCTTTGTCATACCATTGTTTGAAATGTCATTCAATACCTTCAATTTTATCAACATCAAATTAGTAGACAAAGTGACCCATCTTTGATCTCTTGTATAGGCCTTTGTGTGCCTTATCAATAAGATGTACATCATGAATATTATCATAGGTCTCATACATAGGTGCATCCTCATCCATGCAAACAAAGGTGTCATGGATCAACCTATCATCCCTTTATTCTCAATAATATTAGTATCATTATCTTCCATAGGATCAAATTCAACTCCATCACCCCCCATTATTACTACTCTAAATTACAGCCTTAGGAGTTTTGATCATGTGTTTTTGTCTCTTTAGGAGTTTTGAAATATTATACTCTTTCAAAAATAATATGGAAGTTCAAATATTTAAAAGTGGCTTAAATTATAAAATGGGCGGAAATTCACCAAGTGTCCCTGAACGACATTTTCATGCGACTTGCAACTCGACATAACTCGGAAACTGGACGTCGGACCGACGAACCGTCGACTCCGTTGGTCTCCTGGCGTGCGATTACCTCTAGGGGGCCCTCTCCCTCGTCTCCCCATGGCCCAGTGGCTTCATTGTGCATTCATTTCGTAAACTAGGGTTTTGCTCAGTGTAATTGCATGCAATCTCGCATTGGTAGGTCAACTCTGCAAAAACCTCCCCCGAGCCAGTGTTGGCAGTGTTCCCACGTCGGCATTTCCCACACACACTTGTGGGAGCCAACGGCACGCAATCTTCTTGCTCCGTTTGCTTTTTGGCTCCCGGACGGAAATTCACCAAGTGTCCCTGAACGGCATTTTCATGCGACTTGCAACTCGACATAACTCGGAAACCGGACGTCAGACCGACGAACCGTCGACTCCGTTGGTCTCCTGGCGTGCGATTACCTCTAGGGGGCCCTCTCCCTCGTCTCCCCATGGCCCAGTGGCTTCATTGTGCATTCATTTCGTAAACTAGGGTTTTGCTCAGTTTAATTGCATGCAATCTCGCATTGGTGGGTCAACTCTGCAAAAACCTCCCCCGAGCCAGTGTTGGCAGTGTTCCCACGTCGGCATTGCCCACACACACTTGCGGGAGCCAACGGCACGTAATCTTCTTGCTCCGTTTGCTTTTTGGCTCCCGGACGGAAATTCACCAAGTGTCCCTGAACGGCATTTTCATGCGACTTGCAACTCGACATAACTCGGAAACCGGACGTCGGACCGACGAACTGTCGACTTCGTTGGTCTCCTGGCGTGCGATTACCTCTAGGGGGCCCTCTCCCTCGTCTCCCCATGGCCCAGTGGTTTCATTGTGCATTCATTTCGTAAACTAGGGTTTTGCTCAGTGTAATTGCATGCAATCTCGCATTGGTAGGTCAACTCTGCAAAAACCTCCCCCGAGCCAGTGTTGGCAGTGTTCCCATGTCGGCATTGCCCACACACACTTGCGGGAGCCAACGGCACGCAATCTTCTTGCTCCGTTTGCTTTTTGGCTCCCGGACGGAAATTCACCAAGTGTCCCTGAACGGCATTTTCATGCGACTTGCAACTCGACATAACTCGGAAACCGGACGTCAGACCGACGAACCGTCGACTCCGTTGGTCTCCTGGCGTGCGATTACCTCTAGGGGGCCCTCTCCCTCGTCTCCCCATGGCCCAGTGGCTTCATTGTGCATTCATTTCGTAAACTAGGGTTTTGCTCAGTTTAATTGCATGCAATCTCGCATTGGTGGGTCAACTCTGCAAAAACCTCCCCCGAGCCAGTGTTGGCAGTGTTCCCACGTCGGCATTGCCCACACACACTTGCGGGAGCCAACGGCACGTAATCTTCTTGCTCCGTTTGCTTTTTGGCTCCCGGACGGAAATTCACCAAGTGTCCCTGAACGGCATTTTCATGCGACTTGCAACTCGACATAACTCGGAAACCGGACGTCGGACCGACGAACCGTCGACTCCGTTGGTCTCCTGGCGTGCGATTACCTCTAGGGGGCCCTCTCCCTCGTCTCCCCATGGCCCAGTGGCTTCATTGTGCATTCATTTCGTAAACTAGGGTTTTGCTCAGTGTAATTGCATGCAATCTCGCATTGGTAGGTCAACTCTGCAAAAACCTCCCCCGAGCCAGTGTTGGCAGTGTTCCCACGTCGGCATTTCCCACACACACTTGCGGGAGCCAACGGCATGCAATCTTCCTGCTCCGTTTGCTTTTTGGCTCCCGGACGGAAATTCACCAAGTGTCCCTGAACGGCATTTTCATGCGACTTGCAACTCGACATAACTCGGAAACCGGACGTCGGACCGACGAACCGTCGACTCCGTTGGTCTCCTGGCATGCGATTACCTCTAGGGGGCCCTCTCCCTCGTCTCCCCATGGCCCAGTGGATTCATTGTGCATTCATTTCGTAAACTAGGGTTTTGCTCAGTGTAATTGCATGCAATCTCGCATTGGTGGGTTAAACTTGCTCACCTTGCAAACATCATCCATCAAACAGAAATTTGATGGAGTTGAAATCAATGGATTGCTTGTCACAATAGGCATTCATAAGTTTGCGTAATTGAATACTCCTCTTAATCCCTAAAAAATACTTCATTCCCATCCTGCAGATCCCAAACAATGTCAAAGGTAAGAAGGATTTCCATATAATCCAAATATATGTTTTTTTTCAAATATATTTTACATGGAAACATAGCAAAATGGAATCTAATATTTCGTTTGCACACGGAAGAAAAGATTGGCAAGGCCAACATTGGCTTCCTTTTGGATTAATATCTCCATTTATAATTCCATAGATTTATACAGTTGTCTTAATCCTAACTGTATACATTGCATGAGAATAAACACCATCAATCTCATTTTTGAGACTTGGTTGTCATGTTAATGCAAATGTAAATGTAAAGGTTGCCTTTACAGGACTTTTGAAACTGAGTGTGGGAAAGGGGATCATGATCGAGATGTTGTGTAGGTAAACATTATATTCTGCAGGTAAAAATGGAAGTTTACGAGAAATTCTCTCATTAGTTACACAAAATCTATTGTTGAATGGTGTTCTTCAATAATTGTAGATGGAACAAGAAGACGAGATATTTTTGGGAGGTGGTTGATGTAGATCAATCACATAGAATAATGCATGGAATTTGTGGATTTCATTTAGTTTGAAACTCAAACAATGTTATAGTAGAAATATGAACAAGAAAATTCTATCACTCGCCATTATTCTAGGTATAAATATTGAATTATCCTAGTTGGATGAGGACTAATCAACCATTTCACCACATTATGATCATGTCTCAAATCTTGTACAACCAAGTTTTGTGAATATGAGATTAAATCTTATCAACTAGCATGAATACATTACATTTTGTCTATTTAGTGGACTCACACGTTGGAACTGATGTTTTTTAAAATGAACATATATGCAATGGTTTCCCTGAAAGATAATTAATGGGGCACTCACTATTTGTTGGCATGTTCCTTAAAGGCGAACCAAACCCTCATGTCTCACTAATAGATGACAATGGTGATCAACTTGTAATCAGTTTGATGGTTAATAAAGGATAATATCTAACACTGGATGACCAAACATGGAAGAAGGTTGGTTATGTATTTCAAGATTAGACTAGGTGAATCTATATACCACTTTACAAACTTAGTTTTCGATACAAACCTCAAACTACAAACAATGCCAAGGAAGCACCCATCAAAGGTATGATACTTCAAGCCTCATTGTGAACATGAAAAGTTAATGGAGATCATTAGTAATAGACATGATCCAAATGGTCTACTTAGATGACCATAGGTAAGTAGATAAGTAAGATTGCCTAACATGGTCACTCTTGTGTTATATTCCAAGGTATATGGGTTGTTTGTTAATTTTGTTAATTTTTCAATTCATTTATCCAAAGAATCATAAGCACATGAAATCCCATCAATAAGAACAATGGTCTTTTTCAACACCACCAAAGAAAAAATCAGAAAAATAAAATGACCTACTTCAAAAATTATTTTATGGCTTATTGTGCATGGTCCATCAAACAAAAGGTAAACAAACACAATTATATGGCCTACAATGTAGGTCTTTTGATGCTCTATTTCACAAGGTTTTAACAAACACACTTGTTGTGATCATCATTAAAGTCTACAATTTCTTTCAATGAATGTGCCAAATTGACCTAACAACATAGGAAATTGAAAACCACATCCATTGAAAGGAATAATTCAGTTTTTTTTGTCATGAATTAATTTACTATCATGGATTTATGGCTGTTGGCAGTGTTCCCACGTCGGCATTGCCCACACACACTTGCGGGAGCCAACGGCACGCAATTTTCCTACTCCGTTTTCTTTTTGGCTCCCGGACGGAAATTCACCAAGTGTCCCTGAACGGCATTTTCATGCGACTTGCAACTCGACATAACTCGGAAACCGGACGTCGAACCGACGAACCGTCGACTCCATTGGTCTCCTGGCGTGCGATTACCTCTAGGGGGCCCTCTCCCTCGTCTCCCCATGTCCCAGTGGCTTCATTGTGCATTCATTTCGTAAACTAGGGTTTTGCTCAGTGTGGGAGTGTGCAATTTTTGCACACAGGGGTCAACTTTGGAAAATCATCCACCGGGCAAGTATGGCTAGTGTTCCTATCCCGAACCTATCTAGACACACCTGCAGGACTCCCCGGAACCCGGTTTTGTTGCATGGTTGGAGTTCTATGCCCCCGGTAGGTATCCAGCAGGTGTCCCTGAAGGCCTTCTGGTAGTGAGACGGGACGAGCCATAGAATGAAGACCGTGGCTCGGATCGACGAACCGTCGACTCCGTTGGATTCAGCACACCGGGATAGTGCCAGGGGTGCCCCTCCCCTCCTACCCGGTGGCCCATGTGTCACCTTGCAGGTCCATCTTTGAAACTAGGGTTTTGCTCAGTGTGGGAGTGTGCAATTTTTGCACACGGGGGTCAACTTTGGAAAATCATCCACCGGGCAAGTATGGCTAGTGTTCCTAGCCCGAACCTGTCTAGACACACCTGCAGGTCTCCCCGGAACCCGGTTTTGTTGCATGGTTGGAGTTCTATGCCCCCGGTAGGTATCCAGCAGGTGTCCCTGAAGGCCTTCTGGTAGTGAGACGGGACGAGCCATAGAATGAAGACCGTGGCTCGGATCGACGAACCGTCGACTCCGTTGGATTCAGCACACCGGGATAGTGCCAGGGGTGCCCCTCCCCTCCTACCCGGTGGCCCATGTGTCACCTTGCAGGTCCATCTTTGAAACTAGGGTTTTGCTCAGTGTGGGAGTGTGCAATTTTTGCACACGGGGGTCAACTTTGGAAAATCATCCACCGGGCGGGTATGGCTAGTGTTCCTAGCCCGAACCTGCCTAGACACTTTGGAAACTAGGGTTTTGCAGGTCCATGATGATGATGAAGATGTTGATGATGATGGCTTGGTCTAAGGTGGTGCTCTCAACTAGCTAATTCATTATGAAATATTTAACAAGACATGAATTAAATTTAATATAAGTGTATTGTTTAATATAGTGAGCATGAATTGAATTAATTTTGTTGGGTGAAGCCAATAACCAACATGATGAACATAATATAATTTTAGGGTTTACTGATCATATGTAAAAAATGGATTAAAAAACACAATTATTATAATTTTAGTTTAATGTTTATCCACTTTAATCCATATATTTTTTAGTTTTGACTATGAATACACAATAATTATTATATATATATATGTGTGTGTTTTTGTGTGGATAACTTAGAGATGTATAATAAAAATGGGTAAAAGGTGGTTGTCACTAGAGACTTTCATAGTTGTATAGTGAAAATGTAATAGCTATTAAAATTTGGATTAGAAAATTATTAAAGAAAATAAATTCTATAGAAATGGGTAAAAGGTGGTTGTCGCTAGATTAAGAGAGACTTTCATAGTTGTATAGTGTACAATTGTCTAGTGGTTATGGCAGTGATGTGTAAAATCTTATGATCACATGAAAGAGATCACAAATAGGTTCATAAAACTAAGAACAACAATACTTTGAGCAATTTTTCAAAGGAAACTAGAATAGAGCCAGTAAAGAGAAAAAAATACTAAAAACTTGATTTCATACTAAAATGAATGAAAAATGGTTTTACATAAAGAAATTTGAATTACTCAAGGAACCAATTCGATTGTCTAGTGATTCATAAGGATTTAGTTGGGCTTAACATAGAGCTTAAATGCCCTTAAAGTTAGCTAAGCAACCTCTCAAACATGATTAATATATGGTTTACTGATCATATGAACATAATATAATTTTAATCCATCTCTTGTAAATTTGGCATATCAAGAACGCAAAATTGACATATTCATATGAAACATACATGTGAAAATTGAGCATATATCAATATTCAATTACAAATAGTGAAAATAGTATAGTATTAAAAGTATGTAACGTACCTCATCATGCTAGATCCCACCTATTATCATACAACCAAGCCCTCCGGATCATCTCTTATACTGATGGTCTCCATTAGTCTCTCGTGCTCTGTATCTGGTAAGAAGTAGCGTACCTTCGATGTATTTCGACTAGGCATTGTTCGTACCTGAAGGTTTGTGCCAATGATTAAGTTGGTAAAGTGATATACACTTGCACCTGGTTTGTAATCCCTGTAAACATATCCACCCTTCTTTCTTCCATTGCTGTCCCGTGTCAAGTATTCACCTTTAACAACCATAGACCCAGTTGGAAAGTGGTTGTTTTCATCGTCAGTCATGGACACAATGAGGGTTTGCTTTCCATCTATACAGCGTGCCAACCAGTATTCATCACCCCATTCAGTATCTTTTGAGGCAACCACTGCGTATATGTGCCCTGCATTATATGATTGTAGGTATATGATCAAAATATTTTTCGTGCGATACAAGGCCATTAATGTGCATTTGAAGACTACGTAAACAAACAAAAAATGTTAAGGAAATGCATCATACCGGGTTGTACAAGGTCTGAGACATGATCAAAATCTGCAGAAATAGATGATTGGTCTTCTTCCAACGGAGTTAACTCAACAATTGCACGCTGATCAAGTGGAAGTGATATGCGATCCCATCCATCAACCCAATCCAATGATTCACACCCATCCCAGTCACCATCACAACAAGGCGGGCAAAAACAAGCAAGTTTTCTGGTCCAAATTTCAAATACTGGGTTATCAGAGCTTCGAACCGAATGAAAGCCACGAGTCCCAGGCACAGTCTTGCATTCCCATGGCATGTGAACGATCTATGTCTACCACCTCCCAAAAAAATCTCTCCACATGTCTCTTTCTTGTGGATTCTACTCGCATAGTTGATTCCTCTCCCATTACTGACGTGCACCACCTGACTATAGATTGAGCATTTAGAATAGTAGATTCTGTAGATACTTTCAATTCCTATCTTCGTAGGGCTGTTTTGACACATGCTCCGGCTCCATCATGCTCTACTTTACCATGCCCAGTCTCAAAATAGTTCCACATATGTGGCACTTTGTAGTTTTTATGCAATGAACACAACCACTGAAATATGCGTGCATTTTTGAACTGACCAGCACACCCATCAGACCAAATCCAGTGTCGGTCCATCTGTATGTTCCCTTCCCTTCAAGTGATCATAGAACATGATGAAGCAATGACGTACATAGTGGAAGTCGTGGCACCTATCATCACTTATGTAGAAGTGATATTCCTTCAGAATTTCTCTTTGCTCTTCAGTGCTATTTGGGCCATGCCTGTATGTGATATGGACCATCAAGGAAACCTGCTCAGAAGTGATAATACTGACTTTGGATCTCATTTTGAGGTTGCAGAGTGTAGTTCTCGGCAAAATCAACAACTGAAAGTATAGTACCAAGGGGAAATGTATCTCTGCATATTCTAAACTTCTCATCCTGCCATCGTGCCACGTGGACATGCTGAACATATTGATGTGTCTTTTCAATAAATTCCTTGATGAAGTCACTAACTTGTACCTGGTGACACAAAATGATCTCAATGTCAGTTTTTTGTTGTAAGTAAGGATTGAAATGTAACCGTTACAACATAATTTTATAGATATAAATGCATACCTGAGATGTCACCAATTGTATTTTTTTGCTTTCTTTCCCTGGGACTATTTCATAGTTGATATATTTGAAACTTTTCATGTCTGTAACCATTTTCCCCAAATTCACTGTCTCCATTCTCGTGCATACATTGGCTCAATAATGCCATTCCAGCACAGTTGGAGCATGTTCCATCCAAACAAGATTTTGCATAGTATGTTTGCCCCTCGGGCCTATTGCACATGATGCTATGAATGAATTCTCTTGATGAAGTCGGTGGTATTGTCATGGAGCAATCCTGCACAATGTTAGTATGCAACACACGACGAATGTACAAAAATGTTTCATAGTAATATTCATATTCTACATGGTATCTACAACAACAAGTGTTACGAAGAGTATTTATTCTAACATACCATGGCTTACATTTCTCAAAAGATCTTTGCCCCAAGTTCAATTGTCTATGCTCAATCTTAAATTTTTCGTAAAGCTCTGTCTGTGTTATATCAAGAAAATGCTTAGTATGTGGCTCACGATCCTTTGAACCCCTTCTTAGTTTTAGTACATCCTTTCGGTTTGAAGAAGGCCTTGTGTGATCATGCCAAAAACTATGCACTAGTCCCTTTACTGCATCAACTAGCTTCATGTCACGACGTGGCAACCGACCAACAAAGGCCCAAAAATCTGTCTGATCGGTTGTGTCAAGATGTTCTCTTCTAATAGAATACCTACGGAGGGTTTTACATTCAAATTAACTAGTTTCGATGTAGGCCTGAGAATACGAAGGGCCCTGGTGTTCTTATCTGCAATTGATTGTGACAACACACGACGAGCAGCATTGCGGTCCTTTGAACGTGTGTTCTTACCAATTTTACCAAATGCATCTACTAGGCTTTTAACTATATGAGAACTTGGTTCAGAATTCTTTATCATCTTTATCCCTAACTTTTTCCTAACAACATTCATGCTCCTAGATTTTAACAATGATAAAAATAATCTACATTTATCTCCATCACATTTAGAAACAAAATATTTATCAAGTATCTGTTGAGTTTGATAAGCAATACTACGTTTAGATAGCGTACCTTCAATGGAATTCATAAGTCTTTCATCAACTTGTATACGCTTCGGAGTTCTTCGACGTGTGCTTGCTAATGGAGGTAAGGGGGTTGGAATTGTACCATGTAGCGCATCACCAAGACGCTCTGGCGTTTCAGTAGTAGCTTGGTGTCCTTCATTCTCTTCCTGGTAGTTGGATGGTGGAAGTCCAACATCCTCATCCATGGTCTGTGGAAGTCCAACATCCCCTTGTGGAAGTCCAACATCCTCATCGATGGTGTGGATAACATTCTCTTCTTCAACAGTAGGCAAAATGTCCAACGCCTCTCTGACTTCATCGCTTGTATAACCACATCCGGATAGCAAATTGGGTGTTTCTTCGTGAGCTTCATCTTAAGATGGTAACTTATCACTTTGACTTGAAGTGGGAATTGAAAACATCCCCTAATGAGCACCTACGTTTTGCTTCTTGATTACTTCCATGGGGTGCTTGTTCAACAACTATTGTGGAAATTGAAGGTCCCTCTTGTCGTGGATTAATAGGATGAACCATGGTATCCTCTACAATTGGATTTGGATTAGTTTCCAAAGAAAGCCTCCGATTCATCATGTATATTCTTTTCTTTTCTTTCTCTTCTTCAATGACTTCTTGAGGTCTCTTCTTCCTTGTTGATTTGTTTACTCGGTTACGTGCATTCCCCATCACCACAATGATCAATTCAATATAGTTTGTTTTTGTTGCTCCTCAATTACAAGCTCTTCAATAATAAGCAAATGGAAGTTCTTCCTTGTTGGTCTTGAAGCTTGATATCTTACCTTGTGTGCTCCTCAAATATAGGCAAAATGAATCTTTCAAAGGCCTTATCTTTGGTGTTCTTCAATTGGAGATTCTTCAAGCTTGCTAATTATTTTCTTCAAATATGGCCATATAACCCAACACCAAAGTGAGCAACCATGAAAGATGTCCTCAATGCTGCACCTGCATAAAAAAAAATGATGGAGTTGGTGTAGAATGTGAAAATTTTCAGACGCGGGCTCGTGCTGTTCGAAAAATCGCGGGATTGTTGCTTTCGTTCGGACAGAGTGAAGTTGCTCTCGGACAGCAACAGTCCATTATTTCTGGAGTTACAAAACGCGTACGCGTTATATAAATATAAAACGCGTGCGCGATATGTAGTGACAAAACGCAAACGCGATATAGTCAAGCACAATAAATAGGTTAGGTGCACGGCTAGGGCAACGAACAAAATCAAAGAAAAGTAATAATTTATATGATTGCATACAAAACAAATGTTTTGTATGGTTTAATACCCCCTAGCTCTCTCCCAATAATCCCTAGATACCCCCTATCTCTTTCTAAATATCTGTCCCTCATTCTCCCTACATGTTTATTTCATGTTTCTTTCTCTCCCTTCAGCCATGTCTCTACCACCCCACTCTCCATCTCTCCACCTTCTCTTTATCTTCGTCATTATCCCTCCCTATAGCACTCTCTCCCTTCTTCTCCCTTAATCACTAACCCTCTACGCCTTTATCCCTCCCCCCTGCCCTCTCTGTCTTACCTTGTTCCTAGAGCCCCTCCCCCATAAAGGCCTTTAGACCCTCTTCTAAATATTAATCCCTAAGTGCATAAGTGCACAAGATGATGAGGAGGAGGAGGGTGATGACAATGAAGATGATCATGATGTAAATGAAGATGATAAAGATGATGAGGAGGAGGAGGGTGATGACAATGAAGATGATCATGATGCAGATGAAGATGATAAAGATGATAATGTTGATGAAGATGATGGTGATGATGATGAAGATGTTGATGATGATGGTGATGAAGATGTTGATGATGATGGTGATGATGATGGTGATGAAGATGATGGTGACATGATGGAGATGTTGATCTGATGAGGAAGATGATGATGATGATGGTGATGATGGTGATGATGATGAAGATGTTGATGAGGACGATGATGGAGATGAAGATGATGATGATGAAGAAGATGATGATGATGGAGATGTTGTGTTGATGGGGAACCTAGAGATGACAATGATGATGAAGATGGTGATGGTGATGGTGATGGTGATGGTGATGACGATGAAGATTTTGATGATGATGCTGATGGCGATGATGATGAAGATGTTGACGATGATGGTGATGGTGATGTTGAGATGATGATCATGATGATGTTCAGAAGATCATGATGGTGATGATGGTGATGATGATGGAGAAAATGACAATGATGGATATGTTGATGAGGAACCTGCAGATGCCAATGATGATGATGATGGAGATGTTGATGAGGAACCTACAGATGCCAATGATGATGGTGATGACGATGAAGATGTTGATGATGATGGTGCTGGTAATGATGATGATGATGATGATGACGAAGATGATGGTGACATGATGGAGATGTTGATCTGATGAGGAAGATGATGATGATGATGATGGTGATGATGATGAAGATGTTGATGACGATGATGATGGTGATGAAGATGATGATGATGAAGAAGATGATGATGATGGAGATGTGTTGATGGGGAACCTAGAGATGACAATGATGATGAAGATGTTGATGATGAAGAAGATGATGACGATGATGATGGTGATGAAGATGATGATGATGAAGAAGATGATGATGATGGAGATGTGTTGATGGGGAACCTAGAGATGACAATGATGATGAAGATGGTGACGGTGATGACGATGAAGATTTTGATGATGATGCTGATGGCGATGATGATGAAGATGTTGACGATGATGGTGATGGTGATGTTTAGATGATGATCATGATGATGTTCAGAAGATCATGATGGTGATGATGGTGATGATGATGGAGAAAATGACGATGATGGATATGTTGATGAGGAACCTGCAGATGCCAATGATGACGATGATGGAGATGTTGATGAGGAACCTACAGATGCCAATGATGATGGTGATGACGATGAAGATGTTGATGATGATGGTGTTGGTAATGATGATGATGATGATGATGATGATGATGAAGATGAAGATGATGGTGACATGATGGAGATGTTGATCTGATGAGGAAGATGATGATGATGATGATGGTGATGATGATGAAGATGTTGATGACGATGATGATGGTGATGAAGATGATGATGATGAAGAAGATGACGATGATGATGGTGATGAAGATGATGATGATGAAGAAGATGACGATAATGGAGATGTGTTGATGGGGAACCTAGAGATGACAATGATGATGAAGATGGTGATGGTGATGACGATGAAGATTTTGATGATGATGCTGATGCTGATGATGATGCTGATGATGCTGATGATGATGATGAAGATGTTGACGATGATGGTGATGGTGATGTTCAGATGGTGATGATAATGATGATGATGATGATGATGGAGATGTTGATGAGGAAGGGGGAGATGACAATGATGATGAAGATGTTTATGGTCATGAAGATGATGATGATGGTGATGGTGATGATGATGGAGATGATGGAGATGATGGAGATGGCGATGAAGATGATGATGATGATGATGATGGTGAAGATGATGAAGAAGATGATGATGATGGAGATGTTGACCTGATGACGATGAAGATGATGATTATGGTGATGATGATGAAGATGTTGATGCTGATGATGATGGTGATGAAGATGATGATGATGGAGAAGATGATAATGATGGAGATGTTGATGAGGAACCTACAAATGCCAATGATGATGATGATGATGATGGTGATGACAATGAAGATGTTGATGATGATGGTGATGGTAATGATGATGAAGATGATGATGATGATGGTGATGTTTAGATGATGATGTTCAGAGATGATGGTGACATGATGGATATGTTGATCTGATTCAAGGAAGATAATGATGATGATGATGATGGTGATGATGATGAAGATGTTGATGATGATGATGATGGTGATGAAGATGATGATGATGAAGAAGATGATGATGATGGAGATGTTGATGTTGATGGGGAACCTAGAGATGACAATGATGATGAATATGGTGATGGTGATGGTGATGGTGATGACGATGAAGATTTTGATGATGATGGTGATGGTGATGATGATGAAGATGTTGATGATGATGGTGATGGTGATGTTTAGATGATGATCATGATGATGATAATGATGATGGAGATTTTGATTTGATGAGGAATATGATGATGATGATGATGATGGTGATGATGATGAAGATGTTGATGATGACGATGATGGTCATGAAGATGATGATGATGAAGAATATGATGCTGATGGAGAATATGATGCTCACAACTCCCTCTAGTCTCTCTCTCCCCAACCATCAATCTCTCTAGATCTCTCTCTCTCTCTGTCTCTCTCTCTCTCTCAAACACACACACATACACACACATTATGTCACTTTCCATTCTCAAACCCATACCCCCTCCATCCATATCTATCTCCAACTTTCTCCCTCCATCCCTCACCCTACCTTCTCTCCCTCCCTCTCTCATCGCCTGTCTCTCACCTTCTATCCCTCCCTCATCTTTCCCTCAACCTATCCCAATCTCTCCATCACTCCCTCTCTCTCCATCGCCACCACTCTCTGCATGTCTCCCACCAACACTTTCTGTCCCTCCCTTCCTATCTCTTATTTCGTTCTATCCCCATCTATCTCACTCCCTCCAAATCCATTCCTCCCCATTGTCCCTCTCCCTCCCTCACTCTATGTCTCTCCCCCCCTTGTATTCTTTATTTCTCTCTCACATCCCCCTTGCCTCCATCCATTCCCCCTTGTCACTCAAGTCTCACATTCAACTTCTAACCCTATACCTCTTCAGAACCTATTCTACTCCTAATAGTGCTCTCAAGCTCCACTTCCCTTCACCCCCTGTAGCCCATCATGTTCTCATTCCCTTCATCTCTCCCCACTCAAGCTTCCAACATCCTTCTAAGCCCTTGACCCTTTCCCCACCCCTATTAAATATTAACCATAGATTCCCTTGAGCCTTCCCCACCCCTTCTCAAATATTAAACAAAATTTCCCTTGACTTCTACACCCCCTCTTTCTCAAGTATTAAACATGTATTTTATGATTTAAATAACGCGAGCGCGTTTTGTAACTATATAACGCGTACGTGTTATGTAGTTATATAACGCGTACGCGTTAATTATTGATATAACGCGCACGCGTTATTTAGTTATATAACGCGTACGCGTTATTTAAATCTAAAAGCGCGGCAATATTTTTGAATTTAAACAGGCCGAGTCACATGCTCACATGTCAACAATAATCCTATGTGTATGCTTTGGAGTTTGCTTCGGTAATTCCAAACCTGTGCTATGTTAATGAAAAACCAAAGCTAATTGGGTATTTCTTCCAGTTTCTGGAGAAGCCTGTGCTTAGCCACTCGTTACAATATGCTACACAGAGTCATTTTTTACGAAATCTTAGACACAAATAGCATTTTTTCTGCAGATTCCAAATATGTAACTTTTATTTTGAAATATTAATTTTTCCTATTTTCTTTCAATTTCTTTTCTGTCCTACCTCCTTAACTCGTGAAACACATTGTTAGTGTTTCTTCCATAACTTTTTCAATTCTCAATCATTTCAAAAAAAAATTGTATGGTGCACAAGAGGACACTAACCTCCACGTTCTATGAAAAACCCATTTCAAGAATTTTGCATTAAGACCTTCAAAGGCTCTACCCACAAAAGATGTACTATTTTTGAGGTTTGATCACTTAGACAATTATAAAAAAATTATAAAATTACTAATTTAATTTTCGAAAAATAATGGCGCACAAGTGCTATGTGTTCTCTACATGCATGCCGATTTTTGTAGCTTGATTCCATCATTTAGGCCCTCAAAGGCTCTACCCACAAAAACATATACCTTATCATTTGCCTGAAAAATAAAAAGTGTCTGTTAGGAAAACTGAAACTTGACATAGCTATGCAAATTTTCAATACATAAAAGTTATATATTCAGAAACGTGATTCAATTTCCTACATTTCATCTTTTTTACTCAATGCAAGATATTTTCCGTAAGTAAATCAAAAAATCCAAGTAAGTTGAGGGGATGCCTGCTTTTTCAGTTTTCTATTGCATCTAACGTGCCAAAAGTGACCCTCATTAGCTTGCACTGACCCAGATATGTCATAAGTTAAGTGCAAATTAAGTGTCATGAAGAAGTTATTTGTTACTTGTTCTCTATGCTTAATTGTAATCACCTAATTTTGAATTTTGAACGATGACTATAAAATCAATTGATAGTACACTTATATCATCCTCCTTCAATTTAAGACAAGCATAGATGATAGTACACCCCAAATTTTAAGATATAAACACCTATCGATGTAACAATAAAATCTCACAACAATATATTAACAACTATATATATATATTTAAGGATAGTTGAGATGTCCACATAAAAAGTTGAATATATATTGATATTAGTGTCACTTAACTCAAGTGGTTGGTGAACATAGATATGTCATAAGTTAAGTGCAAATTAAGTGTCATGAAGAAGTTATTTGTTACTTGTTCTCTATGCTTAATTGTAATCACCTAATTTTGAATTTTGAACGATGACTATAAAATCAATTGACAGTACACTTATATCATCCTCCTTCAATTTAAGAAAAGCATAGATGATAGTACACCCCAAATTTTAAGATATAAACACCTATCAATGTAACAATAAAATCTCACAACAATATATTAACAACTATATATATATATATATAGATAGATAGATATAGATATATATTTACAATAATATTAATTATCAAATTTAAAAGTAACATTATACCTCAAACTTAAAATATAACTAAAATACAAATCTAACATTAATTGAAAATTTAAAGTTAGATGAAAATGAAATCTAACATTAAAATACAACTAAATTTTAAAAAGAGAGGAATTAAATTAACAACTTAACTTAACAAAAGTTATTTGATGAATATAAAATTTTAGAAATTTACATTAAAATAAATTATAAAACTTAAATAACATATACTTATAAGAAATAAACATGGAAAGTTCAAAATTAAAAAATAATAAATATAAGAAAAAAATAAAATATAAAATATTATAAGAGATAATAGTTCTATAATTAAAAAGAAAAATTAAATAAAAGTAACAATTAATATTATTATATCATCTTTTTGATAAATTGAAAAAAAAAATACTAAATTAATATTTTATAATAATTATTCATTGCAAGTTTAACATTAATAAATTTATTTGTTTTATATTTTAGATAATTATAGTTAAAATATAGATATACAATTAGTTCAATTTTTTAATTATTATATAATTAAAAGTATTATATAAAAATTTAATGAGAAAATGTGGTGCAATAAAAAGTCAGAGAATAAAAAAAAATTAAAAAACTTTACCTTCGTAATCTTTTTTAAAATTTTAGAAATTTACATTAAAATAAATTATAAAACTTAAAAAATATATACTTATAATAAATAAAGATGGAAAGTTCAAAATTAAAAAATAATAAATATAAGAAAAAAATAAAATATAAAATATTATAAGAGATAATAGTTCTATAATTAAAAAGAAAAATTAAATAAAAGTAACAATTATTATTATTATATTAAATTGAAAAAAATACTAAATTAATATTTTATAATAATTTATTCATTGCAAGTTTAACATTAATAAATTTATTTGTTTTATATTTTAGATAATTAAAATTAAAATATAGATACACAATTAGTTTAATTTTTTAATTATTATATAACTAAAAGTATTATATAAAAATTTAATGAGAACATGTGGCGCAATAAAAAATTAGAGAATAAAAAAAAATTAAAATATTAAAAAGAGGGGAAAGTATTTAAACTACACCTAATTAAAATCTTAATATGATTTAAATAAAAAACACTAACGATAATTTTATAAAATTAATAACTCATTAATATTAATTAATTATCAATTGTAAATACAGATGAAATTGTTACCTGAAATAATTATTTAGTTAAAAAAAAGGTGTATTCTAAATATTAGACATTTTTATTTGTTTTTGAACATATTATAAGTTTTATTTTGTTTCAAGTTGGTTAGAAATCTTTAAAAAATCTTAGAAATGTTTTATGGAGTAGTCTATTATTCTAAGTTTTGGACTTTATCCGTAAATTTGTTTTGGTAAAATCCAGATTTGGAAGTGTTTAAATTGTGTTTTTGAATCCATAAATAGATTGATCACGGTCGAATACCCTATGACACCCAAATTATGCAATTTCCATAGCTAATATATGTTTCTTGTTGGAAATCTTCAAAAAAATCTTAGAGTCATGTATATTAGAGTGCACTAGGAGGTATATAGGTAGTTGAATCCATTTATGCATTCAAAAACACAATTTAAAGGCTTCTAGATTTGGATTTTACCAAAAAATATTTACCAATTCCTACAAAAAACCACCAAAAATATTCCAAAACTTAGACTAAGTAAACTACTCCTGAATTAACTAAATTGTTGTGAAAAATAGCAACTTACTAGATTATGTCAATGATGAATTTTATTGTGCATCTGCTCTACCAGCTTATGTCAATCCATATGAGCTTAACATTAACATTAGATACTAGTTACTCCAACTCAACAATAAATACTAATTCAAGTTTCCATGTCACTCTCTTTCAGCTTGCGCTAGTATCTCGGTGCTATCACATTTTTATGTGAGCACTTTTTCTCGAACGTCCAGTGTTATAACTTAGCTTTACACAGCTAATGAATGAAGATGCCGTTTTACAAGTTTTATTAATAACTAACGGGTACTGAATATGTCACTTATCTCTAGAGATATACTGGTTACGTAAAATCTCAAATTTGTTTGGCTTTTTAGTTTTTTTTAAGGAAGTTTTGTTTTGGAAGTAGGTTCTTTTTTTGTGTAAGGGTAAATTTCTGTTAATAGGGTCGGTTTGGGCTTTGGATAGATGTTTTTGTCAGGCATGGCTAACCTATAAGAGGTTTTTATTGCTATGTTATGTATATTTTCAATAATTGTACAGTATATCTTGGTTAAATTAATAGTAGATATAAGCTTTAAAAAAAACTTATAGACGAGTTATGATTACATTCAAATCTTTGACAATCATTTTTGTTGTTGCCTTAAAACTAATAGACGAGTTATAATTACATTCAAATCTTTGAAAATCATTTTTGTTGTTGCCTTGTGTGGTTGAAATTGTTGTTTACAAATTTTCTGAGCATTATTTTTGTTTAGATCGTTAAGAGATCCTAAAAATCTGCAGGCTGTTATTAGGGATTTGTATCAAAGAATACGTTAGTACCATTTATCAGGTTTTGTATCAAAGAATATTTTTGTACCATTTATCCGTTAGGGTTTGTATCAAATAATATTTTTGTACCATTTATCCGTTAGGGTTTGTATCAAATAATATTTTTGTACCATTTATCCGTTAGGGTTTTGTACGAAAGTATTTTTTACGATTAATCTAGAATCCAAAATCAATGTCATTAGGGTTTTGTACCACTGAGCATTATTTTGGTTTAGATTGTTGAGAGATCTTAAATAATCTGCAGGCTGTTATTATGGATTTGTATCAAATAATAAGTTTGTACCATTTATCCGTGAGATTTTTTTGTATAAAGAATACTTTTGTACCATTTATCCGTTAGGGTTTTGTACCAAATTATTTTTTACCATTAATCCAATCCAAAAGTCATTAGAGTTTTGTACCATTTATCCGTCAGGGTTTTGTATTTTACCATTAATCCAATCCAAAATCGCTGTCATTAGGGTTTTGTATCATTTATGACGGAGAAAGAATCCTTTTGTACCATTTATCCAATCTAAAATCCATTACCACTGAGCTGAAATCAGATTACTATTTCAATTAAACTGAAAATACTTACTATATATTTCAGATTAGTATTTCAATTAAACTCAAAATGCTTACTATAACTATATAACTACAAATGAATTTGATAACTTGACCTCCTAGAAACCCTAAGGACGAGAGCTTTGGATAACCAACTAAGCCACGCGCTGAACCCAACGAGTGTTCAAATGGATTGTGGGCCTCCAAATGCACACAAACCCTTGAAGGAACCTAAAACACATGGGATCAAAACAGGTGTCTAAAGCCGAGCTGTGGTGTCAAATGGCCGTGAACATCAGGTGATGAAAATTTATGTTGTGTAAGAAGCAAGCACATGCTCACGTCTTGAACAGTGAGCATCCTCCAACATGTCAGACACGTTCAGAAGTAATTCTTGCACGGAAAGGACAGAACGTTGAATGACACCAAGCTACTCCACCAACTTAAAGTTTTCAATGACACAATTTTGCACTTTGATCAATGAACCCGTGTTCAGTCTTGTCATAAATTTTGCACTTGATCTTGATCAGTGATAAGTCGTGTGGTCAGTGGCAATCAGTCAGTCGGGCGCTCAAGCACTTTCCGGGCGTCTGGTTGCTCTTCGTACGAAAAGATTAAAACTATTTGATCGTCCAACGTTGGGCCCAAATGTCAGTCGACCCGATCTTCGATGAATTGTCTCAATGGGCACTTTCTTCCCTCAAACTTTCTGCAAAAGGTAAGCACCACTCGGCACTCAGTTTTTACCTTCGTAATCTTTTTTAAAATATAAAGAAACTTTGGTACTAAATTGGGTAGTGCCATGCTATCTCCAACTGCACTCGTGGTAAAAAAGTCAACATGTCAGGGTTTGGTTCAGTCAATATATTCATTACTCTTTTAAGGTAGTAAAATTGGGTGAATACTATTCAACCTGCTGCATGCCATTTAATGCAGCTGTAGCAGGCTTGTTGTCGGTTAGATCTCAAGCAGCTTGAGATCTTTGAGATCCAAAGGACAACCGCAACTTAAATGACCTGTAGCTATTCGCCCTAAAATCGATTATAATTTAATTTAGTGTCAATTTGGAAATGAGGTATAAAATTGATTAAATTTTGGTTGTCAAATTGAAAATGAGGACACTCATAATGGAGGAGTTCATTTATTTGAAGTTTTGGACTTTAACTTGGGTTTTGGTTGGAATTTTATAATTTTTTTTTGGTAAAATCCAAATTTGAAAGTGTTTAAATTGTTTTTTTTGAATTCATAAGTGGATTCATCACTCTCTAATACCTCCATGGAACACAAATTATGCAATTTCCATAGCTAATATATGTGATTCTAAGATTTTCTTAGAGATTTCCCACCAGACTTGGAACAAAATAAGAGGAAAAATATGCTCCCAAAAGGTTGAAAAAACAAAATATTTAGACTACACCCACTTGTAAATGGTTGTTATTTATGAATATTAGTTGATTCATCACCGTTATTTAAAGAAAATCTTGCCATTTAAAATAATGCATTGGTGGTCTATAAGGGGGCAAATTTCCACTTGTTGGGTGTTAATGTGTTTTCTTACATTTGAAGTAGAGCTCTTAGTTAATCATGGCCTCCACACAAGAAATGCCATTTCAACACTCTATAGCATCTCCAATATACCTAGTATTAGGTGTTCTCCATCATAGATAAAGCTCCACAAAAGTCATGTGGCATCAAGTATCCAAAGCTTCATACATGAGACCACAATACTATATCCAGTTCCCTCTTTCTTTCTTTTAAACAAAAACAAGTTATGATTTGTATTAAAAAGTGATGTAGCTATGTTTAACAACAAGATAATACAAAATTATAAAGAATGAACAACAATTCAAAATAGGTTTTGCTCGTGTCATGCTAATATATCTAAATCTATGAAGCTTAGAAATTGTAAATACATAAGAAAATAGGGCACGCTTGTAGTGCACACCCTTACAAAAAAATCCCAAAAGAAACTAATATTTGCAAAACATAGATAAACATATTTTTAAGGAAAGCAAATTTGTGTATTGTTTCATCATCAACCTGGGTGATTTTGCTTCCAACTTGTCCACTTCCATGTCATCTCGGAGCTCGTTTGTTGTGCCCTCTTCCCCATGTGCCACATGAATGGATCACATTAAGAGATGATTCAAAACAACATAGAGAAGCCTTTGCTTAGCTTAAGAACCATAGTATTTAACCAAGCACATTCTTTTTTAGAACTAGAATTTATTTTTTCTATTGTAATAATATACTCATTTTTTATGCATTTTGAGATGCATGCAGGTGTTCAAGCTAGTGTGTCTTGGTCATGATAGATAACATGGAGGTGTTATTTCCCTAAATAAAAATCCTCCTAGCACCTTCCAAACCATCTTAATTCATGGATGTCCCTATGGAAAGAGGGGTGATTATTGTCCATGTTACTCACAACAATGTTCCTCGTGACTTTGATGAGCGTATGGTCAATTGAAACCCAAAATTGTAGGCAAAGAGAGAACTAGAACCTCAATAGGAAAAGGTCCTCAAGACTAGGAAGCGTTACAGTCCATTCCAAATTGAAAGAACCATCCTAATTTCCATGATACCCATTGTAATTGAAGTAAAAATACATAGCCTTGAAGAGGTATGAAAATCCTACTAAGTTGAAATGGAGAGCAGATTCTTGGAGCTTAGCACTCTTAGGATGATTCTTATTAGGCAAAACACATAGAACCAAAATACCAACTCGCTCGATGCCCAATTCCAGTGACCTAGAAAACAATGCAGAAGCTTGAGGCCGAGCTAAACTTACCAATCGAAACCTTAAATGCAGGGCTGGTGATAGAGAAAAACCTCAAATGCATTGCAATACCCCAGTTGTTAAGCCTCGAACACATGTTATTATTTTGGTTATTATTGAGCACCAACTGCCGAGACTATGGACTTTATTATTATTATTATTTAATTAAATAAATAGCTTCAACATGGACAAATAACGAGAATGGGGAGCCATGGATTCCACATGTGAGGGGGTTGGGGACTAGGAGTTGTTGCTCTCCCTAACATTACTCTTTGGACCATATTTTTTATTATTTTGGTTTATGTAGGTACTATTGATCCCTCTTTATTGTTTAGTGGGGCCTACTTGGCTAGTGCGCCCTCCTTGGCTATTCCAAGCCTCCTTTGATGCTCCTCAAGTACTAGTGCGCCCTTAGTGGCTATTTTTAGCCTACACTCCTTGAAAAAAAAGTGTAACTCCCCTCTTGCTTCACCTTTTTCTATTATGGGAAAGGGAATCTCTAATTGTAAACTCTTTCTCATGAATTGAGTACCCTCAATGAATTTGAGTTACCTCTCTTAGAATTGGAGTCACTTCCTTGGGAATTTGCATGGCTATAGAAGGATTCGAATTGGCTCTCTTTCACTTTTCGTCTCTCTCTTTGAGCTCTCCAGTGTAGTGGAATACTCTCTTGTTTGGGAAATACATGCTCTTGAGTAGAAGATGCATTGTATTGCAGGAAGGTTGAAGGCCTTGTGATGAGGTTTGAATACCTTGTAATGGGTGTTGGGCTGAGAAAAGCTTTGGTACATTTTGGAAGCAGATGTGGTGTGAATAGGGTTAAATTGAAGTGGCCCGCGAACGAGGAGACCACTTTGATGAACCTACCAAAAGTCAAGGACAAGTGACATTTGAATATGTGAAGGGAAAATTTGGTTAATTAAGTTAGGATTTTGTGTCCACTTACATTAATGAGTGGAGTAGTCGAGTAATGGGAACGAGGGAGGTTGTGTGCACCCTATAAATATGTAATGGGTTGGAAATTTTGGGGTTAGCCAGTTAATTAGTGGGAAAAATAGTTGTAATAAGAGAGTCACATAAGGTCGACGTGATCTGTCAACTGTGTGCACAAATCCATTATAAAGAGAAGATGAGAAAGATGTATGTAGTCTGTGTGCACAAACAAAAAGTGCTATATTACTAAGAATCATGAATGAATAACGCTTTTTTGGTTTTCTCCTCATTTGGTTTCCACGTTAAAATCATGGTGTCAAATGTGTGTGATTGATTATTTTTGAAAATGAAATTCTTCTTTCCATGTTTCGTCAATTCATTTAACTTCAAAAGAGAAAAAAGAAAAACTTTACAATTTGGTGTTTTTTATTTTGTGATTTCTATTGGCATAGTGAATAGAGTGCTTCTCTTGTCTTTTTGATTGCTTTTGAGTTATAGGGGTATTTGTCTATTTATACCATTGGAAACAAAGTAATTTATCCTTACCTTAGATGGATTTCATCGAAACGAAAAATAAAAATTTTAAATTTTGCATATAGATTAGGTCTTCATTCTGTTTACATTCTTGTTTACACTCCATGCATTCACCTAACCGCGAAAGATAAAATTTACCAGTAGTGTTAGGCTAAAAATTTATAGTAACTTGTGTGATAAGTTAGTAATGTGTTCCAATGTCCTTAAGCATGGCAATTGTCGTTATCTTCCTACATTTCATTATGGGGGCCTGCAGTTCTTCCATGTACCAACTGGTATATCGAACAACATTTCACGTACCCTTGGGTATATAGAAAGGTACTTCACGTACTCGATAGTATATCAGAAGGCTCTTGTCGTACGGTTGTGCATTAGACAACACCACTACGAATTGGAGCTCCCATGTACCTTTCGTATATCAGAAGACCCTTCTAGGATTCCTATACCAACTGAGTTAACCTATCGGTCATCTTGGAGTGGCAATACACCGATAACAACACTCAAGGATCTATTATGCATGTGCTTCAGGTAGTTGGGTTATACGGTCAGGGGTACGATCCTAATCCTCCATAGTTAGTGGTCTGAAAGATTGGGCCGAGTATAACTATTGGACCTTGTGGTATATCGCGAGTTGCACTGCCTTGAAAATCCTGTGAGGTTCCAGACTTTTGAATTCCCACCTATCACATAAGTTTGCTTGCAGCTTTAGCTTGTGTAGATTTTGGATTGCATTTTTTCTCCTTTTAGGTTACACGTAGGAGAAATTTTGATTCGGTCACACTGGCTGATCAACCTTTGAGAATATCCCAAAATATTTTGAATTTTCCACCTGAATATCCCCTTAAACAAGAGGATAACTAGGGAGAAAGAATGGATCAACCTACTATATCTATGTCATGTGAGGAAGATACCTCTACTTTAGAGTCAGAAATGAACTATTCATCTCCCACTAATCCACCTATCGTTGATCCCATAGGGCCTTCGATAGTGGAACAACCTACCTCATATGACACATCCTTCCATCATTCGATGGAGGGACATCTTGGAGCTTTAGATTGGTTTTTTAGTCAACCCCGGGATGAATCTGTATCAACAACATTTGGTCCGTCCGCATCTTTTTGGGACATGTCTCTAGGCCGACATGTCGTCGATTTTGGGTCAATTCCCATGGAATAAACCATACCTCGTTGTTGGATTCCTAACAATGAATTTCTTGTGCAACTTTATGAACAAATGAACTATCTACGCATGAGTGATGAAAAAATTAGACGCTAGAGTCTCTCACGATGAGCAAACATCCTAGATACACCCATTTTTCAATATTCCCCTGTACGCTCTTTATCATTCACTTCACTAGAAACATCCATACCTAACTCGACCACTTACGAACCAGGTCAACCCTCATTTCCTACGAGTACACCTCTAAGTCAGGTGACCGGTTCTATACCTCTTGTGAACCCAACCTCTGAACGGAAACCTTCAACATCTGTTAACTATGGAACACTACCTCCACCTCCCCCACCTCAAAACTCGAGGGGAGGATATAATATGCCTATTAGTATACTGTTAGGTGGAAGTAATCCTTTTTTTAGTAGTCAACCCTTGGTCACGGGCCAACCCAACATCAGTGGTCATCATTTGGTCACCAGGAACATTCTAGTATGTGGAAAAATTTCAACTCGAGGGAAATCCCTAGTTGGTGGACCTAACTTGTGTTCGGGTACACAGGGTACTACCAAAGGACCGAACACCAAGAGAAACCACTTCACACAAACAGATCACAGATCAACACACCGATGTTTTGATGTGGTTTAAACCCTCTTGAGGGAAACACTCCACGGCCCCGGCCAAATAGCTTCTACGGGACAATTTATTATGCAAAGAAAGAAAGTTACAAATGAGCTTCTCATAATCGATCAACTAAAAAATGACCCTCCATGCTCTTTAAATAGAGATGATGGACCAATTGGGTGTTAAGCCACGGATCAAGGTTAGGTTTGATCTAAGAGAAGTTGAGCCGTCAGATCACTCTATGTCGAAAACATATCGTGACTGTCGGATTAAGTATTTACAAATGCATACTAATGAAACACACTATCCCTAACGGATATTTTACACAAGTTGATCTTAACTAACTCCTAAGTGTCTAAATATCCTAACATCCCCCCTTAAGAACAACTTGGGATAGGATTGAAGGATTTACAAAAGTGACACTATTAGGAGAAGGAAGGAGGCATTAGAGCCTATCCCCCCTTAATGACAAGTTCCTGAACTCCTAACATAGATCGAAGTTTAGAAAACTTCGCTTCTGTAAGAGACTTGGTGAAGATGTCTGCAACTTGATCATCTGTAGGGCAAAAGAGCACTTCAAGAACACGATCATGAACAAGATTTCTGATGAAGTGCATATGTAGCTCAACGTGTTTGCTGTGTTGATGTAGAACTGGATCTTTGGCAAGCTTGATGGCACTTTGATTGTCGCACCAAAGTGGAGTAGGTTGCTGCTGCTCAAATCCAAACTCTGAAAGGATCTGTCGAAGCCATAAAGCTTCCTGACTGGCATTAACTGCTGCTCGATATTCTGCCTCTGCTGAAGAAATAGCAAGAGCTTGTTGTTTCTTACAAGCCCAAGTAATAGGTCCAGATCCCAGATTGAAAACATAACCTGCAGTAGACTTTCGATCATCAGGATCGCCGGCCCAATATGAATCAGTGAAACCAACCAACAAAGGTTTCCCCCCTGTACTGTAATGAATCCCAAACTGAACTGTACCTTGAATATATCAAAGTATTCTTTTAGCTGCTTTCCAGTGACTTTCATGACGTGTCTACATATAATGGGCAACTCGACCAACGACAAAGGAATGGTCAGGACGAGAATGAGTCAAGTATAAAAGACTACCAACAAGCTGACGATACAAGGTGGCATCTACTTCAGGTGAAGTACAAGTGGCAGAAAGTTTGACTCCAGACAAGGGAGAAGGGGCTGGTGTACAATCTTCCATGTGAAAGCGTCGAAGAAGGTCACAAGCATACTTAGACTGAGAAAGAAAGATTCCTTCTTTGGTTTGCAGGACTTGGAGACCAAGAAAATAATGCAAATGTCTTAATTCTGACATTTCAAAATTTTGTTTAAGACTGGATTTCACATGGGTTATAAGCTTAGGGTCACTACGAGTAAGAATAAGGTCATCAACATATAGAATAAGTATGATGAGATGGTTTCCTACTTTCTTGGTATAGACATTGGGGTCAGAATGGCATCTAGAAAAACCAGTGTCAAGGAGAAAGTTATCCATTTTGGCATACCAAGCTCTAGGAGCTTGCTTAAGGCCATATAAGGATTTCTTAAGGCGACAGACAAGGCTAGAGTTATTCTGAACATGGCCAGGAGGTTGTTCCATGTAAATTTCCTCCTGTAAATCACCATGTAAGAAGGCAGACTTGACATCCATTTGATGAACTTCCCAATTGTGTAAGGCTGCAAGGGAAAGAACAAGGCGGATGGAGTTCATTTTTGCAACGGGAGCAAAGGTTTCATTGTAGTCAATCCCTTCAACTTGGGAAGAACCTTTGGAAACTAACCTTGCCTTAAGTCTTTCAACACTTCCATCTGATGCATACTTAGTTCTGTAGACCCATTTACATCTGACAAGTTTTCTTCTTTTTGGAAGAGGTACAAGATCCCAAGTATCGTTCGCCATTAAGGAACGATATTCTTCATCCATGGCTGCATCCCAATCTGGATTCCCTGAAGCTTCTGCAAAAGTTTCTGGATCATGATTCTCGGAAACTTGAGCCAAAAGAGAAGAGGCTCGCTGAAACTGAGAACGTGTTCGACATTGATCTCTAGGATCACCGACAAGATCACCAGCTGCTTCACATGTTGAATAGACCCATCGAGGAAGCACTTGTGCTGGTGCAATTGGAGGAACATGAGCAGGCGGAGGTGGATTTTCATCCTCACTGTCATCATCAGAAACTGGAGTTGGAAACCTGTTAAGGAAGTTGGAAGAAGAAGAAGAAGGCACAAACGCCGAATCAGGCTCGCAGGCCAAAGATGGCACAATCGCCGAGTTAGGCTCGCAGGCCAAGATATTTTCATCAAATTTAACATCTCTTCTAATGATTATAGCATGAGAATGTGGTTGAAGAAGTCTATAACCTTTTACATCTTCAGAATATCCAACAAATATGCACTTCTCACTTTTAGGCTGCAATGCTTTCCATTTTTCATCCGGAATGTGAGCCCATGCTTCACTACCAAACACACGAAAGTGACTTACACTAGGTTTAATTTTACTCCATGCTTCTTTCGGTGTTATACCCTGTAATGCTTTTGTGGGGGTGCGATTAACTATGTAATTTGCACAATTTATGGCTTCAGCCCAAAATTGAAGACTTAGTCCCTTAGATTGGATCATATAATTAGCCATTTCTTTTAAAGTGCGGTTCTTCCACTCAGCTACACCATTTTGTTGTGGTGTATATGGAACAGTGTGCTGTTGTTGGATGCCTTGTTCAGTGCAGAAAGTAGTGAACTGTTTGTTAACATATTCTCCTCCATTGTCAGATCTTAATTTAATAATTTGATGACCAGATTATTTTTCAACAAGGGCCTTGTAGGCCAAGAACATGTTAAATACTTCGCTCATAAGTTTTAGGAAATAAACCCAAGTGCGTCTGGTGTAATCATCAATGAAAGTTAAGAAATATTTGAAACCAGAAAAGGAAGCAGATGGAAGAGGACCACACAAGTCACTATGCACAAGCTCCAAGGGAACCGAGGCATGCCAAGAGGCACGTTTGTCAAAACTGTCCCGATGATGTTTTCCGAGTATACAACCGGAGCAAACACCATCCCTGCAAGATACCATTGGAAGACCTGTCACCATATTTTCTTTACATAGTTGTTGCAATGAGCGATAATTTTAAGTGACCAAATCGCTCATGCCAAAGTTTGCTCAAGTTATCACTATGAGCAACAAAAACTGAAGGGAAAGGTGATGACCCAAAGTTTTTAAACTTGTACAACCTGGTAATATCATCAACAATTCCGATAGCTAGGACCTGTTGAGGATCTTGAAAATACTTGATTACAACTTGGTGAGGTGTAAAGGTCACAGTTTTACCTTCACCAGAATGATTGATCTGATAGACTGATAACAAATTGCAGGAAATTCTTGGAACACATAGTACATCACTAAAATAACCATTATCTACTGGAACTGTTCCAGCTCCTACAACACTTAGAGATCTATCATCACCAACAAATATTTGTTTGGTGTTACATTCATGCATAGTATAAAAGATGGCTTGATCCTTAGCCATATGATAAGATGCTCCAGAATCAATGAACCATTCATTTGAATTAGAAGAAGAAGATGCATTATAAGAATAACCAGAAGCACAAAGTCCATGTCCATGAGAGGCAGATTCTGAAGACGAATCTAGGCTGATGTGGTGCTTCTTCATTGCTGCTTCCAAGGCTGCCATCTTCTTGAAACACTTAGATTCATCATGATTATCTTTCCCGCAATAGTTGCAATGACGCTCAGTCTTATTTCCTTTTGGCTTGGATCCTTTGTCATTTTTTAAAGAAGGAGCTGACTGAGAGGGTTTGGGACCCTTGTTTGACTTATTATTGCAAAAATTTTGTTTCTTGGGAGGCTTGGACTTTTCTTTATGTTGGGTCAATAAGGTTTTCCCAGATGTATTTGCATTGTTGATTATTCCAAGATGAATGAGTTTATCTTGTTCCCTAATCAAGGAATCACAAAAGGATTCAAGACTAGGCTCTTGATAGCTAGCTGCATTCAATGATGCTTTCATGGAGTAAAATGTAGATACAAAAACAGAATATGCAGGTCCAAGTTTGGAAAGAATATGATAAATGCATTGTTTGTCTTCCCTCTCAATCTTACATTCTGCACATAAGAGCTTAAGAGTTTTGTACTTAGATAAATAATCTTGAATGCATGAAAAGTCATTTGGATTTAAAGAAATCAACTCATTTTCGAGTTGGTGACCTCGAATTTCATTGTGTTTACCAAACACAGATTCCAACTTGTCCCAAGCAGTATTAGGTTCATCAATTCCAGATATGTGGAATCGCAAATCAGTAGAGATTGACATCCCAATCAATCCACGAGCTTTATCACATCTATTTGCCCATTTTATTTTCTTATCATCATCAGTGGGTTCTTTTTCTTTCCCTGTGGTAATTCTGAAAAGTCCCCTACTTCGTAGAACATCCTCCATACGAGATTTCCATGAGAAATAGTTGGAACTGTTAAGTAGAATATCACAATGGACGGAAATATTTATAATTTAATGACTCTAAAAGCAGAAACCAATAGTCTGGATGTGAAGAGCTCAAAAAAATAGGCGGTTTAGAAAAAAATGGCACTGAAAACGGACTCTGTATGATGAAGTTATGCTTGAACAAAGAAACTGTTGAAGATGTCCCCAATAGTGACGTGGCAGCTAGAGAATGTCCAGCAAAAAAAAAGAACCCCCCTCTTCCCAAGATGAACCTTTTGACAATCACTTTACAAGAAAGTTGCTTTAAGTGAACCACTTTTGTAAAATAAGTGATTTCACTTTTACAATGATATTACTTTTAAATAGTGCAACAATAAATAAAAAACTTAAGTGACTCACTTGTATTTTTATTTTTATTATTTAAGTGAGATGCACTTTTACAATAAAGTAACTTGAAATTAGAAATTGCATGCACTTTTACTTTTAAAAGAAACTTCCTAAGACTTGAACTCAAGACCTATTAAAGAATAAAACAACTTTGAACCAAGTGAGCTAGATTAAAAGGTATGTAAAATATGGGAATGAGAAAGGTTTTTTTTACTCTTCTTGCTCGGTTTGCGTGCTTGCCCTTTTCCTGCAAAACAAACCACAAATGGAAACAAAAAATTTTCTACACTTGTGGAGTTAGATATTGTTAGCTTGCCTGGAAAGTCTACGTTTTCTCTCTGTTTCTGATTTGCCGAGATCGCGCAAAGTGCACGGCAAAGAGCATACGCAGCCGATAAAAACCCTTTCCCTTTCTGTTTTTGATTTGCCGAGATCGCTCAAGGTGCATGGCAAAGAGCATACGCAGACGGGAAAGCAACAATCCAAACCCAAAAAAAAATCTAACAGTAAAAAAAAGATGAAATATGAGATTTTTTTTCTTTTCAAAAAACGAAATAAAAAAAATGCGTCACTGTAACATTATACCTTCAGATCTGATGAAATACGCGTTTCTGGAGCAACCGGGAACCGTTTTCGATCAAAAGAAAACTATTTCCCAATGGAAATGACGCTCCGGACGCAATGGAACACCTCCCATAGACCAAAAATGCACAGAAATACCAGAAATAGAAACCCTTTCGAGTTTCAGCAACAACAGTTCAAGATCTAGATCATAACCGGAAGCGGCACTTCATAAAATCTCTGATACCATGTTTGAGTACATAGGGTACTACCAAAGGACCGAACACCAAGAGCAACCACTTCACACAAACAGATCACAGATCAACACACCGATGTTTTGACGTGGTTTAAACCCTCTTGAGGGAAACACTCCACGGCCCCGGCCAAATAGCTTCTACGAGACAATTTATTATGCAAAGAAAGAAAGTTACAAATGAGCTTCTCATAATCGATCAACTAAACAACGACCCTCCATGCTCTTTAAATAGAGATCATGGACCAATCGGGTGTTAAGCCACGGATCAAGGTTAGGTTTGATCTAAGAGAAGTTGAGCCGTCGGATCACTCTATGTCAGAAACATATCGTGACCGTCGGATTAAGTATTTACAAATGCATACTAAAGAAACACACTTTCCCTAACGGATATATTACACAAATTGATCTTAACTAACTCCTAAGTGTCTAAATATCCTAACAACTTGACTAAGGGACATCACCCAGTCGACAACCATACCATGAGTGGAGGATACACTTCTCATCCAAGTTATAGTATGGTTGGTAGTCCTCTCCCAACCATGAGTAAACCTACGTGGACACATAATACCGGGGGGGCATCCATTTGGACCAAACCCCCATGGGGGCACCTCTTTCTAGGATATCATAACATCAATATTGGACAAAACTATAGAGGCTCTTTTTCTTGGATTAACCTACCCTGGAAACCCGAACACCCCATGGGGGCACCATAATGTCCCATCGTCTAGACCTCCATCCGGTGGACTACGCCTACCACCTCCACCACGATATGGTCCACCACCACCCCATTTTGGAGGAGGAGGACCCCCACCTTACGGCGGTAGGCCACTCCATTCTAGAGGAGGAGGACCCTTGACTTATGGTGGAAACCCACCCCATTCTGGAGGAGGAGGACCCCCACCTTCCTGCGGAGGACCACCCCACACCGGAGGAGAAGGATCCCCACCTTCTAGTGGAGGACCACCCCATTTTGGAGGTGGAGCACCCCTACCTTATGGTAGAGGACCACCTCACCCTGGAGGAGCAGGCCCCCCCACCTTTTGGTGGAGGCCCACCTCATTCTAGTAGAGGCGGACCCCCTTCTTGTCATCCTCCCAACCCCGGAGGCCCGACCCATATAACCAATGTCCTACGGGAGGAACCTATGGCCAATCATGTACCATCCCCAAAATTCGTAAAAATTTAAAATTTTTCTAAGCAATCTACTTGCCAATAAATGTTATGCGGAAGTATTCAACATCTAAAATTACTGTTTAAATAAAAGCATCCTCTTATAAATTATCCTTAATTATTTAATTGTCTAAATGACAATTAAATAGATACTATCGTAACACTTAGATATGTAATCATCATTTATTATATGTTGTAACGACATTCAACTGAATCTATAATCCTATGTTTGAAAGATATAATATTGTCTATTTTATCGTATTATACTTACAGAACTTCTTTGACTAGAAGGAATATCATTGTCTTGTATATTAAATGCATTTGGTCCTAACATTCCATGTGTCGACATTTATTTAATTGTCCTAAGTTGCTTGTACTACTATGGGTTCATTTACACTTATGAATTCAGGCATAAGCCATGAACTATTTTAGACGTAGAGTTATTATTTCATATTTATGTTTCTTATGTCGTAATTTAACTCATTTATTCATGCCTTAGCTTTCGTAGAAATGTTGACAGTATAACTCTAAGAATTGATAGGTAAGACTTCTTTTGTTTGATAAGGAATAATTTGGTATAAGCTTGAGACTTACTTAGCTTAATGCTAAAGCAATATACCTTTTAATATGTACAAGATATAGGTTTGATTCTAACTTAACAAAAATTGATAAATTACATGTTTATGCTAAAACCCCCATGGCAAGGAATTATACCAAAGCTATTATATTTAAAGTTTGATAAGGGTCAAAAGGTGGTATAGTTTGCAAGGTCCTAAACAATACAATAATGGTGACTTAAACCCAACTAATGTCATGGTCATGAATAATGATGAGTTATTTCGTGCACAAACTATAGGTTATACAAGATGGTGAATCATATTTCAAATCCCATGTTATGGTTATAAAGACGAGCAAGAAAAGAGCACCAACTATAGACTTGTGGGTTAAATATTTCGTGTTGGTGGATGACAAGGCAAGGGATTAATGCAATCACATGAATGACTTTAATGCTACTCAATTCTATCAAAACCCTACTCCTATGTTTGGGGTTTTGGTCTTTTTCGTTAATGTGTGTTTCTTCGTGGAGGAGAAAGGCAGAGCCTTCTCGGATGCCAGGGTTGTGGAACCATCAGCACTACCTGCAAGTTAGTGACAATCCGTCGTGGTTCTTATTGGTGGTCCTGTTGTGAAAATATTTCAACTACTTAGTTTTTCTTTTGGCCAGGGTTCAAAACCCACGAGGTAAGCTCTTATGATAACATTGCTCTCGTTGATTACAGTTGTAAGCTTTCAGTTTGTTTTGATGGCGTTCTTAAATTTTTAACCACGAATATGAATGTTTGACAGGGACCACAGTCAAATTCCTTGGTGATGGCTTTGTAATAGGAAAATATAACTTAAATCCAGTGGTGGTGAATCCACGGTAAGCCTCGGGTTCACCCCCAGATGTTACCTTTGTCAAAGAAGGAAGGGTTGTTTGTTTTTATGATGCTCTTTTGAAATGTTGTTTGTTTTATTAAAGGAGCCGTGAGGCCAAGTAAGGGTAGGAAGGAAATTATACTGGTTAAAAAACCAGGGTTGGGCCTTCGTCCATTTTTTTATTGGAACAATGGTATAGGGTCTTCTAAGGGAGAACCCTGGAGTAGTTTACTGCGAATTTAATTTTTGTAATGGAAATCAATATGAATAACTTCTCTGTAACAATACTTATTGCATTTTAATGTTATATATTTAATACGATGGCTCTTGTCTTTCGTCGGTTTGTAGTATGATGTAAACCTTTTAAATTTAAGAGTTCTGTAATGAAATGCTATGATTTCAATGCTATAGGGTTTGAGCCTAGCACTATCATGAGATTAAGTTTTGGTATTTTAAGTATTGAGGTAAACGTCTGGGTGAATTCTCCAAGTGGAGACTCGAACCCTCGACCTTCGTTTTGTTAACTTAAGGGAAGTGTTCATTTTTAAAATGTTAACACTGTGTAATGTTGGTTCTCATCGAACCTATGGGTGAGCCCTTACAAGTCTCGATCCCGAAACTTGCATTTCTTCTATAACTATACATTTATCCGATAATGAGTTGTTGGTTGATAATTTTGAAAAGTGATTTCAGTGTTAAATCGTAGTTGATTAATGGTTTGTTGAAATACGATACTGATAAAAGATTATAGCCATGCATATTGTGTAGCTGGGCGAGCTCATTATGAGACTCAAACCCTTTGTTACTGTTATAGATTCCTAAATAAATGTAAGCTTGTAATGGGCAGTGTGTTAATAGTTTTCGATCGGTGAACTCGGAGTTAAACTCTTAATCATATTGATATATATAGATCAAGTTGCAAAGTAATATAATCTTTGATATTGGGTACAGGGTTTGTAACTTGATTTATTTTACTCATTTCTTAATACAATAAATCATTTCTTGAAAATGATTGTATTCAGATATAAATACTGTATTTTAGGGTTTTAATGCTTTATCGTGTAGCATGATATAGTATATCGAATAAACATTATTTGCACAGGTGGTGTGTTCCAGTATTCAGTTTGCTATTGATATATTTTGTAAATAATATGTGCTTATAATGCATCATACTTGTATAGTTTATCCATGGAAATTGATATTCATTCTATTATCATAAATGGATAACACTTGGTTTACATGGAATTGTTTTCGATTTAATATATATATATATCAGTTGCATAGAAATGGATATACCACTGTACATTTTGTTGATAAGAAAATTGTTTGAAAAAATTACTTCATTTAGCATAATGTTTGATATTTTGTCTAAGAATTGAAAAGTCATTCCTTAAGTATAAGTAGGCTTCCTTATAAGATAAGTTCATTAATGCTTTTTGTTTTTCACTGTATTATGATAATCGAAGTTCCTGATAATGAAATAATATTCAGTTTATAAAATATGCAAAGAGTACATAGTCTAGGGTTTCAGTTTGCATTACCTTTGATAAACTCTGTTTATGTGGAAGATAAAGACTGTATAAATTCTATTGTAGTTCAGTTTATAAACCCATCATAAGAGACCTCGGGTTTCCTTTATTCTCCTAAGTAGGACATGATATATATAAAGTATAAACTGAGTTTACAAGCATAAATATTTATATGCAAATACTATACTATTAGCAATATAAATAATTCTTGGTTCTGTATTATTTAACTTCTACTGAAATCAATTACTATTTAGAAAAGCAAACCTAGATGGCTTAAGGAACTACTACTACTTCTGCAAACTACATTAATGAATTTATAAAACATCATGGAAATAAAAGACATTTATTTTTCATCAGTATTTAGAAATCATATCTAATCTATGTTAATTAACTCTCTTCATGTACTAGAGCACATCGCTAATGGTGAAAGTAAAAATACAGGAAGACATATATATTCATTCTACTCATTCATTTTAATACATAGAATAGATCTAATAGCTCATAAAATTTAACATTTTAAATAGTTAAATAACATCTATCAAACAAGTAGTTTTCATAATAGTTCAACAGTTCAGAAATGAAATAAATATAGCAAGTAAAACCTGATAACTTGATAGGGTGGACAAACACCCAAAGAGGCTTGTTCCTCCCAACCTTCTCCAGAAGAAGTAGCCAAATTACTTGCTCCGTTGGACCCTCGAGCCTGTTTACTGAACCACTAGGAAGAAGTCTCTGTGTAGAAGCAAGGCACTAAGGTTGTACTTCAGCAATGATGGAGACTTGCATACACACCTCACATATGTACTTCAGCAATCAATGGGGACTTTGTTAAGATTCAATATGCTAAGATAGATAATATCAGTGTTAGATTCAATTTCACAACAATGGCATATACAGGATCACTGAAAGAACAATAGGCACAACATAAACAAAAGAGGCACAGATTTATCCTGGGAAACCCTTATGGGGTAGAAAACCCAACAAAGCTTCCTCAATATAGATGACCAACAAATACAAATATTTAATCCCCAAACAAGAACTCCTTCTCCTCCATTGCAGATCTCTCTCTCTCACCTATGCGCAATCCACAAGTGAGTGAAAGAGTAAGTGAGTGTGATAAATAAGGATCACACATCCTCTATTTATAGTTTACCTCACTTGACTTTTAACCCTAACTGGGTCGGCCCCAACTTAACCACTCAACATCATGCTGACTGGGCCGACCCCACTAGGGGACTTAAACACCCCATTAAAACTAACTCTGGGCCGACCGCATTAGGGAAGTCTAATAACCTAAGTTACCACATTCCGACGAAGGAATAAACATCTCTGGATATACAATAAGGTCCCAACGAAGGAATGAAACATCTACGGATAAATTACAAATAGAATATTCTTAGAAGTTACAATATTTCAATACTCCCCCTTAATGAAAAGGATATTCTAACAACATCTGCAAGAGAAAGGAGTCATCAACTACATGATACATGATAAATCTATAAATCATTGGAAGCTTTCTTCAATTCTCATCAGTAACTCAAATAGTTACCGGAACATCTTCAAGATCTTCAATACTGGAACATCAACATCTTCAGTACTGAGTCTTCATCTTCTGCAACACTTGATCAGCTACAACATCAATATCTAGATCTTCCTATCAACAACATCATCTGGATCTGTCGATCAACAGGATCATCATTTGGATATCTCGACCAACAACATCATCTGAATCTCTTGATCAACAACATCATCTGGATCTCTCGATCAATAGCATCATCATCTGTATCTCTCGATCAACAACCTCATTGTCTGGATCTATTGATCAACAACATCTGCAATACACATGACCCCATTACGGGATGGTCAATCCTTATCAATTTAGGACATAAATCCAAGGATGATGCAATCTAGATCCACTTACGGGATGATCAATCCCTATCAATTTAAGACACCACAACATGTCTATGGATGAGTCAATCTAGATCTACTTACAAGATGATCAATCCTTATCACTTTAGGACATAAGTCTAAGGACGAGGTAGTCCTATCACGTACATTTTGAACCAAAGGTTCAGCGATGATGCAATCCTATCACGTACATTTTGAACCAAAGGTTCAGGGATGATGCAATCCTATCACATACATTTTGAACCAAACGTTTATGGATGATGCAATCCTATCACACACATTTTGAACCAAACGTTCAAGGATGATGCAATCCTATCACGTACATTTTGAACCAAACGTTCAGGGATGATGCAATCCTATCATGTACATTTTGAACCAAGCGTTCATGGATGATGCAATCCCATCACGTACATTTTGAACCAAACGTTCAGGGATGATGCAATCCTATCATGTACATTTTGAACCAAATGTTCAGGGATGATGCAATCCTATCACTTACATTTTGAACCAAACGTTCAGGGATGATGCAATCCTATCATGTACATTTTGAACCAAAGGTTCAGGGATGATGCAATCCTACCACATACATTTTGAACCAAGCATTCAGGGATGATGAAATCCCATCATGTACATTTTGAACCAAACGTTCAGGGATGATGCAATCCTATCACATACATTTTGAACCAAACGTTCATGGATGATGCAATCCTATCACGTACATTTTGAACCAAAGGTTCAAGGATGATGCAATCCTATCACGTCCACTTAGACAAATTCTAAGGACCACACATCGACCTCATCGTCGGTATCATCGAAACAGGTATCCTCATCATCGATACAAGTATCTGCATCATCGATACAAGTATCCTCATCATCGATACATGTATCCTCATCATCGATATAGGTATCCTCATCATCGATATAGGTATCCTCATCAGTGATACAAGTATCCTCATATCATCATCGACCATATCACTCCCCCTTTCGAGGAGGGTCCTTCTAAGCTACACCAAGCTTGTCTCAGAAATAATCAAACATTACTCGAGACAGAGGTTTGGTCAATACATCAGCAACTTGCTCATCAATTCCCACATGCTCGAGCTTTATAGCTCCTTTTTGCACCTTATCTCGTATATAAAATATCGGATCTCTATGTGCTTTGAGTTGTCATGGAATACTAGATTTTCTGTCATCTTGATACAACTCTAGTTGTCACACAGGATCACAGTGGGGTCCATCTCTAAGTCAAACAATCCTAATAACAACTTCTGAAGCCATATCGCTTCACAACTAGCAGAGCAAGCAGCTATATATTCCACTTCAGCTGTGCTGAGACCCACACTAGAATGCTTCCTGCTAAACCACGAGATCATGGAAGATCCCAAACAATAACATCCTCCCGATTAGCTCTTCCTGTGTGATACACTTCCTACACAATCAACATCTTTGTAGCCATACAATCTGAAGTCATGATCTCCAAGATAACATAGACCAAAGTATACCGTACCCTTTAGGTACCTCATCACATGCTTTGCAGCTATCAGGTGAACACGTCTAAGTTCTACTAGATACTGACTCAAGGTGTTCACAGCAAAGCATATATATGGCTTGGTATTCGTCAGATACATCGATGACCCAATAATTTGTCTGTATAGAGTTACATCCACCAATTCTAACAATTCATCAGCCAACAACTTCAAGTTGGAATCCATGGGAATGGTCATGGATTTACATCCCAACATATCAAATATTTTCAAGATTTCCACAACAAAATTTCCCTGGTTGAGAAAGATTCCTTCTGGGCCTTGCCATACTTCCGGACCTAGGAAGTAATGCATCAATCCGAGATCTTTCATCTCAAATTTCATAGCTAGTTTCTTCTTGCTTTCCATGATCTGTTTCTCATTTCCTGTCAGAAAGAGATCATCCACATATAGTAATAGCATGATAGGTTCATCATCCATAACCTTAAGGTAAAGGTTAGGATCATCTTTACTTTTGGTAAATCCCAAGCTTGTCAAGAAGCTATCAATTATGTAATTGAACATCATTCACACTCTGCATTGAGTGATCTTCTGCATATCTATCTGTGTCATCTCCCATCATATGGGTCTACTGATATGAGCCTCAAGATCATTCGAACTCTATGGTGAGTTCCTTCTTGAATCTATCTAGAGAATAATGTCATTTGTATATAGAAACCATCTTCAACCTTGTAGCAAAGGTTGAAATCCGCATCACCCGTGGTGATCATTAAGCTCATCAAATGAATATCGATCCTAGGTACTTGTTGAACCCATATAGAGCTTTCTCGAATCGAATCCTAGGAGTTTGCTTGATATGCACTTCTCCTTTAATTACACCATTCAAGAGAACGGTCTTGTCATCCATGGGTGTAATCTATCTCTGGAAGTGTGTCTAGCCACTTGGAGCAAACATATCATCATGATCCTCTCACTCTTTCTAAGAGAATCCTCTAGCCATGAGCCTTCTATAGTATGTTTGATTTGTAAGTCTTCTTGTTGAACATCCATCACTTGTTCTTTGGAACAAGTGTTCATCATCCTTCCTTTGTAGATCATAGAACATGATCTTTCCTACAAATCAAATTTAATTACATGATTAGTAATACTTCATAATCATCAAATCATGTTGACATGATAACATATTATACATACTAATATGATTCACATAGTTATGCAACTATCTTGAACAATACTTTGGCACAACACTTTTCCATATCATGTATGCATACAGAGGCTATCTAGATGCCTTCCATATCTACCAGAACATACTATCAAGAGCGTGCACAACTCTCAGTATGTCAACAAAGAGGTTTCATTCTAGACAAGCAATAATGGAATGTTTGTCCAACTTACCCATCATATGCATATTAGTAGTATACTGTTCAATGCTATATGAATGCTTACACTATGCATGATATATTCTAGGAATACAAATATGCATACAACTATTACGAGCAATATCATTAACTATTCAGAGATTCAATCAACTCAAATAATTATCTTTTATGTTTGTGTGATTGCCTCCCGTTTGCTCTCTGTTTTCTCTTTGTGATAGCATCATGATCACATGTCTTTGAAATTCTATCCATTCTCGTAAGTAGAGCTTCTATGTGATCAAATACTATGGATGAGTCTTTTTCTTTATGTCATCATGGTCATAGAACTTGATTTGTCTTTCTTGATGTACCTTTCATGTTAGCAGAAAACATCATCCTCATACAACACAACAAGTGTATTAGGACAACCATAAGTGTCATAACCCTAATCAATGAATGTCTTCTATGATTCACATGCATTCATACTTTTACTAAGGTGATCAGAAAATCTAAAATTAATCATGATTGTACTAACCCCAATAATATGAAGACAAACATATTATGAACTTAATCATGAAACAGATTTCAAGACATACCTGTATCTTCTCAAGTCATACTTATCGAGTGGTCTTCTCTATAAGGGTAAAACCCTAACCATCCAAGGTAGATCACTTGTAAACATATTATGTATGTTCATGGTTCTAGGATGATAGAATATTAGTGCCATTTAAACCTTCTTCATTTCTTCCCTATGAGTCTCCCAACTTTGCTAGGGTTTCTTCTTACTTGGAAACCCTAATCTTCAATATCCTTCCTCCCACAACATTTTGATGGAGGATTAATATCTATGATGAATGGATTCCAAATCCATTATAAAAGTTTCCAATGTTGCATCAGGTGTCTCCAACATTGTATTAGGTCCTTCCATAGCTAAAAACTGAAAACCGTAAGTCAGAGCTTCTTCCTCCTCTTCCTTGATTTCCTTTGTTGAGCCATTTCATATGTGCTGTATTTTTTCTAGTGCATCTCTGTAATTTCAGATCTACAGGGTCTGAAACTTCGGCCTGTGGTATCCTGACCTGTCATCTTTCCAACCCTATAGGTTTGAGCTTCATTGGATTCTCCATCAGAGAGATATGATCTGTTTCCCAACATGACCTGTTTAAGGGATGAAACAACATAAGGAACTTGTATGGAGTGCCGCGTTTCACTGTTTCCACTTCGGCCTCTGAAACTTAGACCTGTGAAACTAAAGTCCATTCCCTAATTGTCACTTTTTATGGAATTACATTTGGAGCTTCCAATCCTAAGATATGACCTTTTCCCCTAGGTCACTTGTTTAGGACTGCATTCTGGAAGAGGCAGAAACCCTAACTTGTATGGATCATATCTCAGAAAGTACAACGAATCTAAGGCTGAAACTCAGCAAAAAGGTACAGATAAATTGCATCTTCATCCTGTCCAATTTTTAGATCCTGAACCTTCACCAAAATGGATTTATAGCAAGAGTGACATGATGACTAGGTTTTGCTATACAAAACCCTAACTTTCAAGTTGTCGCAAGTGAAGTAAGTGTCGTAAGTGCCATACATTTCCTTCCTTTAGGATAGTTCTGATACCATGTTCAGATTCAATATGATAAGATATATAATATAAGTTTTACATTCAATTTCACAACAATAACATATACAAGATCACTGAAAGAACAACAAGCACAACATAAACACAAGAGACACATATTTATCCTAGGAAACTCTCATGGGGTAGAAAACCCAGCAAAGCTTCCTCAATATAGATGACCAACAAATACAAAAATGTAATCCCCAAACAAGAGCTACTTCTCCTCCATTGCAGGTCTCTCTCTCTCTCACCTATGCGCAATCTACAAGTGAGTGAATTTGTGAGTGAGGGTGATAAATGAGGATCACACATCCTCTATCTATAGTTTACCTCACTTGAATTTTAAGCCTAACTAGGTCGGCCCCAACTTAACCACTCAACATCATGCTGACTGGGCCGACCCCACTAGGGGACTTAAACACCCCATTACAACTGACTATGGGCCAACCCCACTAGGGAAGTCTAATAACCCAAGTTACCACATTCCGACGAAGGAATAAACATCTCTGGATATACAATAAGGTCTCGGTGGAGGAATGAAACGTCTCCGGATAAAGTACAAATAGAATATTCTTAGAAGTTACAATATTTCAACAAACTTGCATAAATATCACTACCTCTGCACTCAGCAGGAAAACTCTGCACTTAGCTGGAATAAGACAGTCTTACTTTGCAACTCAAAACATAGCTTCCCTTCATCGAATCTCTTGTGTGCAATTTCTAGCAAAACCACAAGGTAAATTCCCTCGTTAGAGAAAGTGTGTGCCTCTGCTCAAATTGGATGGCTATAAAAAGATGCCTATGTCTTTTGGTGGTCAGTTTTCCATTCAATGAGCCATAAGATCCAGTTCCATATTCTTGGGAACTTGACCACAATTTAAGGGAGTTGTCCCATAACAACAGCTAGTTACTGAGTTTAGATGTTGCCACTTGTCCATTGCCTTCTACCCCAGATTCCATTCCTTCTAGTGGGTCAGTAAACACTCTTTCAACAGTCTCTTTGGGTGAGTGTCTCTTATTTTAATTTATTAAATAATAATATTATTCATTTACAGTCATCCTTGACACTTGGTAAAATATAAAACTTTACAATAAAAGTTAAGGTAATGTTTTTCCCCAAACATAAAACGTCTCAAATACTAGGTAGGTTACATACACCCCCTCTTAAGCTCAACATCGTACTCGATGTTGCTTATTCTTCATTAGATCCTCCCTAGAACAGAATTGGATATGTTGCCCGCATATTACTTTCCAATTTCCAGGTAGATTCATATGGGCTAAGGTGCTTCCATTGCACCTTTACCTGCCCTATGGTACGATTCCGGAGCATAATTTTCCTCCTGTCTAGGATACAATCCAGTTCGACCTGAAAATATCCTTCGGGATCCACCTGCAAGTCATTCCAATTGATCGCATGAGTAGCATCATGCACATACTTTTTCAAAACAGAAATATGGAAAACGTTATGTATTCTCAGATTAGATGGTAAAGCCAACTGATATGCAACTGGTCCAATTCTTGATAGAATTTCGAACGGTCCACAATACCTGGGTGCTATTTTAGCACAAATCCCAAGCTTAAAATAGATTTTCTTGGGTTTTACTTTAACAAAAACATGATCTCCTACCTGAACTTCCTTTTCAGTTCGTTTCAGATCTGCATAATGTTTTTCTCTGTCTTGTGCAATTTTTAAATTGCCTTGTACCTACTTCACAGTTAGTTCCATCTCTTTTAACAAATCTACTCCTAACATCAATCTGTCAACATGATTACCCCAAGAAATAGGAGTATTGCATTTCCTACCATACATAATCTCAAATGGACTAAGTCTAGCAGAAGCTTGGTAGTGATTATTGTAAGCAAATTCTACTAAATGTAAATAATCTTCCCATTTAGTTGGTTGAACTTTAACATACATTCTTGACATGTCTTCTAAAATCTGATTTACTCTTTCAGTTTTTCCGTCAGTTTGTGGGTGAAAAGATGTATTGAAATTTGACTTAGTATCTAAACCTTTAAATAATGTTGTCCAGAAATTTTCAGTAAACTTAGAGTCTCGATCAGAAATTATTACCTTAGGAATTCCATGTAAACGAAAGATTTGCTTCATAAACACATCAACAATGTTAACAACTTTAAAATTAGTTTTAACAGGAATGAAATGAGCTTCTTTACTAATCTTATCCACAACTACCATTATTGAATCATTCTTCTTTTGATTTATAGGAAAACCAGTTATAAAATCAATACTTATAATTTCTCACTTCCATTCTAGAATTGGAAATGGTTATAATAGGCCAGTTGGGTGTTGATGCTCATATTTATTCTGCTAACATTCAAAGAACCTAGCTATGTATTCAGCCACTTCATTTTTCATGCTTGGCCAAAAGTAGGCCTTTCTCAATAATGTTATCATTTTCTGGTAACCAAGGTGTCCCGAATAAAGACTTTTATGTATTTCATCTAAAATCATCAACTTAAATTTTGATACATTAGGCACATAAAGTCTATTTGTATATGTCATTAAACCTTTTTCATTTATGATGTAATCTATTATTAAATTTTCAGATACATTTTCAACAACTTTTTCACATGATTTCTGATAATTTTGATCTTCCTTAATTCCTTCTTCAAGCTGATTTTCCAGATCTGTTTTATAAGTGTTGATTCCTGCCACAAAATTTAATTTTGCGTTTCTGCTTAAGGCATCAACAACTTTATTTTCTTTACCCTTAATGTGTTGAATCTCAAAATCGTATTCGCTAAGGAAATCTAACCACCTACCTTGCCTTGCGTTTAGATTTGGTTGATCCAACAAGTATTTTAAACCTTATTATCTATCATTAATGAAAACTTCCTACCAATCAGGTGATGGCGCCACATATTTAAGGCATGTATCACGGCTTCCAACTCTAGATCGTAGGTTGCGTAGTTATTTTCATGAATTTTTAGCTTCCTTGACTCATACGCTATTACATGACCTTCTTGAGTTAAGACCCCACCAAGTCCATCGTTGCATGCATCAGTGCATACAACAAAGTCCTTATTTGGATATGCAATTTTTAATATAGGTGTTTTGGTTAACAATTCTTTCAATTTCTTAAAACTCTCTTCACACTTTTGATCCCAATTGAATTTATTTCCCTTTTTCTGCAAAGAGGTTATGGGATTTGCAATTCTGGAGAATTCTTCAATAAGTTTTTTGTAGTAACCTGTGATTTCCATGAATGATCGTACATCAATTACGTCTTTCGGGATAGGACACTCATTAATTGCTCTTATTTTATCTGGGTCGACTACGATCCCATCTTTATATATTACGTGACCTAAGTATTGTATTTTATCTTTGTAAAAGTCACATTTATTGAATTTAGCATAAAGTTGGTGTTCTCTTAAAACTTGCAAAATTATCCTTAAGTGTTCATCGTGTTCTTCTTTAGTCTTAGAATGAATTAAGATATCATCAATGAAAACAATTACAAACTTATCTATATACTTATGTAAAACATTATTCATTAGACACATGAAGACTTCTGGAGAGTTAGTTAGCCCAAAAGGAATAACTACGAACTCGTAATGTCCATAATGGGTCCTGAAATCTTTAAAAATGTCTTCACCTTTTATCCTGACTTGATGGTATCCAAACCTCAAGTCTATTTTAGAAAATATTGTTGTTCCATGTACTTGATCAAATAGATCATCTATGCGGTGCAAGGGATATCGATTTTTAATAGTCATTTTATTTATCTAATGGTAGTCTATGCATAAACGCAAAGTACCATCCTTTTTAACAAAGATGATAGGTGCTCCCCAAGGAGACACACTTGGCCTTATGTAACTTTTATCAATTAGTTCCTTTAACTGTGAATTTAGTTCATTAAGTTCTAGAATGTTCATTCTGTAAGGAGCCTCTGAGTTTGGTACTGCACCTGGTACTAACTCAATGGTGAAATCTAATTCCCTTTTCGGAGATAGTCCTGGAATTTCTTCCGAGAATACATAAAAAAAGTCCCTTAGAATTGGGATGTCTTCCATTTTTATCTTTATCAGTTGTATGTTCGTCATTAATTACATTTACAAGAAACATTTTACATCCTTTCCTTACAACCCTTTTTACTTGCAAAGCAAAAATTGGTCTAATAGAAGTTTTTCTATGGATTCCTTTTATTGTTTCAGTTTCTCCTTCATTATTTAAACAAGTAAACGAATTTTCAAAACAATTCAGCACTACCCTATGCTTTTCCAACCAATCCATTCCTATTAATACATCATAAGACCCTGATGGTAATATATTCAATTTAACTTGCGTCTTTAACTGACTCATAAGAAAATCACAACTTTTAACAAATTCTACAACTTTTCTTTTGGTTCCCGTTGCTAACTGAACCAACCATGATTGATCAAACTTTTATACTTTTAACTTGAAACCTTTTACTAATTCAGGTGATATGCAACTCAAAATTGCACATGGATCAATTAAAATAGAGATAGATCTATTTTGTAGCATACCTTTGATCTCGACCATTTAAGTTTGATTGTCTGCTTGTCGGGTTTCCAACGTTGCGTTAATCCTGGGCATTTCTCTTGTTATATCATCAACTGTTGGTTCTGCTTGCATTGTATGAATGTTGCTGACTGTTTTTCTCCTGTGTGGGAAGTTTGCTCTAGTATGTGGCCCTTGATAGTCATAACATTTTAATGGTGGTCTTTGTTCATTATTTTTTGCATTATTATTATTATTATTGTTATTAGGCATGTTTCTTGTAGCTGTGTAATTTTGTGGTGCATTACTTCTGAAATTATTGCCTTGAAAAATTATGTTAGTGAAATTCCGCTTAGTATTTCCAGAATTCTGGTTAAAACTTTTCTTTTTATGCTCAAAATTACTAGGTTTGTTATTCCTCCAGTTAGACGTACCTTCGCTTTTTATGTTATGTTCATAACATAAGTTGGCCTTTCTCATGGATTCTTCAAGAGTTGTAGGGTTGTCGTATTCAATTCTATATTTTATATTAAAGGGTAAGCAACTTAGAAACCTTTGTGCTTTAGGTTTTTCTTCCACTATATAAGGTACATACCTTAACAGACTTAGAAATTTACTACTTAACTCTTTCATACCCATAGAACCCAATTTTAAATCATAAAATTCTTTTGTTTTCTCTTCGTAGTATTGTTCAGACATAAACTTTCTCTTAAAATATTTCTTAAATGCACTCCAAGTTATGCTATTTTCTTTAATACTTTTTACTCTCTTAATATCCTGCCACCAAATGTCTGCTTTCCTAGTCAGATTGTAAATGGCCATCTTAGATTTTAATTGATCTGAGTAATCATATATTTGGAAATATTTCTTCATATCAGATAGCCATGCTTCGGCTCCCTTTTCATTTTCACCGTTAAATGTTGGGGCTTTTATCTTCTTAAATTCCCCTGAAATCTATTCATAATGTTTGTGCTTTCTTTTCTTAGGACTGCAGTCACTGTCATTGTTGTCTCGATCATACTTAAGTTTTCTTCTATAAGTTTTATCATCTGATTCGTAAGAAGAGTCACTTTCGCTTTTATAGTATTTTACTTTCTTACCTCTGTGTTGGTAGGACATGGTTCCATACTCAGATTTTATTTCTATTCTCTTATCTTTTTCATCATTATGATATTTTTCTAGTAAAATCTGATTCAGCTCCTCCTGAGCTCTTAAAAATCATTCATTCTCTTCTTTAACAGTTATTATCTCAGCTTTTAAATCTTTAACTGTACGTAAAAGTTCAGATGATTGATCATTTAGTTCTACATAAATTTCTTCGTTAACTTGTTTATGTTCATTATTATTGCGTTCACTATGATGATATCTGTCCTCTGCAGATTCTTCTGTTACCTCCATAACTGCAATTTAAATATCAAACTGTTATGTACATAAACAAATTAAAAACAAAATTAGTAAACTATGTTTTTTGTTTCCATTTTCGGTTGTGTGCGTGAGCCTTATTCAAGACTAGAGTTTGAACTCGTGCTCTGATACCACATGTAACATCCCCAAAATTCATAAAAAATTAAAATTTTTCTAAGTGGTCTATTTGCCAATAAATGCTATGCAGAAGTATTCAACATCTAAAATTATTGTTTAAATAAAAGCGTCATCTCATAAATTATCCTTAATTATTTAATTGTCTAAATGACAATTAAATAGATACTGTCGTACCACTTAGATATGTAATCGTCATTAATTATATGTTGTAACGACATTCAGTTGAATCTATAATCCTATGTTTGAAAGATATAATACTGTCTATTTTATCGTATTATACTTACATAACTTCTTTGACTAGAATGTTTGGGTACACAGGGTACTACCAAAGGACCGAACACCAAGAGCAACCGCTTCACACAAACAGATCACAGATCAACACACCGATGTTTTGACGTGGTTTAAACCCTATTGAGGGAAACACTCCATGGCCCCGGCCAAATAGCTTCTATGGGACAATTTATTATGCAAAGAAAGAAAGTTACAAATGATCTTCTCATAATCGATCAACTAAACAATGACCCTCCATGCTCTTTAAATAGAGATCATGGACCAATCGGGTGTTAAGCCACGGATCAAGGTTAGGTTTGATCTAAGAGAAGTTGAGCCGTCGGATCACTCTATGTCGGAAACATATCGTGACCGTCGGATTAAGTATTTACAAATGTATACTAATGCATACTAAATAAACACACTATCCCTAACGAATATATTACACAAGTTGATCTTAACTAACTCCTAAGTGTCTAAATATCCTAACATCCCCCCTTAAGAACAACTTGGGATAGGATTGAAGGATTTACAAAGGTGACACTATTAGGAGAAGGAAGGAGGCATTAGAGCCTATCCCCCCTTAATGACAAGTTCCTGAACTCCTAACATAGATCGAAGTTTAGAAAACTTCGCTTCTGTAAGAGACTTGGTGAAGATGTCTCCAACTTGATCATCTGTAGGGCAAAAGAGCACTTCAAGAACCCGATCATGAACAAGATTTCTGATGAAGTGCATATGTAGCTCAATGTGTTTGCTACGTTGATGTAGAACTGGATCTTTGGCAAGCTTGATGGCACTTTGATTGTCGCACCAAAGTGGAGTAGGCTACTGCTGCTCGAATCCAAACTCTGAAAGGATTTGTCGAAGCCATAAAGCTTCCTGACTGGCATTGACGGCTGCTCGATATTCTGCCTCTGCTGAAGAAAGAGCAAGAGCTTGTTGTTTCTTACAAGCCCAAGTAATAGGTCCAGATCCCAGACTGAAAACATAACCTGTAGTAGACTTTCGATCATCAGGATCGCCGGCCCAATATGAATCAGTGAAACCAACCAACAAAGGTTTTCCCCCTGCACTGTAATGAATCCCAAACTGAAATGTACCTCGAATATATCAAAGTATTCTTTTAGCTGCTTTCCAGTGACTTTCATGAGGTGTCTGCATATAAAGGGCAACTCGACCAACGACAAAGGAAAGGTCAGGACGGGAATGAGTCAAGTATAAAAGACTACCAACAAGCTGACGATACAAGGTGGCATCTACTTCAAGTGAAGTACAAGTGGCAGAAAGTTTGACTCCAGACTGGAAGGGAGAAGGGGCTGGTGTACAATCTTCCATGTGAAAGCGACGAAGAAGGTCACAAGCATACTTAGACTGAGAAAGAAAGATTCCTTCTTTGGTTTGCAGAACTTGGAGACCAAGAAAATAATGAAAATGTCCTAAGTCTGACATTTCAAAGGTTTGTTTAAGACTGGATTTCACATGGGTTATAAGCTTAGGGTCACTACCAGTAAGAATAAGGTCATCAACATATAGAACAAGTATGATGAGATGGTTTCCTACTTTCTTGGTATAGACATTAGGGTCAGAATGACATCTATAAAAACCAGTGTCAAGAAGAAAGTTATCCATTTTGGCATACCAAGATCTAGGAGCTTGCTTAAGTCCATATAAGGATTTCTTAAGGTGGCAGACAAGGCTAGAGTTATTCTGAACATAGCCAGGAGGTTGTTCCATGTAAATTTCCTCCTGTAAATCACCATGTAAGAAGTCAGACTTGACATCCATTTGATGGACTTCCCAGTTGTGTAAGGCTGCAAGGGACAGAACAAGGCGGATGGAGTTCATTTTGGCGACAGGAGCAAAAGTTTCATTGTAGTCAATCCCTTCAACTTGGGAAAAACCTTTGGCAACTAACCTTGCCTTAAGTCTTTCAACACTTCCATCTGATGCATACTTAGTTCTGTAGACCCATTTACATCTGACAAGTTTTCTTCCTTTTGGAAGAGGTACAAGATCCCAAGTATCGTTCGCCATTAAGGAACGATATTCTTCATCCATGGCTGCATCCCAATCTGGATTCCATGAAGCTTCTGCAAAAGTTTCTGGATCATGATTCTCGGAAACTTGAGCCAAAAGAGAAGAGGCTTGCTGAAACTGAGAACGTGTTCGACGTTGATCTCTAGGATCACTGGCAAGATCACCAGCTGCTTCACATGTTGAACGGACCCATCGAGGAAGCACTTGTGCTGGTGCAACTGGAGGAACATGAGCAGGCAGAGGTGGATTTTCATCCTCACTGTCATCATCAGAAACTGGAGTTGGAAACCTATCAAGGAAGTTGGAAGAAGAAGAAGGAGGCACAAACGCCGAATCAGGCTTGCAGGCCAAAGATGGCACAATCACCGAGTTAGGCTCGCAGGCCAAGAGATTTTCATCAAATTTAACATCTCTTCTAATGATTATAGCATGAGAATGTGGTTGAAGAAGTCTATAACCTTTTACATCTTCAGAATATCCAACAAATATGCACTTTTCACTTTTAGGCTGCAATGCTTTCCGTTTTTCATCCGGAATGTGAGCCCATGCTTCACTACCAAACACACGAAAGTGACTTACATCAGGTTTAGTTTTACTCCATGCTTCTTCCGGTGTTATACCTTGTAATGCTTTTGTGGGGGTGAGATTAACTATGTAATTTGCACGATTAATGGATTCAACCCAAAATTGAAGACTTAGTCCCTTAGATTGGATCATACAATTAGCCATTTCTTTTAAAGTGCGGTTCTTCCGCTCAGCTACACCATTTTGTTGTGGTGTATATGGAACAGTGTGCTGTTGTTGGATGCCTTGTTCAGTGCAGAAAGTAGTGAACTGTTTGTTAACATATTCTCATCCATTGTCAGATCTTAACTTAATAATTTGATGACCAGATTGTTTTTCAACAAGGGCCTTGTAGGCCAAGAACATGTTAAATACTTCACTCTTAAGTTTTAGGAAATAAACCCAAGTGCGTCTGGTGTAATCATCAATGAAAGTTAAGAAATATTTGAAACCAAAAAAGGAAGCAGATGGAAGAGGACCACACAAGTCACTATGCACAAGCTCCAAGGGAACCGAGGCGTGCCAAGAGGCATGTTTGTCAAAACTGTCCCGATGATGTTTTCCGAGTACACAATCGAAACAAACACCATCTCTGCAAGATACCATCGGAAGACCTGTAACCATATTTTCATTACATAGTTGTTGCAATGAGCGATAATTTAAGTGACCAAATCGCTCATGCCAAAGTTTGCTCAAGTTATCACTATGAGCAACAAAAACTGAAGGGAAAGGTGATGACCCAAAGTTGTTAAACTTGTACAACCTGGTAATATCATCAACAATTTCGGTAGCTAGGACCTGTTGAGGATCTTTAAAATCCTTGCTTACAACTTGGTGAGGTGTAAAGGTCACAGTTTTACCTTCACCAGAATGAGTGATCTGATAGACTGATAACAAATTGCAGGAAATTCTTGGAACACATAGTACATCACTAAAATGACCATTATCTACTGGAACTGTTCCAGCTCCTACAACACTTAGAGATCTGTTATCACCAACAAATATTTGTTTGGTGTTACATTCATGCATAGTAGAAAAGATGGCTTGATCCTTAGCCATATGATCAGATGCTCCAGAATCAATGAGCCATTCATTTGAAGTAGAAGAAGAAGATGCATTATAAGAATAACCAGAAGAACAAAGTGCATGTCCATGAGAGGTAGATTCTGAAGGCGAATCTAGGTTGATGTGGTGCTTCTTCATTGCTGCTTCCAAGGCTGCCATCTTCTTGAAACACTTAGATTTATCATGATTATCTTTCTCGCAATAGTTGCAATGACGCTCAGTCTTCTTGCCTTTTGGTTTGGATCGTTTGTCATTTTTTAAAGAAGGAGCTGACTGAGAGGGTTTGGGACCCTTGTTTGACTTATTATTGCGAAAATTTTGTTTCTTGGGAGGCTTGGACTTTTTTTTTCTGTTGGGACAATAAGGCTTTCCCAGATGTATCTGCATTGTTGATTATTCCAAGATGAATGAGTTTATCTTGTTATCTAATCAGGTAATCACAAAAGGATTCAAGACTACGCTCTTGATAGCTAGCTGCATTCAAGGATGCTTTCATGGAGTAAAATGTAGATACAAAAACAGAATATGCAGGTCCAAGTTTGGAAAGAATATGATAAATTCACTGTTTGTCTTCCCTCTCAATCTTAGATTCTGCACATAAGAGTTTAAGAGTTTTGTACTTAGATAAATAATCTTGAATGCATGAAAAGTCATTTGGATTTAAAGAAATTGTAGGACCCCTCCTTTATGGTCCCCTTGAACTGAACCTGAAACTTTAAAAACTTCATACAAACAAATTAGCCATTATAGTTATTGGAAAAATAAAATAAAAGAGTGAATAACTTAACAAAAATAAGCAAACCTTAACCTGTCAACCCGATCCAGCTGGTCCATTGTTGTCTGCGTCTTCCGTAGGATCCCTCCAGCAAAGCTCGTTTAACCATAGGCGAAGCAACCGTTAGCTTCGCCACCCAACCATAGGCTCATGCTTTCAGTCGCATGGCCTCCCCCGAGCTTTGGGTCGTAGAGCTCACACAAGTATTTCAGAAATTTAGCTTGGGCTTCCCTTCCCACCAGGATTTCTAAGCCAAACCCTTAGATAGCAGCAAGTCTTTGAGGCATTCGAAAATTACGACAATCGTCCAAATTATGGGCCCTTTACCCATTCCCTAAGCCTTCCTTATAAAGGAAAATCTCATGCGACACATGTCGCTTCATGCATAATTAATTATTTTTAATTAATTATTTAATTAAAACACTCACCCATCCAAGTGTCAGTTTCTTTGGGAAGTGCACCTACACCCCTAAGTTTGCTCTAGTTTGTCCCCCAGATATTTTAATCAACTCCTAGCTTTTAGTTGACTAGGTGTCTAATCTTAGGATTCTATTTTGCTCCTAAATAATGATTTCTATTATTTTAAATGCTCAACAAAATAACTATTCATGTGCAAATGTCTAAACTATTTTTATGCATTTGCCAAGTAATAATCTAGAGTTATTCTCCTAAGTTTTTATGCAGTTTAATTTAACAATCAAACTCACTAGGATCACGGTGCCGCGCCGTTGGGCTCCTGGTTCCTTCATTTTTAATTCCCTGACATTGCACCACTCCGTCGGGCCCACTCATCCATGGTTTCCATTCCTTGGCATGGTACCGCATCGTTGGGTCCTTGCATCCATTCTTTCCGTTCTCGACAGGGTACCGCATCGTTGGGCCCTTCTGCCACCGTCTTTCCGTTTTGACTTGCGGGAACTCTTGTAGGGATTTTAGGAATCGTTACCATCCATCCTCCGTCTACATTCTATCTAGGGACTAATGGCGCTGAGGAGTGAGTCCGTTCTCACTGCGCGCCCCTCAACTCGTACGTGACCAGCTCCGTCGTGGCCCACCTCGTACGCCCTCACGCATTCCTCTTGAGCAAGCGGATCAATGCTTATCTGCTCATGCGTGGTATTCTTGTCGGAAGTCGACATCGTCGTCGCTCCCCCTGTGTGTGATTTACCCGTACTCTACGACCCTTCATGTTCCTTTATGTGTCCTTCGGTGAACCGTTTCACCTATCGCTACACACATTTCTCACACACATAAATCATTATTTTATTGATTTACAATCAATGGTAATCATAAATATACTCAAAATAAAATCAAAGGATTATTTTATTAATGTTTGAAACAGTCGGGTCACTAAGCAAGTTCCCTCAATGTCTACAGTAGTCTAGGGGCACTACATACACCCCTACTTATTTAGAACTTCGTCCCGAAGTTCAGAATAAATGCGGAAAGCTATGATGCATCTCAGTTGCGTCCTCCCAAGTCACAAAGCTAAGGTTGTAGCTGTCCTACTATACTTTGACTTGATCAATCAGGGCTAATCATTAAGCAAGAACTAATCAATCAATTATACCACTCCACATATATAATTTAAATCCTTAATTCATTTATCAATTATTGTCGTCATTCACATCTTCAGGTTTTCCTCAATCTTTTAAGACGTATCAAGGCTCAAGAAACCACTTTATCGAAGTTGTTCGGCTGGGTCACTCGACAAGTGCCCTTAAGGTCCACAGTCATTTTAGGGGCATTACAGAAATCAACTCATTTTCGAGTTGATGACCTCGAATTTCATTGTGTTTACCAAACACAGTTTCCAACTTGTCCCAAGCAGCATTAGGTTCATCAATTCCAGATATGTGGAATCGCAAATCAGTAGAGATTGATATCCCAATCAATCCATGAGCTTCATCACATCTATTTGCCCATTTTATTTTCTTATCATCATCAGTGAGTTCTTTTTCTTTCCCTGTTGTCATTCTGAAAAGTCCCCTACTTCGTAGAACATCCTCCATACGAGATTTCCATGAGAAATAGTTGGAACTATTAAGTAGAATATCACAAGGGGCGGCCATATTTTTAAATTAATGGCTATAAAAGCAGAAACCAATAGTCTCGATGTGAAGAACTCGAAAAAATAAGCGGTTTCAAAAAAAACGACACTGAAAACTGACTCTGTATGATGAAGTTATGCTTAAACAAAGAAACTGTTGAATATGTCCCCAATAGTGACGTGGCAGCTAGAGAATGTCCAGCAAAAAAAAGAACCCCCCTCTTCCCAAGATAAACCTTTTGACAATCACTTTACAAGAAAGTTATTTTAAGTGAACCACTTTTGTAAAATAAGTGATTTCACTTTTACAATGATATCACTTTTAAATAGTGCAACAATAAATAAAAAACATAAGTGACGCACTTGTATTTTTATTTTTTATTATTTAAGTGAGATGCACTTTTACAATAAAGTAACTTGAAAATAGAAATTGCATGCACTTTTCTTTTTAAAAGTAACTTCCGACTTGAACTCAAGACCTATTAAGGAATAAAACAACTTTGAACCAAGTGAGCTAGATTAAAAAGTATGTAAAATATGGGAATAAGGAAGGGTTTTTTTTTTTTTTTTTTTACTCTTCTTGCTCAATTTGCGTGCTTTCCCTTTTTCCTGCAAAACAGAGCACAAATCGAAACAAAAAAAAAATTTCCACACTTGTGGAGTTAGATCTTGTTAGCTTGCCCGGAAAGTCTACGTTTTCTCTCTGTTTCTGATTTGCCGAGATCGCGCAAAGTGCACGGCAAAGAGCATACGCAGCCGAAAAAACCCTTTCCCTTTCTGTTTCTGATTTGCCGAGATCGCTCAAGGTGCACGGCAAAGAGCATATGCAGACGGGAAAGCAACAATCCGAACCAAAAATCTAACAGTAAAAAAAAATGAAATATGAGATTTTTTCTTTTCAAAAAACGAAAAAAAAAATGCGTCACTGTAACATTATACCTTCAGATCTGATGAAATACGCATTTCTGGAGCAACCGGGAACCATTTTCGATCAAACGAAAACTATTTCCAAATGGAAACGACACTCCGGACGCAATGGAACACCTCCCATAGCCTAGAAATGCACAGAAATACCAAAACTAAAAACCCTTTCGAGTTTCGGCAACAACAGTTCAAGATCTAGATCATAACCGGAAGCGGCACTTCATATAAGATTTGATACCATGTTTGGGTACACAGGGTACTACCAAAGGACCGAACACCAAGAGCAACCGCTTCACACAAATAGATCACAGATCAACACACCGATGTTTTGACGTGGTTTAAACCCTCTTGAGGGAAACACTCCACGGCCCCGGCCAAATAGCTTCTACGGGACAATTTATTATGTAAAGAAAGAAAGTTACAAATGAGCTTCTCATAATCGATCAACTAAACAATGACCCTCCATGCTCTTTAAATAGAGATCATGGACCAATCGGGTGTTAAGCCACGTATCAAGGTTAGGTTTGATCTAAGAGAAGTTGAGCCGTCGGATCACTCTATGTCGGAAACATATCATGACCGTCGGATTAAGTATTTACAAATGCATACTAATGCATACTAAAGAAACACACTATCCCTAACGGATATATTACACAAGTTGATCTTAACTAACTCCTAAGTGTCTAAATATCCTAACATAGAAGGAATATCATTGTCTTGTATATTAAATGCACTTGGTCCTAACATTCCATGTGTCGACATTTATTTAATTTGTCCTAAGCTGCTTGTACCACTGTGGGTTCATTTACCCTTATGAATTCAGGCATAAGCCATGAACTATTTTAGATGTAGAGTTATTATTTCATGTTTATGTTTCTTATGTCATAATTTAACTCATTTATTCATGCCTTAGCTTTTGTAGAAATGTTGAGAGTATAAATCTAAGAATTTATAGGTAAGACTTCTTTTGTTTGATAAGGAATAATCTGGTGTAAGCCTGAGACTTGCATAGCTTAATGCTAAAGCAATATACCTTTTACTTTGTACAAGACACATGTTTGATTCTAACTTAACAAGAATTGATAAATTACATGTTTACGCTAAAACCTCCATGGCAAGGAATTATACCAAAGCTATTATATTTAAAGTTTGATAAGGGTCAAAAGGTGGTATAGTTTGCAAGGTCCTAAACTATACGATAATGGTGACTTAAACCCAACTAATGTCATGGTCATGAATAATGATGAGTTATTTCGTGCACAAACTATAGGTTATACAAGATAGTGAATCGTATTTCAAATCCCATGTTATGGTTATAAAGATGAGCAAGAAACGAGCACCAACTATAGACTTGTGGGTTAAAGATTTCAGGTTGGTGGATGACAAGGCAAGGGATTAATGCAATCACGTGAATGAATTTAATGCTGCTCGATTCTATCAAAACCCTACTCCTACGTTTGGGATTTTGGTCTTTTCGTTAATGTGTGTATCTTCTTGGAGGAGAAATGCGGAGCCTTCTCAAATGCCAGGGTTGTGTAACCATCAACACTACCTGCAAGTTAGTTACAATCCGTCGTGGTTCTTATTGGTGGTCCTGTTGTGCAAATAGTTCAACTGCTTAGTTTTTCTTTTGGCCAGGGTTCAAAACCCACGAGGTAAGCTCTTACGATAGCATTGCTCTCGTTGATTACAGTTGTAAGCTTTCAGTTTGTTTTGATGGCGTTCTTAAATTTTTAACCACAAATATGGTTGTTTGACAGGGGCCATGGTCAAATTCCTCAGTGATGGATTTGTAATAGGAAAATGGAACTTGACTCTAGTGGTGGTGAAGCCATGGTAAGCCTCGGGGTCACCCCCATTTGTTACCTCTATCAAAGAAGGAAGGCTTGTTTGTTTTTATGATGCTCTTTTGCAATGTTGTTTGTTTTATTAAAGGAGCTGTGAGGCCAAGTAAGGGTAGGAAGGAAATTATACTGGTTGAAAGACCAGGGTTGGGCCTTCTTCCATTTTTTTATTGGAACAATGGTACAGGGTCTTCTAAGGGATAACCCTGGAGCAGTTTACTGCGAATGTAATTTTTATAATGGAAATCAATATGAATAACTTCTCTGTAACAATACTTATTGCATTTTAATGTTGTATATTTAATATGATGGCTCTTTTCTTTCGTCAGTTTGTAGTACGATGTAAACCTTTTAAATTTAAGAGTTCAGTAATGAAATGCTATGATTTCAATGCTACAGGGTTTGAACCTAACACTATCATGAGATTAAGTTTTGGTATTTTAAGTATTGAGGTAAACGTCTGGGCGATTTCTCCAAGTGGAGACTCGAACCCTCGACCTTCGTTTTGTTAATTTAAGAGAAGTGTTCATTTTTAAAATGTTAACACTGTGTAATGTTGATTCTCATTGAACCTATGGGTGAGCCCTTACGGGTCTCAATCCCAAAACTTGCATTTCTTCTATAACTATACATTTATCCGACAATGAGCCATGGGTTGATAATTTTGAAAAGTGATTTCGGTGTTAACTCGTAGCTGATTAATGGTTTGTTGAAATACAATACTGATAAAGATTATAGCCATGTAGACTGTGTAGCTGGGCGAGATCATTCTGAGACTCAAACCCTTTGTTACTGTTATAGATTCCTCAATAAATCTAAGCCTGTAAGAGGCAGTGTATTAATAGTTTTTGATCGGTGAACTGAGAGTTAAAATATTAATCATATTGATATATATAGATCAGGTTGCAAAGTAATATAATCGTTGATAACTGGGTACAGGGTTTGTAACTTGATTTATTTTACTCAGTTCTTAATACAGTAAATCATTTCTCGAAAATGATTGTATTCATATATAAATAATGTATTTAGGGTTTTAATACTTTATCCTGTAGCATGATATAGTATATCGAATAAACATTATTTTCACAGGTGGTGCATTCCAGTATTCAATTTGCTATTGATATATTTTGTAAATAATATGTGCTTATAATGTATCACACTTGTAAGTTTATCCATGGAAATTGATATTCATTCTATTATCATAAATGGATAATACTTGGTTTACATGGAATCGATTTCTATTTAATATATATATATATATATAGATAGATAGATAGATAGATAGATAGATAGATAGATAAGTTCTCTCTTTTGCGTAGAAGTGGATATACCACTGTAGATTTTGTTGATAAGAAAATTGTTTGAAAAACTTACTTCATTTAGCATAATGTTTGATATTTTGTCTAAGAATTGAAAAGTCATTCCTTAAGTATAAGTAGGTTGTCTTATAAGATAACTTCATTAATGTTTTATGTTTTGCACTATATTATGATAATCAAAGTTCCTGATAATGAAATAATATTCAGTTTATAAAATATGCAAAGAGTACATAGTCTATGGTTTCCATTTGCATTACCTTTGATAAACTTTGTTTATGTGGAAGATAAAGAATGTATAAATTCTAGTGTAGTTCAATTTATAAACCCATCATAGGAGACCTAGAGTTTCCTTTATTCTCGTGAGTGGGACATGATATATATAAAGTATAAACTGAGTTTATAGGCATAAATATTTATATACAAATACTATACTATTAGCAATATAAATAATTCCTGGTTCTGTATTATCTAACTTCTACTGAAATCTACTATATAGAAAATCAAACCTAGATGGCTTAAGGAACTACTACTACTTCTGCAAACTACAGTAATAAATTTAGAAAACATCATGGAAATAAAAGACATTTATTTGTCATCAGTATTTAGAGATCATATCTAATCTATGTTAATTAACTCTCTTCCTGTACAAGAGTACATCGCTAATGGCGAAAGGAAAAATACAGGAAGACATTTATATTCATTATACTCATTCATTTAATACACATAATAGATCTAATAGCTCAGAAAATTTAACATTTTAAACACCTAAATAATATCTATCAAACAAGCAGTTTTCATAATAGTTCAATAGTTCAGAAATGAAATATATATAACAAGTTGAACCTGATAACTTGATAGGGTGGACAAACACCCAAAGAGGCTTGTTCCTCCCAACCTTCTCCAGAAGAAGCAGCCAAATCACTTATTCGTTTGGACCCCCGAGGTTGTTTACTGAACCACTAGGAAGAAGTCTATGTGTAGAAGCAAGGCACTCAGGTTGTACTTCAACAATCAATGGAGACTTGCATGCACACCTCAATATGTACTTCAATAATCAATCGGGACTTGCATACATATCACTACCTCTGCACTCAGCAGGAATAATACAATATTACTTTGCAACTCAAAACATAGCTTCCCCTTATCGAATCTCTTGTGTGCAATTTCCAGCAAAACCACAAGGTAAATTCCCTTGTCAAAGAAAGTGTGTGCCTTTGCTCAAATTTGATGGATATAAAAAGATGCCTAGGTCTTTTGGTGGTCAGTTTTCCATTCAATGAGCCATAAGCTCCAGTTCCACATTCTTGGGAACTTGACCACAATTTAAGGGAGTTGTCCCATAACAACAGCTTGTTACTGAGTTCAGATGCTGCCACTTGTCCATTGCCTTCTACCCCAGATTCCATTCCTCCTTGGGGGTCAGTAAACACTCTTTCAACAGTCTCTTTGGGTGAGTGTCTCTTATTTTAATTTATTAAATAATAATATTATTCATTTACAGTCATCCTGGACACTTGGTAAAATATAAAACTTTACAATAAAAGTTAAGGTAATGTTTTTCCACAAACATAAAATGTCTCAAATACTAGGTAGGTTACAAATCAGTCCATGGTAGTACCGATACACCGATGCCATATCTGTACTACCAGTATCAATAGTCCAACCAACAATTACCTTTTCTGGCTACACTCGATCTTTCAGAGTTATCATGGTTGACCAATGATCCCATCTATCATGGCACTAGATGGCTAGCTATTCCGATGAAGTTGCCATCGGGCATCCAAAAGTTTGACGACAAACCGTGTGAGGATCCCAAAAACCATATAATGACTTATCATTTGTGGTGTTCGTCTAACTCCCTAATCGATGATTCCATCCATTTGAGATTATTCCAACGAACCCTCACTGACACTGCTTCCAAGTGATACATCGAATTACCACCACACTCTTTTCCTGATTTATGATCCTTGACCATGTCCTTTTTGACACATTTTTAGTTACCAATCCATTATGAGACCGATACATATCTTTCGACCTCTCTCCGAAAAAATACCGCCACTCATATTTATGATCATATTCACGAGTGGAGGTGGAGACGACGTTTGATTAAGGCCCCCATTCTGGACCAACTCCTTGCAGATCGGTTCACTAAGTCACTCCTACCCGTCATGGCCAAAGATGTCACCATGGGTGGGGTCGTCAATGAAGAACAAGATATAGCATGTGCCCATTACTTAGACTTAGTCTATGCTCAATCTGGAACTCTATATGATATTGTCCCCGACGCACCCCACCCTACCTATGACCCACCAAAACCACCCCTGGGACCTCATGTCGATGGAATCATCGGTTCCATTCAAAACCATTATGTTTCCTAGTCCAGTGGACCACATAGCCATGCTGGTTCCACTCCATCCCAATCACATCCTGGGAACAGCACCAACCGATCACCCAGTCTTGCTGCCACCGATGAAGTGAATTCAGTCCAATCTGCTTCACCTCAAAAATCCAGTGGTAAAATGAAGAACAGGAAGAAAAACAAAAAGGCTTCTAATCAGCAGGAACCCAAACAGAATAATATTGATACCACCAAACCTAAGAGGAAGGCTAAGTATCCTTTCTTATTGTGCGGTGACGACCACTTTACCAAGAGTTTCCCACATCAAGATGAGGTCCAAAATTTCATAAAAGGGAACACAACACCCATTGCTTTAACCATTCCATTCCCCGTGAAACAACAATAGATGATCACATAACAACCCTCTCCTCCTCAAGGAGAGTCATCCTCTACCGCTCATGTTCTCATGATGCATAGTGAAACTTTCAACTTGAACACTCGATCACATTCTTATGACTCGGTCCCAACTAAGGAATCTAACGGAAGTAATACTGAAAAATATTCCACCTCTACATTGGACATTCCTGTGCCGCAAGGTTCTCTCACTATTGAGAAACCTTCCTTTGATTCAATGCTACATCCACCCAAGAGCACAATTAGAAAAGTTGTTTTCAATCCCAATGCTCGGGCTGCTCAAAACTACAACATGGTAGAGGACTTAGTGCAAGCCACTTTTTCTATGTCAATGTTGGAAGTCTTTCAAAACTTTCCTAATCAGTGCAAGACTCTCCTCGATGCTATCGGTGATGTAGACCCCGATTCCTTGAACACTATTATGTTCTAACTCGAGTACTTCAAACCAAGACTTTCCCACCAACTTGCGTTCCAAATTGTTACCCATGTTGCTGGGAAAAGCATCCATCATACCGTATTAGACGAAGGAGCATCCACCTTAGTAATCTCATTATCCTGTTGGCGAGCCATCGGCTCTCCCGCGATGAACCATTCTCCTACTACTTTGAAAGCATTTGACAGTCATGGATTCCAACCACATGAGCTGTTAAAGGAATTGGCTATAGAGCTGGGGGGAAAGATTGTTTCCATTAATGTGGAAGTAGTCACCACCCCATTGGATTATAATCTAATCCTTGGTTGTAATTGGTTTTATGCCATGACTGTGGTCGCATCTTCTGTATTCTGCATTGTACAATTTCCCCACCAAGGGAAAATTATTACTATCGACAAACTGGATTTTTGTACACCAAACACCACTACTCACCCTGGTGACAACGTACCCCTCTTAGGTCATTCATCCTAGATATATGATAGTGTGGGGGTAGGACTCCTCAAGGAATCATCCCTCATGGGAGTCTTTCCATCACCGGATCCCCCTTCCCATGTTTCCACGGTGAACATGATTTCTACTATGATCCCATCACCAGCTAGCTCAAATGACCAATGGCTCCTGCCCGAGCTTGACAAGTTGGATTCGATTGGAGATTTCATGCCTCTCACACTAGAATAAGATACATACGAGGATATCCATTTGGAATATGATGACCACTACTTAGTGGCATCCACGTCCTATTTTTCACCCTTACAACAGACTTCATCCTAACCCGATCCTCTCCTCTGGACTTTCCATTCAGATGAATCCATTATGGAGGTCATGAGCATGGATGAACCCCCATGGGAATACCTCCACCATCGATCATCTTTCCTCCCACCTATAGATTCCGTGGAGAATCACATTGAAACCCTCATTTCGCTAGATGTCATTCCTTACCCCCAATCTCTTATCCTCACTTGTGATACGGTAACTGAGGGTAACTTGGAAAACATTGAACCTACCATACCGATCGACATCTCTGCAACACCTGGAGTCGTGGAACATATTTATTTATGCCACAAATTCTCTCCTAAAGATATTACCTCATACACGACCTTATTCAAACAGTTCCACGATGTATTTGCATGGAGTTACGAAGAAATGCCCGGGATTGATCCTGCCATTGTTGTTCATGAGATCCAAACATATCCCGATGCTAAAACCATCCAAAAAAAGTTACGTCCAATGCACCCTAGGAAAACTGCGGCTATAAAGGCTAAGATTGAAAATGTGTTGAAGGTTGGATTCATTTACCCTATCCCCTTGACAGAATGGGTCTCTAATGTCGTTCTTGTTGCCAAAAAGTAGGGCACCATTAGGGTTTGTTTTGATTACCGGGACCTCAACAAGGCTTGTCCCAAGGACAACTATCCTACCCCAATTATAGACCAAATCATCGACAACTGCGTTGGGAGCATCATCTTCTCATTTATGGATGGATTTTCCAGCTATAATCAGATTGAGATCCACTCGAACGATCAACATAAAATTGCTTTCATCTGCCTTTGGGGTATGTTTTCATATCGCAAACTACCTTTTGGCCTTAAAAATGCTGGTGCCACATTCTAGTGGTCAATGTCGAACGCTTTCTACGATGTGAAGGACTTTGTATAACCATATCTCGACGATCTCCCTGCTCATTCGAATCGTCGTGAGTTCCACATTGACCATATGACAGCCGTATTCCTCAAATGCAGTCGGTATGACATCCGTCTAAACACTCACACGTGCATATTCTGTGTTGAGTCTGGATGCCTCCTAGGATTCATCATTTCCAAATATAGGATCTACATTGATCCCCTGAAGGTGGAATCCATAGTCGCTCTTCCACCCCCCACCAATATACCAGAACTACAAAGTTTGCAGGGGAAGGAAAACTTAAGGTGTTTTGTGTGTGATTTATCCGAGAAAATGCAAGGATACATGAGATTGTTAAAGAAGTATGTCCCTTTCATTTGGGATGACTATGCTCAGTGGTCCTTTGATAACCTAAAACATGCTATCACCCATGCACCTAAGCTTCAACCACCTAATTACCACAAGGAATACATCCTCTATCTTGATGCTTCCACCACCACTATTGCTATGGTATTGGTTCAGGAGGATAGAAACTCCTAGGAACATGTGATTTACTACTTGATTAAGGGTCTTATTGACTCTGAAACACGATATTCACATGTTGAAAAACTAGCTCTCGCAGCAGTCATTGTTGTCGAAAAGTTATGCCACTATATCCTCCTTCGCACTACTACCGTTATTCCCGACTCTAACCCTATGTACCACATCCTCACATGTCAGGTATTAGGGGGAAAGTATTCATGTTGGATCGTCATTCTTCAAGAATTCCACCTCCAATTTGAGAAGGCCAAGTCTAAAAATTCTTTGGTTTTTGCGGAGCTTATCTGCGATCTTTCCCGTACTGATACGGAATATGTGCCCATGGACTCTTTCCTCGACGAGTCCTTGGTTCTTATTAGTGCTTTTGACCCATGGTACGGAGATATCACTTTGTCTCTCCAAACCCAACGTTTCAATCCTCATTTATCTCGAGATGATTGTCGTCGTGTTCGTCACCACACCAAGTACTACCTAATCATCAGTGATACCTTATACCATTGTGGTGTTGATTCTATCCTTCGACAATGTCTCACCCACGAGGAGGATGAACAAATTCTGAATGACTGTCACTCAGTGGCATGTGGTGGTGATCTTTCTGGGATGGCTATGGCTCATAAAATATTACGTGTTGGATAATATTGGACTTCTATCTTTAAATATTGTATTGAAGCTTTCAAGAAGTGTCCTCCCTATCAGCTTTTTCATTATAAAAGTGCTCTCATCCAGCTCCACTACATCATGTTATTGTCATCGACCCCTTTTCAAAATGAGGCATAGATTTCATGCATTGTAAGCCTATCTCGGTCAGGGGGCATGGTTACGTCATTGTTATGGTTGACTATTTTACCAAGTGGCTGAGGCTATGCCTACATACAAGGAAGACGACAAAACTGTCGCACTCTTCATGTTAAATCACGTCATTGCACGATTCAAAGTCCCACAAGCCATTGTCACTGATCATGGATCTGATTTTCAGAACAAGATGGTGGATGAATTAATCACTAGATTGGGTTGTCGACATGAGAACTCAACTACTTACTACCCTCAATCGAATGGAAATGTAGAGGTCATCAACAAGGTCTTGAAAACCATGATCCAATAGATGGTAGGGACACACAAGTCCAATTGGCACAATATGCTTTTTTCAGTCCTCTGTGAATACCGGACTTTCATAAAAACTGCCCCTGGTTTCATTCCTTTTCAATTGGTCTATGGACTAGAGGCAGTGCTATCGATAGAGTGCGAGATCCCATCATTAAAAATTGTTGTTGAAATCCTTCCCAATACCACCGCCAAGAAAGAACGCTTCCTCTACCTAGAGAAACTCGACGAAACCCGTCGTGATGGTTCTCTGGATAATGAAGCTCATAAGAAGTGCATCAAGGCCCAGTATGACAGATCCATCAAACCACATGCCTTTAACGAGGGTGATTTGGTCCTCACTTATGAACAAAAAAATGATAAACTGGGGGCAAGCAAGCTTGAGTCCATGTGGCACGGTCCATATGTGGTCAAACGCGTGTTGGAGAAAGGAGCATATGAACTCGAATATTATGATGGGATATATTTGGGGGAGCCCCGCAATGGGCTCTTCCTAAAACGGTACTATGCTTAATTTTTTATGCACTAGTGCTATATATATATGTACATGATGTGTGTTTTTTGTGGTGTGCCGCTTTATTTGAGTGTGTTAGGATCTTGTTTCTACGCTTATACCATGTTCTTCCTGAATGTACAGATGGAAACATGTGTTGTAGTTTTGGACAACACCAGTCTACATACCCGTAACCTCGCTTTGACAGCTTGGGTACTTTACTCTCCTACCAGCGAGATCATTAGTTCAAGAGGGAGTTGTCTAGGGTACGCAACCAATAACGTCGTTGAGTATCACGCAGTGATTGGAGTCTTAATCGACGATCTTTCCCTGGGTATGGACCATGTTGTTGTTCACCTTGACTCACAACTAGTGGTATCCCACATTAACCATGTCTACGCTATCTACGATCCTACGTTCCTCCATCTATTTCGATGAGTACGTCTCTTGGAGAGGTCTTTTGAGTCTATTCAATACCTGCATATCCCTCGAGAGATGAACACCATTGCTAATGCATTGGCCAATTTTATATTAGATTGGTACATTGCACATTCGTAAAAAAAATTTATTTTAAAGATGTAAAAATGAAAAAACATGTAAATTATCCATAATGTATAATCAAAACATGTATAGGATCCCATAATCATCAATAGAACACAGTATATAGAGCCGCAAATAGATTTTTATATATAATTTCAGTATAAATACAAAAATGTGGTACCGGTACAAAAATATGAAGCACATGAGCTTTCAATAAAAGTACCCTCTACAAAATTCTGAAGCCCGTGGCTTTCAGTACATACATATATACATGAGTGTAATGTCCCCATTCAAATAAAGTCATGACAGAAAAATTCCATCAATCCTACTAATTCCCTGGGTTGGATGGAGACATTGCATTTTTCAATAAGGGAGATAATAAATGATTAGATGTTAGAATGGCATAAATATTTAATAAAGGATCTAAATAAATAAATACAAGAGAAAATCAAAGTGGCAATTGATCATGAAGACACATGGAGGGTGTGGGACCCACACAAGCTAGATTTTCTATGCCACATGACAACCTCCTCTTGTCAATTCAAATCCATAAGAATCCAAACGTTATTGGTTTGAGTTGGAAGGCTCATACACTTGGAAATATGCATCATAGGTCAAATTGGGATGGAAGTGTAACTCCCATGGAAGAGGAAGAGTCAAATGAGGAGTTATTGGACACTTGGACTAGATTCCCTAACCCCTATGACAATAATGATGAAGATGCTATGACACCTATGCAAAATTGCAGACCTTATTGCTCACATCTGACCATTATGACATGTCAGGCCTAAAAATATCCTCCAAGAGGGCCCTCATGGGAGTTAGAGAAGCTCAAGAGATTCCTACTTGAATTGGTGGAAGGTGGAAGGCCAGGAAGTGGAAGACACATGGAAAATCATGAACCTCTCCCTAATTCGAATTAGCTTGGATTTTATGGATGAAATTGGAACCTTAGAAATATAAGGATGTTTATAAAATCTAGAGATCAAGTAATATAATGGATTTTGATCATTTTCATAATTTGCATTTGAGAGGAGAGCTAGTGGAGTGCTACTCTACTTGCCTTAGCACCAATTTCGAGGGTGAAAGATTCCCATCCTAGTTGGTGATTGGAAAGGCCATTCAGAAATTTCATTTGGAGATTTAATGGAGTCATATGTTGCAGTTTCAAGATACAAGGAATCTCGTGGTCACTTCTAGTGCAGCTTGTATCTCCAACCATTTCAAGTTTTCTCAGCATATTCATGATCCTTAAGGGATTTCACACTTGGTGAGCTGTTGTACTCTTTGGGGGAGATTATAATGCCCCATTATTTTATCATATGATGTAAATTCTCTATTATTCATTTTCATAATAGCTTCAAGTCTATATTCTAGGTGGAACCATGTAAATCTGATTATTAATGAGCAAATGGTGACAATTTCCCCACTATGTTGATGTATGCCAATGATATGGTGATGTATTCGAATGGAACAATGAAATATTGATGGTTTAATGATTTATGGAATTTTAATAACCTGTTATACAAGTTCAATTTTCATTTCATAAGCTTTTGAAGTCATATTGTTCATTTTCATAGCATTTGGAGAAGATTTCCTATAATTTCCCCCAAGGTAGAAACTAGTCTTTTTGCATCTGATTTGAGAGGGTTGTAGAAGAATTAATAAAATTAATGGATATGCATATGAGTCCATATTGATGTCCCCTAGATATAACCTTCCTCTATTCATAAATTTGAAAGGTTCCAAGAGAATTTGGAGATCCATCTTCAACACCTACCCAAGGGGGATTTGAACCCCAAATCGCTAGTCAAACTCCCTACTTTGGAAAAAAATTAAAGGATAGTTTCAAAATAGTTTTGAAGACTCTAAATCATCCTTGAAACTCATAATCATGTACTAATATCATCTATACACCTTCTGTAACAATTTGGGAGCATTTGGAGTCATTTGGAGATCAAGAAACCAAGACTAGTCAAAGGTCGAACTAGTGGAAAAAGTTGAAAATTTCACCATTTTAATAAATTTCTAAAAAGGGACATTACAAGTGGTATCATGGCATGGTCCTTGAACCTGATGTGTATGACCATTTATGAAGACAAGAATCCAAATAAATCAGCCCCCACCTTTACAATCTGAAACTGAAAGTGTTTTTGTGGAAGAAGAAGAAGAAGGAGAAGAGGTGTTTTCTAGTGAAACCATGGGTAAAGATGAGAAGGGAACCTAAGATGATGGTGAGGAGATTAGGAAAATCATTAAGCCACTATTTAAATACATGACTAGGCATATGATGAAAGGATTCGAATTGTTGTCTAGCCAACTTGGGAGCAAAAGAGTAATAGGAGGCAACAGTAGTTCTCATCATGAGGAAAAGAAGGTAATGGGTGAGCATATTTTCTCAAGCATAGGACCCCATAATAGAGCTAATGAATTTCAGAGTGCAGCAAGGCCTACCACAACTAAATTTATTGATTCTAAATCAAATATTAATACTCCAATTGATGTGCAAGAAATTCTAATCGGATGGCAAAATTTGAGTGAAGATTGAAGAAACACCCTACCATTTGATCAATACCTCATTGTCACAAACAAGCTCAAGATGAAGGAAGGTAATAATAATCTCTTTCAAAATAGAGAGTTGAATTATGCAATAAGTAAAATTCCACTTCCCACATTTGATGGCTCATCTCAAAGTTCTGCACATACTTGGGTACAAAAGTTAGATGTGTATTTTTAGCTGAATCCAATGGTGGAAGAAGATGTTTTAAAAATGGCCATTTTGCATCTTGAAGGGGAAGCCAATGATTGGTGGTTATATGGTGTGAAAAACTTGGGACATGATCAGTTTAAAACATATGGATAATTTGTTTATAGGGTATTAGAAAGATTTGATAAAAAAGACCCATAATTTCCTTTCAAAGAAGTATCCCAATTGAAGTAGGTTGGAACCCCTGCTGAATATATGTTGGAATTCCAAAGATTATCAGTTAAGGTGGTTGATATATCTATGGTGAGGTTAGTATTACTCTTTACTAAAGGTTTGTATGAACCCTTAAAAGGTCAAGTTAAGGCCCACAAACCAAGTTCATTGAAGGATGCCATGAACTTGACAAGGGATCTACAAAATGTGTTTCCTAGGACAAGGTTTCCTCCCAACCCTAACTTCCCTTCCAAATTAAGATTTGACAAGAAGCCTTGGAAAAGAGATGCATTTGAAAAGAATAAGAAAGAGGGACTAAATAGGGAAGAACTTAGAAGAAAGAAATTATGCTACACATGCTTTCAACCATGGGCACCGGGGCACAAATGCACTAAGGGAAAAGCACAATACATTGAGGTATTTTCTAATAATGATGAGTATGAAGGGGGTATGGAGGAAGAAGGACATATTTCATATCAAGAAGAGGGATATGATACAAGAGAAGAAGGGAAACAAGAATAAAATCATCCTTCACCTTACAAAGCAAGAATGGCAGTACTTTCAGTAGTGCCTTGTTACCACACTATTCGATGCAAGGGTGTGGTACTAGGACAAAGTGCCTCGGTATTGGTAGATGGAGGAGACACACATAAATTCATTGATGCAGACATGGTGGAGAGAATAAATATACCTACTTAACCATTTGATGGCTTCACAGTCGTCATTCCAGGACGCAACACTATGGAGTGCAAAACTTGGGTTCCAAAGCAACAAATCACAATAGGTAACTATACTTTTTCTGATAGCTTTTATGTGGTTGATGTTACTGATACTAATGTGGTTTTTAGAGTTCAATGTTTGTATTCTATAGGGGAGCATACATCTAACTATCAAATTCTTGAAATGAAATTCCAAGATTTGAAAGGAATACTAAGGGTTGTGAGAGGGTAGCACACCTATTCGAATCAAGTAATGACCTCCCATAGTATGAGATCCATATTGAGGCATGGAGACATAGAATGGGATACTTAATGTTTCATCACTTATCCCAAGACAAACATAAAGGTTGTTGAACACCCAAAGGAGATAGAGAAACTACTACAAAAGTATGAATTTTTTTTTGGAGACCTTCCACATGGTAGACCACCTAATAGGGGGGTTGAGCACAACATTGTTTTGGAGGAGGGTACTTCACCCATACAAATACCACCCTATATACATCCAAAGAAGTTCAAAGATTAAATTGAAAAATCCATCTAAGAACTCTTAGATTTTGGACTCATTAGACCAAGCTCTATCCCTTATGCCTCTTCAGTAGTGTTGGTGAAGAAAAAAGATGGAACCTTAAGGATGTGCATAGACTTTAAAGCTTTGAACAAGAAGACAATCAAGAATAGGTATACTATTCCTAGAATTGATGATCTCATGGATGAGCTATGTGGGGAAAAATATTTCTCCAAAATTGATCTTAGATCAGGTTACCATCAAATTAGAATGAAGGAAGAAGATGTGCAAAATACTGCTTTTAGATGTCACTATGGCCACTTTGAGTTTCTTGTTATGCCTTTTGGATTAACTAATGCTCCAGCCACATTCCAAGTATGCATGCATAGGATCTTTTGCAAGTAGCTTAGAAAGTTTGTTTTGGTCTTCTTTGATGATATTCTCATTATAGCAAAACTTGGGAAGAGCATTTGCATCATTTAGAGGTTGTGTTGAAAATTTTTGCAAGAACAGACCTTGTTTGCTAAGATGTCTAAATGTGAATTTGGGATGAAGGAAATTTTATATCTTGGGTACATTATTGGACAATAAGGAGTGAGTGCACATGGAAAAATAAGGGCTATACTTGAATGTCCATCCCCAAAAAACATCATAGAATTAAGAGGCTTCATTGGAATATGCACCTATTATAGGAAGTTTGTGAAAGGGTTCTCCAAATTGACTTCTCCACTCACTGATTTGACAAAGAAATATGCTTTCAAGTGGGATGAAGAGGCTGAAAAGGCCTTCCAAAAATGAAAGAGGTAATGAGTAGTTGTCAAATACTTGCATTACCTGATTTTACTAAACCTTTTGTTGTGGAATGTGATGCTTCAAGTGAAGGGATAGGGGTTGTCCTAAGGAAAAATCAACACCCTATAGCCTTTGAGAGAAGAAAGTTGCAGCCACATGAGAAGCTTTACTTCGTATATGACAAATAAATGTTGGCCATCATGCATACCTTGGCCAAGTTTAGACAATACTTCGTGGGAAACAAGTTTGTGGTGAAAACTGATCACAATATTCTAAAGCACTTCCTCACCCAAAAGGATCTTAATGAAAGGCAACAAAAGTGGGTAATCAATATCCAAGCCTTTTATTTTGATATTGAATATGTAAAATTGAAGAATAACATTGTAGCAGATGCATTATTTAGAAGACCTTCCTTTTCTCTCATGGACATTGCAAAAGATTGGAAAAACATGCTAATGGTTGAATATTCCAAAGATAGTTTTTCTTGTGATGTTTAGATGGTGTCAAAGGGGATGATAACTACAGGATTTTGGATGGGCTGATATATTATAAGGGCATAGTTTATTTGGTTCAAAATTCAAAACTCAAGTACAGGATTTTGCAAGAAGCACATGATTCCCCACTAGGTGGCCACCCGGGGATCTTCAAAACTTATATGAAACTAAGCAAAAGTTTTTTTTGGAGAGGGTTGAAGGAAGCTGTTCTCAAATATGTAAATGAATGTAAGGTATGTTAGCAAAACAAATCTGAACTCACATGCCCAGCTGGTTTGTTGCAAACATTCCCCATTCCGAAACAAAAATGGGAGAGTATCTCAATGGACTTCATCATAGGTTTTCCCAAATCTTTGGGAAAGGATTGCATATATGTGGTAGTGGATAGGCTGCCCAAGTTTTCTCATTTATTTTTTGTTAAATCATATTTTAGTGCTGCATAAGTGGATGATGTTTTTTTAAAATAAATCTCCAGATTGCATGGGCTCCCCAAGAGCATTGTAAGTGATAGAGATAGTAGATTCATGGGCGATTTTTGGCAAGAAATTTTCAGATTGGTGGGCACTCAATTGACTCTAAGAACAATCTAAACCTCTCGTACGCCCAAGCGACCTCTCATGGCAGGAGAAAAGAAAGATGATGGGACAAGAGATCCTATCAAAATGTTGCTTGAGGAATCCCTCACGCAGCAGAGCAACGAGAAGATGGATAATTTCGCGCAAATCCTTCAGCAACTACCAACAAGCGACGCATCTTCCTCGAGCGGAAGCGCCGCCCCCTTCAAGGTACAAATCAACTTCGATATTCCTATATTTGAAGGACAGATAGATGCAGATGCTCTAGATAAGTGGTTGAATCTACTAGAAGGGTATTTTTCTGTCCATAACTTTTCGAATAAAGAAAAGATTACTTTTGCACTCCTCAAAGCCGTTCCCCATGTCAAATATTGGTGGGAAACATTCTGCGAGCAAAAGGACACAGAAGAAGCCTCATTATTTTCAGTCACGGCCACCTGGGAATCCTTCAGGGATGCTATTAAGGAACAATACTACCCTGTTGGAAGTTATGACGACTTGTATACCAAGTGGACCACACTGCGATAAGAAAGAGACCAAGCAGTGCCAGAGTTCACAAATATCTTCCATACCTTGCGCACCAAGCTGGGTATCAAAGATTCAGAGCAACATCTGGTGCTCAAGTATCACGGTGGTTTGCATAGATACATCCAGACCGAAATGGAATTTCTGGACATCTCTTCCTTAGGCGCAGCCTACCGATATGCTGTCAAAGTCGAGCAGAAGCTCAAACAAAAGACGCGGCAATTTGGGCCTGGGAACCCTTCACAGCAAAAGACAGGAAAGGGTGGCCCCAACCCACAGAATAACGGACAGAGCAAAGATGGACAGTATCAGGACAACCAGTCCCAGCCGCAAGAAAAGAAGTACACTGGAAAAACAAAGAAAGATACCGGGAAGTGGTGCGACTTCCATAAGAGCCCTTGGCATAACACTGCTGATTGCCGCTCAAAGCAGTCGTTGGTGGCTGAAGTGAAATCATCTGAATCAGATGCGGGTTCTGACTCTGAGTCCGAACCAGAAAGGGGAAGATGGATCATTGACGCAGAACCCAGTGCCACCATTGCTACCACCAAGCTCTAGCCTGATTAACCGGACGAGCCATAAGAAGGAGAAAGCCTCGTCCATTCACAGATGTGGGTAAAAGGCACCCCGCTGCACTTCATCGTTGATAGCGGTAGCCATAAGAATCTCATCTCAGCAGAGGTCATCAAACGCCTGGCCCTACCGACAACACCGCACCCACAACCCTACACCATTGGATGGCTCCGCAAAGGAAGCGATCTCCGCGTTAGCCAACAGTGACGACTGCCATACGGCATCAAGCCCTTCAAGTACGAGGTATTGTGTGATGTTTCTCCTCTCGAAGTTTCAGACGTTCTTTTCGGCCAATCTTATTTATGGAAATGTCATGCTGTATATGAGTCTAGGCCTCGTAGTGTTATTATTTCTTTGAACAGGAAATTGTACAGGATACTCGAGGCAGTCCCTCCTAGTGTTATTTCCTTGATCTCTGCCAAGCAATGCAGGAAGGTCATCTCTCAAACCGAGAAATTTTTCTTCTTCGTGGTTCGCTCTGAGAGTGAAAGAAAGATTGCAGCCACATCCCGGGCCTCCATGATCGATCTATCCACACAACAAAAGCAAGTGGATAAGGTGGTGGAAGGATACTCAGATATATTCTCCTCTCCGACCGGGGTACCTCTGCACTGCCAGGTCAAGCATCCCATCGATTTGACTCCAGGCGCACCGCTACCCAATGGGCCAGTCTATCGCCGCTCTCTAATGGAAAATGAGAAGATCAAGAGGAAGATCCAAGAATTGCTCCACAAGGGGCACATCCGTCCCAGTTCATCACCTTGTGGGAGCCCAATCGTGCTGGTGCAAAAGAAAGATGGGACCTGGCGACTCCGCATTGATTACCGGGCCCTGAATAAAATCACAGTCCGTAACCGGTACCTGATTCCCCGAATCGACGACCTCCTTGATCAGCTCACGGGGGCCAAATACTTCAGTAAGATTGATTTGAAGTCTGGCTACCACCATGTCCCAATAGAACAGACAGTTGTATGGAAGACCGCCTTTAAGTCAAAAGAAGGTCTTTTTGAATGGTTGGTCATGCCTTTTGGTTTGACAAATGCTCCAGCAACTTTTATGAGGATGATGGACGATATCCTTCGAACTTTCACCAACAATTTTGTAGTGGTGTATCTGGATGACATCCTCATCTACAACAAGACTTGGGAGGAACACTTGCAGCATATTCAGCAGGTTCTACACACCCTACGGAAGCACAAACTATATGCAAACTTGGAAAAATGTTCCTTCGGCATGGACAGGGTCCATTACTTAGGCTACATCATTGATCAACATGGTGTGCATGTGGATCCAGCCAAGATCCAGGTCATCAGTGACTGGCCAGTCCCAACCACACTCACTGAACTTCTGAGCTTCTTGGGCCTCGCCAATTTCTATCGCAAGTTCGTGCTGGGATTCTCTCATATCACATGGGCCCTCATCCAAGTGACCAGGGGTGGTGGTAAGGAAAAATTTGTGTGGGGCCTTTCCAGACAAGCCTTCGATAACTTGAAGAAGTGTTTGTGCTCATCGCCGGTACTCTCATTACCGAACCTGCAACATCTCTTTGAGATCGAGACAGGTGCTTCAGATTATGCTGTGGGAGCCGTTCTCACTCAACACGGCCACCCTGTGGCATATCATAGTGAGACACTATCAGATGTTGTCTGCAAGTACCCTACCTACGACAAAGAAATGTAATCCATTGTACAATCCTGCCGCCAGTGGATACATTACATTCTTGGGAAGGAGACAGTCATCCACACTGATCACAAGCCACTACAGTTCATGCAGACCCAAGGAAAGTTGCAGAATGACAGCCATCAGAAGTGGTGAACATATTTACAGCAGTTCCACCTAAACATCAAATATAAAATAGGGAGTACCAACCGAGTTGCTGACTGCCTCATTCGACCTCCAGTCGTGGCACTTACCACGGTGGTAGACTCTTGCGGCCACGAGACCTCCGGATGTCCCCACCTCTACGAGACAGACCCTGAATTCTCCGCCACCTATCAAATGTTGGGCACCAACTCAATGATTGCTAATTTCCATCTTCAGGACGGGTTGTTGTGTCGTCTGGGCCATCTCTACATTCCATCAATCGAGCACGCGAAGCTCATTTGCGAAGCTCACTACAGTCGGGTGGCAGGACACTTTGGCATCGAAAAGACAGTGGCAGTGTTGCAAAAACATTTCTACTGGTTGAAACTTCAACAGGATGTCGGCAAGTATATCAGGTCCTGCACTGCTTGCGTTATTACCAAACCGACCACTGAGAAATAGGGCCTATACACCCCTCTGCCTACTCCTGATAGGCTGTGGGAATCCATCTCAATGGACTACATGTTGGGCCTCCCGTCCACCAAGAGGGGAAACGACTGTGTTTTTGTGGTTGTTGATCGCTTTTCCAAGATGGCGATTCTAGCCACTTGCAAGAAGAACATCACAGCAGAAGCCACTGCCAAGCTCTTCTTTGAACGCGTATGGGTACATTTTGGGATCCCACAGACCATTATCTGAGACCGTGACAGTCGATTCCTCAGCTCATTCCGGTCAAGCCTCTGGTCATCGCTGGATACCAAGCTCACCAAATCCACTACCTTCCACCCCCAGACCGATGGACAAACAGAGGTCATCAACTGGATGGTCGTACATATAATGCGCATGTACAATTCAACACACCCCCGCACATGGGATGAGAGACTCCCCTATGTCCAACATAGCTACAACTGAGCCCTACATAGCTCAACTGGCCACAACCCCTTTCAGGTGGGGTTGGGATTCCAACCATTGGGCCCCATGGATGTTGCACTTCCCCTTGCAACCACCTCGGCCGGCTCATCCCCAGAAGCTGACAAAGCTACCTGGTTCATTGAACAGATCCAGCATATCCGCCAACGGGTTCAGTATATTCTATAGAAGTCTAATGCGAAGTACAAGCAGCGCCATGATCAACATCGGGTGCCGCATAAGTTTCAGGTGGGCGACAAAGTTTGGTTGCATTTGCAGAAAGAACGCCTTACAGGGCCCCATTGAAAGCTTCTCCCACTCCGTTATGGGCCGTCTACCATCACCAAGGTGGTGGCTGACAATGCTTTTGAGCTCAACATTCCCCCCTTCCTTGGTCTGCATCCAATCTTCAACGTGGCTCTCCTTCGGCCATATTTCCCACCACTATTAGACACCTCAGAGATAGCAGAGAAGTTGAAACCAACAGAGCTCAACCCTGACTGCCTACAACAATCATCCAGTGATCATATTGAAGACACACAGATCAAGAGCACTCAACATCAAAGGATCCAGCTTTATCGAGTTGTGAAAGCAATGCAGCTCCTACAACAAGGCAAGTGGCTCACCGAAGGCCAAATTCAACAGAAATTTCCTCATATGATAGGGGAACGCAACGCAATGGAGACCATTGCTTCCTAAGGAGGGAGGATTGATCTAGGTGGATATTGGTGGCCACCCACCGTTCCAACTGGCTCAAAACTGTTTTATGGCAATTTTGGTATTGTACTATTTTTAGCAATTTTTCGGGTCTTGAACTTTCGAGGCCATTTTGAGGCCCTAAACAACCTTTTTTGGCGATTTGGGGGGCCAAATGGTTGCCTTTGGCATGCATTTGGCCCTAGTCAAAAGTTGTAAATCTCGGATAGACCTTTCCAACGGGCTACCGAGCACCCCAAACGGAGATCGTATGCAAAAGTTACGACCCCGAGAAGTTGATGTACTAACTTACCCAAACGGGGCCCACATGACTTTTGGCGCTTCATCTCCTAGGGTTAGGTTTTTGGATGTCTAGGGTTTTTGACATTCCTGTTTATTGTAAAAGGCCTTGAGAGCCTCATTGTAACCATCTTCTTGTGAAATGAGAGCAGCATTCACATCTCTTCTCAGAGATAAGCCGCCACCATTCCAACAAGCTTGTTTTCCGCTGCATTTTACAGTTCTAGCTTATTTCTTTATTGAATAGAAAACCAGTTTTACTGTATCTCTGTTATTTTGTGTTAAGCATCTGATAATAATCTCTATTCATTTCGTTCTACTCATAAAATCCGGATCAGTGGTATCAGAGTGGTCTGCTCCTTGTCATCTTAATGCATGTCCCCAACGAGGTCAGGGTACAAAGAATTGGGTCTCGAGCTTGTTTCTCTTGAGGACAAAATCTCTCGCATGCCCAAGAGACCTCTCATGGCAGGAGAAAAGAAAGATGTCTGGATAGGAGATCCTATCAAAATGTTTCTTGAGGAAGCCCTCACGTAGCAGAGGAACGAGATGATGGATAATTTCGAGCAAATCCTTCAGCGACTACCAACAAGCGACGCATCTTCCTTGAGCGGAAGCGCTGCCCCCTTCAAGGTACAAATCAACTTTGATATTCCTATTTTGAAGGATAGATAGATGAAGATGCTGTAGATAAGTGGTTGAATCTACTAGAAGGGTATTTTTCTGTCCATAACTTTTCGAATAAAGAAAAGATTACTTTTGCGCTCCCCAAAGTCGTTCCCCATGTCAAAGATTGGTGGGAAAAATTCTGTGAGCAAAAGGACACAGAAGAAGCCTCATTATTTTCAGTCACGGCCACCTGGGAATCCTTTAGGGATGCTATTAAGGAACAATACTACCCTGTTGGAAGTTATGACGACTTGTATACCAAATGGACCACACTGCGACAATAAAGAGACCAAGCAGTGCCAGAGTTCACAAATATCTTCCATACCTTGTGCACCAAGCTGGGTATCAAAGATTCAGAGCGACATCTCATGCTCGAGTATCGCGGTTGTTTGCATAGATACATCCAGACTGAAATGGAATTTCTGGACATCTCTTCCTTGGGCACAGCCTACCGATATGCTGTCAAAATCGAGCAGAAGCTCAAACAAAAGACGCGACAATTTGGGCCTGGGAACCCTTCACAGCAAAAGACAGGAAAGGGCGGCCCCAACCCACAGAATAAAGGACAGAGAAAAGATGGACAGTATCAGGACAACCAGTCCAATCCGCAAGCAAAGAAGGACATCGAAAAAACAAAGAAAGATACAGGGAAGTGGTGCGACTTCCATAAGAGCCCTTGGCATAACACTGCTGATTGCCGCTCAAAGCAGTCGTTGGTGGCTGAAGTGAAAGCATCTGAATCAGATGCGGGTTCTGAATCTGAGTCTGAACCAGAAAGGGGAAGACGGATCATGGACGTGGAGCCCAGTGCCACCAATGCTACCACCAAGCTCCAGCCTGATGAACCGGATGAGCCATAAGAAGGAGAAATCCTCATCCATTCACACATGTGGGTAAAAGGCACCCCGCTGCACTTCATCATTGATAGCGGTAGCCAGAAGAATCTCATCTCAACAGAGGTCGTCAAACACCTGGCCCTACCGACAAAACCGCACCCACAACCCTACACCATTGGATGGCTCCGCAAAGGAAGCGATCTCCGCGTCAGCCAACAGTGCCGACTGCCATACGGCATCAAGCCCTTCAAGGATGAGGTATTGTGTGATGTTGCTCCTCTCGAAGTTTCAGATGTTCTTTTGGGCCAACCTTATTTATGGAAATGTCATGCTGTATATGAGTCTAGGCCTCGTAGTGTTATTATTTCTTTGAACAAGAAATATTACAGTATACCTGAGTCAGTCCCTCCTAGTGCTATTTCCTTGATCTTTGCCAAGCAATGCAGGAAGGTCATCTCTCAGACCGGGAAATTTGTCTTCTTCGTGGTTAGTTCTCAGAGTGAAAGAAAGATCGCAGCCACATCCCGGGCCTCCATGACCGATCTATCCACACAACAGAAGCAAGTGGATAAGGTGGTGGAAGGATACTCAGATATATTCTCCTCTCCGACCGGGGTACCTCTGCACTGCCAGGTCAAGCATCCCATCGATCCGACCCCAGGCGCACCGCTACCCAATGGGCCAGTCTATCGCCGCTCTCTGTTGGAAAATGAGGAGATCAAGAGGCAGATCCAAGAATTGCTCCACAAGGGGCACATCCATCCCAGTTCATCACCTTGTGGGAGCCCAATCGTGCTGGTGCAGAAGGAAGATGGGACCTGGAGACTCTGCATTGATTATCGGGCCCTGAATAAAATCACAGTCCGTAACCGGTACCCGATTCCCCGAATCAATGACCTCCTTGATCAACTCACGGGTGCCAAATACTTCAGTAAGATTGATCTGAAGTCTGGCTACCACCATGTCCCAATAGAACAGACAGATGTATGGAAGACTGCCTTTAAGTCAAAAGAAGGTCTTTTTGAAAGGCTGGTCATGCCTTTTGGTTTGACAAATGCTCCAACAACTTTTATGAGGATGATGGACGATATCCTTCGACCTTTCACCAACAATTTTGTAGTGGTGTATCTGGATGACATCCTCATCTACAACAAGACTTGGGAGGAACACTTGCAGCATATTCAGCAGGCTCTACATACCCTGCGGAAGCACAAACTATGTGCAAACTTGGAAAAATGCTCCTTCGGCATGGACAGGGTCCATTACTTAGGCTACATCATTGATTGACATGGTGTGCATGTGGATCCAGCCAAGATCCAAGTCATCCGTGACTGGACAGCCCCAACCACACTCACTGAACTTCGGATCTTCTTAGGCCTCGCCAATTTCTATCGTAGGTTCATGCTGGGATTCTCTCATATCGCATAGGCCCTCAGCCAAGTGACCAAGGGTGGTGGTAAGGCAAAATTTGTGTAGGGCCTATCCCAACAACAAGCCTTTTATAACTTGAAGAAGCATTTTTGCTCATTGCCGGTACTCTCATTACCGAACCTGCAACCTCCCTTTGAGATCGAGACAGGTGCTTCAGATTATGCTATGGGCGCCGTTCTCACTCAACACGGCCACCCTGTGGCAAATCATAGTGAGACACTATCAGATGCTGTCCGCAAGTACTGTACCTATGACAAAGAAATATACTCCATTGTACAAGCCTGCCGCTAGTGGAGACATTACATTCTTGGGAAGGAGATAGTCATCCACATTGATCAAAAGTCACTACAGTTCATGCAGACCCAAGGAAAGTTGCAAAATGACTGCCATCAAAAGTGTTCAACATATTTACAGCAGTTCCACCTCAACATCAAATATAAAATAGGGATTACCAACCGAGTTGTTGACTGCCTCAGTCGACCTCCAGTCGCGGCACTTACCACGGTGCTAGACTCTTGCGGCCACGAGACCTCCGGATATTCCCACCTCTACGAGACAGGCCCTGACTTCTCCGCCACATATCAAATGTTGGGAACCAACTCAGTGGTTGCTAATTTCCATCTTCAGGACGGGTTGTTGTGTCGTATGGGCCAGCTCTGCGTTCCATCAATCGAGCGCGCGAAGCTCATTTGGGAAGCTCGCTACAGTTGGGTGGCAGGACACTTTGGTGTTGAAAAGACAGTGGCAGTGTTGCAGAAACATTTCTACTGGCCAAAACTTTGACACGATGTCGGCAAGTATATCAGGTCCTGCACTACTTGCATTATTTCCAAACTGACCACTAAGAAACAGGGCCTATGCACCCCTCTGGCTACTCCTGATAGGCCATGGGAATCCATCTCAATGGACTACATGTCAAGCCTCCCGTCCACCAAGAGGGGAAACGACTGTGTTTTTGTGGTTGTTGATCGCTTTTCCAAGATGGTGATTCTAGCCGCTTGCAAGAAGAACATCACAGCAGAAGCCACTGCCAAGGTCTTCTTTGAACGCGTATGGGTACATTTTGGGATCCCACAGACCATTATCTCAGACCGTGACATTCGGTTCCTCAGCTCATTCTGGTCAAGCCTCTGGTCACTGCTAGATACCAAGCTCACAAAATCTAATGCCTTCCACCCCCGACCGATGGAAAAACAGAGGTCGTCAACCGGATGGTCATACATATACTGCGCATGTACAATTCAACACACCCCCACAAATGGGGTGAGAGTCTCCACTATGTCCAACATAGCTACAACCGAGCCCTGCATAGCTCAACTGGCCACGACCCCTTTAAGGTGGGTTGGGATTCCAACCATTGGGTGCCATGGATGTTGCACTTCCCCTTGCGACCACCTCGGCCGACTCGTCCCCAAAAGCAAACAAAGCTGCCCGGTTCATTGAATGGATCCAGCATATCCGCCAACAAGTTGAGGATATTCTACAGAAGTTTAATGCCAATTACAAGCAGCGCCATGATCAACATCGGGTGCCACATAATTTTCAGGTGGGCGACAAAGTTTGGTTGCATTTGCCGAAAGAACGTCTTACAGGGCCCCATCGAAAGCTTTTCCCACTCCGTTATGGGCCATACACCATTACCAAGGCGGTGGGTGACAATGCTTTTGAGTTCAACATTCCCCCCTTCCTTGGTCTGCATCCAGTCTTCAATGTGGCTCTCCTTCGACCATATTTCCCACCACTATTAGACACCTCAGAGATAGCAGAGAAGTTGACACCAACAGAGCTCAACCCTGACTACCTACAACAAGCATCTAGTGATCATATTGCAGACACACAGATCAAGGGCACTTGACATCAAAGGATCCAGCTTTATCGAGTTGTCAAAGCAGGGCAGCTCCTGCACCAAGGCAAGTGGCTCACCCAAGGCCAAATTCAGCAGAAATTTCCTCATCTGATGGGGGAACTCAACGCAATGGAGACCATTGCTTCATAAGGAGGGAGGATTGATCCAGGTGGATATTGGTGGCCACCCACTGTTCCAACTGGCTCAAAACAGTTTTATGGCAATTTTGGTATTGTACTATTTTTAACAGTTTTTTTGGTCCTGAACTTCCGGGGCCATTTTGAGGCCCTAAACAACCTTTTTTGGCGATTTGGGGGGCCAAATGGTTGCCTTTGGCATGCATTTGGTCGCATTCGAAACTTGTAAATCTCGGATAGACCTTTCCAATGGGCTACCGAGCACCCCAAATGGAGACCGTATGCAAAAGTTACGACCCCGGGAAGTTGATGTACTAACTTACCCAAACGGGGCCCACATGACTTTTGGCGCTTCATCTCCTAGGGTTAGGTTTTTGGATGTCTAGGGTTTTTGAAATTCCTGTTTATTGTACAAGTCCTTGAGAGCCTCATTGTAACCATCTTCTTGAGAAATGAGCGCAACCGTCACATCTCTTCTCAGAGATAAGCCGCCACCATTCCAGCAAGCTTATTTTCCGCTGCATTTTACAGTTCTAGCTTATTTCCTTATTGAATAGAAAACCAGTTTTACTGTATCTCTGTTATTTTGTGTTAAGCATCTGATAATAATCTCTATTCATTTCGTTCTACTCATAAAATCCGGATCAGTGGTATCAGAGTGGTCTGCTCCTTGTCATCTTAATGCATGTCCCCAACGAGGTCAGGGTACAAAGAATTGGGTCTCGAGCTTGTTTCTCTTGAGGAAAAAATCTCTCGCATCCCCAAGAGACCTCTCATGGCAGGAGAAAAGAAAGATGACTGGATAGGAGATCCTATCAAAATGTTTCTTGAGGAAGCCCTCACGCAGCAGAGGAACGAGATGATGGATAATTTTGCGCAAATCCTTCAGCGACTACCAACAAGCGACGCATCTTCCTCGAGCGGAAGCGCCGCCCCCTTCAAGGTACAAATCAACTTCGATATTCCTATTTTGAAGGATAGATAGATGAAGATGCTGTAGATAAGTGGTTGAATCTACTAGAAGGGTATTTTTCTGTCCATAACTTTTCGAATAAAGAAAAGATTACTTTTGCGCTCCTCAAAGTCGTTCCCCATGTCAAAGATTGGTGGGAAACATTCTGCGAGCAAAAGGACACATAAGAAGCCTCATTATTTTCAGTCACGGCCACCTTGGAATCCTTCATGGATGCTATTAAGGAACAATACTACCCTGTTGGAAGTTATGACGACTTGTATACCAAGTGGACCACACTGCGACAAGAAAGAGACCAAGCAGTGCCAGAGTTCACAAATATCTTCCATACCTTGCACACCAAGCTGGGTATCAAAGATTCAGAGTGACATCTGGTGCTCAAGTATTGCGGTGGTTTGCATAGATACATCTACACCAAAATGGAATTTTTGGTTATCTCTTCCATGGGCGCGGCCTACTGATATGCTGTCAAAATCAAGCAGAACCTCAAACAAAAGACGCCGCAATTTGGGCCTAGGAACCCTTCACAGCAAAAGACAGGAAAGGGCGGCCCCAACCCACAGAATAAAGGACAGAGAAAAGATGGACAGTATCAAGACAACCAGTCCAAGCCGCAAGCAAAGTAGGACACCGGAAAAACAAAGAAAGATACCAGGAAGTCGTGTGACTTCCATAAGAGCCCTTGGCATAACACTGCTGATCGCCGCTCAAAGCAGTCGTTGGTGGCTGAAGTGAAAGCATCTGAATCAGATGCGGGTTCTGACTCTGAGTCCGAACTGAAAAGGGGAAGACGGATCATTGACACGGAACCCAGTGCCACCATTGGTACCACCAAGCTCCAGAATGATGAACCGGACGAGCCATAAGAAGGAGAAAGCCTCGTCCATTCGTAGATGTGGGTAAAAGGCACCCCGCTGCACTTCATCGTTGATAGTGGTAGCCAGAGGAATTTCATCTCAGCAGAGGTCGTCAAATTCCTGGCCCTACCGACAACGCCGCACCCACAACCCTACACCATTGGATGGATCTGCAAAGTAAGCGATCTCCGCGTCAGCTAATAGTGCCGACTGCCATACGACATCAAGCCCTTCAAGGACAAGGTATTTTGTGATGTTGCTCCTCTCGAAGTTTCAAATGTTCTTTTGGGCCAACCTTATTTATGGAAACGTCATGCTGTATATGAGTCTAGGCCTCATAGTGTTATTATTTCTTTGAACAGGAAATTGTACAGGATACCCGAGGCACTCCCTCCTAGTACTATTTCCTTGATCTCTGCCAAGCAATGCAGGAAGGTCATCTCTCAGACCAGGAAATTTGTCTTCTTCGTGGTTCGCTCTTAGAGTGAAAGAAATATCGCAGCCACATCCCGAGCCTCCATGACCGATCTATCCACACAACAGAAGCAAGTGGATAAGGTGGTGGAAGGATACTCAGATATATTCTCCTCTCCGACCGGGGTACCTCTGCACTGCCAGGTCAAGCATCCCATTGATCTGACCCCAGGTGCAACGCTACCCAATGGGCCAGTCTATCGCCGATCTCTGTTGGAAAATGAGGAGATCAAGAGGCAGATCCAAGAATTGCTCCACAAGGGGCACATCCATCCCAGTTCATCACCTTGTGGGAGCCCAATTGTGCTGGTGCAGAAGAAAGATGGGACCTAGTGACTCTGCATTGATTACCGGGCCCTGAATAAAATCACAGTCCGTAACCGGTACCCGATTCCCCGAATCGACGACCTCCTTGATTAGCTCACGAGGGCCAAATACTTCAGTAAGATTGATCTGAAGTCTGGCTACCACCATGTCCCAATAGAATAGACAGATGTATGGAAGACTGCCATTAAGTCAAAAGAAGGTCTTTTTGAATAGCTGGTGATGCCTTTTGGTTTGACAAATGCTCCAGCAACTTTTATGAGGATGATGGATGATATCCTTCGACATTTCACCAACAATTTTGTAGTGGTGTATCTGGATGACATCCTCATCTACAACAAGACTTGGGAGGAACACTTGCAGCATATTCCACAGATTCTACACACCCTGCGAAAGCACAAACTATATGCAAACTTGGAAAAATGCTCCTTCATCCACACTGATCACAAGCCACTACAGTTCATGCAGACCCAAGGAAAGTTGCAGAATGACTGCCATCAGAAGTGGTCAACATATTTACAGCAGTTCCACCTCAACATCAAATATAAAACAGGGAGTACCAACTGAGTTGTTGACTACCTCAGTCGACCTCCAATCGCGGCACTTACCACAGTGTTAGACTCTTGCGGCCACGAGATCTCCGGATGGCCCCACCTCTACGAGACAGACCCTGACTTCTCCGCCACCTATCAAATGTTGGGCACCAACTCAGTGGTTGCTAATTTCCATCTTTAGGACGGGTTGTTGTGTTGTCTGGGCCATCTCTGCATTCCATCAATCGAGCGCGCGAAGCTCATTTGGGAAGCTCACTACAGTCGGGTGGCAGGACACTTTGGCGTCGAAAAGACAGTGGCAGTGTTGCAGAAACATTTCTACTGGCCGAAACTTCGACAGGATATCGACAAGTATATCAGGTCCTGCACTGCTTGCGTTATTGCCAAAGCGACCACTAAGAAATAGGGCCTATACACCCCTCTCCCTACTCCTGATAGGTCGTGGGAGTCCATCTCAATGGACTACATGTCGGGCCTCCCATCCACCAGGAGGGGAAACGACTGTGTTTTTTTGGTTGTTGATCGCTTTTCCAAGATGGCGATTCTAGCCGCTTGCAAGAAGAACATCACAGCAGAAGCCACTGCCAAGCTCTTCTTTGAATTCGTGTGGGTACATTTTGGGATCCCACAGACCATTATCTCAGACCGTGACAGTCAGTTCCTCAGCTCATTCTGGTCAAGCCTCTGGTCACTGTTGGATACCAAGCTCACCAAAACCACTGCCTTCCATCCCCAGACCAATGGACAAACAGAGGTCGTCAACCGGATCGTCGTACATATACTGCGCATGTACAATTCAACACACCCCCGCACATGGGATGAGACCTTCCCCTTGTCCAACATAGATACAACCGAGTCCTGCACTGCTCAACTGGCCACAGCCCCTTTCAGGTGGGGTTGGGATTCCAACCATTGGGCCCCATGGATGTTGCACTTCCCCTTGCAACCACCTCGGCCGGCTCATCCCCAGAAGCTGACAAAGCTACCCGGTTCATTGAACGGATCCAGCATATCCGCCAACAGGTTCAGTATATTCTACAGAAGTCTAATGCGAAGTACAAGCAGCGCCATGATCAACATCGGGTGCCGCATAAGTTTCAGGTGGGCGACAAAGTTTGGTTGCATTTGCAGAAAGAACGCCTTACAGGGCCCCATTGAAAGCATCACCCACTCCATTATGGGCCGTACACCATCACCAAGGTGGTGGGTGACAATGCTTTTGAGCTCAACATTCCCCCCTTCCTTGGTCTGCATCCAGTCTTCAACGTGGCTCTCCTTCGGCCATATTTCCCACCACTATTAGACACCTCAGAGATAGCAGAGAATTTGACACCAACAGAGCTCAACCCTTACTGCCTACAACAAGCATCCAGTGATCATATTGCAGACACACAGATCAAGGGAATTCGACATCAAAGGATCTAGCTTTATCGAGTTGTCAAAGCAGGGCAGCTCTTGCACCAAGGCAAGTGGCTCACCCAAGGCCAAATTCAGCAGGAATTTCCTCAACTGATGGGGGAACTCATCGCAATGGAGACCATTGCTTCCTAAGGAGGGAGAATTGATCCAGGTGGATATTGGTGGCCACCCACCATTCCAACTAGCTCAAAACAGTTTTATGGTAATTTTGGTATTTTACTATTTTTAGCAGTTTTTCAGGTTCTGAACTTCCGGGGCCATTTTTATGCCCTAAACGACCTTTTTTGGCGATTTGGGGGTCAAAATGGTTGCCACCGGCATGCATTTGGCCCTATTCGAAAGTTGTAAATCTCGGATAGACCTTTCCAATGGGTTACCGAGCACCCCAAACATAGATCGTATGCAAAAGTTACGACCCCGGGAAGTTGATGTACTGACTTACCCAAACGAGGCCCACATGACTTTTGGTGCTTCATCTCCTAGGGTTAGGTTTTTGGATGTCTAGGGTTTTTGACATTCCTGTTTATTGAAAAAGGCCTTGAGAGCCTCATTGTAACCATCTTCTTGCGAAATGAGCGCAGCAGTCACATCTCTTCTCAGAGATAAGCCGCCACCATTCCAGCAAGCTTGTTTTCCGCTGCATTTTACAGTTCTAGCTTATTTCCTTATTGAATAGAAAACCAGTTTTACTGTATCTCTGTTATTTTGTGTTAAGCATCTGATAATAATCTGTATTCATTTCGTTCTACTCATAAAATCCGGATCAATGGTATCAGAGCGGTCTGCTCTTTGTCGTCTTCATGCATGTCCCCAACGAGGTCAGGGTACAAAGAATTGGGTCTCAAGCTTGTTTCTCTTGAGGACAAAAGCTCTCGCACGCCCAAGCGACCTCTCATGGCAGGAGAAAAGAAAGATGACGGGACAGGAGATCCTATCAAAATGTTGCTTGAGGAAGCCCTCACGCAGCAGAGGAAGGAGATGATGGATAATTTCGTGCAAATCCTTCGGCGACTACCAACAAGTGACGCATCTTCCTCGAGCGGAAGCGCCACCCCCTTCAAGGTACAAATCAACTTCGATATTCCTATATTTGAAGGACAGATAGACGCAGATGTTGTAGATAAGTGGTTGAATCTACTAGAAGGGTATTTTTCTGTCCATAACTTTTCGAATAATGAAAAGATTACTTTTGCGCTGCTCAAAGCCATTCCCCATGTCAAAGATTGGTGGGAAAGATTCTACGAGCAAAAGGACACAGAAGAAGCCTCATTATTTTCAGTCATGGCCACCTGGGAATTGTTCAGGGATGCTATTAAGGAACAATACTACCCTGTTGGAAGTTATGACGACTTGTATACCAAGTGAACCACACTGCGACAAGAAAGAGACCAAGCAGTGCCAGAGTTCACAAATATCTTCCATACCTTGCACACCAAGCTGGGTATCAAAGATTCAGAGCGACATCTGGTGCTCAAGTATCGCGGTGTTTTGCATAGATACATCCGGACCGAAATGGAGTTTCTGGAAATCTCTTCGTTGGGCGCGGCCTACTGATATGCTGTCAAAATCGAGCAGAAGCTCAAACAAAAGACGCGGTAATTTGGGCCTGGGAACCCTTCACAACAAAAGACAGGAAAGGGCGGCCCCAACCCCAGAATAAAGCACAGAGCAAAGATGGACAGTATCAGGAAAACCAATCCAAGCCGCAAGAAAAGAAGGACACCGAAAAAACAAAGAAAGATACCGAGAAGTGGTGTGACTTCCATAAGAGCCCTTGGCATAACACTGCTGATTGCCACTCAAAGCAGTCGTTGGTGGCTCAAGTGAAAGCATCTGAATCAGATGCGGGTTCCGAATATGAGTCCGAACCAGAAAGGGGAAGACGGATCATTGACACGGAACCCAGTGCTACCATTGCTACCACCAAGCTCTAGCCTGATTAACCGGACGAGCCATAAGAAGGAGAAAGCCTTGTCCATTCACAGATGTGGGTAAAAGGCACCCCGCTGCGCTTCATCGTTGATAGCAGTAGCCAGAAGAATCTCATCTCAGCAGAGGTCGTCAAAATCCTGGCCCTACCGACAACGCCGCACCCACAACCCTACACCATTGGATGGCTCCACAAAGGAAGCGATCTCTGCATCAGCCAACAGTGCCGACTGCCATACGGCATCAAGCCCCTCAAGGACGAGGTATTGTGTGATGTTGCTCCTCTCGAAGTTTCAGATGTTCTTTTGGGCCAACCTTATTTATGGAAACGTCATGCTGTATATTTGTCTAGGCCTCGTAGTGTTATTATTTCTTTGAACAGGAAATTGTACAGGATACTCGAGGCAGTCCCTCCTAGTGCTATTTCCTTGATCTTTGCCAAGCAATGCAGGAAGGTCATCTCTCAGACCAGGAAATTTGTCTTCTTCGTGGTTCGCTCTCAGAGTGAAAGAAAGATCGCAGCCACATCCTGGGCCTCCATGACCGATCTATCCACACAACAGAAGCAAGTGGATAAGGTGGTGGAAGGATACTCAGATATATTCTCCTCTCCGACCGGGGTACCTCTGCACTGCCAGGTCAAGCATCGCATCGATCTGACCCCAGGCGCACCGTTACCTAATGGGCCAGTCTATCGCCGCTCTCTGTTGGAAAATGAGGAGATCAAGAGGCAGATCCAAGAATTGCTCCACAAGGGGCACATCTGTCCCAGTTCATCACCTTGTGGGAGCCCAATCGTGCTGGTGCAGAAGAAAGATGGAACCTGGCGACTCTGCATTGATTACCGGGCCCTGAATAAAATCACAGTCCGTAACCGGTACCTGATTCCCCGAATCAACGACCTCCTTGATCAGCTCACGGGGGCCAAATACTTCAGTAAGATTGATCTGAATTCTGGCTACCACCAGGTCCCAATAGAACATACAAATGTATGGAAGACTGCCTTTAAGTCAAAAGAAGGTCTTTTTGAATGGCTGGTCATGCCTTTTGGTTTGACAAATGCTCGAACAAATTTTATGAGGATGATGGACGATATCCTTCGACCTTTCACCAACAATTTTGTAGTGGTGTATCTGGATGACATCCTCATCTACAACAAGACTTGGGAGGAACACTTGCAGCATATTCAGCAGGGTCTACACACCCTGCGGAAGCACAAACTATATGCAAAATTGGAAAAATGCTCCTTCGGCATGGACAGGGTCCATTACTTAGGCTACATCGTTGATCGACATGGTGTGCATGTGGATCCAGCCAAGATGCAGGTCATCCGTGACTGGCCAGCCCCAACCACATTCACTGAACTTCGGAGCTTCTTGGGCCTCGCCAATTTCTATTGCAGGTTCGTGCTGGGATTCTCTCATATCGCATGGGCCCTCAGCCAAGTGACCAGGGGTGGTGGTAAGGAAATATTTGTGTGGGGCCTGTCCCAACAACAAGCCTTCGATAACTTGAAGAAGCGTTTGTGCTCATTGCCGGTACTCTCATTACCGAACCTGCAACATCCCTTTGAGATCGAGACAGATGCTTCAGATTATGCTGTGGGCACCGTTCTCACTCAACACGGCCACCCTGTGGCATATCATAGTGAGACACTGTTAGGAACCCATGTCTTTACTTTGTTAGTATGTTGTTGTTGGATGCATATGCTTTGTAAGTCGTCCCGTAGTATTTGTTGATCAATAGTTGTGTTATTGTTGTTGGCGCATATGCTTTGTAAGTCGCCCATAGTATTGTTGATCCATAGTTTGTAACGGCCCATGGTTTCGACCCATAGTATTGGCGCCTAGAATTAGTATATAAGTGTGTGTTGAGACTTATGAAGGCACCGTGAAGTTAATTGTATTGAGCTTGCTCAAAGGAGATTGCCCCCTCGAAGTGGCCTGTGATCAATATAAAAGTGATTCGGAGTTCTGTCATTTCTGCTATTTCGCATACTCTTTTTAATTAATTGTTGCAGGTGCATCACATCTGGTATCAGAGCACTTTCTTGGGCTCGCTGGGTGAAATTTCTACCAATTTTTTTTTGCATCTGTTGCAGGTTCGTATTTGGGAATAATCCCTATCCGCTTAACTGTGGGAAGTACTTGGGCATAAGCCCTAAAACTCATTGTGAGGAGTACCATAGGAACCCCGAAGTAGCTGGCCCATTGAGAGGACCTGCCAGCGAAAAGGGCAACGACCCCTACCTGATTGACTAGTTTCCACCCGTGAGGTAAACCAAGAGCTGTCATTTGTGGCAAAGCGGTTATCAGTTTTACCTGAGCCGTGGAGTGAGGGGTACTGACCCAATACCCAAGCCGTCAGACAGCATTGGTGGCCGAGTGAAACTGCTGAACTGTTAGGAAGCCGCACATACCTAGGGTCCATATCTACTTTCAGCTGAACTATTGTCGATCACTACTGTGCTGTTCAGATCCATTTTGCAAGTCGTTTCAGAGCCGACAGCTTTTAGTCCATTTGGCGCTGTTCCAGATCCCTTCCGAGCCGTAGCCGCTCCATCTGAAAGAAAAATAATAATAATAATAATAATAATAATAAATAAATAAATAAAATTAAAAATTAAAAATTAAAAATAAAAATAAAATAAAAAATTAAAAAATTAAAAAAAAATTCAGTATAAAATTCAGTTTTTTGTCCATATCTCCCTTGTTTTTACTCTGTTTCCCTTGAAATTTTCGGGGAACCCCTGTCATCCCATTCTGCATATTTCATTCCTGAAGACCCTATCCCCAATTCCCCTTCCCAAAGCCCGAAAGCCCACATTTGTCTATTTTTAGGGTTTTCCATAACTTCCTGAGATTTCACCCAATCACCTTCAAATTTTACCACAGAGTTCCTTTCTGAATTCTGCTTCTTTGTCCCCCTCTGCCAAATTTTTCCATTCTTTCACCCCGCTTCTGAAATCCTCATTTTTGCTTCCTTGTCTAGTCGACAGTGTCCAAAACCTAGTCAAACCCCAATTACCCTTCAGATTTTTTCCCTAGTCCAGATTTTCCCTTACTGAAGTAGTTTCTGTTTTTGTTTTCCTACCCAGTCAACTGAAAAAAAAAATATATATATATATATATATATGTATATATATATATATATGTATATATATATATATGTATATATATATATATGTATATATATATATATATGTATATATATATATATATGTATATATAAATCCTGGTTATGGTTGTCACCCGTGCAGGAGCAAAAACCATGGAGGAAGCACTTGCAGCCATCCAAGCCAAACTCTAGGATCTGGATGAAAAATTTCTCGGCCTCTATCTTGAACATTCAGCTATGAACAACAAACGGCAGTCCGAGTCTTCATCAGACAATGGGTTCTCCTCTTCCAGCAATTTCCGTGGTCCGAAGCTTGATTTTCCTCGCTTCAATGGTACTAATCCAACTGGATGGATCTATCATGCAGAACAATATTTCAGTCTGCATAATACTTTTGATGTCAACAAAGTTCCATGGGCATCCTTTCACTTGGAACAGGAAGCTCTTCAATGGTACCGTTGGTACATCAAGGCTCATCCAGAGCCCAAATGGCCATACTTTTGCCAGCTCCTTTTGCAACAATTTGGTCCTAGTGCTTTTGATGACTTCACAGGAGCCCTCACTAAACTTCTCCAAACTGGCACGGTGAGAGAGTATCAAACCGAATTTGAGAATCTAGCCAACCACACCGAAGGATTGTCTGATGACTTTTATCGGAGTTGTTTTATCAGTGGTCTAAAGGATGCCATCCGCTCTGAGGTCAAAATGTTCTATCCCAACACAATGATGGAAGCCCTAGGGTTGGCTAAGTTGGCAGAAGACAAGATTGCAGCCCAACAATGCTCCAAGCCCACTTTTGTTCCCTTCCGAAATATGGGTTCTCAGCGACCACCTATACCACAGGCTCCTCGACCGACTCCTATCAAGTGTTTGTCTAAAACAGATATGCAAGCACGCAGAGAAAAGGGGATTTGCTATAATTGTGATGAGAAATTCACTCGGGGACATAGATGTGTTCAGCAAAAACTCTATCTCTTGGATGTGGAGTCTCCGCTTGCCTCTGAAATTGGTGATGAAGATCCAGAAACACTGGATGCTCCGGTCGACATTCAGGAACCGCCTATTGACCCTCCGGCTCAGGATGACCAGCCAGAGATATCTCTCCATGCTTTAGCTGGAATCACCACCCCCCAAACAATGCGGGTCAAGGGTTACTTCAAGAAGCATCCTCTTACAATACTCATTGATTCTGGTAGCACTCATAATTTCATTGACCCTCGAATCGCCAAACAAGCTGATTGTTTTATCCATCCTTGCTCCAACTTTGAAGTCATGGTTGCCAATGGGGGCACCTTACCTTGCAAAGGGAAGTGTCAAAATGTGCGTATCTCTATGGGAGACTATAACTTGCGCCCTGACATGTTTGCCTTGCCCTTAGGCGGATGTGATGTGGTTTTGGGCGCTCAATGGCTACGCACACTTGGCCCTATCTTATGGGATTTTGCTGAACTTTGGATGCAGTTTTCCCTCAATGGACAAAAACACACATTGACAGGATTACAACCAGGTTCTCTCAGCATCATTAGTTCACATCGCATGGAAAAACTCCTCAAGAAGAATTCACATGGTGTCATCGCTCAGATCCATTCCATCCAGATGCAACCATCAGTGGTCTCCACTACTCCTTTGGATCTACAACAAATTATGGATCGATATACAGGTGTCTTTGCTGAACCAGTGGGATTACCACCTTCCAGGCCAGAAGACCATCGTATTCAGCTGCTTCCTGGCAGCGTTCCTCCCAACATCAGGCCCTATCGCTACCCATTTCACCAAAAAACGGAGATTGAAATGCTCATTCGGGACTTATTGAAGCAAGGTATTATTCGTCCAAGCACTAGTTCCTTTTCTTCTCCAGTTATTCTTGTCCGCAAAAAAGATGGGTCATGGAACCTCTGCATTGACTTCCAAGCACTTAATCACCTCACCATCAAGGATAAGTTTCCAATTCCTGTTGTTGATGAGCTTCTTGATGAGCTTCATGGGGCTCACTTTTTCTCCAAGTTGGATCTTCGTTCTGGGTATCATCAAATTCGAGTTCATGAGGAGGATATTCCTAAAACAGCTTTCCACACACATGATGGCCATTATGAGTTTTTGGTCATGCCCTTTGGCCTCACTAATGCTCCTTCCACATTCCAGGCCTTAATGAATAAAATATTTCGAGCCTACTTGCGGAAATTCATTCTGGTATTCTTTGATGATATCCTCATCTACAGTAAAACATGGGATGAACATCTCCAGCATCTGGATCTTGTCATGCAACTTTTCTCTGACCATCATCTCCATGATCAATCAGTCCAAGTGATTTTAGGGATGTACACACTAAATCAGGATGATGGGTAGATTTTAGGTGTAACAACGAAACGATATGATAACCAGAAAAGAATACTACTCAAAAAATCCAAAGGTAAATATGAACATGGTGCCTAATTTATGAAGACAAACACCAATACAATTCAAAAACAAAACAAAAAAAGAAACGGAGAAAACCTACCAGGCGTTGGGGAAGAAGTGACTCCATTTTCAGCTGGAAGGGACTCCTTGCTAAGTCCGGCCTCAGCCTCAGCATGCTCCTACGCCTCTTGGTCCGCCTGCATGCTCTCATTACATCACAAACACCATTCCCAGCTACAAACCCTAACTGTATTTTAACTCACCCACAGGTGACGAGATCCAGTCTCAAGGCGTCTCAAATCTATCGAAAGCACAACTTGGAAGCGATCACAGTGACGACAGACAAAAGGACAAAACAATTTAATTTTTTTCTAAACATAAATATTTAACAAAAAAATAGTGTCAATTAATAAGGAGGTCAACCAGTCAGCCATTCCAATTGCAAGATACCGCGCAGGAATCAAATTTGAAGGGTGGGTCCCATTTCACTTTGAAGGGTTATGAGATATTGAACACTTCAATGCTGCCACTTAAAAATAAGTCATTCTTTTCAATTGAAAATGTACTAGTACATCAAAATTTCAATGTTTACTTACGTATTAAAGTCGAGAGGCTTAATTTTGCAGTAAATATAGCAGTATTGAATGTTATATATGTCATATAACACAACCATATTTTGCCCCGATCTAGCGGCTCGGTCTCTAAGCCACTATGCCACCTTTTCCATCTTAGTAGTTTCCCAAATTGATCTTGCCTCTTAAACTTTTAACAAGTATACTAGTACAATTAACTTGCTAACCCCATTCCAATCCAACTTTCATCCTTACAGCCAAAATTAATACTATTTTACTCTTTCATGATCTGCTTGAACATTAGGAATTTATCAGTGAAACATAACTTAGGAGACACGTAGAAAATCCACTTTCCAGATGTTCAGTGTTAATTGCCATAACTAAATTTATAGATCATTTTTTCTGCATCAGCTACAATTAGCTTTCTAGCCCAATTCCAATCCAAATTCAAACCAGTATAATAATATTTAATACCTCTTAAAATGGGTTCCTAGGCTGCTTCAAACACTACAAGCTCGATGAAGAATTGGGTTCTTCAACTCTTCTAAAAGCAACGTGATTCTTATTCTTGGAAAAGTTCAATCTTTGTAAATCACTAGCGTTCTTCAAACTAATAAAAATTATAGCCTACTTAACAATGGAAAAAAATGATAATGTAAGAAAAAAAAGGAAGAAATTGTTTCATAGGCCAAAAACATTGGACGTTCACTTTGGTTTGTATCTGTTACTAAATTAGTTAGAGATGTGTGCATAAAGGTAGTAAAAAAGGTGAAGGGAAAGAATCTGAATGGTAACTTTTTTTACTTTGTTGAATTGAGGACGATAATTCACTTTCATGCACCTCTATCAAACGACTGCGTTTCCATTTACAATCCTCCTTCACGCAAGTATATTAGAGGGAACAATTCAACAAAGAAGTTGGATTGGATTGAAAACTAATATCAAGTTTCTTTGTCACTCTAATTGTGTACCCTGCGGCAGAATTGAATGCCAATGACAACAATATATGTTTTATTTTTTCACTCAACACTATGAATGCCACACGTACTTGGGATAGAATAAGTTTAAGCACTCCTTACATGTTACATGCTATGTTATGGTTTGAGAAAAGAGAACTATCCGACTCCAGGAAACTTTTGTTCTCAATAGATGATTAAGGACCCTGGATGCTTCTTCTATATAGCCCTCCCCCTATATTTCATTATACATATTAAATCTATGGTATGATGGAGTAGAAGATGGGTTGTAACTTGTGAAGCATAAGTAAAACGTAGGTAGACCAAGTAGAGAGGAGATGCATAGATGGTTGAATTTCTTGTTATATGGTTGGAGTTCTTGTTTTATTCCAAACCAGCCGATAAGGGCAACAAAATCAAAAGGTAAAGTAGCATTGTCATTCTAAAAATCAAGATTACAAAACAAATTTGTCCCAATTCGTACAGTCGAACGCGGATTGTAAGTGTAGTAGCATCGGTGGTCTTCATATTAATAAATACCAAGAATCTTAAACCGTGTACTAGATGAAGGTGTCAATTCGACGACTGAGCAATTGGGGAAAATAGCTCATGTAATACAGTTTTAGATACAAAGTATGGATTCTTGATCTAACTCATTAACTAGATGCATGGAGGTTGGCAGAGTGGGGACTTCCCCAAATCCCCAGGCTTTTTGGTAAAGCTGGGGGGTGCACTGCGCACACCTGTTTCCTGTAGGGATGCAATCGTGGCCAGTGGAAGCTGAATGGGGAAGAACTCAGTTTCAGAGTGAAAATAATGGTCTTCCTTGTCCCCTCCATTTCAGGAAAGTTAAAGGGAATCTGAATTCTCAAGAGCTTCGATCGGTCGACAATGGAAAATAGGGCAAGAAAAGGAGCACATGGAATCATATGTGTATACACAGGACACATGAAGAAAGAATCAATTGTTGTTGTTGCTATAGTTGGGAATTGATAAATGTCGTTCTAAACAACTTTGATGGAGATTTGTAACAAACCCACTCTCGGGTCCAAGCTTCAAATTTGAAGCCTTCATCGCCCATTTGAAGTAACAAAATTTTAGTCAAATAATAATATTGTGATTGTGTAGCTAGGGTTTTCACCCTAGCTTGTACAAATGAGCACCTACTAAGGAGAAGGGACTCCTTAGTAGCAGTTCAAAAAAACAGTAAATGAAAGACAATACAGTAAAATGGTAACTACTCTAAGCATGTGCATAAAACAGAAAAGACAAGATAATAAAAAGGGTTTTTTGTATTGATTATACCTCCATTGTGAAGGTTGGTGAAGCCTTTGCAGCAGTCCAAGAGGGTGGGATAAGTTCATCCTTATGTCGTGATAATTTTAAGAGTATAAGATAAGTTCATCTTTACCCCGTATTTATAGACGTCTTCTCTCTTATCCTTCTATGTGATGATGATCCTAGCTCAAGGACCGAAATTGGTCAGGGATGTTCAATATTACAAAACGCAGATTCCTATCCTCTTGAAAAAATGAACATGGTAAATTAAAACTTTTTTTAAAATTGTAATCTATAAAGATATTATATTTAATTTTGAAAGCATTTAGAATAAAATTAATTATATAATTTGTTGATTCATCAAGATCAAATAAAACTTGAAATTTTCATTTTCTAATTATTTTCTTATAAAAATTACTTGACAAATTAAAGTATTTAATTTAAGTTATATGATCTGAAGTTGGTCTTGCTAGACTTAATCATGCATGTATTTCTTCCTTAGAGATCATAAGTTCAAATGTGTATAGGTGTAGGATTTGTACACCTCCATAAACCAATTAGCCAAATCATTGTGTGGAGGTTTCTTGTCCCACAAATAAGGGGTCTCATACATCAATTTGGTGTATGGCTAGGTCATGAACTTAAAAATTATATTATCACTATTATTGTTCTTGTTGTTGTTGTAGGTCCCTTATTCCATAAACAATGGCGAATACATCAACTTGGTGTTTTCCTAGGTCGTGAACTTAAGAATTATATTATTATTATTATTATTATTATTATTATAGAGAGAGAAAGCTAGAAATTAAATATATATACAAAAATAAGGCGACAAGTACATGGTCGATATGTATTGCTTAAACATTATTATTAGTAAATACTCATAATCATTCATTTTTATTTTAGATGTATGGTCCTCAGTGCGATCAAGGACCTTGACCTTATCAATTATGAGGAGAAAAGCATTATGAATCCATGTTCGAGGTCACGTCAAGGGGTTATCGAATTACGGAAAAGACAATAGGGATTTAAAAGGTGACCAATCTTCTGACAAGATGGATTAGGTCTCTAGTTGAATGGGGTGTTTAGGATGCAATAGGGCACCCACTAATTGCCACATCTGACCCCTAAAATAACACCTATGATATCAGGCATCACCTCTCATGCTGGGAGCATTTGCGACAAGTACACGAGGACTAGTACAACATATCCGCTTAGTCTGCCGATTACATACTTCACAAAATGATGATAACCATCGTTTTCTCAAGAGCACCAATAGAGATGGCAATTATGATTATGAACTAACTCAGTTTCATCTTCGATGTGGTGAGAGTTCATTGTGATGTCAGAAACATCGTTCAACAAGTTTCTCCATGAACTTCCCTTTGACCATACCGTTTCTTTATGTCTCCTTCATCATTAACGTAGGTCATCTTTTGAAATCCCACATTTCCTTCTCTCTGCGATGAACTCTCTCTTGCCTCTATTTTTTAAAACTTTAGGTTAAGGCACTAGGTTGACCAGCCTTCTCTCTCAATCCTAGTTTCTTTTCTTCTCGTTCATTGTAGTGACCACCTTGGCTCATTCGTTTATGCTCCACTCCTCTTAATAGACCGTTGCACTCCCATCTCCTTTCCCCGTGCATGCATTCTTGTTGAGGCTCTGGTTTTGTCCCTCCTAGATCCCTATATTGGTCACCCTATTACCACTAGCCCTTCTCTTTGTGATAGCCCCCCATCTCTGTTAACTATCCATCCTCAGGTTTCCCTATGCATTTCCCCTTCTTCCCACAATGGTTGAATTCTTGTATGGGCTCTAGCTTCTTCAATGATAGGTGGGGCTCATGGTCATTGCATGAAAAGGGATCACACCACTAATTCTCATCCCATATTTTTAGTGGAATCAGAGGAGGCTAAGGATACATATCTCCAATAAACCTAGTCTCATATCCAATGAGAAATTTCCCAAGCATAACAATGGGTCAAAATAGAGTAGGATTGTACCCAAGATGAAGAAATTCAAATGAACATGAGTCCATAGGTTGCTGACCCAAGGATCTCTAGTACCTGTGACACCAAGTATTACGATATTGTCACTCTCTATTGGCAAATCAAATCTCTTATAACCAAGGTGCTCCAGGACGCAAAAGAAGAGAAAAATGAACTTCTACTCAAAATGGAAGAAATTCAGGATCATAACCGAAAGATTCATCGGTAGAACATGAACTTAGATGTAAATCTCAACATACTTCTCAAGGCTATCACTGGATTAGAGTTTGCAACAAGGAATCCCCAACCATCGTGAGAGGAAGGTTCCTATGATCCCTATTTTCTTTGATGACAATGCTTCCTAGTTTGGTTCTTCTTCGGGTTATCTTTTTCAGAAATCCTAGTTATGTGCAGGTCATAGCAGGACATCCTTGTAGATTTTACAGTATTAAGTCGATAGTTAGAATTGTGAATGACAATTTACTATTTTACATGTGGCTGGGTTTCCCCAGTGACCAATCACTGGCACTATCAAACTTTGTATTGTTTTTTGGTAATTAATATAATTCCTCCATAGTTTACAAAAACAAATATGGATTAGGTCTCAGATGGTAGGCATGGAAGCAGACATATCATCCAAGAGGGCATGAAACTATAAATCAAACTCCCTATTGGTTATTGGATAGAGGAAAAATGAAGAACTATCTAAGGTTCCTTCTTTACAAGATGGATCCTCTCTCACTCTATTCATCATGACTAGGTATGCAACTATCCCATCATGCAATTTAGGTCTTAAATGCCACTTAGGGTGACTTCAACCTCGAGTTGATGATATCATCCTCCCTCACATCCTTGCTAACATTGTCAAAACATTTGATGCCATGTCATGTGGGTCATCTTTTCAAAAGTTATGCTTATTGAACATGTTTCATATGTGTAATTGTCTCTGTATTTCCTTTGTAATGTAAATATTGTCTTCAGTGATAATCCTTACAATGAAGATCAAACAAGCAACCATGGTTGACGAGGAGGTGGATTTGTGGCATAGGCTTCTATGGCTACACTCCTTGCATAACAAATGTTGAGGATCCTTGAAGAGGGGTATCAAGGGTTTTGAACTAATGGTTGCCATGCACATCTTTCGATGAAATTATTGTTGAGGCAATGATGTTTTTGTTTAATGGCTCTATTTGAAAAATTGTTGTTATGTTGCTTAAGTTAGGCTCACCATTTGCACATTCAATGCCATTAAAGCCTCAACAACAAAGATGGATGAATAGGTGCAAATTATCAGGGTGAGTTATGTGACAGTGAGATTTCTATGTACTTATTTTATAGGGGGTTTTAGTATAGTGGAAAATAGAGCCACTATTTTAAAAAATAGTTGCATTCCTAGTTCTCCAAATCCCTCCGATGAAAAATCATAGACAGGACTTCTTTAAAAAGAGGGGCATTTTTTATCCATGTTTCCATACTTATATCAAAAGAAGAAGATTCCCAAACCTCATAAATATGTAGACTCAACCTCACTTCCATCCAAACTTGCTTTGAGAATTCACATTGTACAAAGAGATGAGTTATAAACTCTACATCCTTGGTACACAAGCTAAAGAAAATATTTCTTTCCAATTGCCAATTTTCCAAGACAACCAAGAACCCATCCAAGGGAATATATTAACAATCCCTACTAGAACCCATCTAGGGGAATATATTAACAATAGATACTCTGCCCGAAGTAGAGGACATGGAGGTATGAATGCATTCTCTATGTTTTTTTTGTTTTTAGTCCATGGTAGCAGAGCACATAAGAAGTTATAAAAATGGAGGGAAAATTGGCTTGTTGATGTTTGAAATAAAATGCATAGCCTTTGTCAAGATATAATCATGTGTGGCAAGATTGTGAGGGATTTTGGTGGAATATATATGGTTAGTGAAAAGGGAACTACGGGTTAGTTAACATGTTAGATTTGGGTATTGTAAGAAAAATGGCTCTCGATATTTTTCTTGAAGTTTACTTTATCTTAATATTTGGTGAAGGGGCTTATATATATAAGTAGTTGGTGGTGGTGTTTAGGTGAGTTGCAATCAATCATGATGAAGATGAAGATGAAGGTAAGTTTAATACTTAGTTTTTTAGGGAATATTCAAGTTCTTCTAAACAAAATATTAAATTGTTGTTGCAGATATGGTTGAGAGTTAGAATTTTTTTTTCTAGTTTCTTAACAATGTTCTTAGTAGGGAAAAAGATGGATATCGCATAATGTTGGAAAAAGATTCCATATGTAGTGGTACATCGTTCATGAGCCTTAATATCATTAGTTTGGTGTTAAGCTTATGGTTTTTTTCCATGGATAACCAATTTCTTCAATCATCAATTACTTACTTACTACCACCAACGGCTAAACACTCCTAACATAACCAATGCACGCAAATGACTCATAGACCTAGCACACCCAACCCATATAATGAATTCATGCACCTTGGAAGATTCAACCTCTAACCTTGTACCCTAACCATAACGTCTAACCCCTGACAAATTTGAAGCCTTCAAGGCCCATTTGAAGTTACAAAATTTCAATCAAATAATAATATTGTGTTTGAACTTTGAAGTTACATAATTTTAATCAAATAATTTTTTTTTAAAATAATAGATGGGACCATGAATGGATAAAATGATGTACATACATGTAAATTAATAGGATGTCAGCAATCCACTCATCCTTTAAGTTGATCTCCTCAAAGAAAACAAATTTATTTATATATGTTTATGGCAGGCTGGCATTGGCAGCTTCACTCTGCAAACTCTCCGAGAGGACTGGAGTAGATATGGTAGGTGGAACTTGGAAGTAGCTCGACCACGGTGGATCAGGGGTATAAGCAAAAGCTTGTTTGTATTCCTGTAATATTATATATTGATGGTCAGAGCCATGGAAGCATGGAGTTCGAGCATTGACTTGATGCAACAAAGAAAACACAAGGTGGGACTCGAGAGCCACCTGATTGACTTGATACAGCAAAGAAAACACAGGGTGTGAGGGTAATTTCAACCCTTTTACAGTGTTCTTCCAAAAGATATGCTTATGGATACTAATGCCCGACCTCCCCATTGAATACTGGGATCTAGCGGTTTTGAGAGGGATAGGAGATGTTGTTGGCAGATTTGTTTTCTTTGATGAAAGGGACCTAAGGTGGAATAACAAACGCATGGCCTGACTTTTAGTGGAGTTCGACATGGACCTAGGACTGCCAGAAGAAGTTGATATTGTCACTTAAAAGGGGTCCTTCATTCAAAACCTAGAGTATTGGAGAGAACCCTTTTGATGTCATGTATGAATATCCATTGGCCATGTAAAAACAAATTGTCCTTCAGTGGTTGGAGAGGCTCAATCACTGGAGTTGGTTTCCAAAGCGGGAGAATAAGACTTAAATGGGAGGACTCAGAATGCTCAGATGGAGGTGCCCAATCAATTCCCCTCTACTGAATCTTTCATCGGTAAGTTAAAGATTTTCTTTCCAAATTTATTTAGTACTTCTTTAACTGAATAAGACATTCTTTTACTGAGTAGTAATGAGGAGTGGTTGGTCGATATTTTTGAGGGTTTCAGGGAAATTTTCTTGGAAAAATTTAACAATTCCCATCCCTTTACTTCTCATTTGAACCCTGTCATCTCATAAAACCCTCCTTTGATTTCCCCCTCATCGACGGAATTGTTGGTTGTTACAAATCCCAAAATCCCCATTTTGATTGAGACCTCTCCTCAGGGACCTCACACTACCCCTCATTTACACAATGAATGCACCTTGGCTTCTCCCCCTCCATTGGATACAAATTTGTTTACCAAACCCTCGGAACCCTCATACAAAGAAGTTCGTATTAATAAAGCACCTCTTCAGACCTATAACTCCTTTGTAGACAGAGCTAGCCTTGTGGATATTGCAAATTTCGCCATCAAGAAGAAGCCTAAAAAAAAATCCACTCACAGGAAAAAAGACATGGGGGTTGTTGAGGGAGGGTTGGCAACATACCCCATAATGGTTTCTTCAAATTACCTTGTTTCTGTTCCTTCTCCTTCTGGGCAACTTAGAGCATTGAACCCTGATATGAGGGTTCCTCAATGATAGTCTTAATCTCTCTTAACATTAGGGGGATTGTGGGTGCCTAGTCCAAGATGCTATCCCTCAAGGAGCTTTTGTCTACAGTTAAACTTGATGTTGTGTTTCTTCAAGAGACTATGCCGGATCATGTTAGAGCTAAATATTTTTTTCTAAAAGTTTGTCAGACATGCATGGAACTGTGTTGCGACAACCAGTTGGACTTTTAGGGGGGTTACAATTTGGCAAGATGGAGTCTGATAGCAAAGCCAAAAAATAAGGGAGGTTGGGGAATAAGAGATCTCAATCTCTTTAACAAGCCCTAGCTACCAAATCACTGTGGAGGGCACTTTTTCATGATGGTATTTGGAGTGTCACTATGAGAAGGAAATATTTGAAAGGAGTTGATGTTGTATCATGGCTGACGAAGAAACACTTTTCTTTCCCAATAGCCTCCATTATCTGGAAAAATATATTGACTACACTACTTGTGGTTAAGCGGTGGATTGCTTGGAAGGTTGGTATAGGTATGAGAGTTCTTTTAGGCTTGGATCCTTTTCTGGGTGGAGGATCTGGCTTTATACTATCAGAAGAACTACTACCACACCTACACAGTCGGAGCCTTTATTATCTTGCATATATACATAAGACAAATATCTCTAACTTGACATGTTCTAGTATTTGGCTCTATGCATAAGATCTCAGACTCACAAGAACTCTAGCCAGTGAATGGAACACATACATACAGGGAATTTACCAAAATGGGATCACTCTGTTTACAGAACCAGATAGGTTGGCTTGGAATTGGAACAAAATAGAAGGGATTGTGCAGACAGTAAAAGGGGCCTATAATGCATTTATATATCGTTATGAGAATGATGATTTGAAGTGGTGGTATACAGTGATATGGAAAATCAAAGGTCCTCCAAAATCAATTCTATTTATGTGGTTATGCTTACGAAATAAAGTCTTAACAGGGGAGATTTACAGAGAAAGGGGTGGAATTGGACCTTCAGCCTATCCATTATGTTTGAGCAGTGAGGAGACCATACAACATCTTGCAATAGATTGCAACATTACTCAAGAGATTTGGAATTTGATTTGTAACATTCTTCAAGTAAAAAATAATTGGCATCTGTAGCCCCTTTAAGAAAATTTAAAGCTCTGGTTTTTAACAAATCCCAAGGTAAAATCAATTCCCTTTATTGTCACATGGGGCTTATGGATTTTAATGAATGCCATTCTTTTTTAAGGCTATAGACAGAACCTAGAGGAGGTTGGGAGAAGGATTATTAAAGAATCATCAGAATTCGTCATAGATCCAGGTGCGGACAAAGTAATTTTTTTGATAAATCGACCAATTTTGTTTGGTAATTCACCCATGGGATTCTTCGATGGCGCAACAAATAAGGATCAAAGTGGAATTGGGATTTTGGTGAAAGACACCTCCACTCAGTGTTTTAAGACATACATGGCAACTGATGAAACGAAACCGATGAAGTTGAATATAGCATCGAACCTGACCAATGTATTTAAATTTTGGTTAACTTTAAAATTCCGTCTCGTCGTATTTTATTAGACTGGGTCCAAAGCTTCATGTTAACAACAACTCCTTGAGAAAAATACATTCAAAGTTCGGAACCATGCCATTATCGGGCATGTTTAACCTAAAGTTATTCCTTGACTGTCACCAATCATAGGCACCGATGACGATGGTGGAGAGCTCATTCTTCACGCAGTTAATTGAGTCGGTATTGGTATGCACTAACATGTTTCTACAGCACGGCGACATGTGTCTACAGCAAGGCAACAGGTGGTGGCACATCTTAAATAATGTAGACCGCGAGTCTTTGCTCTCATATGATGATACCCAAAACTTGAGTCTAACTTTGAAAAAACCTTTTCCCATCTAAGTTAATAAAGAGGATCATCAATTTGGGTAGGAGGTACTTGTTCTTAATTAATTGTCACCTTATTTAACATTGAATAACCAATGCACATCGAAAAGGTTCCATCCTTGTTATTGACTACCAATATGTGTTCTATCCAAGGTGATGCACGTGGTCATATGGATGATTTGTCTAATAATTATTGTAATTGCATCTTGAATTCACTCAACTCATTAGCTTAAAATATATTCTAGGCCTTGGATATGGGCATGTTTGTGTTATGTTATGCTCTCTTGTTGTCATTGTTGTCCATTGGAATCCACTTGAGTCACCCTTCACAAAAAGGGGAAAACAATGAGAAGAAAGGGTAATGGAAGAATGAAATTGCATGTTGAAATTGACAAGAAAATTTTCATTCTCAGTGTTACAGATCTAAAAATTACCAACATATCCCACTTGTAGTTGAAATTAGATTCATTATTTAGAGATTATTTGATGTCGCAAGGCCTTAATCATCACTCAAGAGTTCAACTCAATCATGAGTTTTAAGGGGGGTTCCAAAAAAACCGCCTCCCAAAGTTCAATTCTCATGACTTTTAGGGGGGGTTTTGAAAAACCGCCCCCAAAAGTTATGAGAATTGGGATTTTAGGGGGGTTTTGACAAACTGCCCCCAAAAGTTATGAGAATTGGGATTTTAGGGGGGGTTTTCAAACAACCACCTCCAAAAGTTCAATTCTCATGACTTTTAAGGGGGGTTCCAAAAAAACTGCCTCCAAAAGTTCAATTCTCATGACTTTTAGGGGGGGTTTTGACAAACCGCCCCCAAAAGTTATGAGAATTGGGATTTTAGGGGGATTTTCCCAAAATCGCCCCCAAAAGTCAAATTTCAGGACTTTTAAGGGGGGTTCCAAAAAAACCGCCTCCAAAAGTTCAATTCTCATGACTTTTAGGGGGGGTTTTGACAAACCGCCCCCAAACGTTATGAGAATTGGGATTTTAGGGGGGGTTCTCCCAAAACCGCCCCCAAAAGTCCAATTTCCATGAATTTTAGGGGCGGTTTTAGAAGGCCGCCTCCAAATGTCTGAAAAAACTTTTAGGGGGGGTTTTACCAAGACCCCCGCAAGACAAAACCACCCTAAAGGGCTATTTTGTTGTAGTGAGCTGTGGATTGCGGGTTTTGAACTGACATTTGTCCCAATTGCTGGGTAATCTATTCAAGTTGGTTCATGGATCCAATCACGCCATCAGTATGAGGTCCTTTTGGTGGCCTGGCTGGATCAGACGCAGCTCTTACAGCATGGGGTATTAAGTCATAAAGTTTTCCCAATTGAGAATATACTAAATCAATATGGTGAGCACTCTGAATGAGTTGTTCTTCAGTCATGGCTCCTGACATGGATACATCTTTGGAAAGATTAGGAAACAGTGATTTAATGAACCAATTTTTTAAGAATTGATCAGGGATTTCAGCTTTTATAAGCCTTCGATGTCTCCTCCACTCGTGGATATGATCCGAGATGTGAGTAGCGGTGGATTTCCTAAGTGAAGTTAAAAGTTTAGTTCTCGTCTCATAGTGGATAGGTAATTGAAAATGTGTCAAAAATGCCATAGATAAAGATGAAAATTCTGTGAATGTATTGCGGGGCAACCCAATGTACCATTTCGCATCATTTCCGGTTAGGGTCCGCTGTAACAACCTCAACCTAGTACTATCATTGACTAGGGAATTGGATGAACACCACAAATGGAATGTCATCACATGATTTGATGGATCTTCCCCTGGTTTTCTGTCAAACATGGGTATGTTTGAGGGTAGTTTGGTTTTTATGGTTGGCCACCCATTCAAATGTAGAACATGGTCATTGGTTAGCTGGGATAAATCCGGTAGATTCAATGTAGCTATAAATGGTGACTTGGATGATGCTGGAGAAAATGCTTGGTATCCAGGTGAAGCTTGATGGCTCCACTGTTGTGGTCCTTGGGCTTGAAAAGCATTCCAAGCAGGGTTACCTCCTTGCGGAGATTGCATCAAAAAAGGTGGGTTATTTCCTGAATATTGTCCATTCCATTGTGGGAGAGGATGTATGTATGGATTGCCCCCTTGCGGAGGTATGTTCCATTGAGGTTGGTTACTTGGTGGAACATTGCCACTCCACTGTGGCATAGGATTAATGGGTGGATTTCCCCCTTGCAGGGGTATGTTCCATTGAGATTGGTTACTTGTTGGAATATTACCACTTCATTGCTGGTTGGGATTCATGGGTGGATTTCCCCCTTGCGAGGGTATGTTCCATTGAGATTGGTTACTTGGTGGAACATTACCACTCCCTTGAGTGTTTCATTGGTTTGGATAAGCGTTCCAAGGTTGATTTCCCCATTGTGAGGGTGGTTCCCAAGAATATTGGGTGCTTCCTGGAACCTGCCCACTCCATGGTGGAATGAAGTTGGTGGATGGGTTACCTCCTGGTGTGCTACCTGTTGGGGGTATGGGATTGCCCCCAGGATTTGTGCTAGGAAATTTTGGATAAAGGTTTCCCGAGGCACTTCCACTAACTTGTGGATTATTACCCCAATTAGCATTAGTGTTCCATGGTCCATTAAGTCTACTAGGGATGTTGAGATTCCAAAGTGAAGGATTCCCCCCAGGGTTAGGATTTGGAAAAATGTTTGGTATGCCAATAGGATTTTGGTTGACTCATGAATTGTTTTGAACTTGAGTATCTAAACCATATGGGAAACCCAAGTTTGGTAAGGCAGACCCTCTAGTAGGGATTCCTGCAGGTAAAGTGGATGTACTTCCGGGATTGGGACCCGAAACTGTACCAACTGGCATTGAAGTGCTAGTTGAACTTATGGTATAAGCAGGTAAACTAACTAGTGGAGTTGTGGTAGAGGTCAAGTTGGAAATATTGCCACATCCAGCAACTGTTTGAGGTTGTGATGATGTGGTCCCTTCTGCTCCTGATGAAGCCATAGGGATGTTGGGAGTATTGCTAACTCCAACACTTGTTTGAGATGGTGCTGATGTGGTCCCTTGTGCTCCTGATGAAGCCATGGGCTTAGAGGTTGAATTTAGCATGCGTACCAAGTGTACCACAAGAGGATTGATGGTGTTCAAAGGTTCACTGATGTGGAGTACCAGTGGGTCTGAAATATTTGTCAGAGCTGGATTTACGAGATTTGCAGTGTTGTCTTCTAATGTTTCAATTGAAATTGGAGCAAGAGGATCAACAATTTCTATGTTTTCCTGGGTAGGTGATGTTGTAGTATTTGTTTGTTGTGTCTCTTCTCTACTGTTGATTATTGAATTTAGAAGTGTGTTGGTTTCAAAGTCAAAGTGTCTTGTATTTTGTAGTCATCTCTGCAATGTAGCGGGGCCTTCAATTTCTAGTGACTCACCTCATTGCCGCCATGACTGGTGGGTCGGGAGAGTAGCCACTATGAAGAATTTTGATAAAAGGATGTATTTGAAAAGATTTTTCCAAATAGAATCAAACAATCCTATGGCTTTCTAGAGTCAACAAAATAAAAAGTGTCCACACAGTAAAAATTCCCTAAATATTTCAAGCAAGCAAACTTACTTTTCCAAAGAACCAAAGCTCAGTGAAAAGATGGATTGTAGGGCCTTCCAAAACTAGTATCTGCTGAGGGATTTCATGTCCTCATACAATTTCTAGGAGAGAAGGTGTGAGAAACAGTTACAAAAAACTTTAATCGCCAAGGGTACAAATGTTGGTTCTTGACCACTCACCCTCCCAAGGAGTAAAAGTTCCAAAGTCTGTCTCAGGTATTGCAAGTGTGTCCCACTCACAACAGCCTATGTGATATCCTAAGAATAGCCACTAAAGTTACCACTTCACAATCGACGTCCAGGCGGATAGTTGTAAGTCGAGGACAACTCTAATTACCAGGAACTCTAGAAATAGTGAAGTCACCCCGAGGACTTGTCACTGAACATAGAATCCCATCGATAAGCTCATGTCCTACTAAATAAGCAAGAAGGGGGAACCACCCTTACTTATCCAAATTGACCTTGTGCTTGACGCATGTTTCAGAAGCACTTTCCCGACAACTGTTTTTTGTGACTAATGGATTTACTCTCTTTAATCAAAGCTAGTTTCAAAGTTTTGCAGCCCAGGAGTCTTAACTCTCCAAACCTAATCCGGGGCACTAACCTAAACTTGTTGGTGATATAAAAATCAAAAGTTTGTGAAGTTTAGATTAAGCGCCAATTTTAAATGTAGTTTTCTTAGTTTGAGGAGTGGAAATGAAACTGGTGGTGTTTTGACTCGAAAACAGAAAAATGAAACAAACAATGCAAAATGCTCACTACTCTACTTTTCAATTTGATGAATATTCTAAATTAAGGAAGAGTGAGAGGTTCATGAGTTTCTTTCAGTCATGCAAAATTTCTAGTAGATTTCGTATGTTTATGGACATTTTTTCTGAAATATGGATAATAATTTATGTGTAAAGACCAATGTAACCCAAACAGATATCTCAAGTAAACATGAATCTAATTCTATTATCTGGGGGATCCCTATTTTTCATTCACAAGATCGCCATAAGGCCCAAGTGAAGAGGATACACAGAGCCCTTTGGAATGCTTTTGAATTAAATCCTAAACTGTTGCACATGAGATCCACTTTCTCATTCACAAGATCGCCATAAGGCCCAAGTGAAGAGGATACGGTGGCTCAGAAAATTGTATGCAAAAATTAAATCTACTCTATTACAAGTGAGATCCACTTTCTCATTCACAAGATCATCATAAGATACGAGTGAAGAGGATACAGTGTCTCGATATAAGATGCTTTCAAAAGTGAACTCCTAAACTATTACAAGCGAGATACACTTTCTCATTCACAAGGTCATCATAAGATGCGAGTGAAGAGGATACGGTGCCTCATACACAATATATCTCAAGAAAACTAAACTCTAAAGGTGCAACTCTCTCTAATTGTGCATGAAAATCATGAAAATATTCTAACTCCACTACAAAATGCAACTAATTAAAGTTTAATTCTGTTTTTTGGGAAGAAATTACTTTCAAATTATCTCAATCATGTGATGTTCAAGGTGTTCTTCAAATGAAAATGTGTGTGAAATGATATTTCAAGTGTGTATGATGTTTCCAAATGTGTATGGTTTATGTTTGATTAATGTTTCCAATCAGCATATTCTAAAGGTTTGTGAAAACAGAAAGTGCTTGAAGTGTTTTGGTGAACAATTTCTTAAGTGTGCTTTAGGAGACTTGCAGCCATGTAAAGAGACATAAATGTAGGTTAGGATCATTACTTAATCATTTTAAAACATGGATCTATCATCTCATAAGGTTGTAAGCAAAATAGATCTACTACCAATTGAAAAAGATTGAAAATTAATTACAATTTGGAGCAGATTTAAAGGTGTTTGGAAGTGAATTCCAAGTGTAAATGTCTTGATCCAAATGTTATGAAACTTTCCTAAATTTTCAAGAGGAGTATAAGGCTGATATCAATCTGCATATAATTCTCTAAACAAGTGTTTAAATGTCATCCAAAACAGGTCTCCAAACAGATCCAAAAGTTAAAGAGGTCTCAACCAACTAGTGCTAGATTAGAAGCCTGAATTAATGTGTTTGGAAGTTGTGTAAACTTTGCAAAGATGTAAAGGAGATTCAAATGAAGTTCAATATCATTCATGGATATTTCAAATCAAGGATATATGAGACAAGATTCTCTCAAGATAGAATATCTATCACAACTTGAAGAAAAAATTGAAAAGAGAAAGCAAATTTGGAGCAATTCTTAAAATTTTTGGAAGGTCATTCCAATGGGAGATATCTTTTATCCAAATGATGCAAAAAAATTTCAAAGGTTCTTAAAAAGGATTAATAAACTAAGTATGATCAGAAAAAATATCTTAAACTAAAGAACACATTCAAATATGTAATAGATCCATAACAATTTGACAAAGAAATTCAGATTTGGAGCAGATTTGAAAATTATTGGAAGATGAGTCCAAAGGTAAAGATCTAGGCCCAAACAATGCAAATAATATGAACACTTATCAAATGAATGATAGACTGATCATGATAAGCAAAAGGAGCTACCAAAACAGGTCTGCAAATTCACTTTCTAAGCCTTCAAAACAGATCTAAAACAAGTCTCTTACAAACTAGTTGGATGAGCTGCAAATTGGAAACATAAGATGTAAATATTTAAATCCAAGAAACACGAGGAAAGGAGGGATTTAACATGAGTGAGAGGATGATAATAAGCATCAAAATAATCTTATAAAAAGGTCTCCAAACATACATATCAAGCCTTCCAACAGGTTCAAACATCAAGAGATCTCATCATACATTTCAGCATGTGCACATTTATGAAGCAAAACAGAATTGAAATTTTCAGCAAATATATGAGCAAAGGAGGGATCTGATCTGATCAAAGGAGGATGGAAATTCAAGTTAATCAGATCCTAAACCAAAGCATACAACATCACCATTCCAAAGGAATCAAAACCAAGCATTAAAGGCTTCCAAAATCCCCAAAAACGAGTTCTATAATGCACAAAAAAAATGAGATCTAGAATGGGATTTTGAAGCATTTGCTGCAAGAAAGGTGGGAGGAGGCCAGTTTGGAGGTCATCTTGATGGATCTATGTATCTTGAATTGATATTTAAGCTCCAAGTGAGTAGATCTAAAGGATGGAGAGCACCAAAAATGAAGAAAAATCATGAAATATGAGGAAATTTCAAGAGATTTCAAGCCATATGGTCACCAATCTGATAATAGATTATGATGTTTGCATGTAGGGAGTTAGATCTGCAACATATCAATCTATATTACTAATCAATGGTGAGTTCCTATGTCAGAAACATGAAAATATTATCACAAGTTTACAAAGATCTATATTCATTAATCAAAACTCATTAAGATCTAGATTCATTTAAGAATTAAATTCATGCATGATAAGACAAATTCAAACTCTTAGATGGTAGAAACTTGAATCCATTCATATTAAAACTAAGAAGATGTACATAATTACCAATGGTCTTGGTGTGAATCCCTCCTCCATTGTCATGAGCTTCCCTTCCTTCACCCTTGCTTTTAAAGAATTTGAGCTCCTTCTCCTCCTTCAGAATCTCTTCAGCATGTCTTTGCTCTTCTTTTGGTCTACTCTACAATGCCTCCCATGACTTTCTTATATAGAATTGGGAAATGAGCCCTCATGTTTCTCTTTTCAATGTGGGATTATCCCTTTTCATCTTTTTATTATTATTTTATCTCAAAACCCACTTTTCATAGTTTTTAGGCTTTTTGCACAACTTTAACATACTTTAAGTACAATTAATGCACTTGAATGCATTCATCTTCACTTATTGATTGGTGTAGCTTAGTTTTAGACCTTTTATGAGCGGTTCATTCATTGAACTTGGTCTTCTTAGGTTCTTACTGTCTTCACCTAATCTTTCCACTTATAGGAGAAGTGATTAGATCAGATAGGACTTGTCTCTGAATGTACTTATGTTTCTGTCTTCATGTTGCGGGTGCATGGTAAAAATGTGCTTCTTCTGTCACATGACTAGGGTGTTAATTTGATTGTTAACAAAATTGCACACTGGAAAGTAGCAGGTGCATTACATAGGCCAAATGGAAACACTCGATAGGCATATATCCCCCAAGAACAAGTAAAGGTTGTATTGTCTTGATCCTCATGTGCTATTAATATTTGGTTGTATCCACTATACCCATCAAGGAAATAAAAGTATTGTTTCCCTGATAAGGTATCTAACAACTGGTCAATGAAAGGGAAAGGGAAGTAGTCCTTAAGAGTGGCCTTGTTCAATTCTCGAAAGTCAACACAGATACGTCATTTCCCTATGAATTTCTTTGGAACTACCACCAGAGGAGACACCCATTTACTGTTGGAAATTGGGTAAATGAAACCAGCATTAAGGAGTTTTTGTAATTCATCTTTGACTATATATTTTAGGGATGGATTCATTCTTCTCTGGGGCTTCCTGACAAAAGGTATGTTTGAGTCTGTGTAAATGTGGTGAATACAGGTATCTAGGTGTATACCTTTCATATCGGTGTATTCCCATGCAAATGCTCCAGTTTGACTCTTGAGAACTTTTAGAAATTGTTTTTGCTGACTCTCATCTAGACCTGCATTTATATGTCGAAATTTTTTGGAACTAACCTCACAGGGTGTGGTATAGGATCCTAGATGTTCTTCGATTGCGAAGACACAGGGTGTACTTGTAAATGTTGAGAGGCTCATGTTTTCTTGGAATTCATCTCCAAAGATTTGGTCAAGTTGAGAAAAAGACTGAGGAAAGTCTATACATGTTGTGGAAGAGATAAATTGGTTCAACACATTCTCGGTATTTTGTTCTTGAAGTGCCCAGGAGAAATCACTAACAAGGGAAATTTCTTCCAATTTCTCAGCTCCAAAAGGACAATCTAACAAAAATAGATTTTCAGTTACTGGTTGTGCTGGTAGGTATAAAGCTAGTTTTCTTGTAGACACGGGGCTTCACTAGAAGGAAATATAATATCACGTTCATTCATATTGCGGTATTAAATATTCATGAAAACCTAAAAATTATATTGCTTATATATTAAGGGGCAAAGGGTTTTTTTATTTAATGTAACAATACAAAAATATTTTGGGGTCTTTTTTATATTGGAGGGCTGACAAATATCCGCCAAATGGAGATGGCGAGATCATGACTGGATGAGAAATCAGGTTGAGGCAAGGCTCGAGCTTACTAGTACGTAGGGAAATTATGTCTTGAGGCATGCTTGAGGCCAGGGGTTTCATGGTGAATTCGGTTTCCATTCGATCATAGTCGAGAGACAATGGTCATTGACAGCCAATTGTTACCAATAGCACTCATCCATTTGTTACCAATAGCCTTGGGAGGCTCTAAGCCTCCAAGGCCTATTATAGGCCCTCGATAGGACTTGGGGGCTTGAATACCCAACCAATCGTGCCTATTACAAGCCTTAGGAGGTTTAGTCATCCTCCTAGAGTTTGATACAGACCCTGGGGGCTTGGATACCTATCCCACAATAGGCTTAGTCAGCGATTGGGGAACTGCAACATGCAATCTAAATGTTGTACTATGTGCATTGGCTCTAGTGACATACAAGAAGTGATCTCCTATCTCTTCATTAGACCATTAGATGTTGCAAATAATAATGATATGTGGTTGAGTAATTGCATTGTGGGTGAAGTAATGTGCATCCATAATATACATCGAAAGAAGTAAGGTGCATTGTAGAATGCATGTGGGGTCATAAGAGTGGTATCATATCAATATACTAGGTAGAAATATAAAGGGGTATAAAAAATTTTAATGAAAAAATCGATACATACAATATCTAGTGAAAATAGGGGTTTTTTAAAATTGGGAAGGCATATTGGGAGGGGGTTAAAAAAAACGATTTTGGAAGGTATTTTCCAATATTTAGTGAAATTAGGGGTATTGTTTCATATGCCGTGAACGAACGTGCTATGATAGGTGTTTATTGAGTGAAGCCCCCGTGCTTGTAGATAACCCATCATAGATAATCATTTCTCTGTCCCTGCATCCTATGAATGCATTGGCAGTAGCCAACCAGGGTATTCCCAAAATAATGGGGTGACCTTTGGAAGGGTTCTTTGATTCTATGACCATAAAGTCCACGGGATATTCCCATGAAGCTACTGATACAGTGATGTCATCTAAGATCCCAATAGGCTGCACCATAGTGCGATCTGCTAATTCTAGCATTGTTGGGGTAGGGCAGAGGAACTGTCATAAATGGAGAGTTTCTAAAATTGTGGTAGTCATTAGGTTAATAGCAGCTCCTAGATCAATAAGTGTATTTCCTATGGCGGTGTTATTGATAATTATAGTCACAACAGGGTTTCCTGGGTTTGAACACTTGGGAATTCTAGGTTAGTTTGGTATGTAATCTGGCATTTCACCTATTACATGAATTGTCGAAGGGTGTTTTTGTTTTCTACCTGGTATTTTAATATATAGAGTTCCTTTATTACTTTTCTATAGATTGGGATATCCTTGATGGCTTGTAACAAAGGGATCTTAATACAAATATTTTTCAACTCGTTAATGATATCATACTCTGGATAAGTTATAGGTTTTTCGATTACTAGACACTCCGGATATGGTGGTCCTTTTTCTCCTGTAATTAATTCTTAATAAGGATGGTTGTGTGTTGAATATTTAGGAATAACCACATATTCAAGAATGGCATCATTCAAAAATTCAATAGGTATGTTTTCTTCTTCATTCTCTTCTCGGATAACAACTGATGACTTGGGCTCATCTTGCAGAACTCTTCTAGACCGCAATTGAATCTCATGTATTAGTGCGGTCGAAATGGAATATGATGGAAGAGGTAACAACCCAATGCTATTAAGATATTGAGTTGGCTTGTTTTTAGGATTTGGTATCGGTTGTGCAGGTAATATTGTGGGTCTTGGAGGATTCATATTCTGGAAATTGTGAGGTTGATTTGTGATAGGGGGAAGTGAAGGAGGTACAAATACAGGAAAGAGTTGTTGGATATTAGGTGGGTAAGGATAGTTAGGCATGGAAGGAGGTGGTTGAGCATAAGCTTGTCCTCCCCATCCGTGTGGCCATTGTTGCTGTTGAGCATTCTGAGGAGGGTACTACGGTGGCCAATTCTGCCAACTTGAAGTGTTCCATTGTTGAGGAGTTTGATAAGGATAGTAATAGGGTGGAATTTGTGATGATGGATCTTGATATAATGGTTGATATCTAGGTTTCCAAGGCCTCCTAGATGTTTCACCAAATTGTTCACTCTTATATGCAGCTTGCAACCCAGGAAATGATAGACAATTATCAGTTGGATGTTCGTCTGTACAAAGGTGACAAAATGAAACATTATTCAGTGGACATTCCCATTGGGGATGTTTAGTTCTACACCTACGACAGAAAACACTCATTACTGCACGCTCTTCATCTTGTCTCTTTTTAGCTTGCAGTGCATCGAATTGAGAACCCATATCTCCTAAGATATCTATTTTGAAATGTTCTAATAGGTTTCCCAAATCTACCCTTGTAACTCCACCAGGACTGGATGTGTTTCATTTTAGGTTCCTAGCATAAGATTCTCAAAAGTGTCTTCCACTTTTCCCTCTTCTCCTAGAGTAATTCCTACATAGTTCACAAATCTATGCAAAAGACTTATGAGAGATGTCTCTTGCTTCCATGAGATTAAGGTTTTCTAGAAATTATTTTGAGATTCCCTCGAGGAAGAGTGTTCTTACTGCATCTCCCTGAAGATCACTATATTTAGATTTATGTAACACATAGTTAAATCTTTCGAGATAGTCTTCTAGGATCTCATCTTCAAGTTGTTGTATGTTAAATATATCATTGCGAGATTCCTTAGGTTTACAGTAATCCTGATACTTCCGCGGAAATGCATTTTTCATGTCTTCCCAAGTTCTAATACTAGATTCTCCTAACCCCATGAACCATCGAAGAGAAGAATCTTTTAATCTGGCAGGAAAGAGTTTTAGCTTTTGGCCATCTTGTAGGTAGTTATAACTCCTACACAAAATGTCAAATCCGAATAAGAATGTATCTGGATCCTCACTACTCTTCCCATAAAAGGTTGGTAGTGAGGAAGGAGGGATGTTTTTCATAGTTACATCTTGTCTGGTGTCTAGGATGGGGAATCCAAAAGTACCTTCAGTTCTAACCTCTCCCTCTTCTTCATCTTGTCAGGCATGCTCTTCATTTTCATCCTCCATGAAGATTTGATTTCCAAAGAGAGAATACTTAGGTGGTTCCTTTCTTGGAGAATATGGGATATCCCAACATTCTATTTCAGGAAGAGTATTTTTCTTTTTAGGAGGAGAATTACGAGCTACATGGGAGTCCATTTTTGAAGGTCCTACCGTTTTGGTTTCAATCTGTGAAATAACTATGTTCATAGAATTTTCAAAAAGAGTATCTAATTGTGTAGGATCAACGAAGTCTACTAAGTTTGGACCACCTGCTATTGAAAAAGTAGTGTCTCTGGGTTTTTGAACTAATGGAGGGTTGGGAGGTTCTAAAGTTTTATCCTTTTGAATTTTCTCTTGTTTAAGTTCAGTCTCAATGTGAGCTTGAGGTTCTTCTAGTGGAATTTCTTTATGAATAGACTTTTCTGATGTCCCTATGGTTTCCCCTAATTGATTTACATAAAGGATTTCCTTTTCTTTCCAAGTAGGACTATCCCCTTTAGGTGTCTTCTGATCCCTTTCTGTTGAGTTAGCAGTTGGGGTGGCACTCCCCCCGTATAGGTTAGTAGGAATTTTAGTAGGGATTCTAGTAAGAGGGCTAGTTTTAATAAATCTACCTTTTGAGTCTCTAGACATATTCATGAAAACAAACTATAACTGAAATAAATTCTAACTACATCACTACTATTGTTGGGTTTTGGGGATTCCTATTATAACAGATGCATAGGTTCTTACCTCTCGTCTTACCGCTCACCCGCCACCAACCTATTTCTAAATTTCAAAGTAGAGAATTCAAAGCTATCACTAAGTTTTAAGAAGAAAATCCTAACTATCTATAACTGAATTTTACCTATCTACATTTGAATTCTACCTATCTACAACTCCACGGCAACGACGGCAAAATGTTGAGGTAATTATTGTCTTTAAGGAATCACCAAAATATTTAATTATCGACCAGGGTTGGTAATCTTGGAGTTGTGGCATAGTATATGTTAACGTACAATGGGACCTAAGGCTTCGGCTCGGCAGACCTTAGAAATGTTTAATAAAGAAAAGATCGAAAGATCTTTCAAAATGAAAAACCGAGTCAAACTTTGAAAATACAATTACTGAATTGATCAAACCTAACTAAACCAACAGATCAGAATAGTATCAAGCTATACTACTCTACTCTATGGAAAATAATTAAAAAGATAAACACAACAATATTATTCTAGGAATAACAATTCAATCAAAATAGAACTATTGTAATGAAAAAAACTACTGATAGATCTCTTAATATAGGAACTAGAAACAACTGTAAATGAGGTTAGAGACCTATCTATGAGATGACTCAATTGACAACTAACTATGAAACAAAGAACTATATTAACTTAAAGCAAAAGTACAAAGAATTCAACAACTATTCATGCATTCGATTAATACTTCAAGACTACACTAAATTACCTAATTCCACTCTCCTTGAGGATTCTGAAGAAGTGTATCAAATGTAATGGGAATGGGAGAGAATGTATCAAAGTGACTTTCAAACGTGACAACGAAACAAAATGGAAGCAAGTCTAGTTTAACTTCTACAAATAAATGCAAACTAAATATTGTCCAACTACTATTAAATTTAAACATTATGATCTATCATCTTCTATCCATAAGCAAATGAATTGGAACTAATGAAATCTAGAAGTAAGTAGAAAACTTAATAAAGATATTTACTTGAACTGAATTTGATTTGGAAGTAAGTAGAAAACTTGATAAAGATATTTTTAGTAGAAGCAAGTAGAAAACTTGATAAAGATGTCTTACGTAGAAGCAAGTAGAAAACTTGATAAAGATATTTTATTTATGAACCAAATCCTATTATATGAACATCTTCATTGGCTATATAAATGGAAAAAACTAATCCTATGCTTGAACTAAGAAACTATTCAAAAACTAATGTACCTTGGAGAATGAAATTACTAAGTCTAATCCAATATTATCTTAACGACATATGATAAACTACACTAAGAATGAAACTGATAAATTCTATAATAGTAAATCATTAATGAATCAGATATAAAAGAAAACATAATCTGTAAAGCAACTAAAGCAAAGTTAAGGAAAACATAATGAAAACTAAGAATGATGATAAAACTAAATTAAAACTCTATGTAGTGTAAAACAAGATCTTAATTACATTTAAGGATGCTAATTAATTGCAAGAAATATTACAGTTCAAAGACCTAAGAATTTGGATTCTAAATAAGCATAAAAACAATGCAGAAAGTATTAAAGTTCGTATGACGATCCCGATGACAGTTTGAAAGACGGTCTGAATGACAGTCCGGATGGAGGAAATTGATTTAAACTAAGGAAAGAAGCATATTGGAATGATCTTAACGCCAGCTGGTTGGTGCATATGAACCTACAGTGAAAGGAAAGCAATAAGCAGACTGTTCAGAAGCTAAGATAACAAGAAGTAACCTATACTGATCATTGTTTAAGGAATGAACTACTTCTATGGCATAATGAAACAAGGATGAAATGTAAATAAAACTAACCTACAGCTACAGGAAAAACATTAGCAGAACTAATTCTAACTATGAATTGAAATTGAGCTACTAAAACGTTAACTAGTTGACTCTATCTAATTGCAAATGACAAAATTGAAAGCAAACTAAGAATATTTAAGCATGACCGGTCATTTTAACTTCTAAGCATGTAAATTAAATTAACAGTTTAAACTAGCAGCAAGATATAACTATAGGAAATAAAGAACTGTCATGTACAGGAAACAAATTAAAGAATGGAAATGAAAACTATTAATTTGCAGAAAGGAAATACAAAATATATACAGTAAAACCTCTGGTTGTTGAGGGGCCCTTCCCAACAATTAGAGATTGAAGATTAACTCAAACTAATCACCAACAACAGAACATCAACAACAGAATTCAGGAATTTCCATTAACTGAGAAAGTTACATAGCGTTTCTACAAAATTACTACTATCCTCTATGTATGTATGCGCTATATTGTGCTACGTTTCTCCAAAGGAGGCATCTATATATAAGTTTACAATCAGAGATAAGGTGGACATAGTCAACCTCTCTAAAAATAGAAGTCTTAATGACTATAGAACAACTGCATGGTGGTTTATGACAACGCATAGGGCGTATGCCTAAGTCCACGGTGTTGATTCTCCTTGACGTGAACAGATAGGCATCAGTTTCCTTCAATTGTGGGTGGAGGATGTGCTGGCAGGCTGAGCGTGGGAGGACGAGGAACTTTTGGAACGTTGACGTGGGCAGGAGTGCATGCTGTCAAGATGGGCGAACATGAAGACAGAACTCCAGGAGCGTTGACGTGGGAAAAATATGTGTTCTCAAGCGAGGCGAGTAGGAGGGCAAATCTTCTATAACAGGGGTTCACCAACCACGATAGCCACGTTGCTAACATAACCCATCTTTTCGTTTTTGCCTTTAATGACCAGAAATATTCCAACCGACGATTTCACAGGTTGAATGAAGGGTTGAACGACGGGTTGAATGATTCTGGGAGACTTCGGTGTGAAAGCGCGTCTGAATGAAGGTCCGTTTGAAACCCATAGCCTGTAGGACGAGATATATTTGCCAAGCAAGTCAAGAAATGTCAAATAAACATTAATAAATCACAATATGACAATATTTGACCAAAATTCAAGTGATATGCAAATGCGTTCATACCTGGTCTGATTAACGGTCTAAATGGAAAGAAGAATGACTTATCATATCAAAAATGGTGAAAATGGCACCAATCAGAATGTGTTTGATGATAAAAAAATGGTGACAAAATGGTCACCAACACAATACTTGGATGATGTAGATATGTATATCATCATTCCATGGCTTTGGATATGATCAATGGCTGACTGGAACATGAAATAAATTGGGGTTCATCTCCCAAGCAATGGTTAAGGCATATCTCTCAACTCTAAGTAACAAGAGCTCTCAATGAAAAAAAAAATTAACCAAAATAGGTGAGAAGTGTGACCTATCTTCCTTTTTATAGATGAAGTATATTCACTGACAATTCATCCACACGTGTGAGAGAGGAAGGGTGAATTACTTGAGAGAATTAGAAATTACTTGCTTTGCAAAACTTTCCAGCTTTGTGTCTTTCCACTGGAATCAGCAAGTGCACCCTACTTAGCTTTTCTGAATGTTGCCTGCTTTTCCAAACTGGTTGCTTTTTGCACTTTCATTCTTTTAAACTTTCCTGCTTTTGTCAGTTTCCACTTTCTTATGCTGCCACCTTGCCTTTAGTTGATTCCTTGATTTTTCTAGGCTTTCCACTTGAGTAGGTGAGGTCCACTTGACCTTATGCACCCTCCTAGCCATGTCGTCATTAATACTTTCCACAAAATTTAATTAATAATGATGAGACATTTATTATCAAAGATAATTTAAAACTCAAAATATTAAAATTAATTAATTACTATAGTACTTGTGCCCAAATTTACCCCTATTAATTATTCTTGCTAGACCCCTTAGGGATGGGAGGATCCAAGTCTTCACCAAGGTCACTAGGGAAGGGACATGACACACTTTCATCACGTACTTTTAAATTTGAAGCGTCCTTTAATGTTTTTGTTTCATTAATTTGGGTTTGATTGATTTTTTTCAAAAGATTTTTTTCATTGGCTTTATCCGACGAACTTGTCTCCCGTTGTTCCTTGGGTATATTTTTATCTTGAGATTCTCAAACATATTGAGTTGCAACAAATTCTATAACGTTTATCTTTTTGTGTGTCGAAGAGTCTTCTAGGTTATCTTCTTCTATGTTATCATGATTAGGATTATTTTAAATGATTTTATTTTCATCATTGTATCCTTCTACAACTTCAATTCTTTCATAACTGTCATTAACACCGACTTCGTATTCATCAGTATTTAGTGCTTTATTATTACAATCTATGAGATCGCTATTTTTTTACAATTGATGTTGACATCATGATTTCCAATATCTGATGTATCTACATCTTTGTCATTGTTACTATCAACTCATTTTTCTTCATGTTCATCTTGATCTTCCATACTCTGGAATTTATCCTTGTCCTCTACATATTTGGTTTCATCACCCTTGTTATCATCTTCTTTATCATGTCCTTATATTTGGTTTGGATTTCCTTGGATTTGGTTTGGGTTATGAGCAAGGATTTAAATCCGACTTTGTTCTGGAACTTCACGAGCCATTTTCATTGATTTTATAGTAGTGTAGGTTGGATGATTTATGTGATTAATTTATGTTCCTTCTATGAAACTACAACGAATTTATGGAACTTGTGCATATTTACAACATGGCATTGTATTTTGACTCTTATATTTGGAATGACGGTTCTTATCCTTTCTTATGTCTAATGACCCAAAACTTCTGTGAGGGGGAACGTAACATGTCGATATATATGATTTTCATACTTCTTATGTCGTACGTGTAGTAGCAGTTTCCTACTCTTCTTTACTTGAGAATTCAAGGGTCGTAGCCTCTTCTTTTGTCGAAGGTGCAATAATAGTTTCATGCTCTTCTTTACTTGAAAATTCAGGGGTTGTAACCACTTCTTCTATCATATGTGTCATAGAAGTTTCATGGTTTCCCTCACTTGAGAAGTAAGATGACGTAACCGCTTCTTCTTCATCTTCCTTCCTCTTAGATATTTCTTCTTTTATTTGTAATGGTATTACTTTCAGTTATGCATACATTTCATTTTCTTCAATATGGATTCTTTTTATGTCATCGATTTCAATTTTTTCATCTCTTTTAGGTTTTTGGAACATGTTAATAATGATCTTATTAAAAGAGTGAAACATGGTGATTCCAACTTTAAAAAATTTCCAAAAGGAATTTGATTTTTTCCTTTGTCTTTTTTCTTTCTTTTCCTTTTTATAATAATTGTAATAATTACAATTATTAAAAAATTTAATATTAATATTAATAATAAATATATTATATTTTCCAATTATTATTAAAAATAATAGTATAGTATATTATTATATTTTTTGAATTGATTCGAAAGGTTTTTGAGAAAATATATAACAATAATAAATATTATTGATATTTTTTTATGAATGACGTGGAAATTAGGGTTTAAACCCTATGTGAGAATGGCATAAAGGAGTGGGGATGTATGGGAATGGAGAAAAAATGAGAAGGGGAGAATGTATGGAGTATTGAGTGTGGTGTGGAGGTGGGGAAAATTGCGTTGCAGTGTGGGCGACAGGAGAGGATTGTGGAGGGTGCGGGAAGTAGTTGGGCGCAGTTGGTGAGGAGGGCTGTGGAGTGGGAAGACAAAGATGGAGGCATAAGGGAGTGGGTGGAAGCATAGAGAAGCGAGGGAGCAAGGCAATCAATGGGGATAGGTGTGTGGTGGTTGTAGGACACGGAGGGGGAGGTGGAGGAGATGTAGCGAAGGAGGAAATGCATTGAAATGACAATGCATTGGAGTGGAAAGCGGGAGGGATAGAGTTGTAGGAATGCGTGGATAAGGGAGAAAGATGCAAGGGATTGTAAGTGTATGGGGTTGGATGGAGATGGTGTGAGGTAGAGTAAGAGAGGAGGGGAGAGTGCACATAGATGAGTGGATAAGGGAGAAATATGCAAGGGATTGTAAGTGTATGGGGTTGGATGGAGATGGTGTGCGGTATAGTAAGGGAGGAGGGGAGAGTGCCCATAGATGAGTGGTAGCGAGTGGAAGGTAGGGGCACGGGGGTATGAGGAGGAGGGTCATGAGGTGGGAAGGGAATATCGTAAGGGGTGGCGTAGATGATTATGGGTATGAGACAGGACTTTGTAGATAAGTGACAACATAAGATATCGATCCTGGTGGAGAGAAGAACAGAGGTGTGTAGTAGATGGTGTGGAATGTGGAAGGTGAACTTGTTGGTAAAGAGAAGAGGAGAGAAAGAGGTGGATTTAAGAGAAGAGGTGAGGCATGTAGGATATTTTATGAAGAGAACATTGGATGAGGAGGACGAGAGAAGGTTGGATGAGTGAGGAGTGGATGGGAATAAATGATATGTGCACACCGGTGGAATGGATGAGAGAAGAGAGATGGGAGGAGAATACTAACAACCGTTGCCTCTAAACCGAAAGATATGATAGCACTTGTAAGGTATCAACCTTACATTATGAAATATCTATCTATCTATATATATATATATATATATTTGAATGAATGATTTACAATGGATAAATTACATTGAATATATGTGCATGAATGTGAAAGGTTGGCATCTCTTCGAGATGGCCAATAATGCTTAAACTAATACTAGTAATAATTAATAAGACAATAATTAATAATAGTAATAACCAATTAGGTTTATTACAGAGGTTCTTGAAGTTAATTTTGCTTTGGATAAAGATGGCATTCATGGAGAGGGGGAAAATGACAATGAACCTCGATAGTATGGTAGCATAAGGCTTGTGTTGTGGGAGTACGACATGAGGAAGTGGTAGAACTGGTAAGCACACCATGGATCCAAAAGAGAAAATGCTCCAGAGTGATAAAATACATGGAAGATGAGATGAGATAAGATAAGTAGTGAGAAAAGAAAAGCAGTTCAAGGGAAAAGATAAGTCACATCAGAGAGGAAAGAAAAATGACATATATGGGACTGCATAAAGAGAATGTGCAGAACGTCCTATTGTAGCCACAACATACCTCACCATTTTTCTTTTGAAAAATTATGGGAGCCCATTCTAAATTTTCCTTTTCCTTTCAAAATAAGTTTTTCATCCAATTTTCATTGAAATAATAAAGAATTTCATCTCTTATACTTTTAGAATTAATATGGAGGAAATTCTCTTCGAAACTGCATATTTCTGACCTATCCACTGCTCATATTTTAAACTTGTGTGCTAACAAAAAATCTCGAGGGTCGGAACCTGTAAGTTTTCAATTTTTTATATCTAATGTTCCTGTTAACACCCAAAAATTGTTCACTAGATCATCTCCCTAGTCACATAACCCATTTGTCCACTTTTCCTACATTTTTGGCCTCCAAAACCCTAAAAAACCCTCAAATGGTAACTAAAAAGGAAAAAAATCATTATCTCCCTCCTCAATTAATGAAATTCCTTCAAAAAAGGTTGAAAACCCTCAAAAAAGGGTCTAAAATCCCAAAAGAAAAGTAAAAAGGGAAAAAAGTCAAAATAAATTCAAAAAAGAGGGAAAATATCAAATACTACAAACCAATACTACTGGTTACCCAAAACCATGGGCCAATACTCCACCACCCAAAATTGCTATAAAAAGGTGATGGAGGACTCCCATTTCACATCCATGATCAACTCTTCACACCCTTATGCTGTCGAAATTCCTGTTGAACTTTAGCCTATCACCTTGAGCTTTTGTTTCCCACTCAGTTGAGTCTTGGCCACCTCTTGAGCATTTGGAGAAGAGAAAGTAACCCTGGAGACTCAGTGCACTACTCAATGTACAACTGCAAGGGCTCCGACAACCTCACCTTTTGAGGTAACCTTATATTGTAAACCATTTCTACACATTAATACAGAAAATCAAATTTTCATTCATGCGTTCCTATTTATTTTATTACTGCAGTAGTTAGTCTGTTTAGTTTTTATTTTCATTATTGCACTCACATATATTAGTCATCATTTGTTTATTTATTGGTTTTTTCCCATTTACATGAACTTCTACTAAGGGTTCCTAAATGCTTAGTAGGTGCTCTTTAGCACGAGTTGGTGTGAAAACACTAACTACAAGTATGATTTCAGTATATTATGTAAATCTTGGATCTTGAAACTATGAAAATATTTTAAACTTCAACTTTTAGTCCCAATGTTCCGATGTCGACATTTTAAACCAATAATTAATCTCAGGTGTCGAGAATCAAAATTATAATTGCTTTACAAGGATCATTTTACTCCCGACATTCCACTGTTGATATTTCATTTTGTCACATGTCGGAAGTCAGAAACATAATTAACAAATCACTCAAAAAACAACTCGATACCTGACACCTGGTGATATTACGTAGCCGCACATATGCCCACTATCTGACATTAGAAACTTTTTCCCCCAAAAAATTTGCAAACTAGTCACCCCAAAGAACCAGTCAATTTGGAAAATTAATTCATAATCATAATTTAACCAACATTTATGTACGACACATTTATAGTTGATTGTAAGTGGATTTACTCATAAGATGGTTCATACTTAGCTAAATTTTTGTATCAAGCTTCAGCATTTTACTTTTTTTTTACCTGTGGTTGTGAACTGCAAATCATCTTCCTTCTTAGAAAATATTTTTCTCTACACTGCATAGTAACTGTTGTAATTCATTTGATGTATTCTACAACTGCAAATTGCTTTCATCACATTCATTATAGGAATTTCAATATATCTTATGATTAATATTTTTGTAGGATGGATTTTGGATGCCATTTCTCACAGGACTAGGTCGAAAAAAGTTTCAAAAGAACTCAAAGCAAAAGACCCTAATTTTGGCATATACTCAGACACTGATGGGTGGAACTGCAATACAGAATTTGTATATTGGTCCACTATTTATAGTATATTCGACAATGATGATTTTTCTCAGTTCAGGGAATATTCCCAGATTTATCAAAATATCAGTAAACCCTACCTTTACGCTATTGCATCCCGGCCAACAATTATGCTATACATGGACCTCATCAAATCGATGGTGGACTATGCGGATATTCCTACTTCTACCTTTCAGCATTCGACCCAGGCCATCTATGTTTCTTTAAAGCTTGATACTTTTGTGAGGATGTGTGCTTTGAAGACCTTGTAGCAATTGCTAACCCAGGATTTCATGAGGGATTTCGAATAAAAATAGGAAGTGGAGAAATTGGTTAAAATATGATGGTTTGATCCTGCCAATTTTGCTTTGCAACCTAACAGGTTGCACCCTATCTGATATCTGATACAATTTTTACAAACTTCTCGCTTCCATGCTCTACATATTTTATGGGTTGGAAAACTGTGTATACTTCAAGCTAGAATGGACCCCTCTAGTCCATCACATTGTTTCTATTGGGAAAGTATTTAATTGGGATTATATTTTTTCTATGACTGTCAAATATGCAATTGCTCAGCTGCCAACCACACCACAATGCATTGGAGTGGAAAGCGGGAGGGATAGAGTTGTAGGAATGCGTGGATAAGGGAGAAAGATGCAAGGGATTGTAAGTGTATGGGGTTGGATGGAGATGGTGTGAGGTAGAGTAAGAGAGGAGGGGAGAGTGCACATAGATGAGTGGATAAGGGAGAAATATGCAAGGGATTGTAAGTGTATGGGGTTGGATGGAGATGGTGTGCGGTATAGTAAGGGAGGAGGGGAGAGTGCCCATAGATGAGTGGTAGCGAGTGGAAGGTAGGGGCACGGGGGTATGAGGAGGAGGGTCATGAGGTGGGAAGGGAATATCGTAAGGGGTGGCGTAGATGATTATGGGTATGAGACAGGACTTTGTAGATAAGTGACAACATAAGATATCGATCCTGGTGGAGAGAAGAACAGAGGTGTGTAGTAGATGGTGTGGAATGTGGAAGGTGAACTTGTTGGTAAAGAGAAGAGGAGAGAAAGAGGTGGATTTAAGAGAAGAGGTGAGGCATGTAGGATATTTTATGAAGAGAACATTGGATGAGGAGGACAAGAGAAGGTTGGATGAGTGAGGAGTGGATGGGAAGAAATGATATGTGCACACCGGTGGAATGGATGAGAGAAGAGAGATGGGAGGAGAATACTAACAACCGTTGCCTCTAAACCGAAAGATATGATAGCACTTGTAAGGTATCAACCTTACATTATGAAATATCTATCTATCTATATATATATATATATATATATTTGAATGAATGATTTACAATGGATAAATTACATTGAATATATGTGCATGAATGTGAAAGGTTGGCATCTCTTCGAGATGGCCAATAATGCTTAAACTAATACTAGTAATAATTAATAAGACAATAATTAATAATAGTAATAACCAATTAGGTTTATTACAGAGGTTCTTGAAGTTAATTTTGCTTTGGATAAAGATGGCATTCATGGAGAGGGGGAAAATGACAATGAACCCCGATAGTATGGCAGCATAAGGCTTGTGTTGTGGGAGTACGACATGAGGAAGTGGTAGAACTGGTAAGCACACCATGGATCCAAAAGAGAAAATGCTCCAGAGTGATAAAATACATGGAAGATGAGATGAGATAAGATAAGTAGTGAGAAAAGAAAAGCAGTTCAAGGGAAAAGATAAGTCACATCAGAGAGGAAAGAAAAATGACATATATGGGACTGCATAAAGAGAATGTGCAGAACGTCCTATTGTAGCCACAACATACCTCACCATTTTTCTTTTGAAAAATTATGGGAGCCCATTCTAAATTTTCCTTTTCCTTTCAAAATAAGTTTTTCATCCAATTTTCATTGAAATAATAAAGAATTTCATCTCTTATACTTTTAGAATTAATATGGAGGAAATTCTCTTCGAAACTGCATATTTCTGACCTATCCACTGCTCATATTTTAAACTTGTGTGCTAACAAAAAATCTCGAGGGTCGGAACCTGTAAGTTTTCAATTTTTTATATCTAATGTTCCTGTTAACACCCAAAAATTGTTCACTAGATCATCTCCCTAGTCACATAACCCATTTGTCCACTTTTCCTACATTTTTGGCCTCCAAAACCCTAAAAAACCCTCAAATGGTAACTAAAAAGGAAAAAAATCATTATCTCCCTCCTCAATTAATGAAATTCCTTCAAAAAAGGTTGAAAACCCTCAAAAAAGGGTCTAAAATCCCAAAAGAAAAGTAAAAAGGGAAAAAAGTCAAAATAAATTCAAAAAAGAGGGAAAATATCAAATACTACAAACCAATACTACTGGTTACCCAAAACCATGGGCCAATACTCCACCACCCAAAATTGCTATAAAAAGGTGATGGAGGACTCCCATTTCACATCCATGATCAACTCTTCACACCCTTATGCTGTCGAAATTCCTGTTGAACTTTAGCCTATCACCTTGAGCTTTTGTTTCCCACTCAGTTGAGTCTTGGCCACCTCTTGAGCATTTGGAGAAGAGAAAGTAACCCTGGAGACTCAGTGCACTACTCAATGTACAACTGCAAGGGCTCCGACAACCTCACCTTTTGAGGTAACCTTATATTGTAAACCATTTCTACACATTAATACAGAAAATCAAATTTTCATTCATGCGTTCCTATTTATTTTATTACTGCAGTAGTTAGTCTGTTTAGTTTTTATTTTCATTATTGCACTCACATATATTAGTCATCATTTGTTTATTTATTGGTTTTTACCCATTTACATGAACTTCTACTAAGGGTTCCTAAATGCTTAGTAGGTGCTCTTTAGCACGAGTTGGTGTGAAAACACTAACTACAAGTATGATTTCAGTATATTATGTAAATCTTGGATCTTGAAACTATGAAAATATTTTAAACTTCAACTTTTAGTCCCAATGTTCCGATGTCGACATTTTAAACCAATAATTAATCTCAGGTGTCGAGAATCAAAATTATAATTGCTTTACAAGGATCATTTTACTCCCGACATTCCACTGTTGATATTTCATTTTGTCACATGTCGGAAGTCAGAAACATAATTAACAAATCACTCAAAAAACAACTCGATACCTGACACCTGGTGATATTACGTAGCCGCACATATGCCCACTATCTGACATTAGAAACTTTTTCCCCCAAAAAATTTGCAAACTAGTCACCCCAAAGAACCAGTCAATTTGGAAAATTAATTCATAATCATAATTTAACCAACATTTATGTACGACACATTTATAGTTGATTGTAAGTGGATTTACTCATAAGATGGTTCATACTTAGCTAAATTTTTGTATCAAGCTTCAGCATTTTACTTTTTTTTTACCTGTGGTTGTGAACTGCAAATCATCTTCCTTCTTAGAAAATATTTTTCTCTACACTGCATAGTAACTGTTGTAATTCATTTGATGTATTCTACAACTGCAAATTGCTTTCATCACATTCATTATAGGAATTTCAATATATCTTATGATTAATATTTTTGTAGGATGGATTTTGGATGCCATTTCTCACAGGACTAGGTCGAAAAAAGTTTCAAAAGAACTCAAAGCAAAAGACCCTAATTTTGGCATATACTCAGACACTGATGGGTGGAACTGCAATACAGAATTTGTATATTGGTCCACTATTTATAGTATATTTGACAATGATGATTTTTCTCAGTTCAGGGAATATTCCCAGATTTATCAAAATATCAGTAAACCCTACCTTTACGCTATTGCATCCCGGCCAACAATTATGCTATACATGGACCTCATCAAATCGATGGTGGACTATGCGGATATTCCTACTTCTACCTTTCAGCATTCGACCCAGGCCATCTATGTTTCTTTAAAGCTTGATACTTTTGTGAGGATGTGTGCTTTGAAGACCCTGTAGCAATTGCTAACCCAGGATTTCATGAGGGCTTTCGAATAAAAATAGGAAGTGGAGAAATTGGTTAAAATATGATGGTTTGATCCTGCCAATTTTGCTTTGCAACCTAACAGGTTGCACCCTATCTGATATCTGATACAATTTTTACAAACTTCTCGCTTCCATGCTCTACATATTTTATGGGTTGGAAAACTGTGTATACTTCAAGCTAGAATGGACCCCTCTAGTCCATCACATTGTTTCTATTGGGAAAGTATTTAATTGGGATTATATTTTTTCTATCACTGTCAAATATGCAATTGCTCAGCTGCCAACCACACCACAAGCCAGGAAACCTAAGTTTTTCACGCCCACTTATTTATTTGATGTAATGTGTTCTTATTTTGCATTTCCATCGATGAAATGGAATTGGACCAGATAAAACCCCCAAGTTCCTATTTGTTGTACTATTATATGGGAAGAGAACTTTAGACCTCATGTTTATGATATATGTGACAACTTTATAAGTGTATTTTATTTGATTATATTTAAAACTAATGCACCTAGGATCTTTGAGGATGACAAAAATATGGTAGCTCCCATAGGTGACTGGTACTACAGTGAATGTTTCACCTATTTGATCATTTTGGGTAACAATTCAGTTCATCATCTTCCAAGGTTTATCCCCGACAAGATGATCTTGGAAGAGGTTTCCTCCAAAACTATAGTTGATGGAGTGCATGCCTGATGTTCCGAATTAAAGAGGAAATATTGGCCCAAATTCCCTCTATAAATCATTCATTTGGTAATCCAAAATGATTCCCATGTTCAAGTTTTAGGTTCTCAGTTGAAAGAATTAAATATAGAATTAGAAGTTAAGAGGATGCATGATCCTAAAATCTCATTGAGGAACATTTATTTCTAGAACAATTAAAGAATGCTTATATTAAAGGGACATAACCTAATGATTGTATCTATTAGTGGGTTTTGATTTTTGAAGAAGTGTTGGGTACGATCCCTGACCCTGCACATAGGAACTTAGTTCATGAATAAAAAAAGCATCAAAGAACATTGGTCATGGGAAAAATGGAAAGGGCATTTTCTACCCAGGAGAAATCTAAGAAAGAGAAACTAGAAGAAAACGATAAAGATTTGGTAATTAGCTCAATTCATCCTAGAACATTGGAGGAGAAAAAATTGGAGAAACAACAAGGCAAGCAGCTGGTGGTAGTCATTAAGTCCCAAAACCCTCTAGTGAATTTGGTCATATTGATGCAGCAAGAAGAAAAATTAAAAGGTGCAGTGTCTCATCTTAATTTTTTAGCTATTGTTGTTAGCATTTCCCCCGAGTTAGTTTCTGATTTGATGATTGGAAAATATAAGGTCACTCTTACTACTACTACCAATCCCAAAACCCCCAATTCCATTATTACAATTATTGACTTAGATGAGGAGAAGCTAGAAGAAGAGTTTCATTCAACCTTAATTGTATAGGAGTCTTCAAAGTTACCCCCATATGATGTCGCAGTCCCTTCTATCAATATTATTTTATGTCTCCAAAGCCAACGTTTTCGGCCTGAACTATCCCATGATTACCGACATCATATTTGTCATCATGCAAACAATTACCGTGTCATTGGTAACACCCTGTACCGCCGCAATATTAATTATATCTTACAGCGTTTTATAACTCATGAAGAAGTCGAAGGTGTGTTGAATGACTATCACTCTGGAGTTTGTGGCGGTCATATTTATGGGATGACTACAACCCAGAAAATCCTATGCGCTGAATACTTTTGTCCTTCCATCTTAAAGGATTACATGGAAGCAATCAAGAAGTGTCCTACCTGTCAATCGTTTTACCCGGAAAAGTGCTCCCATCCAGCTCCACTCCATCTAGTCGTTGTTGTTGATTCCTTTTCAAAATGGGGCATGGAGTTTTTCATGTCCCCAAATTTTGACAAGGTATATGTCACTAGGACATAAGCATTAAAATATTTAATTGATGATGCCAATAGTAATAGGAAAAGAATTAAATTATTCCAAGGGATTAATTTTGGTTTGGAGGCATTTAATTAATTAAATTTCATAATATGCACTTTGGAATAATTAATTAGTTGGTTTGAGTAATTTTATTTCTAATTAATAATATATGGACTAGAAATAATGAGCTAAGCTAAGGAGGGAGAATTAGAGAATCCAAGTGGACCAAGGAGGATGGAAATTGCTAAAAATGGTCAAAAACATGCTAAAAGCAGCAAATCAAGATAAATTCAGGAAAAACAACATAAAGTAGGAAAGTTAGAAAAGAAGGAAAGTTTAGAAAATAAGGAAAGTTCAGAACAGTAAAAAAAAAAAAAAAAAATCCAAAGCAGAAAGTGGAAAAGGAAATCAAAAAGAAAGAAAGAAGGAAATCAATATTTTCTCATCCACTCATGGGTGGCCCATGTGGAATGGTTCTTACAGGTCGCCAATCTATTCAAATTGCTCAGTAGGTCACCCAAAATTCTATAAAAGAATCCAAGCAACTCCTTTTCACAACTTTTGATCATTGGTGATTTGAATTGAGTGCAATTTTGACTCATTCACCTGGGAGATGTGCCCCTAGTCCTATCTTGGATATGTGCCCCATGATTCTATTGAAAGGATGATGAAATCCAGTCTTAAGCATTGATTCTATTGTAGGTCCTGAATTCGGATCCATTTGTTGGTGTTCTCGGTGTGCGTTTCAACTCCTTCATTCAGTGGGAACAGTGTTGGAGGGACAAAATGGAGGTTCTTGTTTCAAACTTTCTGAGCGCTTATGTACATTGAGACCTATTCCATTGTGTCTGTATCATCGTTTCATATAGGAAACACTTTTTTTCTCATCAAAAAATTTGTCCAGATGAGCAAGTTATGGCCATTTTACTAGATCTAGGGTCCGAGCTATGAAGAACACACCCTGCTTTTTGTGAGAGGATGATGGAATTCAATCATTAAAGGATGATGGTATTCAGCCATTATCATTTATTTTATTTGTAGTTCCTGTATCTGAAACAATGCTGGGTCTAATTTCAAAAATATCCAACAAGTCTGTGGTTCGAATCTCAAAGCTCATCATTGATTTCTATCATTATATTGTTCAATAAGAATGGAGACAAAATTTTGTAATGTATTAAGGAGTATCTTGGATAAAGTATGATTTATTAAAATTTAATGTAATCCTCTGATATCAGTCAGATCCATTAAAATTACATAAATCATCTTTCTTCTCATATTTCTCCACCCCTTCTAGATTTAGCTAGAATTTGACTAGTTTCCAGTGTGCATTTAATAAATGAAGGATTATGAATCCAAATGAAGTTTATGGATTTGTGTAATATGTAATATGTCATGATCCATGTCTCATAACCAAAATTAGTGAGCCTTTGATTACTGTTTGGGAACCCTGAATTCTCACTAGCTATGCAATCCTTGAAGGAAATTTTATGTGTATTTGTGTGAGACTTGATCAGAACTCTTTGTAACTTTATGGAATGTTTTTTTACTGTTACATGAATTTTATTAATTCATATTTAAAATAGAAGATTCATAAATACCCATCCCCAACCTCCAGTCCAAGTTTGCACCCATACTAGTCTGCATATGTTGAGGGGCCCAGGAGCATTGGAGTAAATTGCAGTCAGGATTATCTTGAAAAATAAATGGTCTCGGTACATTGTGCAGAGGTATTAGACAACATCAGAACCTTCCATCCTTCCTATTAGTACCAGAGACGTTCTAAAGCTATTTTTTAAAACTGTTCCTGGGCATCAATAATCACTTCTGAAACTTTACTAAATCACAAAATAAATGATAGAAACAATGTAGAATTCCGATCTTGAAATATAAATGGGAAGTTTTTCAATGTGCCAAGAAATCAGACTTTGAGTAGTAAATGGGGAATGAAATGGTGCATGATAAAGGTTCTGTGTAATTAAATATTTGTCCTACATTTACAGAATAACGTGTTGAGCCTGAGAGAGGAATTCAACAGCCTTAACAAAATGAACACAGAACATCATTTGAATAATACGAGGATATCATGTTAAGATAAATCAGCATGAATACTTCAAGTACTAATCACCATTGAAGAAATAAATTTAAGCATAAGCACTCATATAAACTCATAATAATTCTGCAAATCATACATAAGCGGAAGGGATGAAAAACAACAGGAGATACTAACTGTGCACATCAAAACTTTGAATCTATCAAGCTCCAAGATAGGGTAATAATATGTCTCTTATTGTATTGATCAACCATCTAACATAGAAATAATACTTCTTACATAAGAGAGCTGACCCTTTGGCTACTGCCTACTTGGCTATATATAGCCTTCATACTATCTAAACAGAATTTGTTACAATCCGTTCAGCTCAACAGTTTAAATTTTTGGTTTATACTCCTTAACAGAGTTTGTTACAATATTATTCATAGGGAAATTGTTGGTCACCCTCATGAACATGACCTGAGACCACTTTTCTAAACAAAGTAGTACGTCCAACTAGACGAAGCTCGCCTCACCTTAAAATGTAAGGTATCAATGACGTCACGTCTTTCAGAGCTGCGAAGAACCTCTTATACACTAGCTGGACCGCCTAAGTCCTGCTGGAGACGTAGCTGCGACCATACGAATGATGAATGCTGCTTTGCAGACCTCTATTGCTTCATTCTTTCATCCCGTCCAAGCCCTTTACTCTCGGATCCTGCTTTTGACGGGACGAAAGCTTAACTCTGATGCCGAGTTGTGGAACAAGACCTGATGTAGATACTGCTTCGTTAGAACCGCTCAGGTACTACTACCCCATCATCTGATCATCCTTCGCTGGGACCGACATATCCCCTTCTTCCATTCTCCTGCATACGAAAGGCCCATATCCATTTGAACTGACGAAATAGTTGAACCTTCCTTAGACATCTCGGATGAGATCTCAAGTTTTTCCCATCTGGCTACTGGTGGGTGTGCCTCTGCAGGATGCTCATGAACGTTGGTCGTTCGAATTCTCAATGCTCCTGGTGAGCCTCCTCTCGAAATGAAATGAACCATGGTGAAAACTATGCTAATTGGATAGGAACAATATGCACCTATTCGGCTTCGAGATCCGGACTAGTGAAGTACATGAGCTTTGAAATGCCAGAGAATCCAACCTGGGGTATTTATAGAGTCATCTGGAGCATCCTTGGTGGGCGATCCTATACTACTGCAATAATTTTCTGACCACCTTTTCGGGATTCACACGCTTAGAGTGAACTGTAGCTCGTACGGTGTCGGCGACGTCAATGATTATTGGAGAGGGTCACTTCAAAGTGACAGGCGAAGTTGACAAGAGAGAAAACCATTGGCAGTATTCTGGTTCCTCGAAAAGTGGTCTTGGAAACCCACTCTAAGACCCCTGAATGATCCTGGGAGTGCCACATGGAAATAGTGGTTTTAAATCAAGGGCGAACTAAGCATGGTAAAATTCTCACGGCTTTAACACCCTAAGGTCTTTCTGACTGTTGATGTATAGTCGGGAATCTAGAGATCCGCTCCAGAAAGATACAAGTTTCTTGAGATGGGTCCCGCTTGATGCACAACCTTCTCCTTAGCGGCTTCACGATTTTTCAAACCGCCGTGACGGCTAGGTGGTTTCAAGGCCCTCGAACAGTGATCTACCGATACCGCCTTGAGGTCCCTGAATATCCCTAAAGCCGACACATGTCAATAGTGGTTTTCTCTCAGGGACCATCTGGGATAAACAGAAAGAAGCATGTTTGAGAATCCTGACTATATCTACATTAAGCTAGCTTGTGTGAATCCCCTTTGATCCTCGACCACTTACCCTTTGGCTACTATGGTGTGAAATACTCTGCTTTATATGTACCTTCTGCTACTCTAATTCGTTTCTGTAACATCTACTCTTTCGATCTGGAGATGGACTTCACTTCGGCTGATAATATCACTAACACTTCCATAGCCTCTAATATTTCCCATCCCCAATAATTCTAGCTTCCCTAGCCACTATTTTAATTAAATATGAGAAGAAAGGAGTTTTTGTATCACTTGTATAAGTTCATACATTACATTGGTATCAGATCACTTTCCTTGGCTCATCCTGTGGAAATTAAATCTCATATGAAGAAATATCTCAGAACTATCATCAAGTTGCAGCCATGAGACTAGCACCAAACAATGATCATTTTGAATGGGATGATGAGGAAGTCTTCTATGTTGATGGAGGCTTAACACGAAATGAGGATGATGATTCTTTGTGTGACATTGTGTGCATGGGGAATATAAGGCCTAATATACCATATTTTTGTATTGTAGATGGAAGAGTGTGCTATTGGGGAAAAATTATAGAAGTTAATCCCTCAAAGTACCTCATAGAATACCACACATTGAGGAAGGAGATCCAAGAGGTCTTTCCCTTTCAAGACTTTTGTACTCTCAAAGTTGAAAGGTTGTTTTCGAATGAGGATCCTTATGGAAGAACATATCAGAGAAGAGTAAGTCATATGGTCAATAGTGTGTGCAAAGAAGTGAATCATATGTTGCAGCAGAGAGAAGGATCAAATATCTCATCCAATCTATTCCCTAAGACATCAGTTCATAAAGGAGAAAATACTAGTCATAGGTATGATCAGAAATCGGATTTTTCATCACAGCCGTCATACCCTGAGGAAGAGCATATAGATATAAATAATGCTATTTTCATCATCCATAAGGTTGATGAGTTACAAAATCATTCATTGGAAGAAGATGAAGAAGGTCCATGCACAGCTGAAGATCCAACAGTCCAACATCTGGTTGTTCGCAAGGTGGAAGGTGAAATCGCTCCTAGTTTATTTGTGGGTGATCTCAAAATAATTACAAGGGATGATGATGTTTTCAGTAGTGGTAAGACATATTTTTGATCTGATCCAAAGGATGAACATGAATCATATTTACAATCACCTCTTGAGCTTCATCATGAAGTAGAAAAAAAAAAGCACAAATCAATGGGGTGTGAATTGGAAAATTTGAAGAAGAATCCTGCTGACATAAGACTGTCACATGAGGAGGAGAATTGGGCACAAATGTATAGCTCCAAATCTGATTTTTCTATTCCTTTTTTGTAGCCCCAGATGGAAGCCACTTCCAGTGGGAAGATTGGCCTGGTTGAGTCCTCCAGTATTGGTGTTCATGAATCAAAGGAGATTGAATTGCATGAAGCAGAAGAGGATGTTTTTCCTCAAGAACCACATTTTGTTACAAGGTATTTGAATATGAGTGAAGTAAAGATACATGAGGCCTTGAACATTCTGCATGACACTACTGCATGGGTGTCAAGATCCTGTTGGAGAGCTGAATCAATGGAAAATCCACTTTCCATTGAAAACATGGAGAAGATTCAGAAGTCAATGGCAAACATCAAAGGTAAATTTTCACAATTGCTTTCTGACAGAGATTATTTGTTTGATATTTTAGGATTGTATCACGATGATTTATTGAAGAATGAAGAAGAGCTTGAAAATATATCATATGAGTTGGAATCCACCCAATATTATTTGAGAAGTACTCAAAGTACTCTCTTGGAATCTCATATGCAAGTAGAGCAATTGCAGTAAGAGTTTCTAAGATCTCATATTCCCTCCTATGTTCCAATAAGCCATTCCATTTTGGTTGATGATTTTCATAATTCTATGGAGGAACCTCATGTGATGGTGGAACATGGGGAGAATTATGATTTGAATGTGCTTGAGAGGGATGAAATAAATCAAGAAGGTAACCAAGAACTTGCCTTGTTTCAAAGTTATTATGAGTTACCTCATGATGAGAGATGCATAATTTTGGAGGAGACACATGGTCTCACCTTTGATGGATCAACCAATGATGATGAGGTACATAGATCCACATGCTTGGTGGATAATTGTTGCAAAGAGTTGATTCATTCTCTTTCACCCCACACTTCTATTTCAGTCACATCACATGAAGATGAGAATTGGGTGAAAGGATTTTTATTGATAGTACCCCAAGAGGAGCAAGAGGCTCCCATGGTCATTCTGGATGACTTGATGATCAATCCATGGGGTTTGGAAAAGGCTCATATTCATCCCAACAGCCATGATCTTGATTTCATATCCTTGGAATCAAGTAGCAGATATTTGTGTCCATCTATGGATAGATGCACCACAAAGTTGAAGACTCCAGGAGGTAAATGTTTTCTATGTAAAATTTTTAATGCCTCTGACATTGATATGTTTTGTGATCAACAACATAGGTACATATTGCTGCCATTAGATACCATTCATCCACACATGGATTGGGTGGAAGATTACATGTTCCACATGGAGTCTACCTGCAGAAAAATTTATGCACATGGTAGGTGGAAGAAAACTAAACAAACAAGCTGCCAATGGAAGTTGGTGAGCAATTGGATAGATGCACTTGGAGAAGCCACAAGCTCCTTACTTGGACATGATTTGGTGAGTGTTTTCTCATCCATTGATTGGATAAGTAAATACTTGATGGAGGTATGCAGCACATGTTCTTTCCACTTGAGTGGATCCTGTGGCAGAGAGTTGAGCCATGAGATTACTTCATTGGAGATATATACCCCTAAGGGTATTGGTTCTACTTGCACTTATGGTTTTTCTTTATATTCATCATATTTTACTGGTGAGCAATTGATGAGGCATTTTTGGTGTTTGTATTTGAGTTACATTGTCATTTGAGTTACAGTGATGACATTTTTTATTCTTGTGTGCATTGGGCACATGAGAAATTTATTATTGGAGTGGAAAGAATTGATGAGGCTTGGACTCACTCTTTGGAGGCATATTTGGTAGTGCATAGTCTTTACTTGATTGGGTCCTACCATGGAGAGTTGCATATCTTGATTGAGGGGAACTCAAATTTTTAGGGTTGCATTGGAAAGGATGATTTTTCAATGTGGTGGTGTGATGTTTTCATCCTTCCTAGCACTTCACATGATGATGATTTTTTCTTGTTACTAATGTTTGGTGAGATGCAGTATGATCAGTGGAATCCTAGTATTCCATAGGATGAAAGTTTTTCACACATGACACTGCTACTTGGAAATGTGCAGTTGAAGTAGTGGGATCTAGGCATTATTTTGTCTAATAGATTTTGTAGGATGGTATTCCTATCCATGGGAGTGTCTTGCAAGAAATGGGATCCTGGCATTGCTTGTCTTGGAAGAATTTGTTTGCATGTTGGCATGATGGAGCAAGCCAACCCTCTTTTACATCAGTTCATCTATGTTGCACTTGGTTTCCGTTTCCTACATGGGAAATGCCCCTGTGGATGGACTTATAGTTTTCATAGTAGTGGTATCTTTGCATTTCTGATATTTATATGGGATCTTGGCACACTTTCCAGTTGCTTCACTTGGATAAAAGTAGGCATGTTCAGTTACAGATATAGTGGAGATTTTCTTTGGAGTGATGATTATGATCAAAGTAGTGCACCAAAATCATGATGGACCTCTTGGGATATTTTTCTTTAGGACAAGAAATTTTTTGGGAGGGAGGACTGTCATGTCCCCAAATTTTGACAAGGTCTATGTCACTAGGACATAAGCGTTAAAATATTTAATTAATGATGCCAATAGTACTAGGAAAAGAATTAAATTATTCCAAGGGACTAATTTTGGTTTGGAGGCATTTAATTAATTAAATTCCAGAATATGCACTTCGGAATAAATAATTAGTTGGTTTGAGTAATTTTATTTCTAATTACTAATATTTGGACTAGAAATAATGAGCTAATCTAAGGAGGGGGAATTAGAGAGGCCAAGTGGACCAAGGAGGATGGAAATTGCTAAAAATAGTCAAAAACATGCTAAAAGCAGCAAATTAGGATAAATTCAGAAAAAGAAACATAAAGTAGGAAAGTCAGAAAAGAAGGAAAGTTCAGAAAATAAGGAAAGTTCAGAAAAAGAAGAAAAATCCAAAGCAGAAAGTGGAAAGGAAATCAGAAAAAGAAAAAGAAGGAAAAAGAAGGAAAGCAAGCTTTCCTCATCCACTCACGGGTGGCCCATGTGGAAGGGTTCTCATAGGTCACCAATTTATTCAACTTGATCAGCAGGTCACCCAAAATTCTGTAAAAGAATCCAAGCTGTTGATGTATTTGTAACTTCGGAAGATATTCTTCTATGTATTACATTTGTACTTTATTGTATAGCCATTAGAGATGTTACATTCCTCTATTTGGAAGTGTCGTTAGTTGTATTTGGAAGTGTCGTCATTTGTATTGATGGGTTATTAGACCACCAGTGAGGGGTCCACCCTGATTAGGTCATGTGGTTGGGTTATTAGACTTGAGTAGCAATTCAGCCCTAGTGAATTATTGGCAGGTCAAGTCATGTATAAATAAGAGGGGTGTGTCCCTCATTCTATTCATTCACTCACTTCTCAAGCTTGCATTATCTAAGTGAGAAAGTGGTGCACATGTGGAGGAGGAGTAGCATCTGCTAGAGACATCTTATTGGGTTTGATCCTTGTGATTTTGTTATTAGGTTTATTCTATCTCTGAGGAAGTTGCGGGGTTTTTCACCTTTTTGGTTTTCCCCGGTGAAACTCTATGTCTCTTGTGTGATTGCTATTGTGTCTATGATTGATATGATGTAGAGATATGTTGTACATGTTATTCTCTTAGAGATCCTTATGATAATGGAATGAAATTATTGAAAAATTAACATGGAATCAGAGCTTACTTAAGAAGAAGGCACTATGTAGTTGCGAAAGCTAGGGCTTCTTATTATTTGGGTTTCTCTCCATAGTTCATCAAATACAGAAGGATAGATTGACTCTACTAGCAAGGGTGCATCTTTCTGTCGAAACAGAATTCAATTCTGAGTTGTTTCAGTTTTTGACCTAAAAATTAGGGTTTCCACAAAAATAGGAATTTCTGAAATCTGATGACATAGAAGGAAGCTACTTGGAAAAAGAAAAGTTTAGAACATTGGATCGAACTTTTTGGTTGGGTGAAGCTCCGGGAATCTCAAACCCTAATTCAGGGTCCTCTGGAGTGAATCCGGGAGATTGAAAAGCATTTCTGAAGGGTGAAACTTTGCAGTTTTCAATTTTTGAGTATATTAGGATGATCAACTCATCAAGGCGCATCTTTCTATCCTTTCAAAATTTTTAAATTCACATTTGGAATTTTTAAGGTTTCTCTGACAAAGCCTAATCCAGCTCCAGATCCAGTTTTTAGCAATTCAAGTGGTAAGACCTAAATATTTTTCTATTTCCATTTGAAGTACTCTTTAAGATGTCTCACCACACCAAGCTTGAGGATAAGCTTGAAGGGGTTGATAAATTCCGAGCCTGAAAGTATAGGATTGGGTTAATCCTAGAAGAGAATGAGTTGGACAACTACATAAAGGAAGATGTCCCAGTTCCGGAGGAAGAAGAGGCTAAGGCCTCACAAAAAGAGCCTGGTCAAGGATAAGAAAATCATTGCTGATTCTATAAAGGACCATCTCATACCCCATGTGTCTTCCCTAAAGACACCTAAGGAGATGTTTGACTCCTTGACCAAGTTGTTTGAAGGAAATAACATAAATCGGAAGATGACTCCGCGGAACCAATTGAAAGGGGTAAAGCTTCAGAATGGAGAGACCATTCAATCCTACTTTTCAAAGGTCTCTCAATTCAAGGAACAACTTGAAGCTGTGGATGAGGTAGTGGAGAATGGTGAAATTGTAATGACCACATTAAATGGCCTACCTAGGTCATGGGACTCCTTCATCCAAGGAATCTGTGCAAGAAAGAAATTGATCTCTTTCAGTAGATTGTGGGAAGAATGTTCACAAGAAGAACATAGGCTTGTGGCTCGAGAAGAAAAGATGGGAAATGAAGACCAAGCTCTCACAGCACACACCAAGAAAGGTAAGTCTAAAATAGAGCAATCTTATCATAAGAAAGCTCCTCGCCACCATCAAAGAGATAAGAAAGACTTGAGGTGCTTTACTTGTAATGAGAAGGGACACTTTGCTTCAGAATGTCCCAAGAACAAAAGGAACAACAACAAGAAATTCAACAAGAAGAGGAAGAACAACAAGAAGAGATATCATGCTCATGCTGCTGAGGATGATGAACCTCCCAAGAAGAAGGCTAGAGCACAAAGTGATGACTCATCAAGTGAAGATGAATATGTTCTAATCTCTGCTCTCACAGGTACTATTTCTCATGGTTGTAATGATTGGTTTATTGATAGTGGGGCTTCTAAACAAATGACTGGTTTTAAAGAATCATTCATGGACCTATCCGAACATGAGTCACTCCATAAGGTAAAACTTGGGGATGACTATCAATATCCCATAAAAGGAAGTGGTGAAGCCTCCTACAAACTAGACTTTGGGAAGTCTATAAAGATGCAAGATGTTTTATACGTACCTGGACTCAAGAAGAATCTCCTCTCCATATCATCTTTGGATGCAAAGGGAATGAGAGTTGCATTTATAGATGGCCAAGTACTCATGTGGAAAAAGGGTAAGACATTAGATGATGTAGTGGTGATTGGAGAGCAAGAAGGAGGATTATAAAAGTTTAAGGGGCAACCAGAACATGCCATGGTGCATGAATCCATGGAGCCAAATGAACTTTGGCATAGAAGGCTTGCTCATGTGCACTATAGAGCACTTCCAATAGAAAGCAAAGAAGTAGAGGGTCTTCCTGAAATCCAATCAAACCATGAAGGTGTTTGCAAAGGATGTGCAAAAGGAAAGAACACAAAGAAGGCATTTCCAAGCAGTGAAAGCAAAGCAAAATGAATCTTGGAGATTATCCACTCCGATGTATGCGGTCCAATGTCATGTAGTTCTTTGAATGGGTATGTATACTATGTTTCTTTCATTGATGATTTCTCTAGGAAGACTTGGGTTTGTTTCTTGAAAAATAAAGATGAAGTGTTTGATAAGTTCAAGGAATTCAAAGTCTTGATAGAAAATCAAATAGATAAGAAGATCAAGTCCTTCATATCTGATAATGGCGGAGAATTTACTTTAGGTGATTTCAAGAAGCTATGAAGTTATTTAGGGATTAAGAGGGAGTTGATTGCTCCCTACAATCCACAACAAAATGGAGTTGCAGAAAGGAAGAATAGAACTATCATGGAAGCAGCATGGGAAATGCTTCATGACCAAGATCTTCCTATGCATCTATGGGAAAAAGCAGCTAGGACAATTGTATATGTTCAGAACAGAACACCTCACAAAATACTTGACAACAAGACACCAGAAGAAGTCTTCTCTGGTAAGAAACTAGAAGTTATCCACCTCAAAATATTTGGATGTCTAGTATACACACACATTCCAAACAAAAAGAGGACAAAGCTAGATCCTTCAGGAAAGAATGGTATCTTTGTGGGTTACAGTGAAAGCTCAAAGGCTTATAGAATATACTTTCCAGGGTTCAAGAAGATTGACATCATTAGGGATGTAACATTTGATGAAGACTCAAGATACATTAAATCGAGAAAGACACCTGTTGATGACCATGAAGAACCAAAGGAAACTAGATTTCAAGACATCACTATGAATTAAGCAATTCCAAAAGTAGATCGTGAAATTGAAGATCCACAAGAACCTATAGATCCACCCCATGAGAAGAACCCTCATAAGAGGAAACCTGCATGGGCTAGAAAGCTCATTCAATATGCAGAAAGGTATGGCATTCCATAAGAAGAAAACAGAGAAAGGAAGAGGACTAGATCACATACCAGTTATGTTGCCTTACTCTGTGATATTATGAACAAAGAACCTTCCAGTTATGAAGAAGCAGTGGAAAAGAAAGAATGGAAGGATGCCATGGTCGAAGAGTACCAATCGATCATGAAGAATGATGTTTGGGATGTGGTCCCAAGACCTGAAGGGAAGTCAGTGGTGACTTCCAAATGGATCTATAAGATCAAGCATGCTGCAGATGGTAGCATAGAGAAATACAAGGCAAGGTTTGTAGCTCGTGGATTTTCCCAGAAAGAGGGGATAGATTATGAAGAAACGTTTGCTCCTGTAGCCAGATACACTTCCATCAGAACAGTACTTGCTTTGGCTGCAGTGATGAAATGGAAGATACACCAGATGGATGTCAAGACAACTTTCTTGAATGATGTAGTCGAAGAGGAAGTGTATATGGAGAAGCCACTTGGTTTTGAAACACATGATAGGGACTCATATTTGTGCAGGTTGAAGAAAGCCTTGTCTGGCTTGAAGCAAGCTCCTAGGACTTGGTATGGTAGGATGGACAGCTTTCTATCTAGTTTGGGATTTACTAAGAGTAAAGCATATTCCAACCTTTACTACAAGGTTGAGGAAGGAAATCCTGTGATACTACTCTTGTATGTGGATGATCTATTTGTTACAGGTGAGGATAGATTGATTTTCGACATGAAGAGGAAGCTTGCTGCTGAGTTAGAGATGAAGGACTTGGGGATGATGCACTATTTTATAGGCATGGAGGTGTGGCAGAGTGAAGATGGGATTTTCCTTGGACAAGGGAAGTATGCAGTAGAGATCCTAAAGAGGTTCGGGATGATGGACTGCAAGGCCATGGCCACACCTATGGCATTGAAACTGAAGCTTCTATGTGATGCTTCATCTGAACTTGTCAATGTCACTATGTATCGTCAGATGATTGGCTCCTTGATGTACTTGACGAACACGAGACCATATATTTGCTTTGCGGTGAACACATTGAGCTAGTTCCTAATGGATCTGATAGGTGTCCACCTGGTTGTTGTATATCATATTTTGAGGTACCTGGAGGGTACGGTTGACTATGGGCTCAAGTACGATGCGAATCAAAAGTTTAACCTGCAGGGTTATGTTGATTCAAATTGGGCATGTAGTGTTGTAGATCGGAAGAGCACTTATGGGTGTTGCTTCACTATGGGATTAGGTGTGATCTCATGGTTTAGCAGGAAGCATTCCTGTGTAGCACTGAGTACAGCTGAAACAGAGTATGTTGCATCTTGTTCAGATAGTTGTGAGGCAGTATGGATTAGGAAGCTACTATCTGAGTTATTTGATCTCCCATTGGATGCTACTGGTATTTTTTGTGACAACCAGAGTAGTGTGAAGCTGTCTGAGAACCCGGTGTTCCACGACAGGTCGAAGCACATTGAGATAAAATATCATTATATCAGGGATATGGTGCAGAGAGGAGCAGTGAAGCTCCTATATGTTGCGATGGATGAGCACGTTGCATATGTATTGACGAAACCACTAGCCAGAGTGAAGTTTGAGTACTTTAGAGAGAGGCTTGGTGTTCTTCAAATTGATGACACTTCAAGGAAGAAGTGATGGACACATTTGCAGGAGCCATTCCATGCATGGTTAGAGGAGGATCCTTCCCATAGCTGTGGACGTAAGCATTGGATGATGAGCATCGGGGCGATGCTCCAGTTACTTCTTTGTATATGAATCATGTTGGATTTTGGATATGATTAGCTGTATCATGTATATGTATATGCATCATGTTAGATGTTGGATACGATCAGTTGGATCATGTATATGTATATGCATCATGTTGGATGCTTGATATGATCAGGTGGATCATATATTTGTGTATGTATAATGTAGATACATTGTATGATCAGGTGGATCATGTATTTATGTATGTATCAGGTGGATCATGTATTTGTGTATGTATCAGGTGGATACATTGTATGATCAGGTAGATCATGTATGATGATATATTGTGTATGCATCAGGTGGATGCATTGTATGATCAGGATGATCATGGATGATGAGCTTCAGGATGTTGCTCCTATTGGCATGCATCAGAACGATGCAGTGACGATGATCAGGATGATCATGCGACGATGACATGCATCAAGACAATGCAATGATGATGATCAGGATGATCATCTACATTAGGATGATGTACAGTGAGTATCAGGTTGATACTCTGTGGCCATGGATAGGTTGTGCAGATGAGCATGTAATATTTCCCTGGGAGATCTTGTCGGTCGTGTTGCGTCACATAAAGGATCCCAAGATACTCTTTCAAGGTTTTGCTCTGGGAGGACATGTAATATTTCCCTGGGAGATCTTGCCGGTCGTGCTTCGGCACATAAAGGATCCTGTGATGCTGTTGTAATCCCAAGGTTCACATAGTTATCATAGATACATTACATAATATAAGCAAGCATACACAATGATACAGATACAAGAGACAAGATAGATAGAGAGAATAGTCTTTGTATTAACCATCAAGAGCAGAACACAATGATAGAATCAATATCTACTACTCTATCGGCTCACTAGACTAGATATATAACCCATACTAGTCGACGTGACTAGTCGACATATGTTGCAGAATGGTCGGGCGGAGGGTCTAGTCGACAGGCCGACCTAGGCCCCCCCAACATCTCCCCCACCTCAAAATCTTTCTTCGTCCTGAAGAAATGGAGAGATTAAAATTACAAAAATATAAGTTTACAGAAACAGTTATGTCAAATAAATTCTAGAATCAATAAGTACATCAGGAATCTGGAGACAAGCTTCAATGATAACTTCAGCAGAGACAGAGAGATGGTGTTGGAACTCTTCCCAAGTGTGTAGCAAATTCTGGATGTCGACAGTCTGAGTTGTGAGTTTCAACAGATTTGCCATCTTGTCGTGAGTGGATGTAGCCTACAAATGGATCATGGCAGGACCAAATTTGTTAATTGTATTGTCAGTAGCAGCAAGTAACTGATTGACTCGAGGCTGAATTTATTCAAGTTTATTGAGGCCTCCTCGAGCCTGTGACAGCCATTGAATTTCTTGTTTTTCTAACTTTTCCAATTGCTTGTTCTCCATGATGATCTGGTTATCAAGTACTTCGATAAAGACTTCATCTGCAGTCAAGAACTGGTGCTGAAGCTTGCTTAGCAATGCTCTTTTTTTCTGAAGATTTTTGTAGACATCGCCATAGTAGACATACCAATTGTTGAGAACTGTGGCAAGTTTTTCTGCTTGATTAGTGCACTGCTTGAGTGCTTTGGAGGATTCTGAAAAGGCTGTAAACTGATTTGTCATGAGGGAGGCTACCTCAGTAGCTTGATCTTGTTGTTTCTTGAGAAGCTCAGATTGTAACATCAACACAACATATTCTAATAACTGGTATGCTTTGTCTAGAGGTGGTGTCGTGTCGGAACTAGTTGGAAGTGGGATAACTTGCTGAGCTAATTTTTCACATTTGGTGAGAAATGTACTCTGTTCTACTTGGAGTTGCATTATTTGTTCCTGTTATTCTTGTCGATGATATCTTTGGACTTTGAAGACTGCGTCTTCAAGTATATCAAGTTCATCTTAGGGTGCCAGTTGTGGTTGATAACTTGTATTAGCTCCCAATTGGTCTAAATGTACAGATGGAGTACTTTCATGTATTTGTTGTATTTGTAATTGTTGCTCCAATTCTCTTTGTTTGTGTTTCTTTTCTTTGAGCTTCCTACGGCTATTATTTTCTTTGTCTTTATTTATAGTTTGTTGTTCTGGGTCCTTATCTTTTCCTCCTGTTGCTGGGTGCTTGTCAATGACTACTTGTGCACTGATAGTAGCCTGTTCTGCCTGACTGTGTGTATTGGGCACTGCTGTTGTAATGATTGGATTGTCATGTTTTGTTGCTTCGGCCCTTAATGGATTTTCTGATGATATGCTAGAGATTTCCATATTGCTTATATTAGTAACTGGAGTATTTGTGTGTTCTGATGGTCCTGTCGTGTCGGCTACAGCTTCTCAATTTTTGACTGGTTCCATGACTCTTTCTGCTTCTGTCGTGTTTGCTTCTTTGTTGACCTGCTGTGAAATTGGATTAGACTTGGATCCTTCGACAGGGGAACTTGACTGGTTTACTGGGAATGATGGTAGTTCGACGGATGTCGGAATTGGACTTGGTGAGATGGTACTGTCGAACATATCCGAACTAACTAGACTAGACTCAACCTGGGAACTGACAACTTGGGATTTTTCCTTGTTAACGGTTTTTGCTTGAATTGGGTTCGTTTGTTGTGGTAGTGATTCAACTGGAAGAGGGGTGAAGACACCTGTTTGTTGTGCATATATTGGATCTGATGGATTAGGATTTCTGATATGGTGGGTTGTCATGTGATCAACAATTTCTGGGCTGGGTAATGGCAAAGGTGAACTTCCTGTTTGAGTGTTTTCGGAAGGAGCTAAGTTAAGCGGGACAGTAGACAGAGAGGAAAAAATGGGTTGTTGGATCACCATCTCATGCCAGTTATGGAAGAATATCGGAATGTTTGCAATGAATGTATTCAAAGCGGAGTCTTCTGTGACAGGAGGAGCAGGTAATGGTAAAATACTGCTTTCTTCTTCTACTGTGGTTGGGGAATGGGGGGGGGCTGAATGGTTAGATCAACATCAGGTACGACTGAAATTTTAGGTTTCTTAACAATGATTTGGGAGGATGGATACTTATCTTTTTCTAAGAACTTTCTGAATTGCTCTTCGACTGGCAGTTTATTCTTGGCTGCATCTTCAAGGATTTGGGTAGCGTTGTCGTATAGCTCGATCTCATCTGTCACTGACAGTTCTTGAATTGTTACTTGTCTTTTCCATTTCCCTTTTGTCGATATTACTCAGTTATGTCGGGTTGTGATGATTTCGGCTGCTACCTTCTGGATATTATCGTTTGTCAGAAGATGTTCTGGATTGTCGGATTTTGTATCGATGTTCGACTACTCTCCGGCTTCTATGTTCAGATTCTGGGTGAGTGCTAACATCTTGGTGCTATGTGTCAGCTCGGGCTGATAGCTGAAAGTGTTCATGTACAACCGACTTTCATATGCTTCTTCTTGCTCCATGTTGGACAGAGGTTCAAGATATTTGAAGTTGGTTTTCATGGCTTGTGCCGGAATGGGTAGTACTTGATTAGATTGATGACTTAATTCTAAGAAGATTTCGCTTACTGAGGGGTAATATTCGAGTCATTTTGTTGGACCTGCTTCTCCTTCCATGTACCATACCGTTGTGTCGTCCAAAGATAGTTGGATGTGCGTTGTTGGGGGCAGGCTTCGACGGACGTTCTGTGGTACCCTCCATCTTGTTACTATTTATTTAAGGTCAATAAACCATGCTTCAAGCCAACGCTTGACTGTTGTAGGTCCATGTCGGCTTGTTCCAGGTGCAAAGAAGCGGAAATTTTCCATAAGGACGAGTCGGACTTCAGTAAAGTCTTTGTTTCCTTTTGGTTGAAAATGGGTCATAGCAATCCAAATGAGTACAGATGGGTAGTGGATGCTAGCTCCCTTGTCCTGGAACTTCTGGCATGTATATTTGAGAATGTCGACCAGATAATCTGCCCAATTGTATACCTTTCTATTCATAGCTCTATTTTTAAAAGCTTCTAGCATTTCGGGCTTCAAGTCTGAACCTCTACCTGTCCGTGAAAGCGCATGTGATACAATATTGGTGGCAGTTTTGTAATTGCCAAAAACAATCTGACTCATGACTATACCTCGTGAATTCTTTCCAGCAGGAGAATCAACAAACTCATCAATCAAGTCTGCACCTGAACTTGTTGGTACAACATCTCCTTTATGTGAAAGGCCAATAATTTTTTGGATAATTTCACCATTGATTTCGACCGGAATATCAAGGTAAATCTTGTCGTTGTGGTATCTGCTAACGATGAACTATGCAATGATTTCCTTTAATCCTCCAAAATTATCCAGTAAAGGTTCCTCCAGGTAGTGTAGGATTGTAGCTTTCTGCAACCATCGTGCTTCCTCTCTCCATGAGTGACCGTATGATTCATTTCCCTAATCTTCAACACTTCTCCATGATTTCTTCCAGGTAGGTTCTAATGCCTTTGCATTCTAAATCAACTGGAGTCTAGTTTCCAGTGGTGTATGTTCTTTCTCCACTTCTCTAACTAATGTTGCAGTGGCTTTGCTAGTGGTTAAATTTTTTCAGGGAGCCATGGCAGATTCAAGGTGCGAGGTTGTGAAAATGGTTTCAGCGGAGTCAGGAAATTCTGTTTCTTGGAGTTCAAGTTCTCGGCAGAAGAGTAACCAAGAATCCTCAAGTTCCGTATTTATGGTGGAATTACTCAGCACGGGAGAACGAGACGTAGAGGCCTGTATTAATGGCTAATGTGATGGGGCTATTAAATTAGGCTGGGCAGAAATCGGCGCTTCGTCAGGTGCATTACTTTTGGCGGTGCTGTTATCTTTAGCCTTTATTGCTTTGTCATCATGGTGCGGTGACATCTCGTTCATTGTGTTAGGTCGACGAGCTTCTCTATTTGTCCTTGGATGGTCCAAGCTCCAATACTTCTGCCGTGTCAGCTTTTCTTCTGTAAACCGTCGATGTTCTTATCGGTGTCTGAAAATATCGGCACTTGTGCATTGGACTTCTTTCTCTACTATTTCCTTGCTTCCTCTGCCATTCTCTCGTCATTTCTGCTTTTTGCCATGATCTGCTATATTTGTTTGACTACTTTATAGTACTCTCGTTCGGTTATTTTTAACCGCTTTTTTTTTTTTTTCAAATTCATGTTCATGATTTATAACCTTTTAAGTCAGGCTCCGTTTATGACTTTCTTGAAAATATTTCCTTGTAATGTTTTTAGTCGGACTGATCCATTAGGATTTAACTTTTCGATGATGTAGGGTCCCATCCATTTTGTATGCAACTTTTTTGGTTTCCCTTTTACTCTGCTATTATATAGGAGTGCTAAATCTCCAACTAACAGATTCTTTTGTTTGATATTTCTATCATGCCATGCTTTATGTTGTTGTTTTTTCACTCTCTGATGTTCTAATGCCAACTGTCGACTTTCATCCAGCTTCGACAGCTGTAATAACCGCTCGTGTCGAGTATATTCGACGTCGATATGTAGAGTTGTTGCAATGGTCGGTGCTTATCGTCGAAAATGTAACAAAACAACAGCCTCTTGCCCATAGACAAGTGAGAATGGTGTATATCCTGTTGTTTTCTTATATGCTGTTCTATATGCCCAAAGGACAACATGTATTTTATCGTCCCAATCATCTTTCTCTATGTTGCAGATTTTCGTCAATCCTTTTGTAAATGTTTTATTGAACGATTCTACTACGTCATTTGACTGAGGGTGATATGCTGTGCTTATTCTATGATCAAATGCAAATTACTTAGTCAATTCTTTAATGGTTTTACATACAAAGTGTGTACCTTGATCACTTATCAATGTTATGGGGCATCCAAAGCATGTTATTATGTTTTTGTAAACGAATTTAGCAGCAACTTCACTTGAACATGTTTCGACTGGTTTTGCTTCTTCCCACTTGGTAACGTATTCGACAGCAATAATAATATACCGAGCAACTGTTCGTCTTCCCACTACTGGAAATGGTCTAATCAAATCAATAGCCCATATTTCAAATGTTTAGCTAGGGTTAATTGGAAACAATGTCATTTCTTTTCTTGGTAGTGGTTGGCCCATGCGCTAACATTTGTCACAATTAGATATAAACTCTCAACAATCTTTATGAACTATTGCCCACCAAAGTCCTTCCTGCAGGATTTTTCTGGTTGTTATATCTGCATGATAATGTCTTGCCGCTGGTCCAACATGGGATTTTGTAATTATATCCTGTCGTTCATGCTCAAGTGCACATCAGCGTAATATATCATCCAGGATGAGTTTATAGAGGAAACCGTTGATCAAAGTGTAGGGGGCTGCTTTAATTGCTAATATCTTCCTCTTTTTCTCATTCATTCCCTCAGGAGCTTTCCCATTTTCTAGAAATTGTGCAATTTCCAAAAGTTTTGAAGGTACTGCTTCAATGCAAAACAAGTGTGCGTCCGGTAAGTCATCTTCAATTCCTGTCGATTCTTCTCCTGTGTCGATTCTTGACAGGTGGTCTGGTCCGACATTAACTTTTCCAGGTCGGATGATTACTTCGAATTCAAATTCTTGAAACAGTAATAACCAATGACATAATCTCCCGTGATGCAATGGTTTATTGACTAAGTATTTTAAAGCTTGATGATCTGTATAAAATACAAAGGGATTAGCCAATAAATAATGGTGGTATTTCTGAAGGGAAAATACCATACCTAATGATTCTCTTTCAGTCGTAGAATAATTTATTTCAGCTTTATTCAATTTCCGACTGCTAAATGCATTAGGATAATCCATGTTATCATCTTTGGGTTGTGTTAGGATGGCTCCTACTGCTATTCCGGATGCATCAATATGTACATGAAATTTCTTTGACCAATCTGGAAATCGAAGAATCGGTGCTTCGACCATTTGTCTTTTTAATGTGTTGAATGAATTGACGCATTCCTCCTTCCATTTATAATCTCGATCTTCTTTTAGAAATTCTTCCAGAGGATAAGTCATATCGGAATAGTGTCTGGTAAATTTCCTGTAATACCCGGTGTGACCTAACAAGATTCATACTTGTTTCGAATTTACTGGAGGCTTTAGGACGAGAATAATTTTGATCTTCACATAGTCAACCTTAATACCTTCCTTGCACACGACATGGCCAAGTAATATGCCGATAGATGTCGCGAAGATGCAGTTTTTAATGTTCAGGGATAGTTGTATCTGTCGACATCTTTCCAACATTAGTATGAGCCATTTGCAGTGATCTTTCAGCATTGAATAAATTGTCCAATCATCAAAGTATACAGCCATGGTTTTGTAAATATATTCTTGGAATGCTTTGACAACAATTCTTGAGAAGACCGCAGGTGCCCTCTTCAAACCAAAAGGCATAACTTTATATGTGAATGACCCAAATTCGCACACGAATGTTGTCTTTTTCTGATCTTCTTTTGCTATAGGTACTTGGTTATACCCCGAGAATCCATCCGTGAAAGAATAACACTCGTGCCTTGCAACTTCATTGATGATTTCATCTGCAAACGGTGTAGGGAAGGGATCTGTTAGAGTTACCTTGTTCAACTCTCGAAAGTCGACACAGATTCTCAGTCGAATCGGATCTTGTTGTTAAATTTTCTGAATTTACTTCAATCTGATCTAGGATCTTAACTGAGAGAACAACATGTACAGCATATCTACAGCATATCAATCATGGAGACAATAATGCAAGCACACAAGAGACACAAAGATTTACTTGGGGAAAACCATAAAGGTGAAAAACCCCAATAACTTCCTCAGAGATAGATAGAGCAATGATACAACCAACCATGAGAGATAGACATAACCTAGCAGCAGATCCTCCTCCTCCATAAGTGTGCCACTCCTCCTTGAGTGCATGTGTGAGAAGTGAGTGAGTAAATAGAGTGCCTCCCACACTCTATTTATACTTGACTTGACTTGCTTTTTTTACCTAACTCATGTAGGCTCGAACTTAACCACATAACATAATGCTGAGTGGGATGACCCCCAATAGGGTGGTCTAATAACCCTTTGACCCACATGGCCAACCCCCAATAGGGTGGTCTAATAACCCTTTGTCCCACATGACTTATATAGGGCCGACCCCAAACAAGGTGGTCTAATAACCCATCAAGTATAAGTTACGACACTTACAATATAAATGACGACACTTCCTTATAGAGGAATAATACCATCTCTATAGGAATACAACATACATATATGTGAAATACATTCCGAAGTTACATATACATCAACACTCCCTCTTAACTAGGAAGGTATTTCTTAGCACAGTTCTTCTAGCACAAGTCATCTTCTCTGGATCATCGTCACTGGATAATCATCATCGAGTCATCATCATCGTCACTGCTGTTGCTATCTCAATCAATCTCTGAATCTACTCGTCATAGGAAGTTCTACAGAGCCATTCCTTTTTCATACTGGATGTAGGCCCACCACCTGCAGGTCTTCGTCATCACTGGCCATACTGTGGAATCCTCAGGACTTATTACGTGCGTCACAAAACCTTGAAAGAGCATCCCAGGATGTTACGGGTACACAACTCCGACCTGTAGGATCTCCCAGGGCGCTATTACATGTGACCCCACCACAAAACCTCGAAAGAGCATCTCAGGATGTTACGGGTACACAACTCCGACCTGAAATCTCTCAGGGCACAAATTACATGTGGTCCACCACAAAACCTAGCAAGAGCATCTCAGGATGTTACGGGTACACAACTCCGACCTGAAATATACCAGGGCACAAATTACATGTGGTCATGGCAAAACCTCGAAAGAGCATCTCAGGATGTTACGGGTACACAACTCCGACCTGAAATCTCCCAAGGCCCAAATTACATGCCATAGGACAAAACCTCACAAGAGCATCTCAGGATGTTACGGGTACACAACTCCGACCTGAAATCTCCCAGGGCACAAATTACATGTCCTCCCAGGGCAATGTCTCGAAAGAGCATCCCAGGCTGTTACGGGTACACAACTCTGACCTATAGGATCTCCCAGACATGCTCATCTGCACAACCTAATCCACGGCCACAGAGTATCAACTTGATACTCACCATACATCATCCTAATGTACTCATGATCATCCTGATCATCATCACTGCAACGTCCTTCTGCATGTCATCTGGAGCAACATCCTGAAGCTTATCATCCATGATCATCCTGATCATCATCACTGCAACGTCCTGCTGCATGTCATCTGGAGCAACATCCTGAAGCTCATCATCCATGATCATCCTGATCATCACTGCAACATCCTGCTGCATGTCATCTGGAGAAACATCCTGAAGCTCATCATCCATGATCATCCTGATCATCACTGCAACATCCTGCTGCATGATCCACCTAATCATCAATGCATCCACCTGATGCATACCAAGTATCTACCTGATACATATCATCATACATGATCCTCCTGATCATACAATGTATCCACCTGATACATGATACATATCACCATACATGATCCACCTGATCATACAATGTATCCACCTGATACATATATAGATACATGGTCCAAGCATCCAACATGATGCATATACATAAATGATCCAACTGATCATATCCAGCATCCAACATGATGCATACATACATAAATGATCCAACTGATCATATCCAACATCCAACATGATGCGTACATACATAAATGATCCAACTGATCATATCCAAGCAGAAACCAGAACATCATCCTGATGCCCATTATCCAGCGCTTACATCCACAGCCATGTGAAGGATCCTCCTTCCAACATGCTTGGAATGGCTTCAGCAAATGTGTCCATCACTTCTTCCTCGAAGTGTCCTCGATCTGAAGAATGCCAAGCCTCTCTCTGAAGTACTCGAACTTCACTCTGGCTAGTGGCTTCATCAGCACATCTGCAATCTGCTCGTCCGTCGCAACATACAGAAGCTTCATAGCTCCTCTCTGCACCATATCCCTGATATAGTGATATTTGATCTCTATGTGTTTCGACCTGTCATGAAACACTGGGTTCTAGGACAGCTTCACACAACTCTGGTTATCACAGAAGATACTAGTAGCCTCCAACGGGAGATCAAATAACTCAGACAGTAGCTTCCGTAGCCATACTGCCTCACAACTAGCTGAACAGGCTGCAACATACTCTGCCTTAGCGCAGCACCCAGATGTGCTCTTCCTATCTGCAGCACTGCCAGCCCAATCTGAATCAACATAACCCTGTAGGTTAAACTTTTGATCCGCCTCATACCTAAGTCCATAATCCACTGTACCCTTCAGGTACCTTAGAACATGCTTTACATCAACTAGGTGAACACTCCTCGGATCCGTCAGGAACTGGCTCAAGTTGTTCACAGCAAAGCAAATGTCTGGTATCGTGTTCGTCAGGTACATCAAGGACCCAATCATCTGATGATACAAAGAGACATCAACCGGCTCAGATGAAGCATCACATAGAAGCTTCAGATTTGATGCCATAGGTGTGGCCATGGCCTTGCAATCCATCATCCCGAACCTCTTCAGGATCTCTACTGCAGAATTCCCTTGTCCAAGGAAGATTCCATCACTCTGCCACATGCCAAAAACAAATAGTGCATCATCCCCAAGTTCCTCAACTCAAACTCGGCAACAAGCTTCCGCTGCGTGTCGGCAATCAATCTATCCTCATCTGATACAAACAGGTCATCCAAATAGTAGTATCGCTGGATTGCCTTCCTCAACCTTGTAGAAAAGGTTGGAATCCACTTTATTCTTGGTAAATCCCAAGCTGGATAGAAAGCTGTCTATCCTACCATATCAAGTTCTGCACACATATATGACTACACCATGCTGTCTTGAAATCCATCTGGTGCATCTTCTATTTCATCACTTTTGTATTTCTCAATGCTGCCATTTGCAACATGCTTGATCTGATAGTTCTATTTGGAAGTCACAACAGACTTCCCTTTAGCTCTTGGGATTGCATCCCAAACATCATTCTTCATGATCGACGGATCATGGCATTTCATTTCTTCATCCCAGATCCTGGGAACTTCAATATCTTCAATAGATATCTTTGTTGCTGGAACAAATGTTGTAGTCCTTTTGTAGGTGAAGATATACAGTCTTTCCTACGAAACAGGTTAAATTGCATGATTAGAAACATCTCATAATTTTCAGAACAAAGTCTTACACATAAAGAAATATGTCATACAGTCATGCAATTATCTTAGCCAATGCTTTAATACAACATTTATCCATATCCTGTAACTTTCTAGATGCCTTCCAATCTCTACCAGAACATTGTTAAGAGTGTGCACAACTCCCAACATGTCAGCAAAGAGGTTTCATTCTAGATAAGTAGCAATGGAATGTTGTATAGTGCCATAGGCCACTTACCCATGTATATTAGTAGTATACTGTTCATCAATGCAACTATTCTAATATGCACAATACATATCCTAAGTCTAGGAACATGAGCATATACATCATTGAACAATTTTATTTAAACAAACATATATGCAAGAAATGATAATTAAAATACTTATCTTTGTTTGTTCGTTGAGTGGACTCCCTCTGAGTCTTTGCTTTCTTGCAGGAGTTGCTGGAGTCCTAATCTGCAGTAGCTTCTTCTACACCTTTCTGTTGTGGAATGTAGAGAGATGGACAACTCCCTCTGAATATCTGCATCTTTGCAGAAACTACTGAAGTGTGATCCTTTTCTTTCTTGCAGGAACAAATGGAGTGTGCTCCTTTGCTTTCTTGCAGGAGCAACTGGAGTGTGCTCCCTCTTGATCTTTGCTTCCTGAATTACCTGTTCTTGAACTCATATTCATCCTTGGTCCCTATGCATGTTTATTAGTATCATGATTGTGTTATCCTTGTGATTTCATATAAAATCATACATTCATTAGTATACTATTAAAACACAATAATTTCAAGCATGTATAGTCATGATCATTTCAAACAGAATAATAAGCATTAGCATTCAAGGTTTATGTGGGATTCTTATGGTTAGTCAAATCATAAGAAGCATAACATGTCTAAACCTGTAATTACTCAAACCTATGACTCTTCAGGTTAGTTGAATCATCAATCAAGATAAGAGATATAATATGCATAAAACCTGTGATTATTCAAACCTATACCTTCATGATTCTTCTGGTTAGTCATATCATCAATTATGGTAAGAAACATAATATGCATACAACCATAATGATTCAAACCTATGACTTCATTAATAATCATTATCAACAACACAACAGTGTAAGATCCTAAACCAAGGTAGGATTCTAGCTTGATATAGGAAAAACATACCTGGATTAGCATGCTAGCTAGTTAATGTCTAACATACCCGCATAATTTCTTTTGGTTCTCTTCAGTGACTTGTGCTAGTAACCTGCATGTCTCATATGTTAACCATTACAAAACCAAGTTATACATACCTTGTAAATGGATCTTCTATGAGATCCATGACAATGGATGAATCTTTGTCCTCATGTTATCATGATCATATGTTCTTGGACCAGAACATGATTTGTCTTTCTTGGTGTACCTTTCATGTTAGTAGACAACATAAACCTCATACAACACCATAATGCATTAGTACAATCATAAGTGTCAACACCCTAACCAATGTATATCTTCTATCATGCATTCATAATTTTGTTAAGGTGATACGACAAATCTAAAATCAAAATTGTACTAACCGTAATAACATGAAGACAAACATACCATAAACTTAATCATGGACAAATATCGAAACATACCTCAATGAGTCATACCTGTCGAGATCGCTTGTAATCTTCTTATGTAAGGCCTTAGCCTCATCTCCCTCTGAAACAGGAACATCTTCACTCATGCAGATGATCAATCCATCTTCTTCTAGGATTAACCCAATCCACTTGAATTACAAGAACTGGGAGTGGAGCTAGATATGGGTTTGTCAGAGAAACCCCAAAAATTCAAACTTTGAATTTCAAATTTCCGAAAGGATAGAAATATGCGCCTTGATGAGCTCATCAAGCTAGTATATTTAGAATTTGAAAACTTCAAAGTTTCACTCCTCAATTTTGCCTTTGAAACTTTTGGATTCACTGGACGTGACCCTGAACTGGGGTTTGATGAAGCCCACTCTTCTACCCAATCAAAAGGTTTGATCCAAATCTCTAAGCTTCTATTTTTCTGAGGAGCTTCCAGCCGTGGTCACAGATTTCAAAAATTCCCATTTTTACAGAAGCCCTAATTTTCCACTTTTCTGATCAAAGTCCCGAACTAGGGTTTGATCAAGCCCGACCTTCTGCCCAACAAAAAATACTGATCTTGGTCTCTAAATTTCTATTTTGATGAGTATCATCCAGCCGTGGTCTCCGATTACAAAAATTCCAACTTTCTACGAAGCCCTAAATTCCGGAAGCCATGAATGAAGGTACTCAAAAAATAATTCTTTTTTGACAGAAATATGTACCTGATTGTTTCTGGTGTACCTCCAAAGTTTTCGATCCACAGGGTCTGAAAAAGTTTCCTGAGATATCCTTACCTGTTATCTTTCCATCCTGATAGGTCTGACCTCAATTGGATTCTCTGAGAGAGAGTTATGCCAAGTGTCGCAACGTGACCTTTTTATGGGATAATACAGGAGAGCGAACTTGTACGGCGTTCCACGTGTCACTGGTTCAACTTCGGCCTCTGAAAAAGTTTCCTGAGATAGTACAGTCTGTTTAATACTTGTCACTTTTTACTGAATTTCATTTGGAGCTTCCTAGCCCAAGTTATGACCTTTTTCCCAAGGTCACCTGAGTTTGACTCAGATCTGGAAGAGGCAGAAACCCTATATTGTATAGATCATAAATCATAAAGTACAACGAATTAGAGGTTTTCCTTTGGACACAAGGTACATGGGGATCTTAGCTTCGTCCTGTAACAATTTCATATCCTAAAACTTCTCCGAAACAGATTTATAGCGAAAGTGCTATGATCACTGGTTTTTGCTATATCAAGCCCTAGCATCGTAAGTGCAACAAGTGTCATACATGCCATATCATGCCTTCTTTCAGGCTAGCTCTGATCCCATGTTAAATTTTCTGAATTTAATTCAATCGGATATAGGATCTTAACTGAGAGAACAACATGTACAGCATATCTACAGCATATCAATCATGGAGACAATAATGCAAGCACACAAGAGACACAAAGGTGAAAAACTCCAATAACTTTCTCAGAGATAGATAGAGCAATGATACAACCAACCATGAGAGATAGACATAACCTAGCAGCAGATCCTCCTCCTCCATAAGTGTGCCACTCCTCCTTGAGTGCATGTGTGAGAAGTGAGTGAGTAAATAGAGTGCCTCCCGCACTCTATTTATACTTGACTTGACTTGCTTTTTTACCTAACTCATGTAGGCTCGAACTTAACCACATAACATAATGCTGAGTGGGCCGACCCCCAATAGGGTGGTCTAATAACCCTTTGACCCACATGGCCGACCCCCAATAGGGTGGTCTAATAACCCTTTGTCCCACATGACTTATATAGAGCCGACCCCAAACAAGGTGGTCTAATAACCCATCAAGTATAAGTTACGACACTTACAATATAAATGACGACACTTCCTTATAGATGAATAATACCATCTCTATAGGAATACAACATACATATATGTGAAATACATTCCGAAGTTACATATACATCAACACTTGTTTCTTTGGCTGAACGACCATTGGGCTTGCCCATTCCGACTAGTCAATAGGATATATGATTCCTGCAGCAAGCATGTCATCAATCTCCTTTTTGACAATATCCTTATATTTGTGAGCAAGTTTGTAGGGTCTTTTCTTCACGGGTCTGGCGTCAGGTTTAATATCAATTTTCATCTTGCCCATTTCCTTTACAAACCCTTTCAAATCTTTATAGTCTCGAGCAAAAATGTCTTGGAATTCTTTGAGAATACTAGAGATTTCTGCTGTTTGTTCCTCATTCCAGTAATCGCCAATGTTTTCCATTTTTGGTCGATCGTCCTTTGAAATATCTACTTCCTTGTCTTTGCGTCCATCCATTCTGGTGCACGGCTATTACTTATCTGTCTTTTACCTTCTTTGATTTGTGTGAAGGTTGGTAGGAAGTCTTTTTTCTAATAATCTTTCAGGTTCATCTTTTTCTACGGTCTCTGTACTTAAGATTGTTCTTACAGGCTTTGACACACTGGGATGATCTTTTCTCAATTGAAATATTTTTCCTATCGACATCTCTGTTTCTAGGCTCAGTCTTGTCGAGTGTTGTTTTTCTGTCGTCTTTATATTGTAGCAATTGTTAGGTGGGTGCACATTCTCTTGTTTGTTTCCAAGTGTTAAATTTTCTGTTGGCTGCAAAACTTCTTTGATGCTTTTGCTTGCTTCAACCAATCTCTCATCCTGCGGAGAAAACTGGAAATCCTTAATAAAATTTTCTTTTATATCTTTCCAAAGGAAAGTTTCTCCTCTTGCTTCTTCCATCTTGTACCACTTGTTAGGTAGATCGTCGAGTGTTTTGGGAAAGAGGTGAGGCCATTTTCTTTCATCTTTATAGCCTAATTTTCTCCATTCTTTTTCGCAACGATCAATGTGAGATTCGGGGTTTTGTCCTTGTGTAAACAAGGGAATGTCAGCCTGAGTTGTCAAGTTTCTTCCTCCAATCCTTTCTATGAAAGATGTTCATGCAGTATTCCAATTTTGAAGTTTCGACTAATGAGTGTCCCACCATCTCGCGGCTTGACCAGTAAATGTCTCTACCAAACTTTGTAGGCGGCCTTGCTCTCCGACATGTTTTGGTACCTGTTCGACATGTACATTAGGTAAATCATGTTCTTTATATCTTAATGTCGCGCTACCATATTGTACATTTTTATCTGGAACAAGTGTTGGATATGCTCGCATTTTGCATTCAAAAATCTTCGGTGTGTAGGATACAAAGAGACACTTCTTTATTTGTTTCCTCGAGATGGCTTCCACAATCCATCATTATTTTGCATGCAAATCATAATTCTCTATTTTCCAGTCATAGAGTTTCGCATCGGAATTGTAACCGAGCGAGATGGGATCTATGAGATGAAGTTCTCCTTGGTTGTTTGGCTCAATGTGATCTTCATTATTGTCTATTCGGTAAAGCAGTCGGATATCGTTATCGACTTCTGTAGGTTCTGACCACGGTTCTCTCTGTGATGGGAAGATTGGCATGATAACCTTCTAGCCATTACCTTTCAACTTGATGCGGATTTTGTCCAAAAAAATTGAAGCCTTCATCTTCCATCCCCATGGTCGACCGACCAAAGCAGGGAAGGAGCTTGCATCATCTTTTGGTATGATAATTTCAAAATATACTAATGTCATGATACCTTTAATGGAAGTTTCGACTCCTTTCCATACTCCAATCGGCTCAATTAATCCTTGATCTGCGAGCTTTAAGTAGATGCCTGATTCCTGTAGTTGAGGTCGATCGAGTTGGTCCCAAGTATCACGAGTCATGATATTCACTTGGGATCCAAAATCAAGTACGACTTATCGTACATGATATCCATTTATGTCGAGGTCGACTAATGGGTCAGCATCATTTTTCTCTTTTTGTTTTAGTCGGAAAATGTTTTTAGTTTGTCTTTGCTCGACGTGTTTTAATTTATGCAACAAATCAATCATTTTTCCTACAGCTTCTTCATTTGAAATTAACTTGAGCAATTCATTAAGATCATCTTCATGTGTTGCTAAATCATGAAATATGTCAGACGCATCTTTGTACACAGATTTTTGTTTTAGAGGATTTGGATAATCCTCCTTATCGACAATTCTAGTTATCTGAGGTTTATCTTGACCAATATGAGTGCCTTGCCTTGTTACAATTTGCAAGTTTTTTGTACGAATCACATTATTTTTTTTAACACAAGATAAAACATGAACATTTTTTATTATTATTTATTTTCTCGATCATGGTAGGGAAATCCTCTAAATAGTGATCGCCTACCCCGCACTTTGTACAAAATTTGAGATCAATTCTTTCCTTATAAGGGCATTCTGCATGTCGATGATTCTCGCTGAAGCATGTAAAGCATGCACCAGGTCAACCATATCGAAAGCCTTGACCTCCACTGCCACGACCGCGACTCTGATATCCACCACGTCTATTGTAGCCATTATATCACCAATCATTCCGTCGATCATTATACCTTGGGTATCTTCCATTCCTGTTTTGATTGTACTGGTTACTTCTTCCATCATTTCTCCTGAATCTGTCATTTGCTGGACTTTTGTCTTGGTTCTGTTTGACAGAATTTGATTGATACACTGCATGGTAATTTTGCCGATTTTTCAAGTTCAGATAACATTCTTCGATTGAATGTGTGTTTACTTCACAAATTTGACACCATCGTGCCTTCTTACTTTTCAGATTGTATGGACAATCATTTGTGGTATGTAAATCATATTCTTTTCATAAATCGCAGAAACATCTGGATTGGATGAGTTTTACATCTTGTTGCTAATCATCATTTCGACAAGAATCTTTGGTGTGTCCTGAGGTTCGACAAGTTGTACAACATAGTTCTGGTCCTTTTAACGTCATATTTCTGATAGCTTGCTCCATACTTTCAATTCGTTCGTCGACATGTCTGTCTGTGGATATTAGAGGGTATTCATCATCCATTTTGATTTCTAGTGCTACTCTTAGTGCATCTGCATATGTATTAACATTTTTTCGATGGACATGTATTCGGCTTTTATTGATTAGACCAGCAATAAACCATTTGATTAATAGTTTTTCTTTGATTTCATAGTCTAATTTGCTCAGGAGGTCTTTAAACCTCTTGTCGTACTCCTTGATAGTTTCTGTCGGCTTTTGGATTGTTGTCTTCAGTCGTTCTGCCGCCAGGTAGGTCACATCTTCAATCATAAAGAAGGCCAAAAAGCTCTGTTTGATTTGTGCTTTTGTTGCAGTTGGTGATTTTCCTATGTAGCCCATGTACCATGTCAATGCTCTTTTTCTTAATGAACCAACAAATTGAGCAATTTGTCTGTCTTCATTGGTAATTTGATTAGCTGTCCAGATTGCTTCGCACACAAACCAATGTCTTCTTGGGTCTTCGTCTCCTTCGTAGAACGGAAGGTGTGCTATGGTGTGTGCCATGTCTGCTATTGTATTATTCTGAGAATTTGATGGAGGTGTGGGTGGGTTATTTCCACAATCAATACTTGGTGTTTCGTTAGTATGAATTAGCTGTCTTTCTGGACTTGGTTCTCTGTCTTCAGAATCAATGACTGTATCTCCTTCGATGTCACTATATTTTCCTTCTTCAATTACTTCTGTCGAAATCCAGTAAAATTCTCTGCCCAAACGGGATTTCGCTAAATCTCGGGCTTTCCAACATGCTTGTCGAGTCGCTCAAATTTGGTATTGGAAAGGGTGGTGCTTCCTCATGCTCTGTGTACACTAGATGAAAACTTCTATTTGAAAATTCGGGTTGAAAAGATATCCAATTCCCTTGTTCCGGCCGGTGAATCAATAGTCTATTGATATCATCGCCTTCTATACTTCGACGACTCCAAACTCCTGACTGGCCAGCATGGAGACCAAGATTTTCTTCGACAATTTCTTCCACCCGAACGCTTTCTGTTAAACGGAATGGAGACAGAGGTGCTACCATTTTTGGTATTTGAACTTGGAGAGCTCTACCACGCTCTATCCACAAGTCTTCATCCATCGGAGATAGTTCTTCTTCGACATCTCGATCATCGCGGGCTTGACTTGATTCTGGAAAATTCCCTTCTGCATCTGTCACAACATTTGATCCTTGCGTCCTCCGAAGCGCAATTGCCTGCTCCCGCAACTCTTCACATCGCTCCCTGCTTTTTTCTCTTTCGATTTTCTGGATATCCGGGGTGCTTTTGTGACTTAAAATTCTATCTTTGTCGGATTTTTTTCCACTGCTGGTCATGTCATTTGTCATATGTCGAGTTTCATCAAACTAGGTACATCAAAACATGCTTCATCACCCCCCCAATGCTGGCCCAATGGTTTCTAGACTATTGGGGAAGTGTAGACCATCACTTGTTCAAGAAAAATTCCCATTCGTGCTCCTTTATAAATTTTTCCCACTTACGTTCTTTCTCCTCCCAGTTAGAGTTTGGAAGAGGCGGGGTCAGCAACGGTCTTGTTTCAACAATATGTGCGACACCTTTGTCAATCAAAAATTTAAACAATAATGTTGGCAGAGAACACAGAAATTGATTGGCTAATTCGGTGAAGAACTTTCTTCTTATTTCATCTACCGATACTCGATTTTCGATCGCCTGTTCTTCACATAAATCTTCTGCAATCTTTTCGCACCATTCTAATAGATTTTTACGACCTCCATTGATTAGCTTCGATACTAATTTCCACTCTTCTTCATCGACTGGTCTGTTCATCCAGGAGTTTCTTCAAGGAGGTCGACACAGATTCTACAAATCGCTCATGGGTCTTGGAGAAGAATCAATCTCTTGCTTGGTTAATCGTTATCTTATTACGTCGCGCATAATTCTGCAGGTAATTCATGATTTTCTTCTCCCACTAGTCTCTAATCTCTTGTTCTGAAATCATGGGTCATGCTGCTAGTAATTTTTCATGTATCAACCGGCAATGGAACCAGATGTTGTAATCCCAATGTTCACATAGTTATCATAGATACATTACATAATATAAGCAAGCATACACAATGATACAGATACAAGAGATGAGACAGATAGAGAGAATAGCCTTTGTATTAACCAGCAAGAGTAGAAAACAATGATAGAATCAATCTCTACTACTCTATCGACTCACCAGCCTAGATATATATATGCAGATATAGTTACATAACCGTCTGTCGGTTTATCCAACCGACCCAACCCATACTAGTTGACGCAACTAGTCGACATATGCTGCAGAATGGTCGGGCGGAGGGTCTAATCGATAGGGCGACCTAGGCCCCTCCAACAAATACTCTTTCGAGGTTTTGTCCTATGGCATATAATATTTCCCTGGGAGATCCGATAGGTTGCGCTGTGTGCTCGTAATCAGTCCTGGGGTGCTCTTTATAGGTTTTGCCATGACCACATGTAATATTTCCCTGGGAGATCTTGTCGGTCGTGCTTCAGCACATAAAGGATCCTGGGATACTCTTTCGAGGTTTTGTGGTGACCACATGTAATATTTCCCTGGGAGATCTTATCGGTCGTGCTTCGGCACATAAAGGATCCTGGGATACTCTTTCGAGGCTTTGTGGTGGGGTCAACATATAATATTGCCCTGTGAGATCTTGCCGGTCGTGCTTAGGCACATAAAGGATCCTGGGATACTCTTTCGAGGTTTTTTTGACGCACATAATAAGTCCTGAGGATTCCATAGTATGGTCAGTGATGATGAAGACCTACAGGTGGTGGGCCTACATATAGCATGAAAAAGGGTTGGCTCTGTAGAACTTCCTATGATTTGCAGAATTTAGAGATAGCCCAGAGATCGAGATGTTGAGAATAGCAGCAGTGATGATGATTATGCTATGTGATCCAGTGATGATGATCCAGCTCCAGAAGTGAAAGACTTGTGCCAATATGTATTGATGACCTGTGTCCAGAATACATTCCTAGTTAAGAGGGAGTGTTGATGTATTTGTAACTTTGGAAGATATTCTTCTATGTATTACATTTGTACTTTATTGTATATCCATTAGATATGTTACATTCCTCTATTTGGAAGTGTCATCAGTTGTATTTGAAGTGTCGTCATTTGTATTGATGGGTTATTAGACCACCAATGACGGGTCGGCCCTGATTAGGTCATGTGGTTGGGTTATTAGACTTGAGTAGCAAGTCGGCCCCAATGAATTATTGGCAGGTCAACTCAAGTATAAATAAGAGGGGTGTGTCCCTCATTCTATTCATTCACTCACTTCTCAAGATCGCATTATCTAAGTGAGAAAGTGGAGCACATGTGGAGGAGGAGGAGGAGCATCTGCTAGAGACATCTTATTGGGTTTGATCCTTGTGATTTTGTTATTGGGTTTATTCTATCTTTGAGGAAGTTGCGGGGTTTTTCACCTTCTTGGTTTTCCCCTTCTTGTGTGATTGCTATTGTGTCTATGATTGATATGCTGTAGAGATATGCTATACATTTTATTCTCTTAGAGATCCTTATGATAATGGAATGAAATTATCGAAAAATTAACACAAGCAACTCCTTTTCACAACTTTTGATCATTGGTGATTTGAATTGAGTGCAATTTACCTCATTAACCTGGAAGATGTGCCCCTAGTCCTAGTTGGGAGATGTGCCCCATGCTTCTACTAAAAGGATGATGAAATCCATTCTTCATCATTGATTCTATTGCAGTTCTTGAAGTCTGATCCATTGGTTGGTGTTCTCGGTGTGCGGTTCAACTCCTTCATTCAGTAGAAACAATGTTGGAGGGCTGAAATGGAGGTTCTAGTTTCTACCTTTCTGAGAGCTTGTGGACATTGAGACCTTTTACATTGCACCTATATCATAGTTTCCATTATTAAACACTTTTTTAATCATCAAAAAATGTTTTCCGTATGAGCAAGTTATGGCCATTTTACTAGATCCGGGGTCTGAGCTATGAAGAACATGCCCTGCTTCTTGTGAGAGGAAGATGGAATTCATTAATTAAAGGATTGTGGTATTCAACCATTATAATTGATTTTAATTTCAATTCTTGTAGTTGAACCAATTCTGGGTCTAATTTCATAAAGATCCAACAAGTCTGTGGTTCGAATCTCAAAGCTCATTATTGATTTCTAGTGTTATATTGTTCAGTAATAATGGAGAGAAAAATTTGTAATGTATTGAGGATCATCTCGGATCAAGTATGATTTATTAACATTGAATTTAATCTTATGATATCATTCAGATCCTTTAAAATTACAGAAATAATATTTCTTCTCATATTTCTCCACCCCTTCTACATTTAGCTAGAATTTGACTAGTTTCCAGTGTGCAATTAATAAATGAAGGATTATGAATCCAAATGAAGTCATTTTTGTTTTTGGAGTTGAGTAATATTTCATATTTCATGATACATGTCTCAGAACCAAAATTAGTGAGCCTGTGATTACTGTTTGGGAACCCTGAATTCTCACTAGCTATGCAATCTTGGAAGGCAATTTTATGTGTATTTGTGTGAGACTTGCTCAGAACTCTTTGTAAATTTATGGAATGTTGTTTTAATATTAAATTATTTTTATTAATTCATATTTAACATCTCATAGTCATAAATACCCCATCCCCAACCTCTAGTCCAAGTTTGCACCCATACTAGTCTGCATATGCTGAGGGGCCCAAGAGCAATTGAGTAAATTGAAGTCGGGATTCTATGGAAACATAAATGGTCTCAGTGCATTTTTCATAGGTATCAGACCACATTAGAACCTTCCATCCTTCCATAGCCTCGGTTCTTTCCCATCCCTAGTAATTATAACTTCCCTAGCCATTGTTTTAATTAAATATGAGAAGAAAGGAGTTTTTGTATCACTTGTATAAGTTGGTACATTACATATTTTAGGCATTGTAATACTACCTCATCCAGGGGGCATGGGTATGTCATTTTTTTCATTGACTACTTCACAAAATGGGATGAGGCTATGCCTACATATGTCAAAGATGTCAAAATGGATGCATTATTTATTTTTAACCACATTATAGCTAGGTTTGGACTCTTAGAGTCCCTCGGGATAAAGTAACTGATCATGGTTCCCACATTAGGAACCATATGATGGCTGAACTTAATTCCAAACTTGGCTTTCGTTACGAAAAATATTCTCCATATTATCCCCAAGTAAATGGACAAGTAGATTCCATTAACAAGGTCTTGAAAATGATGATCCAACGGATGGTAGGAACTCTCAAATATTGTTGGCACGTGAAACTATTTTCCTCCCTCTGGACTTATAGGACTTCAATAAAAACTGTGACTATTTTCATGCCCTTTGAATTGGTGTACGGACTAGAAGAAATTTTACCTATCAAATGTGAGATTCCATCTCTGAAACTAGTCATTGAACTTCTACCCAATACTACTGTTGATGAAGAACGGTTCTACAATGTCTCTTGTTAGGAATTTTATTAAAATGACCAATTTTTCACTTTTTTTCCTTGTTCGACCTTTGACTAGTTTTGAGCTCTAGGTCTCCAAATTGCTCCAATTGCTCCCAAATATTCTGAGAAGGTATATGGATGATTTTAGAACATAAATATGTGCTCCATGGATTCTTTTGGACCTTTAAAATACTTCTACAAATCCTCTTTCAATTCTGTCCAATGTAGGGAAATTTACTAGTAATTTCCCTTTGACTAGTATTGGTCTCTATGTCCCAAATTGGCTCCAAATGCCTTCAAATATTCAAGGGAGGTGTATGAATTATATTTGTACTTGATTATGATGTTCCGGGATTATTTATGACCATCAAAATACTTCTTCAAACTCTCTTAAGATTCTGGACCAAGTATGCAATTTTACTAGTAATTTGGGGTTCAAATCCCCCTGGGGTAAGTACTGAAAATGGTTTTCCAAATGCCTCCAAACCCACTCAAAATTATTAAAATAGGTAGGGGAAATGCTTGTGTAATGAACGTGAAACTTGTATAATACATCAATAAAATTCCATTCATCAATAAACAATCAGTATTTTACTTATCCATTCAAATCCATCAACATTACATTGGTTCACAACAAGGTAGTGGGGAGATGGCATTGTTCTTTCATTAAAAGTGAGATTTATACATTTCTTCTTGGAATTTCGACCTGAAAATTTCTGGAGATGAATAACAGAGTATTTAATACATACTAAAAAATAAATTGGGCATTCTAATCTTCCCCAAAGAGTACAATAGCTCACCAAAAACGCCCTCCCTCAAAAAGCAAGAATATGCCTTCAAAACGGGAAATGGTTGAGAGAATGTGATGCATTAGAAGAAACCATGATCTTCCTTATAGATTAAAACTGCAACAAATGACTCAATTAAAGCTCCAAATTAAATTTCTGATTGGCCTTTCCAATTACCAACTTGGATGGGAATCTTTCACCCTCGAAATTGGCTAAGGCAAGAAACTAGTCATCCAATAGCTCTCCCTCTTCAAAAATGCAATTGCAAATTTCTAAAATGATCAAAAGCTGGTTTTATTTTTTGTTATTGAAATTTATAAACTTCTAATGTCCTCCATGGGTCGAATTCCTTCCAAGATACTCATGCCAACTCAAGTTGGGAAGATATTCCAAAGAATACCACTTGTACAACAATTCCTAGTCTCCCACTTCCACCAAATCACATGTGGAAGCATATTAGCTGACCTAACTCCATTGAGCACCATATTGGAGGATATTTTTAGCCCTGACATTTCATATATGTCATATGTCAGCCTTCAGGTCTGATTTGTGTCATAGGTGTTAAAATTCAATATGCTAAGACAGAAAATAGCAGCATTACATTCCATTTCACAATAATAGCATATACAGGATCACTGAAGAAACAACAAGCATAGCATAAACACAAGAGACACAGATTTATCCTGGGAAACCCTCATGGGGTAGAAAACCCAGCAAAGCTTCCTCAATATAGATGATCAACAATATACAAAGATGCAAACCAAAGACATGATCTCCTCCACCACCATAGCAGACCTCTCCTCCACAAGTGCGCCTCTCTCTTAAGTGAGTGAGTGTGTGGAATGAGGAATACACCTCCTCTATTTATACACTACTCCGACTTTTCTTTTACACAAGACATTTAGGCTCGTATTTAATCAATGGGTTAAATACTCCACTACAACTGACTGAGCCGACCCCTCTAGGGTGGTCTAATAACCCTTTGACCCACATAACACATATAGGGCCGACCCCCACTAGGGAAGTCTAATAACCCAAGTTACCACATTCAGACGGAGGAATAAACATTTCCGGATATACAATAAGATCTTCAAGGAGGAATGAAACATCTCTGGAATAATAAAGTACAATTATAATATTCTTTGAAGTTACAATATCTCAACACTCCCCCTTAACGAGAACGATATTATAACAGCATCTGCACGAGCAAGGAGTCATCAACATCATACATGATACATCTATAAATCATTGGAAGCTTTCTCAACATCATCAGTAACTCAACCAATTACTGGAACATCTTCAATACTGGGACATCGGCATCTTTAGTACTGAGTCTTTATCTTCTGCAACACTCAAACAGCTATAGCAATATCAACATCTGAATCCTCACGATCGTCAGCATCATCATCACACGATCATCAGCATCGTCATCACACGATCAACATCGTCATCTAGATCAACACGATCAGCATCGTCACATCATCTCGATCTACAACATCTGGTTCATTACGATCTACAGCATCTGGATCATCACGATCTACAGCATCTGGATCATCTCGATCTACAGCATCTGGATCATCTCGATCTACAGTATCTGGATCATCTCGATCTATAGCATCTGGATCATCTCGATCTACAGCATCTGGATCATCTCGATCTATATCATCTGGATCATCTCGATCTACAGCATATGGATCATCTGTATTAGTATCCACACCAATACATCTATCATCAAAAGCATGTATTCTCACTAATACATCTATTATCAAAAGCATGTATTCTCACTAATACATCTATCATCAAAAGCATGTATTCTCACTAATACATCTATCATCAATAGCATGTATTCTCACTAATACATCTATCATCAAAAGCATGTATTCTCACTAATACATCTATCATCAAAAGCATGTATTCTCACTGATACATCTATCATCAATACAAGTATCCACACAATAGCATCATACACTGCAACACACGCGATCATATTACAGGATGATCAATCCTGCTCTCTTTAAGACATAGGTCCATGGATGATGCAATCCTTTCATGTACCTTTTGAATCGAGGTCCAAGGACGATCCAGTCCTATCATGTACCTTTTGAACCGAAGTCCAGGGACGATCCAGACCTATCATGTTCCTTTTGAACCGAAGTCCAGGGATGATCTAGTCCTATCATGTACCTTTTGAACCGAAGTCCAGGGACGATCTAGTCCTATCATGTACCTTTTGAACCGAAGTCTAGGGACGATCCAGTCCTATCATGTACCCTTTGAACCGAAGTCCAGGGACGATCCAGTCCTATCATGTACCTTTTGAACCGAAGTCCAGGGACGATCCAGTCCTATCATGTACCTTTTGAACCGAAGTCCAGGGACGATCTAGTCCTATCACTCCATTCTCGGAGACCTCTTGTCTACGGCTCAATTCACAGGACCAAAAGTCCGAGGACGATCCAATCCCCTTACCTGTTCATTCAGGATTTTGTTCTCGGAGACATCATGTCTATGGCTCAATTCACAGGACCAAAAGTTCGAGGACGATCCAATCCCCTTACCTATTCATTCAGGATTTTGTTCTCGGAGACATCATGTCTACGGCTCTATTCACAGGACCAAAAGTCCGAGGACGATCCAATCCCCTTACCTGTTCATTCAGGATTTTTTTCTCGGAGACATCATGTCTATGGCTCAATTCACAGGACCAAAATTTTGAGGACGATCCAATCCCCTTACCTGCTCATTCAGGATTTTGTTCTCGGAGACATCATGTCCACGGCTTAATTCACAGGACCAAAAGTCCGAGGATGATCCAATCCCCTTACCTTTTCATTCAGGATTTTGTTCTCGGAGACATCATGTCTACGACTCAATTCACATGACCAAAGTTCGAGGACAATCCAATCCCCTTACCTGTTCATTCAGGATTTTGTTCTCGGAGACATCATGTCTATGGCTCTATTCACAGGACCAAAAGTCCAAGGACGATCCAATCCCCTTACCTGTTCATTCAGGATTTTGTTCTCAGATACATATGTCTACAGCTCTCTTTAGGACTGAAGTCCAGGGATGATCCAATCCCCTCAAGTCCACCAAGGACTTCATTCTCGAAGACATACGTCTACGGCTCCTTTTAGAACATATGTTCAAGGATGATGCAATCCCTCTTCTTTCTCGGAGACATCTGTCTACGGATCCTTTTAGAACATATGTTCAAGGATGATGCAATCCCTCTTCTTTCTCGGAGACGTATGTCTACGGATCCTTTTAGAACATATGTTCAAGGATGATGCAATCCCTCTTTGTCCACCAAGGACTTCATTTTCGAAGACATACGTCTACGGCTCTCTTGAGGATGATGCAATCCTATATGTCCACCAAGGACTTCATTTTCGAAGACATACGTCTACGGCTTCTTTTAGAACATATGTTCAAGGATGATGCAATCCCTCTTTTCAACTTAGACCCTATCTAAGGATCATCCACCAACCTTTCTATTTACATTACTAATATAGGTATCCTCATCATCGACCTCACTGTCGATGCAAGCAATCTCATCATGAGTGATCACATAACTCCCCCTTTCGAGGAGGGTCCTTCTGAACTATATTAAGCTTGTCCTGGAAAACTTTACTTGAGGTAGAGGTTTGGTTAGTACATCGAATCAGTAGAGGTTTGGTTAGTACATTGGTAACTTGTTACAAATTCAAACTTATAGTCCTTTTATGCACCATATCTTGTATATAGAAATGTCAGATCTCTATGTGCTTTGACTTATCATGGAACACTGGATTCTCTGCCATCTTGATACAACTCTGTTTGTCACATAGTATCACAGTTGGGTCTATCTCTAAGTCAAACAATCCTATAGCCATACTTCTTCACAACTAGCAGAGCAAGCAGCCATATATTCCACTTGTGCTAAGAGCCATACTGGACTGTTTCCTACTAAACCACAAGATCATGGTTGATTCCAGACAATAACATCTTCTCGATGTGCTCTTCCTGTCTGATACACTTTCTGCTCAATCAACATCTGTGTAGCCATCTGGAGTCATGATCTCCAAAATAGCATAGATCAAAGTCTATCGTATCCTTTAGGTACCTGGTCACATGCTTTGCAACTAATAGGTGAACACATCTAGTTTCCACTAGATACTGACTCAAGGTATTCACAGCAAAGCATATATCTGACCTAGTATTTATTAGATACATCAATGACCCAATAATTTGTTCTGTACAGAGTTATATACACTAACTCTGATGATTCATTCACCAACAGCTTCAAGTTGGAATCCATGAGAGTGGACATTCCAACATATCAAGTCCTTTTAATATTTCCTCGGCATACTTTCCCTGGTTGAGAAAGATTCCTTCTGAGCCTTTCCATACTTCCAGACCTAGGAAGTAATACATTAATCTAAGATCTTTCATTTTCTTTTATGCAGCCATCTATCTGTGCCATCTCTCGTTAGATGGGTCTACTGATATGAACCTCAACATCATTCAAACTCTGAGGTGAGTTCCTTCTTGTATCCATGTCATCTATGTAAAGAAACCATATTCAAACTTGTAGCAAAGGTTGAGATCCACATCACCCATGGTGATCATTAAGCTCATCAATTGATTATCGATCCTGGGAACCCATAGAGAACCTGATCCACACTTCTTCTTTAATTACACCATTAAGAGAATGGTCTTATCTAGCCACTTGTAGCAAACATTTCATCATGATTCTCTTCCTCTTTCTAAGAGAATCTTCTAGCCACAAGCCTTCTATAGTGTGTTTGATTTGTAAATCTTTTGTTGAACATCCATCGCTTGTTCAGTGTTCATCATTCATCATGATCTTTCCTACAAATAAAAATTAAGTACATGATTAGTAATACTTCATAATCATCAAATCATATTGACATGATAACCTATTATGCATACAGATATCATTTACATAGTTATGCAACTATTTTGATCAATACTTTGGCACAACACTTTCCCATATCCTGTATGCATACAGTGGCTATCTAGATGCCTTCCATCTCTACCAGAACATACTATCCAGAGTGTGCACAACTCTCAGCATGTCAGCAAAGAGGTTTCATTCTAGACAAGCAACAATGGAATGTTTGTCCAACTTACCAATCATATGGATATTAGTAATATATTGTTCAATGCTCTATGAATGTTTACACTCAGCATCATATATTCTAGGAATACAAATATGCATATAACCTATTACAGGCAATATCATTTACTATTTCAAATAACAACTCAAATACTTATCTTTTATGTTTGTGTGGTTGCCTCCCGCTTGATCTTCTGTATGTCTTTTGAACTTCTATTCATTATGTACCACTATGCATGCTCAAGTGTCATCCTCATGATCTCATATACAAACATACATTCATTAGTATATTCTCAATGTTATCAAAACATTATAGTTCTAAATAATCTTGAAAATGTATAGTCATGATTATAGATAATATTCAAGGTATCAAGGAAGTCTTCTTTTACTCATGCATATTATTGTTTGATCTAGTTAGTTAAATCATCAACCAAGATAAGAGACATAATATGCATAAACCCTTGATTACTAACTTTATGAATAAGCATAACCAATCATACCAAGTATACTTATATAAGGGATCCTAACACAAGGTAAGATTCTAACTTGACATAGGAAAACATACCTGGATTAGTATACCTGCTTAGTTATGTACAACATACCTAAACAATCTCTTCATTGATTTAGAGATCCTGAGCTAGAACCTGCATGTCTCATAGGTTAAGCATAATATAACAAAGTCATACATACCTTTTAAGTAGAACAAATATTATGGATGAGTCTTTGTCTTCATGTTGTCATGGTCATGGAACTTGATTTGTCTTTTGTGATGTACCTGTATCTTGTTAGCAGACAACATCAACCTCACACAACACCATAATGCATTAGCACAATTATATAGCCCTAATTAATGAATGTCTTCGATCATTCACATGCATTCATATTGTTACTAGGGTGATAAGACAATTATAACATTAATCAAGATTGTACTAATAAATAATATGAAGACAAACACATTATGAACTTAATCAAGAATCAGATTTCAAGACATACCTGAACCTCCTTAATTCATACCTGTCGAGATTTCTTGTAGTCTTCTTATGTAAGGCCTTAGCCTCAATTCCCCCTAAAACTTGATCTGGAGTTTGATTAGGGTTTGCTAGAGAAACCCTAAAAATTCAATCTTTGATTTTCACACTTTTGAATGGATGGAAGGATGTGTCTTGCTGAGCTGATCAAACTAGCATACTTCAATTTTGAAATCTCCAAAATTTGACTCCTCAAAATTGCCTTCGAAACTTCTGGATCTTCTGGACAGGAACCTGAAATAGGGTTTGATGAAGCCCACCCTTCTGTCCAATCAAAAGGTTGGATGCAAGGCTCTAAACTCTTATTTTTCTGAGGAGTTTCCAGCCGTGGTTACAGACTTCAAAAATTCCAACTTTTGCTGAAGCCTTAATTTTCCATCTTTCTGATCAAAATCCCAAACTAGGGTTTGATCAAGCCCGGTCTTCTACCCAACCAAAAAAATTGATCTTGGTCTCTAAATTTCGATTTTCCTGAGTATCATTCAGCCGTGGACTTCGATTCCAAAAATTCCAACTTTCTCCGAAACCCTAAATTCCGGAAGCCATGAATGAATGTGTTCAAAAAATAATTCTGTTTTGAGAGAAATATGTACCTGATTGTTTCTGCTGTAACTCTGAATTTTTTGATCCACAAGGTCTGAAAACGTTTCCTGAGATATCCTGACCTGTTATCTTTCCATCCTGAAAGGTCTGACCTCAATTGGACTCTCTGAGAGAGAGTTATGCCAAGCGTCGCAACGTGACCTGTTTATGGGATAAAACAGGAGAGCGAACTTGTACGGCGTGCCACGTGTCACTGTTTGAACTTTGGACTCTGAAAACGTTTCCTGAGATATCTTGCCCTGTTATCTTTCCATCCTGACATGTCTGACCTCAATTGGACTCTCTGAGATATATTTATGCCAAGTGCCGCAACGTGACCTGTTTATGGGATAAAACAGGAGAGCAAACTTGTACGGCGTGCCACGTGTCACTGGTTCCATTTCGGCCTCTACAAAAGTTTTCTGAGATAGTATAGTCTGTGTACTACCTATCACGTTTTACTAAATTTCATTTGGAGCTTCCTAGCCCAAGTTATGACCTTTTTTCCTAGGTCACCTGATTTTGACTGAGATCTGGAAGAGGCAGAAACCCTAACTTGTACTGATAATAACTCACAAAGTACAACGAATCTAAGGGTTCCCTTTGGACACAAAGTACCTGGGGATGTTATCTACAACCTGTAAACTTTTCAGATCCTGAAACTTCGCATAAATGGATTTATAGCGAAAGTTCCACGATGACTGGTTTTTGCTATATAAAACCCTAACCTTCAAATTGTCGCAAGAGAAGCAATTGTCGTAAGTGCCATACATTGCCTTCCTTTAGGTTAGCTCTGATACCATGTTAAAATTCAATATGATAAGATAGAAAATAGCAGCATTACATTCCATTTCACAATAATAGCATATACAGGATCACTGAAGAAACAACAAGCATAGCATAAACATAAGAGACACAGATTTATCCTAGGAAACCCTCATGGGGTAGAAAACCCAGCAAAGCTTCCTCAATATAGATGATCAGCAATATACAAAGATGCAAACCAAAGACATGATCTCCTCCACCACCATAGCAGACCTCTTCTCCACAAGTGCGCCTCTCTCTCAAGTGAGTGAGTGTGTGGAATGAGGAATACACCTCCTCTATTTATACACTACTTCGACTTTTCTTTTACACAAGACATGTAGGCTCGTATTTAACCAATGGGTTAAATACCCCACTACAACTGACTGGGCCGACCCCTCTAGGGTGGTCTAATAACCCTTTGACCCACATAACACATATAGGGCCGACCCCCACTAGGGAAGTCTAATAACCCAAGTTACCACATTCAAACGGAGGAATAAACATCTCCAGATATACAATAAGATCTTCAAGGAGGAATGAAACATATCCGGAATAATAAAGTACAATTATAATATTCTTTGAAGTTACAATATCTCAACAATAGGTGTCATAGCATCTTCATCATTGTTTTCATAGAGCTACGGAATCTAGCCCAAGTGTCTCACTAGCTCAAAATTGCCTCTTCCTCTTCCATGGGAGTTACTCTTCCTCTACATTTAGACCTTGGATGAGTCATTCAATGAATAATACCTTTTGAACTCCCCCAAGTATGTTACCATTAACCTTGAATTCGAATTGGTGAGAGAATGATGCCAAGTGTAGGGGGGAATCTAGCCATATGTGGGTCCCACTTCCTCCATGTGGGTTCATGATCAAATTCCATGTTGATTTTCACTTGTATATATTTATTAAGCTCCTTTATTAAATATTTATGCCATTCTAATGCGAAAACATCATTTATTATCCTCCTTATGTCAAATCCCAAAGCTTCCACCCTCAACCTAGGAAACTAGTAATTTTCCTCCTAGGCAATATTTTGAATTGTACAGTGTATAGCCCACCTACATATCATATAAAGATGGGGTAAAAACGCGGCTGAATAATAATATCTCTGGATCTGGAGATCATGGTCCACAACCAACATCAACTCCTTCAAAAGTGTGAAACCTTTGTTGTAGATTAGTTCCAATGTAGAGGAATCATGCTCTTCTTTAAAAATTGCATAACCTTCATCAAGAGACAATTCAAGTTCCTCTTCCATCACATCAATTGTTTGGATCTCTTCAAGTTCATCTTCAAACACATTAATCACATTCAAATTTCCACATTTCTCATGATCCACCATTTCATGAGAATCCTCCAAACAATCTAGCATTTGATAATCTGAAACATAGGAGGAAAAACAAGTATCTTGCAACTTTTCAAGAAGTTGCTCATTTTGAATTGTGAGCTTATGATTATCCTCATTATTCTTCAAGTATGCATCATGTAACAATTCATTAAGCTCAAACAAATGGTTTCTATAAAAAAAGCAAAGACATGAAATTACCTTTGATGTGGCACATTGCTCTTTGGATCTTCTCCATGTCTTCGAGGAAGGATGTTTCCTCCAATGAAGTAGCTCTCCAATAAGAATTTGACACCAATGCTTGAGTGTCATGGAGAATGATGAGGGACTCTTGGATCTTCTTTTCATTCATCTTCAAGGACCCTTCAATAAAATGAGGCTCTTGCAAATGAACCTCCTCATCTTCTTCATTTTTGCTTGGACCAACTTCATGAAGCTCAAGTGGTGATGGGGAAGTTGATCTTGGTTCTTTTTCAACTGCTACTGTAAAATTAGTCACAACAGATCTAATGAACAAGTAAATCAATCACAACAGATGAACATAGAAAGTATGGTGTAAAATTGTGCAAAACATGCAGCAGTGCTCAATATCCCAATAAGGGTGAATAATTACAATACAATCTGACAATGTGAGTGAGCAATTCAAATTGACTAAGTAGGCCATTCGAATCACTGAATGGAGTAGCTTGACTCCAACTAGGAGTCCTCATCATCAATCGACGGTGCTCATCAATGCACAAGAACCAGTCATCCAGGTGTCAATCTGAGTCTAACTGAGTGTAACAAGTGTAACTGAAGTGTGTAGCACTGATTAAGGGAAGGAGGCTCACTGGGGGGCACATGGGAGGCTAACTGAAGTCAGAACAAGTCATCTAGTCAATCTAGAGGTCCAACGGAAGTGAAACAGTCAGTCGGGAGTGAAACTAGCCTCAAATCGGGGAGAATCAGAGCTAACTGAGTGTAACTGAAGTGGAACTGCAGTGGTAGGTGAAGAAGTGCGCCCTTCTCTGGCAGTAGGTGAGAAGTGGGCTCCTTCTAGACTAGGAGGGCTAAAAATCTGAAGTAAGTGGCTCCCGGGTGCTAGAATAAGGTGGCTAGGTGCTGGAGGCATCAACCTGGTGACTGGGATGCATGCAAACCCTAGAATTTGCATGCAAACCCTAATTGCATGCAAGATCCTGAAAAAGATGATGTGGATATCCGAACACCCCCCATCAAGCTAGACTATGATGTGCAAAAAATAATGTGGGGCCCTGGTAACTAAGACCAAAGGTCACCCCAATACAATAATCCAAAAAATGCTGAAAATAAACTAAGTGAGGAAAGAGGGAAAACCCAGTGGGAAGAAAGCCCCCCCTCAAGCTAAAGCAAAATAATGGATCAATCTGTCTCCACCATGACGGAACTCACCCCCAACAGTGAACGGAGGTAAGAGAACTTCTTCTCAGTGAAGCTCTTGGTGAAGATGTTTGCAATTTGCTCATCAGTAGGGCAATATTGCAGAATGATGGTGTGGTCATGCACCAACTGTTGAATGTAATGCATATGAATTTCAATGTGTTTGGTCCTCTGCCGCTGAACTGGATCTGTGGAGATCTTGATAGCACTTTGATTGTCACAAAATAGGACAGTCGAAGTAGTGCCACCAGAACCAAACTCGGAAAGAATACCCTGCAACCAAACTGCCTGAATGCAGGCATTGACTGCCCCTCGATACTCTGCCTCTGCTGAAGAAAGTGCAATGGCTGCTTGCTTTTTGCTGGACCAGCAAATAGCACCATGACCAATCATGAAAACATAGCTGGAAGTGGACTTCTGATCAATGCTATCACCTTCCCAATCTGAATCAGTAAAACCAATGAAATCAAGCTCAAAATCTGCAGCATAATGTATGCCAAACTGTCTCGTACCTTGCACATACTGCAAGATCTGCTTGGTTGCTCGCCAATGAAGCTCATGTGGCTGCTGCATATATCTTGACACGGCACTCATGGAATATGAAATATCAGGCCTTGAGTGTGTCAAATAAAGTAGTGAACCAATCAACTGTCGATACATATTGCAATCTGCAAGCGGTGTAGAATCTCCCTCCTCAAGACTGATTCCTGAGAGGAATGGGAATGGGGCTGCCTTACATTCAGCCATATTAAACTTCAATAACAGGTCGAAAGCATATTTTTGCTGAGATATAGTGATCCCATCAAAATTTTGAGCTATCTCCAAGCCCAAAAAATGACTCAGCAAGCCCAAATCACTCATGTCAAAAGCTAGATTTAAGGCAGTTTTTAGCTTGTTTATTGAAGTAAGAGTGCTACCAGTAATGAGAAGATCATCAACATAAAGTATAATAACCAACAAATTACCTTTAACTCGCTGAATATACACATTCGGATCAGATTTGCATCTTTGGAAATTCTGAGAAAGAAGGAAGGAGTCCATCTTTGCGTACCAAGCTCTTGGGGCCTGTTTTAACCCGTACAAAGATTTCTTCAATCTGCAGACTAATGATGGATCTGATGTGTAGCCCTCTGGCTGCTGCATATATACCTCTTCAGCAAGGTCTCCATGTAGAAATGTACTCTTCACATCCATGTGCTGCACTTCCCAGTGCTTGGATGCGGAAATAGCCAAAACAAGGCAGATGGAATCCATCTTTGCAACCGGTGCAAAAGTCTCAGTGTAGTCCACTCCTTGGACTTGGAAGAAACCTTTTGCCACCAACCTTGCTTTGTATTTTCTGATAGAGCCATCAGCAGCAACTTTTGTGCGGTAGACCCATTTACACTTCACTAATTTTCTTCCAGGTGGAAGAGAAACTAGCTCCCATGTGTTGTTCTTTTGAAGAGAACTGTATTCTTCATCCATGGCACTTTGCCATCTCGGATCTCGGTGGGAAGAATAGTATGATGTGGGATCTGAACCAGCCATCAAATAACAAATCTCAGGAAGTAATGGATCAGCAATAGAAAGTGCCATACCTTCTCTTTGAAAGTCTGCTCTTGTTCGTCTCGGATCAATAGGATTTCCAAGGTTCGAACCAGCAGATTGGAGAGTGTTTTGGGCCCACTTTGGTAACTGAGGAGGATCATAATGGTCGGATTCCGAACCTGATATGTCATGATCATCATATGCTGCTGAAATATCAGAACTTATACCTTCATTATCACTGCACGGATCTTCTTCTGGTGAAGGCGGTGAATCGGCAATCTCTTCCTCGACTAGTTGCAATTCTTGAAGCGGTTCTTAAAATTGCACACTGCGCTCTATGAATATCTTTTTAGATCTGATATCCATGAGTTTATATGATTTTGATTCTTCCCCATATCCTATCAGTATTCACTTGATGCTTTGTGGATCCAAAGCTTGTCTCTTCTTGGAAGGAATTCTAGCCCATGCAGTAGAGCCAAAAACTCTCAAATTTGACACATCCGATTTGTGACCAAAGAATGCTTCGAAAGGAGTCATACCTTTCACGGATGAATGTGGAACATGGTTCTGTATGTATGAAGCAACATTTATTGCTTCATCCCAAATATTTGTAGCCAAACCTTTTGATTCAATCATGCATGTAGCCATCTCTTTCAGTGACCGGTTTTTCCTTTCCGCTACACCATTCTGCTGGGGTGTGTAGGGAACTGTATGTTGGATCTGAATTCCTCTTTGGGCAAAAAGTTGCAGCAACTCGGACTTAATATATTCTCCACCATTATCAGATCTAAGAGCTTTGATCTTGCTCTCAGTGGAGGTCTCAACAGAAGCCTTAAAATCCTTGAATTTTCCAAGCACTTCTGACTTGTTTTTTAGAAAGAATACCCATGTAAAGCGGGAAAAATCATCAATAAATGTCAAAACATACCTTGACCCATTTAATGAAATATGGGGCAGTGGACCACTGATATCAGAATGGATCAACCCCAAAATAGTAGAAGCTCTGCTAGCTTTGCCGCGGTCGAATCTGTGCTCGGGGTGCTTCCCAATGATGCAACCAGTGCATATTCCCTTCGAGGAACGGAGTTGTGGAAGACCATCTACCATGGATTTGTTTGATAGCAGCAGAAAATACTTATAATTAAGATGCCCAAATATTTCATGCCAAATCCTACTAACCTCATTACCATGTGTGCGAAGAGCAGTGGGCTTTGCAAGCGGAATAAAGTGTGAAAACTCATAGCATTTTGCAGTGTGGTTTGCCTTTCTGACTGCAACAAGTCTTCCACTTTTGATATCAGAAATTTCAACTGTATTAGGGCTGAATGTAACTTGCTTCAGTTCACCAGTGTGTGTCATTTGATACACAGAAAAAATATTTGAAGCTAAGGAAGGCACATAGAGAACATTCTGAAAGCTTCCATGATCTACATGAATCGTACCTTTGCCCTTTGAAGAAATTTTTGAGTCATCTCCCAAATGGATGGGGATGGAGCTGTTTGGATAGAATGAAGAAAAGGAATCAATATTTTCAGCCATATGATTCGATGCACCCGAATCTATCAAGAGAGTAGTGGGCTTCGAAACAGTTGCCATGAGTGCTTGTCCTCTTTCATGATCATCATTCCTATCCTTCTTCCTTGCACCGTCAAGAAGGGTTATGTTGTTCTTTTCCAAAAGGAGGGCCATTTGATCTATAGTCTTCTTCATACATGAACTTTTAGGATGAAAGCCACGGTTACAATAAGTACATTTAGATTTTTTGTTACCTTCTTTTCCCTTTTGCTTGAACTTTGAACTAGATGGTGCATCCGTTTGTTTGCCTTTCTCTCTTTGCTTGTGAGGCTTGAATTTGGGCTTCTCCTTCTTTTGCTTTCCTTTACCATTCGGGATCTTGGGTCCTTAAACATATAGGGCTGAATCTTTGGAGCTTATGGACCCCATTTGAATCAACTTGTCATGCTCTTTTGTGACGGATTCAATGAAGGCATTCAAGGTAGGCATCTTCCAATTCGGGGTAGTTAGTCGACCGGAATTGAAAGTAGAGACAAATACCGAATAATATTTACCAAGCTTGCTTAGAATGGAGAGGATCAATTGTTTGTCCTCTTTGATAACTCCACTGTTCTTCAACTGCAAGTTCAAGTTCTTGAATTTTGTGAAGAATTCATTAATGGTCTCGAAATTCTCAGGACTAAGGCCAATCAATTCATTCTCTAATTGAAAAGCCCTAAGCTTGTCCTGCTTGCCAAATAGTGTTTCAAGTTGATCCCATATAGCTTTTGGAGTCTTCAATCCGCTGAGATGGAAGTGAAGATCTTTGGAGATGGAGAGACAAAGAAGACCATAAGCTTCATCAAGCTTGTTGTAGTGTTTGGTTCTATCTGACTGATTGCTTGGCTCCAATTCAAGACCAAGAGTGACTCGGTAGTAACCTTTTGAACGTAATATGATCTCCATATCATCTTTCCAATCAAAATAATTGAATGGGGTGAGGATAGGCTTTGAAGAAGAGTATTCCATTGATAGGGGCAAGTTCACACTGATGTAGATGAGCTTGCATGCATAGTGTAGCGAATGCAAAAGATGGAGACAATAACCTGCAAATCACAATAAAACCAAGAACAATGAGGTCGAACAATCCACCCATTTAGAGTTGCATCACACCTGGGATTGGAGATCAAGCAATTTTGAATGGGTCCAATGTATCAGATCCAGGAATTATGTGGAAACTCAGGCTTCTGGAGTGGTATTGGAAGTATTTTTAAGCTTTGCATGCACAGGAGCGAATGCCCTTGAGATAATTCATGCCAAAACTTTTTGCAATTTTGAGCATTTCAGTCAAATCTTCTTGTAAAAACACATGTAGAAAAGAGATCTTGTCCCTGCAATGGCTCTGATACCATGTAAAATTAGTCACAGCAGATCTAATGAATAACTAAATCAATCACAACAGATGAACATAGAAAATATGGTGTAAAATTGTGCAAAACATGCAGCAGTGCTCAATATCCCAATAAGGGTGAATAATTACAATACAATCTGACAATGTGAGTGAGCAATTCGAATTGACTAAGTAGGCCATTCGAATCACTGAATGGAGTATCTTGACTCCAACTAGGAGTCCTCATCATCAATCGATGGTGCTCATCAATGCACAAGAACCAGTCATCCAGGTGTCAATCTGAGTCTAACTGAGTGTAACAAGTGTAACTGAAGTGTGTAGCATTGATTAAGGGAAGGAGGCTCAGTGGGGGGTGCATGGGAGGCTAACTGAAGTCAGAACAAGTCATCTAATCAATCTGGAGGTCCAACGGAAGTGAAACAGTCAGTCGGGAGTGAAACTAGCCTCAAATCAGGGATAATCGGAGCTAACTGAGTGTAACTGAAGTGGAACTGCAATGGTAGGTGAAGAAGTGTGCCCTTCTCTGGCAGTAGGTGAGAAGTGGGCGCCTTCTAGACTAGGAGGGCTAAAAATCTGAAGTAAGTGGCTCCCGGGTGCTAGAATAAGGTGGCTAAGGTGCTGGAGGCATCAACCTGGTGACTAGGATGCATGCAAAATGCATGCAAACCCTAGAATTTGCATGCAAACCCTAATTGCATGCAAGATCCTGAAAAAGATGATGTGGATATCCGAACAGCTACAAGGTATTCATTATCATGCTTAATGAAAATTTGGATTGCAGAAACACTTTCAAAAGTGATCTCTATGTCACCAACATAGAGGTGTGAGCACACATCAGTAGGTACTCCTTCATAGTTTAAGCATCCATTATTAGATGCTCTTTGGTTCATGTCTAAGCTAGAAGGTGTCTCGAAATGATCTTCCATATTTTCAATAGAATCTTCTTCATGATCTTGTGATGTCTCTTCCTTTTGCTCCTTCAAGCAAGCTAATGCATTTTTCCCCTTGTTTTCCTTAGGATCAATATCTCGGGAATCTCTTTTTGAAGAATTCCCAAAAGCTCTCCTCAAGCAGGACATCATTTCACACACACATATATGATACTCTCTCCAAGGTTCTTTACAAGAAGGGAATAAACCTTTATTTACCAACTCCACATATTCATGTTTGGGCCTATTTGCAAAAATATGTTTAGCATAGTACTCAAAAGACATGGCATTTTTTGTATTTTTGCTCAAAGCAAGATATTCTTGATATTTTTGATATTGTTGGGGCAAGGTTTTATATGTTGCTCTCCATCTTTGTAACTCATTCATAGAATTATCCTTGGTTGGTGTGACACACTAATATTCATTGGATTTAAAGTCATAAGAATAATCTTCATTTCTCCTAAAATTGTAAGAAGTGTTGCATGATGCCACCTCTTCCTCGTACCATTCACATTCTGCTTCATATTGCTCATAAGCATCTGCATATTCCTCATAAGAATTGCACTCATAGGATTCATCATAATAGTAAGACATGGTTTCCAATTATTCTTGAATGGATGTACCTAATCCACAGGTGCAAGGACCATGCTCTGATATCACTGTAATGTCCCTTGTTAGGAATTTTATTAAAATGACCAATTTTTCACTTTTTTTCCCTAGTTCGACCTTTGACTAGTTTTGAGCTCTAGGTCTCCAAATTGCTCCAATTGCTGTCAAATATTCTGAGAAGGTATATGGATGATGTTAGAACATAAATATGTGTTTCAGAGATGCTTTTGTACCTTTAAAATAATTTTGCAAATTCTCTTTCGATTCTGGCCAATGTAGGGAACTTTACTAGTAATTTCCCTTTGACTAGTATTGGTCTCTATGTCTCAAATTGGCTCCAAATGCCTTCAAATATTCAAGGAAGGTGTATGAATGGTATTTGTAATTTATTATGATGTTCAGATATTATTTATGACCATCAAAAGACTTCTGCAAACTCTCTTATGATTCTGGACCAAGTATGCAATTTTACTAATAATTTGGGGTTCAAATCCCCTTGTGGTAAGTACTGAAAATGGCTTCCCAAATGCCTCCAAACCCACTCGAAATTATGAACAGAGGTAGGGGATGTCTAAATTAAATTATTTAGGTCTCATGTGAACCATTAATCAGTTATTAAGTATGTTCTAACCTTCTCCCAAACAGCAGAAAAAATCACTAATTCGACCCTTGGGGAAATGGCACCAAATCTTCTCCAAATGTAAATAAACTAAGTAAAATGACTTCAAATTCTTGATTAATGAACATGAAACTTTTATAATACATCAATAAAATTACATTCATCAATAAACCATCAGTATTTTACTTATCCATTTGAATCCATCAACATTACATTGGTTCACAACAAGGTAGTGCGGAAAATGGCATTGTTCTTTCATTAAAAATGAGATTTATACATTTCTACTTGGAATTTCGACCTGAAACTTTCTGGATAAGAATAAAATAGTATTTAATTCATATTGAAAAATAAATGAGGCATTATAATCTCCCCCAAAGAGTACAATATCTCAACAAAAACACCCTCCCTCAAGGAGCAAGAATATGCCTTCAAAATGGGAAATGGTTGAGAGAATTTGATGCATTAGAAGAAACCATGATCTACCTTGTAGCTTATACCTACAAAAAATGACTCCATTAAAGCTCCAAATGAAATGTCTTAATGTCCTTTCCAATTACCAACTTGGATGGGAATCTTTCACCCTCGAAATTGGCTAAGGCAGGAAACTAGTCATCCACTAGCTCTCCCTCTTCACAAATGCAATTGCAAATTTCTCAAATCATCAAAATATGGTTTTATTCTTTGTTATTGAAATTTATAAAATTCTAATGTCCTCCATGGGTCGAATTCCTTCCAAGAGACTCATGCCAACTCAAGTTGGGAAGAGATTCCAAAGAGCACCACTTGTACAACAATTCATAGTCTCCCACTTCCACCAAATCACATGTGGAAGCATCTTAGCTTCCCTAACTCCATTGAGCGCCCTCTTGGAGGCTATGTTTAGCCCTGACATGTTAGATATGTCATATGTCAGCCTTCAGGTCTGATTGTTTTCATAGGTGTCATAGCATCTTCATCATTGTTGTCATAGAGCTAGGGAATCTATCCCAAGTGTCTCACTAGCTCCAAATTGCCTCTTCCTCTTCCATGGGAGTTACTCTTCCTCTACATTTCGACCTTGGATGAGTCATGCAATGAATAATACCTTTTGAACTCCCCCAAGTATGTTACCATTAACCTTGAATTCGAATTGGCGAGAGAATGATGCCAAGTGTAGGAAGGAATATGGCCATATGTGGGTCCCACTTCCTCCATGTGTGTTCATGATCAAATGCCACGTTGATTTTCACTTGTATATGTTTATTAAGATCCTTTATTAAATATTTATGCCATTCTAATGTGCAAACATAATTTATTACCCTCCTTATGTCAAATCCCAAAGCTTCCACACTCAACCTAGGAAACTAATAATTTTCCTCCTAGGCAATATTTAGACCCTTCGCATCAATTTGACAAACTCTCATGAATATGACCAATGGGATTAGGCTATTGTGACCCAATGCAAAATTTGGGACATGATAGGTTCCTCTATCTGACCTAACTAGATGAAACTCACTGTGATGCTTCTCTCATGAGTGAGACTTATCAAAAGTAGGTGAAAGCTCAGTATGACAAATCTATTCAACCCCTAACCTTCGATGAAGTTTATCTGGTCCTTACCTATGATCAGAAGCATGACAAATTGGGGGTAGGAAAGTTTGAATCCATGTGGCACGGTCCATATATCGTCAAACATGTCCTATAGAAAGCGGCCTATGATCTAGTGGACTATGATGGGATACCTTTAGGGGAGCCCATAAATATGCTCTACCTTAACAATTACTATGCATAGGAACATCCTGCATGTGTTCTTTCTACATTTTGTACATAGAGTGTGTTCTAGTGTGGTGTGAATTTTTGTTTTGTTTGTTAGGGTATTTCTTTAGCTATGACTTCTTATGCCATGCTGTGCTTGGATGCGCATATGGAAATGTATTCTGGATTCGTGTATGGCACCAGTATACATACCTGAAACCTTGCTTCGGTAGCATGGGTACTCTATTCCCCGACCAACGAATTAGTGAACTCAGGTGGAGTTTTCCTAGGTCCTACAACCAACAATATCACTGAATATCATACGGTGATTGGATTATTGACTGACGCTTCCTCCTATGGTGTAAACCATATGACCATTTACCTAGATTCTCAACTTATGGTTTCTCAGTTAAACCATTTTTATACTATTCGAGATCCTATACTACTTCACCTATTTCGAAGGGTACAAATTCTTGAAAGGTTGTTTGAATTCATATAGTATCAACATATCCCAAGAAGAATGAATACAATTGCTGACTCATTATCCAATTTCAACTTAAATTGGTACATTGCACATTCTCAGATGTTTCATTTAGGAGTGTGTAAACAACAAGAACATCATGTAAACAATCCATACATAAAACAAATAGTCCAAAAGATACATGTGCATACATACACCATAGACACATCATGTAATATAGTCGATATAAGCCGATTTTATATTAAGTGTGCCAAAAATGGTTTTACAAAAACTAAAGCTCATAATATTTCATATATCACTATATGCACATAATAAAAACTAAGTACGATGCTCGTCGAATCACACAATCGCTCAAGATACTCACCGGAGCAGACGTTCAATATGATCGAAGACCCCTATAGTATGGTATTGATAATGTCACAGAAGCTTATCCACGGAGATTTTTGGGATGTCGGCGGTGAGTCTCTCCAGGTTCTTCTCAATATCTTCCAACTCCTAGGCCACCTTGCAATATCAAGCCATCATTGCTCTATTCTCTCCTCTCCACGGGAGGGGAGATGATCTGGGTGTCCTTGTGGGTCCAACATCTGGATTAATAAAATACAAAGTCTCAATACCCCCCCAAAAAGATCAAATATTTAAGAATGCATAAAATTTGAAATACATGAAAAAATCCTTTTACCTATATCACCCTTGTGTGACCCCTCTGGAAGCACTAGGTATGGGTCTCCTCAGAAGTATTTCCCTTCATATGCATAGTCCTCTATCATGAGAAACTTCCCACATAACCACCTAAAAAAGTATGGTCCATATTATATAATGGGCGTTCCACCAGGACGGTACATCAGCTCCACCCACCGCCTCATGCATGGATCTCACTCATCTGGACTCTCGATCCTAATGTTCTGTCGATGAATAAGAGGGAATCTCTCCAGGAAAAAGGAAACTGTAGTAGAACCATAACCGAGGTGTTTCAGTCGGCCTGCCCTACACTTGGTCAGTTTGTATTTTAGGTTTTCTAAAATACCTTCACACCAGTTGAAGACCGTAGGATTCAAGCACTCCAATACATATAACATATGAGCTCTGGTTGCTTGATGCACATATTTACGCCTTGAAACATGTGTGATTGTGAACAGTATGGTCCTGAGTGTGAGATCCCTCACATGTTTTATTGGGATCTTCTCATTTACCTTTCAGGTCCTTTCTTCGCAATATTCTGCGATCAATGAATCTGTTTCTTCTTCTTCTCCCCTCCTCCTGAAGAGAGAAACATGGCTCCCTCATCTTGAAAGCCCTGTGAGGAAATAAATATCCTCTATTTCCAATGTAAGGGTATGAACCCTGACTTGGAAATGTTGTTCATCTGCATCCCACATTATCATATGTTCCAGTAGCGGGACTTGAGCCCTCATTCCTGGAATGAGGAAGAACTTGGCCAATCCACACTCACGAAGAGCCAACATAGTATTGGGATCATTGTCCCCTATCACATCATCATCTTCATGTTCTCTTTCTCTCCATTCAATCACCATGATGGAAAATTCCTGCATGAAAGTAAAAAAGAGAAAGGTTAAAACACATTCATCAAAGAAATTTCAAGGAAAATCACTTGCATTTACGTTTTGTACCTCAACCCACCAGTGTCGTAGTCTGCATTCATTTACAATGTGAAAATTTTGCACTTTGTGCTATCAGGATTTGTGACACTGCCAAGTGACGCAATTCCCGAAACAGACAATTGTGACACTATGGGCACATTTTTAACCCCAAAAATCCAATAAAAATAGAAAAAATGACCATGAAAATGAAGAGGGAAGGATGAATAATTATGTAGATCTGGTAGCTCTAAAAATAGTTTCCTGAAACACCCAGAATATCCACCATAATGTTAAACCAAAGAGGGTGTTTTGCTCTTCTTACAAATGGTAAAAATGATAATGGTAAAAATAAACTTACTACTATCCTTTTTATAATTTTGGAAAGGAATATTTTATAATTTTCTTCCATTATTTGACCATTTTTGCTATTTATGGTCAAAATATCATTAATATTTTGGGTTGAACACGTTTTTAACATTGATTATGGAGATTTCCAGTCAAAATTGGCTATGATCGAGCATACTTTTATCTCTTTTTCGGGCTCGTAAAGGCTATTTACAAAAAAGGAACCCCTTGGAGTTTCTTTTAAGCTCTTTTTAGACTCCCGAAATAGGAAAATATTGCCAAGCGATCTTGATTTTTCACAAAGAATTTGAAATTTCATCTATTCATTTTTAATTTAGTCCTTTTTTGGACTAAGTAGTATTATTTACAAAAAAGGAATACCTTGGTCAACTTTTGACTGAGTGAGCTCTTCTAGGTATTATTTTATACTTTTTCAGACCTAGGGACTAACATTTACGAAAAAAATTAGCTTGGAGTCTTTGTTAAATGAGTTTTAGACTCTTTAAATATGAAAAACCACCAAGTTTACCTTCTTTGGACGTGTAAAATTATACATCGAATGGGCCCTTTTTGGTAACCCAACCACTCCTCCCTCAGGTTTCTAAAATGTACTAGGTTGGACTCATTTTTTATGAGCTATATCGAGCGTTTGTTACCCTCTTCCAACTCGATAAAAATAAAATAGGTACTCATCCATCATGATGAAGAAAATAAGGGAAAGGGAATGTATTTAAGTCATAATTTATGGCATATTGTCATCATCCTTAAACATGGCACATGTTTCAGTCTCGCTCAAACAGTTGGTAATCAACTTACTCTTGATTCATGCCAATTCTATCAATCATTTTATGTAAAATTAGTCACAACAAATCTATTGAACAAGTAAATCAATCACAATGATGTAAAACAAATTGGAGTAAAAACTGTGCAAGAGAGATGCATCAGTTCTCTATAACTCAGAATAGTAGAATTACAATACAATATTGTAACAATGAATGAGCAAATCGAATTAACCAAGGAGGTCATTCGAATCTACTGCATGGAATAGCTTGGCTCCAACTAGGAGTCTCATCATCAGATCAGTGGAGTCATCAATGCACAAGTAACGACCAACCAGGTGTCAAATTGAGTCAAACTGAGTGTGGTAGGTGTAACTGGAACATGTGGGTACTAACTGAATGAAGGAGGATCAGTGGAGGGCGCATGAGGAGCTAATTGGAGTCAGAATAGGAAGTCTAGTCTCATTGGAGGTTCATCGGAGTGATAACAGCAGTTAGGAGTCAATCTAGCCTTAAATCAAGGAAAGACAACTAGCTAACTGAAGTGAATGTTAATATTTAATATGCTAAGACAGAAAATAGAAGCATTACATTCCATTTCACAATAATAGCATATACATGATCATTGAAGAAACAACAAACACAGCATAAACACAAGAGACGCAGATTTATCTTGGGAAACCCTCATGGGGTAGAAAACCCAACAAAGCTTCCCTAATATAGATGACCAACAATATACAAAGATGCAAACCAAAGACATGATCTCCTCCTCCACCATAGCAGACCTCCTCTCCACAAGTGCACTACATTATGAGTGAGGAAGTGTATCAAATGAGGAACACACCTCATATATATATACACATCTCTGACTTGTACTTTATATTAACTAGGTCGGCTCCAACTTTACCACTGGGTTAAACACCCCACTACAACTGACTGGGCTGACCCCACTAGGGTGGTCTAACAACCCTTTGACCCACATAACACATACAGGGCCGACCCCCACTAGGGAAGTCTAATAACCCAAGTTACCACATTCCGATGGAGGAATAAACATATCCGGATATACAATAAGATCTTCATGGAGGAATGAAACATCTCCGAAATAATAAAGTACAAATATAATATTCTTAGAAGTTATAATATCTCAACACTCCCCCTTAACGAGAAGGATATTATAACAACATCTGCAAGAGCAAGGAGTCATCAACATGATACATCTATAAATCATTGGAAGCTTTCTCAACATCATCAGTAACTCAACCAGTTAATGGAACATCTTCAATACTGGAACATCAACATCTTCAGTATTGAGTATTTATCTTCTGCAGCACTCAAACAGCTACAGCAACATCAACATCTGAATCCTCATGATCGTCAGCATCATCATCACACGATCATCAGCATCGTCATCACACGATCATCATCATTGTTATCACACGATCATCAGCATTGTCATCACACGATCATCAGCATCGTCATCACACGATCGTCAGCATCGCCATCACATGATCATCAACATCGTCATCATATGATCATCAGCATCGTCATCACACGATCATCAGCATCATCATCACACAATCATCAACATCATCATCATACGATCATCAGCATAATCATCACACGATCATCAGCATCATCATCACATGATCATCAGCATCGTTGTCACATCTATAGTATCTGGATCATTATGATCTACAGTATCTGGATCATCAGTATTAATATTCGCACCAATACAAGTATACACATCATCAATACAAGTATCCACACCAATACAAGTATACACATCATCAATACAAGTATCCAAACCAATACAAGTATACACATCATCAATACAAGTATCCACACCAATACAAGTATCCACACCAATACAATTATACACAATAGCAGCATACCCTGCAACACACACGATCATATTACAGGATGATCAATCCTGCTCTCTTTAGGACATAGGTCCATGGATGATGCAATCCTGTCATGTACCTTTTGAACCGAGGTTCAAGGACGATCCAGTCCTACCATGTACCTTTTGAACCGAGGTTCAGGGACGACCCAGTCCTATCATGTACCTTTTGAACCGAGGTCCAAGGATGATCCAGTCCTATCATGTACCTTTTGAATCGAGGTCCAAGGAAAATCCAGTCCTACCATGTACTTTTTGAACCAAGGTCCAAGGATGGTCCAGTCCTACCATTTACTTTTTGAACCGAGGTCCAGGGATGATCCAGTCCTATCATGTACCTTTTGAACCAAGGTCCAGGGACGATCCAGTCCTATCATGTACCTTTTGAACCGAGGTCCAGGGATGATCCAGTCCTATCATTCAATTCTCAGAGACCTCATGTCTACGGCTCAACTCAAGGGACCGAATTCAGGGGACGATCCAATCCCCATTCTCGGAGACATCATGTCTATGGCTCAATTCAAGGGACCAAAGTCTAAGGACAATCCAATCCCCTACCTATTCATTCAGGACTTTATTTTTGAAGACATCTTGTCTATGGCTCGATTCAAGGGACCGAAGTCCGAGGACGATCCAATCCCCTACCTGTTCATTCAGGACTTTATTTTTGAAGACATCTTGTCTATGGCTCAATTCAAGGGACTGAAGTCTGAGGTTGATCCAATCCCCTACCTGTTCATTCAGGACTTTATTTTCGAAGACATCTTGTCTACGGCTCAATTCAAGGGACTAAAGTCCGAGGACGATCCAATCCCCTACCTGTTCATTCAGGACTTTATTTTCGAAGACATCTTGTCTATGGCTCAATTCAAAGGACCGAAGTTCGAGGACGATCCAATCCCCTACCTGTTCATTCAGGACTTTATTTTATAAGACATACGTCTATGGCTCTCTTTAGGACTAAAGTCCAAGGATGATCTAATCCTCATATGTCCACAAAGGACTTCGTTCTCAAAGACATACGTCTACGGCTCTCTTTAGGACTGAAGTCTAAGGATGATCCAATCCTCAACCGTACATTTAGGACCATGTCCAAGGATGACTTAATCCTCTCATGTCCACTAAGGACTTCATTCTCGAAGACATACGTCTACGGATCTCTTTAGGACTGAATTCCAGGGATGATACAATCCCCACATGTCCACCAAGGGCTTCATTCTCAAAGACATCTATCTACGAATCAATTTAGAACATGTGTTCAAGCATGATGCAATCCCCTCGTCAACTTAGACCCTGTCTAAGGAGCATTCACCAACCTCTCTGTCGGAATCACCAATATAGGTATCCACATCATCGACCTTTCTATCGATGCAGGAAATCTCATCATAAGTGACCACATCACTCCCCCTTTCGAGGAGGGTCCTTCCAAGCTTGTCTCGAAAATACTCAAACTTTTCTTGAGGTAGAGGTTTGGTTAGTATGTTGGTAACTTGTTCTCTTGAGGTAGAGGTTTGGTTAGTATGTCGGTAACTTGTTCTCTTGAGGTAGAGGTTTGGTTAGTACATCGGTAACCTATTACAAATTCGATCTTTATAGTTCCTTTTTGCACCATATCTCGTATATAGAAATGTTAGATCTCTATGTGATTTGACTTATCATGGAACACTAGATTCTTTACCATTTTGGTACAACTCTGTTTGTCACATAGGATCACAGTTGGGTCTATCTCTAAGTCAAACAATTCTGAAGCCATACTTCTTCACAACTAGTAGAGCAAGCATTCATATATTCCGCTTGTGCTGAGAGCCACACTAGACTGCTTCCTGCTAAACAACAAGATCATGGCTGATCCCAGACAATAACATCTTCTCGATGTGCTCTTCCTATCTAATACACTTTCTGCTCAATCAACATCTGTGTAGCCATCTGAAGTCATGATCTCCAAGACAGCATAGATCAAAGTCTATCATATCCTTTAGGTACCTCAGCACATGCTTTACAACTATCAGGTGAACACATCTTGTTTCCACTAGATACTGACTCAACGTGTTCAAAGCAAAGCATATATCTGACCTAGTATTTGTTAGATACATCAATGACCCAATAATTTGTCTGTACAGAGTTATATACACTAACTCTGATTAGTCATCCGCTAACAGCTTCAAGTTGGAATTCATGAGAGTGGCCATTCCAACATATCAAGTCCTTTTAATATTTCCTCGGCATACTTTCCCTGGTTGAGAAAGATTCCTTCTGAGCCTTGCCATACTTCCAGACCTCAGAAGTAATGCATCAATCTAAGATCTTTCATTTTCATTTCTGCAGCCATCTTCTTTCTTTTCATGATCTATTTGTAAAAATAGATCATCCTCATACAGTAATAGTATGACAGGTTCATCATTCGTAATGGATTAGCTTTACTTTTGGTAAATCCCAAGCTTATCAAGAAACTGTCAATTCTCCCTTTGTGATTGAACATCATTCACACTCTGCATTGAGTGATCTTCTGCATATCTATCTGTGCCATCTCTCGTCAGATGGGTCTACTGATATGAGCCTCAATATCATTTGAACTCTGTGGTGAGTTCCTTCTTGCATCTATGTCATCTGTGTATAGAAGCCATATTCAACTTTGTAGCAAAGGTTAAGATCCACATCATCCATGGTGATCATTAAGCTCATCAATTTACTATCGATCCTGGGTACCCATACAAAACCTGATTCACACTTCTTCTTTAATTACATCATTAAGAGAATGGTCTTATCTAGTCACTTGGAGAAAACATCTCGTCATGATTCTCTTCCTCTTTCTAAGAGAATATTCTAGCCACGAGCCTTCTATATTTTGTTTGATTTGTAAATCTTCTTGTTGAACATCCATCACTTGTTCGGTGTTCATCATTCTTCATGATCTTTCCTACAAATCAAAATTAAGTACATGATTAGTAATACTTCATAATCATCAAATTATATTGATATGATAACCTATTATGCATATAGATATCATTTACATAGTTATGCAACTATTTTGACCAATACTTTGGCACAACACTTTCCCATATCCTGTATGCATACAGTGGCTATCTAGATGCCTTCCATCTCTACTAGAACATACTATCGAGAGTGTGCACAGCTCTCAGCATGTCAGCAAAGAGGTTTCATTCTAGACAAGAAACAATGGAATGTTTGTCCAACTTACCAATCATATGCATATTAGTAGTATACTATTCAATTCTCTATGAATGTTTACACTCAGCATGATATATTCTAGGAATACAAATATGCATACAACCTATTACAAGCAATATCATTTACTATTTCAAATAACAACTCAAATACTTATCTTTTATGTTTGTGTGGTTGCCTTCCGCTTGATCTTCTATATGTCTTTTGAAATTCTATTCATTTTGTACCACTGTGCATGCTCAAGTGCCATCCTCATGATCTCATACAGAAACATACATTCATTAGTATATTCTCAATATTATCAAAACATTATAGTTCTAAATAATCTTGAAAATGTATAGTCATGATTATAGATAATATTCAAGGTTTCAGGGAAGTCTTCTTTTACTCATGCATATTCTTGTTTGATCTGGTTAGTTAACTCATCAATCAGGATATGAGACATAATATTCATAAACCCTTGATTACTAACTTTATGAATAATCATAACCAATCATACCAAGTATACTTATATAAGGGATCCTAACACAAGGTAAGATTCTAACTTGACATAGGAAAACATACCTGTATTAGTATACCTGCTTAGTTATGTCTAACATACCTAATCAATATCTTCTTTGTTCTCTTCAATGATTTAGAGATCTTGTACTGGAACCTGCATATCTCATAGGTTAAGCATAATATAACAAAGTCATACATACCTCGTAAGTAGAACCTCTATGTGATCAAGGATTATGGATGAGTCTTTGTTTTCATGTTGTCATGGTCATGGAACTTGATTTGTCTTTCGTGATGTACCTGTATCTTGTTAGCAGACAACATCAACCTCATACAACACCAAAGTGCATTAGTACAATCATATAACCCTAATCAATGAATGTCTTCTATCATTCACATGTATTCATACTTTTATTAGGATGATAAGACAATTCTAACATTAATCGAGATTGTACTAACCTGAATAATATGAGGACAAACATATTATGAACTTAATCAAGAATCATATTTCAAGACATACCTGTCAAGACTTCTTGTAGTCTTCTTATGTAAGGCCTTAGCCTCAACTCCCCCTGAAACTGGATTTCAATTTTGAAATCTCCAAAATTTGACCCCTCAAAATTGCCTTCAAAACTTCTGGATCTTCTGGACAGGATCCTGAACTAGGGTTTAATGAAACCCACCCTTCTGCCCAATCAAAAGTTTCAATCCAAGGCTCTAAACTCTTATTTTCTGAGGAGCTTCCAACCGTGGTCACAGACTTCAAAAATTCCAACTTTTGTTGAAGCCCTAATTTTCCAACTTTCCAATCAAGATCCCGAACTGGGGTTTGATCAAGCCATGTCTTCTACCCAACCAAAAAATTCGATCTTGGTCTCTAAATTTCAATTTTCCTGAGTAGCATTCAGCCGTGGACTCCGATTCCAAAAAAATTAACTTTGTCCGAAACCCTAAATTATGGAAGCCATGAATGAAGGTGCTCCAAAAATAATTTTGTTTTGACAGAAATATGTACCTGATTGTTTCTTCTGTAACTATGAACTTTTCGCTCCACAGGGTCTGAAAACTTTTTTTGTGGCATCCTGACCAGTCATATTTCCATCCAGACATGTCTGACCTCAATTGGATTTTCTGAGAGAGATTTATGCCAAGTGTCACAACGTGACTTGTTTATGGGATACAACAGGAGAGAGAACTTTTATGACATGCCACATGTCACTGGTTCAACTTCGGCCTTTAAAAATGCTTCTTGAGATAGTACAGTCTGTGTACTACCTATCACTTTTCATGAAATTTCATTTGGAGCTTCCTAGCCCAAGTTATGACCTTTTTTCCTAGGTCACCTGATTTTGATTGAGATCTGGAAGAGGCAGAAACCCTAACTTGTACTGATCATAACTTACAAAGTACAACGAATCTGAGGGTTCCCTTTGGACACAAGGTACCGGGAGATGTTATATATGACTTGTAAAGGTTTCAGATCCTGAACCTTCTCCAAAATGGATTTATAGTGAAAGGTCCACGATGACGGTGTTTTTCTATATAAAACCCTAACCTTCAAATTGTCGTAAGTAAAGCAAGTGTCGTAAGTGCCATACCTTGCCTTCCTTCAGGTTAGCTCTGATACCACGTTAAGATTTAATATGCTAAGATAGAAAATAGTATCTTTACATTCCATTTCACAACAATAGCATATACAGGATCACTGAAGAAACAATAAGCACAGCATAAACACAAGAGACACAAATTTATCCTAGGAAACCCTCATGGGGTAGAAAACCCAGCAAAGCTTCCTCAATATAGATGACCAGCAATATACAAAGATGAAAACCAAAGACATTATCTTCTCCTCCACCATAGCATACCTCTCCTCCACAAGTGCACTACATTTTGAGTGAGGGAAGTGTATCAAATTAGGAACACACCTCATATATATATACACATCTCCGACTTGTACTTTATATTAACTAGGTCGGCCCCAACTTTACCACTGGGTTAAACACCCCACTACAACTGACTGGGCCGACCCCACTAGTGTGGTCTAACAACCCTTTGACCCACATAACACATACAGGGCCGACCCCCACTAGGGAAGTCTAATAACCCAAGTTACCGCATTCCGACAGAGGAATAAACATCTTTGGATATACAATAAGATCTTCACGGAGGAATGAAACATCTCCGGAATAATAAAGTACAAATATAATATTATTTAGAAGTTACAATATCTCAACAGTTAACTGGAGTGGTAGGTGAGAAAAGGCGCCCTTCTCAAGTGGTGGGTGAGAAGTGGGCGCTTCCCTGACTAGGAGGGCTAAAACTGAATGGAAATAAGCTCTTGGGTGCTGGAAGACTGGGGACTAGGTGCTGGAGGCATCAAACTAGTGACTGGGATGCATGCAGATGCATGCATGCATGAAAAATTCATGCAAAGTACATATCTAAATGATGAGATATCCTAATACCCCTTGTCAAGCTATACTATGATTTAAAACATAATAACTTAATAGGGCCCTAGTTACTGAGACCAAAGGTCACCCCAATACAATAATCCAAAAATGCTAGAAATAAATCTGAGGAAAGAAGAGAAAAACCAATGGGAAGAAAGCGCCCCCCTCAAACTGAACATAGAAGGATCTAATCTATATACACCATGATGGAACTCACCCCCAACAATGAACAAAGGTAAGATAAATTCTTCTCAGTGAAGCTCTTGGTGAAGATGTCTGCAATTTGCTCATCGGTAGGGAAATATTGCAGAACAATGGTGCGATCATGCACAAGCTCTCGGATGTAGTGCATATGAATCTCAATGTGCTTGGTCCTCTGCAGCTAAACTGGATCTGTGGAGATCTTTATAGCACTTTGATTGTCACAAAATATGACAGTCGAAGTAATGCTACCAAAATCAAACTCGGAAAGAATACCCTACAACCAAACTGCCTGAATGCAGGCATTGACTACCCCTAGATACTCTGCCTCTGCTGAAGAAATTGCAATGGCTACCTGATTTTTTCTTGACCAGCAAATAGGTACATGTCCAATCATGAGGACATATCCATAACTGGACTTCTGATCAATTCTATAACCCACCCAATCTGAATCAGTTAAACCAATGAAATCTAGCTCAGAATCTGCAGCATAGTGTATGCCAAAATGTCTCGTACCTTGCACATATTGCAAGATCCTTTTGAATTCCCACCAATGAAGCTCATGGGGCTGCTGCATATACCTTGATACAGCACTCATGGCATAAGAAATATCAGGCCTTGAGTGTTTCAAGTATAGTAGTGAACCAATCAACTATCGATACATAGTGCAATCTGCAAGCAGTGTAGAATTTCCCTTCTCAAGACTGATTCCTGAGAGGAATGGGAACAGAGATGCCTTACATTCTGCCATATTAAATTTTAATAGCAGTTCTGAAGCATAATTTTGCTGAGATAATGTGATCCCATCAAAATTTTGAGCTATCTCCAAGCCCAAAAATTGCTTCAGCAAGCCCAAATTGCTCATGTCAAAAGCTAGATTTAAGGCAGTTTTTAGCTTGTTGATTGTAAGGAGAGAGCTACCAGTAATGAGAAGATCATAAACATAAAGAACAATAATCAGAAAATTACCTTTAACTTGTTTTAGATACACATTCGGATCATATTTGCATCTTTTGAAATTCTGAGAAAGAAGGAAGGAGTCCATCTTTGCATACTAAGCTCTTGGGGCCTGTTTCAATCCATACAAAGATTTCTTTAATATGCAAACTAATGATGGATCTGATATGTATCATTCTGGATGATTCATATATATTTCTTCATTTATATCTCCATGTATAAAATCACTCTTCACATCCATATGGTGCACTTCCCAGTGCTTGGATGCGCAAATAGACAAAACTAGGCGGATGGAATCCATCTTTGCAACTGGTGTAAAAGACTCAGTGTAGCCCACTCCTTGGACTTGGGAGAAACCTTTTGCCACTAGCCTAGATTTTTATTTTTTGATAGATCCATCAGTATCAACCTTCGTGCGGTAGACCCATTTACATTGGACTAATTTTCTTCCAGGCAGAAGAGAAACTAGCTCCCATGTAGCATTCTTTTGAAGAGAACTGTACTCTTCATCCATGGCGGTTTTCCATCTCGGATCTCGATGGGAATGATAATATGATTTAGGATATGAACCTATCATCAAAAATAATTTCTAAAATAGAAAAGTATCAGAGAAATAAATATCAATACCTACTCTTTGAAAGTTTGCTCGAGTCCTCCTTGGAACAGCAGGATTTCCAATGTTTGGACCAGCAAAATCGAGTGTATTTTGGGCCCACTTTCGAAAGTGTGAAGGAACAACTAGATCATCTTATGAACCTAATATATCATGTTTATCAAATTTTGATAAAATATCAGAAATATCAGAACCAATAATTTCATCATCTTCTTCAAATTCTTCTTCTGGTGGAGGCAGTGAATCGACAGTTTCTTCCTTAACTAGCTCTAGATTTTGAAGTTGTTCTTCAAACTTGACACTTCTCTCAATGTATATATTTTTGGATATGATATCCATGAGTTTGTATCCCTTTTATTCTTCAGCATATCCCAATAGGATGCATTCAACACTTTGCAGATCCAAATATCTTCTCTTTTTCGACGGAATTCTAGCCCAAGCGGTTGAGCCAAAAACCCTGAAATTGGACACTTCAAGTTTGTGACTTGTGTAAGCTTCGAAAGGTGTAACATCAGTCAAAGATGAATGTGGAAACATGTTTTGAATGTATGTAGAAACATTCATGGCCTCATCCCAAATTTTTTCATCCAAACCTTTTGATTCAATCATACAGGTTGCCATCTCTTTTAGTGATCTGTTCTTCCTTTCTGCTACACTGTTCATCTAAGGTGTGTAGGGAACTATGTGTTGGATCTGAATGTCGCTTTTAGCACAAATTTGCAGTAGCTCTAATTTTATATATTCACCTCCATTATCATATCTACGAGCTTTGATCTTCCTTTCAGTAGAAGTCTCAACAGAAACCTTACAAAACTTGAATTTTTCTAGTACTTCCGACTTGTTTTTGAGGAAGAAAACCCATGTAAATCCGGAGAAGTCGTCAATGAATGTCAAAACATAACTTAATCCATTCATGGATATATGTGGTAGCGGACCACTGATATCAGAATGTATTAGCCCCAAAATAGTAGAAGCTCTACTAGCTTTGCCTCGGTCAAATTTGTGCTCGGGCTGCTTCCCAATGATGCAACCTTTGCATATTCCCTTTGAGGATTTGATCGTCGGAAGGCCATAAACCATAGAATTTTTCTGTAGTAGATGCAAATATTTATAATTAAGGTGTCCAAACCTCTCATTCCAAAGCCTACTGACCTCATTTCCATGTGTGAGAAGAGCAGTGGGCTTGTGTTATGGCAGAAAGTGAGAAAATTTATAAGCTTTTGCGGTGTGATTTGCTTTTCCAACCACAATAAGTTTTCCATTTTGAATATCAGAAATTTCAACTTTGTTAGGGCAGAATACAACTTTCTTTGGTGTACTAGTGTGAGTCATCTAATAAACGGAAAGAAGATTCGAAGTTAAGGAGGGTAAATAGAGAACATTGTGAAAACTGCCATGCTCTAAATGAATGGTACCTTTTCCCTTTGATGAAATATGAGAGTCATCCCCCATGTGGATGGGAATGGTGCTTGATGGATCATAATATGATAGAGAATATTTATTTGGAGCCATATGGTTCGAAGCTCTAGAATCAATGAGAAGAGTGGAGGAATTTGAAACTGTTGCCATGAGTGCATGATGTCGTTCAGGATTATCATTTTTGTCCTTCTTCCTTGCATTGTCAGGAAGGGTTATGTTGTTTTTCTCTAAGAGAAGTGCCCTTTGATCTATTGTCTTCTTCATTCATGATCTTTTAGGATGATAGCCTCTGCTGCAATAAGAACATTTTGACTTCTCTTTGGTCTCTTTTCCTTTTTTCTTGTTTCTTGAACTGGATGGCTCATCCGCTTGCTTGTTTTTCTCTCTTTGCTTGGACGGATCAAACTTTGGCTTCTCTTTATTTTGCTTCCCTTTTCCATTAGTAGCTTTGGATCCTCCAACAAATAATGCTTGGTATTTGGAGCATATGGTCCCCATTTGAATGATTTTATCATGCTCCTTTGTCATGGATTCAATGAAGGCACTTAAGGTAGGCATTTTCCAATTCATAATTGTGAGCTTTCCAGAATTGAATGTAGAGACAAATACCGAATAATATTTTCCAAGTTTTGAAAGAATAGAAAGAATCAATTGTTTATCATCTTTTACATCTCCAATTTGCTTCAATAGCAATACCAAGTGCTTGAATTTGGTGAAGAAATCATTTATGGTATCGAAATTCTCAGGATTCGAGGCAATCAATTCATTTTCCAATTGAAAAGACTGCATGTCATCTTTCTTCCCAAAAATCTTTTCAAGTTGCTCCCATACTGCTTTTGGAGTAGTAAATCCACTGAGGTGGAAATGAAGATCCTTGGAAATATTGAGGCAAATAAGACCATGTGCTTCATACAATTTGTTGAAGTGCTTGGATTTCTCAATGAGTGTATTTGGATCAACTTCGAGACCCATGGTGACTCTGTAGTACCCTTTTGAACGCAACATAATCTCCATGTCATTCTTCCATCCAAAATAATTGAAGGGAGTGAAAAGCTTTGAAGAAGAAGAATCCATCTCAATGATAGCAAATGCTAATGGAGGAGTTATAAACCTGCAAATCACAAGAAAACAAGAACAATAAGGTCAAACAATCCACCCATTTTAGAGTTGCATCACACCTGGCATAGGATATCAAGCAAGCTTGAATATCCAATGATTTATATCTAGGAATTATGTGGAAAACTCACAGCTTCTGGAGTGGATTGGAGAGAAATTTCAACCTTGCATGCACATGGACGAATGCACATGAGATTTTGCATGCCACTGTGTAGTATTTTGAGCAAATTCATTCAATTCTTCATGTAGAACACCTGCATAAGAGAAATATTGTCCCTGCCATGGATCTGATACCATGTAAAATTAGTCACAGCAGATTTATTGAACAAGTAGATCAATCACAATGATGTAAAACAAATTGGAGTAAATCCTATACAAGAGAGATGCATCAGTGCTCTATAACTCATAATATTAGAATTACAATACAATACTGTAACAATGAATGAGAAAATAGAATTAACTAAGGATGTCATTCGAATCTACTACATGGAATAGCTTGGCTCCAACTAGGATTCTCATCATCAGATCAGTGGAGTCATCAATGCACAAGTGACGTTCAACCAGGTGTCAAACTGAGTCTAACTGAGTGCGGTAGGTGTAACTGGCACATGTGGGCACTAACTGAATGAAGGAGGATCAGTGTAGGGCACATGAGGAGCTAATTGGAGTCAGAATAGGCAGTCTAGTGTCACTGGAGGTCCATCGGAGTGATAACAGTAGTTAGGAGTCAATCTAGCCTTAAATCAAGGAAAGACAACTAGCTAACTGAAGTGAACTGGAGTGGTAGGTGGGAAAAGGCGCCCTTCTCAAGTGGTGGGTGAGAAGTGGGTGCCTCCATGACTAGGAGGGATAAAACTGAATGGAAATAAGCTCCCAGTTGCTGGAAGAATGGGGACTAGGTGCTGGAGGCATCAAATTGGTGACTGGGATGCATGCATGCATGCAAAGTACATTACTGAATGATGAGATATCCTAAAAATTTACTCCTTTGGGTCATCCGAAGAATGTTACAATCATATGTTACATTATTTCCTTGTCTTCACCTTGTTGATTCAATATTTCCAAGTCACTTTTCATGTCATTAAGTGTTCAAGGAATTTCTTTGCCGAGAGTCAACCTTTTGCAGTACATAAAACTTTTGTTATGTCGTTCATCCCTAAATCAAACTATATAGTGTTATTTACCAGCATACATTTTGTGTTAGTTCATAATCATTTGATCTATCAATTTACATTGCTTTCATGAGTCGGTTTCATGTCGATGAGGTGGGATACATCATTCCCCTCCTTCGACGAGTTTGTTCCTGTCAACATCAGCACATCATCTAGGAATTAGACTTAGAAACCATTATTCAGTGCCTTGGGTCGTGCATGCCTCAATGGCAGGTGTCCTCACCTCCAACAGTGGGTTTACATCATTGACCTATGATCAAATGATTCCATGGTTAGTTGACTTCAAATCCTTTATTCACATTCGGTGGAATGTATTGTGATACCTTGGGAATCATTGACATCATTGGTCATTTCCATCGCATTTGTTAAGGGTTTACATCATTGACCGGTAATCAAATGGTTTCTACCATGTTCAACGCCCACTCCTTTATTCACATGGTTAGGATCGTATCATTTCGGGTTCAGGTTGAAGACCTTGGGGTATATTATCATGTACTTTACTCAGGTTGTGACAGAAGTTTTTTGAGTAGGTTCCAACATGAATATCATGTTGGTAACCTCATTGATATGCTATCACACAAATCCACTTTTGTATTGGTCGTGGTTGTGTTATTATTATATCATGGATCTACGATTGTATTCTTGTAGCCATGATTTGTTCTGAGTCATTGTTAGATACAGATCCACAGTGTATGTTGTTAGAAAAATAGGATCGCAGAGCAATAACAATAAACAAGATGCAAATATAAATCACATAAAACACATTACAAGAGAGACACCAATATAACATGGTTCACCCAAGATGGGATACGTCCACATAGAAATTCCCAGTCCTTATTATTATATCATCCAAAAAATAAAGAGATACAACCTGCAGCACATTCGGGTGAATCCACGAATGTGGTTCACCATATTTGGTGGATGGAGTCAAAAAAATTTGTTTTTCGAACCCTCGATTGAGGTCTTTTAAATCCCTCGATTGAGGTTTCAAATGCTTGATCGAGGGTTTTAAAAGACCTCGATCGAGGGTTCTAACCTATCGAGGGCTTGGTTAGACCCTCGATCGAGGATTTTCTCGATCGAGGGATTGAGACAGTGGAAAAAAAACAAAACATGGGTCGACTGGCCCTGTTTGTGCAGTGTCGACAGTGACGGCTATAGCGACGGAACCGAAGTCCCTCGACCGAGCTCACACCCACACCACCTCACCACGCCACTGCCACCTCACCACAACATGTCCACCATGCCTTCTATTCCACCAGGTGGGTGGAATTCAACCAATTTTTTGTTTAAAAAAAAAAAAAAAAAAAATTTGTTTATGTTATACAAAATTTTGTTTTTGAGAAAACCTAGCTTTTATTTGGTTTTTAAGAATTTGTTAGGATGTAACTATTGAAACCAAACCAACATTGAAACTGAAAACCACCATTGAAACCAAACTAATTGAAAAAAAAACCATTTGAAACTAAAACAAAAACCAAAACCATTTAAAATTTGAAATAGGTTTAGGGTTTTAAATTTTTTTTTGCATTTATTTGTTTAAATTATTTGGTATATTTTTGTTTATATCAACTGGTAGCATTTCACCGCATAAATGCTACCAGTTTTATTTTAAAATTTGTTTTGACAAGCAGAAATGTTGCCCATTTTTTTTCAATCCTCTGAGAACGCCAAGAGGATTGAAAAAAAAAATCATATATTACATTACTTAACCTATAACTCTAAACCTACCAATATAACATCACAAAAAATTAATATAAATAATATAGTATAAAAAATTAAATAATGAATATTAATAATATAATATAAAAAAATTTTAAAAATGAATATTAATAATATATATATAATCACTATATAATTTTTTTTTTATTTTTTACTTAATTTATTTTTAAAAAATAATATTTAATATTAATAATATAATATAAAAAAATTAAAAAATGAATATTAATAATATATATAATCATATATTATTTATTAATTTTTACTTAATTTATTTTAAAAAAATAATATTTTAATATTAATAAATATAATATACAAAATTAAAAAATGAATATTAATAATATATAATCATATATTATTAATCATAACCATAACCTAACAACAACTTGCCACCATAACCAGTTCATGTAGCATCATCCAACCACCTAATATTGTAACCACCATGTAGGACAAACAATCATTCTATTTATGACACCAACATGTAGGATCATTGATCAACTATGACTTGTCAGGGAGGTAAGATCTAGGCCAATATTCATCATCTAAGTCAAAAGGGTTTCCAATCATAAACCTCTGCCACTCCACCCCACCCCACCTAGGGATAACATGTCACCCAATCACTCTACTACATCTATAACCAAAAATATAGGATCAATTATCAACTACACCACACCAGCCAAACTACCTACAACGCATTACCATTTAGAATTAGTGAACCCCCCACCAATGACTACCATAACCAACATGAGGATCAACTAGCAACTATGACCTATCTAACCTCTCACCCCAACCCCCAACTATTGTAACTAACATGTAGGATAAGACCAACCAACCACTACCATAACTAGAACATAGCATCAACGATCAATCACAAGATATCTACACTACAACCTATCATCCCAATACACATTATTATAACCAACATGTAGGATCAACTATCAACTATAACATCTCTTTAACCTATCACACCAACCACCCACCATTTTAACTAGTAAGTAGGATCAATGATGACTTGTTCATGCCATGTTAACAAATGTGTAGGATCACTTGTCAGCAATGACATGTTAAGACAATCAACAAGGCCAATATTGATTGAAACATGTTAAAAGGGTCAACAAACACACATCCCATAACATATTATCCTTAATGATCCCTAGTGAAACTCACCCCTCAAACCACCTCTTGCAAATGAGTATACATATAATATATATTTGAAAACCTAATATATTTAAGTAATGTCATGCCTTAAGAAAATATATATATTCGTTTGAAAACATCATAATCTAGAATGCAATACTTTGAAATATATATATATATATATATATGAAAACATCATAGTCCAAGTTTGTCATGCATTGAAAAATACAAGTATACATGGCATATAACACAAATTATCACATGGTACCACAAATTATCGAGAAGGAAAGTATTATGTTTTATAACACATTAAATAAATGTATAAATAATACTAGAAATTGAATTAACAAAAGTATAACTATATTAGCACATTAATAATAAACTTGAGCACTACATCTTTATAAATAAATTCATTACATTTACAAATATAATAAATTAAAAATATTATTATTATATTTTTTAAATCTATAACGAAATTATATTAATCATCAAAAAGATATGAAATTGTTTTAGAGTCTTGGTGGTCAACCACTAGGGAAACCCGACCATGTATAAAACTTTAGTTTGTCATTTACAATCTTAAGTAACAAACTAGCACAGTAAAAACAAAAAAGATGATATGTTGTGACCTATATATGCCTATGATACCTAAGAAATAATGCTAAACTAAGAAACATTGTCATCATCTAAAACAATGGTTGTAGGAACCTTCCTCTCACTCAATGGTTGAGGATCAATAGGAGCAAACTCTAGTCCAGTGGTGGCCTTGAATTTGAATTGGAATTGAATTTGAAATTTGAAATTGAAATCGAAATTTGAATATGAATTTGAATATGAATTTGAATTTGAATTGAATTTGAATTTGAAATGTGAAATGTGAAATAGAATTTGAAATTTGAATTGAATTTGAAATTTGAATTTGAATTTGAAATGTGAAATTTGGAATAGAATTTGAAAATTAAATTTGAATTTGAAATGTGAAATTTGGAATAGAATTTGAAAATTGAATTTGAATTTTAAATGTGAAATTTGAAAGAGAATTAGAATTAGAAATTGAAATGTGATGCAGAGAGTCCTGAAGAGAGAGCTTCATTGCTTTGTGCTCCGCACCGCATGAGAGGATCTGACGTCGCCTAAGAGGGAAGCCATCGGCAGCGCTCCTATTCACCAAGGAGTATGGCCACACCGGGGTCGGCTGCCACTGGTGGCGGCAACAAGAGAGCTAGTGTGTCAGCTCATATTAAGGACATACATGTTGATCCCCAGGTGGGGGATTGGTGGCAAGAATCCAGTACATCAAGTGCATATTTTTTGTTAGATACATTTTTAGTAATTGTTTAGTATATAATCCATTGAATTTTAGTTACAAGTTATAATATATATTTTTAGTAACATTTGTGTTTTGGTTTGGATCGCAGGTGCCCCATCGAGGGGATCATACGACGATGAGGTCGCATGGATCACTCTTGTTGATATCACTTCCTAGTGAGAGTGGGTGAACTCGTGTGTGCACATTGAGGAAGGATTCTCCCACACTACGATCTTTATCCATGATGTTATCAGCAGTTGATGAGATGTTGGCCCTCTACAAAAGGGTGGGACCTCTAAGTGACATTTGGCAGCATTCATGCTAGAGGAGGAGACAGGATGTCATTGGGATTCACAAATGGGAGGATGTCAAAGTCACCATAAGAGGGCATGACATCAAGCGTACTTTATTCAATATCCCTCCTGATCACCCTTGCAGTCAACCGCTTAGACTTAGGGAGTTTAAGTTGGAGGCCACCGCACCACATCTATATGGTAGATTCGTCAGAGCGTGGGGCATGTTCCCCCACCATGACCAGGTCCCATTGTACTTTGCAAAACATGTTTATGTAGAGTTTGTTTTGGATATGCACCCAGATTACACCAGCACATGGTCCGAGTTCTATGGGGCTGGTAGGGGACGTTCCTACCAATGTCCTGGAACTCGAAGAGACCCTTCCTTCGTGCCACCCCCTCCGATGTTGGTATCGTTTCCAGACAAAACGGTTATCAGGTCGGAGAATGTGGCACAATCATCCCAGCTTGCTTTAGAGGCTTGACGGGACTTTGCAGAGTCATTGTTCACGGCCATGGGCAGTGCTATTGTTGATGCGCATGGAGAGGCATCTAGACCACCCGCTGCACCTGCAGAGCCAGAGATAGAGTATGTCCCTAGTGACATGCTCAGGAGTTTCGATGGCGAGGCCCTACTGAGGTATGCCAATTCAACCCGAGATGCATACTTTCAATTGTATTGTAGATCCGTCGCTATAGGACAAGTATACTTTTCTACAATTATGTATATATGTTCTTCATGTTACATCATATTATATGTCATAAATTGAATGGTTAATAATACTTAAGGGAGTTGTATTCTATTGCTCGATGCAGGGAAGCACATTCAAGGATCAGTTCTTTGCTAGTGAGCCATCGGTTGGTCCATCCGCTCATCCCAACCTACGAGCAGCAATAGTTGAGGTAAGTTATAATTTATGTTCTAATTTAATTTGAGTTTAGTATTTCCCAGTTTAAATAATTTATGTTTTATTTCTTAATTTTTGAGATTTTATGTTTTAGATCTTAACTTCAAATGAATTTCAAATTGTACAGGGAAAAGGAAAGGGCATTACTCATTATGATAGACATGAGAACCGCGAAGGTCCTGACCAGCAGGGTTCAGACACAGAGATGAGTTTTAATTTATGTTCCAAAACATGTTATTTAATCACATTTAGTAATTTATTTGTGTACTTTATGTTTCAATTTTTGAATTATAACTTAAATTATGTTTTAATTTTAATTTTTAATAAATATAACTTATTACATCTAATGGCATATTACACAGGCATCGCTACGGGCGGGTGTCGATGCTACATTGGATTTCACATATGATTGGGATACAGCTAGAGCAGATGGTCCTGATGGAGGGCCATCTACCCATATTCCTACCCAGATGCCGAATATCACCATTGACTCGATGGATATCAAAGCATTACTTCATGGTTTACCGTCTCATAGCTAGCATCTAGGCACTCATGGGGGGTAGTGGCCAATGAGTTGATGATCTATACATTTCCTTGTTTTGGATATTTTCATATTTTATATATTTTCATGTTTTGGATGATCTATGTATATGTTTTCATGTTTTGGATATATTTTCATCTATCTATCATTTATACATGGACTTTTATCATATATGTACTTTGGATATCGACTTTTCGATATGTTGTTACATATTTTGTATATTTTATCATATTGATGTCTTCATGTGTATTTTGTATCTGATTTGAAATCAATCAAGTTTTTTATATTACATATGGATATAGTTATTATAGTTACAAATTTATGTTTTGTCATTTCAAATGCAAATTTAATGTGCAGTGATTGCAATATAAAAGTTCAATCTCGATGTGTAGTTACAATTTAGTTCAATTTAAAATGCAAATTTCGACTACATTACAGAACTTCTTCCAAAAATTAGAATTGAATACATACATTACATTTTAAAATTGAAATTACAATTCCAATTCAATTACAATGTAAAACTTCAAATTTAATGTGTAATTTCAATTCCAATTCAATTACAATTTAAAAGCTCATTTTCAACTACATTAAAATTGCATAAATGAAATCAAAATGTAAAATTAGAATACATTTAAAATTAAAAATTGAAATTACAATTACATTATGTTGTCTGCACATTACAATTCAATTACAATTTACACATTCCAATTCAATTACTTTCAAAGTTAATGTGTAATTTCAGTTGAAAATTCAATGTGTTGTTCCAATTTACAAGTTCAATTTCAATTACATTACAAATGCACTTGAAATAAAAAATTTAAATTAGAATACATTGTACAATCTAAAATTTAAATTTTACAATTTTACATTGTATAGATGTAGTTTAAATTCTCAATTGTATTTGAAATCAAAATTTAAAATTAGAATACATTTGAAATTGAAAATTGAAATTAATATTTTGCATTATGTTGTCCACACATTACAATTCACTCACAATTTCCACATTTCAATTCAATTACATGGAAAAAGTTTAATGTGTAATTTCAATTGCAAATTCAATGTATTGTTATATACAAGAATGTTTTTGTCCATTGAGAGTGTGAAATATCCCTTGAAACAAAATTCTCTAATTACAAGTTATATAGTATGTAGGTAATCTTTGTGTTCTTATCTTTTAAGTGTGTGCTCTAATCTAAAGTCATAAAAGTATGGTTTGTTTTCTTGGCAATACGCATAACCACCTAGTTAATATAAGAAATGAAAATATGTTTATAGCAAATGCTTGTACAACTATGTCATATGGTTTATGTTTTGATGACAAATGGAGATAATGGCACCATTTGATCCAACTAGGTAAGTTGCATATATGAAGGCACATGTACAAGTTATTATGTTTCCATGTTATTGTCACGTTTATGTTTCAACTTTCATTATTACGTAATCCATGTCTATAAAAGACAAAGGCATGTACAAGTTGTGTTTTGGTTTGATAATTGGGGTTTTTTTACACAAGCAAGGCCATATAATATTAACTAATTTCTCTCAAAGAGATTCCATGCCTATGTGTGCAAAACTGCATGATAAAGATGGTCTTTGATGCATGTAATCCAAAAATTGAGAAGGTTTGATGGTTATAAATTATTTGCATGAAACTATATTCAAAGATTATGTGTAAGTGCCCTTTAGTTGATTTGTACCCTCTATCTCCTATGTTATATGAATCCATGTAGCACCAAGTGCCAATATTTTTATTAAATGGAATGAGGAGAGGCAAAAAAAATTGGTCCTAACTTTGATATGTTCTTGATAACAAAAATAATTGATTATTGTTGAATGAAACATTTTTTCATTACATTGACATTTCATAATATTTTTATATGATTGATAATGAAATACAATGTAATTGATGAGGAAATACAATGAAGAGATTATAATGTATAAAATTTTGCATTTGAAATCAAAATTTAAAATTAGAATACATTGTACAATTCAAAATTTAAATTTTACAATTCCACATTGTATAGATGTATTTTAAATTTCCAATTAAATTACAATTGTATTTGAAATCAAAATTTAAAATTAGAATGTACATTACAATTTAAAATTGAAATTTTACAATTACATTATATTGTCTACACATTACAATTCAACTATCTATTAGATCTTTAATATTGTTTTTAAAGCATCTAAACAAATATCTATAAAACTAGTATGGATGAAGTTCATGGAGAATTGACCATACATTCAAGTGTATTCACATTGGAGCACCATGACCCAAATTTTACAAAAGCCTCCCATCTAGTATTTGTATTCTCGGCATTAAAACATCTACACATATACATTTATATAACAACCTACACAAAAATCTCCAAAAAGATATTACACAATACAACATGAAAACTATGTCAATGATGCAAGTGGCATACATGTAATTCATTCATCTGAAAAATGGGTTATAGGAATGCAAGTCTCCATAATACGATCATGGTCAGCTTCTGTCATCTTCCATCTCTTTGGCTCACCTCTCTTCACCTTGATTTTTGTTAGATGTATCTGAGCTGCCACCACCAAATGACTGTATTGACATGATATATATCCAGTCATAAAATCTCTGTAAATAATATGAGCACCCTGTTTTTTCACTTTTTCAAAAAAGTGTCCCATTAGAACCATGTCTCCAGTTTGGTATGTGAATTCCCCATCTTGGTAGGGTCGCACCAACCTACTTTTTATTTGCGTGCACCGCATCAAATAGTATGCCATATTTTCTTGGTTGTGGGGGGGTGCAATGACAAAGAATACATCACCTACAAGATACATTACAAATATTATTCAAATGTCCTATGTGCATTTCTACAATATTTGTATATGTGTAATATATAATGAACTAATTAACTTAATGAAGACTCTTGTACCTTCCCTAACCATATCAGAAACTCAATCATGATATAATGAGACCATTGCCTCTTCAGTGTGCATTTCTTGCCATGTTGAAATTGGATGTGGGCCCTTTGGATTAAGAGAGACATATTTCCATGGTTTCACATATATATCATTTTCACAATGATCAATCCTGCATCCATTTGCATCAATGCAAAAATCACAAAAACAAGCATACTTCCTCATTTCAATGGAAAATATATCACCCATGTCTTTACTTCAAACAGAATGTAATTCCCTCATACCAGGGATGGTCTCACAATACCACGGCATGGATCTATTAACATCTCCAAGGGAAACATCCCAAAAGAACCTGCATGGAATTCAGTTTGTCATATGTAAATTCCTATCGAGTTTGTGTTCTTTTGGAAATGATGATATTGAATGTTATTAGCTTATTAATTGAGTTTGGAGTTTATTACCTGCACACCGGCCTTGCTTGTTCACAACCTTGATGTCTCAAATGACGTGTGCACCAATCAACTACTTCAGTGGAGCATTTGAGTCAAGTTGCACCATGACTCATCTGGTACCTCCAAAGTGCTCATTTCACACATGCACCTATGCCATCATGTTCACCCTTTCCATGCCCTATCTCAAAAAATATCCAGGTGTGTCGGATTCCTATTTGTTTGTGAAGGAAACTCAACCAATAAAATGAGCGTGCCGATTTGAATTGCCCTACACACCCATCTGACCAAATCTAGTGTTCAGTAAATGATACGCCTCTCTTCCTGAATGAATCATAAATCAACCCAAAGCAGTGTTGAATGAACAATGTGTCATGCTCACGATCATCACTAACATAAAAATGGTACTCCTTGATCACTTCACGTGACTGAGGAGGTCTATCCCTACCATCAATGTTTTCCTGAGCATGTATGTACAATACATGTACGAAGATAGACACCTGGTCGGAGTGATAGTACTCACTCTATATCTCTCCCTGAGGAGCAAAGGTGTAGTTCTCCGCAAAGTCTACCACTGATAAGATTGTGCCCGACTCAAATACCTCACGAGAATTTTTGAATTATGAAGCTTGCCACCTAGACCTATGGGAGTTCTTTATGTATTTATAAATCTAACTTTGAAACTTCTCCATGAAATCTGAAACAGGAATCTCATCATCGAGCAATTACATCCTCTTGGATGGCACAGATGAAGAAGATGTTGGATTCATGGTGATGTACTCGTACCTCTTCCACTAACGGTGATATCTGACAATCCATGGTGTGTTGGATCGATAGGAAAGTTTCTATGGAACAATGTCAAATCATTGCATTCATGGAATTTTCTCCCACCTACACACTTCTTATTGAAAAACACGTGTTCAGGATTCCTATTGCATAGTATCATACAAATAAAATCTCGCACTGTGTGAGGAGCCAGTACACCGTTCCAATGCCTTTTGCAAAAATCCAGAAATGTGCCATAGTATAGTTGAAATTCAACGTGGTACCGGCCACAACAAGTGTCATGAATCATATTCGGCCTAATATACCATGGTTTCAATTTGGTGAACATGCTAAATGATATTTGAACACCGGGATTGGTTTCTTGGAATTCCTCATAAAGTGCAACTCCCGTCATCTCCATCACATGCTTACAGTGCTCCTGATAAATGCCTCTGGATAAATGTTGTCGCGGGACATGCTTTCGATCTGGAATAGCACGATAATGGCTATCCCAAAACTCTATCACCTTCTCTCTAATGCCTGCTGCCATCCTGCCTTGATAGGGTTCCCTACAAATAAGAGCCCAACAAGCATCTTCATCATTTTCATGTATCCGGACCCTAAATTTAGTATATTTGAGCAATGTTCTTTTTGAAACATTGAGCAATGATGCCATTGTTGATACCATTCAATTTCTTGAGGTGCTTTGTGCCACAACAGCCATTGTAATTTCCCTACGAGCAACTCGGGAATCATTGTTTCTTGATTTTCCAAATGAAGATAATGCAGTTCTTACATTCTCTATTGCATTCTTGCATGTCTCTTTTGTTTTAACATCTTGAAAACCCAACAACTTTGTGGCACGTTTCAATTTTTTGTGTTTTATCAACCCATGTAGGATTTGAGCTTGTACCATCATTGAATGTTGTTCAAAATATGACTTGATTATGTTATTGACATCCTCTCTAACTCTCTGACCAGGGATCGAGTTCCCAATCTCTTCTTGTGCAGAAACAACTGCACAATCCTCTAGAAAATTTCCACCCTTTCCAACCCCACTGCAACTCCCAATTATACTTTCAATGTGAGAGGGAAAGGTGTCATGTGATGGATGATCAGGATCATGAGGGGGCACAGGATCATGTGATTCTTGATCACCATGATGTGATGTCTAACCATAATCTCTCCCTACATAACATGTAAATTAACAAATTGAAAATTAGTTACTTGATAGTTGTGCATTGAACTTTAAAATTGCTAGTAACTTGAAATTTGATGTGGAAATTGAAAAATTGAAAAATTGAAAATTGCATGTGAATTGAATTTTCCAACTGATACATTTAGCTTGAGAATTGTTCTAAGTAAAAATTGAAATTACTAGTAACTTGAAATTTGAAATTGCTCAAGTAACCTGAAATTGCTAACTTAATTAAACTTGAGAATTGTTCTAGAAATAAAGTTTGAAATTGCATGTAACTTGAAATTGGTAGTAGCTTGTACATTAAACTTTAAAATTGCTAGTAACTTGAAATTTGTTGTACATGTAAATTAACAAATTGAAAATTGCTAGTGACTTGAGAAAAATTCGGTACAAGTAAATTGAAAATACATTAAAACAAGAAAATTGTTTGTAACTTAATTTTAAAATAACTAAATATGTCCATGTAACTTGAAATTGTACATTTAGTTTGATAATTGTTAGTAAAGTTTGAAAATCAAGTATATATGTAATTTAACTCAAGATAATTATTAATAACTTGATAATTGTGCATTAAACTTTAAAATTGCTACTATAACTTGAAAATTGAGTGTGAATTGAATTTTTCAACAAATTATACATAACTATCAATTTTTAACTTGAAAATTGTTAAAAATTTTAAATATAAATTATATACCTACTATAGGAAAAAAAAGTTAACTTATCCCTACATTAATGCATATAAAAAATTGGTACATGAATTGGAAATACATTAACTATGAAAATATTTTGAAGTGTAAATTGATTTGATTATAAACCTAGGAAATTTAAATAAATAGGTGTTAAATGAGAGACATCATTTCGTTCACAATGCATTAATTGATTGGTCTATAATTCCTTCTTTTAAAGATTACTGTATACAATTTTAAAACTCTCTTTTTATATATATACATTCAATAAATGTTAAAGTGAACTTGTTAATGGTGAATGTTTTGCTAGAGTCTTGGGCTTTCCATTGAAACCATTACAAATTTACAACCCACATTAACATTGTACCCATTAAAATCCTTATAGAAATTCACCCTCAAAGATTTTTGAAATAGTCTCAACAAAAACATATTTCTCTCAAATAAAAAATGGAAAAAATAAAATCTAATAAAATTCATAATTAAGCCAATCTATAAAACCCTCGCTCACAATCTCCATAAATCAAACTCAATTTAAATAATGCTTCACATATCAATGCAAGGTTGCAAACATTGCAAATAATTATTTCCAATTTGTCCTAACAAAATATATAATTCTAATCATTAATCTTATCATGGTGATATGTCATGTTATGTAAATAAAAGTATGTGATACATGGAACCTTTAAATGGATTTTTTTTTTTTAGTAAACATTATAATTTAACTCTTTCAACATTCATTTGTTTTCAAATATTCATAACTATGAAAATATTGCCAACCACCATAACTATGAAAATATTCATTCATTTGTTTTCAAATTGAATTTTCTAACTAATATATAACTATCATAACATGTTCATTTCAAAATATTCATTCATTTATTTTTAAATTTAATTTTCTAAGAAAACAAGAATTGAAATTACATTTAACTTGAAATTGTTAGTAACTTAGAAAATTGCAATTAATTAAATATGTACAATTTAACTTGAAAATAGTGTCTAAGTGTACATTTAATTTGAAAATTGTTAGTAAAGTTTAGAAATTTGAAAATAGTTAATATGTACATACATTTTAACTTGAAAATAGAATCCAAGTGTACATTTCATTTGAAAATTGTTGAACAATAAAATTGAAAATTGTTACCAATTTTGAAATAATTTGAAAATTGTTAAAGCAACTTTGAAGCATAATTTGAAAATTGTTAGTAACTTTGAAGTAATTTGAAAATAGTTAAAAACATGTACATGTATTAACATGAAAATATAATCTAAATTTACTTGTTTCATTTGAAAATTGTTCCAATTTAACATTTGTTAGCCACTTGAAAATTGTTCATTTAACATAAAAATTGTTGCAAACTTTGAAATTTAAATAACAAATGGATGAAATAAATAAGAATATCATTACAAATAAATATGAAACAAATTAAATTATGAAATTTAGTTAAATTTATTGAAAAATTGTTACTAATTTTGTAAATTATGTAGCATGATATTTAAATTATGATAGCATGCAATTCAATAATTTACCTTGGTTGTCCTCAATTGGAATTTGTTGCACCAAATGTGCATCTTCTTCTTCTCCTCTCAAGTTTGCTCTATCTTGTCTCATCCTTTCTCTAGCCTTTTCACACTCTTCATTGTCATTACCTTGACGAGCATGCTTTCTTTGTCTTTTTCTCTTACTCCCCATCAAACTACAATGAAAACAAACAAGAATTTATTCAAATTGTTATAACAAACAACAATATGTTGGTATGAAATATGTCTACAAAGAAATCTTACATGTCTAATGAACTCTAATTGAAAAATATCAAAATCATCAAGCTCTAATTGAACAACATCAAATTCACCAAGCTCTAGAATTGAACAACATCAAATTCAAATAGCTCTAATTGAAAAAAAACTAGCAATGAGTTAAATTAGTGTTAATCATCATTTTTTTAGTAATTATATAGAGGTCGGTTGTCATTTTTACAAGGGAATAGTGGTTGGAAACATTAATTGTCCAACTCCTTTCCCGTGCTCGTTTTTATATTATATTTACACAGACAAACCCTCGATCAAGCGTATTTTACATACCCTCGATCAAGCAAATACCTCAATCGAGGGCTTGAACATACCTCGATCGAGATCTTGCTAAATCCTTGATCGAGGTATTTTAAATGCCTCGATCAAGCAAATAACTCGATCGAGGGCTTAAAAAACAAACTGAGATCCATTTTCACTACAGAATGAAACTTTTTCCTGCCTTCCTAAGGGTTGAACCATGTCATTAAATGCCCATTAATGGAAGAACTTGATACCATTGGATTTGTCAATGAATCCTCTATCCATATACATAAAATTTTCGAATTTTTATCTTCATATGTCTTTTGTTTTTTAATTTCTACTAAAACTTGTCCTAAAAAACCCTGCCGACAACTTCGATTGAGCTCAAAGATAAATACACGACATTCAAAATACACATCCAAAAAAATTGAAAAAATACACAAGTACTAGATAAGCACGTCCTCTTCAAAAGGGTATTTTTAGTTTCGCAAATTATGTAAACAATCAAAAGATTTGGTGCACGAACACACATGTGTGCAAAATGCAACTGAAATATTCATTGGTCAGTTTCGAAAAATAATAATAGATATAATTTTTTGAGAAAAAACAAAAGAAAAATAGGTAAGCACTAGTGCATTCTGTCTAGATCATGTTCACATATTTCATTTTTTTAAATTATTACTTTAACATTAAATTATCGTGCACGAACGCAAACTACTTGTTAATTGCTCTTCAAATTTTTAAGTACACACGTTTCATTAAATGAAAATTTGACACGATAAATGACATTGGTATATTTCGAAAAAAATATCATTAGAAAGCCAACATAATTCTCTACATTTTGTTTTTCAACCGCATGTCAAAATTCATTTGGCAAATATGAGTTTCGAGGGCTTCAATTTAATACATGGGTAAAAACATTTCTTTTCATCGTCATATTTGGCCAAAAAGAGTGACCCATCTTCATGGAATCACCCATCCGCTGCAAATTCCTCTTCACTCTCTCACAGTCTCTCTCACACAATCAGAGAGATCGTTACAATGCTACAATAACCAATCGTATTACAATGCCTTCCTTTTAAAGAGTGAATACCATGAAAAAATACTATGGAACACCCAATACCATGGGCCCATAAATAACCCATTATTGACCAAGTCATGACTATGAAATTCCAACATTTTACAATGCATTTTTTTCTGAAATTTTCGCTACGGGGATGCTACCCTCGAACCCTCACTGGGGAGGGGCTCCAACTAGTCTCTACCCCCCCCCCCTGGACCCCCCATGGAGACTATTTTGAGGGGGAAATACCCCCAAAACCCCCCGTCATGGGATGGGATCCAGACACGGCTAAAACACGACCTCTGAATAAGGAAGATCAGGATCCACAATCAACAATATCCCACTTGGAGACTGATCACAACAACTCCACCACTGTTGCACTTGCTGGACTATGCTTTGAACTTTGGATCTAGCAAATTTTCATCTTCACCTTCGTGCTTCAAGGCCAACTGAAGCCGAGCAGGAACTCGATTTCTCTTTGGTTACTACCTTTGTCAACATGTGTCATGTCTCAAATTTTTCATTGGGTCACAATGTCCTAATCACATTGGCCATATTCATTAGAGTTTGTCAAATTGATGTTAAGGGTCAAATAATTTCCAAGGAGGAAAATTACTAGTTTCCTAGGTTTGGGGTGGAAGCTTTGGGATTTGGAATAATGGGGATAATAAATGATGTTGGAACATTAGGATGGAATAAATATTTAATAAAGGAGATGAATAAATATATACAAGTGAAAATCAAAGTGGTATTTGATCATGAAGACACATGGAGGAAGTGGTACCCACACAAGCTAGAATTTAGGTGCCACATGGCATCCTCTTCTTGCAATTTTGAATCCATGGGAAGCCTAATGTTCTTGGACTGATTTATAAGGTTAATAAAACTTAGAATGAGTCAATGAAGTTGAAATATAGAGGAAGAGTAACTCCCATGGAAGAGGAAGAGGCAAATTGGAGCTAGTGAGACACTTGGGCTAGATTCCCTAGCTCTATGACAACAATGATGAAGATGCTATGACACCTATGACACAAATCAGACCTAAAGGCTGACATATGACATATATGACATGTCAGGGCTAAAAATAGACTCTAAGAGGGCGCTCAAGGGTGTTATGGCAGCTAAGATGCTTCCACATGTTATTTGGTGGAAGTGGGAGACTAGGAATTGTTGTACAAGTGGCGTTTTTTGGAATCTCTTCCCAACTTTAGTTGGCATGAGTATCTTGGAAGGAATTAGACCCATAGAGAACATTAGAAGTTTATAAATGTTAATAACAAAGAATGAAACCATATTTTGATCATTTGTAGAATTTTCAATTGCATTTGTTAAGAGGGAGAGCTAGTGGATGACTAGTTTATTGCCTTAATCAATTTCGAGGGTGAAAGATTCTCATCCAAGTTGGTAATTGGAAAGGCCATTCAGAAATTTCATTTGGATATTTAATGGAGTATTTATTTGTAGGTGTAAGCTACAGGGAAGCGCATGGTTTCTTCTATTGAAACTCACTCCTTCAACCATTTCCAGTTTTGATGGCATATTCTTGATCCTTGAGGGAGGGAATTTTTGGTGAGCTACTGTACTCTTTGGGGAATATTATAATGCACCATTTCTTTTGTAATATGAATTAAATACTCTGTTCTTCATCTCTATAAATTTTCAGGTCGAAATTCCAAGTATAAATGTATAAATCTCATTTTTCATGAAAGAACAGTGTCATTTCCCCACTATCTTGTTGTGAACCAATGTAATGCTGATTATTTCGAATGAATGGATGATAATATGATGCATTTGTGATTAATGGACTGCCATGGATGTATTTTACAAGTTTCATGTACTGTACTTGAGAATTTGAAGTATTTTTACTCAGTTTAATTGCATTGGGAAAAGAAATAATGCCATTTCCCCAGGGGTTGAATTGGTGATTTTTACAGTTGAATGGGAGAGGGTTGGAACAGATATAATAATAAATTAATGGTGCACATCAGACCTTAATACATTCCCTACCTTTGTTCAGAAATTTGAGTAGGTTTGGAGGCATTTGGGAAGCCATTTTTAGTACTTACCCCATGGGGATTTGAACCCCAAATTACTAGTAAAATTGCATACTTGGTCCATAATATTAAGAGAGTTTGCAGAGGTATTTTGGTGGCCATATATCATCCATGAACATCATATTTAATTCCTTATATCATTCATACACCTTCCTTGAATATTTGAAGGCATTTGGAGTCAATTTGAGACCTAGAGACCATTACTAGTCAAAGGGAAATTACTAGTAAAGTTCCCTACATTGGCCAGAATTGAAAGAGGATTTGCAGAAGTATTTTAAAGGTCCAAGAGAATCCCTGAAATACATATTTATGTTCTAACATAATCCATATACCTTCTCAGAATATTTGGGAGAAATTGGAGCAATTTGGGGACCTAGAGCTCAAAACTAGTCAAAGGTCTAATTAGGGAAAAAAGTGAAAATTTGTCATTTTAATCAAATTCTTAAGAAGGGACATTACAGTGGTATCAGAGCATGGTCCTTACACCTATGAATTAGGTACATACATTCAAAAATAATTGGCAGCCATGTCTTACTATTAGGATGAATCATATGAGTACAATTCTTATGAGGAATATGCAGATGCTTATGAGCAATATGAAGTAGAATGTGAATGGTACGAGGAAGAGGTTGCATCATGCAACACTTCTCACAATTTCAAGAGAAATGAAGATTATTCTTATGACTTTAAATCTGATGAATATGAGTGTGTCACACCAACCAAGGATAATTCTGTGAGTGAGTTCCAAAGATGGAGAGCAACATATAAAACCTTGCCCCAACAATATCAAAAATATCAAGAATATCTTGCTTTTAGGAAAAATACACAAAATGTCATGTCTTTTGAGTACTATGCTGAACATATTTTTGAAAATAGGCCCAAAAATAAATATGTGGAGTTATTAAAGAAAGGTTTATGCCCTTCTTGTAAAGAACCTTGGAGTGAGTATCATATATGTGTGCATGAAATAATGTCCCACTTGAGGAGAGCTTTTGGGAATTCATCAAAAAGAGATTCCAAAGATATTGATCCTAAGGAAAACAAGGGGCAAAATGCATAAGCTTGTTTGAAGGATAAAAATGAAGAGACAACACAAGAGCATGAAGAATATTCTATTGAAAATATGGAAGATCATTTCGAGACACCTTCTAGCTTAGACATGAAACAAAGAGCATCTACTGATGGATGTTTAAACTATGAAGGAGTACCTACTGATGGGTGCTCACACCTCTATGTTGGTGACATACAGATCACTTTTGAAAGTGTTGTTGCAAGCCCAAGTTCCATTAAGCATGATAATGAAGACCTTGTAGCAGTTGAAGAAGAACCGAGATCAACTTCCCCATCACCACTCGAGCTTCATGAAGTTGGTCCAAGAAAAAATGAAGTAGATGAGGAGGGTCATTTGCAAGAGCCTCATTTTCTTGAAGGGTCCTTAAAGATGAATGAAAATAAGATCCAAGAGTCCCTCAACATTCTCCATGACACTCAAGCATTGGTGTCAAGTTCTTGTTGGAGAGCTACTTCATTGGAGGAAACATCCTTCATTGAAGACATGGAGAAGATTCAAAGAGCAATGTGCCACATCAAAGGTAATTTCATGTCTTTGTTTTTTGATAGAAACCATTTGTTTGAGCTTAATGAATTGTTACATGATGCATACTTGAAGAATAATGAGGATATTCATAAGCTCACAATTCAAAAAAAGCAACTACTTGAAAAGTTGCAAGATACTTGTTTTTCCTCCTATGTTTCAGATTGTCAAATGGTAGATTGTTTGGAGGATTCTCATGACATGGTGGATCATGAGAAATGTGGGAATTTGAATGTGCTTAATGTGTTTGAAGATGAACTTGAAGAGATCCAAACACTTGATGTGGTGGAAGAGGAACTTGAATTGTCTCTTGATGAAGGTTATGCAATTTTTAAAGAAGGGCATGATTCCTCTACATTGGAACCAATCTATGACGAAGGTTTCACATCTTTGAATGAGATGCATGATACTATCCATATGGATCCTTCCCATGATGAAACTTCTACACTTTTTTATAATTTGGGTGAGTTAGTTAATTCTCCTACGTTAATTCTCCTACATCCTACAATTCCAAGTTTTGCAGCATTAGTCTCAATGAAGAATGGGTGAAAGGGTTCTTTTTTATGGTGCCATATGAGGAGTATGGAACTCCTAGATTTACTTTTTATGATGACATGGTTGGAGCACATTCTTATTCACATTTGCAGCAACATCATTTGTCACTTTATGATGATGCACCAATGATATGCATTTGAGTCACTTGAAGAGTCATGGTTTTTCTTGCTCAACACTTTGTTCATTTGATGTTAGAGGAACTTCATCCAACACTTGGGTGAATAGATTTATGATGGGAGAACATTTTTGTTGGCAGCCACCTGATTTGTTACATCTTTATGATTCTGACATTCATGGATGTATGGGTTAGACTTATTTGAGTCCTTTAAAGCCTCCTTGTTTTTTATGCTTATTATTTGGTTCAGATTTTAGTGGAGATTCTTCATTCACTTCTTGAATGAAAGAATACATGGCTGAATATTTTGATGCATATCACATCCTTTTGGAGCAGCATTACAGGACATGGGATCCTCACCTATGTCATTGAAGCATATTTGATTGGTCACTTGAATGTTGTATGCACTTGGAAAATGGTGGTCTACTTGCTTTGAGGTATAAGCACTTTCATGACTATTTGATGAAGCATATCCTTGATGTACATTTTCATTATATTTTTATGTACTTTGATAATATATATTTCATACTCATGATGTTTGCAAGAACACATACAAGAAAATGGGATCTAGGAATCCTCTTATCTAATGGTGTGGGTTGGAGAACACTCTTACTTGTTGGGGTGCAATACAAGCAATGGGACACTGAAATAATTTTTATCTCATTGGTTTCAAATTTTTTGGGGAAACAAGTAGTATGGGAGATGGATTTCCCAATTAATAAAGTGATTTTTATCGGAGTAGTGCAGCAGCAAGCATGGTGGTTCCTCTCTAAAATATTCATGGAAACTAAAAGACTCAAGGTTGGGCAATTCAATGGCAACTTCAGAGAATTATACATAAAGCAGGTTCTTCAACACCCATGTTTGAAATTGCTTAAGGACAAGCAATATTGGGAAGGGAGGATTTGTCATGTCCCAAATTTGGCATTGGTTCACAATGGCCTAATCACATTGGCCATATTCATTAGAGTTTGTCAAATTGATGTTAAGGGTCAAATAATTGCCAAGGAGGAAAATTACTAGTTTTCTAGGTTTGGGGTGGAAGCTTTGGGATTTGGAATAATGGGGATAATAAATGATGTTGTAAAATTAGGATGGCATAAATATTTAATAAAGGATATGAATAAGTATATACAAGTGAAAATCAAAGTGGCATTTGATCATGAAGACACATGGAGGAAGTGGGACCCACACAAGCTAGAATTTATGTGCCACATGGCATCCTCTTCTTGCAATTTCGAATCCATGGGAATCCTAATGTTCTTGGGATGATTTATAAGGTTAATAATACTTTGAATGATTCAATGAGGTCAAAATATAGAGAAAGAGTAACTCCCATGGAAGAGGAAGAGGCAATTTGGAGCTAGTGAGACACTTGGGCTAGATTCCCTAGCTCTATGACAACAATGATGAAGATGCTATGACACCTATGACACAAATAAGACCTGAATGCTGACATATGACATATATGACATTTCAGGGCTAAAAATAGACTCCAAGAGGGTGCTCAAGGGTGTTAGGGCAGCTAAGATGCTTCCACATGTGATTTGGTGGAAGCGGGAGACTATGAATTGTTTTACAAGTGGCGTTCTTTGGAATCTCTTCCCAACTTTAGTTGGCATGAGTCTCTTGGAAGGAATTCGATCCATAGAGGACATTAGAAGTTTATAAATGTAAATAACAAAGAATGAAACCATCTTTTGATCATTTGTAGAATTTGCAATTGCATTTGTGAAGAGGGAGAGCTAGTGGATGACTAGTTTCTTGTCTTAGCCAATTTCGAGGGTGAAAGATTCTCATCCAAGTTGGTAATTGGAAAGGCCATGCAAACCTTTCATTTGGAGCTTTAATGGAGTCTTTATTTGTAGGTTTAATCTACATGTCATCTCATGGTTTCTTCTATTGCATCTCACTCCTTCAACCATTTCCAGTTTTGATGGCATATTCTTGATCCTTGAGGGAGGGCATTTTTGGTGAGATATTGTACTCTTTGGAGGAGATTATAATGCCCCATTTCTTTTTTAATATGAAATAAATACTCTTTTCTTCATCTCCAGAAAGTTTTAGGTCGAAATTCCAAGTATAAATGTATAAATCTCATTTTTAATGAAAGAACAGTGCCATTTCCCCACTATCTTGTTGTGAACCAATATAATGCTGATGATTTCGAATGAATGGATGATTATATGATGCATTTGTGATTAATGGACTGCCATGGATTTATTTTACAATTTTCATGTACTGTATTTGAGCATTTGAACTATTTTTACTCAATTTAATTGCATTGGGAGAAGAAATAATGCCATTTCCCCAGGGGTTGAATTGGTGATTTTTACAGTTGAATGGGAGAGGGTTGGAACAGATATAATAATAAATTAATGGTGCACATGAGACCTTAATAACATCCTTAATACATTCTCAACCTATTTTCAGAAATTTGAGTGGGTTTGGAGGCATTTGGGAAGCCATTTTCAGTACTTACCCCATGGGGATTTGAACCCCAAATTACTAGTAAAATTGCATACTTGGTCCAGAATATTAAGAGAGTTTGCATAGGTATTTTGGTGGACATATATCATCCCTGGACATCATATTTAATTCCTAATATCATTCATACACCTTCCTTGAATATTTGAAGGCATTTGGAGTCAATTTGAGACCTAGAGACCAATACTAGTCAAAGGGAAATTACTAGTAAAATTCCCTACATTGGGCAGAATTGAAAGAGGATTTGCAGAAGTATTTTAAAGGTCCAATAGCATCCCTGAAATACATATTTATTTTATAACATCATCTATATACCTTTTCAGAATATTTGGGAGCAATTGGAGCAATTTGGGGACCTAGGGCTCAAAACTAGTCAAAGGTCTAATTAGGGAAAAAAGTGAAAAATTGTCATTTTAATCAAATTCTTAACAATGGACATTACAACATGTATGCAAGATTCTACCTAATGTGTATCTTTTCCAACTTCAACATTTCATCTTCCAAAACAGACCGTATGAAATGGTACTTGAGATGCATATGTTTAGTATTAGAATGGAAGGATGAGTTCTTTGCAAGATGAATGGCACTCTATTTGTTAGTGTACAACCTTATATTCTCCTTATTCTTACCCAATTCCTACATGAACCTATGTAACACAATCATCTCTTTACTAGCCTCTATAGCAGCAACATACTCTGCTTTCATTGTCGAAAGTAAAACAACCTTTTGTAGTTTTGAAATCCAACTTACTGCTATTCCACCTACATTAAAGACATACCCTGTGGTGTTTCTCCTTATATCTTTATCACCTGTCATATATGCATCAACATGTTCCTGTAGAATAGTGTCTGAACCTCCAAAACATAATCCATGAGTGGTAGTACCTCTCAAATACTAGAGAATCCACTGTACTGCCTTCCAATGTTCTTTACCTGGATTGTTCATATATTTACTCACAACTCCCACTGCGTGTGCAATATCTGGTCTTGTGCACACTATGGCATACATCAAGCTTCCAACTGTTGATGAATAGGGAATCCTAGACATGTAATCTATCTCTTCGTGTGTCTTGGGACACATCTCCTTACTTAGTTTGAAATGGTTGGCCAAAGGTGTACTAACTAGTTTTTCATTTTGCATTCTGAACCTCTCCAACACCGTTTGTATGTACTCTCCCTGAGACAATCTCAATTTGCTATTTTTCCTGTCTCTTGTTATTCTCATACCAAGGATTTTCTTTGCAAGACCCAAATCCTTCATCGCAAATGAATTAGCTAACTTCCTTTGAGCACATTTATATCTTGCATGTTAGACCCCGCAACAAGCATGTCATCCACATACAATAACAAGATAATATATATTCCATTATCTAGCCTCTTGAAATAAACATAGTGGTCTTAATGACATCTATTATAACCTTGTTCTGTCATACTATCAAATTTCCAATATGATTCCCTTGGAGCTTGATTCAAGCCATAAAATACCTTCTTCAACCTACATACCAAATTTTTCTTTCCTTTGACCTCATACCCCTATGGATACAACATATAAATCTCTTCCTCCAAATCGCCATGGAGAAAAGTTGTTTTTACTTCTAACTGTTCAAGATGCAAATCTATACTACCACTAGACTTAAAATAGTTCTAATTGAATTTATTTTAACAACAAGAGAAAATATTTCATCAAAATTTATACATTTCTTATGTGCAAACCCCTTTACAACAAGTTTAGCCTTGTACCTCTTCTTTCCTCCATCTTCTTCCTTCAACATGTAAACCCATTTATTCTGCAATGGTATTTTACTAGCAGGAAACTGAACCAAATCCCAAGTCTGGTTTCTTACTAATGAGTCCATCTCCTCATTCATGCCTTGCTCCCACTTCTTTCTAGTTTCCACCTGCACTGCTTATTCATAACATTATGGTTCACTGGAATCAATCATCAATAAATAATACAGTGAAGGATAGAATCGTTTAGGGCGTCTACTTAAACTCGTAGATATTCTAACACTTGCAGGAGTTTGAGGTACTTGCTGCTGTTCTTTATTTTCTGACACCTTTGGAACTTCATTTTCTTTGATTTCATCAAGCACTGTGTACTATGTGTTTCCTTTTCATGTTTATTTCCCTGCAACTGATCTTTATACATGACCTTTTCATTGAATACCAAATTATTATTTTTTTATTTTCATAATCCCATAAGCGATAACCAAAATCATCAACCCCATATCCAATAAAGGTACATTTCTTGGATTTAGCCTCAAGCTTTGTTCTATTTTCTTTATCAATATGGACAAATGTTTCACAACCAAAAGTTCTCATAAAAGAGTAGTTTACCATTTTACCTGTCCATGCCTCCTCTGGAATACCACCATCCAAAGCACTTGAAGGCCCTTTGTTTATTAAGTAAACAACAATATCTATAGCATCTTCCCAAAACTGTAAGGGAAACCCTGCATGCAATCTCATACACCTTACACGCTCCATGATTGTTTAGTTCATCCTTTCTGACACAACATTTTCTCATGGTATTCCTAGGACTTTCTTTTCTCTACGAATCCCATGCTATGAATAGTAACTATCAAACTCCTTGTCGTAGTATTCACCTCCATTATCATATCCGAAACACTTCAACATTTTTCCTGTCTCATTCTCAACCAAAGCTTTCCATTTCTTAAAAGTAGAAAACACATCAAATTTTTGTCTAATGCAATAAACCCAAGTTTTTCTAGTTACATCATCAATAAAAATAACATAATAACGAGAGCCACCAAGATATTGTACATGAGTCGGTCCCCATACATCTATATGTACAATCTCTAACTTTTCACTCTTCTTATGTTTCCCAACCTTGATAAATATGATGTTTTCCATAAACACAGTTCTCATAGAATTCCAAACTTACCTACTTCATATCTAGAAGCAACTTTCTTGAAAAGAGAATATACATCTCCTTCTCACTCATGTGACCAAGCCTATGATGCCACAATGTTGTATCTGTTCCTATGGAAGCTAAAGAGATAGAATAGTCAGTATTATGAGGAGATAAATACAGCATACCCATCATGTCTCATTTTTTTATCACCGTTGATCAGGATTTAGTGATCTTCCGCCACATTTATCCAAACGTAGATAAACATCCACCATATCCCAACTTCCCTGTTGATATCAGATTTATTTTCATAGCAGGAATATTCCTTACATATTTTAGCATCCATTCACCATTCTTTAACTTTATCCATACCTTACCCATTCCAACAATTTTACATGGTTCATCATCACCCAATAAAACATGTCCAAAATCGCCCAAAACAGAATCATGAAAGAATTTCCTATGGGGTGTAGCATGACATGAATCCCTTGAATCTACTACCCAGTAATCACTAATATTATCTGATGCAAGAATCAAAGCATCTTGTAACACATCACCTACTGCATGTTCTTCCTAAGTAGTCTCTTTTTGTCCATCTCCTTTCTTATTTAGAGATCTATAGTCTTTCTTCAGATATCCTTTCTTTCCACGTTTATAGCACTCTATCTTTCCCAATATGGACTTGGATATGTCCTTCCTGGACTTGTTGCGATTACATGGGCTCTTTCCTCCCTCCCTTTGTCTTCCCTTAATCTCCATGGTCAATGCATTACCTGATGTCTCACCTGTGCTTTTCCTTTGCATTTCCTCGTTAAGAATAATACCAACAATATCATCAAATTTCAAAGTGTTTGAACCAAAGATAGAGTTACTTACAACTATGACCAAGCCGTTCCAACTTTCTGGAAAAGAACACAAGATTATAAGATCCCTAACCTCATCAGTAAAGTTCACTTTTACAGAACATAGCTAATTTGTAATTTTATTAAATTCATTTAAATGATCCTCAATAAATCCATCCTATGACATCTTCATATTAAATAAATGCTTCATTAAAAATACCTTGTTGTAGGCCGAGCTTTTTTCATACAGCTCACCCAATGCAATCATCAGAACCTCCATTGTATTTTATTTTGAAATATTGAAAGCCAACGACGAAGCCAGGAACAACCATATTATTCCCAGTTCATTTTTGTCAAGAACTTCTCATTGTTCGTCCTTCATAGTCTCCAGTTGTTTTTCTTTTCCTTCCAATGGTAGGAATAAATCCTTCAGATACAGATAGTCCTCCATTTGTATGTTCCATAACTGGTAGTTTTGGTCGTTAAATTTCTTGACCTTAAACTTTCCTTCTTCTTCCATTGCTCCCACTCGAACCAGTAACCCTTATTTCTTGCGAGTTTATCTGCCAATTTGACCTTTGGATTTAATACCAATTGTTAGAAAAACAGGATTGCAGAGCAAAAACAATAAACAATATGCAAATATAAATCAAATAAAACATATTACAAGAGAGACATCAATATAATGTGGTTCACCCGAGATGGGCTATGTCCACACAGAAATTGCCAGTCCTTATTATTATACCATCCAACAAATAAATGGATACAACCTGCAGCACATCCACCACAACTTCCTCTTCACTCTCTCACAGTCTCTCTCACACAATCATAGATATATTTACAATGCTACAATACCCATATGTATTACAATTCCTTCCTTTTAAATAGATAATACCACGGGAAAATACTATGGAACACCCAATACCACAGGCCCATAAATCACCCATTATTGACCAATTCATGACTATGAAATTACAACATTTTACAAGGCATTTTTTCTAAAATTTACACTACAGGGGTGCTTCCCCTGAACTCCCACCAGGGGGGGGCTCCCAAACTAGTCGCCACCCCCCTGGACCCCCCATGGTGACTAGTTTTGGGGGTCAATCCCCCCAAAATCCCCCTTATGGGATGGGCTCCAGACACGATTGAAACACGACCTCTGAATAACGAAGATCAGGCTCCACAACCAACATATGTCAGTGGCCATGTCCTGAGTCAATACTAACATGGATCTGTTGTGTATTGGTCAGCAACCATTTTATGACTCATATATGTTTCATAAATGAAAATCATTGTACTGCATTAATCCCTTGTTGCTTGTTAGTAGGTTTCCAACCAATGGCTATTTGCATTGATCTTCATATCACAAAGTATTTATACCATCCTTTTACTCTAGCTTCATACTTTGGGTAGCACTCTGTTACACAGAATTTTCATCATGAACCATGTACTTTCCATAATCGCTGAAGAATTTATGATAAAAATTTCCTGAAAGATGTGAGATATTGTTTTTCCCTTTGAGTTGAACTTTTTGACAAACGATGTCGTAGGTTTATAAAGAGAAACATCTGACACTTTTCCTTGTCGCAAGTTGTTGTCCAGCAAGATGTGATAATTTCACAGTCTTCTTTCTATGCAGACAACAACACCCTAATATGTAACAGGTTTCTATAATGTAGGGTGCGCCACTATTGCTTAGAATGGAAAAAGAGAAGTTTCGAGGACCTTCTAGATAGAGACCATCATGGATGGATAACCCTTCCTATTAGGGCATATCTCACTCAAATCCTAACCTATTGGGATCTTTCCCTATTCTTCCCCTCCTATCTCTCACCTTCCCCTTATCCTATTTTCCCTATAAAAGAAATATTATACCCATGGGTGAAGAGGGGAGGATTCTACTATAGTTATATGCTGGATTAATTGTGCTAGAGAGTCCAATCTTAAGTGATCATCCTCTTGGAGAAAAGTGATAGAATCGAGGAAAAGAATCATCGAGTAGGAGATTGCAACGCCAAGGTTTTGTTGTAATATTTCTCTCATTTTATTTAATACAGTAATGCATTTTATTTCCCACAAATAATTTGTCATTTATATTTTCTTTGCTTCATTGGAAAATAACATAAGTTCTTGTATATCTCTATTATCTTGTTTTCTCTTCTTGTCAACTCTTTTGCGGGTGTCCTACGTGACTCTTGCATGCAAATACGAAGCTAGGAGATAAAGAAATACCAACCTTCAAGCTATACAGGTCATTTCTATTTACTTGTATCTTTTGTTACAAATAGCTTAGGGAAAGTTGTGCACTCTGTGTCTTTTTGTTGTAGATCTAAGCCATTTAGACTAGGGATTTCCACCTTTGTCCACATCGGTAGAATTATCATCAAACAAGCACCCCTAGTGCAATTACAGAGAAAGAGAAAGATAAAGAAGAGAGACTCGGAATAATATATTGCGCAAAGAGAAGCAAATTCCCTTCAAGGGAGAAGATAATTCGTTTCACATTGAATTCATCAATCCTATATAACATATTTATATATTGTTCACATACATCGGCTTCTATTTTTATCTTCTGACTTCATGATGAACTCGTGATCCATCTAGATGTATCAATATTGCATGAAGAAGAGCAACCCACTTCTCATGTAGTGCATTAAATCACTGAACTGAGTCTTAGGATGAACTCGCACCTTAACTGAGAGCTTTCCCACTTAGTTAGGTGGCTAAGTTAAGTGTCGTCATGCAAGTGTCTCAACTCAAGTGTCGTCTTTTAGCTTAACATGAGTGTCATCTTTTAGTTTAACATAAGTGTCATCATGCAATAACACTTAGTTAAATAGGTATTCTTTGCTATCACTTAGTTAACTCAATTTTTCCTTTGATTTACTGAACTCTTCACTGAAGTTTAACAATTCGAATTCTCTCTTAATTAATTATTTTATGTGCAATTCGAATTCTCTCATATCTTATCACATCTTATATTTATATCTTATCTTATTTGCATGGTCCACATGTTCCATCTTAATTATCATACCAAATATACTAAGGATATTTTCCCAATGATGTGACCATATTGTCCTATCATTCTGTTATACGTCAAATCTGCACTTCTCCGTCCGTGATCACATTTCTCTGTCGATCACACAAAATGACACTATGGATGGAAGAGCTAGGTTGACCTGGATGACTTATTGCTGGAACTACACTCTTTAGCTGAAAATATTACTTTGTCTACTGATTTCATGACATGTGCGCTACTATTGGTACAGTAAACCAGCGTTCTAAACGCTGCTTTGCTCAAGGACAACCAGCGAACACCCTTAAAAATGTTGCAAACGCTTGTTGTAAAGAACAAAAGTTGCATACTGTGCGCTACCCTAGTTGTATGAAACCCGCACACATCTTAAGATGAAGTCAAAAAATATATTAAGATTACGAATTGGGATTAGTTGAAGTTGGTTCTGCAACTTCCCCAACCTCCCAATTCAACCACCTCTTGATTCCAACTACCTACCTTGTCCCATAAATACAAGGAGGATCCATGAGAGAGAAACCTAGAAGGAATGCTTTAACTGTTGTTACGTTGGAGGAATTCCCAATTCATTGTGAAGAGTAGGAGCCCAGGACTCGGTTGCAGAAGTGTCTGAACGGATCAGGTATATCTGTACTTATCTACATTTCTTTGACAATAAAAGGTGGAAATACCCTTCCCATCCCAAATTGAATGTCTCTTGGATTGAATGTTCATTTGGTTTAATGTCTTATTGTATTTGATGTTAAGTTGTTTCTACTTTCATCATATTTATTATAGTCAAGATACGCTGAGGAATGTTTACTTTGTGTTGCAGGTTCATCATAGCGGAAGATCAAACGAAAGCTATGACCAGCCGTCGATAAAAAGGTACTTCTTTCGATATCTTGATCTCTTTCCATTTGTAGTAACTAATGCAAGACAATGAATGTATTTACTTGTTACCCCACCCAAGTTGGTAGTGTCTTCTCCTCACTATAAGGTATTTTTCCTGCACAATAGACTGATGACTCCGCTGGGGAGTAACCGGTTGTTTTCTGCTCTAGGAGACCTTGTTACATTTTTCTTCCCGTTTATTTCAGTCTATTTGTTCTCTGAGAGGTCTGATAGGTCATTGTTGTCTGTTCTTTCTATCTGGATTCATCTCATTCTAAACCCTTTTTGTTTGATTTCAGTCCCTATGCACTGGTTTACCCTACTTACAGTAGCGCATTTTATGTCATGAACATTGCTTTGTCTTTTGCACAATAGCGCATCTTTCTTGGCATGCACTGGTTTCTGTACTACACAGTAGTTCATTTTCCTGTAAGTTCCAGTCCTCTGTTAGGGTTTGATTTCCAAGGGTTTGGGTTCACTTATATATTTTTTCTTTGTTTCTCTAACTGGACCCTGAGACTTGTGTGTCTCTTTTGAGTCTTGTTTACCTCTCTGAAGTTCTTTAGTTTTTTTTCACAGAAAAATTTAACTTACTATTAATATACGAAATAGTAAATAACACCAGCTGTCAGAATCATACATGTCTGCTCACAAGCCCAGTAATATGGACTTGCCAGACAAATGCCAGATGATTCAACATCAACAACAGTAAAATCCAGAAATAACACCATATGTCCACAATAATAGTCAAGAATCCCTCCGGAAGGAGAAACGGATCCAAATATCACAGTATAAACAATAAGTCCATGATCATAAAAGTATATCAAATAAGTCTACAGCAACAGCTGTCAAAAACCATGTGTATCATATATAAAACATAACATATTAGAATATGCCAAAATTCAGCCATATCGACTGTCATATCTGTCGCAAAAATAGATAGTGTGAGCATAGATGTCCAACAAGTAGTTGGATCCAGGCTCTAGGATGTATCTGCACATGTAGCTAACCGAAATGTAAGTATAATACCCGCAATATAAAGTGCATAAATAACAAAATACAGTCAGACATAAATAGCATCAAAATATCAAGACCAATGAAGATGATAAGAACCCTGTGAAGAAAGAGTATCCGCCCGCCATTCTTGCCACATGATGACCCCAGCCTGAGAATGAATAGCACGCTTAGAAAGCATATCCGCCTCCATATTAGCCTCCCGAAAGACATGCTCAAAATGGATATGTTCAAAATCCCGGATAAGATTTTGGGCCGCATCCATCCAGTGTTTGAGGAGCAGAACATTGAGTGATGTCTTGCCACACGCCCAAGAAATAATAGATAAAGAGTCACCAAAAATTACAAGTGAGGTGATCTTTTTCAGCCTTGCCCAGAAAAGTATAAGCCACAGGGCACATAACTCACTCCTAGTATTGGAACCATTCCCCAGGTTAAGCCAGATATGTATGTAAAAATCCATGTTCAAGTGTAGGATGGCGCCCGCTCCACCACCCCCACACCGACCCTCCGCCGCCCCATCAAAAAAAGCACATGGGAATACAAGCACAGGAGGAGCATGTCTACGGGTAATGGCAAGTGTATCTCTCCCACAATCAGCACCATGAGCAGAGATGAATTCCTTATGAGCAGCAGTAGTTTTATAGCAGATACCATCCATAGAAGGAAATCTGCCTTCAAAAATACACATGTTTCTAGCCTTCCAAACCTCCCAGATCATAAAAAAAGGAAGTTCAGGACATCCCCCATCATATCGAGACCAATGCTCAAGATTTTCATTCAAAGTGCCCTGATTCCATAGATAATGTATACCTGCTTTAGATGCAATTGCATTCCAGATGTCCCTGATGTAACAACAGGATGAGAAAAGATGGTCTACGGTTTCTTCCTGTGAGCAACAGAGTATGCACCTTCCCGGACCGCAGAAGCCACGACGACAAAGATTATCCCAGGTTAAGATCTTATTGCACAACGTAAGCCAGGCAAAGCATTTTATCTTGAGGGGTAATATGAGTTTCCATATATATTTATCCCACCACCTCACCGATGATCTGGAATCAGCAAACATAGAGTCATAAGCCAATTTAGCTGTGACAATCCCTCCAGCCACATCCCACGTCCAAATAAGTCTGTCAGCTTCGTCAGATAATCTGATATTAGATAGATACATCGGTCGGGTGTATTCCTCCCATTCATTCCCTAATGAGCCCGTTAATCCCAGTTGCTCAGCCGTAATCCAGTGTGTATGCCCATCCACATACCGACAAGCCACATGAGCCAGAGTGTAGTAGCCATATGCTCTGAGATGAGTCCTTAAGTTTAATGATAGAGTATGTTTCAAAGGACCACCCATGAATGGATCCGTTCCCAGCTTAATATTACGACCATTGCCTGGCATCCATGCAATCCACTATGTTATAACCCTGAAAGCACTTAATAAACCATTCCAGATGTTTGATATACCCAGAGTAGCAGGTCTGGCCAACCGTAACCAATTTGATACCGGGATGTTTTTCAAATATTTGGCACGGATGATTCTTCCCCAGATCGATTCATTAAAGAGAACTCGCCATAGACTCTTAGCATGTAAGGCCATTACGAAATATTCAAGATCCTTGATGTTCCAGCCCCCCAGATGCCATGGACGTGCCAAATCATTCCACTTTGTAAGATGGAATTTCTCCTGTGTACCATCCCCCGTCCACAAAAAACTGAAGACCTTCCGTCTGATAAGTCTTAGGATGGTTCGTGGGATTTTACAGAGGGAGAACCAATATACGCCTAAGTTCTGCAATACAGATTTCACCAACGTTAGCCTTCCACCCAGAGTTAGATGTCAGAAGCTCCAGTGGTTAATGCGCGCTTCAAAGCGTCTGACAAGCCATGTCCAGTCATTGATCTTATAGTTTGAAGGTTTGATGAAGAAACCCAGATATTTTGTGCCAGTCTCCAGTTCAATGAATTTTAGAGGCAGGATGTTGTAGATCTCCAGTTCCATATCATTTTCCAGCAAATGCTTCAGGAAGAAAGATTTAGTATAGCTGATAATCATACCAGTGACCAGGCATAAAAGATCAAGTATTAGCTTATATTGTATCCATTCAGCAATTAAACCCATTCCAAAAAGCATAACATCGTCCACAAATAAAGAGTGTGTTACAGAGATCCCCCTGGATACTTTAATGCCAGTGATCCGACCTTCTCGGCGCGCCTTGTGAATGGATAGACTCAAACCTTCAATAACCAGTAAAAATAATAGTGGTGATAGTGGGCAGCCCTGTCTAAGTCCCCGTGATGCCTTAAAGAATTCCGTGGGATGTCCATTTATCAATATAGCATAATTTACAGAGTTTATGCATGCCATAATCCATTTCATCACCTTCCAGGGTAAACCAATCTGGATGAGTATTAGTCTCATAAAGTTCCAATCCACCTTATCATATGCTTTAACCAGGTCCAGTTGAAGTGTAAGTGCTTCAATTTTCCTCTGTTTGATAGAATGGAAAATTTCTTGTGTCACACCTACAGCATCATGAATTTGTCTCCCACAAAGAAAACCATACTGTTCCATGGAAATGTGTTGAGAAAGAAGTGGTTTGATTCTATCAGCAATAATCTTAGCAATAATCTTGTAGACCAAATTGCATAGAGCAATCGGTCTGTATTCATCATAGCTATTCGGGTGTGACGTCTTCGGGATGAGTGCCAGGTAAGTAGTATTAAGTGCCCCAGAGACAATGCCCAATTTACGATATTCATCCACAGCCATCCTAAGGTCTTCCCCCATAAAATCAAAGAAGTGGTTGAAAAGCTCCACCGTCCACCCATCAGGTCCAGGAGATTTATCCTTTACAAATCCATTCAGAGTGTTCTCCACATCTCCCAGAGTGATATCCAGGAAAATGTTATCACCCTCCTCTTCCAGGAACATCCGTGGATATTCCTTGATAAGCCTAAATTGTTCAGCCAGGGTGGTATTTTTTGGATCACAATAATACTCCTGGAAGTGTCGAACAACTTCATTCATCAAATTCTCCTCCCCCCGAATCCGCCGGCCATGATGGTCATTCAGATCCCAGATAGAGTTATGCATACGACGGGAATCTGCAAATCGGTGGAAGAATTTTGTATTCAGATCTCCCGCCTTGAGCCAAGTAGCTCGGCTTTTCAGTCTCCAGGATTCTTCCTGTACCAGGAGGATTTTCATTTTTCTACACTCCAGGGTGGAGAGTCTAGAAAGTTCCATAGTATTCAAATCAGTCTCGACCCCTCTATTCATCAGGAATTCCACTTCCATTTCAATCTCAACGAGCTCTTTACGCATCAAGGATTTTTTAGTTTTTTCCCACTTGATAGTATAGTCTTTTAGCATCTTGAGTTTCACCGCTAGTTTGTCCATAGCAGATCTCTCCCCAGAGACATCCATCTGCATCCATAAATTCCTTACACCCGTAGTGTATTCCTCATCCGTAAGCCAAGTGGAATTGAATTTGAAAGGGAAATTTTTATGGAAAGGTTCATCATCAAATTGAAGAATTATAGACAGATGATCGCTAATTTTAATTTGGTGGATCCAGGATCTATAGTTCTGAAAGTTGGATAGCAGTGTTTCCGATATAAGGAAACGATCAATACGTTTCTGGATCTGTTCATCCCCTTTCCTACCATTTGACCAGGTTGGTGCCATCGGTCTCGGGGCAACATCAATCAGAGAATACTTTTTGAATAAATCATGGAAAAAAGGACCCAAGGGATCTCTTCTAGCCGAAGTCCCCCAGAATTCCTCATCCCCCCATGTGAAATTAAGATCCCCTGCAATTATTAAGTTCTCCAAGGCCAGCAAATGTTCAGAAGCCGCCAGGTTCCAGAAAGCCTCTCGTTCACAGTACGGTCCATAGCAGTTTATGATATTTAAGGTCTTCTCCGATCCCCTGATGTTTCCAGACAGCAAAATACCCAGTGATATGTGTGCTGGAGTTAATCTCAACACCAAAGGGTTCCATGCCACCAAAAGGCCTCCTGAGAGCCCCGCCGCGTCCACAGAACAACACATCCATCCCGGCTTGACTTTATTAAAAAATATTCGATCTTTTTCCCCGCTAACCATAGTTTCCTGTAGAAGCACGAGATCAGGTTTAACAATTTCTAATACACGTTTGAGGGCCAGTTGCTTGGGCAGGCCCCCCACCCCCCTGATATTTAGAGAGAAGAAGATCATTTCCGAACCCTCGCAAGGGCTTTCATTCCTCTAAGAGCCCGGGAGTCAGTATATTTGGGGGAAATGGTCTTATCAAGGTCCACCTCTGTCCCCCCAAGAGTGGCCTTCTTGTTTTTTCTGGCACTTCTAGTTTTTATAGGCGAAAAGTCTTGTGCTAGGCCACCCCTATGGGCCCCCCTTAGAATGCTTATGTCCCCAGTAGACTCAGGTATATTCCCGGTAGGGTTTTTACAAACCCCCTCCGTCGGAACGGAGTCCTTCAATGCCAAGGAATCCCCACCATCCCTAGTAGTGTCATCAGGGTCCACAATCCTATTCTTAAAATATGTATGAATAGGGTTTTTCTTCACCATATCAGAATATGATGGGATGTGTATAGAGTTCCCACCTGCATCAGGAGTTTTACTGTGTCCAACTCCAGGCCCATCAGTCACCAAAACGTCCACACCAGCCAAGTTCCCCGAGTTCATTCCATCATTCCCCATCCCCCCGGCCATGTTGACATTTGGGTTTCTATCAGTATCTTTCTCCACAACCTCACACCCCTTCACCACAACCTCATTATTGCATGTTCTGTCTAAGTCCTGTGAGTTGAGAACCGACGGAACTGCCAGGGGTGGATTCTCAGGAGTTATCGAGGTAACCAGAATAGTGTCAACAAGGCTGAGATTTTGTAACCTATCCATCAATTCAGACTCAGTAATCGGGTCATCATATTCAGAATTTTCATTTGTAGTGTTATCAGTACCGAAGGAAACATAATCCTTGTTTTGACGACAACCCAAATAATTACCATTATTGCCATTGTTCATATCTAAATTATTTATAAAAGATATATCCATTTCATTTAACGAATGGAAAAAATGAGGGTCTTGTAGTTCCAACTTACGGAATAATGCCGAGCCAGGAGCGAGAGGGTTGAGAACCCAGTTTGAAAAACCATCAAGTGCGCCCGTCGCATCCATCTCCAAATCACTGCCATCGTCGGACGACCAGAATGGATCCCCATCCCTGATACGGCCGGAAGAAGCTGGAGCCCTACATTGTCTCCAAAGGTGTCCCACCGCTTTGCAGTTCGAACAACGGAAGGGTATGCCCCAGTAGTCAATAACTTGTGCCAACTGACGACCACGCCAATTAATGTGCAGAACATCAATCAAACCAAGGGAAACAACAACCTCGACCAGCATCCTCCCCATCCGCCTGTCAAACCCATTCAGGTGTTCCTCTTCCACATGTAAAAAATGACCCAGACGGTTCCCAATGGCCTCATAGGCCCCTCGGTTCCACAACGCCAGTGGGAGTCCAGGCATAAGCACCCATAAATGTCGAAGACGAACTGTTGCCGAGTCCGGGTTGAAATCCGTATGCCACTTTTGCAGCATTAGACTCCCAATTCCATAAAGCCATAACCCCTCTAAAATACGATTACAGTGTGCTTCCTGATGGAATTTAAACCCATACCATCCACAAGACAGAGCAAACACCTGTGGGGTGTATTCCAAAATAGGGTTCCACATCTCTTCAACCCACTTGACTATGTTATGCTGATTCATGGCATGGTAAGAGAACTTTCCCACTAGAACTGTCATGTTAAATTCCATAGCTTCCTCCAAACCAATATCTCGACCAACCATGAGATGTGACTCCCTAGGTCTGTTAAAGTATTTACCAGCCAGTCTATTATTTGCTCTTGATGTCGATCCATGCCGTTCACCAGCAACCCGCTCCGGGTGAACCCTACCACTACCGACCGATGGATCCGAGCCCATGGCATCTCCATGTGGCATCCCCGTGTCCAGATGTCCCTTTTGTGTTTTGCCTTTGTGTGCCACCTATCGACCACCGGGATTTAGGGCCCGTTTTCCACGTAGCTGGTTCCTGAAAAAGGAGTCAGGTTTGAACAGCCCAGCCTCTTCTATCATGTAATCCGAGACGTTCAAATTGTTGCCATCAGACATATTGAGATCCAGCCCATCCATAGCTACCTCAAGACAACGGCAAAACCCAGATACACAGCAGCAAAAAACGGATTTTTACCTACAGGATACCCTGACAAGTGATGTTGGGAAAGCAGGAGCTGTCAACAGGAGTCCGGCCCAGGTATTTATATGTCTTAGTGTTACAGTGGTCCACCCCAGAAAGACCAACCCGTAATTTCGGTGATTCACAGTTCCAAAAACCGCAAAACGTCAGTCCACGGCGCGTCCAAGAAAAAATAATAAACCCCAGCTAGGACCGGCACAGTCTCGGTTCAAACCAAAACAAAAAACAAAGTATCCACAGTAAATTTGCTAGATTCGTAACCGTAAAAACCCCCAATCATTTACCTCCGAATAAAACATGGGTATTTCCAGAAAAATGCAAAAATATCTGTCAGCGGCAGCCAGTCATTATCACAGATAAAAAACTTACACATATCCCAGCTGATTCATATGACCGCACGGGTATTCCTCCACCGGCAGTGCACCGCAAACCCTAGACAGTCGAAAACCCTAAATCTTTAGTTTACCTTTACTTGCTTGAGTACTTTTTTAAGGTGTCCTTACTATTTTAATCCTTTTGAAGGCTGTGCGTTATTCTTTGTTAGACATAGCTGCACACTTTTTTCCCTAGACGCTTGTTGCAATCATACAGACCTACGTTCTTAACATTTGTTGTTTTTGGCAACAATAGCGCATTTTTACTGTGTCTTTTCCTTTTATTAGGGTTTGAGTCCTTAGGGTGGCCTTGAAAGGTTGTTTGGTCTAGATACCTTATGTTTATCTTTTCAGTTCAGTCTGAGTGAGTTAAAGCTTTCTAGTTATCTTTTCTTTTGAGTCCGTGTGTTGGTAAGGTCACTTTTGGTTTGCTTACCTACTCCTTTGCTTAGCGAGTGTTTTCTTAGGGTTTTGGTGCTTTGGAGAAGCCTTTTAGGTTTGTCTTTCCGTTTGGGCATCTCTTTTCCTTGCATCTTTTACACTATGTTCCAAGCCTAGATTTGTTTCCTTGGAAACAACTTGGTAGGTCGAGTCTTTCTCAAGTATTTTTTATTTGATTTTGTTTTGAGCCATTAGGTTGTTTGTCTTACTCACACTTTGCGTTAAGTCTTACTTGCTCCTTTCCAAGTTCTTTTTCTTTTGCAATTATCAGAAAAGACAAAAAGCCAATTTGATAGTTTTAAACCTTAACAATGCAGTAAAAACTCATACAGATTATTAACCATTAACAGAAAATACACAATGGCACACACATAACACAGATATTTTCACCTGGAAACCCTTAACCGGGAAAAAACCAACAAAACTTAGAGCCGCACAACTCTTTTCATTATATGTTTTCTTAACCAATTACAATAGAATATATGGTATTCGCAACATCTAAAGCCCTAATTCGTTTACCCAAAATTAGGTTACAACCCTAATCCCTTTACTGGGATTAGAAAGAATACAATGGGTCGAAACAGCGAAAAAGCAAAAAATAGCCCAAAAAATGTTTATGCTCTGTGCAGACTCCAGGGGCCTAACGGTTCGAAACGAAGGGGGGGCCTGGCGGGCTACCCCCCCCTCACCCCCCCCCCCTCCTGTCGTGCCCGGCGCAGGCGAATCATTACTGAGAGAATGATCGGGGTGTACAGGAACCCACCATGTGAAGAGATATAACACACCCAACATTCTCCCACTTGTTGTTCTCTTCACATACAGGAGAAATTTATGACTTCAATAGTCTAGGGCAACAATGCCCATGTTCTCTTTACACCAAGAGAACTTTTGAGTACTCACAAACTTTGTCAAAGAGTCTGCAACATTTTCCAAAGTATCAACCTTCTCCAGCAATACTTTGTTTTGTTCAACCATGTCTCTGACGAAATGCAACTGTACATCAATGTGCTTTGTCTTTGAGTGATACAGGGTTCTTTGCCAAAACGATTGCACTTGAGCTATCATAGCCTATCTTCACTGCATTCTGAACAATACCGATACCTGAACACAACCTTTGCAACCATACAGCTTCCTTACTTGCATGGGTAGCTACCATGTATTCAGCGTCTGTAGTTGAGAGTGCAACTACAGCTTTTCTTCTACTCATCCAACTGATTGCTCCTCCAAATAGTTTGAAAACTCAGCCACTTGTAGATCTTCTGTGATCAAGATCTCCAGCCTAGTCAGCATCAGCAAATCCTTGTATATCTATCTCTCTGTTTAGTCTGGGTCTTCCTTGGTAGAAAATTGCAAAATCTGTAGTGCCACGCAAATACCTGAAGACCCTCTTTACTGCAGTCCAATGTTCCTTTCCTGGTTTTGACATATATCTGCTCAAAACTTCCACTATATGAGCTATATCTGGTCTAGTACAGACCATATCATACATCAAACTGCCAATAGCACTAGCATAGGGAACATGAGACATGTCCTCTACCTCTTCTTGTGTCATGGGACATTGTTCTGTAGATAACTTTACACCTACAGGAATGGGCACCTTCACTGGTTTGCTTTCCTGCATATTAAACCTCTTCAATATTGTCTCAACATATTTCCTCTTATTCAACAAGAGTTTCTTGTTTTCTAGATCTCTTTTTATTTCCATGCCCAAAATAAAATTTGCAGCACCAAGATCTTTCATGTCAAATTCAGATGACAACTGATTTTTGACATCCTTGATGATTTCCTTGTTGTTTCCAATTAGCAACATATCATCAACATACAATATCACATAAATAAAATGATCACCAATTAGTTTGAAATAAACACATTGATCGGCTTTGCTTCTTGAGAAGCCAAGTCCCAGTATATAAGTATCAAACTTTTGATACCACATTCTTGGAGATTGTTTCAGTCCATAGAGGGACTTTTTCAGCTTATAAAGAAGCTCCTTTTTACCTTTCACCACAAACTGTTCTGGTTGCTTCATATAGATTTATTCATTAAGTTCTCCATGTAGGAATGTCATCTTCACATCCATCTGCTCTACTTGAAGATCAAAAGCAACATAAATAGATAAAAGAAATCTAATAGAAGTCAATTTTGCAACACGTGAGAAATTCTCACCAAAATTGATGCCCTCAATTTGGGAATAACCTTTTGCTACTAGTCGAGCCTCGTACTTATCCACTTTACCTGCTGCATTTAACTTCTTCTTGAATACCCATTTGCTTCCAACAAATTTTCTTCCTTCTGGAAACTCAACCAGATCCCATGCCTCATTTTTGTCCAAGGCATCCATTTCTTCCATCATGGCCTTCTTCCATAGTTTACTATCTTCCGAATCCATTGCCTCTCTAGCAATTCTAGGATCATCATCAGTAATAGATAACACAAAATTAGAGCGAAAATCAGGTGGACTATACCTTTCATCTTTCCTTCTTACTCATTCAGATCTCCTCAAGGCCGGAGTCTGTGGTTCCGCCTCTTCATCTGATTCAGACGAATCTGGTTCTTCAAATGAACCACCTCTTTCATCCTTAATATCAAACTGTAGTTTCTATGGATCCTTTTCCTTTGGTGCATCTTCAATCTTGCAAGTGTTTTCAACTTCTCTGAAAATCACATCTCGACTGTAAACTACTTGCCTTTTTACTAGGTTCCACAGCTTGTAACCTTTCACTTCATCCTTGCAGCCAATGAAGATACATTTTTCTGCTTTATTATCCAACTTGCTCCTTTTTTCCTTTGGAACATGCACAAAAGCATCACACCCAAACATTCTGAGATGCGAGAGAGAGGGTTTCTTACCAGTCCAAGCCTCATGAGGTGTCTTGTCAACCAACGCTGATGTGGATGTCCTATTTACCAAGTAACACGCAATGTCAACAACTTCTGCCCAGAATTGTTGTGTTAGCCCTGTACCACTGAGCATACTCCTTGCCTTTTCCATCAACATCTTGTTCATCCTTTCTGCAACCCCATTCTGTTGAGGTGTGTATGGAGTAGTCTTTTTCCTTGTTATTCCACACGTCTTACAAAACTCCTCAAATTCATTTCCACGGAATTCTCCACCGTTATCTGTTCTCAGCACTTTTATTTTCTTTTAAGTTTGATTCTCTACAAGAGCCTTAAATTCTTTGAATCTATTACAATCCTCAGATTTCTTACGCAAGAAATAAATCCATGTTTTTCTTGAGAAATCATCTATGAATGAAACATAATACACAGATTTACCTAGTGATGGAACAGGCACAGGTCCAAACACATCACTGTGTATTAACTCTAAGATTCCTTTAGCTCTTACAACACTAGATGAGAATCTTACTCAATTCTGTTTACCATATAAGAAATGTTCACAGAAATCAAAATCTAGTGTGTAATCAGACATGCCTTCATCCATACTTTTACCTTGTAATAGTCGAAGACCCTTCTCTCCAATATCTCCCAGCCTTCGATGCCATAACGTTGTCTTCTCACTAGAGACAGTAAGGACTCTATCTCCTTCATTTTTACCCTCAGGAACAATAGTATTGTTACATCCATTATTAAAAGTGCTTCCCAACAACTTGTATAGAGTTCCAATCCGAACTCCCCTCATCAGCACCATTGATCCTCGAACCATCTTGCATGTGCTCTTCTCAAACATAGTTTTCACACCTGCATCATCCATTTTACTTACAGATATGAGGTTTCTAGCCAGTTTTGGAATGTGCAGAACCCCGGGAGGAGTTCTAACCCTTCCATATTTGAGCAGTAGCTTGATCTTTCCTCGACCTATGATTTTCGCCACTGAGTTGTCTCCCAGGAATACATCACCTCCATCATACTTTTCATATTCAGAAAACCACTCCCCGTGAGGAGTCATATGAAAAGATGCACCTGAGTCAATCAACCACGAATCATGCTCTGCATGTGTACTTGAAGATGCCAAGTACACATCTCCTCCTTCCTTTGTATATTCTTTCCCATCTGCGGATGGAGCATCATTAGATCCTCTGCTTTTATCAATATTTTTGGATTTACAATCCTTCTTGTAATGCCCAGCTTTACCGCACTTCCAACATTTTCGTACAGAAGGTCCTGGAGATTTAGATCATCCTCTAGATTTAGATCTTCCACTTGAAGACTTATTTTCAGATATGTCTCCAGGGATACCTCTCACAAACAAGGCATCCTTGGTTGAACTATCCATGAATTTCTGCCTCATTTCCTCCGATAGCAGGGATGCAACCACATCATCAAAGATTAGGTTGGTTGCATTACTCCAAACAGCTATAACCAAACTATCCCATGAATTTGGTAGAGAGCACAACAAGCTAACATAGTTTTCATCATCAATAATCGTAATACCAACATATGTCAACTGACTTACCAGAGTATTGAAGGCATTTAGATGCTCTGACACGGAGTCTCCTTCATTCATTCTTAGAAGGTACAATTTCTTTTGAATAAATAACTTATTTACCAAGGACTTTGACTGATACAAATTTCCCAACTTATCCCACAGTTTCTTTGCACTATGTTTTCCAGATACGTTCACCAACACCGAATCTGAGAGGCAAAGTTGAATCGTGCTCCTTGCTTTTCTTTCCAGCTTATCCCATTCTTCTTTTGCCATACTAGTGGGCATGGTACCTGGATCTACTGCGATCCATTGTTCTCTATCTACCAGAAGATCTTCCATCTTGAGCTTCCATATCTCAAAGCTCTAGCCATTAAATTTCTCAATCTTGATTCTAGAATTGCTCGCCATTCTTTCAACAAAAGAATCACAGCTGCAAAGCTCCCACTGAAACCAAGTTTATCACAGATCCAAGATCGAGCGAAACCCTTGGAAACAAAGGCGTCCCTCTGAACCCAATAATGCTCTGATACCAAATGATAGTTTTAAACCTTAACATTGCAGTAAAAACTCATACAGATTCTTAACCATTAAAAGAAAATACAAAATGGCACATGCATAACCCAGAGATTTTCACCTGGAAACCCTTAACTAGGAAAAAACCAGCAAAACTTAGAGCCGCACAACTCTTTTCATTATATGTTTTATTAACCATTTACAATACAATATATGGTATTCGCAGCATCTAAAACCCTAATTCGTTTACCCAAAATTAGGTTACAACCCTAATCCCTTTATCAGGATTAAAAAGAATACAATGGGACTAAACAGCAAAAAAGCAAAAAACAGCCCAAAATTTTTTTGCGCTCCGTGTCGTTTCAGAACCTAACGGTCCGAAATGAAGGGGGGGGGCTAGAGGGGATCGTGGTGTACACACACCCACCATGTGAAGAGATATAACACACCCAACATAATTCGGTAGCTTAGTAGTAAGATTTATCAGTCGTTTTGAAGTAACATAGTTTGCTTTGCTCTGGAATTTAAAAAGAAATTTGATTTAGGATTGCCTAGTTTCAGTTTTTGAAAGAATATAAACGAAAAGAAAATAGTCTTTTGTGAATTTGAATGCATTATTTCTTTGCACACTTTGCTTTCTGTCAAAACCATTCCACACACTGCACTACCCTTATTGAGAAAAAAGTAGCCCTTAAAAAGAAATCTTAATAAAATTAACTAGCAACATTTTTATTTTTCGGTATACACATCATCAACTAGCTTAGGCTAGGGTTTCGGGTTTAAATCACCTTAAACCACCCGAAATCGAATTCATTACTCAACAATCATAGTATGACTATCTAATAGGTAAATCTACCTCTATCAAATTGTCCTGGGAATGCTCTACTCAAACCAGAGTTAAGCATGAGTCCATGGGCGATTGGAATTGTTGAGGATACCTCCCCACTTTCCTCTCAACCATAAACCAGATTTGACTCGCGTACGGGGGTCCACTAATGCTTTTTAAAGTGCTTATGGATTTCAGGCTTTGCTACCCTGCCCATGCATTTTGACTAGGCTCACGATTATTCTCCCAAGTTCTTTTGTATTAGCGGTATCCTTAGTATCATAACCCTAGGACTCTACACAGGTAGAGTGGAAAGATATTCCCACTCCACCTCGGACAGATTTGGAAGGTAACCCTTTGGCAGTAATCCCAAGAGAGCGGTTTGGTGATTCAAATGCTTGCACCCAGAGCACCTCCATTGGACGCCACATAACTGACCGTTGATACTCTATTAGTCTATTTTGGGCCCTCATCATCCCAGACTTGCTTCTAAGAGTATTCGACTTGTATTGCTTGGTTTGTTTACTTAGAAAATTTTTTAGTGGTATGTTGTTTACTCCTTAGTCGTAGTGGCCACTAGGTTTTTTACTTAGTTTATTTTTTATCATTGTGGAGTACCAACAGATTCGTAGGTCTCGAAGGTTGCAAAACCTTCCCCCACTCATAGTGGAGCCTCCACCACCACCGCGACGTCGGAGGACAGATTCCCATGGTTCATTTGAACTTACGGACGAAATAGAAGTTCTTGGAGAACCACAGCCTAGAACCCCGGATCGACAAGTCTTTGATACTGTCGAGTTTGAGGACCTAACTTCTACAGAGTTCAGTACTCCGTTCAACCCTCCTCTTACTGGACCGAATGATCCACTACTGGTACATGCAGGTTTTCATCAACCTGAGTATAGTGCGTACTTGTTTACACCTGGTTACACCATGACTAATCCAGAAGATGAGCAGGGAGTTCCTCAAACTCCCACAACTTCTATGGCTACAAGGATTGTTAATCCTTCTTTCACAAACATTGCCACACCAAGTTTGTCGCAGACTGCTTCTGCTTCGACTCCGTCCTTTAGTTTTAATGTTGGTACTCTTGGCATGTCGATCTCACTAGCTTCGACATCTGCCTCAGTTTCTACCGCTACTTTTGGACCCAATAATGTCCCTTTGACAGGGATACCTACAGTGAATTTCACTCAGCCTCCTATTACACAATAGTTCCAGGGTGTGACTCAAGCTATTTCTTCCACTTCCATTGTAGGATCGATCCCTTCTTCATCTATGCCTGTTATGGGTAGGATGACGACACCGTTTGTTACTACTACGCCTAGATTTAACCCCTATGCAAGTTACAATGTTAATCCATCAAATATACCTGTAGGGAGTATCCCTTTCTCTTTGTTTGCTAGAGGAGGGGGTAATTTTATTAATCCACAATACAGTGGGGTTAACACCCAGCCGCAATGGACCACTGCCCCGGGAAGTAATCCACTTTATTTTGGGTGGAGCAATTTTAATGCATTCACTTCACAACCGATGGCTGGGGGAAACCCCAACCAATAGTACACGAATCAGGTAGTGGAAAATACACAATACCAGGTTCCTGTCTATGAAATTCCATCGGCACGACCGTGTTTACCATTTCTTGCAACTTTGAACTTGCTAGATCTTTCAAAACTCACAAATGACCCCGTGTGCCATGATCCTGCATGGCCACCTGTTTCCACTAAGTTTCCCTCAGACATCCCGAAGTTTGAAGGTAAGACTAGTGAAGACCCCGGTGACCATGTCACAACTTTTCATCTCTGGTGCTCCTCGAATTCGTTGAATGATGACTCCATCAAGTTGAGGCTCTTTCAAAGAGCCTTGACATGTGTCGCAGCCAAATGGTATATTGAATTGCCTGTGGCTGCTTATGGCAGCTTTTGGGATCTAGCTACTATTTTTTTGAACCACTTTCAACTTCCTGTCTGGTACGATGCTGGCACAGACCTTCTGTCGACTTTCTGACAGAATAAATCCACTCATCTATCTGAACACATTGAGGAGTGGCGAAGGAGAAAGAGGCTTATTAAAGCTGACATCCCTCCAACATTTTTATTAGAGTGTTATCTTAAATCACTCCTTCCTTATACTTCTAAGGAATTTGCAACTTCAAGGGTGTCCTCCAAAGAGGAATCCATTTTGAGATCCCATTAGCTTGATTTGGTATATGCTCAGTCTGGGATCTTATACGAGATTATTCTTGATGCTCCGAAGTCTAACATTGACTTAGGTAAACCTAAACCTAGACCACATGCTGATGGCATTGTGGGTTTAGTAGACTCTGCAGCATTTGATAATCTAACAAAGAAGGTTCATGCCTTGTCACTCAAATAGTCTGTTGCAGAAGCAACTTCGGTTGCATCCTCCCCTTCAACAACAGAATCTGTACAACACATGGAGACAAACCAAAAGGGGCCTCAGCAACCCAACAACAAAAGAAAGGGAAAGAAAGGGGAGGGAAACCAACAAAATCCCAAGAACACACAAAATGTCGAGGAGGGTAAAAAGGAAAAAAGGAAGGTTAAGTTCCCTTGCAAGCTATGTCAAGAGGACCACCTTACCCATCAATGCCCTCTAATGGAAGAAGCCCAGAAGTTGATCCGTGAAAAGAAACCTGTTGTCTTAAAAGACCCTTTCCCTCACGGACAGAGTTCAGCTTCTGGAAGCTCCGGTGCTGGGGGCACTACTCATGCAACCTCCGTTGATCATTCATTCATTAATATGGTCAATTCATATACTCTTTTTCAAACTCAAGCTAGAAATTATACCCCGAACCCGCAGCAGAAGGATGTTCCTGAGTCATCTACCCCTCTCCACATCGAGAGACCGGTGGATCTGCTGTCGAAGATCACGAAAGGTGTCTTCAAACGGGTTGTGCACAACCCCAACGCAAGGGATGCCTCCAACTACAATGTAGTGGAGGATTTATCCCAAACCCCCTGTGCCATGTCCACTTTGGAGGTACTGCAAAGTTGTCCATTACAACGCAGTGCACTCCTCGCAACAATTGAAAGTGTAGATTCATCCAACATGCTTTCCCGTTTTGATATGAAAGATATCAAGTTTCGGTTGTCGTACCATGTTGCTCTCCAAATAGAGGTCGTCCATGGTCCCATGACCATTAGACGAGCTATTGTAGATGAGGGCGCGTCTACGTGCGTAATGTCCATTTCTTGCAGGAAGGCTTTAGGTGAACCTGAGTTAGCCCCCTCGAATATGGTACTTACTGCCTTTGATGGAAGATCTTTCCATCCACACGAAGTCTTACCATCATTTAATGTTGAACTTGCAGGAAAACTAGTATCAGTAGAGGTTGAGTTCTGGATGCTCTGCTCAATTATAACTTGTTGTTGGGTAGGAGATGGACATATGCCATGCAGGCAGTGTCGTCGGCCATTTTCTGGATCATAATGTTCCCTCACGAAGGCAAGATCGTCACAGTCGATCAACTTTCGTTTTCCCGGAAAAACAACCAAACTTATTCGAATTCAACAATCCCGTTGGTTGATCAATCCTGCCCAGTTACTAAGAGTTTGGGAGTAGATATCTATGGGTCATTAATAGGAACTATTGACCTATCTTATTTTGTTCATTTTATTGGTTCTGAAGAATGTTCTTCGTCTGATATTTTTGCGGTCAGTCCAACAACAGATCTGTGGATTCTCCCAACTTAATCAGAACCAGTTGTGCCTTTATCTGTTGCAGAGGTGGCTTACATAGATTCACAACATGTTGCAATAGAACATATCGTGACTCCGTTGGTCTCTACTGAGTCAGATATAGACTATGCTCTTGCATGGTCGGTGGACTCTATCCACTCTTTTGACTGTCTAGACATTGTTCTACCCTTTGATGAGGCGATTTGGGAAGCAATGATAGGCCTGGACCACCCTTTGGAACACATGCACCACAAGTCCTATTTTCTTCCCGAACTAGATAGGATAGAGAGAGGTGATTTTTCTATGAGACCTAGTGGAAGTGTTGATTTGTCCGCTATCCCTTCTACTTCTAAAGCCGTTTATGTCAAAGGGAATATGGAAAATATATCGAGAACCATTCCAATCAACATTTCCATCAAACCTAGGGTCGTGGAAAATATTTTCATTAGAGCAGACTGTTCTCCCGAGGAGATAATTTTGTATACCAATCTCTTTAAATAATTCTGCGACGTATTTGCTTGGTCATACGAGGAGATGTCAGGCATTGACCCCGCCATTATTGAGCATGTCATCACAACGTACCCCAATGCTAAACCTGTTAGACAAAAGCTTCGTCCAATTAGCCCTAGAAAAGCTTCTACCATCAAGGCAGAGGTAGAAAAGTTGCTCAAAGCTGGATTTATCTATCTGATAGCTATGACGGAGTGGGTTTCAAATCCTGTTCTGGTAGACAAAAATCAAGGTACCATTAGAGTCTGCACTGACTTTCGGGACCTAAATAAAGCTTGTCCGAAAAACAAATACCCCATGCCATTCATATATCATATCATTGACGCGTGTGTAGGACATGAAATGTTCTCATTTATGGACGGGTTTTCAGGATATAATCAGATACAGATCAAACATGAAGACCAACACAAGACAGCTTTTATTTGTCCTTGGGGCACCTTTGCCTATCAGAAGATGTCTTTTGGTTTGAAAAATGCTGGAGCTACCTTCCAGTGAGCAATGAATTTTTCTTTTCATGACATCAAGCATGTAGTCGAATTTTACCTTGATGATCTCCCAGCGTGATCTCGGAAGAGACGGGAGCATCCTGATGATTTAAGACTTGTGTTTGAAAGGTGCAGATACTACAAGATTCGATTGAATCCCAACAAATGTGTATTCTGCATTGAATTTGGATGACAACTAGGTTTCATAGTATCCAATCGTGGCATAATGGTGGATCCACTAAAAGTTGAGGCGATTGTAAATATTCCTCCTCCTCAAACCCTGACACAAATTCAAAGTCTGCAGGGCATGTCCAACATCTTGAGACGCTTTATCATTAACTATGCCAAAATTACAAAAGGTTTCATGAGACTGCTTAAACAAGACACCTACTTTTTGTGGGATGAGGTTCTCAAGCATCATTTGAGGCCTTGAAAAAGGCATTACTAGCAGCCACCTTGTTAAGCCCTCCAGACTACACGAAGGATTTACTCTTGTACCTGGCTGCATCAGTATATATAATAGGCATAGTATTGGTTCAGGAGGATGGCATGCTCCAAGAGCATGTTATTTATTATCTGTCACACGCCCTAATATCTCTTGAGATCAAGTATTCTCATGTAGAGAAGTTGGCATTAGTTGTTGTCTATGAGGTTCAGAGGCTACATCACTACATATTATTGCGTTTCACCAATGTGGTTGCAGAGGTCAATCCTTTCCAATATGTTCTCACTTGACAAATAATCGGTGGGAAATTTAACAAATGGATTGTCATCTTGCAAGAATTTGACTTGGCTTTTCAATCCGCTAAGTCAAAGAAATCACTGGTGTTTTCCGAACTGATTTCAGAATTTCCTAGTGACATAGTACACGTTGAGGAAGAATCATCATTTCTGGATGAACATATCTTTCTCATCGCATCCTATTTCCCATGGTATGGGGATATCCTGGTGTATCTCCAGACTTTGAGGTGTCCCACCACTTTCTCTAAGGATGAACGACGCAAGCTTAAGATTCATGAGAATAATTACCTCATTATTTATGACACTTTGTACAGACGTGGGGTAGATTCCATTTTACGTCGTTGTTTAACCCTGGAGGAAGCAGAATCAGCATTGAATGATTCCCATAGTGGAGATTGTGGGGGTCATCTTTCTGGGTTGGAAACATCCCAGAAAATACTATGTGTAGGTTATTTTTGGCCCACAATCTTTAAAGATTGTGTGGAAATTGTGAAACGCTACGAGAGATGTTAGTTTTTCACCAGGAAGATGCTAGCACACCCAGCTCCTCTCCATCCAGTAATAACAGCAGGCCCCTTCACTAAATGGAGGGTTGATATTATGAATTGTAATCTAGTTTCGGCTGGAGGTCATCATCATATAATTGTTGCCATCGACTACTTCACCAAGTGGGCCGAGGAAATGCCTACTGTTAAAACGGATGGGGAAACAACCGCTTATTTCGTTTTCAACCAAATCATTGCAAGATTTGGTATACCCAAAGAGATCATGACTGATCACGGTCGTCATTTTCAGAACAGCATGATGACCGATCTATACACTATGTTAGGTTTTCGATAGGAGCATTCGTCTTCGTTTTACCCACGGGCGAATGGTTAGGTCGAAGCAGTCAATAAAAATTTGAATACCATCTTACAAAGGACTGTTAATGCCAGTAGAACTAACTGGCACATTATGTTGTATCCTTCTCTTTGGGCCTACTAAGCTAATATAAATACTGCTATCGAGTTCTCTCCCTTCCAACCGGTACATGGGATAGAGGCATTCATTCCAGTTGAGTGCGAGATTCCTTCATTGAATTTGGCTATCCAACTTTTACCTGAAACTTCAGTCTTGGAAGAACGTTTGTTATATTTAGAACATCTAGATGAGCAACACCGTGATGCGCTCATAGCAAATGAAGCGCATAAGAACCGAGTCAAGGGACAGTATGCTAAGTCTGTCAGACCTAGGGTTTTTTTCGAGGGAGGCCTTGTTCTTCTCTGGGATTAGGACAAGGAACCTTTAGGGGCTATCAAGTTAAGTCCATGTGGCTCTCTCCCTACATAGTTTCCAAGCTGCTGAAGAAAGGTGCATACGAGTTAACCGACTATGAAGGTAATAAGTTGTCGGAGCCTAGAAATGGGCTCTACCTGAAGAAGTACTACGCTTAGGCACCTCTGCTTTTTCATGTATTATAGTTGTACATTTTGTAGAGTTAGTTTTGTTTACAGTTGTAGTTACGCATTATGCATCTATTTATTTGTGTTTCAGATGTCAACTGAACACTTTATAGGGTTTGATGATGGCGCTAGTTTCCATACCTGTCAGTTGGCCATAGCTGCTTGGGTTATTTACTCAACCAACTGGCCAATTGGTTTCTTCGGGAGGGGCTTGTTTAGGTCCCACAACGAACAATGTGGCCGAATACAGTGCAGTCATAGAGCTACTCCGAGATGCTCTATTCCATGGCATTTCACATTTGGAGGTACGGATCAACTCGCAGTTAGTTCTTTTTCAGTTAATGGGTGTTTATCAGGTTAGAGATCCTACTTTTCTACGTCAGTTTCTGTGCATTAAGCTTTTTGAGAGACAGTTTGATTATATCACATATCAACATATTCCAAGGAACTTGAATGCATTAGTTGATTCATTTGCAAACTATGTTTTAGATTGGCAATTGCATCATTCACACACATAATAATTCATGCATAAAACACAATAACACACATGTAAATAACCGATACTGTATATATATATATATATATATATATATATATATATTTGTATCAAAAAATAGTATGAGTTTGGGTCATAAGTCTGTCACAGAGTCGTGTCATAAGATACAAAATTGGGCTCGATGGCCTCAAAAATATACATAGAATATCCTTCTCCTATGGAGAAGGTGGGGCCTCATCTGCCTCTGCTGCCTCTCAATAGAAAATGACTAGCCTAGCTACTTTCCGCAGTAACCTAATCCAGGTTGGGGGCACACCAACCACATCCTCCTGCATGTCGAGCAGCATCCGCTCAATCCTGTAGGTCGGAATGTCATGAGTCAACCGACTCATCTTCCCCTCTATGTTTCCTAGCATGGCATCAGCTGCACCCACTATCACTGGTCTCATGAAAGTACGGGGGTGTCCCTCAGGATGTACTGGTCCAACATTTGTATATGACACTTTGTTTCAGTACTCCAACTCATCATAAAAATCATATGTATAAAATATAAAAATTAAATAATTTTTCAAAAGCATAAACATACCCATATCTCCCCAGGCTGCTCCTGGAGGAAGAATCAGCTCAGGATCGTGGCAGTATTCTATGCCTACATATGGAAACTGCTCAAGAGATGGAACTTGTCTTTCCCACCAACCCCATAAATCATCCTCATGGTAACAGAAGTTGCTCTCGCCACCACCCTGGCGGAGGAAGATCTCACCCCAACGGGCCAGCATTGGCTCACGAGGGTTGACTGGGGGCAAGGTCATGCCCAAAATGATAGCAGGCAACCTTTCAAAGAAAAAGGTGCAAAGTATGCTTCCATACCCAAAGTTCTTCATCCTCATGGTCTTACACCCCGAGAGTTGAATCTTCATGTTCGCCAAAAGACTTAAACACCAGTCATATACTTTACCTTGCAAGCATTCAGTACCTATATGCATGTAATGTCTCGAAGCAAGATGTTGCGTAGCACTCCCTCCCATCCGGTTAAGAATACTCACAATGACTTTGAGGGGGAATATTGTAATAGTCAAGATAAGAATCTGACTACCGGACTTCTCAGTTCCTAGTAGGTAGTAGGCATTGACATACTCTTGCACGGACAAGGCACCCACATTGCAAGAGGGACCTTTCAAGTTCACCAAATCTCCCCTCTGAGAGAGACCCATGATAAAAATAGATGTCATCTATGGTAAGTTCCAATATTTCCCCCTGGATATCAAACACCAATGCATTGGCATCCCAGTATTGGACAAGCCTCTCAAACAAGTGGATTTGTGCCCGCATGTTGACCGTTCTATAAAATTTCAATAATCCACATCTTCAAACCGCATGGAAAGTCAATGGATCTTGTAATGCTTCTCAATCCATGTCCTCATGCTCCCTTTCACACCATATGAGAACCATCCTGCCAAGCAACAGTCAAATGTTGGTCATTTTTTATTTTTACCCTATTTTTAGCAATGTGTGCTATTGTTTGCACTACACAGTCACGTTTGAACGCAACTGTGTTTGAACAAAACCAACACATTTATCTAGTATGCGCTACTTTTACTCACACACAACAGCGCACACGCAGAAATGCGTTTTAAACATTTCTAGAAAATGATTTTGACCATGAAAATTGACAAAAAAAAAGCATGAAATTGCAAGTATGGGAGGAAATAACTTACTTGGTGGAAGTAGAAGATCGATTGGTGGTCCTGTTTGATTGCAACAAACGAAGGAAGATCAAGGTTTTGCTCCAATGTGCCCCAAAAACTTCAATTGTGATATTTGATTTCTAATTTTGAAACTATTTATATAAAAGTTGACTTTGATTTTTACCCACTTTTTGCACAAGTGTATAGTTTCAAATTGTTTTTAAAATGGTCTATTTAATCATTAATAGTTATAAATTTTGATGAATTAAATTAACCTATACATTTCAAATTTTCACTACAATTTCAAAAGTATCAAACCGAATATGACTTAGTTTCTTTATTGACAGACCAATATAGGTACCATATTGTGTTAATATTATGTCATTGAGAAAATTTGTCGATTGTTACTAACTTGGTTGTTGAGATTCTATTCTTTGGCAAATCGTGAACCTACGATCCTAGAAGCTGTCTTTTAAGTTCTTTTAAGCTCTTGTTTTGACTATTTAAAAACTAAACAAGATTGCCAAGCATACTTGTTCTCTTCAAGCTCGTTAAAGGAATTGAAGGTACATCCGCTTAGGTATAAGTTTAACCCTTTTCCAGACTTTTGCGGATTACTTACGAAAAAGGAATACTCTAGTCATCCATGGCTAGAAGAGTTCTTCTCTCATCATTTTAGACTTTTTTAGGGGAGGAGACTAACTGTACAAAAAAGGGACTTATGGAGCCTTCTTTAGAGTTTTCAGGCTCTCGAAACATGAAAACACCAAGTGAGCACTCACCTACTCAGGCTCGATGTGAAATACACGAGAGGGTATATAGAGGATTGTTTAAGTTTTTCAGACTGTATAAACAAGAAAACACTGGTGAGCATATACCAACCTGCGCTCGATACTAAAATCCACGGGTAGGTGTATGGAGTTATTGTTTAAGATTTTCAGACTCCTTAAAACTGAAAACACCGACGAGCAAGAATAGATCTTGGCTAGATATTAAAATCCAGAGATCAGTAGTATAGAGTATTCTTCTATCTCTTCTTCGAACTCTGTAAACAATGAAGAAGATCCTGAGTCTTCCTCCCATGGGCTCGTTAAACTTTTTTACATGGTTGGGCTTATTGAGTTTTCTCTCTTGGACTCATTAAAACAACAAGAAGGACATTCTTTTACCAAAAAGAATAAGGCATGAGAAGGGTGTATCACATCTTTTCAGTTTCAAAGACAGTTAAGTCAGTTATGTCCTTGAACACAACACCTATTTGAGTCTATCATTTCAGGTGGGTATTAGTTTTTTAGCACACATCCTTAAAAATGTTGCAAACACTTGTTGTAAAGTACAAAAGTTGCATATTGTGCCCTACCCTAGTTGTATGAAACTTGCGCACATCTTAAAATGAAGTCAAAAAATATATTAAGATTACGAATTGGGATTAGTTGAAGTTGGTTCTGCAACTTCCCCAACCTCCCAATTCAACCACCTCTCGATTCCAACTACCTACCTTGTCCCATAAATACAAGGAGGATCCATGAGAGAGGAACCTAGAAGGAATGCTTTAACTGTTGTTATGTTGGAGGAATTCCCAAGTCATTGTGAAGAGTAGGAGCCCAGGACTCAGTTGCAGAAGTGTCTGAACAGATTTGGTATATCTGGACCTATCTACATTTCTTTGACAATAAAAGGTGGAAATACCCTTCCCGTGCCAAATTGAATGTCTATTGGATTGAATGTTCATTTGGTTTAATGTCTTATTGTATTTGATGTTAAGTTGTTTCTACTTTCATCATATTTATTACAATCAAGATATGCTGAGGAAGGTTTACTTTGTGTTGCAGGTTCATCATAGCAGAAAATCAAGCGAAAGCTAGGACCAGTCGTCGATAAAAAGGTACTTCTTTCGATATCTCGATCTCTTTCCATTTGTAGTAACTAATGCAAGACAATGAATGTATTTACCTGTCACCCCACCCAAGTTGGTAGTGTCTTCTCCTCACTATAAGGTATTTTTCCTGCACAACACATTCCAATTGGTTATATGCTAAACTAATTCACTCTAGAGGTGGTTCGTCTCTAGAGTAGACCTAATAGCTCAACTATGGTTAGTAGTACATCACACTCCATATATACTTCGACATGCAAAGCATCACCTCAACACATGAGGCACCACCTCAACACATGAGGATCTATCTTGACACACAAGACCTTAGCCTTGACTATCAAGATTGTACAACACCATCACTTTGACAAACAAATCACTTGCCTCAACACATGAATCTTAACCATTCTTGATTCTAACTCAAGATTCTTCTCCAAGTTTCCTGAGTCCAACTCAGGCTCCTATAAGGCACTACCTCGACACAGGAAGCTCAATCTTGACACACAATATTTACCTAGAGAATGACTCATGATGTTATAACTTTAACACTCCCTCTCAGCAAGGGAGGCTATAGAATCTCCAACCACTCCATTGGCCTTCAAAGGCAAATATGGGAGATCCTCTGATCATTTTTTTTCCTCCAAATCCATCCATTTTCATACACAACCAAAATGGGATCAGGTCTGCAATCCGCAATGCTCTCTATTCCATAATCCGCAGTTAGATTCGAAAGGTGGATTGTCAAATCAACCCCTCCACAGAAATTGCCTTCCTGACTTCCGCAATTCACAGTGAGGAAGTTGGAAGTCGAAATTCAATCGTTGCCCAGAATCTACCGTTCGTCTTCCACAGTTTCACAATTCGCATGCAGAACTAGGAACTCGGAAACCTTCATTTTCCATCCCGACGAAAGTTACCTCTTGCAATCTACATCCTGCATTCCGCATTACGTATGCGGAAATGCTGAATGCCATATTCCAACTCCAGGGAGGATTACCTCCCGCAACGTGCGTCCCGCATGCATTGTGGATGCAGAAATGCGGAATTCCATCCGACACCAATGGTTGGTCCCGGACCTCCGTAATCCGTGGTCTACATTGTGGATGCGGAAAGGTCCTTGTGGATGTGGAAGAATCAGGACCAAAGACCCCTGCTCCAGTAATCATCTAAGGCAACCTTCCAAGGGTCATAACTCCCTCATCCTTAGACCAAATTGGGCAAGGTTGGTACCGTTGGAAATTTCTTGGAGATATCTATTCACTGGTATGATACCCCACCCAATATGAGCACTCTAACCTAGTCCTTTTTTCAACTGAAACTCTGGTATATATCTCCCTTAATGCATCATTGACCTTCTGCAAGGCTCTGCTCCACTTCTGCCAAGTCTTATCTCCTTCTTCTCGTCCACCGAGTGTCCATTCTCTTCCCAAATCCTAGTTGGAGTGGTCCTACCCATTTAGCCATAATTCATCAATGAACAATCTGTTAGGATATTCCTATACTCCATCCTAGTCCCACCAGTATTTTGATCATTTACATTTTCAGTCATGCATGCACTTTTAGGGTTTGCATGCATTTTGCATGCATCCCAGTCATCAGTCCAACACCTAGCCCTCAGTTAGCTAGCCCCCAGGAGCTTCTCACTATTCAATTTTATCCCTCCAGTTGCTTAATGCGCCCTTCTTCCTTGATTTTAGGGAGCAACTCGCCCTTCTTCACCTACCAGTCCAGTTGTCACTCAATTACAGTCAGTTACACTCAGTTACACTTAGTTACACTCAGTTACACTTAGTTACACTCAGTTACACTCATTTACAGTCAGTTACAGTCAGTTACATTGAGTTACACTCAGTTACACCTACCAGAGTTAGTTTGACTGATGGTTGACAGTTACTTGAGCATTGATGACTCCACTGATGATGATGAAGACTTCCAATTGCACTCCGATGATCATGAGGACACCTAGTTGTGCTCCGATGACACTCCAGTGATCCTTTGATCACTCCATGAAGGCTAATTCGAATTGCCACCTTAGGCATTCGAATTCTTCATGCATTGTATTATTTATATGTCCATTTGTGATTAATAATCTAGTGTGTGTGAAGTATTATTGCTTCTATCTGAGTTCTCCTGTACCATATTATTATGTTGCTCATTATATTGTATTGTTCACTCTTCTTCTATTTTCCTGCTTAATCATAATTACTCTTGTGAGGTACACATCATCTCTTAGATCTTCTGTGAGGATTTTCACATGGTATCAGAGCATGTTGAGAGTATTGTTTATCTCTATTCTTGAGAGTTTTTTTTTGCAGGTTATTACCAAGATTTCGAGTGCAGCAGTTGCAGCAGAATCTGCATTTTTGCAGCAGTAGCAGTTGCAGTTATTCTATATTGTTTTTGCAGGTCCTCTGCAGCTTCTATGTATTCATCAGGAATTACTCCTCTTGATCCACTCAACTATGATGAATGGAAACCAAGAATGATAGCAGACTTGAAGATCCATGATATTTTTTATTGTTATTTTGAAAGAGAGTTCAAATCCCCTGAAGAGAAGATTGACTGGTTAAATAAAAGTGACATGCACTTTCAAGAAATAATGTTTTCTTTGTTTGCACTCCAGAGATTCCAATTCAAATGCCGTAATGGTGTTGAAACTCCAAAGGAGTTATGGACTCCAAAAGAGATATGGGCTCACCTGGATGAAAAATTTGGCAGAAAGAATGAAGGACTTGGTCCTAACCCATTCGAAAGCAAGCAAAGTGATGCATTCGCTCCTCCTGATGGTCTCTCAGATCATGTTGCATTTGCTCCTCTTGATGGTCTCTCAGATCATGAACTAGTATCATCTCATATTGAAGTTGTTGACAAAGAACTTGCAGATTCTCCACTCATGCTCAAACTTTCTTCTCTTTCTGTGCCATCTCACACTCTAGATATTGCAGAAGGTCCTAAATCCTCTCTTGCACCAGAGTTTGTTGGTTTGCATCATGATCACATGATTATTTCAGAGGTCAAAACAGCTACTAAAGGTAATGCATTCGCTCCTCTCCAGCTATCTCCTCTTTTATACTACTATATGATCATAATTCCATGCTTTCAAAAGGTCATTGAAGAATATGGCCATTGCCATTCGCTTGGGATAATTTCTAATGCATCTACTGGTTTTGATCTCACCTCTCATGGTTCAAAGGAGATCTCAATAAACCATGATTCAAGTCTTGGATCTAATTTGGATTCTAAGCAATTACTGCTTGGGATAATTTCTCATGCATATATAGTTTTGATCTCACCCCTGCTGGTTCAAAGGAGATCTCAAGAAACTATTTTGAAAGTCTTAAATCTGATTTTGATTTCAAGCAAACATGTAATAGTTATTTTTGGCATAATCTCACCCATGGTGGTTCGAAGGAGAAGACAAAAGACTATATGCACTTTCACAGATTTGATCCTACCTCAGCTGATTCGAATCACAGGTTCAAGGATCATTCTCATACTGTTGGATTGGTTCTCATCACATTCGATCTGAAGAGCAAGTACAAGCACATGATTTTTGAGCATGATCCACTTCTTCCCAAGAAGAAGATACCTCCAGACATATGACCAAGCATCACACATGCTTGAGTTTGGAGCATTTATTTTTATGTGTGCCTTACAGTCTATTTTTTGAGGAGGGGGTATGTTTCCCATGAAATTTTCCCACTTCCTTGGTTTAATGATTGTTATTATTCATTGTATTGGGTGACCTTTGGTCTTAGTTACCAAGTCCCAGGATGGATTAAGGGGGGGTGTTAGGATATTCCTATACTCCATCCTAGTCCCACCAGTATTTTGATCATTTAAATTTTTAGTCATGCATGCACTTTTAGGGTTTGCATGCATTCTAGGGTTTGCATGCATCCCATTCATCAGTCCAGCACCTAGCCCTCAGTTAGCCAGCCCTCGGGAGCTTCTCACTATTCAGTTTTAGCCCTCCAGTTGCTTAATGCGCCCTTCTTCCTTGATTTTAGGGAGCAACTCGCCCTTCTTCACCTACCAGTCCATTTGTCACTCAGTTACACTCAGTTACAGTCAGTTACACTCAGTTACACTTAGTTACACTCAGTTACAGTCAGTTACACTCAGTTACAGTCAGTTACATTGAGTTACACTCAGTTACACCTACCAGAGTTAGTTTGACTGATGGTTGACAGTTACTTGAGCATTGATGACTCCACTGATGATGATGAAGACTTCCAGTTGCGCTCCGATGATCATGAGGACACCTAGTTGTGCTTCGATGACACTCCAGTGATCCTTTGATCACTCCATGAAGGCTAATTCGAATTGCCACCTTAGGCATTCGAATTCCTCATGCATTGTATTATTTATATGTCCATTTGTGATTAATAATCTAGTGTGTGTGAAGTATTATTGCTTCTATCTGAGTTCTACTGTACCATATTATTCTGTTGCTCATTATACTGTATTGTTCACTCTTCTTCTATTTTCCTGCTTAATCATAATTACTCTTGTGAGGTACACATCATCTCTTAGATCTGCTGTGAGGATTTTCACACAATCTAAGAACATTTACCAATGCAAATACAAATGTGGAATAACATAATAGGTCATTCACATAGCTAGATTCATACACCCAGTAATACAAAGGAATGAAACCTTATGCACACACAAAAGGGTCATGACATCAGTCCATTTCTTTTAGGAATATTGATGATATAACCTGCAGGGACTTAGCCCTATTCCTTAATCCTAAATCCATATGAGTTACATCATCATATACATATGCAAAGGTGCACAAACAAAATGAACAGAATGCCTAGGAATATAGACCTATTCATCAATGGACCATTCACTTAAGCAAATGGGTGCATGCATATACCTGACAACCATAGCTGAAAGCAACATCATGCACACTCAATGAGTCATGCATTCATTAACCAATAACATGTACAAAAAATGAACATAAGGCATGGGCATTCATCCCCCATAAATCAGCTTATACATATTTCCCTATTGATCCAATCTCATGTAGTTCATCAACCAATAACTAGAACATAATAAGCATAGCATAAAGACATGAAATAACACCATTTAGACACCACAAGGGCACTTATATTTTGCATTGAACCTCCAAGCAACTGGCTATGGAATGCAACTTTCCATCCCAACCATAGATCTCTACCTAGCCTCTACTATTTTAGCAATCAAAGATCATCCCTGAGTTGGGGCTATGTATCCAATAAGGAGCATCACTCAGGCTCACTCCCAGCATTGGTTCACAATCACTTAGGGCATCCAGTCAACAGTTAGCTTGGTCAAGCAAATGGGAAGGTGGGTAAGGGTTTCTAGCTCAATGGATTCATCTACAGAGCTATAGAAAACAATCTCAAACCTATAGGATCCTTCTCACTTAGGTTTTCTTCTCCATGGTCTGGTCTATGGTAGTCCCAACCAATTCAACTCATCCACAATGTTTTATTGGGAATTCTTGGTTCTACCAATTCACACACACAGGTCGTGATTCACCCTTTTATCCACATCTAGGTTCTATAACTCATCCACAGATTCCAATCCAATGGTAACCCCATTTTTCTACTTCCTATGCAAGGTTTCCTAAGTGCACTCGACTCTGCCAATTCGGCCCTGCACAGAATCACGATCCTACTTCTTGGCTTCATGGATCCTCTCTTGCTATCCTCTATTGTGATGCATTAGGGTTTGACTGCCACCTACGTCTCCTCAACCACGGTCTGGGAATGGGGAATATGACTTCTAGGGGTGGAGTAACGTGTGGGTCAAGGCATTCGAGATCCATACCATGCCATCCGTCCCTTCGGGGTTTTCCATACTCCACGACCTCTTGCACATTGTCCTTCACCCACTTCCTCACATCATCAATTAATAGAAGTTAGGGAAGTCTAAGGGTTCTCAGGGTGACAAATGGAAACCTAGGGTTCCATCCCACAACCCCTCACCACCCTAGTGGATACATAGTTCCCCCTCATTTTTGTTGCATTCCATAGCCATCCCTTGGTATTTTATTACATAGTATTATTTACATCATTTACAATTATCTCATGGCTTAACAGCACATGGATTATCAACTACTTACCTATTCAATTAAACCTAATCATCCACTATTGGGGCCTTGTCCTTGAGCTCCACACTAGGGAAACATGCATTGCATACAATATTTACATTACAACCAAAATAGCCTAAGGTTGGAATGAGGGATATTACAAAATCCCTCGCTTAGAATAACACTTTCCTCGGGGTTCCAACACTTAGGATTACATATACAATCTACACATGTCCAAAATTACAAAAATGTTGCAAGTATGCCCCTGCATTTTTCTCTTTACATTGAACTTTCAAGACTAAGTCCTTTGTCTTTCACAAGTTGCTCCAGCTAGCTTTGATCATCCAGCTCTGCAGGTGGGAATTGCTCCACAGCAATCCCTTATTTTTCCTTGCTTTCCAAATGATCTACAATCCTGAAATATTCATGGTTTCTATCTCTCTTGTTGTTTCTTGTTGGGAAGTTGCGGAGGAAATGCTCTCCTCCACATTTCCAACATTTCAGTAGCTGATTTTTCTTTATCTGCTCCATTTCCTTGGAGTCTTCCTTCCTGGGGTGTTTCTTGGTGGGATTATTGGATGAATGCTTCATCATTGGTCCACTATTGGTTGCTTCCAGGATGCTCTTTACCTCCCTTTGCATACAAATAGAGTCCTGCAAAGCTCTATGGTTCATCTCATTCTGCTGCCTTTGTAGCTTGAGCATTTCTCCAATATTCTCTTGAGTCTTGGAAATTGTTTGAATGAGGTTTTATTCCAACTCTAACAACCTTGGGTATGCTTCCATGGTCTATATGTATAGCTTCTCACACTTGCTTTCTAGCACCACTTTCCTTGTAACTGTTGCAACCAATTTGATTAATTATCACCTGTGAAATTCGTCATTGTAATTCTTGTTAGGAAAAGCATAATATAAACATTAAAATCAGTCAATTAATCACCTAATTGACATGGAGAGTCCATGATTTATTCATGATACTTCCACACTTGTCATGATTTCCCAACATACACATGAACTTATACATTTTTATCCTTTCACAAGGATCCTTCTATTTCAGCAATCACAATTTATTTCAAGCAATTAAACACAATCAATTTTCAGTCACATCATGCATTCCACAATTTTCTGTTTTTCTAAAATGCATCAGTAAAAAGGGAAGAGAAGAGTAATATTTTAGTCTTGCTTCAATCCAGAGCCACACCACCACTGTGGTTCCATGCTACTAGCCTCTTTCACTTCAATGTGAATGCTTAAATTTTCCTTTATTGGCTATGACACTTAATGTCTAAGGTATGTCCAATGCCTCTCATCAAGGGAAATCTTCCCATGATTTCCTACATAACCTTTGGATGCTAGGATCCACACAAGTCCACTAGCACCATTCTTCATTGTTTCTCATGTTGAGCCTTCTAGGACAGTCACAAGTACATATGCATCCTTAGGATGCCTTCATAGTTCTTGCTTCCTACAATGACCAAGGTTTCCAACACAGAAACAATAGTGTATCATATTGGTTTTTATAAGACTTATACATGAAATATTTCATTATTCAGAATAAGAAATAGATGACAATTGAATAATTGTCTATATTGGACATTTCCTCTCTGGTCCACAGGGTCCTGCTTTACTTTAAAATCCTTGGGATCACCTGTGGAATTGGATGTTGTCTATCCCACATGCCACTATGACTCCATCCAAATAGTCAATGCCAAGCCAGTACACCAACTGGGTTTATCAGAAATTGGTGGTGCCAAACCAATCCCATACCTGGTTTTCCCTCTCCATTTCCAAACTAGCACATACTTCTGGGTCATCATCCAATGGAAGGAAACTACACCACGACCATTCTAGTTCAAGGCTCTACTATGGAGCCATAGGCATGCATCATCCTTTCACACATACAACAACCCTTCATACACATAAAAACCCTTCATACACATAAAAACCCTTCATACACATAGCAGCCCTTCCCCACAACCCCTCATAACACCATCTTCACTATGCTTCTTTAGTGTGTAGCACTAAATTGTATATGTTCAAGATGACCACACAATAGGGGCAAACAAACTCATTAGTACTGCTAATATGAAATTGTAAACATATTTCACAACATTCACTATCAAATACTAAAACACCAGTAATGTGTCCATTCCTTTAGGGTGTAGTCAATCTTGATAACCCTAACATAACCTAGCACTAGAAAGGTGTGCAACCCTCACTGATGTGAACTATGCAGGTCCTAATCATACTTCAAACAATCTAAAATAATATAATAAAATAGAACATGCTCTGCATATTAACACTATTAATCAGTCATGTATATTTTCAGATAGGGTTTACAGAACACTTATCCACTTCCAGATGTATCTTTCCTTCATTTCTGATGAGTGGGGGATCCCTTCTCTGAGTTGACAGTCCCTCGATTTTCCACCTCATTCCTTTTTATGTTCCATAACCCACATATGCCTTACTGGAATAATATTTACCATCTTACTCATTGTTGTTCAGGATTTATACCTTATAGTGAGGAGAGACACTACCAACTTGGGCTGGGTGATAGGTAAATACATTCATTGCATTGCATTTAGTTTCTACAAATGAAAGAGATCAAGATATCAAAATATGTACCTTTTATCGACGGTTGGTCCTAGCTTTCGCTTGATCTTCCGCTATGATTAACTTGCAACACAAAGGAAACCTTCCTTGGCGTATCATGACTATAATAAATAAGATGAATATTGAAAGCAATTAAACATCAACTATAATCAAATACTAAACCAAATGAACATACAATCCAATAGACATTCAATTTGGGTCAGGAAGGGTATTTCCACCTTGTTATTATCAAAGAAACATGAATCAGTACAAATATACCTATTCGATCAAGATGCTTCTACAACCGAGTCTTGGGCTTCTACTCTTCACTATGACCTGGGAATTCCTCCAGCGTAACAACACTTAAGGCCTTTCTTCTAGGTTTGTTCTATCTAATCCCCCTCTCATGGATCCTCCTTGTATTTATGGGACATGATAGGAAGTTGGATTCGAGAGGTGGTTGAATTGGGAGGTTGGGGAAGTTGCAGAACCATCTTCATCTAATCCCAATTCGTAATCTTAATATTTTTTTTATTTCATCTTAAGATGTGTGCGGGTTTCATACAACAACAGTAGCGCACAGAGAGCAACTTTTATGCTTTGCAACAAGCATTTGCAACTTTTTCCCAAGGTTTGCGCTGGTTGTCCTTGAGAAAAGCAACGCATCTTTTGAGATGTACGCTGGTTTGCTAGAGCAAGAGTAGCGCACATGTGCTGAAATCAAGAGAAATAGTAAATTTCTCAGCTGAAGAGTGTACTTCTGGCAACAAGTCATCTAGGTCAACCTAGCTCTTCGATCCATAGTGTCATTTTGTGTGATCGACAGAGCAATGTGATCATGGACGGAGAAGTGCAGATTTGACCTATAACAGATGCCCCCTAATGTGTGAGGTCAGAGGGAAACGGTGCCCAAAATATATTATAATTCCAAGTCAGAGGAGGAGCAAGAAACCGCAGAACCAAGTCACAAAAGTACCTGAAACAACGATCAAGGTCAACAAGGAATTACAAACTTTGACATCATATAGATGTGTAGCATGATACAACATGATCTTCGATACATAACTAGGAGATGTATATATAGCATGGCCACTGAGATACAAGTGTGGATCCATGTCAAACTGAGAGATCATAGCCATAACAATAAACTGCATCTATGTCTCATGAAGAGCCAAAATGAGTGAGGCTCAGTCTTGCACAGCTTGGGTGATAACATAAATAGGGTGATGCTATCAGAGTCCCAAGGTCTTCATCCAAACAACCCAAGGTACAAACCCTAGCCATGTGAATAAATGAGCTCAAGTCGAACATGGGGGGTATCGTTTGGTTACCGTTCATTAAAGTATACCGTTAACAAATGCGAGGACTTCCATCGGTAATGCTAATGGGGTCCAAGGTTCCTAGTACGATCCAACAAGTGTGAATAAGTGGACTTGAAGTCGAACACTTGAGGAACTTGTTGAATAAGAGACATTGATGTATTCCCATTATTCAACAGCGAAGGAAACTGCCACTGATGACTGTAATCCCCAAGGTACTAACCGAAAATATAAATTTCATTCCTATAGCATAATGAGCTGAAGTCGAGGGGAAGAAGTCCATTGGAAGGGAGGCCTTAATGCATCCTCCATCATACAACACGAGGAACACTCAAAAGGTATGAGCTGATGTGGAGTAGGACAAGTAACAAGATGAAACAAACTGACACCGGGATGGCCGACACATGAAATCAAGGTAAACTACAATATGGCCGACACATGTTGTATCCTTGAACAGTGAGCACGACACGAAGTGACTTAGGCAGTTTTCAACATGAAGGGGAAGTGATATAAGCCTGCAATGTAGGAGACTTTAACAGACCCTCCATATGGTTGGAAGAATAACCAACTGGGGGAGTAAAAACTCAGAGATCAGGTTCACCCTAAGGTTAAAAACTAATACCCAACTGTAATGATAGACTCAAATAGGTGTTCACGGACATGACTAACTTAACTGCCTTTGAAAATGAAAAGATGTGATATACCCTTCTCATCCCTTATTCTTTTTGGTAAAAGAATGTCCTTCTTGTTGTTTTAATGAGTCCAAGAAAGAAAACTAAATAATCCCAACCATGTAAAAATTTTAACGAGCCCATGGGAGGAAGACTCAGGACCTTCTTCATTATTTACAGAGTTCGAAGAAGAGATAGAAGAATACTCTATAATACTTATCTCTGGATTTTAATATCGAGCCGAGATCTGTTCTTACTCACCGGTGTTTTCAATTTTAAGGATTCTGGAAAACTTAAACAATAACTCCATACACCTACCCATGGATTTTAATATCGAGCCCGGGTTGGTATATGCTCGTTGGTGTTTTCCTGTTTATAGAGTCTGAAAAACTTAAACAATCCTCTATACACCCTCTCGTGGATTTCACATCGAGCCCGAGTAGGTGAATGCTCGCTTGGTGTTTTCATGTTTCGAGAGCCTGAAAACCCTAAAGAAGGCTCCAAAAGTCCTTTTTTGTACAGTTAGTCTCCTCCCCCAAAAAATTCTAAAACAATGAGAGAAGAACTCTTATAGCCAGGGATGACTAGAGTATACATTTTTCGTAGGTAATCCGCAAAAGTATGGAAAAGGGTTAAACTTATACTTAAGTGGATGTCGCTTCAAATCCTTTAACGAGTCTGAAAAAAAAACTATACTCGACAATCTTGTCATATTTAAAGAGTCAAACAAGAGCGTGAAAGAACTCTATAAAAATCTTTCTCGTAAATTTTTAACAAGCCCGAAAAAGTAAACTCGTGACCTCCTTACTGTTTTTAACGAGCTCAAAGGAGAGATGGAAGAATGCTCGTAGCATCCTTACTATTTTTAACGAGATCAAAGTGAAGAAGGAAGAATGATCGTAGCCTCCTTACTGTTTTTAACGAGCTCGAAGTAAAGGTGGAAGAATACTCGTATGTGGATCAATGTCCAAATGAATGGAAAACTGCATTATAGACTCTAGTAAAACTTCATCGGAAGGAAGTGTATCATCCCAGATAGAACACATATCTAAATATTCAGATGGAGTCATGACCTAATAAACTACTGGGACCCAGTCCTGAGAAGATAAACATGAATTCAGAGGTTTCTTCTCATTAGCAATTGGACTCAAGGAACAATATGCCACATAATTTAATTGTGACATGGTAGTTCCTATTGGCGAGGGATATACTTGGTCTATAGTTGGGTAATAAGAGGGATCAACAAATGTAAGCTGATCGATAGTGACAATGCTTTCGTTGTGAGGAAAATTGATCACATGAAAGAGCGTAGACACCACAGCCTGCATAGCATATACGTAATCACACCCTAGGATCATATCAAAGTCCATAGGGTCCTTTAAAACCATAAAATCAACTAAGACTGTTTTTCCACCCAACGTAATAGGTACTTGAGGCAAGAAAACCACCTGTTCACTAGGTCTTTTATCGAAAGTCAACAGCCAATTAACAACTGGAACAAGGTTAGGAAAACCTAAATATCTCCAAGCATAAGGGGATAAGATACTAACAGAGGTGTTAAATTTTTAGAATTTACTTCAATCTGATCTAGGATCTTAACTGAGAGAACAACATGTATAGCAAATCTACAGCATAACAATCATGGACACAATAATGCAAGCACACAAGAGACACAGAGTTTACTTGGGGAAAACCATAAAGGTGAAAAACCCCAATAACTTCCTCAGAGATAGATAGAGAAATGATACAACCAGAATACAAGAGATAGTCTTCTCCTAGTAGCAGAGCCTCCTCCTCCACAAGTGCGCCACTCTCCCAAGTGTGAGTGAGAGAATAGAATGTGTAAAATGAGAAATACACACTCTCTATTTATACACTAACTTGACTTGACCTTTACTCAACTAGGTCGGCCTCAACTTAACCACTTAACATAATGTTGACTGGGCCGACCCCCACTAGGGTGGTCTAATAACCCTTTGACCCACATGACTTATACAGGGCCGACCCCAACAAGGTGGTCTAATAACCCATCAAGTATAAGTTAAGACACTTACAATATAAATGACGACACTTCCGTATATAGGAATAATAACATCTCTATAGGAATACAATATACATATATGTGAAATACATTCCGAAGTTACATATACATCAACACTCCCTCTTAACTAGGAAGGTATTTCTTGACACAGGTCTTATAGCACAAGTCATCTTCTCTAGATCATCGTCACTGGATAATCGTCATTGAGTCATCATCATCGTCATTGCTGCTGCTATATTAATCAATCTCTGAATCTACTCGTCATAGGAAGTTCTGCAGAGCCAGTCCTTTTTCATACTGGATGTAGTCCCACCACCTGCAGGTCTTCATCATTTGTGCGAATGGTCTGATAGAGGTGGCCTCTCAGGACTAATTTTATGTGCGGATGCAATACCGGGAAGAGTATCCCAGGAACATTTATGTGCCTAAGCACAACCAGCAAGATCTCCCAGGACTGATTACATGCATCTCCTCCACAATACCTTTAAAGAGCATCCCAGGAACATTTATGTGCCGCAGCACGACCAGCAAGATCTCTAAAGAGAATCCCAGGACTTATTATGAGCACACAGCTCAACCTCTCGGATCTCTAGGACTGATTACATGTGGATAGACAAAACCTTTAAAGAGCATCCCAGGAACATTTATGTGCCGCAGCACGACCGACAAGATCTCGAAAGAGAATCCCAGGACTATTTACGAGCACACAGCTCAACCTCTTGGATCTCCAGGACTGATTACATGTCTCCGTAGTAATACCTCATCCCAGGACTGATTACGAGCACACAGCTCAACCTATCGGATATCTGAGGACTAATTACATACTACATAGCAATACCAGAAAGAGTATCCCAAGAACATTTATGTGCCGCAGCATGACCAGCAAGATCTCCTAGGACTGATTACATGCTATTTGCACAACCTGCCACATATCATCTTTGACCTCCAAGTATCAACCTGATACTCATGATCCAATGGATCATCATCGCACGAAGCATCATCTTGATGCTCATGATCATACTGATTATCATCACTGTACCATCCTGGTACATATCATCTGGAGCAACATCCTGAAGCTCATCATCATGATCATCCTGATCATACAATGCATCCACCTGATGCATACCAAGTATCTACCTGATACATATCATCATACATGATCCACCTGATCATACAGTGTATCCACCTGATACAAATACAAATACATGATCCACCTGATCATACAATGTATCCACCTTATACAAATACAAATACACGATCCACCTGATCATACTTGATACATATCAACAACATACATGATCTTCCTGATCATACAATGTATCCACCTGATACATATACAGATACATGTTCCAAGCATCCAACATGATGCATATACAAAATACATACAAATAATCCAATTGATCATATCCAACATCCAACGTGATGCATACATACATATACATATAAATGATCCAACTGATCATATCCAACATCATCCTGATGCATATATAGAGCAGTAACTGGAGCATCGTCCTGATGCTCATCATCCATGATCTTCCTAATCATCATAACATTGTCTTCTTCAGATCATCTCGTCGTCGACGAAGCACAGCCTAGATGCACATCATCCAGTACTTACACCATCGACATGGGAGAACACATCTACCACCATTCAGGGAAGGCTCCAGCCCTTACTTTTTCACCATGGGAGAACACATCTACCACCATGTGAAAAATGGCTTCAGCCTTTACATCTACACCATGGGAGAACACATCTACCACCACGTGAGAATGGCTCAGCAATTACATCACGACCATGGGAGAACACATCAACCATGTCAGAAAAGCTCATGTGCATCTGCATCTTCCAGACTCGTCACTTCCCTTTGGAAGGAACCTTGATTTGAAGTGCACCAAGCCTCTCTCTGAAGTACTCAAAAGTGCACTCTGGCCAACGGCTTGGTCAATACATCTGTAACCTACTCATCCAACGCAACATACTCTGCTTTGGCTATACTCAGTGCTACGCAGGACTGATTCCTACTAAACCAAGAGATCACACCTGATCCCATACTGAAGCAGCACCCAGGAGTGCTCTTCTTATCTGCAGCACTGCCTGCCCAGTCTGAATCAACATAACCCTACTGGTTAAACTTTTGATTCGCGTCATACTTGAGCCCATAGTCAACCGTACCCTTCAGGTACCTCAGAATATGATTTACAGCAACCAGGTGAACACTCCTCAGATCTATCAGGAACTGGCTCAATGTGTTCACCACAAAGCAAATATCTGGTCTCGTGTTCGCCAGGTACATCAAGGACCCAATCATCTGACGATACACAGTGACATCAACAGGATCAGATGAAGCATCATACAGAAGCTTCAGGTTCGATGCCATAGGTGTGGCCATAGCCTTGCAGTCCGTCATCTCGAACCTCTTCAGGATATCTACTGCATACTTCCCTTGTCCAAGGAAGATTCCATCTGCACTCTGCCACACCTCCATGCCAAAAACAAATAGTGCATAATCCCCAAGTTCTTCAACTCGAACTCGGTAGCAAGCTTCCGCTGCATGTCGACAATCAATCTATCCTCACCTGTTACAAACAGGTCATCCACATAGTAGTATCACTGGATTTCCTTCCTCAACCTTGTAGTAAAGGTTGGAATCCGCTTTATTCTTGGTAAATCCCAAACTGGATAGAAAGTTTTCTATCCTACCATACCAAGTTCTGCACATATATGACTCCCTATCATGTGTCTCAGAACCAAGTGGCTACACCACATACACTTCTTCTTCAACTACACCATTCAAGAAAGTGTATCTTCCTCTTCATCACTGCAACATGCTTGATCTTGTAGATCCTCTTGGAAGTCACTACAGACTCCCCTTCAGTCACTACAGACTCCCCTTCAGGTCTTGGGACGACATCTCAAACATATTCGTGATCGACTGGTACTCCTCGATCATGGCATTCTTCCCAAATCCTGGGAACTTCAATATCTTCAATATTTTCAATAGATAACTTTATTGCTGAACAAATGTTGTAGTCCTTCTTTTGTAGGTGATGGTATACGATCTTTCCTACACAACAAGTTAAATTGCATGATTAGAAAATATCTCATAGTTTTTAGAACAAATTCTTACACATAAAGAAATATGTCATACAGTCATGCAATTATCTTAGCCAATGCTCCAATACAACATCTATCCATATTCTGTAACTTTCTAGATGCCTTCCAATCTCTACCAGAACATTTTTAAGAGTGTGCACAACTCCTAACATGTCAGCAAAGAGGTTTTATTCTAGATGAGTAGCACTGGAATGTTGTATAGTTCCATAGACCACTTACCCATGTATATTAGTAGTATACTGTTCATCAATGCAACTATTCTAATATGCATAATACACAACCTAATTCTAGGAACATAAGCATATACATCATTGAATAACATTATGTAAGAAATGACAATTCAAATACTTATCTTTGTTTGGTTGCTGGGTGGACTCCCTCTGAATATTTGCAACTCCATTTTGATGTGGATTATGAGCAGTGGTTAACTCCCTCTGAATATATGCATCCTTGTAGAAACTACTGAAGTGTGCTCCTTTGCTTTCTTGCAGGAACAACTGGAGTGTGCTCCCTCTTGATCTTTGCTTCCTGGATTACCTGTCCTTGAACTTACATCCATCCTTAATCACTATGCATGCTTATTAGTATCATCATTGTGTTATGCTTGAGGTCTCATACATAATCACACATTTATTAGTATAATCTTAATACTATCAAAACACAATAATCTTAAACATATATAGTCATGATCATTCACCGATAATAAACATTAGTATTCAAGGTTTCAGGGAAGTCTTCTTTTACTCATGCATATTTTTATTTGATCATAGGACTCTTCTTATTAGTTAAGTCATCAATGCATAAACCCGTGATTACTCAAACCTATACCTTCATGATTCTTCTGGTTAGTCATATCATCAATTATGGTAAGAAACATAATATGCATATAGCCATGACTATTCAAACCTATGACTTCATGAATAATCATTATCAACAACACAACAGTATAAGATCCTAACACAAGGTAGGATTCTAGCTTGATATAGGAAAAACATACTTGGATTAGCATGCTAGCTAGTTATGTCTAACATACCCGCATAATGTCTTCTGGTTCTCTTCAGTTACTTGTGCTAGTAACCTGCATGTCTCATAAGTTATCCATTGTAGAACCAAGTTATACATACCTCGTAAGTAGATCTTCTAAGTGATCCATGACAATGGATGAATCTTTGTCATCATGATCATGTGTTCTTGAACTAGAACATGATTTGTCTTTCTTGGTGTACCTTTCATGTTAGCAGACAACATAAACCTCATACAACACCATAATGCATTAGTACAATCATAAGTGTCAACACCCTAATCAACGAATATCTTCTATTATGCATTCATAATTTTGTTAAGGTGATACGACAAATCTAAAATCAAGATTGTACTAACCGTAATAACATGAAGAAAAACATACCATAAACTTAATCATGAACAAATCTCGAAACATACCTCAATGAGTCATACCTGTCAAGATTGCTTGTAATCTTCTTATGGAAGGCCTTCGCCTCATGTCCCTCTAAGACAGGAACTTCTTCACTTATGTAGGTGACCAATCCATCTTCTTCTAGGATTAACCCAATCCACTTGATTTGCAAGAACTAGACCTGGAGCTAGATTAGGGTTTGTCAGAGAAACCCCAAAAATTCAAACTTTGAATTTCAAACTTCCAAAAGGATAGAAATATGCACCTTGATGAGCTGATCAAGCTGGTATATTCAGAATTTGAAAACTGCAAAGTTTCACTCCTCAATTTTGCCTTTGAAACTTCCGGATTCACTAGACGTGACCCCGAACTAGGGTTTGATGAAGCCCACTCTTATACCCAATCAAAAGGTTTGATCCAAAGCTCTAAGCTTCTATTTTTCTGAGGAGCTTCCAGCCGTGGTCATAGATTTCAAAAATTCCCATTTTTGCAGAAGCCCTAATTTTCCACTTTTCCGATCAAAGTCCCAAACTAGGGTCTGATCAAGCCTGGCCTTCTGCCCAACTAAAAATTATGATCTTGGTCTCTAAATTTCGATTTTGATGGGTAGCATCCAGCCGTAGTCTCCGATTACAAAAATTTCAACTTTCTCGAAAGCCCTAAATTCCGGAAGCCATGAATGAAGGTGCTCAAAAATAATTATGTTTTGACAGAAATATGTACCTGATTGTTTCTGGTGTAACTTCGAACTTTTCGATCCACAGGGTTTGAAATTTTTTTTTGAGATATCCCGACCTGTTATCTTTCCATACCGATAGGTCTGACCTCAATTGGATTCTCTGAGAGAGAGTTATGCCAAGTGTCGCAACGTGACCTGTTTATGGGATAATACAGGAGAGCAAACGTGTACGGTGTGCCACGTGTCACTAGTTCCACTTCGGCCTCTGAAATTTTTTCTTGAGATAGCTCGACCTATTATCTTTCCATATCAATAGGTCTAACCTCAATTGGATTCTCTGAGAGAGATTTATTCCAAGTGTCGCAACGTGACCTGTTTATGGGATAATACAAGAGAGGGAACTTGTATGGCGTGCCACGTGTCATTGGTTCAATTTCGGCCTCTAAAACATTTTCTTGAGATAGTACAGTCTGTTTACTACCTATGAATTTTTACAAAATTTCATTTGGAGCTTCCTAGCCCAAGTTATGACCTTTTTCCCAAGGTCACCTGATTTTGACTCAGATCTAGAAGAGGCATAAACCCTATATTGTACAGATCATAAATCACAAAGTACAACGAATTAGAGGCTTTCCTTTGGACACAAGGTACATGGGGATCCGATCTTCGACCTGTAAAAGTTTCAGATCCGAAACTTTCGCCAAAATGGATTTATAGAAAAAGTGCTATGATGACTGGTTTTTGCTATATCAAGCCCTAGCATCGTAAGTGCAACAAGTGTCATACATGCCATATCATGCCTTCTTTCAGGCTAGCTCTGATACCATGTTAAATTTTTAGAATTTACTTCAATCTGATCTAGGATCTTAACTGAGAGAACAACATGTACAGCAAATCTACAACATATCAATCATGGACACAATAATGCAAGCACACAAGAGACATAGAGTTTACTTGGGGAAAACCATAAAGGTGAAAAACCCCAATAACTTTCTCAGAGATAGATAGAGCAATGATACAACCAGAATACAAGAGATAGTCTTCTCCTAGCAGCAGATCCTCCTCCTCCACAAGTGCACCACTCTCCAAAGTGTGAGTGAGATAATAGAATGTGTAAAATGAGAGATACACACTCTCTATTTATACACTAACTTGACTTGACCTTTACTCAACTAGGTCGGCCTCAACTTAACCACTTAACATAATGCTGACTGGGCCGACCCCCACTAGGGTGGTCTAATAACCCTTTGACCCACATGGCCGACCCCCAATAGGGTGGTCTAATAACCCTTTGACCCACATGACTTATACAGGGCCAACCCCAACAAGGTGGTCTAATAACCCATCAAGTATAAGTTACGACACTTACAATATAAATGAGGACACTTACGTATAGAGGAATAATAACATCTCTATAGGAATACAATATACATATATGTGAAATACATTCCGAAGTTACATATACATCAACACTCCCTCTTAACTATGGAAATCTCAGAACTTATTACGTGCATCACAAAACCTTAAAAGAGTCTCTTGACTAGCAAGAACCCTAAAGAGCATCTGAGGCCTTTTTCATCCTATCCAAATCTCCAGGACTTATTACATGTGACCCCACCACAAACCTCGAAAGAGAATCCCAGGACTGATTACGAGCACAAGGCTCAACCTATCGGATCTCCCAGGGCACAAATTACATGTGGTCACCACAAAACCTTGAAAGAGCATCCGAGGACTGATTACAAGCACAAGGCTCAACCTATCGGATCTCCCAGGGCACAAATTACATGTGGTCATGGAAAAACCTTGAAAGAGCATCCCAGGACTGATTACAAGCACACGGCTCACCCTATCGGATCTCCCAAGGCACAAATTACATGCCATAGGACAAAACCTCGAAAGAGCATCTACCAAATATCCCAGGGCACAAATTACATGCCATAGGAAAAACCTCGAAAGACTATCTGCAGATCTCCCAGGGCACAAATTATATGTCCTCCCAAGCAAAACCTCGAAAGAGAATTTTCCAGATATCCCAGGGTACAAATTACATGCCATAGGCAAAACCTCGAAAGACTATCTGCAAATCTCCCAGGGCACAAATTATATGCTTATCTGCACAACCTGTTCCATGGCCACAGAGTATCAACCCGATACTCACCATACATCATCCTGATCATCATCACTGCAACATCCTACTGCATGTCATCTGGAGCAACATCCTGAAGCTCGTCATCCATGATCATCCTGATCATACAATGCATCTACCTGATGCATACCAAGTATCTACCTGATACATATCATCATACACGATCCACTTGATCATACAATGCATCCACCTGATACAAATACAAATACATGATCCACCTGATCATCCCTGATACATATCAACATACATGATCCACCTGATCATACAATGTATCCACCTGATACATATACAGATACATGGTCCAAGCATCCAACATGATGCATATACAAAATACATACAAATGATCCAACCGATCATATCCAGCATCCAACATGATGCGTACATACATATACATATAAATGATCCAACTGGTCATATCCAACATCCAACATGATGCGTACATATATAAATGATCCAAGTGATCATATCCAACATCCAACATGATACGTATATAAAGCAGTAACTAGAGCATCGTCCTGATGCTCATCATCCAGCGCTTACATCCACAGCCATGTGAAGGATCCTCCTTCCAACATGCTTCGTCAGCACATCTGCAATCTGCTCGTCCGTCACAATGTACAAGAGCTTCACAGCTCCTCTCTGCACCATATCCCTGATATAGTGATATTTGATCTCTATGTGTTTCGACCTGTCATGAAACACTGGGTTCTTGGACAGCTTCACACAACTCTAGTTATCACAAAAGATACTAGTAGCATCCAACAGGAGATCAAATAACTCATACAATAGCTTCCGTAGCCATACTACCTCACAACTAGCTGAACAGGCTGCAACATACTCTGCCTCAGCTGTACTCAGTGCTATGCAGGACTGCTTCCTGCTAAACCAAGAGGTCACACCTGATCCCATACTGAAGCAGCACCCAGATGTGCTCTTCCTATCTGCAACACTGCTTTCCCAATCTGAATCAATATAACCCTGCAGGTTAAACTTTTGATTCGCATCATATTTGAGCCCATAATCAACTATACCCTTCAAGTACCTCAGAATATGCTTTACAGCAACCAGGTGAACACTCCTCAAATCTGTCAGGAACTGGCTCAATGTGTTCACCGCAAAGCAAATATCTAGTCTCATGTTCATCAGGTACATCAAGGACCCAATCATCTGATGATACATAGTGACATCAACTGGTTCAGATGAAGCATCACACAGAAGCTTCAGGTTCAATGCCATAGCCTCACAGTCCATCATCCCGAACCTCTTCAGGATCTCTACTACATACTTCCCCTGTCCAAGGAAGATTCCATCTGAACTCTGCCACACCTCCATACCTAGAAAGTGGTGCATCATACCCAAGTTCTGCACATATATGACACCCTGTCATGTGTCTCAGAACCAAGTGGTTGATTTACATACACTTCTTCTTCAACTACACCATTTAAGAAAGTTGTCTTGAAATCCATCTGGTGTATCTTCTAGTTCATCACTTTTATATTTCTCTATGCTACCATCTGCAGCATGCTTGATCTTGATAGATCCATATGGAAGTCATAACAAACTTCCCTTCAGGTCTTGGGACTACATCCCAAACATCATTCTTCATGATCAACGGATCATGGCATTCTTCCCATATCCTGGGAACTTCAATATCTTCAATAGATAATTTTGTTGCTGAACAAATGTTGTAGTTCTTCTTTTGTAGGTGATGGCATACGATCTTTCCTACACAACAAGTTAAATTGCATGATTAGAAAACATCTCATAGTTTTCAGAACAAATTCTTACACATAAAGAAATATGTCATACAGTCATGCAATTATCTTAGCCAATGCTTCAATACAACATTTATCCATATCCTGTAACTTTCTAGATGCCTTCCAATCTCTACCAGAACATTGTTAAGAGTGTGCACAACTCCCAACATGTCAGCAAAGAGGTTTCATTCTAGATAAGTAGCAATGGAATGTTGTACAGTGCCATATGCCACTTACCCATGCATATTAGTAGTATATTGTTCATCAATGCAACTATTCTAATATGCATAATACACAACCTAATTCTAGGAACATCAGTATATACAATATTGAACAGTATTATTTAAACAATAAAATATGCAAGTAATGACAATTCAAATACTTATCTTTGTTTGTTTGTTGGGTTGACTCCCTCTCAGTCTTTGCTTCTTTTCTGCAACTCCATTCTTATGTGGATTGTGAGAAGTGATCAACTCCCTCTGAATATCTGCATCCTTGCAGAAACTACTGAAGTGTACTCCTTTGCTTTCTTGCAGGAACAATTGGAGAGTGCTCCCTCTTGATCTTTGCTTCCTGGATTACCTGTCCTTGAACTTACATCCATCCTTAATCACTATGCATGCTTGTTAGTATCATCATTGTGTTATCCTTGAGGTATCATACATAATCACACATTTATTAGTATAATCTTAATACTATCAAAACACAATAATCTTAAACATGTATATTCATGATCATTCACAGATAATAAACATTAGTATTCAAGGTTACAAGGAAGTCTTCTTTTACTCATACACATTCTTATTTGATCATAGGACTCTTCTGGTTAGTTGAATCATCAATCAAGATTAAAGATATAATATGCATAAAACCTGTGATTATTCAAACCTATACCTTCGTGATTCTTCTGGTTAGTCATATCATCAATTATGGTAAGAAACAAAATATGCATACAACCATGATTATTCAAACCTATGACTTCATGAATAATCATTATCAACAACAAAACAGTATAAGATCCTAACACAAGGTAGGATTCTAGCTTGATATAGGAAAAACATACCTGGATTAGCATGCTAGCTAGTTATGTCTAACATACCCGCATAATGTATTCTGGTTCTTTTCAGTGACTTGTGCTAGTAACCTGCATGTCTCATAAGTTAACGATTGTAGAACCAAGTTATACATACCTCGAAAGTAGATCTTCTATGTGATCCATGACAATGGATGAATATTTGTCTTCATGTCACCATGAGCATATGTTCTTGAAGTAGAACATGATTTGACTTTCTTGGTGTATCTTTTGTGTTAGCAAACAACATAAACCTCATACAACATCACAATGCATTAGTACAATCATAAGTGTCAAAACCTTAATCAATGAATATCTTCTATTAAGGTGATACGACAAGTCCAGTAATTAATCAAGATTGTACCGTAATGATATGAAGACAAACATATGAGAAACTTAACCATGAAACATACCTGTAAGCCATACCTGTCAAGATTTCTTGTAATCTTCTTATGGAAGGGCTTAACCTCATCTCCCTTTGAGACAGGAACTTCTTCACTTATGCAGGTGACCAATCCATCTTCTTCTAGGATTAACCCAATCCACTTGATTTGCAAGAACTGGACGTGGAGCTGGATTAGGGTTTGTCAAAGAAACCCCAAAACTTCAAACTTTGAATTTCAAACTTCCGAAAGGATAAAAATATGCGCCTTGATGAGCTGATCAAGTTGGTATATTCAAAATTTGAAAACTGCAAAGTTTCACCCCTCAAAATTGCCTTTTAGATTTCCAGATTCACTAGGAGGACCCTGAATTAGGGTTTGAGTTTCCCAGAGCTTCACCCAACCAAAAGATTTGATTCAAAAGTCTAAGCTTTGATTTTTCTGAGGAGCTTCCAGCCGTGGTCACAGATTTCCAAAATTCCAATTTTTGCAGAAGCCCTAATTTTCCATCTTTCCGATCAAAGTCCCGAACTAGGGTTTGATCAAGCCCGGCCTTCTACCCAACCAAAAAATATGATCTTGATCTCTAAATTTCGATTTTGATGAGTAGCATCCAGCCGTGGTCTCCGATTACAAAAATTCCAACTTTCTCCAAAGCCCTAAATTCCGAAAGCTATGAATGAAGGTACTCAAAAATAATTCCGTTTTGACAGAAATATGTACTTGATTGTTTCTGGTGTAACTCCAAACTTTTCGATCCACCGGGTCTGAAAATTTTTCCTGAGATAACCAAACCTGTTATCTTTCCATCCCGATAGGTCTGACCTTAATTGGATTCTCTGAGAGAGAGTTATGCAAAGTGTCGCAACGAGACCTGTTTATGGGATAATACAGGAGAGCAAACTTGTACGTCCTGCCACGTGTCACTGTTTCAACTTCGGCCTCTGAAAAAGTTTCCTGAGATAGCCCGAACTGTTATCTTTCCATCCCGATAGGTCTAACCTCAATTGGATTCTCTAAGAGAGAGAGTTATGCCAAGTGTCGCAACGTGACCTATTTATGGGATAATACATGAAAGCGAACTTGTATGGCGTTCCACGTGTCACTGGTTCAACTTCGGCCTCTAAAAAATGTTCCTGAGATAGTAAAGTCTGTGTACTACCTGTCACTTTTTACGAAATTTCATTTGGCACTTCCTAGCCCAAGTTATGACCTTTTTCCCAAGGTCACCTGATTTTGACTCAAATCTTGAAGAGGCAGAAACCCTATATTGTACAGATCATAAATCACAAAGTACAACGAATTAGAGGTTTTCCTTTGGACACAAGGTACATGGGGATCTGATCTTCGACCTGTAAACGTTTCAGATCCGAAAAATTTGCCAAAATGGATTTATAGCGAAATTTCTACGATGACTGGGTTTTTCTATATCAAGCCTTAGAATCGTAAGTGCAACAAGTGTCATACATGCCATATCATGCCTTCTTTCAGGATAGCTTTGATACCATGTTAAATTTTCAGAATTTACTTCAATTTGATCTAGGATCTTAACTGAGAGAACAACATGTACAACAAATCTACAACATATCAATCATGGACACAATAATGCAAGCACACAAGAGACACAGAGTTTACTTGGGGAAAACCATAAAGGTGAAAAACCCCAATAACTTTCTCAGAGATAGATAGAGCAATGATACAACCAGAATACAAGAGATAGTCTTCTCCTAGCAGCAGATCCTCCTCCTCCACAAGTGCGCCACTCTCCAAAGTGTGAGTGAGAGAATAGAATGTGTAAAATGAGAGAGACACACTCTCTATTTATACACTAACTTGACTTGACCTTTACTCAACTAGGTCGGCCTCAACTTAACCACTTAACATAATGCTGACTGGGCCGACCCCCACTAGGGTGGTCTAATAACCCTTTGACCCACATGGCCGACCCCTAATAGGGTGGTCTAATAACCCTTTGACCCACATGACTTATACAGGGCCAACCCCAACAAGGTGGTCTAATAACCCATCAAGTATAAGTTACGACACTTACAATATAAATGAGGACACTTCCTTATAGAGGAATAATAACATCTCTATAGGAATACAATATACATATATGTGAAATACATTCCGAAGTTACTTATACAACAACATACTCATGCTAAAAAACAATGCATCACTTTCATACCATTTATCTTTCGGAATTCACGTCCCATAGGTACTCCCACCTCGTAGGATCTAGCTACCACTTAACTCTTTTAACCTATAGGTTAGTCTCCAAACACAAGATCGAGAAATCGTGCAATCATTGATATGTATATACATCTCATTACTAATGAAAAATAATGTAAATCATTTTCTATGTACCATGCACCTAGTATCATATCCGTACATTCAATATATATAACTTTAACTTGGTATCCATGTACCCATCATTTATTAAATTTGCAGGCTAAAGACATAATCAAAATATGAACATAATTCATAGCATTAACATCACACATAGCTATATAAATTCCGCAAAATAATAAATCCATATGTTCACAGTGTCATCAAACTAACAAAGTCTCACAATAATAAGCAAATACAACATATATTGATAGTTCAAGTCATAAAGTCAAAACAGGGCATTACACTCAAGATTTTGGAAAATAAGGGAGATAGGATTATGATCTCAAACTCCTAAAGTAATGACGTAGGAATAGATGGACGCATTTTCTAGCTTAAAATCACTATGAATTAAGAGGTGGTCCAACTATGTAGCGATTTACCCTGAGCCCACCCAACAATTGGTCCAATTGTATTTTGTTTGTTTGGGCACAATATCCATAAGGTCCCATTCAATAATCAAGCTTTCCATTTTTCCCCTAAACTTGTCCTACATAATAGAGCTACCCACTTCTCTTTTAACAAGATCAATACATTGAAATCACCAACAACAATGTTATTTTTGTCCATGCCCTAATCCTTCATCTCTATTAAAAAAAATAGAACTTCATCTTCTCTCCATACTGCGAAGGAGGATATACATTGAAGATTGTGATGTATTTCCCAAACTCCTTGTTCAACAAAATGATGAAAATCTAGTCCTAGGATGATTGATGGAATGCGACCTAAAAAATAGTTGAAACCCAAATAGTGCTCAACCCCTTGACTACTCCTCAAGCACTTACTGTTATACCAAATCTATTCCAACACTTTCCACCTATTTCATGATTTTCTTTCTCTTCCTTTTTGGTGTACTAGATAAGAAAGATGGTAGGATTTTCCATTCTTATTAGGTATTTGATAGATTCCATTCTACTTACACTAGCTAGTTCTCTACAATTCCAGGAGACAACTATCTATGTTTAGCTAATGATGTTTGTGATCCATCGCCAAAGGGATCCACCAAATTCTACATTTTGGGAATTCTAGTGAAGTATTTTTACACTAAATCTAAAACACCTTTCAATAGATGTTTGTAACCCTATACTTTTTTTCTTTCATTGTGGTTTCTATTTTTGGTGACCATTCCACTTCAAGTGGAAATGATCTTGACCTGAAATGAGATTGTTTTTTGTGAAAAGTACTAATTGTTGCGATGGTAGATCCAAAGGTATAGAGCTTGAAGAAAATTATTTTATTATTAATTGAGATGAGACAAGTTCAAATTGAGGTTGGGTTGAAGCTTCAAGTTCATACCAGTGTTGGATTGAGGCTTTAGGAGGTGGATTGGGATCCTCTTGAGAGAGAATGGTGAATTTATTGACTGAAGGGGGTAAATATCTAGAGGATTTAGTGATTGGAGGTACATAAGTGCCAAGGGATTGGGATCCCTTTTCAACTTGTTTCCAATTGGCTTGTTTTTCCATGGAGGACGCAAAGGGGTTGCTTATTTTCAATCCTTTTTAAAGTTACCATATTTATGTTAGGTCTTGCATTTGAATGGGATTTGTTCATAGTCAAGGTTATGGGTATGAATCCAACTGTCAAGGGATTTATTAATGTCCTTAGGATGCCCTTTCTCTAGTTAAATTCCACATAGATATTGGCATAGGTGAACAATGTTGGCTTAGGCTCATATCTACCTATATATCATCCCAATGAATTTGAAATAACAACTAAGTGATCATTGCTCTATTAGTGAAGGAGAAAATTATGTAAATGAACCTAGACCAACACGACTAAGGGAATGCATACCTCTAGACTCAAATCAAGTGTCCATATGTTCAACTACACACCTCTTGGGCCCATGAAGAAGCGGACAATTTTTAATATCAAATATCTATCTTCTTTTTTTCCTTTAAAGAGAAATGCATAGTATCCTTGTCTACAAAAATAGTGAAATAGGTTTCCTTGACGTAGATATTTCCAGTTCTTCATGAACCATCCATCCATTTCTTTGGGACAAGGCCAATGGCCGGTAGAATGAACTATGATGTTGCACTTAGCTAAATCTAGGGTTTTTTGGTAAGATGTTGTAGAAGGAATCTCAACTTTGGGAATGTCAGTTGCTCGTTGACAAATCAAGAGGGAGCATGAGAGGATTTGGGAGGCTTTCTAATGGAAGAAATATGAACCTAAAATCTATCATCTTTAAAGGAAGGGGGTCAAGGAGGAGCACCCTCCTCAAATCCACGATCAGGAGGGATCTTACAATAAGGAGAAATCAACAATCTATGGAGGGAAGAAAATGAGGGGTGCGGAGTTTGGAATTTAAAAGTGTGGCCATTTTTAAATTTTTACAATGAAATATTTTATGGAAATTACTTTAATTATAAGTTATACATGAAGTTCTACTCACTCAAAACTATAAAGTATTACAAAATCAAAATAAATACCATAAGGATAAAAGATCCAAATAAAAGGTAAGGAAAATTCTCAAGAAAAATTTAATTAACACTTTGCTTATAGAAATTAAGCAAAAAATAAAAACAATTGAAAATTTTGAAAACAAAAGTATAAGTTGTCAAGAAAGAAGTATCCATTGACCTAATTAAATCAAGGATATTTTTGGATGTTGAGCTGTAAACAATTATGAATAAGTAAGCATCAATGAATTCAATCCAAGATAAAAGTCCAAGTATCATCATTAATGATTATCAATGATAGACAAAATGACACAAGGTTACGACAAAACAATAAAGCATAAAGTGTATTAGGTGAATACTAAAACTAAGATCAAGAATATTTAGGTTGCAAGGATGCCCTATAGACATCCAAATCACATGAACCATTGCACCAACTAATCATATTATCATCATTGTTCTGACAATGACTATTCTACATATATTATCCAATTATCTCATTTCTAATGCAACCTGATCTCAATATCGAAGTCGTCCTCAAAATTACAATTCAAGTTGTAAGTGTGTCCAATAACCCTATCAACAAAGAATCCCATAGAAGATTAACATAGGATGGATCGATTCATTTTCAATCATAGTAGCATAATTGGGTCGTATTGGACTTTCCTATAGGGAAATTTGGAGGGAGCATGGAAATCGACGAATATTCGATGTAGTACGAATACAATATGGTCAATGTATTGTTGACCACAAATTCATATGGTTAAAAGCGAGAAGCAATACAAAATGGACTAGCCGATGAGTTACATGGTGATTTTAAAATCAAGTTTGAAATATTTCGAAATCGTAATGATATATATTAAGATGGTTTATCAATGAGATTATCAAATCTTTAACTCTGTAGACAAGGTTTAAACTTGGATGTCGAAATTCTACGCAATTTCAGTACTGATCGAACAGGAGAATATGTGGGTCCTTCTTAATGAATGGATGGAACCTACATGATGTCAATGTTGTTCTACCTTTAATTTTTATTTATGTTTTTTGTGAAGGATTTATTTACATTTTAGATAATGCAAGCTTTATTTAGACATGTAGGCTTTCACATTAATATTAAGAAGAATATTTATTTTCACAAGTGCTACCTTCTTTTAATATTATTTGGAAAACATGTTTTTCTAATCTATAAGCAACCTACTACTCTAATTTTTTCTATATTAGATTTTTTTGTTACGTAGTTTTTCAATATCAAATCATATTCGTATATGTATTGTACTCGAGTTATGCTACTATGTTTTCAATTTTACAATGTGGTTTTATAGATTTGAATATATATTTGTTAAGTTTTTTAGTTGATTCATGGTTGAAGCATTTCAATAAAGAACAACTTGCAATATACCTAGATTATTTTTATATTAATTAGTAACCATAAGACATGTTATCCCTGCACCATTAGAAAGGCAATGCAGATCACTAGTTTAGACAAACTTGTATATCATGCTTTATAGTAATGGCTACAACTACGTTCTTTTAGGGGCACATGTAGCTTTGAAATTCGGAGCGTAATGAACAAGTAATTTTTTTACATATTATAATGAATTGTTATTATTTCATTCATTCATCCAAATAAAATACATTCATTCTCGAACTTTTATGCGTTAGAATGGGAAAACGCGGGATGGCGTCCAATTAACTTCGTAATGTTACACCATAACTTAAAAATTATAATATCATTATAAAACTTTATTTTAGCGTCAACCACCATCCACATTATTAAAGTACCTTAGACATAACAAGATTCTCGATCTTTATTAAAGGAAATAAATAAATTATTAACTTTTTAAATATTACTACAAATACCTTTCAAAATTTTATAATCGTTATGGCGAATAAGTTATAATAGATGTGAATTGAATAATGTGAGTGAGTTGAAGGAGAATATTTTGTTTGGATTCATGTCCACCATTCAAAATCATATTTTATTTTATTTTCATTAAAGTTATTATAAAGTCTCGTTATGATTATCATCTACCGTACAAAATGACTTTTGGTCACCATAGACTTTTGCTATATATATTTCATATTTAATTTTAAAGGTGCTTGCAAGTTTGTTACAATGAAAATGACTTTCTTTATGTAAGAATACAAATGTCATGATCATGATGAAGTGACATGGCAATAGGTGAGTTATTGGCATCTGCCCATATTTCCATGTCCAGAGACTATGCCTTCAATTATCCAGTAATATTATAATTTATATATCATTTCGGAAATCAATGAGACATGCATATATTATCAAAAAAACAGATATATATGGATGATTTGACTCGCACTGATAACTTAGGTTGGGGAATAGGTATACAATAATTACAAACCCTACTCAAACTCTAGTAAGGGAAAGTAAGTTAGTTTTTGACTATTTTTACAATTTTTGTAAGATATGTTGTACAATTTAATGGCTTGGTTGTGGACATGAAAAAATATTAACTTTCATTATTTTCTAATTTTGTTTTCATCAATCAATGTTGGGTTAGTGGATGATAAAGGTCTTGTTGATTCTGTATTCTTTGTATATTACGAAGAAGATAAAGATATTAATTATGTTTCAAAGTTTGAATTATTCACTTCATGATTTCTGATTACTTCATGTTAAGGGTTTTCCCCTGGAACTACTTGCAAAGAAGAGGGAGACATTGAATTCGTATCCATGTCACTATTTTCAAAGGGAGGGTTGGGCATTTTAGTTGGTGATAAAAGTGTTATCACTTTACAAGATGTTTTAGACATGTTTCAAATTGGTTTTTTCTTTAATGGTTGTCATCATTTAGGTTTATTGATTTTACCATTTATCGTGGAGGAATTAAGATCATTGGATATGAATTCTTTGTATGGTTTTTCAATGGACAAATCCTATATCAAAAAGTGGCGATCTTATAATCTAAGATATTTAGTGATAGTCTTCAAGCTATAACCATGATATGGTCATGTACACATTTTCTCATGTCAACCCTTAGATACATTATGGAAGATATGACAATTCCTTTGCCAACCTAGCTAGAGTCAATTTTGATCAATTTAATAAGACGAATTTCGATATTTGTTAAAAATCGGGGAGATTTTACAATATCAACCAAATTAGAGTTGTAGAGATAAACACTTTCGCTAGGTTGGAGTCTAAGAACCATGGTTGGAAGAAAATCCCAACATTATCCTAGAACCATGTTCATATTTCCAGGATCAATTTTTTCTCTTTCGGATTGTTAAAAATGAGAATGCAAAGGCCTCACGAGGAAAGGTTCACTGTCATTTTGTTGTACCATTTAGGAGTAAGCCCTTTGAGAAGATCTATAGAAATTGGCCAAGATCCATTAAATCTACAAATGATGGTGTGCTCTAATTAGTGTTTGACTACCTCATCAAGCACCGATGACTCTACCTTTAATTATGGGATAACTAGGTAGGCATATGCATGCAAGCAAATACTACCCAAGTGATTCCTCTATGATTCTAAGACACTATAATGGGTTCACAACTAAGAATCGTGGTATTTGTTACCTTTGCAAGGCAGGCAAGGTAGGCCTAATTTCTCCATAATAAAATCGCTTAATAGAGGAGTCTTAAGATCCAAAGGAGATGAGTATTTATTTTGTACTCCTTTGAAACAACAAGGCATGCTGAAGAGATCATAACATTGCTTCAAACTCCTCTATGAAGACATAAGCACTAAGAACATGGTGTAATCCTTTTAGATGTTATAATCAAAGAAGATCACTTGTTGATATCAATTAGAGATTATCAACCTTTAATGGACATTGAAAGTCCCTTCCTTATATTATATATTACCCTAAAAATTAAACACAAATTCCAATGTCTTTATCATGAAATTGATAATGATCCCAAAGAGGATTTTTATCAAATCTATGTAGTTACTCTTCTATTATTAAAATTAAAATATTCTAGTTCACATTGTACCATACAATGGGAAACCTCCTCTTTGTGCTTAGAGATATTTTACCAATAATTAACACGGTTTCATCATTTTCTTAACTTGGTCTTTCTTTTTCACAAGAACTTCAAAACCTATAATTTGAAAATAATAATGTCTGGATGTTGACCAAGCACTATTACAACAACCATTCTCTAATTTTTTTCCAATAATGAATACATATAGAAATGATGATCTCAACTATAATAACCTTAACTTTTAATTTGAAAACGTACTATGTAAACTACTAGATATTATTGTTGTATATGGGTGACTATACCACCTCATATTTTTGTCTCATATTTTTATCATATTTTTATCACCTTACTGGACCAATATTTTGATATTCCAAATGGAGAACTAATTCTCCAAGCCCTTATAATGCAAGTGAGATAGCCATGCCATAAAAGGAATCAAGTCACCTGGCATGCGAGATAGCCATGCCATAAAAGGAATCAAGTCACCTGGTATGGCTAATTCATAACAGGGATTACAAGTATGTTGAAATGGAGGCACAAAAGCATTAAATTGAAAGCTTGGTAAAATCAATTTTATGTCGGTGCACCATGGGAATAAAATGAAAAGAATTTTAAAACCGAAGAATGTTCTCAAGAAAATAGCACCATGATTAAGTAATTTGAGTGAACCTTGCGTAAATGTACAATAATAGCTATGAACACACCATCTTTAAAGCGTACCCAAAATGGTACTACAAGAGTACGACCCAATGGAACGATCCCCATGTAAAGTTTTCTAAATGAATATTTCGAAAGATAAATTAATTATAAGGATTATTTATGTTTGGTCCTTAAAATTAAGCTAGTCATGATTATATATAGAGAGGAACATGTTTGTCACTTAAAAAATAAAAATATATATATAATTTTTTAAAACAATTAAAGAATTATTTTTCATTTTTATTATCAGTGCGAGAGTTAATAGATTTAATGTGAGAATGATTACTTTTAAATATTAATAAATCTTATATGTTTAAGCATTGCTACATGGTACCATTTAACTTTTTTAAAATTCTTATTTATATTTTTATTAATTTTTTTTATTATATACAAATTGATTATATATAACTACATTATAGCAAAGTTTGAAAATAATTTTGTTAATTGGATGTAAGTGATTGGCAGAGGGAAAAGTTGTTTTTTTTATTTGAATTTCAAATTCATTTTTTTACATTTATACTATTAAAGTGCTCTTAGTTTTAATATTTTATTATCTTTTAATTTGCATTTACATAAATTAATAATTCTTAATTTTAGTTTCACAAAATTTATAAATTGTGATTTTTTAAATAACATTGATAACTTTTTTTGAAAATACAAAACAATAGAATAAAAAAATCAAAGACCCATTTTCAATATAGATACAAATAAAATGTAAAACATGTTACACTTTAAAAAAAAATGTTACTATTAAAATTTTATTATAAATTTTAAGATCCAATAAACCAAAGTTGATGTTAATAATAATCATTATCATCATCATCATTAACAAAATAAAAAAATAGCAAATAAAATTGCATGAATTGAAAAAGACACATACTACCATAATATATAGTGAAACCAACACTTAAAACTATAATAATTTATAAATAAAATATTTAAATTTGGCAATCATTTCAAAATACACAAATAATTTATATTCACAAAAGAGTAAGGAAATGCATCAAAACTAAAAATAGAATATATATCCTTGTTTTATGGCTTTTTATTTAAAGACAGATAGTCTTAAAATAAGGAATATATATATGTTCCTTATTTTAAGGATATGTGCATTTATTTAAAAAGTCATAAAACATATATATATATAGCATAGTCTAAATTTTTTATGATTTCAAACTAAAATTTTGTGTTTTTAGCATGATTTTGAAAAAATTCCACAATTTGTTTTTTAAATTCCATATTTTTTTTTTAAATTCCACCATTTTTTTTTAGAATTCTGGTTACAACTCTCAAGCTCTAAAATTTTGGGTGCCCTAAGGTTTTTGATAGTGTTAAATCCATTTTTACCATTGGACAATTTAAAAAAAAAAAATTAAATGTAGATAGTTTTCTAATTAAAATTAATATATCTATTTCAACATTTTTACCCCACACAAATCTTAGAGAGTGAAAATACATATAAAAAATTGTTCTAGGAAAAATCCCCTATGGTTTTGGGTTAGAACTATAATAGAGTGATGATCTTAAAGACAAACTCATTTCCAACAACACACAATCTAACATTCACAACTAACTAATACAAGTAGAATAAAAAAGACCAACCTATATTCCAATGTTTGATGAAGATCATTTTCTCAAATATTTTTGTCCAACAACTTCTTCGATCACCTCAAATATTTTTGTCCAACAACTTCTTCGATCACCTGTATCCAAAGAAGATACAAACTACAAGATAGATGTCACGTCCCCCCCATGGACCCAATTCGAGGAAGGGAACATGATACCGAATCCTGGGGTTTTTCATAAACTCAGCCCGATTCATTAGATTCATGCAAACAAATGTGTGCAGATGCAAATCAAGCAAACATGCACAGTGGAATAAAACATCATCCACACACATTTCATATGCATTCAGCATATTAAAAACAGTCATCCAATTATAACATTGCAGAAGTAAAACACATAGACAGAAAAATACTTATCTTCATTGTGCAATCGCCCGAAGCAACTAGCTATGTCATTGCAACGTTCCACCCAACCATAGGTCTCTGCCCAGCCTGTATTCTTTCAGCACTCAAAGACCACCCCCGAGTTGGGCATGATTTCTACAAGAAAAAGGGGACACTCAAGCTCATACACAGCCAAAATAATCATTGCATCTAAGCCAAGCCAGTCCACAGCTGGGATTATCAGGCCAAATCTAAACCCTCTCCTTTTCTGGATGCTTACACTCAAGCTCAAGCCAAAACAATGGATACCCATAACCCATACCCCAACATACTCTATCGACACACAACAAGGAAAATCATTGGGCATGGATACACATGTTTAACAATGGGATTTACAAACAGGATGGCCATGGGTTTTCCCCAAATCGTGGGCACACCAAAAACAGACTATGGAAAGGGCAATTCGACCACAGGGAGCAAAACTGATTTCTCCCACATGTTAGGAGCATTCCAATGGCCAAAACGGCCTCAATGGAACCCCAAATCAAACTCCCTTCCTCCCAGCAGCTCTGCAACATAAAAACACTCTCTTCCCAGCTAAAAAACAAGGGAAAACCAACAAAAACATGGAGGGAAAACGCCCAAGTAGCTCCAAACTCGTGAGAGAGAAAAACCGATTGATGGGTAATGGCATGGGGAGCAATTCATGGCTCTTTTCTTGCCCAAGAATCCAAAAACGATTTTCTATGAAGGGTGGCTTTCCCATACCCGAATTTTGAACAACCATACCTCTCCATTCCCCAAGGTATTAACTACTTGACCCAACTCTTGGGAGAAATGAATGATTGGGTACAAAATTCAACATGGGTAGTTGAGGGTTTTATGGGTTCTCTCATTGACACTTGGCTTGACTTGATTGGCTCAAGGATTTGAATATTTCCCTCCCAATTCCTTGTAAAATCATGCCCCCATCTCTTGTTGCATTGCATAGCTAGTTGTGGATATTTTATTAAAATGCATATTTACATGATATATGAAATTCCAATGTGCCTAGCTAGCACGTAAACCATATGCATTACTAAATTGATGGCAGGGCCTTGGCCTTGAAATCCTCACCACAATTTTATAACAATATTACATCATTTACATTTTAATTCAATGTGGTCAAAATCGGGATATTACAATAGATATGCTATAAATGTGTAATATAATTAACACATTAAGTTGGATGGAAAAGAGAGATCTTTATTGAATTAACAACAAATACAAGGATAGATATAACCTATGACTGTTGCAACACTTTTCTGAAACCGGTATCTGAATTCCTCCACCTAGATCACAAAAGAGTGAATTCCTCCACCTAGATCACAAAAGAGCAACTCGATCTCCTAATGCTTCGTTTAAAGGACTGGTCCGAGAAAGAGTTTTTGGTTCTTCCTGGCAAGATATAAAAAGCAAAGATTGGTAGAAATAGGGGGTTTCCACATATGAGGAAACAACTTGCAGACTCAGGAAATAGGGGCTTGTGGTTTTCAACAGAAAAAGAGCAGCATAATGATGATATCAATGATTTATTCTCCTTCTTTATTCTTCCCCTTGGACACTTTAATACTCTAGGAAAACAATTAGAGTAGTTATGGTAGTTATTTACTGGCAATAGGACTCGGTTGGGAACCAAAAGAACTCGTACAACTCATACAAATTTTAACTGGTTTTATTTTTTGCACCTAAATAACTAAAGACGTGGGCTAGACACTGTTAGGGCACGCAGACGTGGTCTATACATGGTTAGGGAATGTCTTTGCTGCAAAAATGTTTTTTTAAGAGATTTTCCAAGATGAAACAAGTGAATATGGTTCACATGTAGGGAAAAGGAAGGCTGCAAGTGAACTTGATTCAGGCAAAAACATGCATTCAAAGATGTGGTAAAATATGTTAAGAATAAACAAACAAATTCAAAAATTAAAAGTTAAATTTCAACACAGGTCCCTTGTTGTGCCGAAGATGCGCATTCTATAGTACAGTAGGGGGATGTGTAACTCCTTCTATGCTCATCCTAGAGTTGACACATGTACTTTTAAAAAAATAATAAAATATTATAAAAAATAACATGTGAGCTCAAATTAGATTTAAAACATTTACAAAGGCATATATATAAAACAACACAAATTGGATAAATTAAAATGCTTCGTCAACATTTACAGTCTAAAAAGAAGGAGTTTGCACATAGACAGATTTGATCCCTCCGTGTGCTCGGTATGTGCTCGGTAGATCTCTTTTAAGATGGATCTATTGTAATCCTACAAACAAAGAGATGACATACATCATTTTTATGTCTAATCCTAACCTTAAATAATTTTAATGCATTGATTTGTGCTTCTAACTTGATTCTTATTAAGCTTTCATTAAATCCTATCACATTCTTTTGGAAAGTGACAAATGCCTCCTCATTATCATGATAAACTCCCTAAACACAACTTCTAACCACAAGTATACCATTGATCCAACTCTATTTCAAACTTATAAATCAACATAATTTTAACATACCACCTCAACCTCGATCACAACTCTTTACTTCACAAGAATAATATCTTATAAATAAAAATAAAAACAATAAAAAAATAGTTAATCAAAATAAGCAAAGTCAATCTAGATTTACCACTAATAATCAATTTTAACCAAACAATGATGAATGTAATTCCAAGATCAAAAGAACAATTACCGTGAGTCAATATATGAGATGACCATTAGGAAATTCTTACATTAATGCATTTGATACTATTATATATTTTTTTATATATGCTTTTGATCATATATATATATATATAATATAAAAGAGAACACACATAGTAAAATAGTATCATTTACTATATATAAAGGATGTTGTAAAAAGAGAACACATATAGTAAAATACTATCATTTACTATACATGTTAAAATCACATTACTTATGCTCTTTAATTTTATTCTCCATCATTTCTTACTTTTTTTCGATAGTAACATGTATGGTTGAGCAATCTATATTATTCCTCTTTGTATTATCCAAATTCAGATTGCTAATTGTTATTATTATATTTAATATATATTTATTTATTGAAGAGTATTATTCAATTAAGTTCATCGTTCTAACCTTGGTTCTGTTGAAGTTTGAGTCTAGGTTGGGTTTTCACATGAGATTATTAGAGCATAAAAGAGAAAAACAAACCATACATTATTAAAATATAAATTAAATTTTAGATAGGTGTTGGTTTTGCATAAATCCCAACTCCTAGACATTTTCAATGATTTTCAATTATCATGGAGACATTTCTAATTATTATGAAAATTTGGATCAATTCACATGACATATTTTCTTAAAGGCCTCGTGAAATAATAGTTAAGAGTATTTTTTTCTCAATATATTTTCATTTATAAATCGAGATATTGAATTAAAGATTTATTTTATAGTTTAATATACAAAAGATATGTAATATATTTTTTTCATTTAGAAAAGTAATTAAACTTTCATTATAAAAAGTATATGTGGATTAAAAACTAATACAACTCTTGAGTATTCCTTCTCATGTATCCCATAAATCCTAACAACCCCAATACCAACAAATGACAAATAGTAGAGCATCAAAAGATAGCAACAAGTGCAACAAAAATATGAGCCTGAAAAACCTTGATTACAAAGGGTAACAGCGAAACCTACAACTGGATGAGCAGACAAGAAAGCAAAAATATAAGCCACAACAGAGGAAGATAAAATATATAAAGTTTGAGGCAACAAAAAAAGAAAAGTGAGAGTGAGCTCCCACGCAAAAAAACAAAAAGGGGATGTTCAAACACAATTGGAGCTTATGAGAAGGAAAACATCGCCATGGTAGGGGTTGACATAACATGGTAGGGGAGCTTAGAGATGTGTAATATTTATATGGTAGGTGTTGACATAACAACAATAATAACAACAATATTTGAGTGTTGTTAATTTCTTAAAAATAAATAAATATGTATGAGTTTTGCTAATTTCTTGATAACAAATAAATATGTATACACTGTTGATTAATTAGACAATATTATACCACTTGCATTCATCTTTAGCAGGGTGGAAAGTTAGAATTAGTATTGGGGTTGAAATATGTATTTGGAGGACGAGGATGGGTTGAATTGGGCATTGGGGGTGGATTTTTGGGGTTGAATAGGTGGCTTCGTATTGACTTACATATCCTTTCTCTTCGAATTTTCTTATTCTTCTTCGTTGTTTGTTTCCCATAACCCTCTCAGTGATACATGAAGTTGTAATGTTCACCACATTTTATGTAGTTGCTTGAGCATTATAGAGCTTGACATATGCTCACTCGTTGAAACTAAGTATTTGAACATAAATTTCATTAGAAATCAAGGATTTGATGACAAAGACATGTAAATGTTCCTTGGTGGAAGGACTATGTAATGAATCTCCTTTTTCTAGAAATAAATAAAGAGTCATAGGGATTTGTTCCTAGATGTTCTAGAAATGATTTTGCTCCACCAACTAAGGACTGTGATATAGACACTAGGACTGTGATATAGACAGTGATACATGAGCCAACCTCTATGAACTACTAGTCTCTTTACTTGGGTTCTATTTTGCTAAAGAGAAGAGGAGGTATGACTTTGTTACTGTACACACAACTACTTAAGCTTATGTAGGCTAACTTATCCACCAGGTTGGTATGTTTGTCTTCTAGCATGGTACACCTTGTTTCCCGGTTGGCATACCATCAAATTCAAATTTCTTATAAATAGACCTGACTTTCTCTTATAATAAACACAAGATAGCAATATATAGTTCCATTATTGTTTTCTTTGTTATGTTGAGACTTATCTATGATCTAGGTTGATCCCAAATTTCTACATGGTATCAAAGCTATGTACAAGGCTCACTCCAAAGAAGGTTGATCTTGATCAAAATGGTGAATCATAAACAATCAGGCGAGGAATCAATATTGTATACTGTCCCCCCACAATGTTGAATCGGGTTGAAAAGATGATGCCGGTTCCAAATGTCACAAATGATGGTAAAATTATGGAGGTACACGCTAAAGGTGGCAATGATGTCAAATAACTCCAAAGTGGCTAGCTCCAAGTGACTAAAAAACAAGCCTAGTCGCGCTATGGAGATAGGTGCCAGTGACACTCTAATACCATTTGCACGACCAACCCATTATCCACTACTCAAAGGCGCAAAATGAGAGGTGTCGTGAATATAGTCATGGAGAACAATCTTTGATACAAGTCCCAATAAACAAGGCCATGATAGGTACCCATGTACAAGTGAGGAATCATCACATATTTAGTTATCCCATGAGAAAAGCAACAATCTTAAAGGGGCAAATTAGGATGGCGTGCAACCACTCATTAGAAAGAGAGTGGAATGCTCTTCACAATGCCTCAAACATGATGGACATTGGTAATTTTAGTGAAAAGTTATGGCAAAAACTTTGTCAATAACATCTTCACTATATATAATAAATTGGCAAAATAAGAATATGCAAGTTAAGCTCCAACAAACAAATTCACTACATGCAAATGAAAATTTGTTTGTGATATAGGTAGCCAAAGGGCCTTGTCTACATTCCTGACACATTAACTCTTTTTTGGGCAGGGTTTTTTCCTTTTTTCAACTTATGATATTTTGTACTTGGGTATGTAAGTCGGCCTGGCTAATTTTATGTAGGATAACTTATACACCAGGTTGGTATGCTTATCTACTAGGTTGGTACACCTCGTTGCTTGGTTGGCATACCGTCAAATTTTGTGTCAGGGCTTTCGAGGTTTCTTATAAATAAACTTGGCTTTCTCTTGTAATAAATATAAGATATCTTGATATACAATAGTGTTGTTTTCTTTGTTATGTTGAAACTCATCTATGATCTCAGTTGATCTTGAATTTCTACATATTTGGGTAACTTTGACATTTTTTATCTCATTAGATGAAAAGGAAGGAATAAAAAAGAAAAAGGAAAATGGTACTTTATCAATTTGTATGATCTTGATCAAAAGCTTATAAGAATGGTGTCATGTCACTAGTGGTAACAATAAAAAATGTTATTAAAAAATGTGGCTAAAAGGTTTTCTTAATTGGAAAGGTCTGTTAGGATGGCTAGGTAAAATGTTCTTAGGTTCTTCTTCAATATCCAATAAAAATAGAGGCATTCTTTAATATCCCATGAACATCCATACTATGTCAATGAGTGAATTGCAACATATATACGTAACAACCAATTTAATAAAAAAATAGTTACACTTCCCTCTCATTAATAAATCCTAAGATAAGATGAATTTACACTTGATGTAAATTAAAGTTGTATGTTTATTAACCATAAAACCTTTAATAACTTATACTTTAAATCTGATCTTAAATTTAAAGTCAAATTTATGACTGTAATTGATATATGTCAAATTCCTTTCCATGGAAAATATGTCAAGTTCTTCATTAAAGAGGTGATAGAATTCATAACCTTTTTGGTTGTAGATATAGATAGATTCTTAACTAAAATATATAAGGATAGATTCCGATTTCTTTTAGAGATAAAGATGTAACAACACAACAATACCACCTAGTTAAAATATAAATTAGCAAGATGTAACAATACAACATCAAATTATAAATTATTGTTAACTAGAAAAAGTTAAGTAACTTATAGTGAAAGTTAGCATTGGATTAATAATTTAGTAAGTCTCATTTTTAATCAAATTAAAATGGTTTAAATCAGTTAATTTGTAATAAATAAATATCCTTTTCAAATAAATAAAATAAAATTAAACCAAAACAAATGATAACCCTAATTACTCATAATCTAAATTCCATATAGGATAGAACTTTGCTCTGAAACTTTTATCCCTTTCAAAACACTTACCTAAATAATCATAAAATAAACCAAAATTTCAAATTAATCAAAATTTTAACTTGATAAATCATTAAATTTCAACCATCCAAAAAAATATTACTACAAAATTAGCCTCTCCAATTAAAATGAACTAGCTAATGCATTGAGAAGGCAGTCTTCTAATCCATCATAAAATTATAATAATAATATATAAATATTATTATTATAATATAATATATAAATATGATTATTATTATGATATAATGTCAAATTATCTCTCGTGTACGTGTCTACTACGACTACAACTTTTCTTCAAATTGTCTAACACATGTATGAAGATACTGACAGTAAATGCTGTTGCACCACAAAACAGAAAGGAAAATGAAATAATTTCAAAATTGGTCAAATCAATGGCGGTTGATAAGACATAAAGTAATAAATTTAAAGGACAAACAAGGCCAGCCCAATTGTATGCAAATCACCCTGCATATTTGACAACATTATGATACTCAAAGATCTCATCAACCCGCTCTTAATTTAGATTATTCGAAAGCCAACCCGCCCTTAATTTACATTATTACAAAGGCAACACCATTAAAAAAATAAATGAAAACCAGTACATGATTGAAACTATTTAACTGATTCGTTTGGTTCCGGAGAATCTGAGTGGTCTACTAGGTTGGTTGGTTGGTTCGTTGGGTACAAATTTAGAGATAAATAAACAAATACTGCATGATTGAAACTATTCAACTGATCTTCTTCCAAGGGTCCATCTAGTCTTGGACAGAATTTATGGCAATTTTTTATTAGTATTATTAAAGCTGATAATGAGATTTCTTTTTAAAGGAGTAAGTTAATCAGGTAGGGAAAGGATTTAGGGTTTATGTAATTTTAAGTAAAAATAATGAAAATTTCAATAATGCGTGCTTTTTATAAATAAAAGAGTAAATTATTATTGTTTTACAAGTATTTTTAAAATTTATTTTTGATAGAATTATATATATATATATATGTTTTCAAATTATTTGTTGAGTATTTTTTTTTATATTATTATTTTTATTAAAATTTTGTAGAGATTTTAAGGTTTTGTTTAATTTATGTTGGGGAATGTTTTTATTATGGGTTTTTCTTATTTTACATACTATAATTTGATGTTCTCAAGGTTTTTGTTGGAGTTGTATAAGGGCTAACTAAGCAGAGCAATTCTTGCCAAAATCGTAATTTGGAGTGTTAAGAACGCAATTTCGGTCATTTGGGTAGTTTTAAAATTGGGCAATTAGTCTAAAGTAAGCAATCCCACTTGCTGAAATTACAAAATTGAGAAAATAGCAACTTGGGGCAAGAATTTTAACTGTTTTTTATCCCAAAATCGCTAAGGCATTTTGGTTGTCTTTTATTCTACTCGGTTTTGGTTTATTTTGGTACAAAATAGAAAGAAAGTAATGAAGTTTTTAAGGTTTTGTTCAATTGTGCATAGTAGAATGATGTTCTTAGAGGTTTTGTCTAATTATGAGATTTATCTACTACTACTTAGAGTTTTTTAACGAAAGGAAATCAAACCTTTTTGTCTAATTCTAAATAGATTTTAGGGTTGATTATGGTTTTATCATATTACTATTATTTAAGGTTTTTGGATTTTTATTGGAAACCAAAACTTTTTGCATCATCCTAAATAGATTTTTAAATTTTAGGGTTAATGAAGGTTTTATTATATTAAAGATTTGATTAATTATATTTTTAGGATTTTGTTAAATTTGAACAATGTTCTTAAGAATTTTACTATTTACAACCTAATTTTGTATAGTAAAATGATTTTTAGGGTTTTGCTGAATTGGAACAAAGATTTTACTGTTTACAACCTAATTCTATATAGTGAAATGAGATGCTTTCATACATATGGAATTTTAAATAAATTGACATCATTAAAAATTGAATCAAAATTTTAAATCTAAAAAATCATTTAAATTAGTAAGAAATTGTTTTTAAAATTTTAGAATTTTTTTTCCTATAGTATATATCCCATTTTTGCCAATTTCTTATAATATGTGTTTCATTTAAGTTTTTAAGTTTTTTCAGACACATTAATATTATTAATGTGGTTGTTGCTAGATATTTATCTTTAAAATTTTACAATAATCATTTAAAATTTTAAATAAAATAAGATTGGTAAATTCAACCATTTAAAATTATTATGTGAATAGATTAACTTATTTATAAAACAGCACATTATAAAAAATCAAAATGTATTCATTAGTATTTTGATTAATTGGAAAAAAAATCATTAAAATTTTGATAATGGGATTTTCATCGCCAATGAATTGAAACTCTCCCTTCCTATATATATCGCCGTCGGATAGAAATTTAAACGGCTATGGACAGTTAAATAACGGCTGGCTTTGCTTGCATGTGAGTGCGTGCGATCTGCTGTTTTAAATTGAGAGAGACCCCTGGAATCCGGATACGCAGCCGCCCTGGTTTTCGAATTTAGAAATGAGAGAAGAAATTATAGAAGGGGATGATAAATGTGGGCAAATCCCGCTATATTTAGAGGTCGTCGGGCACTCGTCAGAATAGCGTCACGTCCACCCGGGGGCGATGTCCGTGTCTGGGCCATGGCTGTTCCCACTAGTAGGTCCACCCTATGCCATTCCCTCCCCTTCCTGAGCCCTCCCGCTGCTGCTCACATTCTGGTTCATCTTTCATCTTATAATTATTATTATCTCACTATGATGACCCTTGGCTCCCCGAGACGTCTCGGCACTTTTTTTCTGTAAAATTTCTGCTCTGAAACAACAACAGTAGCTCAGCTACGACAGCGTCGGAGCTCTGAGCCAAGATTTCACAAGAAACACACGTGTAGAGTGGATGGATTTCAAGTGAAGGAGGGAGCAAGGGTCTCAGATCGGTGCAGAAACCCCAAGAAAATTGCATAATCAAGCCGAGTTTTTGTAAGGAGTGATTTCGATGAGTGCTACAGCAGGAGCCACGGAGATGCTGCAGCAACAGCAGCAGCAGCAGCAGCATGTCGCAACGGGTGTTGTGGATGGATCGTCGTCGTCATCTGCGTCGGGGGGTCGCATGATGGAGCCCTCGTCCGCGGCGGCACCGGCGGCACCGGCGCCCATGAGCCGCTATGAGTCACAGAAACGCAGGGACTGGAACACGTTCGGGCAGTATCTGAAGAACCACAGACCCCCGCTGGCTCTGTCCAAGTGCAGCGGAGCACATGTACTGGAATTTCTGCGCTACCTGGACCAGTTCGGGAAGACCAAGGTTCACGTGCCCTCGTGCCCTTTCTTCGGGCACCCTCATCCACCGGCGCCCTGCGCATGCCCGCTCCGGCAGGCCTGGGGGAGCCTCGACGCGCTTATCGGGCGCCTCCGGGCAGCCTACGAGGAGCACGGCGGGAAGCCGGAGTCGAACCCCTTCGGTGCCCGGGCTGTTCGGCTCTATCTCAGGGAAGTTAGGGATCTCCAGTCCAAGGCACGGGGTATTGCCTACGAGAAAAAGAAGCGCAAACGCCCTCCCCCACCACAACCACCCCAACAACAACTACAGCAACCACCGCCAGTAGTACAGCAACACCATCAACAAGCTCTTCATCTCTCCGGGATCCCGGATCCTGCTTCAGCAAGTGTGTCCTACATGATACAAAGCTTGAATCCTAATCTCAATCACAATCAGACCTAATTTGAGGTGCGCGCCTTGTCTTGTTACTGTTTTGTAATTTCTATGCCAGGCTCTATAGCTATAGACGTAGTAATAGCTATATTAACGAGGAAAGAAATCCTCACCAATGCCACGCCAGGCTCTATAGCTAGTAATTCTAGTAGTACTAAGCTAGATAGGTTAATCTAGGACAGGCAGCTTTCTTTCTTTTCTGATTAATCAGTCAAGGGCCTTTGCTACTTTGTATGACGATCTGCATTCTCGAATTCTCTTGCAGAAGAATATTGTTTTACATGCGCCTGTGTGCCGTGTATGATGATTCCCTGTTAAGAGTAAATAATACAGATGCAATCGGCTTGTTTTGTATGTTTATGTTTACTTATTGGGGTTAATTATTATATATATATGAAGGACCATGTATGAATGAATGAATTTCTGTTAGGATTAAGAGCGTTTGCCATCCTCACGTGATTGTGGTTATGGCCATCTTTTTATATTTCGTCTTTGCTGAAATAATTATCCAGCACCAGCCCCTGCGAGGTGTTTGATTCAAACGCATAATGGTGGAAAACATGAATGAAACAATTAGAAATGCAGCAAGGCTTAATGCGTTTTATCACTGTGTGTTCTTGTAGGTTGATCAGTTCTAGAATTTATTGAAAGCACAGAACAACAACAGTGTTTACCAGATAAAATCTTCTTACTTCTAATGGGTCTTAAGTTCGGCTTCATACATCTAATGGGTCTTAACTTCGGCTAGAGATTTCAAAAATATAAGTTGAAAGGTCTATGCTGAAAGAACGTTGAAAATGAATGTCTCAGATTTTGCAATGTCCCGTGTAGAAACCAAACAAGTAAGGAAGGAACATTAAACCTCGGTTGAAGATGCAGGAAAAGCAAAGAAATAAAAGTATAAAATCGAAAAGAGTTTGTATCCACGATTATGGAAAAGTTGAAAATGAGGTGTAATAGATCATGTTGCTTTGGCTTTTTGTAAAAACAAGTAACGAGCAAGCATTTAATACTGCGAAAGATTTAAATAACAAAACGAAGTGGAACTGATCATATTGTAATGTCTCTTTTAAAAACAAGTTACGATGAAGCATTTGTGATGTTAAGATGTTTTAGAACTTCAAAAATTTAACATGGAGTACAGTATATAACATAGAATAGATGACTAAATTATATGTATGGGGATGGAGATTGAAGTATCTCAGAGATGTTCATGCGAATTATATCATTGAATATTATCTAGTTTTGGTCCATACAGAGATGTATAATGGATCAATTTCTGTAAGATTTTCTAAACATAGAACAGTATGTGTAAAATCTTTACATAAAAAGAGATATATAATGGATCAATTTCAGTTTGAGATGAAAAAGTATAAATCTAAACGAGTTTTTCCTATTCATATTGTGAAAAGTTGAAAATGAAGTTTGTAACAGATGCTAGTTCGTTTACTCAGTAAAGCATGGAAATCTAAATAATTTGTATAATTTATTTCAGTTTGCTCTCTAAATAAAAAATATCTAGTGATACTAAGACGTTTTAGAATTTCAAAGATGAACGTTGACTGCTGGCATTGGGCAGTAGAAAGACAGCTTAGGCTTGAGGTAAATGCAACTAAGGTGCAAACTTTCTTTTGCACAAACTAAATTGAATAAATTGTATATATATCATTGGAGATGTACCACTGTGTTCAATCACGCAGAGGCTCTTGATTTTTCTCACTTCATTTTTAATTAGCTTTGTGATAGAAAACATTAGGGGTGAAGATCGAAAGTGAATAATGAATTGTTGATAGTCACATCACAAGAACGCAATGCAAGGTAATGCAGGATGAAGTAATGAGCTGTTCTGAACAACATTAACGTGTCCTTTAACCTAATTCACTGAATTTGAAAACGATGTTCCAACTAAATAGCTGGATTTAAATATATTAAGTATGGCTTATCCAGTGAGTGAAACTTCGGACTTTATATAGTTTAAAGTTCTTTATCAGTGATATTAATATTAATATTATATACGAGGAGAGAGAGAGAAAGGGAAACAAATTTTACATACATATAAAAAGAGTGTATTAAAAGTTATTTTATATTCTTCAAATTTAAGAACTAAATGATAAATGAAAAAAACATTAGTCTATTGAAATATGAACACTCCATATCTTTCTGTTTTTTTTAAAGTCCATTGAATTATAATCGAACTTTAAAGAGATGAAAGTGTCAGTCATAGTAGCAGATTTGAGAGATATAAGGAAACTAAAGGCCCAACTATATTTAAAAAATAAGAGATCTTAAGAAAATGATACTGAAATTCAAATATATAATAGAATATTTAATTTTTAATATATGATAAAATTCAAATTTATATAAGATTATATCAGAGTGATTTGGATTATGACCATGCTCATAACGGTGTTGAGATTTTGACTATATATAAGCTTAACGGTGTTGAGATTTTGACTATATGTAAGCTTAACGTTTTTAAATGCAATGGAAGAAATATAATAGAAATTACTAGCTGCTAATATGACTCTTAAATTGAATAATACGGACGTGGATATAATGTTTGGAATCTAGATTTCACTCTAATTCGTTATATGTCTTCCTAATTTTCTTCAATATCCTTCTTAATATTTTCATCTCTGTAAAGTGCCAAAGGACATAATCACGTGAAAATGTGAATAAAGACAGGATCAGAGGAGTACAATTCTCGTTCCAGGTTTTATAATATTTGGTCTCCAACTTTGTACATAATAATGCCATGGAAAAAACGCTGCTCTTCTATGTAAGGATTGCAATTTGCAATATTCTTCTTGGTCCACTGTTCTTAATTATCGTGTAGTGTGGAGGATGTATGTAAAAATATTTATTCCAATAAAGGGACCTTTTACAAATTCACTAAATTTTTGAAGTGTTGGTACTGTATATGTTTGAAGTGATAGAGCTCCTTAGGAGAGAGAATTTTGGGATTTACTAGTGGGTAAAATAAAATATTAACATAGAGGATGTATATTAGTTGGCAATAGGGTGTATTGTTAAGGCACTCTTTGAGATTAAGCTGGTGCAGACCTCTAATAGCCTGTACACCTGTGTAGGGGCAAGGGCACTGTGGATACACCTGTAGGTTAAGTGGCAGCACACAGGAATCTACCTCATGTCATGAGAGTACTAGCCCTACTCAGTTTGGATACCAAAAAAACAAAAACATCATCTAATAATTCTATTTCTAAGTCCTTGATCAATTCTGAGTTTATCATCTAAGGTCATGAATGCTCTTGTACAAATATGGGCAAGAGATTGGACAGTATGGATATATACTGTAGATATAGGGATGCTCAATTTCTATTGAAATTTATGTGCTCAATTTTTTCATTTTTATTGATTAATAGGTCACAAGTTAAGTGTCATGTTATCTGTTACTTGTTCACTTGTTATTCATGAATGAGCTACAAGTTAGCAATGCATCAGCTATCAATTAAATTTTATATTTCTCTTTTTTTGATATTGTTTATTTCAAATTTTAAATGTCAATCTGGACAGCACACTTGTACCAATTAAAAGCATAAATGTAATCCACCCCAAATTCTAAGATATAAACAACTATAAATGTAAATACTAATCTGTCTTCCAATTTGATATAAATGCTAATCTGTTTTCATGTTTGTCTTCAAGTTTAATATAAATGCTAATCTGTTTTCATGTTTTTCATATAAGTTAATTAATTGTCATAAATTCATAACCTATGAATACTACCAGAGCCATTTTTTAGTTTAAAAAATTCATATTTAAGATGGAGCAAGTAGCAAAACTGCTCGGTAAAATGAAACAGCACAGGCATATCAATCATACGGTCAAGATTGAACGTTGACCTGCAGAATTGACAGGTTTCAGCTGTGTTCAGTTGTACTTCTCATATGAATTGAACTTCTTAGTGTTTCATTAATACAAATGAGAATACTGGTATTCCGAATTTCCAAACACCAGCTAGTCATCGGATTTCGAGCATGACCTTTAATACCTTTCAGCAATATTTTTACATTAGGTAGATTTTGCAATAGGGAAATTGTCTGTGGTTTGTACATTGCCAAAGACTGTGGTTTGGTTAAGGATCCCTATTCATTGCTCAGAGGTTTTGAGTTCCATTCTGCCCTTGGGCTTCTGTTTCCTGAGAGAGAAAACTAATATTAATGGTTTGTGCTTGAGATTATGTTTGATTCCCCACCCCCTCATTTTCAATACTTTTAGGATAGTATGATTGATAATTATTCGGTGATCACAGCAACGATTTCCAACAAAAAGAAACGTGAGACTATGACCCAATTATTAGCGAGTGATAATGGAATTGCATAAATCTTCTATCATTGCAGCTCTTGTATTCATCAGTCGTGATTGAAAATGAGAGTAGTTTCTTTGTATATATGTTATGATGGGAAAGAAACTAATAACTTATTTCTTCGAACCATCATATTTCTTTCGCAAGAAGAACCATACGCATAAACTCGCATAGATCCGGATCTATAATAATCATCTAGACAGTTACCAGCATCTAGATCCCCTGCAAAACATTGATGTTTGCGATTAATTATTATTTTTTCTGATTGTAGAATTATAACCTTGGTCCTTATTGCAGGCAAGTCAGCCTAAATACAACCGCGAACAGATCTACATAAGAGCAAAACTGCTTCGCACAGATCTGAATATAATAATGCATCCGACTCGTCTGGATTGCAAACCAGCCTTTCTGTTTTTTGACACTGGATTGCAAACCAGTGTTTCTTTCTTTTTAGGTCAAAAATCAATATCTGATATATTTCCCCTATAACGCTGTTTTGTAATGATCCGCATGAATAGGTCACATTATATCTCCCTGATTAAGTATGTACATTTCATTTTCAACAGTCGGTGGCGTATCTAAATCCATATTAGGTTTGGATACGAAAGAAAAATTAATTCATCGACTTTACGCCATATGACCCTCAACCCTAAACTGACATTCGTCAGGCACAAAATTTAGGAAAACGTTGGAAAGAAACCCAGAAATTCACTCTGGCAGACAGAGTCAGAGAGAACTCACCCACGTACTCGTCATCTGCCATATATCTACGATCACTTGCAGGTATACACGCCAATGGATGTGACTGGAAAAGCCTGGATTCATATCTTTCATCTCCTCGCTGAGGCTTTTTAACACAAAACGATGAATACGAACTGATTCCAGTCATATCACAGACTAAAGGCAAGCTACGTTTGGTATTAAAATAAGAAAACGCGTTGAATAGCTCGTGCACTTGTCTGCAGCTCTGTATGCATGTCGCCATGACTGACTGCAGTTCGTATATGTATTCATGTACTTGAAATAGCAGGGGCCCCGTGGGGCGCACGCTTGTACTTATACAGACAATGATTTAAATTTAGACACTGATATATCGTGTATATACATCCATGCCGGACCTGCAGTTTGTAATTAGCAACCTGAACAATGTCCTGCAGGAACTCTCTTTGAAATTAGGTTAATTTCAGAGATACGATTGTCCATGCATATGATAAGCCCAAACCAATATTAGTTCACCAATCTGAGATATATGGGAGGACTTATCACTCCTTACTAATGTCTATTTTAACTCAAGGTGCACTTGCCCATCAGATCCTAAAGGGTTATTATATTTTTATTGATTTAAAAAAATATAATGTTATTATTTTATATTTGAAATACAAAATAAAATTATTGATATTTATTTATAAATTTAATTAATAATATTTAAAACATTATAATGATTAAAGTATATATTTTTTAAATTCTTGATATTTAAAAAAAAAACATATCCACCACTAATTTATAATCAAGATATAAAAGATACAATTCATCAAAGGTGACATGTTTAAAGAAACTACTCTCAAGCAAACTAATTGTCTATCAAAGATGACTATATTAAATACAATAACATCATAAACTCAAAATTTTCTATTAGTTCATCAAACATGTTTTAATAAACATCCAAAGTGCCTCTAGAAACCACCCTATCATGCTCGAGTTCTTCATACACCAAGCCTCTTTGGAGAGGGTATGGGCAAGGACATTATATTCCTTGCAGGCATGAGAGAAAAGTATGCCAGAAAAACAATCATGAAGAGAAAGAATCTTCCTCTACCACCATCCCACTTGAAGAACATTCAAATTTTCCTTCCCACATATACCCAATCAATGATTACTTTTGAATCACCCCGAACTAGCAAATGAGAAACCCCTTTAGAATGTACAAAATATAACAGACCCCATAGATCAACCTTCTCAACTTTGGTGTTTGATCCTGTACTTGAACCTGATTTTATATGGTATTTATGGCGCTTTGACAACACTAAACACATTATACCAAGGTTGTAGCTCAAGATTAACTCAGGGGGTTTAACAATCCTTGGCTTATTGGACACACTATCTGCAGTAACTTCCTTAATTGCCCCTAAAACAACCATAACTACTACTTGTACATTTGGGTTATAATCTTGGAACATTACCTTGTTTCGGTGCATCCACACTTTCCAACAAATATAGCCAGGCAACTCTTTGAAAAAGTTATTAGGTGCCACTAGGACCACGAGTAGCCTATTAGACTCCCATAGGCTAAAATCATCTTATCTAGGGATTATTTTGGTGATCTACCAACTAAAGTGGTTTAGTGGTATTGGCTAACCCATGGTAATGTCCATGGTGTTTGGAAAAATGGCTTTGTGGTTTTGGGTGACCCATGGTATTTGGCAAAAGAAGAAAATAAAAAGGGAAAAACTCATCCATATTGGGATGCTTATTGATTTTGGACATTGTCTCTTGAGACCATCTCGTGGTTAGTCCATAGTTTCTGTTTAGGGTTGGTAAACTCCATCCACCCATTGGGGTTTAGTTTCGGTGGTGAAATATCCACCCTAACTAAACAAGGAGAAGGACCCATCCAGGGTTCTTACTTGAGCTTCATCTTTGGATTCACCATCATCTTGGAGAGAGTGGCTAAACCACACCATGAGTACCAACAAGGATAATTTTAGGGGCGAAATTTAGCTCATGGCCTATTTTTCCATGTTTTTTTTCCAAAAAAAGATTCGCCAATTTGCATTTTTTTAAGCCCCATTTCACCCAATTTTGATTTGGTAAAATTTTTTCACTCTAAAAATCTCCAAATTATTATATAAACTATATAAAATCCTTTGAAATTGAAATAATTTTAGAAAAATATCGCCAAATATTTTATTGCTAACTTTTAAGAATTGGTAACATTCGCCAAGGTTTATACACTTTTAAATAAGTATGGGTCCTTAAAATTATCCCTAGAGAGGGTTTGGAGCTCGAGTTGGAGAGATTGTTGCCACACATATTGGCATTCATCTTCTGGGTTCATTTTGTTAGTACTCTTGGTGTGGTTTAGCTGCTTTAGTAGCCAATAGATTATGTTGTTGTATCCATCCATTTCATAATGAAAAGCCAATATTGTCTATCTCTCATTTTGTGTATGCTTGCATATCATTTTATGGTAATGCAAATGTTTTATAAAAGTTATAAATCAATGTGGAGGATACTTCATCCCTTCCCGATTAGTTTGGCATCCTCGTACCACTTTCAGTTCGGATCGATACACTCGATGGATTGACAGGTTGTGGTGGCATTGCTTGGGACAAGCAATATTTGGAAAGGGAGGATTGTGATGTTCCCTTTTGCATGATATTGCATATAGGACCACCAAGTAGCCTATTAGACTCCCATAGGCTAAACTCATCTTATCTAGGGATTATTTTGGTGTTCTACTGGCTAAAGTGGTTTAGTGGTATTAGCTCACTCGTGGTATTGTTCATGGTATTAGGAAAAATGGTTTTGTGGTTTTGGGTGACCCATGGTATTTGGAAAAGGAAGAAAATAAAAAAGGAAGGACTCATCCATATTGGGATGCTTATTTATTTTGGACATTATCTCTTGAGACCGTTCGTCCATAGTTTCTGTTTGGGGTTGAAAAACTCCATCCACCCATTGGGGTTTAGTTTCGGTGGTGAAATATCCACCCTAGTTAAACAAGGTGAAGGACCCATCAAAGGTTCTTACTTGATCTTCATCTTTAGATTCACCGTCATCTTGGAGAGGGTTTAGAGGTCGGGTTGGTGAGACTGTTGCAGCACATATTGACATTCATCTTCCAAGTTCATTGTGTTAGTACTATTGGCGTGGTTTAGTTTCTATATAAGCTAGTTGATTATGTTGTTGTATCCATCCATTTCATAATAAAAGCCGATATTGTTTCTCTCATTTTGTGTATGCTTGCATATCATTTTTATGGGAATGCAAACATTTGATGAAGGTTATGAATCAATGCGGAGGATACTTCATCCCTTCCCAATTGGCTTATGACCCTAGTACGACTTTCAGTTCGGATCGATACACTCGATGGATTGACAGGTTATGGTGGCATTGCGTGGGACAAACAATATTTGGAAAGGGAGGATTGTGATGTTCCCTTCTATGTGATATTGCATATAGGACCACCGAGTAGCCTATTAGACTCCCATAGGCTAAAATCATCTTATCTGAGGATTATTTTGGTGCTCTACTATCTAAAGTGATTTAGTGGTATTAGCTGACCCATGGTATTGGGAAAAATGGTTTTGTGGTTTTGGATGACCCATGGTATTTGGAAAAGGAAGAAAATAAAAAGGGAAGGATTCATCCATATTGGGATGCTTATTGATTTTAGACATTATCTCTTGAGACCGTCTGTCCAGAATTTCCATTTGGGATTGAAAAACTCCATCCACCCATTGGGGTTTAGTTTCGGTGGTGAAATATCCACCCTAGTTAAACAAGGTGAAGGACCCATCCAAGGTTCTTGCTTGAGCTTCATCTTTGGATTAACCATCATCTTGGAGAGGGTTTGGAGGTTGGGTTGGAGAGACTGCTGTCGCACATATTGACATTCATCTTTCCGGTTCATGGTGTTAGTACTATTGGTGTGGTTTAGTTGTTATAGCAACTAGTTGATTCTGTTGTTGTATCCATCCATTTCATAATAAAAGCCAATATTGTCTCTCTCATTTTGTGTATGCTTGCATATCATTTTTATGGGAATGAAAACATTTGATAAAGGTTATAAATCAATGTGGAGGATACTTCATCCACTCCCAATTGGTTTAGGACCCTAGTACCACTTTCAGCTCGGATCGATACACTCTATGGATTAACATGCTATGGTGTTATTACTTGAGGACAAGCAATATTTTGGAAGGGAGGACTGTGATGTTCCCTTCCACGTGATATAGCCTATAGGACCACCGAGTAGCCTATTAGACTCACATAGGATAAAATCATCTTATCTAGGCATTATTTTGGTGCTCTTCCTACTAAAGTGGTTTAGTGGTATTGGCTAACCTGTGGTATTGTCCATGGTATTGGGAAAAATGGTTTTGTATTTTTGGGTGACCATGGTATTTGACAAAAGAAGAAAATGAAAATGGAAGAACTCATCCATATCGAGATGCTTATGGATTTTGGACATTGTCTCTTGAGACCATCTGGGGGTTAGTCCATAGTTTCTTTTTGGGGTTGAAAAAATCCATCCACCCATTGGGGTTTAGTTTCGGTGGTGAAATATCCACCCTAGATAAACAAGTAGAAGGACCCATCTAGGGTTTTTACTTGAGATTCATCTTTGGATTCACCATCATCTTGGAGAGGGTTTGGAGGCCGAGTTGGAGAGACTCTTGTTGCACATATTGGCATTCATTTTCCAAGTTCATTGTCTTAGTACTCTTGGTTCGGTTTAGCTGCTATAGAAGCCAGTAGATTCTGTTGTTGTATACATCCATTTCATAATAAAAATTCAATATTATCTCTCTTATTTTGTGTATGCTTGCATATCATTTTTATGGGAATGCAAATGTTTGATAAAAGTTATAAATCATTGTAACTCAAACTATTTGAAAAATTACACAACCAAAGATCTCTTTCTATTCGGATCGGGGACATTACAAAAGTATAGAAACCCAAGTTCCTTAACCTTTCAATAATAACTTCAAAAAACTTGTAACAATTTGCTCCTCCCACCCATGGGTCTACCCCTAAGAAGACTTTGTCACCATTTCCAATCTTCCAAGCTAACCGGTTAGCTATGATTGGCATGACCCTCACTAAACCATTCTAGAAATTTGAGACATTGGAGTGTCTTTTCTCTCCAATTTAAACGTGCGACCTTGCATTTATAACTTCTCATCTCATTTACTCATTACTAATTGCTCTATCCACTATAGGAAATAATAATAACACCACATTAAAATAGTAAGAACGATAATGTTTTTTATTATAAATTAAATGTTTAATTTTAAAAATAAAATTTTAAATATAATATATTTCAATAGTAGATGGAGAAATAAATTTTTAAATCTTCCAAACTAGATAAATACATAAAATGAAGTATATATATATATATATTAAAAAGTTTAATAACCATAACAAGTATTAACCTTTTTGAAGTTACTAGGTTCATAATGCAATACACAATTGAATTTTTTTTTATTTAATAATCTAAAAACGTAGTGTTTATAAGATTTATGGTACGAATTCACAAATTTTAAGAATTAAGAGTTTAATAAAATAAATTTTTGGAAATTTGATATTTTAAACATAATATAAATCCATTTAAAAAATATAAATTAAATTTAAAAAAATAACATTATAAAGTTGTATAGTAATTATTTAAAATCTTGTAAATATATACATAATTTAAATTATACCATTAAAATTTTAAAAATTTAATAATCTTAAATAAAAATCATTAAAAAAAATAACATTATAGAGTTGTACAACTATTATTTAAAAACTTCTAAGTATATACATAATCTTTAAAGTTTCACATTTCTTATTTATCTTATGCATTTTAAGTTCGATGATATTTCTATAAATTTTCACATTTTTTATTTATCTTATGTATTTTTTTTAAGCAAGAAAATTATATTATTATAAAATCCTCAGTACATAGATATCAAAATATTAATGACCCAACATGCTAAAACCTCTGTATGGCTGCCACATAAATTTTTTCACAGTTCTGTAATTCCCACCCCCTATTTCCATAAAAAATATTCCCCCTATTGTTACATTACTTCTCTTTCCCCTCCTAATACATATAGAAATCTTCATATCACCTCGTGTTAACCCAAAATTACTAAAACCGATATATACTATAAAGAGATGAACTATTGACTACTGAAATAATTATAAAAACGTAAAACAAAGTAGATATAAACCCACAGAAAGACCCTTAATCCAATTGATCACTTTGCTACAGGTGGCTGGTGCAGGTGTTGCATGGCACCCGATCTCATACTGCCCCGGTCACCAGCTTCCTCAACTTCCGACTGACGCTTCATACCATGGACAGGGCATTGTCCCTGACTTCTCCCCATAGAAGGTCCAGCTTCCGAAACACCATTCATCGGAGGGTGGAGCGAAATCAACAACTTCATGGCGATAAGGTCATTTTTTTATGCATAAGTTTGTTATCATAGTAATGCTCCCTCCAGGCCTTAACCAGTTCTATGTCGCCCCTTTCCTTGTTCTCCCTTTCCATCCGGACATGAGCTAACAGCCATTTCGTGACCCAATAGGTGGTGATCAGATAGTCATAGGCATAAATCCTACTAGCCATGGTACCCAGATCGCTAACCCAGTCCTCGAATTCTTCCTTTACTTGCTCGATATTCATGTCCTTTACCCAGTTCCATAATTTGTGCTCTACCCGGTCTATCTCTTCTCTGATCATGGGAGGTATTCTCTCCTTAAAGAAATGAGCATCCTACCCTGCTTTTTGAGCTCACGGGTAACCCTCTTCTGACGGCTCCCCCCATTCCTCTTACCCCGCATCACTTTTCGCCTTAGAGCCATTAGAACCAAAACCAGGGAGAAAAGCTTTTTCCAATACCAGGAATAATCTCTCATAGAAGCATATAACAGGATTTGAAACAACAATATGCCGGTGAATTGGTGATTGTCAGCCATATTTGTAGCAAGTTTTCCAATCCATATTCGGTTAACCCCATTGAATGCTCTGTACTTACTTTTTATCCGCATGGTACTTCCTTCAGATATTCCTACTTTCCTCATTAGTTATCCATACTATGCCCCCCATTCAATGGTCCTTGCAATAACCTTTCCTCATTAGTAGCAGACGGGATATTTGAAAGCACACTTGAGTTTGGAATAAATATGGTTGTATCAGCATCAGCCAGAGTAGGCTAGAAATTATGGTTCCAGGTGTCTGATAGTACCACCGCGTGTGCTCTGTCCAGGTAATTCTCCCTGTGCCTTGTGTCCTCTGTCATGTCCCTATAATTTTTAAGGTCATGGGATGCCAGATGTATGCATAGATTAGGCCATTCATCAGCCCCGATGTTCGATAGCTGCCCCTCCACTATCCTTTCCTTGCTCCTTTCCCCAACATTGGCAAGGAGGTATACCACTTTATTCCCTTCGCGTTTGATATGGTTAAATATCTATGCATGTTTCCCTCTAATGTAGTCTTCCAACTTTTCCACCCTACACATCATGCGCCAGTTTTTTTCCACCTGGGAAACTCTTTGTCCACCTTGGAGCCTTTTTTCCATCTTAATGATGATGTGCGAGTCACTCTCAACTACCATTGGTTCCCATTCGTTGATTGTTGACAGTCTGAGGTCGTAAAGAAGGCCTTCAAGCTCCACATCATTGTTCGTGTTGTGGCCTAGGTATCCATGATAGACCTAGAGAGAGTTACCTTCCGCATTTATGATTACCCCTCCAGAGCCTACAGAACCTAGATTACCTTTGGAGGCACCGCCAAAATTCAACTTGAAGTGGCCCTGCGGCGGAGGACACCATAGAGACGAGCTTCCAGGAACCACCCGCTTGGGATTGATATTTCTCCATCCATGTGATGATAAATATAGACCCCCAACCAACGAGAATTATTTTCTCACTATCATCTATCTCCCAATCCTTTTCGTTCCATTGAGTGATATTTATTGTTTCCTGTACATGTTTGTTCACTCGACTCCAAACCTACTGGTACGAATTTTTCCTCCCTTCGAAGATTCTTCTATTCCTTTCTTTCCATATTTCCCACATCAGGAGACCTAGAAACATGAGCCAAATTTTGAGGATGACCGTATTCTTAAAAGAAATCTTATCTCGTCTTTTGATCGTTTGATGTGGTTGTCCCCTAACTCTGTTTGTCCTTCTAAAAATATCAGCTCCAATGTCCCATAAGGAGGACGCGAAAGAACACGAATCTAACAAGTGATTCATGGTTTCCTCCTCTCGTTCACACATGATACAATGGAAAGGTCCATTCACACCTCTCTTCATCAATTTTTCACTTGTAAGAATTTGTCTATATGAGACTAACCATATGAATGTTGCCACCTTGGTCCAGGGATTGAAAATCCATATCGCTTTCTAGGTCTCATTGTTCTGTAGTCCGTCTTGATAAAAAATTAGGTCATAGTCTTCTTCAAAATTGTAAATCCCTTCCGGTTTATAACCCCATTGCAATTTAACTGCCCGCCTTTGAATTCTAATGCATCTCTCCTAAAGGATTTCCTGAATCTTAGGTAAATCTTCTACTGGAAATCTCTGGTTCCACCATTCCGAGGGATGCCACTCATAGAATTCTGCATTAGCTGTCTCTTCTCTCTATAATTTTTTGCTCTTAGTCAATCTCATTTCCCTAGCCCTGGTCAAGCTTACTTCTAGATTTAATTGGGGGATAATCTTAGGCATTTGCTGCCAAGGTTGATTCCAAAAGTTGGCATCCTTCCCTTCCCTAAATTCCCATATGTTGTAGTCCTTGTTATACCTCAATCTGTCACTGTGTGCATCATTGAAAACCTTCATGCCACACCACCATGAAGAAGATGATGTTTATACCTCCTAGGAGCGTTGAGACCCCATCCTCATCATGTTGGTCCCCTCCCTAGTCGTACTTGGCAGCAAATACAACTCTTAAGGATCGAATGCCACTTCACCAATCCCATCTTAGGAGAATTTCCGCGCCCTTCTAATGGTGCAAGGCGCGAAAATACAACATTTTCATGCTTTGCATATCTCTGAGGGCGCAAAAATTTCAACATTTTTGCACTTTGCTCAAACCTAAGGGCGTGAAAATCCCTTAAATAACCTTTTGCTTGGATTTTAGATCTTGAATCCAGGGAGATCTTTATGGGATAGGGATTCCCTTCGAATCTCATCTCACCCTCCTTCTTTGGTCCAATTCAGCTCATTGATCCACCATTTACTCACCTAGATCCATCATTTTCTCCTAATGGTTGGCCTCCCAAATCCTATAAGAAGGAGGCCATCCATGAGCTAAGGGGAGAACTTTGGAGGCATCAAACCTATGATCTCAGGATTTTTGTAGAGGTAGCAAAAGGAGAAGCTTGGAAAGAGATGTTGTTGCTTTGGACATCAAGGTATAACACTTGTAATTACTTTCTTTGGTTTTCCTAATAAGATAACTTAGCCTATTCTTCCCATTTTCATGTATTTAATGGTGAATGCATTAAATTGTATATGTTTTATAGTAAGATATTTGTTTATACATATACTGCTTTGGAGAAGGTGTTATCTTTCATTTGTGAATAGGTTCATAAGTCCGCAATCAAAGGCTGGAGATGGAGCAACTTGGGAGCAGCAAGGACAACCGTCAAAGTGAGGAATGTCATTTATCTGCTTTGCTTTTCTATAGCTTGCTAGTTTGTGTATGGGCTAGATCTATGAATATTTTAGTGTCTTTTTGCTTTGTTTTTGTCATAGATTAAACATTTAGGAATCCAATTTGGTCTATGAGAGGGTTTAACTATCCGTAGGAAGAATTCTCTAACATAGAAATTGGCGACTCCGTTGGGGACATTCCCATGTTCAATTTGCCATCAAACCTTTAAGATTTGATCTCCTACCTCTACAAATTACTTAGTTTTGATATTTATTGTCAACCTGGTCTTCATTGTTGGGATTTTTTAGCCTTAAAAAATTCAGATATTGATCATTTTTATCTCAGATATTCACCCTTGCCTCTCTACAATATATTTTTGCGCCCCACATGTGCATTCCAGAGCGAAAATCCTTAAATTTTTGCGCCCCCATTATATACCAAAGCACGAAAAATCCCTGTAAATTTTCACGCCTGTAAATTTTCACACCCCCATTATATACTAGAGCATGGAAATCCCTTATTTTCGCACCTGTGTGATATGCCAAGGAATGAAAATTCCCTATAACTCACAGTGAGGCTCAGTTTTTTGTCTGATTCGAGTTTGGTTTTGGTTTTTGGTTTGTTTTCTGCCATCTGATCTTGGTTAGTTCTATGTGATCCCATCCTGATTTACACATTTTGTTTTTTCTTTTAAGCCCTCATTTGGATTATAGAGTGAATTTGTAAATGTTGCAATTGTGTTGAAGATTGGAGGACTATCATAGCCACCCCTATCCTCTCATCGCCTTCTTTGACTTCCGAATTCAGTCTGATAACTTACAAACTCCTCTACCCTTGATCTGAAGGTCTAAAATCTTACTTGGTTTGTTTGATTTTTTCTTCATTTATACGTTTTGGATTTCATGAGTGAAAGTGACAAGGAGTAGATCCTTTACTTGGATTCTTTATTTCAATATTGCAAAAGTCAACTATTTTTTTACATTCTGATTAAAATCAAGGAAATCATTGCATATTTACTTTGCATACCTGAAGAAGATCGTTGGAAATTTATAACTTTGTGAAGAGTTTACACATTTTTGAGTTCTTCAAATTGGCTTGGTAGTTTTTCACAACCTTTTCCCCTCTTCACTGAATGTTAAAACATTTTTTGCAATCAAGGAAGCTTCCTTCCCTTTACTTGTCATCTTTAGACTCATTTGGATTAAAACAAAAAACAAAAAAATTGTTTTTTTAAATTTTTTTTTGGATGTAGTTGACGTGAAAGAGTGTTTCACACTTTGATTTGGCACATGAATTAAAAGAAAAGAAAAGAAAAGTAGGTATTTTTGTTTTTTTTAAAGGTTACATTTTTTTTTTGCATTTGGGAACGAAAAAGAACTCTCCTTCTTGTAGCTAGAAGTTCATTGAAAGAAAAGACTTGCATAGATTCATCTTCTTTTCCATACTTTGAGTCGAGTCTACACACCATCGAGATGCACTTCCGATCCCTTTGAGTAAAACAACAAGCCTTTAAAATTAACAACCTAACTAAACACATATTAACCTCATTTGAGGACATAAAAAAAACTATGTAGTTAGGTAGGACATCGGGGATAGGAATCCAAATAATTCCCCCTTGTCATTTTACATCTGAAATATAGTTGTTTTCCCTTAGGGTGCTAAAATAATCTTGTATTTGTTGACACGACTATACACCAATTTTTTGGGAGGCCTCCTGTTCCACGGGGGTAAGTAGCAAGGATTGGTTCCAGACTGACTTTGTGGGATACCACACTCCACTTAGCGCTTAAGGACATCAGTCCATTGTAGTCCTTGCATTTTTCGGCCTCCATACTGGTTGTACAAGGGCCAAAAGGCATAAGCTCCAGTAAACCTTCCCAAACGTGTCATGAACGAGGTATCCTAGTGACCATCCTTCTAGGGCTCTTTTACCTAGGATCCCTTTCGGTCGAGGGATATCCTTTCATCTTTATTGGTCTCTCATTTCATATTGTTCAACTCAGATTTCATCACCTTGCGGAGGATACAATCTATTGATTTATCCGTATTAAGATTCAATATGCTAATATAGATAACATCAGTATTCAATTCAATTTCACAACAATAGCATATACAAGATCACTAAAACAATAACAAGCACAACATAAACACAAGAGACACGGATTTATCCTGGGAAACCCTCATGGGGTAGAAAACCCAACAAAAATTCCTCAATATAGATGATCAACAAGTACAAAGATGAGATCCCCAAACAAGAGCTCCTTCTCCTCCTTTGCAGATCTCTCTCTCTCCTATGTGAGTTCACAAGTGAGTGAGTGTGTGTTCAAATGAGGAACACACCTCCTCTATTTATACTTTACATTCACTTGACTTTTACACTTGATAGGTCGGCCTCAATAGTTTATTCTCTTGTTGACTAGGCCGACCCCTCTAGGGGACTTAAACACCCCATTACAAATGACTCTTAGGGGATCTATTTCCCTGAATTACATGGGAGGATTTACCTCAATGACTTTACATAATAATAACATCCCGACGGAGGAATACAACATCTCCGGATGAATAATAATAAAGTACAAATAGAATATTATTTGAAGTTACAATATTTCAACACTCCCCCTTAACGAGAAGGATATTCTAACAACATATGCAGGATAAAGGAGTCATCAACTACATCACAGTGATACATCTATAAATCATTGGAAGTTTTCTTTAATTATCACAGTAACTCAAACATCTACTGGAATATCTTCAATACTGGAACATCAACATCTTCAGTATTGAGTCTTCATCTTCTGCAGCACTCGATCACTCGATCAGCTACAGCAACAACATCATCTGGATCTCCTGATCAACAACATCATCATCTGGATCTCCCGATCAACAACATCATCATCTGGATCTCCTGATCAATAGCATCATCTGGATATCTCGATCAACAACATCATCATCTGGATCTCTCGATCAACAACATCATCATCTCGATCTCCTGATAAACAACATCATCATCTGTATCTCCCGATCAACAGCATCATCTGGATCTCTTGATCAACAACATCATCATCTGGATCTCCCGATCAACAGCATCATCTAGATCTCTTGATCAACAAAATCATCTAGATCTCTCGATCAACAACATCATAATACACATGATCCAATTATGGGATGATCAATCCCTCTCACTTTAGGACATAAGTCCAAGGATGATACAATCCTAATCCACTTATGGGATGATCACTCCCAATCACTTTAGGACATAAAGCCAAGGATGATACAATCCATACACACTTACAGGATGGTCAATCCCGATCACTTTAGGACATAAAGCCAAGGATGATACAATCCAGACCCACTTACAGGATGGTTAATCCCGATCTCTTTAGGTCATAAAGCCACGGATGATGCAATCCAAAACCACTTATAGGATGGTCAATCCCGATCTCTTTAGGACATAAAGCCACGGATGATTCAATCCAGACACACTTACAGGATGGTCAATCCAGATCTCTTTAGGACATAAAGCCATAGATGATGCAATCCAGATCCACTTATAGGATGGTCAATCCCAATCTCTTTAGGACATATAGCCACGGAATATGCAATCCAAACACACTTACATGAGGATGGTCAATCCCGATCTCTTTAGGACATAAATCCATGGATGATGCAATCCAGACCACAGTGCCAGTCCTTTTTCATACTAGATGTGACCTAGATCAAATCTTGGATTTACCACCATAGAGCCAGTCCTTTTTCATACTGGATGTGACCTAGATCAAATATAGGATTTACCACCATAGAGCCATTCCTTTTTCATACTGGATGTGACCTAGATCAAATCTAGGATTTACCACCATAGAGCTAGTCCTTTTTCATACTGGATGTGACCTAGATCAAATATAGGATTTACCACCACAGAGCCAGTCCTTTTTCATATTGGATGTGACCTAGATCAAATCTAGTATTTACCACACAACATCATCACATTCTCGGAGACAAGAGTCTACGGATCTATTTTAGGACATATGTCCAGGGATGATACAATCCCACTGCAACATCATCAATATCTTTCATGGAGACAAGAGTCTACGGATCCCTTTAGGACATGTGTCCAGGGATGATACAATCCCACTCGTCAACCTAGATCAAGTCTAAGGACCACTCATTGAACTTATCATCGATACAAGTATCCTCATCATCGACCTCATCATCGGTACATGAATCCTCATCATCGACCTCATCATCAGTGCAGGCATCCTCATCATCGACCTCATCGTTGGTACAAGCATCCTCATCGTCAACCTCATCATTGGTACAAGCATCCTCATCATCGATACAGGTATCCTCATCATCGATACAAGTATCCTCATTGACCATATCGTCGATATAGGTATCATTGACCTCATCGTCGATCCAAAATATCATCATCGACCATATCACTCCCCCTTTCGAGGAGGGTCCTTTTTAAATACACCAAGCTTGTCTCAGTAATACTCAAAATTTACTCGAGACAGAGGTTTGGTCAATACATCAACAACTTTATCATCAGTGCTCACATACTCGAGATTTATAGCTCCTTTCTGCACCATATCCCGTATATAGAAATATAGGATCTCTATGTGCTTTGACTTATCATGGAACACTGGATTCTCCTTCATATTGATACGACTCTGGTTGTCACATAGGATCACAGTGGAGTCCATCTCTAATTCAAATAGTCCTGACAACAGCTTCCGAAGCCATATGGATTCACAACTAGCAGAGCAAGCTTCTATATATTCAGCTTCAGCTGTGCGGAGAGCCACACTCGACTGCTTCCTGCTAAACCATGAGATCATAGCAGATCCTAGACAATAACATCCACCCGATGTGCTCTTTCTGTCTGACACTTCCATCCCAATCTGCATTTGTATAACCATACAGTCTGACGCCATGATCTCCAACATAGTATAGACCAAAGTCTATCGTACCTCTTAGGTACCTCATCACATGCTTTGTAGCTACTAGGTGAACACATCTAGGATCAACTAGATACTAACTCAAGGTGTTCACAGCAAAGCATATATTTGGCCTGGTATTCATTAAATACATCAACGAACCAGTCATCTGTCTGTAAACTGTAGAAACCACTGTCCATCATCCCATATCTCCACTTCACATTTTCCTTGGCTAAGGAAAAATCTCATCTAATCTCATCCACATATCTAATCACAAAAATCATGCCAAGATTCTTTAACTTTGATATCTACTCACTCTAAAGTGGAGTATTGTCCTCCCCCTGTGACTGAACATCATGCACACTCTTCATTGAGTGATCTTCTACATATCTATCTGTGCCATCTCCCATCAAATGGGTCTACTCATATGAGCCTCAAGATCACTCGAACTCTATGGTGAGTTCCTTCTTGCTTCCATTTGAGAGAAGCATGTCATCTGTATATAGAAACCCTCTTCAACCTTGTAGCAAAGGTTGAAATCCGCATCCCCTGTGCTGATCATCAAGCTCATCAAATTACTATCGATCCTAGGTACCTGTTGAACCCATACAAAGCCTTATTCAATCATGTGATTCTCTATCGAATCTTGGGAGTTTGCTCGATATGCACTTATTCTTCAATTACACCATTCAAGAGAACGGTCTTGTCATCCATGGGTGTAATCTATCTCTAGAAGTGTGTCTAGCCACTTGGAGCAGCCATCTTGTCATGATCCTCTCCCTCTTTATAAGAGAATCCTCTAGCCATGATCCTTCCTTTGTACTTATATAGTACATTTGATTTGTAAGTCTTCTTGTTGAACATCCATCACTTGTTCTTTGGAACAAGTGTTCATCATCCTTCTTTTGATCATAGCACATGATCTTTCCTACAAATCAAATTTAATTACATGACTAGTAACACTTCATAATCATCAAATCATGTTGACATTTCAATGATAACTTATTATGCATATTGATATGATTCGCATAGTTATGTAACTATCTTGACCAATACTTTGTCACAACACTTTTCCATATCCTGTATGCATACAATGGTTATCTAGATGCCTTCCATCTCTGCCGGAACATACTATCAAGAGTTTGCATAGCTCCCAACATGTTAACAAAGAGGTTTCATTCTAGACAAGCAACAATGGAATGTTTGTCCAACTTACCCATCATATGCATATTAGTAGTATATTGTTCAATGCTATATGAATGCTTACACTATGCATGATATATTCTAGGAATACAAATATGCATACAACTACTATGAGCAATATCATTAACTATTCAGAGATTCAAGAAGTAATTCAAATAACAACTCAAATACTTATCTTTTATGTTTGTGTGGTTGCCTCCCTCTTGATCTCTACTTTTCCCTTTATGATAGCATCATGATTATATGTCTTTGAACTTATATCCATCCTGGACCACTATGCATGCTTAAGTGTGCACTAGTGTCATCATTGTGTCATCCTCAAGATCTCATACATAATGATACATTCATTAGTATAATCTCAATACTATCAAAACAATATGATTCTAAATAATCTTAAACATGTATGGTCATGATCATTTCATACACAAGTATACTTATCTAAGATCCTAACACAAAGTAGGATTCTTACTCGATATAGGAAAACATACCTGAATTAGCATGCTTGATAGTTATGTCTAAAACAGTATCTTCTTTGTTCTCTTCAATGATTTAGAGACCTTGTGATAGTAAGCTATATATTTCATAAGTTAAGCATAGTAGAACCAAATCATACTTACCCCATAAGTAGAGATTTCTATGTGATCAAAGAATGTGGATGAGTCTTTGTCTTCATGTCATCATGGTCATATATTCTTGATCTAGAACTTGATTTTCCTTTCTTGATGTACCTTTCATGTTAGCAAACAACATCATCCTCATACAACACCACAAGTGCATTAGTACAATCATAAGTGTCATAACCCTAATCAATGAATGTCTTCTATTATTCACATGCATTCATACTTTTACTAAGGTTATCAAACAATCTAAAATTAATCATGATTGTACTAACCTCAATAATATGAAGACAAAAATGTCATGAAGTTAATCATGAAACCAATTTCAAAACATACATGTATCTCTTCAAGTCATACCTGTCGAGATTGCTTGCAGTCTTCTCTATAAGGGTAAAACCCTAAACATCCAAGTTAGATCACTCGTAAACATATTATATAGGTTCATGGTGCTAGGATGATAAAATATCAGTTCCATTTAAACCTCCTACATTGCTTCCCTATGATTCTCCCAACTTTGCTAGGGTTTCTTCTTACTTGGAAACCCTAGTTTTCAATATCCTTCCTCCCACAACATTTTGATGGAGGATTAATATCTATGATGAATGGTTTCCAAATCCATTTTCAAAGTTTCCAATGTTGCATTAGGTGTCTCCAACATTGTATCAAGTCATGCCATACCTAAAAACTGAAAACCCTAAGTGAGAGCTTCTTCCTCCTCTTCTTTGATTTCCTTCGTTGAGCCATTTCAGATGTGCCGTATTGTTTCTGGTGCATCTCTAAAATTTCAGATCTTTAGGGTCTGAAACTTCGGCATGTGGTAGCCTGAACTATCATATTTCCAACCCCATAGGTTTGAGATTCATTGGATTCTCCATCAGAGATATATGGTCATTTTACCAACATGACCTGTTTAATGGATGAAACTACATAGCAAACTTGTACGGAGTGCCACGTGTCACTTTTTCAACTTCGACCTCTGGAACTTGGACCTGTGAAACTACCGTCTGTTCCCTAACCGTCACTTTTTATGGAATTCCATTTGGAGCTTCCAATACCGATATATGACTTTTTTCCCTATGTCACATGTTTAGGGCTGAATTCTGGAAGAGGCATAAACCCTAACTTGTACATATCATATCTCACAAAGTACAACGAATATGAGGATGAAACCCGGACACAAGGTACAAGAAACTTTCATCTTTGGCCTGTCCAAGTTTCAGATCCTGAACCTTCGCCAAAATTGATTTATAGCAAAAGTTGCACGATGATTAGTTTTTCTATACAAAACCTTAACTTTCAAATTGTCGCAAGTGAACAAGTGTCGTAAGTGCCATACATTGCCTTCCTTCAGGATAGCTCTGATACCATGTTAAGATTCAATATGCCAAGATAGATAACATCAGTATTCAATTCAATTTCACAACAATAGCATATACATGATCACTGGAAGAATAACAAGCACAGCATAAACACAAGAGACACAGATTTATCTTGGGAAACCCTCACGGGGTAGAAAACCCAGCAAAACTTCCTCAATATAGATGATCAACAAGTACAAAGATGAAATACCCAAACAAGAGCTCCTTCTCCTCCTTTGCAGATCTCTCTCTCTCCTATGCGATTTCACAAGTGAGTGAGTGTGTGTTCAAATGAGAACACACCTCCTCTATTTATACTTTACATTCACTTGACTTTTACACTTGATAGGTCGGCCTCAATAGTTTATTCTCTTGCTGACTGGGCCGACCCCTCTAGGGGACTTAAACACCCCATTACAAATGACTCTTAGGGGATCTATTTCCCTGAATTACATGGGATAATTTACCTCAATGAATTTACATAATAATAACATCTCCGGATGAATAATAATAAAGTACAAATAGAATATTCTTTGAAGTTACAATATTTCAACACTCCAGATCTTAGATGGGAGGTTTTCTTGCTCTTATACCTTGTAGAGGGTCTTTTTATTTTTAGTGTTGCTTGTTGGATTTTTTGCCTCTTTGTTATAGCTTGCTTGTTGTGGCATCGGTCTCAGTAAAGTTTTTTTAGCTTGTTTTTTGGCCTATGCGCCTCTTTTTTCTTCTAGCTCCCATTTTTCACGCTCGGTTTCCTGAGGGTTTTTGAGTTCTTTTTTAGCAAGACTTCGCCTACACCACTTAGTCATGTTCCATCGTGGATCCAAGGAAATCATGAAGACAACAAGGGATGACTCCGAAACCATCTGTCCCTAGAGTTAGTCGACTACCACCTTAACGCATCCGTACCACCCCCTACTAGAAGAATAGTTGGTCGGGAGACTGTCCCAAAATCAACTAGTGTGACACCACCCTTTGCAACAATATCAAAAACTCCCACACCACCATATATTAGTGTAGCACCAGAATTTAGTGCAACATCTGAATTTAACGTAGCACCTGGGACTAGTGTTATGCCATAACGTATTGTCACACCAGAAACCGACATCGCGATGGAAGTTAGTATTACTCTGGAAACTACCATAGCCCAATAAATGCCATCACAAAATGATATTTCGAAGGATACATTGAAATTATCGAGGAATTTGATTCTTTGCCTTCTATGACCATTAAGTTAGTTGCGAATTTTAATCAACCATTAGTACAATTGGTCACAGATCCTGTTATTCCTAATACCTCTATTATTCCCAGCTACCAGTCTGAATCTTATAGTGGGAGAACATTTAGAATGTCAAACCCTGAAATTCCTACAGGTTACGAAATCATGGCATCCATACAAGCAAAAATCACTAGTTTAGCTTGGGAACGTGTGGAAACAGACATATTTAGATGTGGAGATGCACAAATAATGGTTCCCCCAAACTCCAAATTATTACCATCTACATAAGAAGTGGTAAACCCTTATGATTCAATATATCCCCAATCCACTTCTCACGATACGACCTATGGTATTTCATTTGAAGGTAGATCTGCTCCCAAAGATTGGATCTATTCCCAACCTCTACCCAATGACTCGGGAACAAAGAACCTTTTTGATCCATATTAATCATTATGGAACATGACATTGGGCCAAGCCCTCAATGCTTTTCACACATTTCCAGTACCTATGCAGTTAACCCCAGAAACTCCCCTTGGACCTTTTCCACTTATCTTACCAAGTGAAATTCTTGGTTGCTCTCTAGGGGAAGTTCCTAATCAGAGGATAAACAAAAAATCCCTCTGTTACCTGTCTCATCTAAAGTTGGTGCACATTCCTCTTCACAAGTCGGCACCACTAGTGCAGCCACCCAACCTGTACAACCAATCTCTTCCAATGTCTCCATCAGAAGATCTTCTATCCCTACTGTTGGAACACCGATTGTGACTAAAATCCAATCTTCAACCACTATTTATACTATTTATGGAGGATAACCATTCATTGGTGCCCCAAGAGGAACCAATAACCAACCTTGTCCGTTAGGACCATTTGCTTCTGTTAGGAACCCATGTCTTTACTTTGTTAGTATATTGTTGTTGGATGCATATGCTTTGTAAGTCGTCCCGTAGTATTTGTTGATCAATAGTTTGTGTTATTGTTGTTGGCGCATATGCTTTGTAAGTCGCCCGTAGTATTGTTGATCCATAGTTTGTAGTGGCCCATGGTTTTGACCCATAGTATTGGCGCCTAGACTTAGTATATAAGTGTGTGTTGAGACCTATGAAGGCACCGTGAAGTTATTTGTATTGAGCTTGCTCATAGGAGGTTGCCCCCTCGAAGTGGCTTGTGATCAATATAAAAGTGATTCTGAGTTATGTCATTTCTGCTATTTCGCATATTCTTATTAATTACTTGTTGCAGGTGCTTCACATATGGTATCAGAGAACTTTCTTGGGCTCGCTGGGTGAAATTTCTGCCAATTTTTTTTTCGCATCTATTGCAGGTTCGGATTTGGGAATAATCCCTATCCGCTTAACTGTGGGAAATACTTGGGCATAAGCCCTAAAAATCATTGTGAGGAGTACCACAGGAACCCCGAAGTAGCTAGCCCATTGAGAGGACCTGCCAGCGAAAAGGGCAACGACCCCTACCTAATTGACTAGTTCCCACCCGTGAGGTAAACCAAGAGCTGTCGTTTGTGGCAAAGCGGTTATCAGTTTTACCTGAGCCATGGAGTGAGGGGTACTGCCCCAATACGCAAGCTGTCAAACAACATTGGTGGCCGAGTGAAACCCTTGAACTGTTAGAAAGCCGCACATACCTGGGGTCCATATCTATTTTCAACTGAACTGTTGTCGCTCACTGTTGCGCTGTTTCAGATCCAACCGTTCAGATCCATTCTGAAAGCCGTTCAATATCCAGCCGTTTTCAATCCATTCGGCGCCGTTTCAGATCCCTTTCGAGCCGTAGCCGCTCCAGTCTGACAACAAAAAAAAAAAACCCCAGTTTTTTCTCCATATCTCCCTTGTTTTCACTCTGTTTCCCTTGAAATTTTTGGGGAACCCCTGTCATCCCATTCTGCATATTTCATTCCTGAGGACCCTATCCCCAATTCCCCTTCCCAAAGCCCTAAATCCCACATTTGTCTATTTTTAGGGTTTGCCATAACTTCCTCAGATTTCACCCAATCACCTTCAAATTTTACCACAGAGTTCCTTTCTGAATTCTGCTTCTTTGTTCCCCTCTTCCAAATTTTCCCATTCTTTCACCCCGCTTCTGAAATCCTCATTTTTTGCTTCCCTGTCTATTTGACAGTGTCCAAAACCTAGTCAAACCCCAATTACCCTTCAGATTTTTTCCGAAGTCCAGATTTTCCTTTACTGAAGCAGTTTCTGTTTTTGTTTTCCTACCCAGTCAACCAAAAAATAAAACTCCTGGTTATGGTTGTCACCCGTGCAGGAGAAAAAACCATGGAAGAAGCACTTGCAGCCATCCAAGCCAAACTCCAGGATCTGTATGAAAAATTTCTCGGCCTCCATCTTGAACATTCAGCTATGAACAACAAACGGCAGTCCGAGTCTTCATCAGACAATGGGTTCTCTTCTTCCAGCAATTTCCGTGGTCCGAAGCTTGATTTTCCTCACTTCAATGGTACTAATCCAACTGAATGGATCTATCGTGCAGAACAGTATTTCAGTCTGCATAATACTTTTGATGTCAACAAAGTTCCGCTTGCATCCTTTCATTTGGAACAGGAAGCTCTTCAATGGTACCATTGGTACATCAAGGCTCATGAAGAGCCAAAATGGCCAGACTTTTGCCAGCTCCTTTTGCAACGATTTGGTCCTAGTGCTTTTGATGACTTCACAGGAGCCCTCACTAAACTTCGTCAAATTGGCACTGTGAGAGAGTATCAAACCGAATTTGAGAAACTAGCCAACCACACTGAAGGATTGTCTGATGACTTTTACCAGAGTTGTTTTATCAGTGATCTAAAGGATGCCATCCGCTCTGAGGTCAAAATGTTCTATCCCAACACAATGATGGAAGCCCTAGGGTTGGCTAAGTTGGCAGAAGACAAGATTGCAGCCCAACAACGCTCCAAGCCCACTTTTTTTCCCTTCTGAAATATGGGTTCTCAATGACCACCTATACCGCAGGCTCCTCGACCAACTCCTATCAAGCGTTTGTCTGAAACAGAGATGCAAGCACGTAGAGAAAAGGGGCTTTGTTATAATTGTGATGAGAAATTCACTCGAGGACATAGATGTGTTCAGCAAAAGCTCTATCTTTTGGATGTGGATTCTCCGCCTGCCTCTGAAATTGGTGACGAAGATCCAGAAACAATGGATGCTCAGGTCGACATTCAGGAACCGCCTATTGACCCTCCGTCTCAGGATGACCAGCCAGAGATATCTCTCCATGCTTTAGCTGGAATCACCACCCCCCAAACAATGCGAGTCAGGGGTTACTTCAAGAAGCTTCCTCTTACAATACTCATTGATTCTGGTAGCACTCATAATTTCATTGACCCTCGGATTGCCAAACAAGCTGATTGTTTTATCCATCCTTGCTCCAACTTTGAAGTCATGGTTTACAATGGGGGCACCTTACCTTGCAAAGGGAAGTGTCGAAATGTGCGTATCTCTATGGGAGATTATACCTTGCGCTGTGACATGTTTTCCTTGACCTTAGGCGGATGTGATGTGGTTTTGGGCGCTCAATGGCTACGCACACTTGGCCCTATCTTATGGGATTTTGCTAAACTTTGGATGCACTTTTCCCTCAATGGACAAAAACACACATTGACAGGATTACAACCAGGTTCTCTCAGCATCATCAGTTCACATCGCATGGAAAAAATCCTCAAGAATAATTCACATGGTGTCATCGCTCAGATCCATTCCATTGAGATGCAACCATCAGTGGTCTCCACTACTCCTTTGGATCTACAACAAATTCTGGATCGATATACAGGTGTCTTTGTTGAACCAGTGGGATTGCCACCTTCAAGGCCAGAAGACCATCGTATTCAGCTCCTTCCTGGCAGCATTCCTCCCAACATCAGGCCCTATCGCTATCCATTTCACCAAAAAATAGAGATTGAAATGCTCATTCGGGACTTATTGAAGCAAGGTATTATTTGCCCAAGCACTAGTTCCTTTTCTTCTCCAGTTCTTCTTTTCCACAACAAAGATGGGTCATGGCACCTCTGCATTGATTTCCAAGCACTTAATCACCTCACCATCAAGGATAAGTTTCCAATTCCTGTTGTTGATGAGCTTCATGGGGCTCACTTTTTCTCCAAGTTGGATCTTCGTTCTGGGTATCATCAAATTCGGGTTCATGAGGATGATATCCCTAAAACAGCTTTCCGCACACATGATGGCCATTATGAGTTTTTGGTCATGCCCTTTGGCCTCACTAATGCTCCTTCCACATTCCAGGCCTTAATGAATAAAATATTTCGACCCTACTTGCGGAAATTCATTCTGGTATTCTTTGATGATATCCTCATCTACAGTAAAACATGAGATGAACATCTCCAGCATCTGGAACTTGTCATGCAACTTTTCTCTGACCATCATCTCCACGCCAAGCAGTCTAAGTGTGTTTTTGGATAGAAGGAAGTTGAGTATCTCGGGCACATTATCTCAGCAAAAGGGGTTTGCGTGGATCCTGCCAAAATCGATGCCATGAACAATTGGCCGCATCCTCAGACACTCAAGAGGCTTCGTGGTTTTTTGGGGTTGACTGGCTACTACCACAAGTTTATCAAGGATTATGGGAAGATTGCAGCTCCATTAACTGCTCTATTTAAAAAGGATGCTTTTACATGGACACATGCTACTCAGTGTGCATTTGACAAACTAAAACAAGCTATGTGTACTACACCTGTTCTAGCTATGCCCAATTTTTCCAAGCCCTTCACTATTGAGAGTGATGCTTGCGGCAATGGACTTGGTGCTGTTCTCCTTCAAGATGAACACCCCATTGCATTCACCAGCAAAGCCCTTTCAGGTAAGAATTTAGCTACCTCTACCTATGAGAAGGAAATGATGGCTATTTTGCATGCAGTACAGAAGTGGCGACCATACCTATTAGGGGATCATTTCTGCATTAAGACTGATCACCAGAGTTTGAAATATTTCTTGGAACAGCGTGTCTCCTCCCCAGCACAACAGAAATGGGTTAGCAAACTCATGGGTTATGACTATGAGATCACTTACAAGAAGGGTAAAGACAATATTGTGGCAGATGCTCTTTCTCGCACATTTGATGCCCAAGGTTCTCTTTCAACTATTTCTATGCCTGTTCCAAATTGGTTACAATCTGTTCAACAAGGTTATGTCAATGACTCTTCCTTATCTCAAATCATCCAACGCTTGACCAACAACCCTTCTGTTGTACCACATTACTCTTGGGATGGTGCTTTTCTGAGATACAAGGGTCGTATGGTGCTTCCCCAGAGCACAGATCTTCAACAGGCTGTCTTTTATGAAATCCATGCTTCTCCATCGGCAGGGCACTCTGGCTTCCTCAAAATGTATGAACGGGCATGGCATAACTTCTTTTGGCAGGGCATGAAAATGATAATTCAATAGATGGTGGCTGAATGTGATACCTACCAGCGCAATAAGGGTGAAACAACACTCCTTCCAGGATTGCGCGAACCCTTGCCCATTCCTACATGGATTTGGATAGATATTTCTATGGATTTCATTGAAGGGCTCCCTAAATCTAGCGGGAAGACAGTGATTCTCGTTGTGGTTGATCGCCTCTCCAAATATAGTCATTTTTGTGCTCTCAGCCATCCCTATACAGCCTCCTCAGTCGCTCAAATCTTCCTGGACCAGATCTTTCATCTTCATGGCATCCCTTCTTCCATTGTCTCGGATCGTGATGTGACTTTCACCAGTCATTTTTGGACAGAACTATTTCGCCACACTGGCACCAAACTGAAGATGAGTTCAGGGTATCACCCACAAACAGATGGTCAGACTGAAATTATCAATAAATGCTTGGAAACTTATCTTCGTTGCTTCACCTCTGAACAACAACATCAGTGGGAAAAGTGGCTCCCTCTCGTTGAATGGTGGTACAATACCTCTTACCACACTGCCTCTAAAATGACCCCATATGAAGCAGTCTATGGTCAAGCACCTCCATCTCTTCTTCCATACACACTCAATAGTTCACCAGTTCAGGAAGTTGACACGGTCCTTCGAAACCGCAATTAGACTCTTCGCATTTTGTGGGACAATCTTCACATGGCAAGAAATCGCATGAAGCAACAAGCTGATCAGCACCATTCTGAGATCACTTTTCAAGTAGGCGATATGGTTTTTCTTCATCTTCAGTTGTACAAGTAATCCTCCCTGAAACTCCAAGGGTGTCATAAGCTCGCTCCAAAGTTCTATGGGCCGTATCGGATTCTTCAGAAGATTGGGTCCATTGCTTATAAATTGAAACTTTCTCCTTCTTCCCACATTCATCTAGTCTTTCATGTCTCTTGTTTGAAGAAAGTTCTTGGCACCAACATCAGTGGACAAATGATTTTACCCGAACTGGATAATGAAGGATCCATCCTTTTGGATCCGGAGGCCATCCTCAATCAGCGCACTCGTCAGCTTCTCTCTCACTCTATCACAGAGGTCTTAATTCAGTGGCACGGCATGCAACTAGAGGATGCTACATGGGAACCACTCCTTCAGATTCAACAACAATTTCCACATCTAAAGCTTTGAGGACAAAGCTTTTTTAAAGGGGGAGGGGATGTTAGGAACCCATGTCTTTACTTTGTTAGTATATTGTTGTTGGATGCATATGCTTTCTAAGTCGTCTCGTAGTATTTGTTGATCAATAGTTTGTGTTATTGTTGTTGGCGCATATGCTTTGTAAGTCGCTCGTAGTATTGTTGATCCATAGTTTGTAGTGGCCCATGGTTTTGACCCATAGTATTGGCGGCTAGACTTAGTATATAAGTGTGTGTTGAGACCTATGAAGGCACCGTGAAGTTATTTGTATTGAGCTTGCTCATAGGAGGTTGCCCCCTCGAAGTGGCCTGTGATCAATATAAAAGTGATTCTGAGTTCTGTCATTTCTGATATTTCGCATATTCTTATTAATTACTTGTTGCAGGTGCTTCATAGCTTCATGGGTACCACAAATCCCTCCTACTGGAGGACAATCGTTCATTGGTGCCCTAAGAAGAACCAGTAACCAACCTTCTCTGTTAGGACCATCTGCTTCATGGGGTCCACAAATCCCTCCTGCTATAGGGAAACATACGACAGGTAACCATAATCCTTCTGGGGGGGAAACAAACCAATTCCAAAACTTTTACCCCCCCAACCCTAATTTGTATCATGGGCGACCTTACCCTAGCGTCGCAAATAATCAATGGATCCCACCTCCTCCTACACCGCCTCTTAATCAAGGCACAACAAACAATCATTAGGTTTCACCTCCTCCGATGCCTCCCCTTACTCAACATATGGGAAACCCCCCAAGTCAAGGATTTGTAAACCATACATGGGTCCCACCACCCCCTGTATCTACACCATTTAACCCCCCAATGCAGAACTTCCAAAAACCAGTCTATAACACGATTTTGAATCAGCTGGTAAATCCTATGATTCCCAACCAACAACAAGTTAACCCCACAGTCCCTAAAACACTGAAATTCCAACAGTTCCCTGTGCGAAACACATATGCGTATAATATGCCACAGTTTGCAGTGCAGGGCCCTACTGGCCTCCTAGCACCCCATCAATATTATTCTTACCCCCAACCAAATAGACAAATTCCTTTCCTAGAGACATTGGACCTGCTCGATTTGTTAAGATTGATAAACGACACCTTTTGGCATGAACAAAATTGGCCACCTATTACTTCCAAATTACCATCGGATATCAAAAAATTCGATGCAAAACTAGAGGAAGACCCAAAACATCACGTTATGACATTCCATTTGTGGTGTTCTTTGAACTCATTGATGTATGATTCCATATGATTGCGGCTCTTACAACTTATACTCACTGGGATGAAAACTAAATGGTATATTGATCTACCACAACAATCATTCCAATATTTCAACTCCCTTTCAATGCATTTTTTGACCCATTTCCATCTTCCCATTCGGTATGAAACTGGCACGGACCTATTAAATTCGTTGCGATAATCCACCTCTACTCACATATCAGATCATATTCATGAGTGGAGGAGATTCCGAAGGTTGACTAAGGATCCTATCCTTGATTAATTATTATCCAATTGGTTTACAAAGTCCTTACTGCCACCTATTGCTAGGGATGTTTCAATGGACGGGGCTATTACATAAGAGCAGGCGATCAGTCGTGCTCAGTACCTGGACTTGGTTTACTCCCAATCCAGAAATTTATATGCATTGATACCCCATTCTCCTTGTCCCACTGACGATCACTTTAGGCCCACTACCAAACCTCCTATAGACGGAGTATTTGGTTCCTTCAAGGCCCAACCTGCACCTAAATCTAGTGGAAAATAAAATATTTCAGCTCCACTTCAAAACTAGGCTGCATCCAAAAAAAACACTTCTCCTACTCAGACCTCCGAGGTGAATGCGGTTCAATCCTCATCACAACAATCAAGAGGGAAAAAGAAGAATAATAAAGGAAAATCCAAAAAATCTTCTCCTCAGTAGGAAAATCCAAAACCCCAAAAAACTAACACTAATAATAAACCCAAAAGCAAAGCTAATTTTCCCTGCATTATTTGCCAGGAAGACCATTATACAAAGGACTGTCCTTACCGCAAGGAAGTCAACAAATTTGTGAAAGGTTTTTCCCACCCTGAAGTGCTCATTGACCCTTTCCCATCCCAAAAACATCAAATGATCACACACACTCCTCCGCAAGGATGCACTCCCAAAGATCCCACTCAACCAGAGACATCCGCAAACCGTGACATCCTTATGATGAGTAACGAGACTGTTCATTTATCCACCAGGAAAAAGACTTATGACTATATTCCAACTTAAAAAAAATGGAAATTCAAAAGATAAATCTCCTATGGACGACTCTCTCTCTCCACTCCTCCATCTACTAGCCCTCTTCACATCGAAAGGCTTATTACTGACATAGTGTTGCTCCCACCAAAGGCCACTATTCGAAAAGTGACATTTAATCCAAGTGCTTGAGCTGCCCAAAACTACAATATTGTTGAGGATTTAGCTCAGGCACCTTGCACAATGTCTACTCTCGAAGTTCTACAACATTGACCCAGTCAGCTTAGAACCTTTTTGTCAGCACTTGGAGCCGTGGAACCTGAGACTTCCAACACAATTATGTTTAATTTGGAATATTTTAAGCTAAGGATTTCCCACCAATTGTATTTTCAAATTCATACCAAGATTTGTGTAAATAAGATCCATCATATCGTTTTGGACGAAGTTGCCTCCACCTCCATCGTGTCCTTGTCTTGGTGGAGAGATATTGGCTCTCCGGAGGTCACCTAGTCTCCTACCACTTCAAAGGCCTTTGACGGCTGTGGTTTCCAACCTTACAGACTCATACCATCACTTGCAGTCGAACTAGGGGGAAAAGCAGTATCCATTCATATAGAAATTGTAGATGCTCCATTTGATTACAACATACTACTCGGTCGAAACTAGATTTACGCCATGACCGTAGTAGAATCTTCAATTTTTCACTTGGTGCAATCTCCTCATCAAGGCATAATTGTCACCATTGATCAATTTGATTTTTGCACACCGGATATTCACTCCAACACCACCAACAATGTCCCGCTGTTGACACAATCTCAACATCACTATGAAGACATTTGTGTTGGCCTTTTGAAGGACACTTCTATCATTGGAGTATTCTCGGAACTTCACCCCTAGCCTATTCAATCAATAAGATTTATTCCAGTACTTTCCACTCCCATGATTCTCACGATTCTTGGGTTATACCAAGTCCCTCTAAGTACAAAAGAATTTTTTTATAACATAAACACAAAAAGGTATTATATTAAACAGAGGATAATTTACAAAATTCCCTTCCTTGAAGGGTTAACCATAGCCTAGGAATTGAGTCTTCCAAGATTGAAAAAATAAGTTGTTCAGAATTGGATATTGTTTCTTCTAACTGTTCATATCTACTACCTTTTACCGAGTAAATTGTAACAAACTGGTTACAAATATAAATGCAGAAAAAACATCTAACAAAACAAAAACAGGGAGTGTATGCATCATCTTTCCTGAAATTGAGTAGGAGGAATTCCTTCATGCAACAGCGAGTCGTCTTCCATCAGGGAGCTGTCATCGTGTTAAGTTTATGGGTCCACTAGCTCGGATTGCTTCCCAATTTATTCCTTCAGGTCGCTCAACACGTCTTCCAAATGAACTAGATGAGCCTCAATTTTGTCATTTCCGCTTTGTAAAGTATCCAATAACTGCCCTTTCAAAGTGAACAAGAAATTCTTAAGACCTTCAAAGTTGGTTTGCTGGTGGTATTGTATACCCTTGACATCTTTCTTCAATTCTTCAAGCTCACCGACATGGACACGAACATTAGTTTCCACATCCTCCAATCTTGAATCCATCTGGTTTAGGTCCAGACCAATTTGTCTGCTTTCGTCCAGAGCAGCTTTGGAGACTTCAAAGGCATTGTGGTAATTCTTCCCAATGTACTGATGGACCACCTTAATCTCCTATATCTCCTTCATCATATTATCCATATTCATTATCTTGTTAGCTGAGAGAGACCAGGAAGAAATTCGCAGGCCGGTTCTGAGATACAATGCATCACAAGTGAAAGCTTCGATACTAAACACATCCATATGAAACATTGTACTTTAGCCCATATAAGAATCATGCGAGCGAGAGCCTCGAGGGGTCAATATAACTTTGCATGCTTCCATTTTCACGCCACAACTACCTCCATTAATGTAAGAGAGGGTCCGAGGGTGGGATTTAAATCCAGAACTATAATGGAATCCACTTGTCTGGATTACGAGAGGGTTCCTATGCATGTTTTCCCCCAAAGATTGGGTGGAAGGATTGATAAAAAACAAGGGGACCATTTAATATGAGTGGGGTCTCGATTCAAAACAATGAACCCTTCTTTTATCCTAGCTCCTTGGTTTTCCATGGTGTAAACCTCCACATTATTGTGCCTTAGGATGTGAAAGAATTGGATCCTAGAGATGCCGCCAATGATAGAAACCATTCTTTTTTTAATTCTATTCAGATTCTTATCATGGCCTTTTTGAATTTTTATCATTTTCCGGATAACAATATTGGATTCTCCGAAGATAGAATATTTTTCTATGTGAAGGGACACCATTATTTCAACCCCCTAGAGAAGGGTCACCCATTCAGCTTGGTTTCTAGTTGTCCTTCCTAATCCCCATGCATACTGGAATAACTTGTTTCCTTCAGGGTCATAAACAACCCCTCCTTCACCTACCACCCCTAGATTTCCTTTCGACGCTCGATCGAAGAAGAGAACACACTGAGAATGCTTTTTCTTCCAAACAAGAAAGTCATTTTGGGATAAATTTAGGGCCCAAAAGGGCCTTGGAGAGATTTTGGATTGAAGAGAGCTCAAAAATAATAAGTTTGAGACCCACAAAGATTCAGAGGAAGAAAGAGCTTCCTGCTTGGGATCTATGAGTACGAAACCATTGGTGACTGCATGCCTTTGAATTTCAATCAAGCAACTTAGCATTCGATTCAATATGCTTCTGATTCTATCGATTCTATTAACCACCATCCGGTCACACCTCTTCCTTCTTGGATCGATTCATCCTTTCCCTCTTCTGATTCCCTTCTATAGACTTTTCCTTCTGACAATTCTATCATGGAAATCATGAGCGTCAACGAGCCTCCATGGAAATATAACCATCATCGAGCATCTTTTCGTACAATCCACGCGGTAGACCCCACCAACAAATCCATCGTTTCAACTGATAGTGACCAAACCTATCAGGTTCCTACCCTCACTCACAATATGTTTTATGAGGGGAATCTCGCTAACATTATGGAGACTTTTCCTATAGACATATCAGTGAAACCTGGTATCGTGGAACATATCCATCTAGGCAAAAATTGTACACCCATTGAGGTGGAATTTTATACAACCTTGTTTAAGGATTTTCTTCGATGTTTTCGCATGGAGTTATGAAGAAATGTCGGGAATTGACCCATCTATTATGGTCCATGAAATCAAATTTTATGCTGGTGCACGACCTGTTCGACAGAAACTACGACCTATCCACCCCCAAAAAAATTTAGCTATTAAGGGAGAAGTTGAAAAGCTCCTTCAAGTTGGTTTTATTTATCTTGTCCCACTGACAGACTGGGTATCTAACATCGTCCCTGTAGCTAAAAAATAGGGAACGATTAGAGTTTGCGTTGACTATAGGGACCTGGAAAAATCTTGTCCTAAGGACAACTATCCGACCCCCTTCATTAAACAAATCATCGATAACTATGACGAGAGTGTCATCTTTTCATTCATGGATGGATTCTCTGTCTATAATCAGATCGAGATACTCCCAGCTGAACAGCATAAGACAACTTTCATCTTACCATGGGGAACCTTTTCATATCACAAGTTACCTTTTGGCATCAAGAACGCTGGGGCTACTTTTCAACGAGCCATGTCTTACGCATTTCATGATATCAAGCATGTTGTGGAACCATATCTAGATTATATACCTACTCATTCTCCTTTGCGATAAAACCATCACGAACATCTGAGCACCATATTTCTACAGTGCCTCCACTACAACATTCATTTGAATCCTCACAAATGCGTATTTTGTTTTGAAGCTGACCAATTATTATGTTTCATAATATCCAAGGATGGAATTTGCCTCGATCCACTGAAGGTTGAAGCTATTTTAGCCTTACCTTCACCCACTAATATACCAAAACTCCAAAGTTTGCAAGGGCATGCAAAAATTTTACGTTGCTTTGTCTGTAATTTCACCTAGATTACCCGGGGTTATATGAAACTACTAAAAAAGGATGTACCCTTCATTTTGGATAATGAAGCTCAACAATTCTTTGATAATATGAAAATGGCCCTAACTAATGCTAATGTGTTACAACCCCACAACTATATGCATGATTACATTTTATATCTCGCCACCTCTACTTCTACTATTGGTATGTTGTTAGTACAGGAAGATGGTAGTGTTCAAGAACATGTGATTTACTACCTCAGCAAGAGTCTCATCGACTCTGAAACACGCTATTCACATGTGGAGAAATTGTCTCTGGAAACTGTTTTTGTAGTCCAGATATTTCGACTCTATATCTTTCTCTGCAAGACCATTGTTATTGGCAAATTTAATCCCATGTACTATATCCTAACACGTCAAGTGCTAGGGGGGAAATACTCCCATTGGATTGTAGTCCTCCAGTAGTTCAATTTGGAGTTTGCGAAAGCGAAATCCAAAAAATATTTGTTCTTTGTTGAGCTCATCTATGCTCTACCTTGTGTCAATGACCAATCTCATCCCATTCAATCTCTTCCTGATTAGTCCTTGTTCCTCATTGGCACGACTGATCCATGGTATGGAGACATTGTTCTATATCTGCAAACCCAACACTTTCGGTCCAACCTCAATCGCAATGAGCGACGTTGCATCTGACACCATGCCAAATATTATCTTATCATTAGTGATACTTTATAGAGTCGTGGTATCAATTCTGTTTTGCATCAATGTTTGACCATCGATGAAGCCGAATGCATACTCAATGACTGCCACACTGGAGCATGTGGCAATTACCTCTATCAGATGGCTACTGCCCATAAAATTTTATGCATGGGATACTTCTAGCCTTCTATCTTCAAGGATCGCATTGAATCAGTTAAGAAGTCCCCCCCATTTCAATTCTTTCACTCTAAAAAGTGCTCCCATCCAACTCCACTACATCCTGTGATTGTCGTCGGCCCCTTTGCAAAAGGGGATATCAATTTCATGCATTGTAAGCCTACTTCAACTGGGGGGCATGGTTACATCATTGTGGTTGTTGACTATTTAACCAAGTGGGCTGAAGCTATGCCTACATATGTGGAAGACGAAAAAATGACATCACTCTTCATATTCAATCATATCATTGCAAGGTTTGGAGTCCCTCAAGCCATTGTAATTGATCATGGTTCCTACTTCAGGAATCATATGATGGCTGAACTAAGTACCAAATTGGGTTTTCGTCATGAAAACTCAACCCCTATTAACCCCAGGAAAATGGACAAGTAGAAGCAATCAATAAAGTCTTGAAAAAAATGATCCAATGCATGGTGGGAACTCAAAAATCAAATTGGTACTTAGCACTATTTTTGGCCCTTTGGTTCTACAGGACTTCAGTAAAAAATGTGACTGAGTTTACACCATTCCAATTGGTCTACAACCTGGAAGCTATCCTTCTTGTTGAATGTGAAATTTTGTCCCTCAAACTGGTTGTTGAACTCTTTCCCAACACTCCCGTCGAGGAAGAACGATTTCTATACCTAACTAAGCTTGATGAAACTCGTCACGATGCCGCACTCCTGAAAGAGGCTCACAAAAAGCGAGTTAAAGTTCAATATGATAAATCCGTCCAACCTCACATTTTTAATGAAGGCGACCTATTATTGACCTATGATCAAATGCATGACAAACTAGGTAAAGGAAAGTTGGAATCAATGTGGTATGGTCCCTATGGTTTCAAATGAGTGTTAGAAAAAGGAGCTTACAACTAGTTGATTGCGATGGAAAACCTTTGGGGGAGCCTCGAAATGGGCTCTACTTGAAGAGATTGTATGCATAGGTTTATCCCACATAAACACTTTGTATATAATGTATTTATGGTGTGATATTGATTTATTTTTGCGTGTTAGGATCCTATCTCGTTCACAACTATTTATCTCGATTTGTGCTTTCATGCACAAATGTCAGCGTACTTCGTATTTGCAAACGGTTCTAGTCGACATACCCAGAATCTTGCTTCTGCACCATGGATACTATATTCCCATACTAGTGAGTTGGTATCCTCGGGTGGACTCTGCTTAGGCCCTTCAACGAATAACATAGCGGAGTATCGTGTCATTATTGGACTTCTAACTGAAGTATCTTCTATTGGGATTCATCATCTCATAGCCTACCTAGGCTCTCAACTCATGGTATCTCAAATAAACCGTATTTATGTCGTTTGATCCCATATTACTTCGTTTATACAGAAGGATATGCCTCCTTGAAATATCATTTGATTATATTCTATATCAACATATACCAAGGCAATTCAACACAGTAGCTGAGAGTCATTAGCTAAATACATGTTGAATTGGCATCTAGCTCATACAACATCAATGTCATCATGAAAACTGTGTAAAAATGTAACATACAAATCATTAGAGATAAAATAGTAGAGATAGCTCCATGTATATATCATGTAAAAAAGTTTTTATCATGTCACATGCAACATCAAAATGTGTCAAAATACAAAAATTGGGATCATAATCCGTACAAAAATTGGCACTATGGCCTACATATCATGTGAATGCCGCTAATGCTAAGCTAAAGCTATTGCTAAGATCTAGTCATGAGGAGCACAATGCTCATGATAGAATACTACTTCCGTAACAACACGGTGGATCAATATGCCAATACGCTCCGGCACACCCACGATATGCCTCTAAAGATGATAAAGAACCTCCGGAATCCTCATCGGCGGAATTCCCATGGTCAATCCCTCGAGATTCTGCTCTACATTATGGAATCCCCCTGCCTCGTCTTCCTCTGCCTGATACTTTGCTCCTTGTCATCATAGTGGTGACGATCCTACTAGCCTCATCGACCCATCATGATCTGCAACATTAAATGTGCATATATTAGGTATTTTACGCGCCAAAAACAAACAAAAATACATATAACTTGAAAAATACCCAAACACGTTTTAAGGTCACATACTTGACTCATCCCAGTCATCATCCTCTTGAAACGCCAAGTCAATTTTGCCCCAGAATTCCACTCCATCATAAGGGTAATCCTCAATCACCACGATCTGTTCCTCCAACCAGGAAAAGAAGTTCTCTCTGAATGCTAGGACTTGTGGTCCACCAAGCCTCCCAGCATAATCACTCCATCTCCCCATCTATGGCTCAGATGGAGGATGATGAGATCTCTCTATTTGTGGGCGTAATAATGAGACCCTCTATAAGAAGAAAGTGACTAGGATACTCCCATACCCAAATTGCTTGACGATTCCATTATGACAATTGGTGAATTGATCCTTAATGTTGACCAACACCCCTTCACACCAATTGAACAACCCTGGTTCGAGACATTCTAAGGAATAAGTAATTTGAGCCTTATTAGCATGATGGGCCCCTACGCTCCCCGCTACTCGAGCAAGTGTGTACAATATCACCCTCAAAGTAAGATCTATCATGCGGCTATAAGTATTTTTCCACTTTTCTTGCGCGATCCTTGCCTACAGTAATGAGCTATGTAGTCTTCCATAGTCTCTTCAGTACTACGGTGTCCTGCTAAGTTGACTTGTGCCCCTCTTTTGGAGAGACCTATCAAGAAGTATATATCCTCAAGATCTATCTCAAGGATATGCTCCCCTATACAGAAAGCTTGTAGATCTGTGTTCCAAATCTCTATTATGTGATTCAGAAGCTTCCCTTGTTTTCAGATCCCTCTTGTCTTGAAAAATTTCAACAATCCACACTCTCTCAGTGCAGACAAATTTGTATCATCATTAAGAGCATCTTGATCCTCCCCTTCATGCTCTATCTCTTTCCACTCAATCATTCTCGATCTTCTTTCTTGGAAACCCCTCCAAATGATCAAAGAAACCTGGGATTAGAGCCTTGAAGTCATTTTTGCTAAATGAGATGGGGGCAAGTTTTTTAAAGTTTGACTCTGCGGATTTTCGCATCCCGATAGTTATACAGAATGCAAAAACTAATATTTTTCATGGCCCCAACATACACCATAGCGTGAAAATATAAAAAAAATTCGCGCTCCTCGATCACGAAAATTTCTGGGTGCATTATTTTTTCCCTAGGGCCCTTGAAAATCCCCAACTCAGCATGAAATTAAAAAATTAAAGCATTGAATGAAAGAGCAGAGTGAGAGGACTAACCTGCTTCAAACGGTGACTCTAATGGTGCCCTGGATCTCCCGATATCTTCAATTGAAATTTGGCTCTCCACAAAGGTAAAACTCTCCTTAAGGTGAAAATGACCAAGTAACAATGCATGCTTTTACATTTTACTCTCTTTTATCAATCAAACTAGTCATTTTTTACCTACTTTCTCATTAATGACCTTTGTTTAAAGCCTCGTTTCACACATATTATCTTTTAATGTTATTTCCTAGGGTTTTTGACCAAGTTTCAATAGGTTTACCCAAGGTGTTCATACCACTAGAGTTATTTGTTGACCTTTCATTTTTTCAAGCTCACTTTCTCTCTTTCGTGCTCTAGATCTGAAATATGAAAGACATTCCAAGCACTTTTTTACACTTGAGTCGTTCTTGTTAAACCTAAATAAAACGGTGTTGAGCTTAGTCTGCTTTACTCGTGCTCGTAAAACAATGAGGAAAGTATCATCCTAGTATTATTTTATCCCTTTTTCGGACTAAGGTGATTAACTTACGAAAACAGAACCCTTGGAGTTTTATTTAAGCTCGTTTTATAATCTTGAAATATGAAAAGGTTTCCAAGTGAACTTGTCTCTTTCACACTTGTAAAAGTATTTGAAAGGACATCTTTCGGTGGTAGTTTATCCCTTTTTCAGACTGCTTAGACTCTTTACGAAAAATGTACCCCTTAGTCAACTTTTGATTAAGATAGCTCTTCGAGACATTATTTTATACTTTTTTCGGGCCTGGGGACTAATTTTATGAAAAAGTCAAACTTTGGAGTCTTCTTTAGATTATTTTAGACTCTCTAAATATGAAAAATTGCCGATTTTTCTTTCTTTGGACTTGTAAAATCAAACATCGAAGGACCCTTATGGGACTGAACCTCTCCTTCCTTGTGTTCGTAAAATGTGCAAGGTTGGACTCACCTAATGGTGAGCTATATAGAGCATCTGTTATCCTCCTCAAGCTCGTTAAAAAACAAACGGGTACTCATCAAACCTGATGGGGAGAATGGGGGGAATATGCCAAGTTTACATTTTATTAGGCATCCTGTGTGTTGTTACCTTTGAACATGGCGTGTATCCACATCTTGTCTCTGTCTTGGGTATTCAGTATATGCCTGGGTCATAATTAAAGTCATGAGTCATCTTTTGTCTAAGCATCATCTAGCGAGTCTCTCATGTCATATTCTAGTTGTTGCCTCTGTAAATATATGTTGCTAAGTCATATATCACGCCATTATGTGTTCAAATTCCAAGTGTTTAACCTGAGTCAACTTTATGCAAAATTGTTCGCTTTCATATCCTTGTGTCAGTCCATACTCGTCTGAGTCATTATTTCACATCACTTTCCTATGTCAGTTTCGTGTTGATGATGTGGGATTCATTATGGCCCTCCTTCGATGAGTCTATCCCTGACGAATTCAACACATTATACAGGAATTAGGCTTAGAAACCAACCTTAGTACCTTGGTACCCACATGCCTCAATGGAAGGTTTCCTCGTATTCGACAATCGATTTTCATTATTGACCTATGATCAAATAATCTCGCGTGTGCTCGACTTCAACTCATATATTCACATTGCGTTGAGATGTACTATGATACCTTGGGAATCATTGTCATCATTGGCGATTTACCTCATGCGCGTTAACGGTTCCCATCATTGACCGGTAATCGAGTGGTTTCTGCCATGTTCGACTTCAACACCTTGTAATCACATGGTTAGATTCGTATCGTTTTGGGATTAGGTAGAAGACCTTGTTTGTTCTGAAGTCTATTTTGTACATCCAGGTTGCGATGGTGATTTTTTTCAATAGGTTCCCACATGGATATCATGTTGGTGACCTCATTGATGTAATGTCACACAGATCAACTCTTGTATTGGTCATGGCTATGTCATTGTATTATCATGGATCTACGCTTGTAGTCTAGTAGCCATGGTTTCAGTCATATGTTAAGTATTTCCACTCATGGATCTGCAATGTATTGGTCGGAAGCCATTTTTTGAGTCTATTGTTTTGAGCATGGGTATGCCTGCCTCGAGTTTATTAGACATATTGTTGATGTTTCCTTGCAGCTCTTCTCCAGTTTCCTTGCAGCTCTTCTCCAGTTCCCTTCCAACTATCTCTGCAAAATTTCCTTATTGGTAAAGTGTTTCGACCATTAGATTCTTTCTGACCTCACACTTTAGGGGGAATTTGTTTACCTTAATATGTCACTATGTGCATCATTGAAAACATTCATGCCACACCATCATGAAGAACATGATGTTTATACCTCCTAGGAGTGTTGAGACCCCATCCTCATCATGTTGGTCCCCTCCCTGGTCCTACTTGGAAGCAAATACAACCCTTGAGAGTCAAATGCCACTTCACCAAGCCCATCTTAGAGGAATTTTCATGCCCTGCTAATGGTGCAAGGCACGAAAATACAACATTTTTGTGCTTTGCATATCTCCGAGGGTGCGAAAATTCCAACATTTTCGCGCTTTGCTTTGACCCGAGGGCACGAAAATCCTTGAAATAGCCTTTTGCTTGGATTTTGGATCTCGAATCCAGGGATATATTTATGGGATAGGGATCCCCTTTGAATCTCATCTCACCCTCCTTCTTTGGTCCAATTTAGCTCCTTGATCCACCATTTACTCACCTAGATCCATCATTTTCTCCTAGTGGTTGGCCTCCCAAATCCTATAAGAAGGAGGTCGTCCATGAGCTAAGGGGAGAACTTTGGAGGCATCAAACCTATGATCTTAGGATTTTTCCAGAGGTAGAAAAAGGAGAATCTTGGAAAGAGATGTTGCTTTGGAAATCAAGGTATAACGCTTGTAATTACTTTCTTTGGTTTTCCTAATAAGATAACTTAGCCTATTCTTCCCATTTTCAAGTCTTTAATGGTGAATGCATGAAATTGTCTATGTTTTTATAGTTAGATGTTTGTTTATACATATACTGCTTTGAATAAGGTGTTGTCTTTCATTTGTGAACAGGTTCATAAGTCTGCGATCAAAGGATGGATCTCAAGCAACTTAGGAGAAGCAAGGACAATCGTTAAAGTGAGGTATGTCATTTATCTGATGTGTTTTTCTATGGCTTGTTAGTTTTTGTATGGGCTAGATCTAGGAATATTTTAGTGTCTATTTGTTTTGTTTCTGTCATAGATTAAACATTTAGGAATCAATTTTGGTCTATGAGAGGGTTTAACTATCCGTAGGAATAATTCTCTAACACAGTCCTGGATTATATTCTCATTTTCAAAAGCATATTTCCATATGTATGATCCTTGGGTGTCTTCATTGAACTTGATGAGGTCTTGTTTCTGCTTTCCTTGAGCATACTTAATGTGCCATAATTTTTCCCAAGGATCCTCTTTGTGAGAAACCCAGTGCCACCATATTTTAGCTCCCAGGACTTTGCTATTTTTTTCCCGGTCCCTCAGGCCAAGACATCCTTGAATCTTTGGTTTGTATACTTTCTCCCAACCCACCAAATCCCATCTATGTTTGTCCTGGTTACATCCCCACATAAACTGTCTTTGGATTGTCCTAATTTCTTTCAAGATCGCCTTCTGTGTTTCCAATGTTGAGAAAAGATAAATGGGCATAGCTTGAAGCACATCTTTAACTAACACTACTTGACTTGCCACATTAAGAGGTTCGTAAGACCTGTTATCTAATTTCCTTCTCATCTTGTCCAATATATCTTCCCAAGATATTTTCTTAACAACTCCATCTGCTAGAGGTGCGCCTAAATATTTGGATGGAAGGGAGCTTCCCTGGAAACCTATAATGAAAAGAATATTCCTTTGGGAAATCTTAGGGGTGTTGAAGAAGAATACTTGAGATTTATCATTATTGACTTTCGACCGTGAATCCCTTGAGAACAGATTCAAACATTTCTTTAGAGCCCTAGCTTCCTAGACCGAGGAATGACCCATCAACATTGTATCATCAACAAACTATTGGTGTGAGTTGTTTTTAGTGCATGCATGAATATTTAAGCCTCTGATCTTTCCATTTTCTACCACGGCTTTGATCACTCTACAACCATTAGAATTAAAAAAAAATGGGATAGAGGGTCACCTTGTCTGATGCCCCTTGACGACCTGAAATTTCTTGTGGGTGCTCCATTTAAGAGAATGGAAAATAAATCCGTCGATGCCATGTTCATTATCCATTTTATCCAATCCGAGTGAAACCCATATGCTTCAATCATTTCTTTCATGAATTTCCAACTTAGTTTATCATAAGCTTTTGAGATATCCAATTTCAGCATCATACCTGGCTTTTTAGTGACTTTCAAAGAATGGATAACCTCGTGGACTAGGATAACTCCATCCAAGATTTGTCATCCTTCCACAAATCCTTATTTCTTCAGGGCTACCATATTTGGGAGGAGGGGTTTCAACCTATTTGCTAAGACTTTGGTAATAATATTATAGATCACATTACACAAGGCTATGGGTCTGAATTTACCTGGTGAGTTGACCCCTTCCTCTTTAGGGATGAGGGTAAGTAAAGTGGAATTGAAGGCTTTCAACACGCCTTTTTCCAAATGAGAGTCTTCCACAATTTTCCACACCTCCTCCTTGATTAGGTCCCAAAAATAGTGAAAGAAATTGGTTGTAAAACCATTCGTACCGGGTGCTTTTCCATCATCCATTTGATTTACAGCTTCCTCAACTTACTGAAGCTCGACAGGTTTCATTAATATTTCATTTTGGATTACTGACATCTACCTGGGGATATATCTTGTAATTTTCCTTATGTGCTCAGATCTCTCTCATCTGCCTTCCTTCAGGATTGTCTCAAATCACTTTACCAATTCCATCTCCATTTCTTCTCTTGTTTCCACATATTGGCCATCCTCTTTTTTTAGCCTCATAAGTTTTTATTTTTGTCGATTATGTATCACCGAATGGTGAAATTTTTTTGTGTTCCTCTCCCCCTCTTGAAGCCATTGGTTTCTATATTTGTGTTTCCAGTAAATATTTTCTTGTCATTCCTGAGCATTGATCTGATCCAGGGTTTCTCATTCTCTGTGTTTCAGTGCCTCAGTGTACCCCAAATTCATCCCTTCCCGCTCTATTTATTCCAATCGTGCGCTAAGAAGCTTATTATCTAAGAATATGTTCCCAAACTCCTCCTTGTTCCAATACAAATTATGGATTTTAGTGTCTTTAATTTTTGCTGAAATTGGTACATCATGTTCCCATTGGGGGTTCCATATCCTCCCACCAATGTTCAACTAAATATTTGAAGTCCTTATGTTCTAGCGAAAAATGTTCAAACCATAATGGTCTCCTAATTGTGGGACCTCCATCATCCCATACCAGGCTCACAGACCAATGATCAGAACTTGCAGTGGGAAGGACCATAGCTGTCACATCCCTTTCCCTACTAATCATTGGTCTAGAAAGAACAAATCTGTGTAAACGAGATGCTATATGGTGTTCCCCCCCTCTATGATTGTTCTAGGTAAACCACCCATTTCATGTCTCTATGTCTACCAATTCATTTTCATTTATGAACTCTTTGAAAATTGTGTTTGTCGCCTCTAGTATCTGTCTTCCACCCTTATTTTCCTCTAGAGAAGTGATCATATTAAAATCTATGCCAAACATCTAGAGTTGGTTACCAATCGCTCTCGCTTCCTGCTTCAAGAAAGAAAGAAACACTGGTTTCTGAGCCATCATGCTTGGCCCATAGACATTAGTAAGGATTCCTTTAACCTCTCAGTTGCAGATTTGAAAATATGCAAATATCGTAAACCTTGTTTCCCAAAATTTGCTCAGGTGTAGCTCCTCTGGTTTCCAGATTATAGCCAATCCACTTGCAGCACCCCTTAGATCAGTTGCTATCACATTACTACCTCTCCATACTTTCCTCCCCATCTCCTGCATACTTTCATAACTTCATTTTGTTTCTTGTAAGAATATCACTACTGGTTTTTCCATCCTTAGCTTACTTCTTAGAGTCTTTGTTTTTCGTGGTTTATTCACCCCCCAGATGTTCCAAGTTATTATCTTCATTGAGAAGTTCTATTAAATTTAGATAAGGTTGCTTTGATCGTAGGGTATTGGCCTGATTCCACCAATCTAGTTCCAACATCTGTTATTCTTTGCCAAAAAAAATTTCTCCCTCGTTTCTCCCCTTCCTCAGGTTGTTTCCGTTTGCTCCCCTTCACTGGATCTATATCTATACCCAGCTGAGGAGAAGCCTTTGTTTCGAGGATAGCTTGCTGCAGAAGTTCTAACTAACTCCTGGAAACGTATCCTTTCCATTTTTTTCTACATTCCTTCTCAATTTCGTCTAGATCTAATTCCCCTAGATCCATGTCCTCTGCGTCCTCCATTATATCCTCCTCCATAACTTCAATTTGGTCTTCCATCTGCATTTTCTCTAGAATGGTTGAGGTTTTCCTCCCTTCCAAGTTGGGTGAGCTATTTTTATCCTTATTGATATCATCCACATCATCCTCCACCTGGCCCAAAGTTTCAAACTTGTTCCCAGTCCGTTTCTTCTTCTCTATATTTTGCTTGGGCTGAGGCTGATTGTTAGTTATGCGTCTCCGTTTCTTCTGATTTTGTACCTGTGTAAACCCATCATCACCCGTTTCTTTTCCTTTTCCCTCCTGGATCAGGCTTGCTTTGGGGTGGATAGTTGGGCAATCTCTTCCCAGATGACCATACTCATGGCATTGTCTGCATCTGAAAGCCAGCTGATCATAATCAATGGGTTGTACCCAGTCTTCATCTTCCCAAGTAAGATTGATTGCTTTCGGCAGTTCTCACTATAAATTCATATAGACACAGATCCTGGGGAAGGTTGTGTACCTCTGTTGTTTTGTTTGGTCTGAGACCTTCACAAATTTTCCTAAGGTATTTCCTATAGCCTCCAGAATTTATGGTTCCCAATATTCATAGGGAAAAGAATAAATTCTGATCTAGACTAGGGCTATACTCATATCCTCAATATCGGGGTTGAACCTCTCTTTCCATGGGCGTAGGAATAATCCGACTGAAAAGAAAAAATATGGCCCTACCAGCAGTATCTGATCTCGATATTCCTGGTTGAAAAAGATGATGGTGAAAAACCCTTAGCCCCCAAATGTAGATCGTAATGGCCCTTAGGGTTCTAGGTCACCTTAATCCACTTCAACAGGTCCTTCTCCTTTGGCCATATACCAATGAATTTTCCTATAAGGGATTTCTCCTTCCATTGTTCCACTCGTTCCCTCAATTCATTTGAAGTGATATGCAAAAATGGGTTTTCTACAGATCTAGATAAACAACCCCCTTGAGTCTTTTTTCGATCGAGATCCCTTCTCCTTTCTCCCTCTGTATCAATATTCGGGTGGTTCTTTTTTATTTCTCTTGCCCCTTCCTTCCTGTGTTGCGAGTAGGAGGGGGTCCACCCCCTCCCAACGACGCCATGTTGAAACCTCGTTGTCGCTCCCGTCTACCCTCTCAGAGCACATTCCAATCTTCCGCTGTTGAACTGATTGCTTCACCAACACATACCTTATCTTATGCATTATAAGTTCGATGACATTTCTATAATTAGTGGTACAAGTATGCTAATCTATTTAACATTCTTTTTACTAGAAAGATAAATATTATTTTATGGCAATTTCTTCAAACTATATTTCAAGAAGTTTTATATATTTTTCTTCACAAATATGAATATAATTTTCATTTCTAAAAATTAAATTAATTTCTTTTTTAACCTTTTCTATAAATTTTTTAAAATAATCTGATAAAATAACTTATTTATTATCCTTGTAAAATCCACATGGAAATAATGTATTTTTTATTTGTTTTGAGTACTCATTGAATCCTCAAAAGTAATATGTGATTTTATAAAATATCTCTCAACAAGTAATATGTGATTTTATAAATTATCTCTCAACTTCAACGTTGCCATGTATTTTGAAGACTATCATTGAAAACATTTTTTAATTTATGTTTCTATTCTTCCTCAACAGTAATATGTGATTTTATAAATATCTCTCAACGTTGCCATGTATTTTGAAAACTATCATTGAAAACATTTTTTAATTTATGTTTCTATTCTGGATAACTTGTGTTTATCCTTAGTGATGGAAATCCTTGTTATATTTATTGATTAGTGGGGTGTTGTTAGAAGAAATTTTAGTTTCAAAGAGGCTTTGCACATAAGATATTGTCAAAAACTTATCATGTGTAATCTTTACATAATTCCTTAGAATAAGATTTTTTGTAATGTTTGGTCAATTTGTTTATAACCTTATTTTTTTCAAATACATATTAAGAAGATTCTCGAGATAATATTTACATGGTCAATCATATGAGTCTATCTTTATTTTATTATTGTTTACCATTTCAATCTTAAGAAGTATTAGTGTAAAAGTTCCACTATATTAGCTAATGTTGTCTCAGTAGACATTGTTTTTTCCAAATAAAAAATTGTGGGAACCTCTCTCTTCTCTAAAATATCTGGATGGAGGATGGCTCAATCACTAGCCACAATAGCTACTAATAACCATGAGGGAATCAATGATATTTGAAACCTATAGCCTCCCTATCAATAACTAGTTAGATATCGATAACTAGTTAGGCTAACATGAACAATATGTCAACTAAATATTGTTAGGTTTATCCCTTGTGACAATATCCCTAAACAATATTTCAACTAGTTAGGCTAACCCTTGGGGTTGATCTCAATAAACATTAATGTAAAGATGTGTGACATTGTACCTAACCTAGTTTAGTGATTCTCATTTATGAGGTTGTTAGTTAGTGTTACTCATTAATGAGGTGATTTTTGGCTAGTGGTCCTTATTTTTAAGGTAGTTATTCACAAATCCTATATCATAGGGTCTTGTACCATTGTACGATGGACACTAGGAAATTTATCAAGGTCTTTGAAGTGGAGGTTTCCTATAAAGCTTCTTCTAATATACATTTAACATTACCAAATCCATCTAATATACATTTAGCATTACATCTTTTGATGATTTGTCGATCTTGTTTGTGTTTTAGATTATCTTTATATACTTGATTTAATTTTTGAATATGTGTTGTTGATGATTTTCATTACTAGTTATGAAATATTAAATGGTATAAAGTCTTCATAACATTCAAACTATCACATAAGCAAGCTATGATTTTGCTTACGCTTTATTGGGAATATGTGAAATATTGTTTATGATATACTTATTAAACTTTGGGTCAAGATCATCAAACATGTTCTTTTAGAATTATAAAACTATTTATCTGTATACCCCTTTATGAAACTCGTCGTCATTTTCTTACTTGTTCAAAAACTTTTATGATTCATTGAGAACTTATATAAAATATAAGAATTATAAATATATCACCCTATTCCTCATGAGTTTCTTCACTTCAAAAAAAAATCAAATAAAAAATCCCTTTGCTGATTAAAGCTCATCACCTCTTATTTTCAACTTCCTAACAATTTCAATAAAAAAATGTGCCAATAATCCAATATAGTATTTTCAAATTATGTAAAATTCTAACAACACTTAAAATAATTATTTCTTATAAAGAATCCATATAACTTCGTGAAGATAATATAAAATATTTTTCACAATATTATGATGTCTTCCACATATATGGAATATTTTAACATGGAAAAAATTTCAAACTCATAAATTCATTACATAAATAGTTTCATTTCCAAACAATGTGCAAATACTTGTTTAAAATTCAAAGTGTGTTCTTAAAAACTCCTATAATCAAAAAATTCTTTTGAGAAAATGATTGCGTATTATAATATTTTAACATAAAAAATTTCGAACTCATGAATTCATTATATAAATAGGTTCATCTCCAAGCAACTTACAAATACTATGTTAAAATTCAAGGTCTTTTCTTGAAAATTCATATCATGAAATAATCCTTTTGAGAAAAACATTTAAATATTTAGAGTTATTGTTATATGACTTTCTTATATGTTCTGGTTTTCCAATTCCACTCAACTTTGCCCCTTGAAAATTTGGTGACTTAAACCCACTCAATTTATATTTCCTTAATTTAATTTAGAAAACCCCTCACTCCTTAATACCATCCACTATATTAATTTAATTTTTAACTATTTTAAAATCTTTAATATAAACTCAACTTATAAATTGGTATAAAAATATATATATAATTAATATAAATTTGAATATATTTATGCTGGGCATCATAAACTCTTAGTTGTGAGTTTGATCTTGATTTTGTCATTATGTTATTGGATTTTACCTCATAGAGTACTAATCATGCACGAGCTACAAATCCTTAGTGCGCTATCACACCACGAAGTGTGATATTTAGTTGTTTAAAATCATTACCAAGTGGGCCAGGACCTCTCCATTGAAACGGTGGACCGTGGAGCATTTAAACATCACATCATGGAGTGAAATATTTATTAAAATATTTAAAAGAGAAACTAATTTATTAAAATATTCAAAAGAGATATCTATGATTAATTATATATGTATTAAAATATTCAAATGCGAAAAATTAATTTATTAAAATATTCAAATGCGAAAAATTAATTTATTAAAATATTCAAAAGAGAAAAAATAAGAGAATAGTGTGAATAATAGTTAATCGATCATTAATTATATGCTATAAAATTTAGTGTATTTGATAAAAAGTTGTTTTGAATGTTTTTTTTAAATGTTTTAGTGAACATTTTTACTTCTTAGTTTGAATGAGAATTTTATTTATCTAAATCTTTCCAAATCTATTTAGATCAAACTTTGAGGTTTCCATTATCATCAATGAAACATGTGATTATGAAAAAGTTAGATTTATCACATCTAAAATCAGTTAAATATAAATATATTTATCTTTTAAAGAAAATTAATATAAATATCTAAAATTTAAATTATTAATTTTTTAATTTATATAATTTAAGTGAATGAAGGATGAAAATAATTATTTTAAATTGTTTTAAAAGTGTATTTTTATGCTTAAAAAGTTTAGAGAGAAGCATTTCAAAAACACCATAATTTTGATTTGCTAGAAGGTTAGGAAGGTCTGTATTGCACCAAAGATTATAAAACTGAGATCTAATATGTGTGTATGTAGGGCACTTTAAGAGAAAGTCGCTCATAGTATCACAGAGATGGTAGATCCTTTCCTCCCATAATGTTTTAGGAATTGTCCAACACCATGCTTTACTATAAAGATCACGAGAGTTCGTCTTTATCTTGGTTATAGTAATTTTCTTATTTAAACTAGTTAAAACATAGATACTTTTAAAAATTAATATATTCATTAATATTTATTAAAAAATATAAATATTTAAAAATTAAATTAGTTTTTTTAAATTTATTACAACTAACTAAATAAATATGTTCATTGGTTGTAGCATGGGTGGTTGGGAGGAAATAGTGTTGCCCTCTCCACCCAGGTTCAATTCTTGTAAGTGATATGATACTCTTGTTAAGCCCTATTATAATGACTGTATTTTAAGCTTTCCTTGATTCCTTGGGAATAGTAGGAAACAAAATTATTCAATAGATATTACTCGGTATTATATTACTGAAATCTTGTTGACTTGTTAATGTGAACAAATATAAGCGTGATACCATTAATGGTTTTCCAAATATCCTTTGGTACCATTTCAAATTGTTACATTGTTTCCTCATCAACATTATGTTCCTCTATAGATCCATGGATTGTAAGTTTCATGCAAATTCCAAAATGATATTATATTGCATTTCCATGCCACAAGCCATTTTATCATATTTTTTCCTCTAGGATTCCAATTCCTTCAACTTTAGCATTTGTTTCTCCTTCTGCATGTGCTTATATACTGAATCGCCTCAAGTGCATGCCTTCCAGCTGATTGGCCATGTGCCTTAGCTCTTCCTTAATCTGATACAACATTCCCTATAATTTCCTCTAGACATATGGTGACTAGCCATGACAAAGTGAAGGTCTATTGATTTCAAATGCCTTGAACTCCAAACAACATCCAAATTAATATAATGACCACAAGAGATTACTACTAGGAATTTAAACCAAATAGAGTTGTTATAAAACACCTTTTTAAAGGAACTATGAAATAGAATTGGAGTCACAACGAAAGGGGAATTTGGAAAACCAAACCTCTTTCCCTTTTCAAAGAGATATACTAGTACCTAATTCCTCCTATGAATTTCCCTCTTGGTCCCTTGTCAAACGATTGATCTCCAACAAATGAATTGATAGCAACCACGGTTCTTGCACTAGCAAAGCTTCAGATGAGAAAACAAGTATTGAACATAAACCACCTCACATTTACCCTAAATAGAATGCCATTACAAGCCATCCCAACCAAGATTGTCCCACCTACATCGCTCTACTCCATTAAAAAGGATTTAATTCTCCCACCAAACAATATAGAGTTTAAGTGCGTGAACTCAATGAGGGCATGTGTGTGTGTGTGTGTGTGTGTGAGAGAGAGAGAGAGAGAGAGAGAGAGAGAGAGAGAGATCATCTCTCACTCCTCGTTTTCGTACACTTGTCGATTTCCACCTATCTCCCACCATGTATATATCCTATGGGATCTAACTTCAAAATGTTGTGATATGAATTGGAATTTGATACCACACTAGTCATGTTGCTAAGGTAGCAAATATATCTTTGGGGTTTCCAATTTGTATTTAAAATCCTCTAATCCAAATATATTGCTTGATTGACCATAAAATTTACATTAATATTATTTACCTTTAAAATATGGAAGAAGTAAACTGAGTGAAATGAGGCCAAAAGACCATAGATTATTTGTACCATTCCATTTATAAATGATCCATTACTATCTTTTTCTTTTCTTAGGGTTTCCAATTTTTATTTAAATCCTCTTATCCAAATATATTGCTTAATTGACCATAAAATTTAAATGATCCATTACTATCTTTTTCTTTTCTTAGGGTTTCCAATTTTTATTTAAATCCTCTTATCCAAATATATTGCTTAATTGACCATAAAATTTACATTAGTATTATTTACCCTTAAAATATGGAAGAAGTAAACTAAAATGAGGCCAACAAACCATAGATTATTTATAACATTCCATCTATAAATTATCCATCAGTGTCTCTCTCCTTTCTAACAAGTCCAGTGATCAGGAATCTCGATCACCATTATTTTGGTTTGTCAAAAACAAAGAAGAAATATTTCAATGTAAAGAGCAGGATTTCTTGTTAGTTGTTGGTTTTCCTAGCCAATCCTCAAGTGTAATTCAATTCTAACTTTCCATAAGACCATAAAGGACTCGTGGCACTTACCACCCCTCGCAAACTTTACATGTTATATTAAGTCTTTTGATTATAATAATGTGGATATCATTCATAAATTTAACTTTAATCAAGTTAATATGCATCGAATTGAACTTTAAATTAATTATGGAACGTATCATAATACAATTCCATTAAAATGAATAGTTTATATCGTTAATGAATCCACAAACTTTACATGTTATATTAAGCTTTTTTAAATGATAATGGTAATATGAATTTATTTTAAATAAAATGGAATTAAAATGTATGATTTAAACCACTTTTAAATGCCAATTAAGTTTCCAGTTAATTTATTTTGAGTAAAAAGTACATTGTAATATATTACAATACAAAATACATTTTAACATGATACATTGCAATATAATATAACATTCTAAATAAAACATAATACAAAATAGCTATTAATATATTATAATGTTAAATATATTATGAAATGTAATATAATAATGTCAAGAAAACATAATACAATAATACATTGCAATATAATATAACAACTTAAATAAAACATAACACAAAATACCTATCATTATATTATAATGTAAAATCTAATATGAAAATATAGTTTAAAATGATATCATGTAATGTAATTAGTGTATATTTATTTTATTTTTATTTTTTTAAATTTATAAATTGAAAACAATGAAGTTTACATTTATAATTTTTTAGTCGAAAAATATGAGTTTTATAATTTCAAAGTTTATAAGTTTTAAAGGTAATTTAAAATAAATTTATTTTTTGATCAAAGATATATGATATTTTATTAAATAGAATCAAGATAAGAGTAAAAAGTATAGCTCTTTATTTTTCAAGGCAATTTTATTGAAAATATTTTGAATCTCACTTATATGGTATGCTTATTAATATTTATTCATATCAATTTTGCTTTATAATTTTATCTAAGTTTTTAAATTAGTTGTGATAAGTTTTTTTTCAACCTGAAATTTGTTGAGTTTTGATATTTACTAGAAATCAAGAGATGACCAGAGAATTGAACCTTGGTGGCCTCAGAAACATTGTTCCGTCCAGCTAGATGTGATGTTTCCTCGGAGATTAGTTGTGATAAGATGAACGGTATGGAAGTAACAAATATTTTGAAATTGTTAAATTTAATGTGGGTGTGTTTAGGATATTCTATGACAAATTGATTTTCATCTTCAACCTTCTAAGTGTCACCAGGATGAAAAATTATTTTGTCCCACAACCTTTTGGGAATTGTCTATTGTCATGTTTCACTGTGAAGCTCATACCTAACCCACCATGGTGGAACAATACCATATGGAAGTTTGGGTGCCCACTGGAGACTAAACCAACATAGATCCATCCTAAATGCATATCTATCAAGAACCGAGAGGCATCCAATTTCTTGAGGTGTTATTTTTTTAATGACTTTTTATTTGGTTTTATATTTTTTTTTTAGGAGAGGATTTGGATTTTTTAATGATTTTTTGTTTGGTTTTCATTTTTTTATTTTATGAGTCGCCATACAAAAATTAATTACTTTTTTTTATATATTTTTGGTACAAACCTGACATTGTTACATAACATTACACATCTCCCCCATATTGGGTTGTAAGCACCTGTGGTACAAACCTGACATTGTTACATAACGTTACACATCTCCCTCATATTGGGTTGTAAGCACCTGGCTACTCTCGGTGCAATTATTCCTTTGGCTTACTCTAGCCAGAAAAAGTACCTGTTGAACAATTTTCTAGGAATTCGACCCAATAGGTGTCCATTATGCCTAAGTGACTCCAAAAACCCCATCCACATGTTCATCAAATCTTCATACATTAATAGCATGTGGAAATTTGCTTCCCAATATTTTGGAATAGACTTTATTTGGCAGGGTGATTCTATTGATGATGCTCTACAGGACTAGTTAAAAAATGTACAGTTTCATGATTTCCAGGCATTACCAGTTTTTTTGATTTGGGGGACATGGTTGTCTCAAACCAAGGCTCTATTTGAGGATACCATTATCCCATATTCGATTTATGCCGCTAAGAGAGTGGCTATCATGGCACACTTCCCGCAATCATTTATCCTCTCTAGGAATATAATTATACAAGAGGAGACTATAGATAAATCTAGTTGTTGGTGCTACTTCAACAGAGCATCACAAGGTAGACCTGGAAATTGAAACGCTGGTGGTATCATTTTCATAAACTAGCATAGATCCATCTTAAAAGTGGCTCTACCAAGCGCAGAGAGGGATCAAATCTCTCGAGGTGCAAACCCTTCCTTTGCATTTGTACTCTAAAAAGGGTTTGCACCTCGAGGGATTTGATCCCTCTCGGAGCTTGGTAGAGCCACTTTTAAGATGGATCTATGTTGGCTCCAGTCGTGGGCATGGGGGAACATGGAGGAGTAGGAAGCAGTAAAATCCATGCACCATGTGAAGGTAATTAAGAACTGGATGCTTAAATTAATGCTATTATGAATGATTTATCGTAAGAATATACAAAATATCACTGATTTAAGTTATTGCATATTAAGAATATTTTATTCTAAGAGAATATTCAGTTAAATCCATCAACGAACTTATGTAAGTTCTTACAAATTATCTATCTCTTACAGAGTTCCACATATTTCAATGCAACAGATCTTGGTGACTGAGATAAGTTCATTGATATTAATTCATCAAGTATTGCTGGGTGGAGTGCAAGGGCCACAGTGTTGCAGTGGATAGGCCATTTCTTACCAACTTACACTAAAATCAATGCAACATAAATTGATGATTCATATATGTTTGTTGAAATCAATGCAACATAAATTGATGATTCATATATGTTTGCTGAAATCAATGCAACATAAATTGATGATTCATATATGTTTGCTGAAATCAATGCAACATAAATTGATGATTCATATATGTTTGATGAAATCAATGCGGTGAGTATTGATGGATGGAGTGAGAGGGATGCAGGATTGTAGAGGAGAGACCATCTCTTGCAAAGTTATACTGAAATCAATGTGACTGATATTGATGACATATACGTTTGTTAAAATAAATATAGCAAGTATTGGCGAGTGTAGTAAGAGGTCCATAGGACTACTGAGAAGAGGCCATCTCTTATAGAGTTACATAGAAATCAGTGCAACATAGATTGATGACTAAGATAAGTTTGGAGAAATCAATGCAATGAGTATTGGTGTGCAGAGTGAGAAGGTCATATGACATAATTTTATAAGTATAGACAGAGGCATGGGAAGCGATATCTCTTGTAGAGTTACACTGAAATCAATGCAATGCTTTCCGTAAATTCATTGTGTTTATTTTGATTACACGAAATCAAACATCTCATAACCCCGAAACCAAAAATGTTTTTGTGTCAAACGTATACACAAATCTTTCAATTCCTTTAATTTCACACATTCAAAGCTTTTCGATATAGTACAGTTATTTTGTCATGTAAAAATGTATAGTAGTCTTGATGTTTGCATATGAATATATAGTTGTAAATGTTTGCAAAAGCCTCTCTTTTAAGAAAAAAACTATCTAAAAGAGTTCTTGTGAATTTGATTTTAATAGAAGCATCTATGCAACAGTTTTTGTGATTGTATTTTTTAATGAATATAAAATACCCTAATAAAGGTGGGCATTATTTGTTCCCGATTTTCATGTGTCTATTCTGGGCATATACTTTGTGTATTTCTGCTATTCATACGGCTCTCAAATCTTCAAAAAAAATAATTTTTAATCTAGTTAGGATTGTGGTAACATACATCTTCTCCACGCGTAAACTAAGAATGGGATTTACCATAGCAAGATATGTTGGATTTAAATTCAAGAAGGATCACATTTGCACAATCAATACAAATGCTTAGACAATGATAGTAAATTAAGTGGAATTATAGTCATCATTGTAGCGTTGATGGAGGGAATTATTTTCTATCCCAATAAATTCAGACGGATATAAAATTAAGTCCATTGCAATATTCATGAAGTTCCCTTCCTCGGATAGTTCTAAGAAAGGATAGTGAGCCTTCAAGATGATGGAAGCTTTTGAAGAAGCAACCGAGCAATAACTTAGTAAGATATGGACTCATATTGCTTGAATTGAGGACTTTTTCTTCTTGTAAGTGAACAATAAATATTATGCACTCTTTCCTTTCTATACTACCTTCTAGATCCATTCATGTAGTTTTAACTATCAGATAATGTACATATACATTTAAATCTCTGATTTATATTTTAATGGCTCTGTATCATTTTTTCAAGTATGTGAAATCAAGTTTTATTTTTAATGTTATGAGAAAATTGTTTTAGCCAGTCTAGTCTGCCATGGATGCTTTTAAGTTTTTTGAAATTATTCGGCAATCGCCTCTGAAAAAAGTATATGTCATGTATTTATTATAAGCTCCATGGCGGACGATTCTCTGGAGTGTTGGAATTTCACTATGATCAAGCATTTTGGCCCACAACTAAGGCTAAAATTTTTAGGTAGGTCTAAGCATTGACTAAGTCGATTCTTTCTGTAGCATCATTTTGTATGGAATTCCATAATGGAAAGTTTAACAATGCATCAATGCAATGTTACTAACTCTATAATTCAAATATATTTTTTGTGGGGGGCAATCAATTTGTTTTTAAAATTTTTGAATCGATCCAAATCATAAGTTATTTCAACAACCAACCGGTCTATTAAATTTACAACCGACATTTGAAACGTTCTAGTTTACAACTAATCCATATAGACTATGAAAAACTATCAATATAGACTCCTATGGGAAGAGTATGCGATAGGTTATCTCATAACCATTCGAGTTTTGCATTGCTATGAAACGGAAATTATTAAAGCGAAATTCAATTGTTACCAAAGTTGCAGTTCAAATTTGAATTTTGCACGATTAGTGTTTAAAATTTGGCACTATATATCCTCATCCGAGCCTATGTTATGCATAGAACTTTATAAACCATATCAAATGAATTTCACACGAGTCAATCAATCTCCGAGGAAGGTTGAGTTTTTAAATAAGTGAGAAAATGTCTATGGCTTGCAGGTTTGTGGCTTGAACATTTATGGCTCGGAGGTTCACAACTTTGCACTTTTGTTGATGTTCTTCTTCAATGTTGTTGTTCTTCAGATCAAGTGTGTAATGTAATGTTTATGGTTTTAATTTATTTAATTTGTGTAGTTATATATATATGCACTTGTATATATTTTAAATTTAATTTGAGCCAACATTTTATGTTTTATAATATTTTATTTTTAAAAAAAAGGACATGTGTCAACTCTAGGATGAGCAAGGAAGGAGTTACACATATCCCCCCATCTGGTTTTTTTATATATATACTTTGATAAATTAATTTGATTATTAAACCGACAAGTTTTTATTATGTTTTGATTATTAAACTGACAAGTTTTTATTTTTCTCTATATTCAAATTTGAGCCGATTATAAGCACACAAGGAGTTACACATCCCCCCCTAGTGAGTTGTAGAATAGTAACATAGTTCATGATGACAATCCTTATTTGCAAATTGTTGTTGTGGTGACTATGTAGCACATTGTAAGGTTATTGGCCTCTGATTGAGTTGTACCAAAAACCCACAAAGATGCATTGAGGTGAGATTTCCTACTATTCCAATCCTCCTTTGGACTTTTTTGAAAGAGTTATTCGATTAATTTGATAAATGTTTGGTTTTTTATATATATATAGACTTAGAAATTAATTTGATTATTAAGCCGATAAATTTTTATTATGTTTTGATATTTATTTTATTTTGATTATTAAGCAGGCATATTTTTCTCCTTATTCAGTTTTTATTTTATTTTAATTTGAGTCGATTATAAGCACGGAAGGAGTTACATATCGCCCCCCTACTGGGTTGTAGAATAATAACATAGTTCATGATGACAATCCTTATTAGAATTTTTTTGTTGTGGTGACCATGTACCACATTGTAAGGTTATTGGCCTCTAATTGAGTTGTACCAACAACCCACGAAGATGCATTGAGGTGAGATTTCCTGCTATTCCAATGATCCTTCAGACTTTTTTGAAAGAGTTCTTCAATTAATTTGATAAATGTTTGGTTTATTTTTTATATATATAGACTTACAAATTAATTTCATTGTCAAGCCGACAACTTCTTATTATGTTTTGATATTTATTTTGTTTTTATTTTGTTTTGATCATTAAGCCGACATATTTTTCTCCTTATTCATTTTTTATTTTATTTTAATTTGAGCTGATTATAAGCACAGAAGGAGTTACACATCCCCCCACTACTAGGCTATAGAATGCGCCTATCGGTGCAATGATTTTCATTGGCACAAATTCGCAGCTGGTCTAGGACAAGCATCAAACAATCTTGTAGAGATTAAGGCCCTCAAAATTGGTTCTTCAACTAGCCCTTTCTATTGGGGTGGAGAAGTTACAGGTGTTTGGTGATTCGCTATTGGAGATCAACTGGTTCAAATTAAGGAAGCTAGTAAATAATATACTTTTGAGACTTGTTTATGAATATATTCTTAGATATATTAGGCTCTATCAGTACATTAGTTTTCACCACATATACATGGAAAGAAATAAGGAGGTGGATTCTCTATTCAAAAGGGGATTACATATTGATGCTGGAACATAGAAGCAGTGGATAGGCATAGCGGAAAATATCAATGAATTAGAAACTGAACCTATGCCAGTATAAGGATATTCAGCACTGCCTACAGGAGATTTTTTGCAAATATCTTTATTGATCATATACTGTAAAAATAATACTGAACCTTGAAGATGATATCATGGCGAGACTCATTTTTTTATATATAATCATGATCTCTATATTACAACTATGTTATTTGAAAGGCCTTTCGACCAATTTTGAACAATGTAACTCATTTTTTGTTTATAGACCATTGTTACGCAGGAGTCAACTTAGAGAATGCGGAACTTGCGTTCTAGTGTTGTTTTTATCCAACGTATCTATCCAACTATTGGACCATCATCATGGAGACTGAATGAGTGCTCAACGAAAAGATGTGTAAAAATATTTGATAAATATGATTTTTTTTTGGAATTATTATGTCATCTCTTTAAGGGATTTTCAATTACGTTTGTTTCCACTTTTGTTATTGAAATTATTTTTCTTGTTTTGAAGAACATTGAGAACTTGCTTCCACATTTCGCTCAGCTTGTATCCTTATTCTTTGATGATATTTCCTGGTTTGCTCTTAGTGATTTTCCATACCCTGCTCTTGTGAGGGATATCCTTTGACGTTAGAATGAAAGAACATAGCACATACATTAGACTTGATAGGGACAAAATGTCAGCTTTAGCTAAACATTCTCATAACACATGCCACTAGATTTTCCTTGAGAGAGAATAAATTATCGCCAACATTGATCACCTTAGTAAGAGAAAGGTTCGTGAGAAAATCAAGATTTCACTAAGACCAAAAAATCTCATAAGAGAAGAGGGCTACAAGCTGAGTGAAACGTGGAAGCTAGTTCTAATGTTCTTCAAAACAAAAGAAATAATTTCAATCAAAAAAATGGCAAAAAACATAATTGAAAATCTCTTAAAGAACCGACATAATAAATTCAAAAAACAGTCATATTTATCAAATATTTTTACACATATTTTCCTTGAGCACTCATTCAATCTGCTTGATGATGGTCCAATAGTTGGATCGAAGCGTTGGATGAAAAAACACCAGAACATAGATTCCACCTTCTCTCTAAATGTAACCCATTATCATATTAATGAATTATGCTTTTTTTTTCTTTGAGGTATAAAAATAGCTCGTGATATTTTGTCTTTATTTTAACAATATTGATTTTCTTCTTTACCCTAATTAAAATAGAGAGGTATTTTTAATCTTCTAGATTATGGTTGGTCACTTCCTTATAGGATCTTAATTTTCTCTTGTCCTCTAATAACCATGCTCTCAATAGGAAAGAGACTCACTTGTATGAGGAAAATACGATAAGGTATATTACCTTTAATTTTAATTTTGAGATTATAAATTATGAAATGCTTTTGAATTTGTTCTATCCTTTCATATAATTCTTTAAAAATGTTCAACTCAAACTTTACATAGAAATTAAAAAAAAAAAACTAATTTCTTCTTTAATTTTATAAAAAAAAATTATAAATAAAATAAGTTTTTATTTATTTATTTTATACAAATCTTTTATAAATAAAATAAGTTTATATTTATTTATTTTATTGTTATATATTACTTATTATAGTCACTATTGTAAGTTAATTTTGTTCACATTTACATTATAAATTTCAATTTTATAAATCTTATTTGTAATTTTTACATTATTAAATTAAAGTTTATTTTATTGTTATATGTCCATATCTTTATCATGAACTGTATCTATTTGAATATTAAATTATATTTATAATACTTTTATCTTCGTATTATTACACTATGTGACGTGCATATGCAATCTATTATGGATAAGATTTTATCTTTTTTATTGTTACATCATGTGATGTGTATATGCAATTTATTATGATAAGATTTTTTTGTAAAATTTAAATTAAATTAAAAAAATAACATTAAGATTTGCTAAAATTAGCTTAAATTTACCTATACTTTGGATTTACTATGCATTGAAAGGGATTTTGAATTTCTAGAGGTGTAAACTTTTTTTCTGTTTATTTCTTGTTTGATAGGTTAGCACCTCAAGGGATTTGATCCCTCTCAGCGCATAGTAGATCTGAAGTATAGATGGATCTAAGTTGGTTGTAGTTCTAGGCGGTCATATTAAAATTGTATATGATCATTATTATGTATGCAAAATTAACTATAACTTAAAGCAAAGACACGGATTTTAAGTTACATTGAATTTTACTGTTTGTTGCATTGATATTAGTGATTCAAAGAGAAGAATAAATTATATTAATGCAAACTGGACCGGTCTAAGTTACAATAAATTTTATTCTTTATTGTATTGATATCTGTTAACACATAAAAATTGACCACCTAGTTCATCCCCCTAGTCACATAATCCATTTATCCCTTTTTTCTACACATTTGGCCTCCACAAACCGAAAATCCCTAAGGTTACGAGCAAATGGGCAAAAAATCACCATTTCCCTCAGAAAAATTAATTAAATTCCTCCAAAAAAGTCAAAATCCCCCCCCCAAAAAAAAATAAAAGAAAAAGAAAAAAGGGAAAATATTCAAAATCATAAAAGGAAAATGAGGGAAATAATGATTTTTTCCGATTTCCTTGTAACCTTAGGGATTTTGGGTTTGTGGAGGCCAAATGTATAGGAAACATGGATAAATGTATTATGTGACTAGGGGGATGAGCTAGGTGGTCAAATGTTTGGTGTTAACAATATCAACGACTCAAAGAGAGGAATCTTTGATATCAATACACATTGGACTGATTTAAGTTACAATGAATTTTACTGTTTGTTGCATTGATATTAGTGATTCAAAGATAGAAATCACTGATATCACGAAACAAAGAGTAAAATAATCCAAGTACCCTGAAAATCCAAAGCAATTTGATTTCACTTGGATTATTAGTGACTCTACTCTCTAATATTAGGTTTAGTTATACTTAATTATAATATTTGTTGCATTGATATGAGTAATTCAAAGAGAGGAATAATTGATATAATATTGTATTGTTATTGTGATTATATCCATGTTGGATTAAATATTTTTAAATTTTTACTATGTTTTGCACTCATATCAATGATTCAAAGAGAGGAAATCATCGATATTAATCCAACAAACACTAAAATAATCCAAGTACCTCGAAAATCCAAATAATTTTGACTCCAGTCTCTAATATTAGGTTTAAGATAGTGATGGATTTGACTGTTTGTTGCATTAATATCAGTGATTCAAAGAGATGAATCATTGATATAAACGTATCAAATAGAAAAATTCACTGTAAGTCAATCTTAAGATCAAAGAGTTGAGTCATTGTAATCAATGCAATCAAATTGCTTTGGATTTTAATTGATGTTGTCATGTTACGTCACATTCTGTTACTGCAATCAAATTGCTTTAGATTATCAGTGATTTCTTTTTGATATTAGGTTTAATTTACAAAAGAATATCATGTTTGTTGCACTCATATCAGTGATTCAAAGAGAGGAATCACTGAAATCAATGCAACAAATAGTAAAATTCATTGTACCTCAAACCTATCATTAGAGAGTAGACTCATTGACATTAATGCACAGTGGACCAGTTTAAGTTACTCTGAATTTTGCTATTTGTTGCGTTGTTATTAGTGATTTAAAGAGAGGAATCATTGATATCAATGCACATTGGATCAGTTCAAATTACAGTGAATTCAAAGAGAGGAATCATTGATATCATACTATATTTTTATTGTGTTTATATACATGTCGGCTTAAATATTTTAAAATTTTAACTGTTTGTTGCACTGATATCATTTATTCAAAGAGATGAATCTATGATATCAATGCAACAAATAGTAAAATAATCCAAGTACCTCGAAAATACAAAGCAATTTGACTCAACTTTCTTATATTAGGTGTAAGTTATAATGAATTTTATTATCTGTTACATTGATATCAGTGATTCAAAGAGAGGAATCACATATATCAATGCAACAAATATTAAAATTCACTGTAACACAAACATAATATTAGAGAGTGGAGTCACTAAAATCAATGCAATCAAATTGCTTTGGATTTTAATTGATCTTGTCACGTTAAATCTCGTTATGTCAATGCAATAAAATCGCTTTGGATGATCAATGATTCCTCTCTGATATTAGGTTTAAGTTACAAATAATTTTATGCTTGTTGCATTGATATAAGTGATTTAAAGCGAGGAATCAATGATATCAATGCAACAAATAGTAAAATCCATTGTAACTCAAAACTAATATCAGAGAGTGGACTCACATAAATCAATGCAATCAAATTTCTATAGATTTTCGATCATGTTGTCATGTTATGTCATTGCAATCAAATTTCTTTAGCTTTAAGTTACATAAATTCTATGTTTGTTGCTTTGATATCGACGATTCAAAGAGAGGAGTCAGTGATATCAATGCAACAAATAGTAAAATTTATTGTAAGTTAAACTTAATATCAAAGAGCGGAGTTACTGAAATCAATACAATCCAAGTGAAATCATATTGTTTTGGATGTTAAGGGTACTTGGATTATTTTGGATAATTAATCTAAAACACAAATTATATTTAAACACACATGAGTTGCAGGTGTGACTCTTTATTTTTAACTATTGTCATTTTGTGTAGTAAGTGTAGTGGCGGCAAATTATGTTATTTTTCCAATGATTTATGACCTATTTTGATCTATTTAATTTTAATGATCTATATACCTTTAACTATTTTACATTATAAATTTATTTATCTTTATACCATTGACTATTTAACACTATTTTACTTTTTAACTCTATTAATTTATATGCTTTAAACTATTTAACTTAAACCTAATATCAACAAGTGAAATCAAATTACTTTGGATTTTTTTTTGTAATTTAGATAATTAATCTAAAACACACATTAAGTATTTAAAACTAAATTTGTTATATTATACCACACATGAATTTCAGTTTTGAGAATTTATTTTGCTTACATTATTAAGTATTTTTAACTATTTTCATTTTGTTTCTCGAGTGTAGGGCAACAAATTATGTTATCTTTCAAATGACTTGTGAACTTTTTTTTATGTACTTAACTTTAAGGATTTATATATCTTGAATTATTTTACATGATATCACTTTTTAACTTTATTTATCTTTGGATCATTAATTATTTTACATTATTTTACTTTTTAAATTTATTTACTTTTATAATTTTAATTATTTAGCATTGTTTTACTTTTTACTTTTTGTACATTGTTTTTTTTTCTGTTTTTTGAAAAGTTATTATTTTAAGTAGTTAAATGTAACGGGATATTAGAGCTTTTATTAAATGATGTCTAACCTCTCCAAACCTATATTTGCAAAATGATTAGTAACCTTTCCAAACCTCACTCTACATGTGGTGTTGCTTCTTTTGAAATTTGTTCCATTTTTTCTATAAATGACTAATCTTTTGTTCCATTAAAGGCTTCGACTTTCTCAAAATTAAAAACATATGTTTTAAACTTTTAGCATTTTTTTTTTACTAATATCTTTTAGCATTTTTTTTTACTAATATATTAATGACACTCTTGTCATCTTTCGAGACATTTTGCCAAGGTCCCCGTAATACATTAAAATATCACACATAATTGGAATTTTTTTTGAAACCTCCACTCCTCATAAAGAAATTGATCCGCGATCTGAAAGAAATATATGTTCCTCAAATAATCAAACTCTTAGTTCTCAAATCCATGAAGATTGATGATATATATTCCCTGCATATCCAAGCAATGCCTATTGCATGCATTTACATGTTTTTAATTATGTTTATTATTTTCAACTTTTTAAGTATTATGTCATCTTATTATTTTTATCTTTTTAAATTTTATGTCAGCTTAATTATTATTATGTTGGAATTTTATGTTACATATAGTAACGTGACAACATCTCTTCCATAGTGGTTGGGAAAGTTACATAATTACATAATGTAACGTGACAACATCTCTTCCATAGTGGTTGGGAAAGTTACATAACTAGCGTAGATCCATCTCAAACCCGGATCTATCAAGCACCGAGAGGGATCCAATTTCTTGAGGTGTAATTTTTTTTGTTTTATCTTAAATTTTTTACACATTAAGAAAAAAATTACCCCTCAAGAAATTGGATCCCTCTCTTTTAATTTTTTAATTATTTTTTATTTTTATTTTTGATAAGTTATGAGCAAACATGAAATTTTTAATTACTTTTGATTTTTTATAAGTTATGAGCCGACATGGAAACGTAACGTGACAAATGTGACAAACGTTACAAGATCTCCCCCATACTGGGTTATAACGTAACGTGACAAACGTGACAAATGTGACAAACGTTACAATATCTCACCCATACTGGGTGTTAACGTAACGTGACAAACGTGACAAATGTGACAAACGTTACAACATCTCCCCCATACTAGGTTGTAACGTAACGTCACAAATGTTACATGCGACATTTGTAACATGTGACATCTGTTACATGATCTCCCCCATACTGGGTTGTAATGTAACGTGACAAACGTTACATGTGACATCCGTTACATGTGACATGTGACATCCATTACAGGATCTCCCCCATACTATTACTTTTTACATTTTATTACTTTTGAAAATGTTACATGTGACATGTGACATCCGTTACAGGATCTCCCCCATACTGGGTTGTAAGCACCTTGTTTACACTCGGTGCAATTATTACATAATGTAACGTGACAACATATCCCCCATACTAGACTATAGAAGTGCCTCTCCGTGCAACAACTTTATTGCATACATACCTAGGTGGATATACATCTTATTATAAATGACATTAGATAATGTAAAGTAAATTTTATAAATATGTTAAAAAAATATCATAATAGTAATAATAAATAGAATAGTTTAAATTCAAATTATTTAAACAATATATTTCTACATAGATTTTTAAAATATTTTTTATAATTGATTAGTTGTTGATGCCTCGGATATCGTAGCATCAATCAGAAAGGGATTCTCCCCGAGAGATGGTCCCAATTAGACTATCTCCCGTTTGGTGTAGGGAATCCGTCCGGTTAGCGGTTCCGGCAACCGTGGTTTTGGACTTTAAATCCGATTCTACCGGTTATGGCCCGATCCACCTTTCTTTTGGGTTTTTATGTCTTTTATATGAGATGCAAGTGCCTAAATTATACTTAATCTAAATGCAATTAAAACAGATCTAAGCTTAAAACTGGAACAAATCTATCTATCCCTGCAGGGAGCACGCTAAAGGGAAGAGCAATCTGCTGTAACCAGAAGCAAAAGGAAAGAACAGATAGCTGTTAATTTCAGAAGCAAAGCTACAGCAAGATACATATTTCTAAAAGATAGCTTCTAGTTTATCATGGAATGTATTCGTTGCTCATAAAACAGAAGAAAGCGGAAGAATAAAGAAACAGATCAAAAATGGAATTTAAAGAGCGCATCTATTGGTCATAACAGAGGAAAGCAAAATTATTTAATCTATGTAACAAAATAAAGAAACAGATCTAAACGTAACAAAACTGGAATTAAATTCAAAGATCCCTGCAAGGAGCAATTTAAAGTCATGAACAATGAGCTACATGAATTACCCTGAAGAAAGAACAGTTAGCCATTCGATCTAGACAAAGAAATTTACAGCAATACATTTCATTGTTCACGAAATGGAGAGAACGCATACACAGCGGGGAGCAAAATCATTAATGCAAAGAAATAATTCAGATGTCAAGAATGATCTCACATTGCAGAATTGCAGTCATTAGAATAGTCCAATATAGAGCAATCCAACATTCCAGGCAAAACGTCCATCTCCCGTGGCTTCTATTAGAAAATTCAATTTACAGACCCGATACAAGATAGCTCATACCGTTTGCCAAAATTTTCATTCCCTGCCAAAAGTCCTTTCTAATCTTTCCTAGATCCTATTTATAGCTACAGCTTTGCCCTTTGGGCTGACACCTAGCACGTTCCACCTGTCATTTACAGGGATTTCTACTATAATCGATCACCAAAAATGGCCACTTCCTTTACAAAAATATTTTGACAAAAATTAGGGACAGCTGTCCCATGGCTTATGCCTTACATATTTAAAATGTACATAACAGAAAATTTGCTAACATCAAAGCTTTCCCTGCTGGGCACGTGTCTGGATGAAGAGAGGGGTTCAGCTGAATTCAGTTTGCTTCATTCCTGTGCGTGAGCTTCCGATGGCAAAGGGTCGCCCAAATTGATTGTCACTGGTGCTGCCTGGGAAGAGGTCCTCGAATCCCCTGCTGATGCTGATCCTAATTGGGAAGGGGGCATTGGACTGGCCAGACTTTCTGCCATTGCTGGGGAAAAGGCTGCTGGGAGAGAGGCTGCCGGCTCTACTGATGTTCCCGCTGCTGCTGCAGCTTTCCTGTCCTCCTCTGCTATGTAGCTGTGCCACACACCTGTGTCCCTTATGATTATGTTTGCTGCAGCAGGAAACAGGATTTTCTGAGAAGTCACATTCTTCCCGAGCTCTGCTTTAATGCTTTGTACCTCTGCTTCAGCAACTTGATGCGCTTCCTTCAACAGATGGTTGTGAAGTGTTGATGAACCGATGTAATGTTGGAGATCATCCATGGCCAAGACATCAATCCTTTTCACATACTCCATCTGGACGCCTAGCTCTTCTTTCAGTTGAGACAGCCGCTGTTCCTTTTCCGGGAAGTCTTCTAGGGTCTGAGGGAAACTCAATGTGCAGCTGTCATGGACTCCTTTGAGCTTTTGGTACAGGTTGTTGATTCTATCTGTTGTCCTCTGCACATTGGCCATCAGCTTATTGGCACAGTTCCTGCCAAACTCCAACAAGGCTATATCTTCATTAAAATCTTCCACGGCCTTAAAAGGTAGATGTGGGGGGAAACCTCCTTTCCCTTCTCTCCATGCCATCTGACTTATGACATTTGCCTTGACACGGGTGTTCTTAGCTTTGAGCCTGTGGGCTTCCGTATTAACCTCTTTTAGCCTAACCACCATGGCCTTGAGTTTGCATACCTCATCAGTGATTAGCTTTTGGGAGCCATATACTTGCTGCAGGATATTGCATGACAACTCGTGGAAGGGAGATAGGTCTATGGTTCTGCTCTCTGCTTGCTCTAAACGCTCAGCTAACGTTTGCTTGTCTACTTTTAGCAGAGATGCCTTTTCTTCTGCACCATTCTTCTCTGCTTCCACAATCATCATTTGAAGTGTTAGCTGGTCCTTTTCCTCCTCCAGCTGGCTGTACTTGTTTGACAGCTCCTTATGTTCAGCGTACAAGCAGTTATACTTGTTTACTACCAGATCTCTTTGGGCTTGCTCATTAGCTACATTTTGTTGCAGCGTGCGTGCTCTTTTCTTTGTCAATATATTTTCTTTAACTATAACCCCTACGTTGGCAAATGATGCCTGTGCTGTTGCTATAACTGCGGAGGCCATGGCGATGGGATCTGCATCTGTGTTCTGCATGACAGCGACCTCTCGGTGAGTAACGATGTCATCATGGAAGGGGCTTTTAATCCTCTCTTCTGATTGGAGGACCATTGCTTTTCTTTTCTTATCATAGACAAACTCATTCCATTTGGACACCGTACGCTTCCCAGATGGAGTGTACGGCACAATTGGTCGATTTATGATGTCTATGTCTTCTTCCATAGGTGGGGTCCGGACTTCCTGAGCAGGGTCTACTCCTTCCTTTTGGGTACCAGAGGCACCTGCTTGAGAGGTGTCTATCTCCATGTCTTGGACACCGGACCCACCTGCCTCGGTATCTTCCCTTGTCTTCAATTCTTCCTCCGCCTTCTTCCTTGCTTCAGCTTGCTCAGTCTCTGCTTCTTTCTGCTTTTGGGCTTCTTCAGCCTCTTTCCGCAGTCTTTCATTTTCAGCTTCTTGCTGCTTTCTTGCTTCCTCGGCTTCCTGCTGTAACTTCGCCTCTTCTCTTAATCTGAGCTCTTCCTGAGCTCGGGCATCCTCAGCTTCTTTCTCCTTTTGCTGGATGGTTTTCTGGGCCTTGGTTGAGCTAGAGCCTGCTCCAGCACCTTGGTGACAGATCCGCAGCTCAGCCATGTTGCAGATACCTCTGAATGCTTCCTCCTCGGCATCAGGGTAGTGGGAGTATTCAAATTAAGCATAGTTCCCCTTGCAATGCTCGACCACTTTACCCTTTCTGTCGTTCCTGTGGAAGATGACCTCACCGAAGTGGAAGGCCTTCAACTCTTGAATAAACTCATTGGCCGAGGCAACCCCTGAAAACTTGTAAGCGCCGATGCAGAAAGGTAGAGGGGGAAAGGAAGCCTTGTGTTGCTTGTGGAGGAATGCTCCAACCCCATCCAAGAAGAGTTGTCTTACTGCTTCCTTGAGCACCACATAGTATGTGGCATACTGCGGCAATATGTATGGGGGCTTAGTCCCTCCAAACATTCTCAGGTAGGTACCTTGTTCTGAAAAGTAAAAGTCCCCGTACTCCTCAAGGACTTCCAATGCATTTTCTGACAGACAATTTGGTTCTTCCTTGAACATTTTCTCGTATAGGGGCATGATGAACCCCTCACAGATAAGTTTGTAGCTGGGCTTGTAATTCTGAGCCCACAACATCTTGAATGCGATGTAGACCGGGGCGGTGGCCCTATCCCATGTACACCCCAATTTGGGGAAATCTATCTTGGCCAAGATACAATCGATCAGGTATGAAGACATGAAGAATTCAGCCTTCTTCAATGCCAGTCCTGGCTTAGCAGCAGCTATCATCGAGGCCAGACTATCCGACAGGATAGTGGCCCAGTCAAACACTGTCCCCTGAAATGCCACATAGTGAATGATAGGGACCCACTGAATCTTGTATACTGTGCCATCGGGCATGCCGAAGATTCTGCACAGCATTAAAGCGATCAATCTGAAAGGGGCCCTCAGGTTCTGTACGTCATATTCATCATTTCCCTTCTTTCTCAAATGCTTCCCTCCCCTTAATAGCTTCTTGGCCATCTCGACGTTATCCATTTGGCCCAACCATTCGTCAGTCAGAGCTTGTTGGACACGGGGAAATCTGTAGGCCGCCGCAACATACGCGGGTTGAAACAAGGCAATAGCCACTTTCCCGCTATCATTTATCACTCTCCCTTCCGCATCTGCATGTTGGAGTATCCACCCGATCACTTCAGCACAGGGGAATAGCTCAGGGCGGGTAGCGGCTCTAGTTATGCCTGAGGCTCTGATATTTTGATAGATTGGTGCTTCTTCCAGCAACATATCTGGGATTTCTTGGTCCCTGATCATTCTATAGATGTCATCCCATCTGATTTCTGGAGGGACACCAGTGGTGCACCTAGTGTCCTGGAGCGAGGTTTCAATCTTGAGAGGGGCAGGTTTCTTTTCTGTCATCTTCGCCTTCTTCTTACCGATTTTTGGCATCTTGAATTATCCCTGATAACATCCATATACAATTCATCATGATCTTGAGCAACATGCTGTGAGGTTTTAACAAAAGCATCATTGTTTCGATAATATATCAAATATGATAAGCGCAAAAGGAAGCTGTTACTATTTCAATACGAAACATAATTTGAAGCACTTGAATCTCTTAAAAGGATGGGACTGGGTTGCTTTTGCGGGGATAGGATGTGTTGCGGAAGCCATTGGTTTTCGGCTCGATAGGCGAATTGCGGGAGCTGTTGGTTTTCGGTTCCGCTCTGCGGAAGGAGGTGTTTTTCGTTATAGCTGCGGTTGGAGAGGTTAATGGCGGGTAGACGCGGGGTGAGAAAACTTTGTGACGACAAGGGAGCCCCTTTCGCATTTTCGACTCGGTGAGGGCTTTGTATGCCATCGTCACGCGCGGCCACCTGCCGAGGTGCTCTATGGGATACTCTGGTCCGAGCGAAGGTGACGGCGCCGGGGATATACTGACGGGAAGTGCTAGGGACCAGGTTTTGCCTTGACTAGAGGGCGTGCTGGGGCTGAGGCTTGCGGAAGGGCCCACGGTTTTAAGTCCGGAGTTTACGGCCGGGGACATGGAAAGCCCATGGGGTTTCGACAAATTTTCCAAAACGAGGTGCGCGGCCCGGGGGTAAAACGGACAAGGTTAACGGCCTGCACCAACCGCCTTGGCTTAATAAAATAAGAAATGCCAATGTTTAAATCGATGCCTATGACGTTTTGTATGACGGCTAAAACATTCAACTGTATCTGACGAGTAAAACATAGCCCTTTACGGGTGTTTTGCCCGTCAAAACCCCACTAAAACCCGTTGTTTTCCCACAAACGATAACCCAATGGCGAAATTCCAGGTTAGAATCCTACCTAGCACCGTGGGGATTCCTTGAGCAAGGTGGCCGCGAGCACGGATGAGCGAGGTGAGCTAGAGCGATTTGCACGGTGTCGCACGTCGTTGGTCGATTCAAAAAAGAATGGTGTATTGGGTCGAGCCCCTACCGTATTTTATAAAGAATGGGCACGTGTGAGCATTCAATTTGGTAGGCGGCGCGGTTAAAACGAGGTTTAAATTCGCCGCGCGTAGCGGTCATGTCAAACGATCTCGGTTTTCGTGCGACCGTCATTCGCGGGGCCAGTTTGTGAATCGTATCCGCCGTTGCGGAAGGGTTCAACGAAAGCTTCCGCCGTTTCGGGGCTCATTGCGGAAAGGAAACTCGAAGCCTTCCGCGAAAGACCGTCGCGTAGCGGACGGGTAACGCCAAGGCTTCCGCCCTTTCGGAACGATGTAGCGAATGGTCCCGGTGTTTTTTGGAAGGCTTTTGCGAAAGCTTCCGCGAACCAAAAAAAAAAAAAATTCAAAGTCTCGTTGATTTTCGGGAAGGTTTGGCGAAGGCTCCCGCTAGTTTCGGAAGGATTTTGTGAATGGCTTCCGCCGTTTCGGAAGTTTTTTTTTTTTTCTAAGTCCCTTCGGGCGCTTTAGACGAATAGCTCCCGCCGTTTCGGGAGCAAAACTTAAACTCTTCCGCACATTTACCCGGGGTCGTTTCGGAGTCCTTTGCCGAGCGGTTTAAGCGATTGGCTTCCGTCGTTTCGGGAGGGTAGCCCGAAGGCTTCCGCGTTTCGGGAGCAAAGGCTGAAGGCCTCCGCGACAGTTTCTTGAAAAGTTCTAAGTCTTTTTCATAGTTTCGGAAGGAAATCGTGAATTCCTCCGCGGGACTTATCCGGGTGGCTTCCGCCGTTTCGGAAGCGATTCTTCAGCGACTTCTGCTGTTTCGGAACAGGATCTTTAAAAGTTTCCGCGAAGTTTCCTTGGCTTATTCTGAAAAGTTCTTGTAAGTTCTTTCACAATTCCGGAAGAAGTTCGTGAATCTCTTCGTGTTATTTCGGCAAGAAAATGTGAACGGCTTCCGCTGTTGCGGAAGGGTTCACTGAATTCCCCCGCCGTTGCGGAAGGGTTCACTGAATTCCCCCCCCGTTGCGGAAGGGTTCACTGAATTCCCCCGCCGTTGCGGAAGGGTTCACTGAATTCCCCCGCCGTTTCGGGCGGTTGAAACTAAAAGTTCTCTAAGTCCCTTTGTTCCCGCAGTTTTTCTAATCGGAAGAAAATCTAAGTCCTTTTCGGGAGATTTAAGGTGAATGAATCCCGCAATTTCGGGAGCAAAACCGGAACCTGTCCGCGGTTGCGGAAGGCTTCAACGAAAGCTTCCGTCGTTTCCGGAACAAATTTTCAATGGCTTCCGCAGATTTTGACAAAGGAAATCTCAGTCCTTCTTTCGGAAAGGTTGGACGTTTGTCTTTGAAGTCCGGGAGATAGTCCGAATTATCCCAAAACGTTGGGGAAAAGTCTGAGTTATCTTTTGGCTCTTTGGGGAGAACATGGAAGGATTGATGGCAAGATGTTCAGCAGGGAAATAAGATTTTATGTTGACAACAGAGCTGATGACTGGGATGGCTTCTCAAGCAAACTTTCTACAAAATATACAGGAGGGGCCCCAACATGTACAAAATTTTTGGGGAGGGGTGTTGCTGCAACAACATTAGTATAAAATTAAGATGGATATATTCATTCAAACTTGTCCTTGGCTTCAAGCCTAGTCTCATACACGGGGACATCTAAGTCTTATATATTGGCATATATGAATATTTGAGGCACCATTCAATCTAGTCCATGTAGGCTAAGATATGTGGATCGAAGGGTAGGACACAACGATATATTGAAGTTTGGTTGTCACAACTAAATCAGGTGCACAAGTTCCTTTCTCCTATATATATATATATCCCAGGAGGCATAGAATAGACAGTGAATGGGCGTACTATTAAAGAACTCCTTGTGTAAGGTCACTAGTTCGAAACTCTATGGGTACTAGCCTTACAATATATATGTGTGTGTGTGTGTGTGTGTGTGTGTGTGTGCATGTTGATGTATTTGTAACTTCAGAATGTATTTCATATATGTATATTGTATTCCTATAGAGATGTTATTATTCCTCTATACGGAAGTGTCGTCATTTATATTGTAAGTGTCGTAACTTATACTTGATGGGTTATTAGACCACCTTGGTGGGGTTGGCCCTGTATAAGTCATGTGGGTTAAAGGGTTCTTAGACCCCCTAGTGGGGTTGGCCTTGTCAGCATTATATTATGTGATTAAGTTGAGGCCGACCTAGTAAGGTTATTATGCAAGTCAAGTCATGTATAAATAGAGTGCGGGAGGCACTCTATTTGATCATTCACTTTCTCACTTATACACTCATTGGAGAGTGGTGCACTAGTGGAGGAGGAGAAGCTATTGCTGGGAGACTATCTCTTATGCTTAGGTTTTGTATCATTGCTCTATCTATCTCTGAGGAAGTTATTGGGGTTTTTCACCTTTATGGTTTTCCCCAAGAAAACTCTGTGTGTCTATTGTCTCTTGTGTTTGCCTCTTGCGATTGATATGCTGTACATGTTATTCTCTCAGTAAAGATCTTAGATCATATTCAATTGATGCTCAAAAACTAACATGGTATCAAAGCTAACCTGAGAAGAAGACACTATGTAATTGCAGAAGCTAGGGCTTCTTGTTTTTTGGGTTTCTCTCCACAGATCTTGAAATGAAGTAGGGTAGATTGACTCTCCTCATCAAGGCGCATCTTTCTGTCCAATCAGATTTCAATTCTGAGCACTTTCATGTTTGGCCCTAAAAATTAGGGTTTCCACAAAAAGTGGAATTTCTGAAATTTGAGACCATGGCTGGAAGCTCCTTAGAAAAATCGAAGTTTAGAGCTTTGGATCGAACTTTTTGGTTGGGTGAATCTTTGGGAAAATCAAACCCTAGTTTGGGGTCCTCTCTAATGAAGCCAAAAATTAGGGTTTCTGCAAAAGTTGGAATTTCTAAAATCTGAGACCATGGCTGGAAGCGCCTCTGAAAAATTGAAGTTTAGAGACCAAGATCGAACTTTTTGGATGGATGAAGCTCCGGGAAAATCAAACCCTAATTCAGGGTCCTCCTAGTGAATCCGAAAATTTGAAAAGCAAATTGGAGGGGTGAAACTTTGCAGTTTTCAAATTCTGAGTATACCAGCTTGATCAACTCATCAAGGCACATCTTTCTCTCCTTTCAGAAGTTTGAAATTCAAAGTTTGAATTTTTAGGGTTTCTCTGACAAACCCTAATCCAGCTCCAGATCTAGATTTCTGCAAATCAAGTGGTAAGACCTAAATATTTTCTATTTCCATTTGAAGTACTCTTTAAATATGTCTCACCACACCAAGCTTGAGGATAAGCTTGAAGAGGATGATAACTTCCAAGCATGGAAGTATAGGATTGGGTTAATCCTAGAAGAGAATGAGTTGGACACTTACATAAGTGAAGAGATTCCAGTTCCAAAGGGAGAAGAGACTTAGGACTTACACAAGAGGAACTTGGTCAAAGCTAAAAGAGGATCATTGCCGATTCTATCAAATACCATCTCATACCACATGCATCATCTCTAAAGACACCTAAGGAGATGCTTGATTCCTTGACCAAGCTATTTGAAGGGAAGAACATAAATCAGAAGATGACTCTGTGGAACCAATTGAAAGGGATAAAGATCTAGAATGGAGAGACCATACAATCTTACTTCTCCAAGGTCTCTCAAATCAAGGAACAACTTGAAGCTGTGGGAGAAGATATAGAGAATGGAAAAGTGGTAATGACCACTCTTAATGGCCTTCTTAGGTCATGGGATTCCATCATCCAAGGAATTTGTGCTAGGAAGAAACTTATCTCATTCAATAGGCTGTGGGAAGAATGCTCACAGGAAGAAGCTCGAATTATAGCTCAAGAAGAAAATATGGGGAATAAAGTTCAAAGCTTTCACAACACATACCAAGAAGAGGACACTTTTTCTCAAATTATCCTAAGAACAAAAGGAACAACAACAACTACTACTACAAGCACTCTAACAAGTATGACTTACAGGTATGTTTTGAAATTTGTTCATGATTAAGTTTATAATATGATTGTCTTCATGTTATTGAGTTTAGTAAGAATCTTGTTTAATTTTAGACTAGTCTTATCACCCTAGTAAAAGTATGAATGCATGATAGAAGACATTCATTGATTAGGATTATGACACTTATGATTGCATTATGATTGTACTAATGCACTGTGGTGTTGTATGAGGAGAATGTTATCCACTAATCTGACATGTACAAATCAAGTCCTAGATCGAGACCATAGTGACATGAAGACAAAGACTCATCCATAGTCATGGATCACATAGAGGTATGTATAATTTGGTTCTACAATGGTTAACTTATGAGTTATGCAGGTCATTGAAGAGAACAAGAAAACATTGCTAGACATAACTAGCAAATATGATGACCAGGTATGTTTTTCCTATATCAAGTTAGAATCCTACCCTATGTAAAGATCTTATACTTTTGTATGATTGATAATGATTACTCATGAAGTTACAAGTTTGAGTAATCTAGGGTTTATGCATATTATGTCTCTTACATTGATTGATGATATGACTAACCAGAAGAGTTCTATGGTCAAATATGAATATGCATGAGTAAGAGAAGTCTTCCCTGAAACTTTGAATGCCAATGCTTATTATCTGTGTTTTGATAGTATTAAGATTATACTAATGAATGTATGATTGTGTTTTGATAGTATTAAGATTATACTAATGAATGTATGATTATGTATGAGATCTCGAGGATAACACAATGATGATACTAGTAAGAATGCATAGTGATCGAGGATGGATATAAGTTCAAGGACAGGTAATCCAGGAAACAAAGATCAAGAGGAAGCACACTCCAGTAGTTCCTGCAAGGAAGCAAAGATTGAGAGGGAGTCCACCCAACAACAAACAAAGATAAGTATTTGAATTGTCATTTCTTGTATATTTGATTGTTTAAATAATATTGTTCAATGATGTATATGCTTGTGTTCCTAGACTTAGGTTGTGTATTATGAATATTAGAATAATTGCATTAATGAACAGTATACTACTAATATGGATGTAATGGGTAAGTGGCCTATGGAACTGTACAACATTCCATTGCTACTTATCTAGAATGAAACCTCTTTGCTAACATGTTGGGAGTTGTGCACACTCTTAACAATGTTATGGTAGAGATTGGAAGGCATCTAGAAAGTTACGGGATATGGATAAATGTTGTATTGAAGAATTGGCTAAATTAATTGCATGACTGTATAACATATTTCTTTATGTGTAAGAATTTGTTCTAAAAACTATGAGATGTTTCTAATCATGAAATTTAACTTGTCTTGGAGGAAGGATCGTATACCATCACCTACAAAAGAAGGACTACAACATTTATTCCAACAACAAACCTATCTATTGAAGAATCTAAAGTTCCCAGGATTCGAGATATAGTAATGGAAGAATGTCATGATCGAGCAATACCAGTCGATCATGAAGAATGATGTTTGGGATGCGGTCCCAAGACCAGATGGGAAGTCTGTTGTGACTTCCAAGTGGATCTATAAGATCAAGCATGCTGCAGATGGCAGCATAGAAAAATACAAAGCGAGGTTTGTAACTCGTGGCTTATCCCAGAAAGAGGGATTGATTATGAAGAGACTTTTGCACCTGTAGCGAGATACACTTCCATCAGATCAATACTTGCTCTGGATGCAATGATGAAATGGAAGATACACCATATGGATGTCAAGACAACTTTCTTGAATGGTGTAGTCGAGGAGGAAGTGTATGTGGAGCAGCCACTTGGTTTTAAAACACATGACAGGAAGTCATATGTGTGCAGGTTGAAGAAAGCCTTGTATGGTTTGAAGCAATTTCCTAGGACTTGGCATGGTAGGATAGACAACTTTCTATCTAGTTTGGGGCTTTACCAGAGTAAAGCGGATTCCAACCTTTACTACAAGGTTGAGGAAGGAAATCCTATGATACTACTTTTCTATGTGGATGACCTGTTTGTTATAGGTGAGGATGGGTTGATTGTCGACACCAAGAGGAAGCTTGCTGTCGAGTTCGAGATGAAGGACTTGGGGATGATGCACTACTTTCTAGGCATGGAGGTGTGGCAGAGTGTAGATGGAATCTTCCTTGGACAAGGGAAGTATGTAGTAGATATCCTGAAGAGGTTCAGGATGATGGATTGCAAGGCCATGGCCACACCTATGGCATCGAACCTGAAACTTCTGTGTGATACTTCATCTAATACGGTTGATGCCACTGTGTATCATCAGGTGATTGGGTCCTTGATGTAGCTGACGAACACAAGACCATATATTTTCTTTTCGGTGAACACATTGAACCAGTTCCTGACGAATCCCAGAGGTGTTCACCTGGTTGCTGTAAAACATATTCTGAGGTACCTGAAGGGTACAATTGATTATGGGCTCAAGTATGATGCGAATCAAAAGTTTAACCTGCAGGGTTATGTTGATTCAGACTGGGCAGGAAGTGCTGCAAATAGGAAGAGCACATCTGGGTGCTGCTTCAATATGGGATCGGGTGTGATCTCGTGGTTTAGCAGGAAGCAGTCCTGCGTAGCACTAAGTACAGCCGAGGCAAAGTATGTTGCAGCTTGTTTGGCTAGTTGTGAGGCAGTATGGATCCGGAAGCTACTGTCTGAGTTATTTGATCTCCCGTTGGATTCTATTGGTATCTTTTGTGATAACCAGAGTTGTGTGAAGCTGTCTAAGAACCCGGTGTTCCACGACAGATCTAAGCACATTGAGATCAAATATCACTATATCAGGGATATGGTGCAGAGAGGAGCAGTGAAGTTCCTATATGTTGCGACGGATGAGCAGGTTGTAGATGTGTTGACAAAACCACTAGCCAAAGTGAAGTTTGAGTACTCCAGAGAGAGGCTTGGTGTTCTTCAGATTGATGAAACTTCGAGGAAGAAGTGATGGATACATCTACAGGAGCCATTCCAATCATGGTGAGAGGAGGATCCTTCTCATGGATGTGGATGTAAGCATTATGTGATAAGCATTAGGATGATGCTCCAGTTACTGCTTGATATGATCAGTTGGATCATGTATATGTATATGCATCAGTTGGATGCTTGGTATGATCAGTTGGATCATGTATATGTATATGCATCAGGACGATGTAGTGATGATGATCAGGAGGATCATGTGAGATGAGTATCAGGATTATACTCTGGATGATATGCATTAGGATGATGCTATGATGATGATCAGGATGATCATATGTGATGATATGTATCAGGTGGATACATTGCATAATCAGTTGGATTATGTGTGATAAGTTCTGAAGACACAGATGCACATGGGATTTTCGGACATGGTTGTAGATGTGTTCTCCCATGGTCGCGATGTAATTGCCAGGATTTTCCAACATGGTGGAATATGTGTTCTCCCATGGTCGTGATGTAATTGCTGGATCCATTCTCACATGGTGGTGGATGTGTTCTCCCATGGTGCAGATATAAGGGTTGGAGCCATTCGAGCATGGTTGAAGTGTGTCTTCCCACGGTTGCAATATAAGTGCTGTGCCATTCGAGCATGGTTGAAGTGTGTCTTCCCATGGCTACGATATAAGTGTTGTGCCATTCCTAGCATGGTTGAAGTGTGTCTTCCCATGGCTATGGATGTAAGTGCGATGCCATTCTCAGATGGTGGAAGTGTGTCTTCCCATGGAGTAGATATAAGTGCTGAGCCTTTCACGGATGGTTGAAGTGTGTCTTCCCATGCCGATGAATGTAAGTGTTGTGTGGTGTGCATCTGGGTTGTGCTTTGTGAATGATGTTATGATCAATATGATCATGAGTATCAGGATGATACTTTGTGGTTGTGGGCAGGTTTTGCAATGGCATGTAAAAGGTCCTGGGAGATCCGATAGGTTGAGCTGTGTGTGCTCGTAATCAGTCCTGGGATGATCTTGCGAGATTTTGTTGATGCACCTAATAAGTCCTGAGGATTCCACAGTATGGCCAATAATGATGAAGACCTACAGGTGGTGGGCCTACATCCAATATGAAAAATGGTTGGCTCTGTAGAACTTCCTATGACAAGCAAATTAGAGATTGATTGAGATAGCAACAACATAGACAATAACAATGATTTGATGATGATGATCCAGAGAAGAAGACTTGTGCTAGCAGATCTGTGTCGAGAAATACCTTCCTATTTAAGAGGGAGTGTTGATGTATTTGTAACTTCGGAATGTATTTCATATATGTATATTGTATTCCTATAGAGATGTTATTATTCCTCCATACGGAAGTGTCATCATTTATATTGTAAGTGTCGTAACTTATACTTGATGGGTTATTAGACCACCTTGGTGGGGTCGGCCCTGTATAAGTCATGTGGGTTAAAGGGTTATTAGACCACCCTAGTGGGGTCGGCCCTGTCAGCATTATATTATGTGATAAAGTTGAGGCCGACCTAGTAAGGTTATTAGGCAATTCAAGTCATGTATAAATAGAGTGCGGGAGACACTCTATTTGATCATTCACTTTCTCACTTATACACTCATTGGAGAGTGGCGCACTAGTGGAGGAGGAGAAGTTGCTGCTAGGAGACTATCTCTTATGCTTGGGTTTTGTATCATTGCTCTATCTATCTCCAAGGAATTTATTGGGGTTTTTCACCAAGGAAACTGTGTGTATCTATTGTCTCTTATGTTTGCTTCTTGTGTTTGATATGCTGTACATGTTATTCTCTCAGTAAAGATCTTAGATTATATTGAATTGATGCTCAAAAATTAACATGCCAAAGATTGCCAAAGGGAGACCTAGCACAACTGTTAACATATAAATTTCACACACATGCGACATTTCGACAATTCTTCGAGTAAAGAGTCATAAACATAGAGAATGCATCTCACCACAGGCATCCTCAACATATCCAAAATACAACATGAGTCCAAAAGTGAAAAACATCAGTCAAAAGAAGGGGTTGTGCGGATAATACAATGTTAACTCACGCTATAGCGCAAGTTACCAGAACAATGCCCTTGCGAAACCCACGTGGCTATTCATTCGATAATCATGTTACTGTCAAAATGGCGGGAGCACCAACTTCCTGCAGTGCATTGAAGGCTCCATCACCTCCAAGAACCCAAATTCGACCCTTCATACCCTTGGTGGTACTAAATAGCCCCCTTTGTGTACTTGGGAACTAGTTCATGGAGGATATGAGTTCACATTTGGAGCTATTTATTTGTTGGACACCTCTTGGCCTATAAAAGGATTTCATTGGCATGAATTTTTTAGAGAGGAATAAAGAGCACGATTATGCTGTTGGATTTGTGTTGGAGCCTCCTCATAGCCCACCTCTACCTACCATTGTGAGCATTCCCAAGCTCCCTTGTCACCTTCCATCAAGGTGCAAGAGTTCATCTCCATTGTTCTATCATTTCTTAGCATATAGTTTGGACAAAAAAGGCCTTCCTATGGGATATTGTTGGATTCCCTTAAATCCCACACCTCATAGGTGTTCTACAACTTGACCATTGGGAAATACAAAAGTGTTTTGGAATATATTGGATTGTTACTGGAGTTTGTATTCCCCCCATATCTTTTACTATTCTTATTATCCATATTTCTTTGTTTTTATGTGAATTTCACTAACAATCTCTTGGAGGATTACATGGAGGAAAACCACACACTCACCACAGGGGATCGAAGGACTGAGCCCTTGCTGCAGGATACAAGGCCTATCCCCTTACAAAGTGAAAGAATGCACATTGTGCAATTTTTTCCACAACAATTCTAATGGAGATTTCACTTATTTTTGTTCATTTCTCATTTAACTAGTTTGTTTTATGCTAAGTAATTATTTTTGTGTGTTTATCATTTGCAGGAGATAAGGGATTCCACCTCTTGCTACAGAATTTAGCCCCAAGTCGGGTCCAATTAATTTACACATAGTAGCTGTAATATCCCAACCAAGAATTGGCCAGAATACTATCTCCAACTTCCTAAATTGATCAGGATTTTAACTAGTAATTTTCTTATGATTTGTTAAGGTGTGCAGGGTGTAAGTGAGGAGTACTGGTTCACTGATCAAGGATGGTAGGGATGAATTTTGATTCTGGTTTTTTATATGTAAAATGTGCAGCATCAAGATAATTCATATCTCAACAGTGAGCCCTATGCACAAGGTACTGGAGCCTTTCACTTTTCAACAACAGATAAGTCTGTTATCTACTTCGAGGCTTCCTGGGCTTCCAACATATGCATACTATACTGGGAGGGAATAAAGGTGAATAAGGATGATGTATGTGGTTCAATGGGACTCATGGAAATTATTAAACATCAATTTGAAATTTTTTTGAGATTTGGTGAGGAGTTGGTAGGAGTTGGACTGTTATGCTGATTTTTGGGCATGGCTTCCAAAATGGTGTACGTCCCTCCAAAATTATAATTTTGAAGGTTGGATGTGGTTCATAGTTCTGTGTGTGAACAACAACAACTTACAGAACCTGAATTGGATCGTTTGAATGAATTCTGTGTAATTTCTGCCAAGACTAGTCCTCAAAAGGTGCCCAATGAGCATAGGGGGAGGAGTTAAACTTGTATTTTACCACTGTAAGATTTAATTATGTATTTTATGGACATATTATAGATCATATGATTCAAAATATAGAGCATGAAACTTTACATCACATCATTACATTTCAGAGAACTTATATGCCATAAAAAGCCCTCAAAAGCCCCTAGGTCTACCCAATCCTTCAATAAAACATATATATGGCTGCAATTATTTATGTAATGGATTAGGAGATTTATATCAGAAATTATAAATCATATAAGAAGATGCATACATCTACCATTCAAAAATACAGTGCTTGAATGGTGAAAACTACTCCAAAATAAGCTAGAAAAACAATACTGGAATCCATTATTACATCATGAGCCTCTGTGGCATATTCATATGAGAAGATGAGAAGATGTTAGGACAGAGTTTAGATGTTTATTACAGGTATTTGATGGCTTCAAAACAATAGCAAACCATCCTCTCCAATGGCAGAAGGAAAGAGGATTCAATCCCTTGGTTTTCACCTCTTTGAGTTCAAAACATGTCACCCTTGGGGAATCTTGAACTAGAATCACTTAGACATGATAGAAGTTGAATGAATTGTTGTAATTTCAAATTCATCTCTGAATATGGCCATCACTCATCAGATCCTTCGTCTTATTGATCACTGGAAATATTCCAATGGAACAAACCTCCCACCAACACCTTACAATACTGGAAGAATGGGGAAGAAGAGAGGGGATAGGAGAAGGATTCTTCTTTGAAATCTTGGTGACTGATCTATGGTTTTGAATTCCGAATATTAGACTTTAATGGCTGAAAACTTATCTTCAATGGCTGAGAATAGATCTTCAATGCTGCGAATTAGTCTTCAATACCTTTTAGAGAGAGTGAGGGAGAAGAAGAGAATAAACTAGACAAAATTTGCTAAGGGGAGCATCACCCAAAGAAATTTGAGTCACATCACTCAACAAGAGAATCTAAAGCTCTCACATTCAATTACGAAATAGTCAAAATATGTGAATGGGAGTTGGAATAATTCTTTTATAGAATCTCTGATGACCTCCTCAGCAAGTTTTCCCTTGGATGACCTGCTAGAACCATTCACAAATGCACCCCCCCTTGGGTGGATGAAATTTCCTGCTTTTTTGTATGACATGCTTTTATCCCTTTGGAAACTACGCCCTCCTTGACCTTAGATGTTTCCTTTTTGCAACAACACTTGCTTGCTTTGTGAACTGGGCATTGAAATGGAAACTGCTCCCTTCTGGATGTTTCCTATTTGGTAAATTGGACTGTCTTTTTGGCAAGTGCACCCTCCTTAGCTTTTCTAGTTGTTTCCCTTTTCTGGTTTTGGAAACCTTATCCCCACCTTCCTTCTTTTCATATTTTTTCCATATATTCACCCCCAACTCCATTTTGGAAACATCATCCACATGGGGTGCCCTCTTAGCCCACTTGATCATTATCCATTAATTTTATTTATCAAAATTAACTTTAATAAATCAAATTTCCAATTTATGGGACTTAGGCTAAAATTAATTCTAAGAAAATAGAATTAATGCAATTGAATTCCCTTAGGGGTTGATTTTGTCCCATTTTCACCCATGGGACTGGATGAACCAAAATTGGGGACATGACAAATCCTCCCTTCCCAAGATTGCTTGTCCTCAAGCAATGTTAGGATTCCACCAAGCTTCTGTTGCACCACTCTGATTATATTTGTCCCCATCTACTGAACAATCTGAAAATTAAACTTGGGGCCTTCAAAAATATCTAAAAAAAATGCAATATGACTATGAAGAATACACTGCACTATAAACTCTATCTGCACTAAATCATCAACAATAATCTTAGCCCAGTTAAGATAACTGAGTAGAATTCCCGGATCCGACTGCCTCCTCTGCAAGGACCAAAATTGTTCTGCCACCTTTGGAAATCTGTCACTCCAATGGATGCCAGGATCCCTTTGCTTGTTTTTCCTTCCCATGGAAATGGATGTTTCTGCAAGCAAAATTTTCAGGAAAAGAACGACTGGATCCCACTGTACACTCTGCATCTTTCCAAGCATTAGTAAAAATAAGAAAGTTCCATCATCATGTAAAATGCAAGGGAATATGGAAAAAACATGCCACCAAAAATTAAAATCATCTTCAAACAAACAATCTGGTAACTGTGAAAACCCCACCAGCATATGCAATTCTCCAAAGTAGGGATGAATTGAAGAGAGACTATACATCACCAAACATTCCTCCAAAGAGTGAGGCCAAAATTCCACCAGTCTTTCCACTCCAACTGAAAAGTTTTTATGTGACCAATGCACACAAGGAACAAGTGTGTTATCCCTGAAACTCAAGTGACAGGGGTGAGGATCCCATGTCCTAAAATGTTGCTCCAAAAGAGAGTAAGTTGTATCAAAATCAGTCATGTTCATGTTTCCCTCAAATAAATAGGCATCATGGTCTATATGGAACTCAACAGGTGCTCCCCTCTTCATCCAATGGCTCAACTCTCTACCATTGATCCAAGGGTGCAAAACTCCATCAATTGACCCACATATTGAAGGTAAGTGTAGATCTGATGCTTGCTTGTCGAAAGTGGCTGCACACACATGCATGGGCTGCCTCAACTACTGAGGGTTAAGGAACATGTCATCAGCCTCAATTTTAGGATCCTTCTACTCATCATGTGACACAAAAAGGAAGAATCCTTTTACCCAATTTTCATTCCCAAAATTTGTGGCTGAATGTGAAGTGGGGAATGAAGGATGGTGAGCCATGCTTCTAAACATTTCATCCACTGAAGTTGTGGATGTATCCTCTCCATTGATGGTTGACCCATCTATGGTGAACTCATCTACCTCTTCCTTGGAAGAGGGACTTTCTTTAATGAACCTCTCGGGTTCATTCTGGAAAAAATCATGTGCTTGTTTTTAATCCGCTTTTCCTGCACATTCTTCAAGCACATATCGAATAGATTGCTCCTCATGGTCCACACACTCATGAAGTTCCTCCATGGAATTTTTTATGTCATTTACCCCAAAGGGATGACTCTCAGGAAAAATTGAGGATCAATCAATTCTTGCCACTCTTTTTGGAATTGTTCTATCTTCATTTGTGATTCTAAGAGGGCACTTTGACTGTATCTGAAAGAATCTTGGGTGGCCAACAACTCACCTTTGAGCTTGTAGTTCTCTTGTTCATATATGCAAATACTTTCTTCATCATGCAGTGATGCTTCCCACAACAACTCAACAAGCTCAAACATGTAATTTTTATCTAAAAGCAACTGTGATAAATTACCTTTGATTATGGACATTGCTTTCTGGATATTCTCCATGGATTCAAAAGAATATTGGTCTTCCATTAAAGCAGCTTCCCAACACAACTTTGACACTGAAGCATGAGTGTCATGGAGAATTTTCAGGGCCTCTTGGATCTTCTGTTCATCCATATTCAATGACCCTGCAAGAAGATGAGGTTCTTGCAGATGTTCCTCCTTTTCATTTTCCATCAACAGATCAATTTCATGCAGTGCACTCAAGGTTTTGTAATCTGATCCATATGTTGATGCTGCAATATATTCATCTTTTAGGTCCTCAAAAACATAATTTGGGCTGCAACTTAAGTTCTCATTCATCCTTGGTGCACCAGGAAAATCTTCTCTCAAAGTTTCAGCCTTCACACTGAATTCATTTTTGACACCAGAATTCTGAACCTCATCACTAGGGAGATCAACCACTGAACTTTTCACTGGAAGTGGCTACCATATCAGATTGACATAATTACACATAAAAATCAGAAATTACTAACTCGCCATGTGTCATGTTCTCCTCCTTATGTGGTGGAATTATGATGGCTTGTTCAACCACCCATTTCTCTGCTTCACACCCTATTGAGATGTGCTCAATTTTTGCTACCTTGGGAGGCTCAAGGGGTGACTGTAAATCTGAATTGTGTTCCTCTTTTGGATTAGATACAAAAGATTTCTCACCATTATTAAGAGTACCAATCTCCCCTGAGGTGATCTTGGAATCCTCAACATAGAAGCTTGCAGTAGATTCTTCTCCGATTCTTTCGACAACCTCATGATTGGTTTTTGGGTCTTGCTTTTCCCAGAAAAATGATGAAGCTTCCTCCTTGGTTGTCTTATGGTCAAGATTCTTGGAGGCTCTTCTTGAAGAGGATTAAAAAATTCTCATGTAGTGTAAAACACATGCATCCAATGAAGCTTCTACGTTTTTTATGTTCTCTTCAAAAGTAGGTTGATCTTTGACTATGGAACATGCAACTTTTCCATCCATATGGCTATAAGAATAACCATAGTCTCTACTTCCAACTATGATCTCATGGGAGATACTTGTAGAAGGTACTTCTTGGAAATTTTCATCCTCATATTGTTTGCAGTACTCTTCATATTGCTCATCATAATCTTCATCATACTCCTCATAAAATAATCATCAAAGTAAGAATATTTTTCATCACTCATGGACATGGCTACAATTTCAACAAATTGAGAGTCTTCTTTCCACAGGAGTAGAGGAAAGAGCTCTGATACCAATGTAATATCCCAACCAGGAATTGGCCAGAATACTATATCCAACTTCCCAAATTGATCAAGATTTTAACTAGTAATTTTCTTACAATTTGTTAAGGTGTGCAGGGTGTAAGTGAGGAGTACTGGTTCACTGATCAAGGATGGTAGGGATGGATTTTGATTCTGTTGTAAAATGTGTAGCATCAAGATAATTCAAATCTGAACAGTGATCCCTATGCACAAGGTACTGGAGCCTTTTCACTTTTCAACAATAGACAAGTCTGTTATCTACTTCAAGGCTTCCTGGGATTCCAACATATGCATACTAGAGTTGGAGGGAATAAAGGTGAATCTAGATGATTTATGTGGTTGAACGAGACTCGTGGAAATTATTAAACATCAATTTGGCATTGGTTTGAGAGTTGGTGAGGAGTTGGTAGGAGTTGGATTGATATGCTGATTTTTGGTCCTGGCTTCCCAAATGTTGTACGTCCCTCCCAAATTATACTTTTGAAGGTTAGATGTGTTTCAAGGTTCTGTGTGTGAATAGAATCAACTTATAGAACTTGAATTGGATCCTCTGAATGAACTTTGTGTAATTTCTGCCAAGACTAGTCCTCAAAAGGTGCCCAATGAGCATAGTGGGAGGAGTTAAACTTGTATTTTACCACTGTAAGATTTAATTCTGTATTTAATGGGCATATTACAGCATATATGATTTAAAATACAAAGCAAAAAACTTTATATCACATCATTACATTTCCAGAGAACTTATATGCCATAAAAAGCCCTCAAAACCCCCTAGGTCTACCCAATCCTTCAATAAAACATATATATGGCTGCAATTATTTATGTAATCGATTAGGAGAGTTATATCAGAAATTATAAATCATATAAGAAGAATCATACATCTACCATTCAAAAATACAGTGCTTGAATGGTGAAAACTACTCCAAAATAAGCTACAAAAAGAATACGGGAATCCATTATTACATCATGAGCCTCTGTGGCATATTCATATGAGAAGATGAGAATATGTTAGGACAGAGTTTAGATGTTTATTACATATATTTGATGGATTCAAAACAACAGCAAACCATCCTCTCCAATGGCAGAAGGAAAGAGGATTCAATCCCTCAGTTTTCACCTTTTTGAGTTCAAAACATGTCACCCTTGGGGAATCTCGAACTGGAATCACTTGGACAAGATAGAAGTTGAATGAATGGCTATAAGTTGAACTTCATATATGAATATGGCCATCACTCATCAGATCCTTCATTTTATTGATCACTGGAAATATTCCAATGGGACAAACCTCCCATCAACACCCTACAATACTGGAAGAATGGGGAGAAGAGAGGGGATAGGAGAAGGATTCTTCTTTGAACTCTTGGTGACTGATATATGGTTCTGAATGTTGAATATTGGACTTTAATGGCTGCAAAATTGTCTTCAATGGCTGCAAAATTGTCTTCAATAGCTGCAAAATTGTCTTCAATGGCTGCAAATAGATCTTCAATGGCTGTCAATTAGTCTTCAATACCTATTAGAGAGAGTGAGGGAGAAGAAGAGAATAAACTAGACAAAATTGGCTAAGGGGAGCATCACCCAAAGCAAGTTGAGGCACATCACTCAAAAAGAGAAGATAAAGCTCTCACATTTAATTAAAAAATAGTCAAAAGATGTGAATGGGAGTTGGAATTATTCTTTTATAGAATCTCTGATGACCTCCTCAACAAGTTTCCCCTTGGATGACCTGCTAGAACCCTTCACAAATGCGCCCCCCCCCTTGGGTGGAGGAAATTTCCTGCTTTTCTTTATGACATGCTTTTCTCCCTTTGTAAACTGCGCCCTCCTTGACCTTAGATGTTTCCTTCTTGCAACAACACTTGCTTGCTTTCTGAACTAGGAATTGAAATGGAAATTGCACTCTTCTAGATGTTTCCTATTTGGTAAATTGGACTGTCTTTTTGGCAAGTGCGCCCTCCTTAGATTTTCTATTTTTTTCCCTTTTCTAGTTTTGGAAACCTTAACCACACCTTCCTTATTTTCATCTTTTTCCATATATTCACCCCCAACTCCATTTTGGCAACATCATCCACATGGGGCGCCCTCTTATCCCACTTGCTCATTATCCATTAATTTTATTTATTCTAAGCAAATAGAATTAATGAAATTTAATTCCTTTAGGGGTTGATTTTTTCCCCTTTTCACCCATGGGACTGCATGAACCAAAATTGGGGACATGACAATAGAGTAGATTCTGTCCTCTCGGGCGCGCTTCTAGTGCAAAATGCCATTGACAGACGCGCTACCAGCGCATGTAATCCATTCATGATCTGTGTGACCTCCCATATAGTTGACCCGCGCAACCTATCAGTGTATCACCCGCACTACCACCGCATCTGTTTTGTATTTATCTGCCCTACCCGCGCGATAGATTATTGTTTGACTGTGCTACCATTTTTTATTTTCTATTTATCTGCATAGGACAATTTGGGAGACCAATTTCTGCTTACTAATGAACTTAAATTAAGGTTAATTCACATAATTACTTAATGTTTTAGTAATTAGTACACCTAGACCAAGATTAGGAAGTAAAGAGTTCATCTTTATTGAAACTTACCTAGGTAACCAACCTTGAGGCTTTCAACGGGCCTCATTGTTGTCACTAGTATTCAAGACCATTCTTGTTTATGCACAATTGACATGTTTTTAGGATTAATGCTAGTGTAGAAATCACTTTTTGCACACAAGAAAATACCTAAAGACTATTGTCTCCTGAAGTATTCTTTTCAACTGACACTTCATGTGATCTTGGTGAATCAGAAAAGGGTGAGAAGTGTGAAATTGTTATACCAAAATCTCTTCATCATGAACTATATATCAACTCAGTTACTTAATCCCTAAATTTCCCCTCGCCAGAACATCATTGAGCAAGTTGTTGACCTTGTCTTCCACCATTCCTAGTAATGTTGGCGCATCTTGCTACCTAGCAAGGGGCGCCAAACCTTGGCTAGCACCTGATGTACACTAGAAGCATGGGCCAGTGGATCTTGCTGCCTTCATGCAAGATGCACCTGACCCTTCCCAGCGCCTGTTGTCTTCATGTAGAGTGCGTGAGGGTTGGTTAGAGTGGATAACAAGGGGATTCAAGCGAATTCTCGAAGCTGGGTGACATGGATACCTATCCCTAATTGATAGGAACAATTGGTATTCAGATCCTAACCTAATGGGAAGATCCCTTAGACCTCTCCCCCTAATCCTCAACCTACTCTATCCTCCTAGCCTTATACACAAAACCTCTCTCTCCATTGAGAAGGGAGGAAGGACTATAGCACTTACATGCTAGTGGAATTACCATAGGTGATCCCTATTCATCTCTTGGGAGTCACATATTCACCCTTTGGAGGCTTGGCTTGGACTGTTGGAGGAAGGTTACAGCGTTAAGGCTTGGGTTGTAATCATCACTCTTCTATGTATTTCCAATTTATTTACAGTAATATAATCTATTTCCATAAATGTCTTTGTGTTAATGATATTTAGAGATTTCTTCCTTAACTGTTAGCTTAGATCAGTTAGTGTTTAGATGTGCTTTTACTGTTTGTTTGTCTCTATATGCTTGACAGGGTTTTGTAGCTCTAGATCTGAAGACCACGGAGCTTGGAGCGACAAAGAGGAGAAGGATTTGTGAATATGAAGGTAATACATCTATCTACTTGAATATCTAATCGATCTAGGAAAGTAGATTTATATTATGTATTCATTTGTTCTAGATCCACCTATACTAGGGAGATCACTCTCGCGTCCGCTCGAGTATATTATCCATAAACAAATCTGGCAACCATACTGGGGAAAGAACATAGTTTTGATTTCAATTTGATTTGTTTTCTTTGATTTCTTTTGATTCATTTTCTAGTCTCCTGAGCCCCTCCCATATTTGAATTTTTTTTATTACAGAGTCTGTTGGCATGCCCCGACTCTGTCTGGGATCAAGATTGGACCTATTACTTTATATTATTGGATATCTTCTGGGCTTCTGGCACTCATTTTCCATGAGCATCCTGCGCCATTGGAGCCCTTAGAATGCACATAGACTGCGCCTGGCACTCTGGTCCATAAGAATAGATTGCGCCAACACTTGTTTCTTGGTGTTTAGCACTTTTTATCCATTTTTTTGGTGATTTGGTCTGATTGATTGAGCTCTATATACTGTGTGATTCAGTCATAGAACCCCTACGTCTTGCTTGTTTGTGTCTGAGTTTGGTTTGGTTGATTTTGTGTCTTAATCTAGTCAAGTGAGAAATTTGGTAGTGGCGGGCAATTTCAATCCCCCGTCTATCCACTTGGTCTTGCAATCCTTGATCCCATTTCCAGATCTATTCATCTTATTAGGTTTGATTCCTAACCCCTTCCTACATTCAGTCATTGAGTGTTGATTGCGATTTTTTTTGTTTGATTTTGCGTGTGTTTGAGTGATTTTTGAGTTTTGGGTGATCTCTTTTCTTTGGGAATTTCCAGCCTACTATAGATGATCGAGATGTCATCTTTAGTTTTCTAAATGGTAGACCTAAAGAGCACTATAATTATCAGATCCATTACGAGCATTTGAGTAGGAAAACCAAACTTTTATAATCTTCGTTTCAAGTCTTATTCTTGGAATTATTGGGAATAATTTTCATACTTTGGGATAAAATTCTTTGGAAAGCTTGAAAGATAAATCGTGTAGTTTCTTAGTTATGAAAACTTGTTCATTTCTTTAGAAATTTATAAGCATATTTGAGTTTTTGCAAAGCATCTGTGAAGATTGAAAATTCTCATCTTTTGATTTTCCTTCATCTTTTAGGTCATTATTTCGAAAATTAGAGGTTGTTACATTTGAAAATGAAATTTTTCTTTCCATGTTTCGTAGATTCGATTAAATTGAAAAGAGAAGAAAGAAAAGAATTTACATTTTAGTGTTTGTTAGTTTTTGTGATTTTGTTGGCATGTTGAAAAGAGTACTTCGTTGTCTATTTCATTGATTTTGAGTTATAGGGATACTTGCTTATTTTTTCTTATATCGGCAACAAAGGAATTTCTCCCTACCTTCGATAGACTTCATTGAATCGGAAAAGAAAAAAAATTCATTTTTCATATAGTTTAAGTTGCATTTGTTTAAATTCCTGTCTACACTCCATGCATTCACCTAACCACTCAAGATAAAATTAACGGTAGTGTTAGGTTAAAACTTGCTAGTAACTTGTGTGATAAGTTAGTGAGGTGTTCCGACATCATTAAGCGTGGAAGTTGTCGTTATCTTCCCACACTGCATCCCAGGGGCCTGTAGTTCTTCCACGTACGAACCATTATATTGAACGGCCTTTCACGTACCCTTGGGTATATCGAAAGGTACTTCACGTACTTGGTAGTATATCACAAGGCTCTTACCGTACGGTTGTGCATTAGACAACACCACTATGGATTTGAGCTCCCACGTACCTTGCGTATATCAGGAGACCCTTCTAGGATTCCTATATCAACTGAGTTAACCTATTGGCCGTCTTGGAGTGGCAATACACCGAGAATAGCACTTGGGGAGCTACTACGCACGTGCTTCAGGTAGTCGGTTTATATGGTCAGGGGTACAGTCCTAATCCTCCCTAGTTAGTGCTTTGAAAGATTCGACTGAGTATAATTGTTGGACCCTGTGGTATATCGTGAGTTGCACCACCTTGACAATCCTGTGAGGTTCCATACCTGTGAATCCCCACTCGTCACATAAGTTTGATTGCAGCTTTAGCTTGTGTAGATATTGGATTGATTTTTTCTTTTTTATAGGGTTACACTTAGGAGAAATTTTGATCCATTCATCCTAGCTGATCAACCTCTGAGAAGATCCAGAATGATTCTCAATTTACCACCTGAATGTCCCCTTAACCAGGAGGAGAACTCAGGAGTAAGAATGGATCAACTGATCACATCTGTGCCACATGAGGAAGATGCCTCTACCCTAGAGTTAGGAACGAACTACTCGTCTCCCATAAACATACCTATCTTTGATCCAACATAATATTTTATAGGAGCACCATATACCTCATATGACACATCCTTCCATTTTTCCATGGAGGGACATCCTAGAGTCGCGGTTTGGATTTTCAGTCAGCCCTAGGAGGAATCTATGTATCAACATCATTTGGTCTGTCCACATCCTTTTGGGACATGTCTCTAGGTCGACATGTTGTCGAGTTTGGGTCAGTTACCATGGAAGAAATGATACATTGTCGTTGGATTCCTAACGATGAATTCCTTGCGCCACTTTATGAACACATGAACCATTTGCGCATGTCTAGCAAACAACTTAGACACCAGAGTCTCACGCGACGAGCAAACATTCCAGATACACCCATGTTTCAATATACCCCTGTGCGCTCTTTATCATTCACTTCACTAGAATCATCCTTACCTAGCTCGACCACTTACAAACCAGGTCAACCCTTGTTTCCAATGAGTACACCTCTAATTCAAATGACTGGTTCTATACCTACTATGACTCCAACCATGGCACCCTCTGAAAGGAAACCTTCAACCTCAGTTAACTTTGGAACACTACCTACACCTCCCCCACCTTATTAGAGATATTTTGAGGTCTAAAATGGGCTTCCTAAGAGATATAATAAAATATTATGAGTTTGTCATTTTGTGGGGAAGGTATATTAACAACTTACCTTTTATACTAAAATCTATGTAAACCATGGTTAAATTAAATTGAAAAGTTGTATACAAACAAAATTAATAAAAAAAACTACATTGATGTGACTAAAAATAAAAATAAAAATGCGAGTACAAGTAAATGTGAGATTCTCAAAAAAGTTTTTGTCCTTCAACAATTAATATTTTCAAATTCTCTCTCTCTATATATTCAAAACATAATCTTTAAAAACCCACCTTTAATAAAATATATTATATAATAAAATATATATTATATGTTAAATATTAAATATATTATATTAAATATTCTTTATAAACTAATAAAATATTAAAAATAAATGCTAACATATTATACTTTAAAAATATTTCAAAAGTAAAAATACATGGGGAAGGATCACGTGGACAGGGATAATATATAGCATAATACATTTAATATAGTATATATATTATATTTAATATGTAACATACATATTACATATTAAATATATTATCTTATATATTATCCCATATCACGTGATCTTTTCTTTAATGTTAAAGTATGTGGAATTCACGTGATAATTTTTTATAATCTTTTACCTTTCAAATAATTATAGAGTGTGTGAATTCCAAAAAGAAATATGTCAATTTTTAAAACAGTATGTGAACATGTTTTTTTAATATTTATTAGTTTTCAAATATCTTAAAATTATGAGATATTTTTAAGTGGAAGTGTCTTATCATGTCTTAAAAGTATAAACAATTAAAAAAATATTTTTTCAAATTTATGTAGTACAAAAGTACAAGGGTATTTTTCTAGGTATATATATTATTTTTTTCCAAAAATTATGAAAGGGATAATTATAATATTATATTGAAAAAGTGTGAAATAAGTATTTTACTTCATGATTTTAAAAGTACTTATAAAACTATCATGGTTAACTATGGGTTCTCATCTACCATTGAAAATGTGATAAATAGAATTTTAATTTAAGCAATGCCACCTCAACCATGGGGGTTGATGTAATCCTCTAAAATGTGATTGGTTGATTTTTATAGTACATTTTCTTTGTTTTGAGGCCCATTTTTACCTCAAAATTTCTCTAATGCAAAACTCGTGGGGAGGATATAATTTTCCTGTTAGTCTACTATCAGGCGGAAGTAATCCTTTTGTTAGCACTCAACCCTTGGTCATGATTCAACCTAGCATCAGTGGTCATCATTTGGTCACCAGGCATATTCCAGTATGTGGACAACTTTTGATTGGGGGGCAACCCCTTGTTGGTGGATCTAACCTGACTAGAGGCAATAACCCAACCAACAGCCATATCATGAGTGGAGGATACACTTCTCATTTGAGTTTTATGGTTGGTAGTCCTCTTCCAACCATCGAACAACCCACGTGGACACATCATGCTAGGGGCCCATCGATTTGGACCCAATCCCGATGGGGACACATTATTTCAAGACATCATAACATCAATATTGTACAAAACTATCCAGGAAATATTTTTCCTGGATTACCCTACACTGGAAACCCTAATACCCCATGGGGGCACCATAATGTCCCACCAACCGGACCTCCAACCGGCGGGGCACCCCCACCAACTCCACCACCTGTCCCACCACCATCTAGTCCACCACCACCACCTCTGCCCCATTCTGGAGGAGGAGGACCCCCTCCTTATAGCAATGGACCTCCCCATTCTGGAGGAGGCGAACCCTCACCTTACAACGACGGCCCACCCCACTTTGGAGGAGGTGGACCCCCACCTTCCGGCGGAGGAACACCTTACTCCGGAGGGGAGGACCACCACACTCCGGAGGGGGAGGATCCCCACCATCCATCAGAGGACCACCTTACTCCAGAGGGGGAGGACCCCCACCTTTTGGTGGAGGACCACCACATTCTGGCGGAAGCGGACCCCCACCTCATGGTGGAGGACCACCTTACCCTGGAGGGCCCCCACCTTTTGGTGGCGAACCACCTCATTCAGGCGGAGGAAGACCACCTTCTTGTCCCCCTCCTAACCCCGATGGCCCACCCCCCACCCACCCCCATATGACCAATTTCCTACAGGAGGACCCTACGGTCAATCCGTTCATGGTCCTACTGGTACACAGATTCCATATCAGTATTACCAGTAGCCGTAGGCCAACCAACAATTACCCTTTCTAGATACACTATATCTGCCAGATTTATCACGGTTGACCAACGATCCCATCTATCATGGGACTAATTGGCCGGCTATTTCGGTGAAACTTCCATCGAACATCCCAAAGTTTGATGAAAAATCGAGTGAGGACCCCAAAAACCATGTAATGACATATCATTTATGGTGATCGTCCAAATCCCTAATGGATGATTCCATCTGTTTACGGCTATTCCAGCGAACCCTCACCGACCTTTCCACTAAGTGGTATATCAAACTCCCACCCCACTCTTTTCATGACTTTCGATCCTTGGCTATGTCCTTTTTCACTCATTTTCAGTTACCAATCCGGTATGAAACCAGTACGGATATTTTGACCTCTCTCCGACAAACTACTGCCACTCACATTTCTGATCATATACACGAGTGGAGGCAGAGACGCCGTTTGATAAAGGCTCCCGTTCCGGACCAACTCCTTGCAGATTGGCTTACTAAGTCACTCTTACCCATCGTGTCCAAAGATGTCTCCATGGGTGGGGCCGTCACCGAAGAGAAAGCTATAGCACGTGCCCAGTACTTAGAATTGGTCTATGCTCAATCTGGCACCCTATATGATATTGTCCCTGACGCATCTCACTCTACTTACAACTAAGCAAAACCTTCCCCGGGACCTCATGTCGACGACATCATAGGTTCCGTTCAAAACCAGACTGTTTCTCAATCCAATACCCATGCTAGTTCCCCTCCATCCCCATCACAGTCTGGGAACAATACTAATCGATCACCTAGCCCTGCTTCCACTGAAGAAGTGAATTCAGTTCAATCTGCTTCACCTCAAAAATCCGGTGGAAAAAAGAAGAACAAGGGGAAAAAAAAAAAACCTTCTAATCAATAGGAACCAAAACAGAACAATCTTGATACCACCAAACGTAGGAGGAAGATTAAGTTTCCATGTTTATTGTGCGGTGACGACCACTTTTCCCAAACAGTTCCCACATCGGGTTGAGGTCCAAAATTTCCTCAAAGGGAACCCCACACCCACAGTTCTAACCGATCCCTTCCCCACACAACAACAACAAATGATTGCACAATAACCCTCTCCCTCACAAGGAGAGTCATCCTCTACTGCTCATGTTCTCATGATGCGTAGTGAAACCGTCAACTTGAACACATGGTCACCTTCTTATGACTCAGTCCCACCGAAGGAAAATACTGGAAGTAATACTGAAAAAGTTTCCGTTTCTACATCGGACATCCCCGCACCGCAAGGTTCTCTCACTATTGAGAAACCTTTCTTTGATTCAGTACTACATCCACCCAAGAGCACCATTAGAAAATTTGTTTTCAATCATAACGCTCGAGATGCTCATAATTACAACATCGCAGAGGACCTAGCTCAAGCCCCTTGTGCTATGTCGAAGGTGGAAGTATTGCAAAACTGCTCTAATCAGTGCAAGACTCTCCTCGCTACTATCGGCGTTGTAGACCCCGATTCCTCGAACACCATTATGTTTCGACTAGAGTACTTTAAACCAAGACTTTCCCACAAGATGGAATTCCAAATTGCTACCAATGTTGCTGGGAAGAGCATCCATCGCTCTATTCTAGATGAAGGAGCATCCACCTCAGTGATGTCTGTCAATTTTTGAGCATTAATTCAACATACTCTAGGATCTTTACTGAGAGAATAACATGTACAACATATCAAGCATATCAATCACAACAAGCAATCACATGAGACAGTAGACACAAAGAGTTTCACTAGGGAAAACCATAAAGGTGAAAAACCCCACAAATTCCTCAGAGATAGAAAGAGCAATGATACAACCCAAGTACAAGAGATAGTCCTCCTAGCAGCTACTCCTCCTTCCTCACTTGTGAGCCACTTTCCAATGAGTGTAGAAGTGAATAATGAAGTGATCAAATAGAGTGCCTCCTGCACTCTATTTATACATGACCTGACCTGCCTAATAACCTAGAAGGGCCAACTTGTCTAACTCAGTCTAATAACCCATGGTAATACTAATCAGGGCCGACCCCACACTTGGTGGTCTAATAACCCATCACATGCAAGTTGCGATACTTGCGACACTTGTCAATACAAATGACGACACTTCCGTATAGAGGAATAATAACATCTCTATAGGAGTACAATATACATGGGTGAAATACAATCCGAATTTACAATTACATCAACACTCCCTCTTAACTAGAAAGGTATTTCTCGACACAGATCTACTAGCACAAGTATTCTTCTCTGGATCATCGTCATTGGATCATCATCATCAAATCATCGTCACTACTGCTGCTATCTCAATCAATCTCTGATCTACTCGTCATAGGAAGCTCTACAGAGCCATCCCTTTTTCATATTCGATGTAGGTCCACCACCTATAGGTCTTCATCATCAGTGGCCATACTGTGGAACCTAGGAATGATTACGTGCGTCAACAAAACCTAGCGCAGACTATAGGTTCTTTTACATGTTGACCTTCACAAAACCTACTCAGAGCATCCCATGATGTTACAAGTACACCGCTCTACCTGTCTAGATATCAATAGAGCATCCCAAGCTGTTACGAGCACACAGCTCTACCTGTCCGGATTTTAAAGGATCTTTTCTATGTGAACTTTCACAAAACCTGCTCAGAGCATCCCAGGATGTTATGAGCACACTGCTCTACCTGTCTGGATCTCAATAGAGCATCCCAGGCTATTACGAGCACACCGCTCTACCTGTATGGATTTTAAAGGATCTTTTCTATGTGAAACCGTAGCAAAACCTACTTAGAGCATCCCAGGATGTTACGAGCACACCGTTCTACCTATCCGAATCTCGATAGAGCATCCTAGGCTATTACAAGCACACTTCTCTACCTGTCTGAATTTTAAAGGACCTTTTCTATGCTACCTGCACAACCTGTCCACGGCCACAGAGTATCAACCTGATACTCACCATACATCATCCTGATGTACATCATCACATGATCAACCTGATCATCATCATAGCATCAACCTGATGCATATCATCTGGAGCAACATCCTGAAGCTTGTCATTTGTGATCATCCTGATCATCATCATGGCATCAACCTGATGCATATCCTCTGGAGCAACATCTTGAAGCTCGTCATCTGTGATCATCCTGATCAAACAATGCATCCACCTGATGCATACCAAGTATCTACCTGATACATATCATCATACATGATCTACCTTATCATGCAAGTATCCACCTGATACATATCATCATACATGATCTACTTGATTATACAAGTATCCTCCTGATACATATTATCATACATGATTTACCTGATCATACAAATATCCACCTGATACATATGCAAATACATGATCCACCTGATCATACAATGTATCTACCTGATACATATACAAAATACATGATCTCCCTGATCATACAAGTATCCACCTGATACACATCATCATACATGATCTACCTGATCATACAAGTATCCACCTGATACATATGCAAATACATGATCCAACTGATCATACAATGTATCTACCTGATACATATACAAAATAATGATCCACCTGATCATACAATGTATCTACCTAATACATACATAAATACATGATCCACCTGATGATATCAAGCATCCAATATGATGCATATACAAATGCATGATCCAACTAATCATATCAAGCATCCAACATGATGCATATACAAATACATGATCAAACTGATCAAAGCATCTAGCTAATGCATATACAAATACATGATCAAACTGATGCATATACAGAGAAGTAACTGGGGAATCATTCTGATGCTCATCATCCAGTGCTTACATCCACATCCATGGGAAGGATCCTCCTCTCACCATGCTTGGAATGGCTCCTGCAAATGTGTCCATCACTTCTTCCTCGAAGTGTTGTCAATTTGAAGAACACCAAGCCTCTCTCTGGAGTACTCAAACTTCACTCTGGCTAGTGGTTTTGTGAACACATCTGCAACCTACTCATCCGTCGCAACATACATGAGCTTCACTGCTCCTCTCTGCACCATATCCCTGATATAGTGATATTTGATCTTAATGTGCTTCGACCTATCGTGGAACACTGGGTTCTCAAACAGATTCACATAGCTTTGGTTATCACAAAAGATACTAGTAGCATCCAACGGGAGATCAAATAACTCAGACAGTAGCTTCCAGAGCCATACTACCTCACAACTAGCCGAACAAGCTGCAACATACTCTACCTCAGTTGTACTCAGTGCTACGCAGGACTGCTTCCTGCTAAACCATGAGATCACACCTGATCCCATACTGAAGCAACACCCAGATGTGCTCTTCCTATCTGCAGCACTTCCTGCCCAGTCTAAATCAACATAACCTTGCAGTTTAATCTTTTGATTCGCATCATACTTGAGACCATAATCAATTGTACCCTTCAGGTACCTTAGAATATGCTTTACAGCAACCAGGTGAACAACTTTGGGATCCATCAGGAACTGGCTCAATGTGTTCACCGCAAAGCAAATATTTGGTCTAGTGTTCGTCAGGTACATCAAGGACCAAATCATATGACGATACACAGTGACATCAACAAGATCAGATGAAGCATCACAGAGAAGCTTCAGATTTGATGCCATAGGTGTGGCCATGGCCTTGCAGTCCATCATCCCGAACCTCTTCAGGATTTTTACTGTATACTTCCCTTGTCCAAGGAAGATTCCATCTGCACTCTTGCACACCTCCATGCCTAGAAAATAGTGCATCATCCCCAAGTCCTTCATCTCAAACTTGGAATCAAGCTTCCTCTTGGTGTCGACAATCAACCCATCCTCACCTGTTACAACCAGGTCATCCACATACAAAAGTAGTATCACAGGATTGCCTTCCTCAACCTTGTAGTAAAGGTTGGAATCCGCTTTACTCTTGGTAAAGCCCAAACTGGATAGAAAGTTGTCTATCCTACCATACGAAGTTCTAGGAGATTTCTTCAAGCCATAGAAGGATTTCTTCAACCTGCACACATATGAACCCCTGTCATGTGCCTCAAAACCAAGTGGCTACTCCACATACACTTCCTCCTCGACTACACCATTCAAGAAAGCTGTCTTGACATCCATCTGGTGTATCTTCTATTTCATCACTGCAGTCAGGGAAAGTACTGATCTGATGGAAGTGTACCTGGATACAGGAGAAAAAGTTTCTTCATAGTCTATTCCTTCTTTCTGGGAAAAGCCACGAGCTACAAATATCGCTTTGTACTTTTCTATGCTGCCATCTGCAGCATGCTTGATCTTGTAGATCCACTTGGAAGTCACAACCAACTTCTCTTCAGGTCTTGGGACTACATCCCAAACATCATTCTTCATGATCGACCGGTATTCCTCGACCATGGCATCCTTCCATTATTTCTTTTCGCTGCTTCTTCATAACTGGAAGGGTCTTTGTTCATAATATCATAGAGTAGGGAAACATAACTAGTATGTGATCTATTCCTCTTCATTTCTCTGTGTTCTTCTTCTGGAATGCCATATCTTTCTGCATCTTGAATGAGCTCTCTATCCCATGCAGGTTTCCTCTTGTGAGAGTTCTTCTCATGGGGTGGATCTACAAGTTCTTGCGGATCTTCAACTTCATGATCTGCTTCTGGAATTGATTCAGTCATGATGGTGTCTTGGAATCTGTTTTTCTTTGGTTCTTCATTATCTTCAACAGGTTCCTTCTTTGATTTGATGTAAGCTGAGTCCTCATCAAATGTTACATCCCTGCTGACATCAATCTTCTTGAACCCTGGAAAGTATATTCTGTAAGCCTTCGAGCTTTCACTGTACCCCACAAAGATGCCCTTCTTTCCTGAAGGATCTAGCTTTGTCCTCTTTTCCTTTGGAACATGTGTATATAATGGACAACCAAATATTCTTAGATGGCTGACTTCAGGTTTCTTACCATAGAAGACTTCTTCTGGTGTCTTGTTGTCCAATATCTTGTGAGGTGTTTTGTTCTGCACATATACAGCTGTCCTAGATGCTTCTGCCCAAAAATGCATAGGCAAATCCTGGTCATGCAGCATTTCCCGTGCTGCTTCCATGATTGTTCTATTCTTCCTTTCTGTAACTCCGTTCTATTGTGGATTGTAGGGAGCAGTCAACTCCCTCTTAATCCCTGAATCACTGCATAGCTTCTTGAAATCACCTGAAGTGAATTCTCCTCCATTGTTGGATATGAAGGTCTTGATCTTCTTATCAATTTGATTTTCCATCAAGGCTTTGAATTCCTTGAACTTATCAAACACTTCATCTTTGTTCTTCAAGAAATAAACCCCAAGTCTTCCTAGAGAAATCATCAATAAAAGAGACATAGTATACATATCCACTCAGAGAACTGAATGACATCGGACCACATACATCGGAATGGATAATTTCCAAGATTCCTTTAGATTTGCTTTCATTGCTTGGAAATGCCTTCTTAATGTTCTTTCCTTTTGCACATCCTTTGCAAACACCTTCATGCTTTGTCTTGATTTCAGGAAGACCCTCTACAGATTTACTTGCAATTGGTAGTGCTCTATAGTGCACATGTACATTCCTTCTATGCCAAAGTTCACTTGGCTCCATGGATTCATGTACCATGGCATGTTCAAGTTGTCCCTTCAATTTGTACAATCCTCTCTCTTGCTCTCCAATCACTACTGCATCATCTATAGTTTTATATTTTGGCCACATTGGGACTTGACCATCTACAAATGCAACCCTCATGCCTTTTGCATCCAATGCAGATATGGAGAGTAGGTTCTTCTTGAGCCCAAGTACATATAGAACATCTTTCATCTTCAAAGACTTCCCAGAGTCTAGGTTGTAGGAGGCTTCACCACTTCCCTTGATAGGATATTGATAGTCATCCCCAAGTTTCACTTTATGGGGTGACTCATGTTCAGATAGATTTACAAAATATTCTTTAAACCCAGTCATGTGTTTGGAAGCCCCACTATCAATAAGCCAATCATTACATCCATGAGAGATAGTACCTGTGAGAGCAGAGATTAGAACATATTCATCTTCACTTGATGAAGCATCAATTTCTACCTTATCCTTCTTCTTGGGAGGTTCATCATCCTCAACAACATGAGCATGAAATCTCTTCTTGTTGTACCTCTTCTTCTTGTTGAATTTGTTGTTGTTGTCTTTCTTCTTCTTGGGACAATTTGAAGCAAAGTGTCCTATTTAATTACAATCGAAACATCAAACATGAGATAGATCTTTCTTCTTGTGATGAGGGTGAGAATGTTTCTTGTTATGAGATCTCTCCCTCTTAAACTTGCTTCCCTTGGTGTGTGCTGTGAGAGATTGTTCTCCATTCCCCATCTTTTCTTCTCGGGCCACAAGCCTTGCTTCTTCTTGTGAACATTCCTCCCATAGTCTACTGAATGAGATCAACTTCCTTCTTGCATAGATTCCTTGGATGAAGGAGTCCCATGACCTAGGTAGGCCATTCAATATGGTCATGACAACTTCACCATTGTCCACTACTTCATCCACAGCTTCAAGTTGTTCCTTGATCTGAGAGACCTTAGAAAAATAAGATTGAATGGTCTCTCCATTCTGAAGATTTACCCCTTTCAATTGATTCCGTAGAGTCATCTTTTGATTTATGTTCTTCCCTTCAAATAGCTTGGTTAGGGAATCAAACATCTCCTTGGGTATCTTTAGAGATGACACATGTGGTATGAGATGGTCTTTGATAGAATCAACAATGATCCTCTTTGCCTTGACCAAGTTCTTCTTATGTAAGGCCTTAGCCTCTTCTCCCTCTGGGATAGGGACCTCTTCACTTATGTAAGTGTCCAATTCATTTTCTTCCAGGATTAACCCAATCCTATACTTCCATGCTTAGAAGTTATCATCCCCTTCAAGCTTATCCTCAAGCTTGGTGTGGTGAGACATCTTAAAGAGTATTTCAAATGGAAATAGAAAAGATTTAGGTCTTACCACTTGATTTGAAGAAATCTGGATCTGGTGCTGAATTAGGGTTTGTCAGAGAAACACTAAAAATTCAAAGTGTGAATTTCAAACTTTTGAAAGGATAAAAAGATGCGCCTTGATGAGCTGATCATCCTAGTATACTCAGAAATTGAGAACTGCAAAGTTTCACCCTTTAGAAATGCTTTTCAATCTCCCGAATTCATTGGGGAGGACCCTGAATTAGGGTTTGAGTTTCCCGAAGCTTCACCCAACCAAAAAGTTCGATCCAAAGCTCTAAAATTCAATTTTTCCAAGGAGCTTCCAGCTATGGTCTTAGAATTCAGAAATTCCTATTTTTATGGAAACCCTAATTTGTAGGGCCAAAAATGAAAGTGCCCAGAATTGATTTCTGATTGGACAGAAAGATGCGCCTTGTTGAGTAGAGTCAAAATAATCTACCGCATTTCAAGATCTGTGGAGAGAAACCAAATAAACAAGAAGCCCTAGCTTCCACAACTGCACAGTGTCTTCTTCTCAGGTTAGCTCCGATACCATGTTAATTTTTGGGCATTAATTCAACATACTCTAGGATCTTTACTGAGAGAATAACATGTACATCTTATCAAGCATATCAATCACAACAAGCAATCACATGAGACAATAGACACACAGAGTTTCACTTGGGAAAACCATAAAGGTGAAAAACCCAACTTCCTCAAAGATAGAAAGAGCAATGATACAACCCAAGTACAAGAGATAGTCCTCCTACCAGCTACTCCTCCTTCCTCACTTGGGCGCCACTTTCCGATGAGTGTAGAAGTGAATAATGAAGTGATCAAATAGAGTGCCTCCCGCACTCTATTTATACATGACCTGAACTTCCTAATAACCTAGTAGGGCCGACTTGTCTAACTCAGTCTAATAACCCATGGTAATACTAATCAGGGCCGACCCCACACTTGGTGGTCTAATAACCCATCACATGCAAGTTGCGACACTTGTCAATACAAATGACGACACTTCCATATAGAGGAATAATAACATCTCTATAGGAGTACAATATACATGAGTGAAATACATTCCAAACTTACAATTACATCAACAATGTCGTTGTCCTGTTGGAGAGCCATCGGCTCTCCCGAGTTGAACCGTTCCCCTGATACGTTGTCGTGGATTCCAACCACATGGGTTGTTACAAGCTTTGGATATTCAGCTGGGGGGAAAGATCGTTTCCATCAATGTGGAAGTAGTTGTTGTCCCATTGGATTATAACCTACTCCTTGGTCGTAAATGGTTTTATGCCATGACCGTGGTCGCGTCTTTCGTCTTCTGCATCATAAAATTTCCCCACCAAGGGAAAATTGTTACTATCGACCAACTAGATTTTTGTACACCTGACACCACTACTCATTCGAGCGACAATGTACCCCTCTTAGGACATTTGTCCCAAATATATGAGAGTGTGAGGGTTGGAATCCTCAAGGACTCATCCCTTACGGGACTCTTTCCATCATCGGATCCCCCTTTCCATGTTGCTACGGTGAACATGATTTCCTCTGTGATCCCATCATCATCCAAATCCAATGACCAATGGCTCGTGCCCACGCTTGATACATTGGAATCGATTGGAGACGTTATGCCTATCACACTAGCGGACACTACATACGAGGCTATCCAATCAGCATCTGATGACCACTCTTCAATGGCATCTACATCATATTCTCCACCACTACAACGATCTTCATCCCTACCCGATTGTCTCCTTTGTACTTTCCATTCGGATGAGTCTATTATGGAGGCTATGAATGTGGATGAACCCCCCTCTGAATACCTCCACCATTGATCCTCTTTCCTACCACTGCTAGATTCTATGGAGAATCATATCGAAACCCTCATTACGTCGGATGTCGTTCCTTACCCCCAATCTCCTATCCTCACTTGTGATATAGTAACCGAGAGTAACGTGGAAAACATCGAACCTACCATATCGATCAACATCTTGGAAAGACCTGGAGTTGTAGAACATATTTGTGCAAGCTACAAGTGCTCTCCTGAAGAGCTTACATCCTACACAGCCTTATTCAAACAATTTCGTGATGTATTTGCATGGAGCTACGAGGAAAGTCCCAGGATTGACCATGCCATCGTTATTCATGATATCAAAACATATCACGAGGCTAAACTCGGCCGGCAAAAGCTACGTCTAGTGCACCCTAGAAATACTGCGGCTATAAAGGCTGAGATCGAAAAGCTTTTGGAAGATGGATTCATTTACCTTGTCCCCTTGACAGACTGGGTCTCTAATGTCGTCCCTGTTGCCAAAAAGCAGGGCACCATTAGGGTTTGCGTCGATTATAGGGATCTTAATAAGGATTTTTCCAAGGACAACTACCCTACCTCGTTTATCGACCAAATCATTGAAAACTGTGACGGGAGTGTCATATTCTCATTTATGGATGGCGTTTCTGGCTACAATCAGATTGAGATCCACCCGACCGACCAACACAAAACTGCTTTCATCTTCCCGTGGGGTATGTTTTCGTATCGTAAACTACCCTTTGGCCTTAAAAATGTTGGTGCACATTCCAATGGGCTATGTCGTATTCCTTTCATGACATGAAGGACTTTGTAGAACCATATCTTAACGACCTTCCTGCTCATTCGCATCATCGAGAGTTCCACATTGACCATCTGACAACAATATTCCTCAGATGCAAGCGGTATAATATCCGTCTAAACCCTCACAAGTGCATATTCTATGTTGAGTCCGAATGCCTCCTAGGCTTCATTGTTTCTAAAGATGGGATCCGCATTGATCCCTTAAAGGTGGAAGCCATCGTTTCTCTTCCACCCCTCACTGATATATCGAAATTACAAAGTTTGCAGGGGAATGCAAACTACATAAGACGTTTTGTGTGTAATTTCGCTGAGAAAACGCAGGGATACATGCAGTTGTTGAAGAAGGATGCACCATTCATTTGGGATGACGTTGCTCAGCGATCCTTCGATAACTTAAAACACACTTTTACCCATGCCATTGTACTTCAACCGCCTAACTACCACCAGGACTACATCCTCTATCTTGTTGCTTCCTCTACCACCATTGTTATGGTCTTGGTTTAGGAAGATAGCGATGCCCAGGAACATGTGATATACTACTTGATTAAGGGTCTCATTGACTCCAAAACACACTATTCACATGTCGAGAAACTCGCTCTCACATCGGTCATCGTTGTCCAAAATTTCTATCTCTACATTCTCCTCCGCACTACCACCATAATTTCTGACTCTAACCCTATGTACCACGTTCTCACGCGTCAGGTACTAGGGGGCAAGTATTCGCGCTAAATCGCAATTCTCCAAGAATTTGACCTCCAATTTGAGAAGGCTAAGTCTAAAAAATATATGGTATTTGCGGAGCTTATATGCGCTCTTCCCCGTACAGATACATAATCTGAGCCCATGGAATCTTTCCCCGATGAATCCTTGTTTATGATCAATACTTCTGACCCATGGTATGGGGATATTACTTTGTATCTCCAAACCCAACGGTTCAGTCCTCATCTATCTCACGACGATTGTCGTCGTGTGCGTCACCATGCCAAGTACTACCTGATCGTGACCTGATCATTGGTGATACCTTATACCACCGTGGTGTTGATTCAATCCTCCAACGCTGTCTAACCCACGAAGAGGCTGAACACGTTCTGAATGACTATCACTCCGGGGCTTGTGGCGGTCATCTTTCTAGGATGGATACCACTAAGAAGATATTGCGCGTTGGATACTATTGGCCTTCTATATTTAAAGATTGTATGGAATCCATCAAGAAGTGTCCTCCCTGTCATTTTTTTCATTATAAAACGCGCTTACATCCAACCCCAATACATCCCATTATTGTCGCGGGCCCCTTTGCAAAATGGGGCATAAATTTCATGCATTGTAAGCCTACCTTGGTCGGGGGGCATGGTTACGTCATCGTTTCCGTTGACTATTTTACCAAGTGGGCCAAGGCTAGTCCTACATACAAGGAAGACGACAAAACAGTCGCACTCTTCATGTTTAACCACATTATTGCATGATTCAGAGTCCCACAAGCCATTGTTACTAATCATGGATCCCATTTTCAGAACCAGATGGTGGATGAATTGAGCGCCAGATTGGGTTTTCTCCATAAGAACTCAAATCCATATTATCCACGGTCCAATGGACAAGTAGAGGCCATCAACAAGGTCTTTAAAACCATGATCCAACGGATGGTGGGGACACATAAAACACACATTTCATTAATATTGGAAATATTTTATCACGAGAACAATGCCAAAATTGAGTTTTTTGGTTATTTTGGAATTCTAGATCCATTATTTAATTCCATATTTAATGAAATATGTGTTATAAGTCAAACTGGCACAATATGATTTTCTCATCCCTTTGGGCATACCAGACTTCTGTGAAAACTGCCACTGGTTTCAAACCCTTTCAACTAGTCTATGGACTAGAGGTATTATTCCCGATAGAGTGCGAGATCCCATCGCTAAAACTCGATGTCGAACTCCTTCCCAATACCACCTCCGAGGAAGAACGTCTCCTCCACCTACCAAAACTTGACGAAACCCGTCGTGATGTTGCCTTGGATAACGAAGCTCATAAGAAGCACGTCAAATCCTAGTATGACAGATCCGTCAAGCCTCGTGCTTTCAACGAGGGTGATATGGTCCTCACATACGACCAAAAACACGATAAGATGGGGGCAGGAAAACTCGATTCCATGTGGCATGGTCCATATGTGGTAAAACGAGTGTTGGGAAAAGGAGCATAATTGAGATCAAAGATTATGATGGGATATCTTTAAGGGAGCCTCATAATGGGATCTTCCTGAAATGATACTATGCTTAGATTTGTATGTATTAGTACTGTGTATATATTGTACATGATGTGTGTTTTGTGTGGTGTGACGCTTTGAGTGAGTGTGCTAGGATCTTGTTTTTACACTTATACCATTTTATGCCTAGATGTGCAGATGGCAACATGTGTTGGATTTGCGGATGGCGCCATTCGACATACCTGTAACCTCGCTTCGGAAGCTTGGGTGCTTTACTCTCCTACCGGTGAGCTTATTAGTTTAGGAGGAAGTTGTCTACAATACGCAACCAATAACGTTGTCGAGTATCACGCGGTGATTGGAGTCTTAACCAACGCTCTTTCTCTGGGTATGGACCATGTTGTGATTCACCTTGAATCACAACTAGTGGTCTCCCATCTTAACCGTATCTACGCTATCCGCGACCCTACCCTACTCCGTCTATTTCGACGAGTACGTCTCCTAGAGAGGTCTTTTGAGTCTATTTAATACTTACGTATTCCTAGAGAGATGAACACTATTGTTGATTCATTGGCCAATTTTATTCTAGATTGGTACATTGCACATACATAAAACATCCAAAAGATACGAAAACAAACATAACATGTAAAATATTTTTAATGTACAGGAAACAAATATACAAGATCCCATAATAATCCATAGAACATTGTTTATGAAGCCGCAAATAGAGTTATATATATATATATCATGTTGATACAAATAAAAAAGGTGGTACTGTTACAAAAATATGAAGCTCATGAGCTTTCAGTAAGATTCCCCTCTACAAAATCTGAAGCCGTAGCTTTCAGTACAATACATATATGCATGAGCCTAATCCCTAGGACGCTCATGATAGCAGACTATGGCCCTAGATACCTTCCTAAGTAGCGCGCCAAAACACTCATATACACCCATTGTATGTCGCTAGTAGCGACGAGGTAGCTCATGGATGCATGGATCCAGAATATCAAGAGTCAACCGTTGTAGGTTCTCCTCCAGCTCATTAAGATCCTCTATGGCATCATGGTCTGCAACCTCCATCTCCTGTACTGATCCTCTCCATGCAATCGGAGAAGCGCCCGATGGACGGGATGGACCAACATCTACATTAACATGTACCCATCATCAGTACCACGCCAAAACATCAAAAAATCAAAAAATAAAAAATAAAAAAAAAAGTTGTCATTCTTACCTAGGTCTCCCCACTGCATACCCTCAGGTAGAACCAGGTCTGGTTCACCTATAAAGTCAGCACCCTCGTAGAGGTAGTCCTCCACCATGAGGAGTTGTCCCCTCAACCAGCTGAAGAAAGGAGAACCATAACTAATGATGGGTTCCCCACCACCGTGACGGGGCCATCACCTCAGACCAACGTACCATGTGTGGATACCTTGGATCGAACTCATCTAGCTTAAGCTGTGGGAGTATATGTGGAACCCGCTCTAGGAAGAACGAGACCACAACCGATCCATACCCAAACTACTTCATCTCACCACACTGACATTTGGCGAGCTTCTCTCTAAGAGATACGAGGAGCCCCTCGCACCAGTTGAAAACTGTGGGAGCCATACACTCCTCTGCATATAACATATGGGCCTTGATGGCCAATTGAGGTGCCCTACTCCTTGCCACCCTCTTTATGGTTAACAGGACTATACGCAGAGGACGGTCTCTCACATCTTTGATGGGGATTTTCCCACCAATTGTCTATGTGCCAGGAGTGCACCATTGGGCCATTACATCCTCGGTGGTCCGATCACTCCCTCGTGATCCTGTCAGAGACACAAGAACCCCCTGTCAGAAAATAAATATCCTCGATATCTATGGTCAGTGTATGCACACCAACCCGAAAATGTTGCTGCTCTAGCTCCCAACATCAGATCAGGTATTCTAGTAGTTGCACTTGGGCCCTCATGCTTTGGATGTGAGAGTATTTCAGTAGCCCACAATTTCGCAATGCATTCATGCATTGAGGGTCATTGGCCGCTTGGGAATCATCCAATTCATTCTCTCTTTCATGCCATTGGACCATCTTTACCACCTAAACCTATCCAAACATCAACAAAAAACCCATTATAAGTAGACCCAACACTCCAAGTTCTCAATTTTTGGTAATTTCTTGAGTTCATGGGGGATTTGACGCTGGCGCACCCCATACGTACGGACAGGGTGCCATCGGTGCAAGAGACCCTTACAGGGATGGCACCAGGTTTCCCTCGCCGCACAACCCGTAAGGGAGGAGTGCATCGAGCTGAAGGCGAATCTCCCCATTTCCACAAGCCAAAAACTTCAAAATTGGGAGCAAAAAGCAATTCTACTCTAATGAAAACGTAAAGGGCAAAGTTTAGGGTTACCTAGTGCTAACGACACTACAAATGGTTGACCGGTGCTCCCACAATCGACACTTGAAAAATGGCTTCAAATGGTATTTTCACCTCCCAATTTGGTAAAAAATAAATAGTAACTGGTTTTTACTATTTACCCATATTTTATATATTGAAAAAGGAATATTCCCTTTTTTATTTATTCTTTTGTGGGTTATTTTTCTATAGTTGGGGTTATTTTTGTGTCTATATGCCTAATTGATCATTCTGACCTATTTTTTGAAGTCTGCAGGTGAAGTAGAGGGCCATGTTTAACTTTTGGTCGTGATTCTTGTCATTTTACGCCTATTACTAGGTGTGAACAACTCATCGAGCGTTTTTGTGTTATTATTTTGCTCGTGAGAACTAAATATTAATGAAACCGAGTTTACTCTTTGTTCCTTCTCGTGCTCGTAAAACGATGAGATTAAGTTACTAATTTATCTTTTATCACTTTTTCGGGATCGTAAAACTCCCACGAAAAAACGACCCCACAGGAGTCTTCCTTGAAGCTCTTTTATGGCTCCCAAAATACAAAAATATCGCCAAGCGAACTTGATTCCTTCACGCTTGTAAAAGTATTTGAATGATCATATTTCTGGTGATAGTTTACCCCTTTTTCGGGCCAAGAGGTACTATTTACAAAAAAGGAGCACTCCAACTAAGCATGACTGGAAGAGTTCTCTCTCACATTGTTTTATTTTTTTCGGGTGAGGAGACTAACTTTTACGAAAAAGAACTTTTGGAGTCTTCTTTAGTTCTTTTTCAGACTCTCTAAACGTGAAATGACACCGAGTTTTCCTTCTTTGGACTCGTTAAAATCTAACATAGAAGGGCTCGTTTTGGGACGAACCCCTCCTATCCTAGGTTCATAAAACATTTGGGATTGGACTCATCCGAAGGATGAGCTATACCGAGCATCTGTTACCCTCCTCAAACTCGTTAAAAAAAGAGAGAGGTACTCATCAATCATGATGGGGGAAAATGAAAGATTTTGTGTTATACTATAATTTACGGCAATATATAGTCACTCTTGAACATGGCACCCGTCTGCATATGCATTCAGTACTTGGGTAATTTGTTTGTCGTCGAGTCCCATTGGCCCCATGAGTCTTCTTACTCCTTTGGTTCATCCAAAGAATGATTCCAGTATTAGTTGCAGTAGGGGGTCAGCAACATTCTCGCCATGTCAATACTTCCAAGTCATGCCATTCCCATGTTCAAGAGGACTTTTGGTCATTCGTTCACTATCTGCAGTCAGTCCTCCTTCCATCATGTCGGTCGTTCTTGAGTTAGTCTCACACATTACTGTCCGATTTATTTCAAGCATCTGTGATCACGTTTTGTGTCGGTGATGGGGGGTTCATTATGGCCCTCCTTCGACAGATTCATCCTTGTCGACTTCAACTCATCATTCGAGGATTGAATCTAGAAACCAATCAAGTACTTTGGGCCTGCATGCCTCAATGGTAGGTTACCTCGCTTTCAACATGAGTTTACATCATTGACTCTTGATTGAAAGATTCCATCAATTGTTCAACCTCACTCATTGATTCACATTCAATGGTATGTACTGTGATACCTTAGGAATCATTGACATCAATGGTGATTTCCCTTCTTTCCTTTCTAACAAGTCCAATGATTAGGAATCTCGATCACCATTATTTTGATTTGTATAAAACAAAAAAGAAATATTTCAATGTAAAGAGCAAGATTTCTTCTTAGTTCTTGGTTTTCCTATCCAATCCTCAAGTGTAATTCAATTCTAACTTTCCACAAGACCATAAAGGATTCGTGGCACTTACCACCAGAATTCGTGGCACTTACCACCCCTCATAAACTTTACATGTTATATGAATTCTTTTGATTATAATAATGGGGATATCATTCATCAATTTTACTTTAATTAAGTTAATATGGATCGAATTGAACTTTAAATTTATTATTGAACGTATCATAATAAAATTACATTAAAATGAATAATTTATATCGTTAATGAATCCACAAACTTTACATGTTATCTTTTTTTTAATGAAAATGATAATATGAATTTATTTTAAATAATGCAAATTGCAACATGACAAGGACAGCTCGAAGGGAAAAATAAAGTAACCTATGTCTTGATAAAAGGCCAAATAAAGTTCCCAATCGATTGGTCAAAATGTAATATGATGTAAAATTTTTTTGGATAAAAACATTAGAAAACATGTCAAAACTAATACAATCATACAAAGCAAGCCGACATGGATTAATAAAATGGTATTAAAATATATGATTTAAACCACTTTAATACACAAGTAAAGTTTTTAGTTAATTTATTTTAAATTAAAAGTACACTGTAATATATTACAATATAAAATACATTTAAACATGATACATTGCAATATAATACCATTGTAATATAACACAATAATGTAAAATGCAAAGAAAACATAATACCATAATACATTGCAATAATATATAACTTAAATAAAACATAATACAAAGTACCTATTAATATATTATAATGTGTAATATATTATGAAATATAATATGATATAATATAATATAATAATTTCTTTTTAATTTATTTTAAATTAAAAGTACATCGTAATATATTACAATATAAAATACATTTAAACATGATACATTGCAATATAATACAATTGCAATATAACACAATAATGTAAAATGTAAAGAAAACATAATACCATAATACATTGCAATAATATATAACTTAAATAAAACATAATACAAAATACCTATTAATATATTATAATGTGTAATATATTATGAAATATAATATAATATAATAATGTAAAGAAAACATAATATAGTAATACATTGCAATATAATATAACAATTTAAATAAAACATAATACAAAATACCTATCATTATATTATATTATAATGTAAATATAGTTTAAAATGATATCATTTAATGTTATTAGTGTATATAATTTTTTTTTTAAATTATAAATTGAAAACAATGAAGTTTATATTTATAATTTTTTAGTTGAAAAATATGAGTTTTATCATTTCAAAAGTTTATAATGTAATTAGTGTATATTTATTTTATTTTTATTTTTTAAAATTTATAAATTAAAAACAATGAAGTCTGTAAAATTAGTTGAAAAATATGAATTTAATAATTTGAAAAGTTTATAAGTTTTAAAGGTAGTTTAAAGATTAAAATGAATTTAATTGCTTTGGGTAAAAAATATATGATATTCTATTAAATCAAATTGTAAAAAGTATAGTTTTTTATTTTTCAAGGCAAATGTTATTGGAAATATTTTGAGTCTCACTTATATGGTAGGCTTATTAACATTTACTCATATATCAATTTTGCTTTATAAATTTATTTAAGTTTTTAAATTAGTTGTTATAAGTTTTTTTTTCAATCTGAAATTTGTCGGGCTTTGATATTCACTAGGAATCAAGGGATGGCTAGAAAATTGAACCCTGGTGGCCTCAGAAACATTGTTCCATCCAACCAACTGCGATGTCTCCTCGGAGACTAGTTGTGATAAGTTGAATGGTAAGGAAGTAACAAATATTTTGAAATTGTTAAATTTAATGTGGGTGTGTTTACGATATTCTATGCCAAATTGATTTCCATCTTCAAGCTTCTTAGTGTCACAAAGCTGAAAAATTATTTTGTCCCACAACCTTTTAGGAATTGTCCAGTGTCATGTTTGACTATGGAGCTTATACCTAACCCGCCATGGTGGAACAGTACCATATGGAACTTTGGGTTCCCATTGAAGACTAAACCAACATAGATCCATCCTAAATGCGGATCTATCAAGCACTGAGAGGCATCCAATTTCTTGGGGTGTTATTTTTTTAATGACTTTTTATTTGGTTTTAAATTTTTATTTTAGGAGCGGATTTGGATTTTTTTAAATTATTTTTTATTTGGTTTTCATTTTTTATTTTATGAGTCAGAATAAAAAAAAATTAATTACTTTTTAATTTTGGTACATAACGTGACATCATTACATAACGTTACACATATCCCCCATACTGGTTTCTAAGCACCTCGCTACTCTTGGTGCAAATATGCCTTTGGCTTCCTCTAGCTGGAAAAAAGTACCCGTAGAACAATTTTCTAGGAATTGGACCAAGTAGGTGTCGATTATGCCTCAGTGACTCCAAAACCCCCATCCACTTGTTCATCAAATGTTCATACATTAATAGCGTGTGGAAATTTGCTTCCCAATATTTTGGAAAATACTTTATTTGGCGGGATGATTCTATTGATGATGCTCTATAGGACCGGTTAAAAAATGTACATTTTCATGATTTCCAGGCATTACCAGTTTTGTTGATTTGGGGGACTTGGCTGGCTCAAAACAAGGCTCTATTTGAGCATACCATTATCCGATATTCGATTTATGCCGCTAAGAGAGTGGCTATCATGGCACACTTCCCGCAGTCATTTATCCCCTCTAGGCATAGAATTATACAAGAGGAGACCATAGACAAATATAGTTGTTGGTGCTACTTCAACAGAGCATCACAAGGTAGACCTGGAAATGGAGGCGCTGGTGGTATCATTTTCATAAATGATTGTCATTGGCACAAATTCGTGGCTGGTCTAGGACAAGCATCAAACAATCTGGCAGAGATGAAGGCCCTCAAATTGGTTCTTCAACTAGCCCTTTCTATTGGGGTGGAGAAGTTATAGGTATTTGGTGATTCACTATAGGAAATTGTGTAATGTGCCTAGACTGGCTGAAGACTTTGAGGGCATTTACCAAGTGGCCCGGTTGAATAATTGTCTAATAAATGAACATTTATGTGTGATGTAGGATAAAGTTATTTATCAATTGAGAGACATATGGAAGTGTATTACACCTTAGCATGATGCTTGATTTAATGAAAAGTATGAACAATTTGGGGTATGATGGAAATTACTACTGACTGACTGACACATATGATAAATGTTTCACCCAAAGTGAATTATGAAAAGTAGAAATATAAAGATAAATTTCGATGATTATGAACATATGTATGTTTTGCTTAACGAGTAGAAAAATTTATGAAATGAATTATGATTATGAACATGCGTATGTTTTGCTTAACGACTAGCGAATTTATGAAATGAGTTATGATTATGAACAGGTGTATGTTTTGCTTAACGACTAGCGAATTTATGAAACGAGTTAAGATTATGAATAAGTCTACATATGATCTATGAAATGAATTATGATGATTATGAATAGTGCTATTAATGTGTGCTCTGAGCATGTGTGTAGTGATAGGTGAAAACATTCACCGACGAACTCACAAAGGAATAAAAGGGGGGCCGTAGAGGACGGGAAAAAAACACACATGGGGGTATGACGACGATGTCGACTCCCTATAACATCCACACACGAGTTGAAATCCTTTCAGCTTTACTTGGGTGAACGTGAAGTCATACACGTGAGGCCATAACGGTTTGGTCACGTACGAGGTTGAGGGGCGTGCAGTAAGAACGAACTTACTCCTCAGTGTCATTAGTCTCATGTACAATGTAGCTGGATGATTTACGGTAACGACTCCTAAATCACTACACAGAATCCCCGCACCTCAGATAGAAGAGAAATTATTGTCGGAAGGACCCGACGATGCGGTACCTAGATAATAAAGGAAGAATGGTTGTCGGAAGGACTCGACGATGTGGTGCCTACACAAATAAAAGGGATTGATAAGAAACACGTATGTATTTGGAATATAGTATTGCATTAGATTATTTTGTGCATGGAATGATTATTTTTAATTAATTAATTGGGGATAACTAGATATGGAGCAAATAATAGACTAGGAATCATCATTTAGTCAACTCCACTTGAACCCACCAAAATAGAGATGGGATCTTAGCATCACGGGACATCCAAGAGTAAATTGAGGGATGTATGTGCACTCTCATGGGAGAGCGACACATGGTTGGGTGATAAAATTTAATTAAATAGCTATAAATAAAATATCATTTTTGCATGGAGTGACATGTGTCACCGGAAATTTCTCTATTTAAGAAAGAGGAGAAGATGGGTGAAGGGGGCCCTATTGTTGGATGACTATCGTGGATCTGAAGGTGTTTTCTATGGTGAGTTTGGCAAGGAATTTTGGTGGGTGGGGAAATCCCATTTCTAAATTCTCGTTGATTATGTGTTCTCTACGGTTCCTTTGCTCGAGGGTTCAGGAGGAAGGATATTACTCCCGATAAGGTAGGGAGGTCAACCAAGGGCTCCGCTGGTGGTTCGTCAAGGATTGCTGGTTGAATTGAAGCTGCATCAAATCCCAGATCATCATCAGCTGCGGTATCACCCATCCAGATAGGTAAATAGTATTGAGTTATTTTTATATTAACAATACATGTAGGATTTATGTAGTTGGGTGTGAAGGGTCTGAGTTATAAACATTGTTAGAATAAATCCTTGAATAGATAGGGGTTTGGATAAATGATCCCGATCGAACAAAATTGTTGATACTATTTTTCTCGCATTCTGGATGAAGTCGTAATATTTGTTCCTGCATATTCGTTGCGAGGGTACTGTGTGTAAAACTTGTAATTTTTATTTATGTATATTTCTTTTATTGAGGAGCGACTGATGTGAGTTGCAAAGAATTCGGAACATTTATGTATTATTTTTAAATATCCTTATTAAACTGTGTTTTGAAGAAGCATTGTATTCGATCTGTACCATTAAACGTTCGACTCACCTGGTATACAAAAACCCCACTCAAGCCGTAGTTCCCAATTGTATGGTTAATGCAATATCGCCCCAGTTCACATGTTAATTAGAATTATACTTAAGGGTAATAGTGTTGGCCTTTTTGTTTCTACCCATCAACAGTGAGATTATACATTTACACTCGGGCTTAAAATAATTCGGAATTTAGATATCACAAATCCTAATTCGTTCTTGTCGGTTATAAAGAAAAAGTTATAGCTTTATACTTATATAGTGTGTATTTGTTGGAAAAGAGATGGACTTGTTACTATATTGAAAGAATGTAATTAAGTATATTGGTAGAAGGTTAAAGTCTTTATAATCATTTATTACTAGAAGGCATTGAAATTAGTATTCCTTGCTTATTGAAAAGAAGTGAATTTGATTATATTGAGAGTGGATAAGAATGATGTGCTCAGTTCCTATTAATAAGATTATGATGGTTGTTATTCGCTTTAATGTGAATCAATTATAGATGATCTCGGGAAAAGATAAATGGAAAAGAAATATCAAAATACTTTCTTGCAATTTAGCTATGTCTTTGAGATAATAACTGGTCATGTGTATTTTAAGATAGAAGTAATTGGGAATTTGCTTATGAATGAATAGTACTGACGATATATATATATATATATATATATATATATATATATATATATATATATATATATATATAATGTTTATAAAGTTTATGTTTATATAGACCCTTGGAATGATGGAACGATAGGAGTGCTACAAATTGACTGGTTCAGATTAAAGAAGTCACCAAAGAATATACTTTTGAGACTTGTTTATGAAGATATTCTCATATATATTGGGCTCTATTAGTACATTAGTTTTTACCACATATACAAGGAAATAAATAAGGAGGCAAATTCTCTATCCATAAAGGGATTAGAGATCGATGTTGGAACATGGAAGAAGTGGATAGGCATAGCGACAAATATCAATGAATTAGAAAATGAACCTATGCTAGTATAAGGATATTCAGGACTTCCTACATGAAATTTTTTGCATCTATCTTTATTGATTATATATTGTAAAAAGAATACAGAACCTTGAAGATGATATCATGGTGAGACTCTTTTTTTTTATACAATCATGATCTCTATATTACAGCGATGTTATTTGCAAGGCCTTTCGACCAATTTTGAACAATGTAACTTAGTTTTTGTTTATAGACCATTGTTATGTAAGAGTCAACTTAGAGAATGTGGAACTTGCATTCTGGTGTTATTTTTATCCAATGTTTCGATCCAACTATTGGACCATCATGAGGGATACTGAATGAGCACTCAAGGAAAAGATGTGTCAAAATATTTGATAAAAATGAATGTTTTTTGGATTTATTATGTTAGCTCTTTAAGGTATTTTCAATTATGTTTCTTGCCATTTTTGTTATTGAAATTATTTCTCTTGTTTTGAAGAATATTAAGAACTTGCTTCCATGTTTTGCTCAGCTTGTAGCTTTCTTCTTTGTTGATATTTCCTGGTTTTCTCTTAGTAATTTTCTATACCTTGTTGTTGTGAGAAAGCTTATATAGGAGAAACGGGGATATCCTTTGACATAAGAATGAAAGAGCATAACAAGAACATTAGACTTGATAGGTACAAAAAAGTCATCTTTAGCTAAAAAGTCTCATAACACCAACCATTAGATTTGCCTTGAGAGAGCATAAATTATCGCCAACATTGATCACCTTATTAAGAGGAAGGTTCGTGAGAAAATCAAGATTTCACTAAGACTAGAAAATCTCAATAGAGAAGATGGCTACAAGCTGAGTGAAACGTGGAAGCCAATTCTTAATGTTCTTCAAAACAAGATAAAAAATTTCAATAAAAAAATGGCAAGAAACATAATTGGAAATCCCTTAAAGAGACGACTTAATAAATCCAAAAAACATTAATATTTATCAATTTTTTTTACACATCTTTTCCTTGAGCACTCATTCGATCTCCCTGATGATGGTCCAATAGTTGGATCGAAACGTTGGATAAAAACAACACCATAACATAGGTTCCATCTTCTCTCTAAAGGTAACTCATTATCATATTAATGAATTGCACTTTTTTTTAGGAAAAAAATAGCTCATGAGATTTTGTCTTTATTTTAGCAATATCGATTTTCTTCTTTACCCTAATTAAAATAGAAAGGTATTTTTAATCTTTTAGATTATGATTGATCACTTCCTTATAGGATCTTAATTTTGTCTTATCCTCTAATAACTATGCTCTCAATGAAAAAGAAACTCACTTGTATGAGGAAGATATGACAAGGTATATTATATTTAATTTTCATTTTGAAATTATAAATTATGAAATGCTTTTAAATTTGTTATATCCTTTCATATAATTCTTTAAAAATATTGCAACTCGACCTTTACACAAAAATTAAAAAAAAATCAAAAACTAATTTCTTCTTAAATTTTATACAATTTTTTCTGCAATTTTAAATTGTTTTGAGTTAAGGTTACATAATACCATATATGTAAGAGAGAGTAATATCATAAATATTAAAACTATTATTTTAATGTTCTGTACAGTTTGACAGATGGCGGCTAGGGCATTATCTCTATTGAAAAAATGGTTGGGCGATGGGGGACAGGGCATTATTTCTGTTGACAAAATGGCCTCTTCTGCAGAAAAAAAGGGTTCGTTGTTTGTATTTATGATCTTTGGCTGCATCCCAACTCTAAATTAAATTAAGGTATGGCTGCATAAAAGGTTATCATATTATATGCACTTCCAAATTGGATTCAAATAACCAGGTTAGTTGTGAGTAACTTGGTTGAATTCTTGATCTTTTGTTCATTCCTTTTATCGCCTCATCTTGTGTTATTGGGTTTTATAAGCTAATTTTTTAATTGAAATTTGAATTATTCATGATTTTGCATCCTACTTTTCTCTAAATTAAGGTAAGCTAAGATGAAAAGGTCATCACACTGCATTGCATAATTGCGGGAAGGATTTCAGGATTTCACAGTGCATAGTTTTGAGGTTTTATGTTAATATTACTAATTTATGGTTCTTCTCTAGATACTTTCTTTGTTGCCACCAATTTTTTTTCTACCTCTTCTGTAAATCATGCCTATCACAACTTTGGTTTAGTATGGTTTCCTTTGCATATTTTTTAATAAGCATCAAATTGCATAACCTATTAATTTATTCATAATTGATTCCATTGAATTTTGATAGCATCCGTATCACCAATGTCTGGTTGATTACAGTGCTCCAATTACACTTCCATTTTCATTACCATACCATGACTGCTACATAAGCTATCTTGATGCAAAAATATTGAAGCTAGAAACACTTAGTGCAGAGCCATCTGTGATGCATCTATTTTCCAAGAACAAGCTAACTGGAAATGCTTAGTTCAGCCATCTATTAAAAATAAAATATTATTTGGGCTTATGTATATATAAAATATTATATTATTTCGTTTCCCATCCTCTCTCCCCATTTGAGCAATCATCACGATTGAGGCCATCAACGTTTTTGACTATTCGATGGCTTCGATGAACTCCCTTATCTAAGCTAATTAAAATATTTTATGAGGATTTCAAGGCCACTCCATTTATCCAATGATGTTCCTTATCATCTGGTGGAATCAACAGTGCTTTCTTTTAAAGCAAGTCAGCTTCTGAGTTAAGTTCCTTGTATACATGATTGAATGAGATCGAGCTAAAGAGGGATATCAGGTTCTGAGTTTGTGTCAACAAGGGTTGAATATGCGGAGCTCTAATATGAAGCTTTTGATTTTCCCATTTAATTACCATTTCGGAATCTCCAAAAACTTGACGATTCGTTATGTGATGACTTAGTGCAGTGTGGAGTGCTACCCATAGCGTTGTCAGTTCGGCTTTGTTGTTTGTGTCATGGCCGAGACCTTAGAGGATGAAAATTTTATTGTGATCATTTAAATATATGACTCCTCCTGAGCCTCCAATTTGTGGGAAACCTTGACTTGCACCATCGAAATATGCCCATGAAAACTTTTGTCAATGATAGGATGAATTAGTATTCTTTGTTTTTTTTATTCTCTACTTGTTTATGTTCCTTAGACCATTGCACAATTAGGGCCGATGTGACTTCTGCAGGGACGCTTTTTCCGAGAAAAATAACAGAGTTTCTTGCCCACCAAAGACCATATATAAAAAGGGAGGGGAATGCATCAAAATTGCATACCAGTGGATTCTTCCACCATTTTTTACACCAGTTCTCCACTGGCTTGTCCAAGGGGATTTCAGTATCAACAAGTTTCTTGGTGACGTCCTTCCATACTACCTCTGCATAATTACAAGAGGAGAATATGTGAGATGATGTTTCAACAAATGCTTGGCATAAAGGGAAGCGACTGGGGCCTATCCATCCATGTTTAAGCAGGTTGTCCCAGGTAAGAATTTTATCACTTAGAGCAAGCCACAATACTATCTTTGCTTTCAAGGTGCCACCCGTCTTCCATGCCACATACCACCACCATTTTTTTCGCCATTGAAAAGGTTTTTGTTGAAGGCTTCGTATCCAAGTTTGGCGGTGTAGTCTCCATTTATGCTATTCAATGTCCAGACTAGCTTATCTTATGAGTCTTCAGTTGGAACTACAAAATTCAGCCAAAGAAGAGAAATGAAATTTGACCATTCTAAGGCTTCTTCTCCGGCTAAACCCAACTCATCCACTGTAATCCATCTACAAGCTTGAAATTCATTCACCTTCTCGTCAACTATTACTTGTATATTGGATCTGTTTATCCTCTGAACTAAACCTTCTGTAATCCTAAATCCATCCCCATCCCCAACCTAAGGATTAGTGCCAATTCGTACCTGTCTTCCATTGTCAATTCTCCAAGCTGTCCAATTCCCAATAAGAGGGAATGAGAGAACGAAAGATTTCCACCATATTAAGCCTCCTTTACGAGTTTTTTCTCTGCTTCTAAACCAATCCACAATTGAGGCGTTTGGGCAGTATTTGGAAATGAGAGTTTGACCCCAGAGAGAGGTGGGGTGTTGAGCTAATATCCACAAAGATTTAGTTTGCAATGCTTGACAGAAGGTAAGAGGGTTTTTAATCCCCCATCCCTTGGAGCTCTTTTAAATTTTCTACTATGGACCATTTTACCAATGGAATACCATCTCTTTTATTACTAGTGGTCTAGAGAAAGGAAAGGCATTTCTTCCGAATTTTGACTAGGATCCCCTTTGGTATATAAGCCACTGATGCCCAATAAACATGAATGCTTTGTAGAACAACTTTCAACAAAGTTAAGCACCCTCCTCTTGATAGGAACCTATTTTCCCAACAGGAAATTCGAGCTTCCACTTTCTTAAAAATCCAAAGCCAATCTTTGAACGAGTAATCATTACGCTTTAATTGGAAACCTAGATATAATAAAGCCATCTTGAAAAGTGGAAAGAGGGAAAGACAAGAGAGTAGATGCTCTATGACAAATATCTTCAGGAAATCCATGTACAACCAGGTTTGATTTTTCAACATTAATCTCCATGCCTGTGGCTTTTTTATATAAGGAAAGAATATTGGCTATTGCACTCAAATTTTCCTCGGTTCCTTTCCCAAAGAGGAGAACATCATCTACGAACAGTAAATGATTCAGAAGAGAGGACTCTGAGACTTGAATACCTTGGAAAGATCATGAGTTCCTTGCCTGCTGCATAAGTTTACTTAGGGCTTCTGTAATTAGGAGAAAAATAAAGGGGGAGAGAGGGAACCCTTCTCTCAATCCTCTTGAGGAGCGGAAGAATAGAGACAGAGAACCATTTATAAGGATTGGAAAGGAAGCTGATTTTAAACATCCCATTATCCAATTCACCATATCCAAAGAGAAGCTGTGATGCACCTACAACAATTAATTAATAAGAATATGCGAAATAACAGAAATGACAGAACTCATAATCACTTTTATATTGATCACAGGCCACTTCGAGGGGGCAACCTCCTATGAGCAAGCTCAATACAAATAACTTCACGGTGCCTTCATAGGTCTCAACACATACTTATATACTAAGTCTAGGCGCCAATACTATGGGTCAAAACCATGGGTCACTACAAACTATGGATCAACAATACTATGGGCGACTTACAAAGCATATGCGCTAACAACAATAACACAAACTATTGATCAACAAATACTACGGGACGACTTACAAAGCATATGCATCCAACAACAATATACTAACAAAGTAAAGACATGGGTTCCTAACATCCCCTCCCCCTTAAAAAAAGCTTTGTCCTCAAAGCTTTAGATGTGCAAATTATTGTTGAATATGAAGGAGTGGTTCCCATGTAGCATCCTCTGGTTGCATGCTGTGCCACTGAATTAAGACCTCTGTGATAGAGCGAGAGCGAAGCTGATGAGTGCGCCGATTGAGGATGGCCTCTGGATCCAAAAGGATGGATCCTTCATTATCCAGTTCGGGTAAAATTGTTTGTCCACTGATGTTGGTGCCAAGAACTTTCTTCAGACAAGAGACATGAAATATTGGATGAATGCGGGAAGAAGGAGGAAGTTCCAATTTATAAGCAACGGACCCAATCTTTTGAAGAATCCGATATGGTCCATAGAACTTTGGAGCGAGCTTATGACGCCCTTTGAGTTTCAAGGAGGATTGCTTGTACAACTGGAGACGAATAAAAACCATATCATCGACTTGAAAAGTGCGCTCAGAATGGTGCTAATCAGCTTGTTGCTTCATGCGATTTCTTGCCATGTGAAGATTGTCCCGCAAAATGCGAAGAATCTGATCACGGTTTCGAAGGACCATGTCAACTTCCTGAACTGGTGAACTGGTGGGGGTGTATGGAAGAAGAACTAGAGGTGCCTGACCATAGACTGCTTCATATGGGGTCATTTTAGAGGCAGTGTGGTAAGAGGTATTGTACAACCATTCAGCTAGAGGGAGCCACTTTTCCCACTGATGTTGTTGTTCCGAGGTGAAGCAACGAAGATAAGTTTCCAAGCATTTATTGATAATTTCAGTCTGACCATCTGTTTGTGGGTGATACCCTGAACTCATCTTCAGTCTGGTTCCAGTGTGGCGAAATAGTTATGTCCAAAAATGACTGGTGAAAGTCGCATCACGATCCGAGACAATGGAAGAAGGGATGCCATGAAGACGAAAGATCTGATCCAGGAAAATTTGAGTGACTGAGGAGGCTGTATAGGGATGGCTAAGAGCACAAAAATTACTATATTTGGAGAGGTGATCAACCAAAACGAGAATCACTGTCTTCTTGCTAAATTTAGGGAGCCCTTCAATGAAATCCATAGAAATATTTGTCCAAATCCGTGTAGGTATGGGCAAGGGTTCAAGCAATCCTGAAGGAGTGTTGTTTCAACCTTATTGCGCTGGCAGGTATCACATTCGGCCACCATCTGTTGAATTTTCCTTTTCATGCCTTGCCAAAAGAAGTTACGCCGTGCCCATTCATATGTTTTGAGGAACCCATAGTGCCCTGCCGATGGAATAGCATGGAGTTCATAGAAGACAGCTTGTTGAAGATCTATGCTCTGGGGAAGCACCAGACGACCCTTGTATCTCAGAGAAGCACCATCCCAAGAGTAATGTGGTACAGCAGAAGGGTTGTTGGTCAAGCGTTGGATGATTTGAGATAAGGAAGAGTCATTGACATAACCCTGTTGAACAGACTGCAACCAATTTGGAATAGGCATAGAAATAGCTGAAAGAGAACCTTGGGCATCAAATGTGCAAGAAATAGCATCTGCCACAATATTGTCTTTACCCTTCTTGTAAGTGATCTCATAGTCATAACCCATGAGTTTTCTAACCCATTTATGTTGTGCCGGGGAGGAGACACGCTGTTCCAAGAAATATTTCAGACTCTGGTGATCAGTCTTGATGCATAAATGATTCCCTAATAGGTATGGGCATCACTTCTGTACTACATGCAAAATAGCCATCATTTCCTTATCATAGGTAGAGGCAACTAAATTCTTACCTGAAAGGGCTTTGTTGGTGAACGCAATGAGGTGTTCATCTTGAAGGAGAATAGCACCAAGTCCATTGCCACAAGCATCACTCTCAATAGTGAAGGGCTTGGAAAAATCGGGCATAGCTAGAACAAGTGTAGTACACATAGCTTGTTTTAGTTTGTCAAATGCATACTGAGCAGCATGTGTCCATGTAAAAGCATCCTTTTTTAATAGAGCAGTTAATGGAGCTGCAATCTTCCCATAATCCTTGACAAACTTGCGGTAGTAGTCAGTCAACCCCAAAAAACCATGAAGGCTCTTGAGTGTCTGAGGATGCGGCCAATTGTTCATGGCATCGATTTTGGCAGGATCCACGCGAACCCCTTGTGCTGAGATAATGTGCCCGAGATACTCAACTTCCTTCTGTCCAAAAACACATTTAGACTACTTGGCATGGAGATGATGGTCAGAGAAAAGTTGCATGACAAGATCCAGATGCTGGAGATGTTCATCCCATGTTTTACTGTAGATGAGGATATCATCAAAGAACACCAGAATGAATTTCCGCAAGTAGTGTCGAATTATTTTATTCATTAAGGCCTGGAATGTGGAAGGAGCATTAGTGAGGCCAAAGGGCGTGACCAAAAACTCATAATGGCCATCATGTGTGTGGAAAGTTGTTTTAGGGATATCATCCTCATGAACCCGAATTTGATGATACCCAGAACGAAGATCCAACTTGGAGAAAAAATGAGCCCCTGAAGCTCATCAACAACAGGAATTGGAAACTTATCCTTGATGGTGAGGTGATTAAGTGCTCGGAAGTCAATGCAGAGGCGCCATGACCCATCTTTTTTGCGGACAAGAATAACTAGAGAAGAAAAGGAACTAGTGCTTGGGCGAATAATACCTTGCTTCAATAAGTCCCGAACGAGCATTTCAATCTCCGTTTTTTGGTGAAATAGGTAGCGATAGGGCCTGATGTTGGGAGGAACGCTACTAGGAAGGAGCTGAATATGATGGTCTTCTGGCCTGGAAGGTGGAAATCCCACTGGTTCAGCAAAGACACCTATATATCGATCCAGAATTTGTTGTAGATCCAAAGGAGTAGTGGAGTCTGCTGATGGTTGCATCTGAATGGAATGGATCTGAGCGATGACACCATGTGAATTCTTATTGAGGATTTTTTCCATGCGATGTGAACTGATGATGCTGAGAGAACCTGGTTGTAATCCTGTCAATGTGTGTTTTTTTCCATTGAGGGAAAACTGCATCCAAAGTTTAGCAAAATACCATAAGATAGGGCCAAGTGTGCGTAGCCATTGAGCGCCCAAAACCACATCACATCCGCCTAAGGTCAAGGAAAACATGTTAGAGCGCAAGGTATAATATCCCATAGAGATACACACATTTCGACACTTCCCTTTGCAAGGTACGGTGCCCCCATTGGAAACCATGACTTCAAAGTTGGAGCAAGGATGGATAAAACAATCAACTTGTTTGGCGATCCGAGGGTCAATGAAATTATGAGTGCTACCAGAATCAATGAGTATTGTAAGAGGAAGCTTCTTGAAGTAACCCCTGACCCACATTGCTTGGGGGGGTGGTGACTCCAGCTAAAGCATGGAGAGATATCTCTGGCTGGTCATCCTGAGACGGAGGGTCAATAGGCGGGTCCTGAATGTCGACCAGAGCATCCAGTGTTTCGGGATCTTCGTCACCAATTTCAGAGGCAGGCGGAGAATCCACATCCAAGAGATAGAGCTTTTGTTGAACACATCTATGTCCCCGAGTGAATTTCTCATCACAATTATAGCAAAGCCCCTTTTCTTTGTGTGCTTGCATCTCTGTTTCAGACAAACACTTGATAGGAGTTGGTCGAGGAGCCTGCGGTAGAGGTGGTCGTTGAGAACCCATATTTCGGAAGGGAACAAAAGTGGGCTTGGAGCGTTGTTGGGCTGCAATCTTGTCTTCTGCCAACTTAGCCAACCCTAGGGCTTCCATCATTATGTTGGGACAAAAATTTTTGACCTCAGAGTGGATGGCATCCTTTAGACCACTGATAAAACAACTCCGGTAAAAGTCATCAGACAATCCTTCGGTGTGGTTGGCTAGCTTCTCAAATTCGGTTTGATACTCTCTCACAGTGCCAATTTGGCGAAGTTTAGTGAGGGCTCTTGTGAAGTCATCAAAAGTACTAGGACCAAATTGTTGCAAAAGGAGCTGGCAAAAGTCTGGCCATTTTGGCTCTTCATGAGCCTTGATGTACCAACGGTACCATTGAAGAGCTTCCTGTTCCAAATGAAAGGATGCCAACGGAACTTTGTTGACATCAAAAGTATTATGCAGACTGAAATATTTTTCTGCACGATAGATCCATCCAATTGGATCAGTACCATTGAAGCAAGGAAAATCAAGCTTCGGACCACAAAAATTGATGGAAGAAGAGAACCCATTGTCTGATGAAGACTCGGACTGTCGTTTGTTGTTCATAGCTGAATGTTCAAGATGGAGACCGAGAAATTTTTCATCCAGATCCTGGATTTTGGCTTGGATGGATGCAAGTGCGTCTTCCATGGTTTTTGCTCCTGCACGGGTGACAACCATAACCAGGAGTTTTTTTTTTGGTTGACTTGGTAGGAAAACAAAAACAGAAACTGATTCAGTAAAGGAAAATCTGGACTTGGGAAAAAATCTGAAGGGTAATTGGGGTTTGACTAGGTTCTGGACACTATCGAATAGACAGGGAAGCAAAAATGAGGATTTCAGAAGCGGGGTGAAAGAATGGGAAAATTTGGCAGAGGGGGACAAAGAAGTAGAATTCAGAAAGGAACTCTGTGGTAAAATTTGAAGGTGATTGGGTGAAATCTGAGGAAGTTAGGAAAACCCTAAAAATAGACAAATGTGGGATTTCGGGCTTTGGGAAGGGGAATTGGGGATAGGGTCCTCAGGAATGAAATGTGCAGAATGGGATGACAGGGGTTCCCCGAAAATTTCAAGGGAAATAGACTGGAGCGGCTACGGCTCGGAAGGGATCTGGAACAGTGTCGAAGGGATTGAAAACGAATGGATCTGGAACGGCTTGCAGAATGGATTTGAACGGCTGGATCTAAAACGGCGCAGCAGTGATCGATAACAGTTCAGCTGAAAATAGATGTGGACCCCAGGTATGCGCGGCTTCCTAACAATTCAGGGGTTTCACTCGACCACCAATGTTGTCTGACGGCTTGCGTATTGGGGCGGTACCCCTCACTCCACGGCTTAGGTAAAACTGATAACCGCTTTGCCACAAACGACAGCTCTTGGTTTACCTCACGGGTGGGAACTAGTCAATCAGGTAGGGGTCGTTTCCCTTTTCACTGGCAGGTCCTCTCAATGGGCCAGTTACTTTGGGGTTCCTGTGGTACTCCTCACAATGAGTTTTAGGGATTATGCCCAAGTACTTCCCACAGTTAAGCGGATAGGGATTATTCCCAAATCCGGACCTGCAACAGATGCGAAAAAAATTTGGCATAAATTTCACCTAGCGAGCCCAAGAAAGTGCTATGATACCAGATGTGATGCACCTGCAACAATTAATTAATAGGAATATGCGAAATAGCAGAAATGACAGAACTTAGAATCACTTTTATATTGATCACAGGTCACTTCGAGGGGGAAACCTCCTATGAGAAAGCTCAATACAAATAACTTCACGGTGCCTTCATAGGTATCAACACACACTTATATACTAAGTCTAGGCACCAATACTATGGGTCAAAACCACGGGCCACTACAAACTATGGATCAACAATACTACGGACGACTTACAAAGCATATGCGCCAACAACAATAACACAAACTATTGATCAATAAATACTACGGGACGACTTACAAAGCATATGCGTCCAACAACAATATACTAACAAAGTAAAGACATGGGTTCCTAACAGAAGCCAACTTGAATGAACAAGAGTATGAGAAAGGTCCAATTAACTCTGTCAAAGTCCTTGGAGAGGTCCAATTTTAAAGCAAAATATCTTTCCTTATTTTAATTGATAGAGTGAATTGTTTCTTATCCCAAGGAAACTGCATCATGTATTTGGCGGTTAAACAGGAAACCAAACTGTTCATTTGAGATGATCTCGCTCAAAACAGGCTTCAACCGAAGAGCAATAACTTTCGCTATTAGTTTATAAACTAGATTGTAGCACGAAATTGGTCAAACATCAGCAAAGGTTTGAGCCTTTTGTTTTTTTGGGATGAGAGCTACAAATGTGGAATTGATAGCACCCAAAACTTTCCCCGAGTTTTGGGATTCCTGGACTACTGAAAATAAGTCGGATTTCATCAAGTCAAAAAAACCTAGGAAGAATTCCACGGTGAAGCCATCAAGTACTGGACTCTTACTTTTTTGAAATGAAGATAAGGTATATTTTATTTCTTCCTCGGAGACTTCCTTCATTAAGGATTCATTCATTTCTTCTGTGATGGATTTAGGAAAAGTCTGAGGACTTGTAAAATTTCTTGAATGTGGCACCCCTCCTTTTCTTTAAAAAGAGAGTTGAAGAAAGAGACTCCTGTCGCTACTTTGTCCTTGAATTTTGATACCAATATACCCTCATCATTTTGGATTTCACTTATTGTGTTTAAGTTGCGTCGGTAGGAGGCGTATCGATGAAAAAATTTAGTGTTATTATCTCCTTCAACAATCCAGACCGCTCTACTTTTTAGTCTCCATAAGGATTCTTCTTTTGCTAAAAGGTCCGATCTGGCTATTTCAAGAGCCTTCAATTTTTCCAATTCTTATGAGGAGAAAATTCCAAGGAGATTATTTTTGTAAAGGGAAGAGATGTCTACCTCTACTTCTTTTAAACGAGCTTGCTGTTTTTTGTTATAATTGTGAGCCCATTTATTTGAAACCTTTTTTGCTTTGGCTAGATTGTCCATTAATTGCTTCATATAGGTAACTTGGGTTGAGGGGTTTACATGAACCCAAAGATACTTTATCAACTGCAATAACTTTCATCTTTAATCCATATCGGGTTGAATCGAAAAGGAGCTTTTGGCTTGTCATCTTGAAGAATTGAAAGGAGGATGGGACGATGGTCTGAAAGACCACCTTCCTCTATCCATGAAGAAACAGAGAGGTGCTTGTCATGGATATGAACTGAAACTAGAAATCTATCCAACTTTTCCGAGATTGCTTTTTCTCCGCTTCTTTTATTATGCCAAGTAGGTTCGAGTTTAACAGGGGTGACATCAACAAGATTGTTAGCTTCAAACAGAGAGATGAAAAAGTTACTTAAAGAATCAGATCTTGCAAGATTTACCCAAATTTCTCTGTCTGAAATAGTGAGGTTGAGATGTCCACCCAAGATTATATCCTAGTCTTCCAAAATTCCCAAAGAAGCCAAATTCTCCCAAAATACTCTTCGATTTATGAAAGGTCCCTAAACATTTATAAGGGAGAAAGATAATCATGTAATTGAGTCCTTTAAGACTGTTTTTATTAATGATTCACAAGAAGAAGAATAAACTTTTTCCAAAACTGGGCTCCATCCAGTTAATAAACCCCCTGAGTGACCATCCGCATCCAAAGAAACAAAGGTCCAATATTTTAGCCAGTGTCCGAGTATTTCTTGAGCCTTAGTGCCTTCTGTCATAGTTTCTTGGAGGAGGATTATTGATGGTTTCAGGGTTTTTATCAACCTATTGAGGGAATTTTACTTGGAGGCCCCCCCTAACCCCCTACAATTGAAGGAGAGACACAACATTAAGGAAACCTGAGCTAGGCACTTCCTGCTCTAAGGTCTCGGGTTATGGTAGACTGTTTTCCTGCCTTAATCTCTAAAGCTGCTTGTTTTTTAGCCTTCGCCAAAAAAGACTTCCTTCCCAAGGAAAATTTGGGAGCTAGATCCATCTCCAGTCCACCGACTACCACTTCAACGTTTTTTCTACTGTCCCAATTTTTTCCAGAGAGGTTTTTCTAGACCGGGTATTATAAAACTTCGGAGGGAGAATTTTAGAAGAGGAAAGAGGTGTGGTAGAGGGAGGAGATTCCACAGTTTTTATCGAAGGGGATGACGTGTGCGAGGATGATATAAGATTTCGGGGTGGAATAGGTGGGACTGACACATCAGATAAAAGGACAACATGAAGAATAGTAAGAGAAGAAAGAAGAAGTGAGGTGTTGATCTTACCAGGAGGGGATGTCGAGCGACCAGGATCATCTTTGAGCATGTTCATCGTCAGCTCTTCAATTTGAGGCAACGCTGTACCAGTCTCAACTGCTCCATGTTCCGGAATTTCACAACCCAAAGAAATACTGTTAATCTCAGCATGCATCGTCTTCTTAACCCAAATTTGTTTCCCCTTGGGAGGATAAATAGGGCTTGGAGAGTCTCGAGCCAAATGACCAACTTACCTACACCCATAACATCTAAAAGGGATTTTCCAATAATCCAACTGCTGGTTCCAAATACTTCCAAACATTTCTATTTTTAATTCTTCATAAAGACCTTCCCGCAAGTCTAACTCCACTAGAATTCTCACACACCGTCTGTCGACCTTGGACTCATAGTTTTCTTCCAATGAAATGAAACGCCCAAGTTTTCCACCAATGGATTCTATTTTTTTTTTTCCAAAACAACAACGACAAACTAGGGAGGATAACCCAAACCTGTTGAACATTTTGGGGTTCTCTTCTGGCGTGAAAATCCATTTGCCATTCTTTTAAAATTAAGTCCAACGGACCCCAATTCCAGCTATGGTTTAAAAGACATTGCCTACCGAGTTCTGAGTGTAATCTGAAAACAATCCAACCTCTTGACAAAATGTGGAAGGTTGGCAGTTGTTCCAAAACGTTTCTCCATGTTGCATCCATCCAGTTCCTTGGGGTTGGTTCACTGACGAGCTTGCCACAGAATCTTCCAACCAGTGCCGATGAAAGGTAATCAAGAAATTCTTCAATTCCAATTTTTTTACCGACCACCAATGAGGCCTCCATATTTTCAGATTGGTCTCCTTTCTTATGACGTCCATCTTTCGCAATGAAGGGTTTTGAAGTACTATTGTCATTATGAGGGAGCAAGGGCATGGATCCAGAATCATTAACAAGCGTGTGCAAATGCAATTGTTCTGTCACCTCAATTGTCTTTTATGTTCTATTTTTAAAATCACCATTGCTTGGAAATATGATATCATGTACATGGGACAATTCGTAATCCACCTTGTCTGAATCCATACTGCTAATTGTGGGGCGAAGTATAGAGGATGACACAGGACAGGGAGAAAGGAGGGAGTACTTGGAGTGGAGGTCGAAGGTTGACACGAGTCAGGGGGAAAGAAGGGGCACGTGAATGAGGAGAGAAATTATGGAGGATGACGTAGGGAAGGGAAAGGAGGGGATACATGGAGAGTGGTGAGAGGATGACTCAAGACATGGATAAAGAGAAGGGATGCATATTAAAGAAGGAGAAAGGGGAAACCGAAGGATAAGATTAAAAAAACCAAAGAAAAAAAAACTTCGACCTTCGGACATAAACTTCGTGCTTCATATTGTTCCAAAAAACAAGATGTCCCCCCCGAAAGAAAATACCCCCCCCTCTAAAAAAAAATACCCCCCCCATATTTATATACATATGAGTATAGTAAAGACATCACTTATATAATTACAAAAAAAATTATTTAAATGTATGATAAAAGAAATAGATATATATGATGGTGGTTAAGTTAAATTTTGTTTGCAGATAAGTGTTTTTTTTCCAAGTTGGGGTGGGACAAATTGTATTAATTGATTTTTTATCATTTATTTCTCTCTTGCTCATTCTATATTAAGTTATCTAATTTTATTAGCACAAGTTATTTCTATTGGAGTTAAAAACTACAACCCATATTTATCACTAAATATTTACAAAATCTTGTAACTAGAAGCTATGGTTTTCCTTCTAATCAAGAATAAGAAAGAATTGGATGATAATGGGAAGCAATCCCTAAAAGAAATTAGATAGAAATGGAATGAAGCACTTTCTGTCATAAGTAGTACACTTGATGAACCCATATTTCCAATTATTTATGTCACAAAATGATCTAAACAAGCATGGATTATATTAAAGAATACTTACGAAAATTAAGCAGTAGACAATCTCAATATAATTGATGTGAACATTGTATGTGCATAACTAAAGGATATTGATAATGATATGATTGAGTTCAGGAAGATGAAGGAGTTTGAATATTAAGGCTAGATTTTTTACAAAGGAAACCCTAACCAATAAAGACCACGATATCCAACTAGTGGATTATTTTGGTGACTCAATAGAGGGCATAAATGTTTTTGAGTATTTTGGTTCCAAATCCCATGAGAATCCTTTGGTACTGGAAGTTTCATCACAACTACTTGATTCCAAACATCTAGTGCCAATGTGATTTGGTTCATTCCAGGTAATGGATTTAATGGGCTATCAAGCTCACTAAAGGATTATTATAAAAAAAAATTATGTGAAGTTAATCAACATGACAAGGTGGCAATGTTATCCTATAATATTGACATTAGGTATGAAAGAACATATGGCTAGGTGGAAACGAGGTATTGTCCTTCACCCAAGGTCAAAGATAATCACTTGGGATTTTGTTCCAAAAATCCCATGTGATCTCCATTGTTCTCCAATGTTCCAATACTTTTTGAGAGAGAAGGTGATGAGACGTGGGGCTTATAGAATCAAAAATTTATAGACAATAATGTTGACAAGAATTATGAAGAGACTATGAATACCTGGGGTTATGGAGGTACTTGGTTTTTGGGAAGAAAGTTGGATTTAGAAACTCTAACAAGAGGTGGTTTAGGTGTGTCCAAGGATATACAAACAATGCCACCTCAAAACAAACCTGGGAAGGTCCTTCAAGGAGAAAATACAAGTTTAATATGGTGGTAGGTGAGGAAATCCAATTTAATTAGGTTCTAGATTTTTTCAGGTAAAACCCTTGTGGGGAAGTTCCTAAGACATCAATTGACAAAAGGGAACCTTAACAACTAGGTGCAAAACATAAGAGTCTCTCTACTAGGTTACAACCCCAACATACATGTGCTTACTTGGGGTTAGATTGGTTTCATCTTTCACTCAAATGAAGACACCCACAATATTATAAAAGGAAGATGGTTTTAGGGTCAATGTTTCCTAAAAATCAAACCCTGGCACATGTCTTTTGAATCCGAGGATAAGGTCGTCACAATCCTACTAATAAGGGTCAAACTTTTGAACCTCTCCATGGAGTTATGATTACAGTACTGTATATATTCCATTGGTAATAGATTGGGAAAGGTAATAATGGCTGATAACTCATTCAAGGAGGATTGCATAAGGATGATAGTCCATTTTCTGGTCGAGATTGGCATAGGGAGAGGGCTCTTCAAGATCATAGATACAATTTATGGTGATAAGAACTATGCTTAGGTCTTGGACTATTAAAATGTGCCATTTTAATGCATCTAATGTCATATATACGAAAATCTTGTTTAAGAATTTAAATTTCCTTCTAAAAAGTATGTGTGGTGAAAAAAACCAACTTCATGCCTAGATGAGGTAAACAAAATTCAGGATCTTGGTCATGACTTTTCTTCGATTGGTAGCATCAAGATGGAGGAAGACATAAGGATCAAGAATAAAGGTGTAGAAGGTTAAGACCTTGTACCTATTACCATTCGTTTTCACCTTGGTTCAAATGGATCCTTGTCACAAGGAGTAAATTGTAATTCAAGGGAAAATGCTTCAGCTAGTGGAAACATGGTTGTGGGATATCCTGTGGGGGAAAATATGGAAGTGGCTAGTGGATCTTATTGAACTATGGGCATTTCAAATCATAAAGCTAATAAATCTCATCCTTTATATGTTTTTGGGTCCTTTGTTTTTTAAAGGAAGAGAAGTAGATTGGCCAACCTCAACCAAGGGAACAAAAGATTTTGTTGTCTCCTCAAAACACAAAAAGAAGTCTTGCAAAGTATGAGGTGTTTCTTTGACTTAGTTAGTTTTGAAGGATGTATGCACATGCTAGCAGTTTCACATATGTAATGGTCAAACAAAACATTCCACCATTAATGATTATAAGTTATTTCTGCATCACATCTAGAGTCACAAAGAGTGGTATGGTTAACAACAAATGCCCCTTTAGTTTCCATCTACAACTAAAGTAATTAAAGAATATCCATCCAAAAGTGTAATGAAAACCCGTTTAGCTTTGAGTACTTTTTGGATGTCTATAAGAATCACTGTTGAATTTTACTCCCATCTGAATGCTAAACTAAAGAAAGCATTCTAAAGAACAATGAAAATGTGAAGAGTTCTCAATTTCCTTCATACCTCCTATAGAGTTAGTGACTTACATAGCAGAGACCTATTCCTTTAAGAACCTCATATTTTTTTTTCTCTCAACTAATATTCTCACATTGTATTCTAGCTCGATGAGTATATCTCAGTGAATATCCTCCAAATGAACTAGGGAGTTTTCCAGAATAAATTGCAACAACCGATAGATATTAGCATCTATGCATACTATGTTTAAGAAAATAAATAATATGTTTAAGAAATAAGAACTTGTCATGGTCCCTAGAGTAATGAAAAACAATGTTACTGGGAACACAACCCCTCCATTCCCATACAACTACACAGAAACATTTTACGAAGTGGAAATACTGTAGAAATTTCTTGGAAAGTCCTGGAAATTTTTCCTATGACATTTTAGTTTCCTGAAACCTTTTTTATGAGATTTTCAAGCTATGTCCTTTCGTTAGGTTACATTTCAAAAAAAAATTTCTCAATGTGTGACTAGGGAGTGCCACTATTCACCATTTGAAGAAGGAAAAAGGTAAAACAAAATAAAAGGAAAAATCCTAAATTGAGAGAAGGAATATCAAACTCTTTTCTTATAGAGGAAAAATTGGCTTTAAGGGACTAGGAGTGAATTTTTCATAGGGAGGAAGAAGAATGGTAGTTGAAATTGAGATTGACTTGGCTAAGAGTAGGTCATAGGTATATTAAAAAGTTTTATTGAGAAGCCATTGAAAGTGCACCAACCAACTATTTCTTTATCTTATTAAGGAAATAAATTTCCATTGTGGGTAGAGATTGTTCCTCCCTACTATATAATATTTGAATCAATGTTAATCACATTTCAATGGCTGATTCCCTACTAAGGCTAGTGGATATGGAAGAGCTAACATTTTGTTTTATTCCAAAGCATAAGGTATTTGGAAGAGCTAAACTCTGTTGTTTCCTCAAATAACAAGGCCAAAGTCCCAAGGCCAAACAAGTTCAATCAAATTTCTTTCGAGGGACCTTAGATATTGTCGAAAAGGATTTATTGGATGCAACATAGGAATAAAGGAGGGAAGAAAGGGTGACAGTTTTTAAATTCAATTGTTCATATCTAGCTATACTATCTATTTCAAATCCCTAGTTTGAGGTGAGACTATAAAGTTTCCCCATCCACTTATAGGCTATCAAAATGATAAGGAATTGAAAATTGTCTTAAGATTGACCCATGCTAGATCAATTAGGGAATAATGATTTGCGTAAACAAAGTTGTAGATATTCAAGAACTTAGTAAACATCCTACTTGACAAAGTCATTATACAATGTAATATCAATCCTTCATGGACCTAAGAATTAGATTTTAACAATATGGATCTTAGATGTAGAGTTATATATAAATAATTCATATGAAAGAAGCATTCTCAAAAGCCATGATCTCTCAGGCGAAAAGGGAAAAGTAATAAACCCAAATGTTATATTTACTCTAAGATGAATCTTTAAGGGTTGCTACAAAAAGAGATGTAGAACAATAAAAACATGAAGTACCTCATCCCTCCCTCTAAAATATGTGATGTGGATAGGGTTTTAGTTATGTCAAATGAGGAAAACCCTCCTATATAGGGTATCATGCCTAAAGCCCCCTTAAAGTGGAACAAAGACGCAACATGAAGAATATAATTTAGACCAAAAAAAGGTATCCATCCCCTTCCCCTAGATCACAAGGAGTAATTCAATTGTCATTATCGAATCCTTCATTAAGTTTGTGTCATTCGGTTGAATGAAAAGGAAGAAGAAAGGAAATGTAGTCAATGCACAAGGTATGCAACAAATAGATTCTAGCTTTCAAAATTATCAAACAACCAAACCGAAATATTGATATGAACAAAATTCAACAAGATTTTACAAGATTCGTTAAGATTTTCTAATTCTATAAAAGCTTCGCAAGAAATTTTACAAGGTTTTGTAATTTTGTGAAAGATTCGCCATGATTTTATAATATTTTATACTTTTGTGAAAGATTCGCCCAGAATTTACAATATTTTATAATTCAATGAAATATTCGCCAAAAAATTATATATACATATTATAGTATTGATAAAATAGCCTTCACACTTTCTCATGTATCATGGGGATTCGCCCATTTATTATACATATAAATTTACGGGGGGTTCTTAAAATTTTCCCTATATATTAATAATAATAAAATTATTTGTTTTTAATAAGGGCTTAGGAATATGAGGTTTGAATCAAGTGACTTTTTCGATAAAATAGAAATGGAACAATAAACCCCCTTTAATTTTAATAGTCTTGGACAATTTTGGAGGTCCCTCCATCATTTTTTCTGCTTGGCCAAATTTAGAAGCTCTGTCAGTTTACTTATCTACTTAGCTAAATATGGAAATTTTCTCTACTAGCTCTTGGTCACAATCTTTGGTCCCATTGTAAACCTTTATCCCTTGATATAGCCCCCTTTTAACCATTTGATAATCTCATAAAAACTTAAATCCAATATGAAAATCTATATGTGATAACATTGGCTCCAATGGGGATTATATCCTCCCTGTGAGGTAGCAAAGAACTCGTAGACTGGGTGCCTGATCCATTGAGTTGTTCTGAAACCTTAATCTGCAACATGTTCCAAACTCTAAAACTTTGCAACCCTATTGAAATCCAAACTGCAAACTTAAATTTGTACTGAAAATCAACTACTGAAAACCAAACTGAAACTACAACATCTTTTGTACAAGCTGGAAATTCAAAATAAAACAAAATTGCTCACTGCTGAAATCAAACTGAAACTGCAAACCAAATTGAAAGGATGGTTGATATTCAAGCTTGTTGCACACACTCCTACACTAACATGATGAAAGCAATTGCTGGATAAACTGGTATGAAAGATCCGATGCATCCAATCAAGCAAATGGCTACTTAATTTAGGTTCACATCAACTTCTCCTAACATAAATAAAAAATTGAAAGATGGCAACTTTACACACAACTAAAATTTATAACCATAGTCCATAAATTTTGTAAAACTCTGCGTCCCTAATGATTGCAACATACTTGCAAAAGGATCTTCAAGAACATGTGCTATTACCTCTTGTTGATATCAGAAAAAATAATTCGGCTGCGTTTATTCCTAACTGCTAGTTGTTGTTCCATTTCATTATATTTCAAGGAAATAGAAGCCATTTGTTTATCTTCCTTATCATGCAAAAAATTTATGTTTAGTTCTTTGTGCAGCTTAACAGGTATATCAAAGAGTGACCCTTCATGTAATTCAACAAGAATATAATTTTGTTTTTTCATAATTTCTGAATCCACTTGCTAAGAATACGATAGCTGGAAGCGCTTAGTGTAAATTTGTCACTCATGTGTCTACTTCTAAGAACAATTATTAAGATTGTTTTGACATATTTTTTAAATTTTACACTTGTAGCTTTAACCCTTATCCACTCTGCACAACATACTTCATATGCCTCTTATAGTAATTTACACATCTACTTCATACATCCTTATATGTTAATATTTGAATATAAAATTTTAAATAAGTATTTCAATATAAGAGAGGCCTGGGCAATCGGTTTTAAAGATCATTTGTTAAAATTACAAACTATTTCGAGAGAGATTTTTTTTGCTACATTTTTATGGTGCAAAAACTGCCATTAAAACTAGATGGATGAGGGAACTCAAGGATCACGAAGCCAAGCCATTTATGGACACGAGTTTCAATTAAACTTACTACTTACAACCTTGGCTATATATATATATATATATTAAGTACAAACTAAATGAAAGTAAAAATGAAGAATGAAGAATATATATATTGGTTATTGAGAGAATTTTGAATTTTGAATTTTTAGAGTTTAAAAAGATTGGAAAAGCATAAGTATTTCAATATAAGAGAGGCCTGGGCAATCGGTTTTAAAGATCATTTGTTAAAATTACAAACTATTTCGAGAGAGATTTTTTTTGCTACATTTTTATGGTGCAAAAACTGCCATTAAAACTAGATGGATGAGGGAACTCAAGGATCACGAAGCCAAGCCATTTATGGACACGAGTTTCAATTAAACTTACTACTTACAACCTTGGCTATATATATATATATATTAAGTACAAACTAAATGAAAGTAAAAATGAAGAATGAAGAATATATATATTGGTTATTGAGAGAATTTTGAATTTTGAATTTTTAGAGTTTAAAAAGATTGGAAAAGCATTTCAAAGAATGGAAATGTGTGAGAAAGTGAATATTTTGTAAAAGGACTAAAGTGTTCTTTAAATGGTTATAAAAATTTTATATTGTCTTTATCATACATTTAAAGAGATTTGTTTGTAATGGTGTAAATGATGTGTCTTTATTATATTAAAAATTTTATATTGTCTTTATCATACATTTAAAGAGATTTGTTTGTAATTGTATATATTATGGTGGTTAAATTAAATTTCGTTTGCAGATAAGTGTTTTTTTTCAAGTTGGAGTGGAACAAATTGTATTAATTGATTTTTTATCCTTGCTTATTCTATATTAAGTTATCTAATTTTATTAGCACAAGTTATTTCTATTGGAGTTAAAAACTACAACCCATATTTATCACTAAAGATTTACAAAATCTTGTAACTAGAAGCTATGGTTTTCCTTCTAATCAAGAATAAGAAAGAATTGGATGATAATGGGAAGCAATCCCTAAAAAAAATTAGATAGAAATGGAATGAAACACTTTCTCTCATAAGTAGTGCACTTGATGAACCCATATTTCCAACTATTTAAGTCACAAAATGATCTAAACAAGCATGGATTATATTAAACAATACTTATGAAAATTAAGCAGTAGACAATCTCAATATAATTGATGTGAACATTATATGTGCATAACTAAAGGATATTGATAATGATCTAATTGAGTTCAGGAAGATGAAGGAGTTTGAATATTAAGTCTAGAGTTTTCACAATGGAAACCCTAACTAATAAAGACCACGTTATCCAAATAGTGGATTATTCTGATGACTCAATAGAGGGCATACATTTTTTCAAGTATTTTGGTTCCAAATCCCATGAGAAGCCTTTGGTACTTGAAGTTTCATCACAACTACTTGATTCCAAACATCTATTGCCAATGTGGTCTGGATCATTCCAGGTAATGGATTTAATGGGCTATCAAGCTCATTGAAGGATTATTATAAAAAATATTTATGTGAAGTTAATCAACATGATAAGGTTGCAATGGTATCCTATCATATTGACATTAGGTATGAAAGAACATATGGCTGGGTGGAAAAGAGTTATCGTCCTTCACCCAAGGTCAAAGATAATCACTTGGGATTTTGATCCAAAAATCCCAGGTGATCTCCATTGTTCTCCAATGTTCCAATACTTTTTGAGAGAGAAAGTGATGAGATGTGGCGCTTATAGAATCAAAAATTTATAGACAATAATTTTGACAAGAATGATGAAGAGACTATGAAGACTTGGGGTTATGGAGGTACTTGGTTTTTGGGAAGAAAGTTGGATTTAGAAACTCTAACAAGAGGTGGTTTAGGTGTGTCCAAGGATATAGAAACAATGCCACCTCAAAAAAAACCTAGGAAGGTCCTTAGGAGGAGAAAATACAAGTTTAATATGGTGGTAGGTGAGGACATCCAATTTAATTAGGTTCTAGATTTTTTCAGGTAAAACCCTTGTGGGGAAGTTCCTAGGACATCAAATGACAAAAGGTAACCTTAACAACTAGGTGCAAAACATAAGAGTCTCTCTACTAGGTTACAACCCCAACATCCATGTGCTTGCTTGGGGTTAGATTGGTTTCATCTTTCATTCAAGGAAGACACCCACAATATTATCAAAGGAAGATGGTTTTAGGGACAATGTTTCCTAAAACTCAAACCCTGGCACATGTGTTTTGAAGTCGAGGATGAGGTCATCACAATCCTACTAATAAGGGTCAAAATTTTGAACCTATCCATGGAGTTATGGTTACATTAGTGTATATATTCCATTGTTAATAGATTGGGAAAGATAATAATGGTTGATAACTCATTCAAGGAGGATTGCATAAGGATGATAGTCCATTTTCTGGTTGAGATTGACATAAGGAGAGGGCTCTTCAAGATCATAGATACAATTTATGGTGATAAGAACTATGCTCAGGTCTTGGACTATTAAAATGTGCCATTTTGATGTATCTAATGCCATATATACGGAAATTGTGTTCAAGAATTTCAATTTCCTTCTAAAAAGTACGTGTGGGGAAAGAAACCAACTTCATGCCTAGCTGAGGTAAACAAAATTCAGGATCTTGGTCATGACTTTTCTCTGATTGGTAGCATCAATATGGAGGAACACATAAGGATCAAGAATAAAGGTGTATAAGGTGAAGACCTTGTACCTATTACCATTCCTTTTCACCTTGGTTCAAATGGATCCTTGTCACAAGGAGTAAATTGTAATTCAAGGGAACATGCTTCACCTATTGGAAACATGGTTGTGGGATATCCCGTGGGGGAAAATATGGAAGTGGCTAGTGGAGCTTATTCAACTATGGACATTTCAAATCATAAAGCTAATAAATCTCATCCTTTTGATGTTTTTGGGTCCTTTGTTTTTTAAAGGAAGAGAAGTAGATTGGCCAACCTCAACCAAGGGAACAAAAGATTTTGTTGTCTCCTCAAAACAAAAAAAGAATTATTGTAAAGTATGAGGTGTTTCTTTGAGTTAGGGAGTTTTGAAGTATGTATGCACATGTTAGCAGTTTCACATATGCAATGGTCAAACAAAACATTCCACCATTAATGATTATAAGTTATGTCCGCATCACATCTAGAATCACGAAGTGTGGTATGGTTAACAACAAATGCCCCTTTAGTTTCCATCTACAACTAAAGTAATTAAAGAATATCCATCCAAAAGTGTAATGAAAACATTTAGCCTTGGGTACTTTTTGGATGTCCATAAGAATCACTATTGAATTTTACTCCCATTTGAATGCTAAACTAAAGCAAGCATTCTAAAGAACATTGAAAATGTGAAGAGATCTCAATTTCCTTCATACCTCATATAGAGTTAGTGACTTACATAGTAGAGACCTATTCCTTTAAAAACCTCATATTTTGTTTCTCTCAACTAATATTCTCACATTGTATTCTAGCTCGATGAGGATATCTCAGTGAATATCCTCCAAATGAACTAATGAGTTTTCCAGAATAAATTGCAACAACCGATAGATATTAGCATCTATGCATACTACGTTTAAGAAAATAAATAATATGTTTAAGAAATAAGAACTTGTCATGGTCCCTATAGTAATGAAAAACAATGTTACTGGGAACACAACCGTTCCATTCCCCTACAACTACACAGAAACATTTTACGAAGTTGAAATACTGTAGAAATTTCTTGGAAATGCCTGGAAATTTTTCCTATGACATTTTAGTTTCCTAAAACCGTTTTTATGAGATTTTCAAGCTATGTCCTTTTATTAGGTTACATTTCAAACAAAAAAAACTCAATGTGTGACTAGGGAGTGCCGCCATTCACCATTTGAAGAAGGAAAAAGGTAAAACAAAATAAAAGGAAAAATCCTAAATTGAGAGAAGGAATACCAAACTCTTTCCTTATAGAGAAAAAATTGGCTTTAAGGGACTAGGAGTGATTTTTTCATAGGGAGGAAGAAGAATGGTAGTTGAAATTGAGATTGACTTGGCTAAGAGTAGGTCATAAGTATATTAAAAAGTTTTATTGAGAAGCCATTGAAAGTGCACCAACCAACTATTTCTCTATCTTAATAAGGAAATAAATTTCCAATGTGTGTAGAGATTGTTCCTCCCTACTAGATAATATTACAATGCTAATCACATTTCAATGTCTGATTCCCTATTAAGGCTAGTGGATATGGAAGAGCTAACATTTTGTTTTATTCCAAATCATAAGGGATTTGGAAGAGCTAAACTCTGTTGTTTGCTCAAATAACAAGGACAAAGCCCCAAGACCAAACAAGTTCAAGCAAATTTCTTTCGAGGGACCTTAGATATTGTCGAAAAGGATTTATTGGATGCAATAGAGGAATAAAGGAAGGAAGAAAGGGTGACAGTTTTTAAATTCAATCGTTCATATCTAGCTATACTATCTATTTCAAAGCCCTAGTTTGAGGTGAGTTTCCCCATCCACATATAGGCTATGAAAATTGTAAGGAATTGAAAATTTTCTTAAGATTGACACATGCTAGATCAATAAGGGAATAATGATTTGCGTAAACAAAGTTGTAGATATTCAAGAACTTAGTAAACATCCTACTTGACAAAGTCATTATACAATGTAATATCAATCCTTCATGGACCTAAGAATTATATTTTGACAATATGGATCTTAGATGTAGAGTTATATATATAAATAATTCATATGAAAGAAGCATTCTCAAAAGCCATGATCTCTCAAGCCAAAAGGGAAAAGTAATAAACCCAAATGTTATATTTACTCTGAGATGAATCTTTAAGGGTTACTACAAAAATATATGTAGAACAATAAAAACATGAAGTACCTCATCCCTCCCTCTAAAATATGTGATGTGGAAAGGGATTTAGTTATGTCAAATGAGGCAAACCCTCCTGTATAGGGTATCATGCCTAAATCCCCCTTAAAGTGGAACAAAGACACAACACAAAGAATATAATTTAGACCAAAAAAAGGTATCCATCCCCTTGCCCTAGATCACAAGGAGTAATTCAATTGGCATTATTGAATCCTTCATTAAGTTTGTGTCATTTGGTTGAATGAAAAAGAAGAAGAAAGGAAATGTAGTCAATGCACAAGGTATGCAACAAAGAGATTCTAGCTTTCAAAATTATCAAACGACCAAGCCGAAATATTGATATGAACAAAATTCAACAAGATTTTACAAGATTCGTTAAGATTTTCTAATTCTATGAAAGCTTCGCAAGAAATTTTACAAGCTTATGTAATTTTGTGAAAGATTCGCCACGATTTTATAATATTTTATAATTTTGTGAAAGATTCACCCAAAATTTACAATATTTTATAATTCCATGAAATATTCGCCAAAAAATTATATATACATATTATAGTATTGATAAAATATCCTTCACACTTTCTCATGTATCATGGGGATTCACCCATTTATTATACATATAAATTTAGGGGGGGGTCTTAAAATTCTCCCTGTCTATTAATAATAAAAAATTTATTTGTTTTTAATAATGGCTTAGGAATATGAGGTTCATCAAGTGACTTTTTCGATAAAATAGAAGTGGAACAATAAACCCCCTTTAATTTTAATAGAGTCTTGGACAATTTGGAGGTCCCTCCATCGTTTTGTTTGCTTGGCCAAATTTAGAAGCTCTGTCAGTTTACTTATCTACTCAGCTAAATATGGAAATTTTCTTTGCTAACTTTTGGCCACAGTCTTTGGTCCCATTATAAACCTTGATCCTTTGATTTAGCCCATTTTCAACCATTTGATAATCTCATAATAACTTAAATCCAATACGAAAATTTATATGTGATAACATTGGCTCCAATGGGGATTATATCCTCCCTGTGAGGTAGCAAATAACTCGTAGACCAGGTGCCTGATCCATTGAACCGTTCTGAAACTTTAATCTGCAACATGTTCCAAACTCTGAAACTTTGCAACCCTATTGAAATCCAAACTACAAATTGAAATTTGTACTGAAAATCAACTATCGAAATCCAAACTGAAACTACTGCATCTGTTGTACAAGATGGAAATTCAAAATAAAACAAAATTGCTCACTGTTGAAATCAAACTGAAACTGCAAACTAAATTGAAAGGGTGCTTGATATTCAAGATTATAGCACACACTCCTACACTAACATGATGAAAACAATTGCTGGATAAACTGATATTAAAGATCTAATGCAACCAATCAAGCAAATGGCTACTTAATTTAGTCTCACATCAACTTCTCCTAACATAAATAAAAAAATTGAAAGATGGCAACTTTACACACAGCTGAAATTTATACCCATAGTCCATAAATTTTGTAAAAATCTGTGTCCTTGATGATTGCAGCATACTTGCAAAACGATCTTCAAGAACATGAACTATTACCTCTTGTTGATGATCATAAAAAGAATTCATTTGTGTTTATTCCTAACTGCTAGTTGTTGTTCCATTTCATCATTTTTCAAGGAAATAGAATCCATTTGTTTATCTTCCGTATCATGCAAAAAAATTATGTTTAGTTCTTCATGCAGTTTAAGAGGTATATCAAAGAGTGACCCTTCATGTAATTCAACAAGAATATAATTTTGGTTCTTCATAATTTATGAATCTATCATTTCAAAATTTTGAAGAGCATCTTCATTTAAAAAATGATCTAAAACAACAAATTCTTCTTCAATAACTTCATCAAAAGCTAAATGAACTGCACAAAATATTGATTGACTATCCACATTCTTCTCTTGGTCACTAAAAATCTGAAAATCTTCAACAAACTCAAGGAAAGGAACATGAATTTCAACATTAAAACCCTGATCTGTTTCATTAACTTTTCTTATGGACGAACCTTAAGAATTTCTAAAACATCAATGACTTCTCCAGTATCCCCTGAAAATATTAAAGTCTACTGAATTTTCTCATCATTATCAAGAGAAGGAATCTGAATACCAAGGTCCTAATTTTCTTCATTTATAATCAAAGAAGAAAGTATTGTCTGCTGAAAATCTTGTTGAATATCATGGAACTATTATCTAATATCTCTTCTTGATGTTGAAAATGATCTTCATAAAATTCTTTGATTTCTTCATCCATTAATTTTTCATCACCATAATCATTTTCCATGTGTTGAATAAAATTTTCAAAATTGACTTGACATCAATTTTCAAACAGTGATAAAGATGAGTAACTTTCCTTATAATTTTCATAGAATGTTGAATGAAAATATTCCTGGGAATATAGACTAGCAGGTCTTAATCTTTCAGACCATGTTCTTGCATTTCCTTCCAAAGTAGCGATGAACATTTTCATAAGGAAATCTTGTTGCAATTCAACCCCTAGCTTATGTATATTCATATGAAACTTAATCAGATGTAAAGTAGCATCATCTCCTTCCTCATTTTTGAATTTTGGCAAATATGTTTGCTAGTCTATACAAGGCATACAATTTGGAAAACCTGGAATATGTCAACGATTCATAGGAGCATACCTTGTAGATTTATAAGCTTCCATGGAATCCATCTTCAGACAGTGAAGTCGCCAGTGATGCTTTGAATTCTGGATTCTACTGATAGTAGAGCTGCTAGGTGAATGATGTACAACCTCCTTTGTGTCTGAATATTGTTCACCATCAGCAATCAGCTCTAATATTTGTCGTTTCTCCCAAGGAAGATTTCACCTTCGCTCCACGGAAACGAGAGTGAAGGTCAATGAATCAGGCACCCGGTCTACGAGTTCTTTGCTACCTCACAGAGAGGATAACATCCCCATTGGATCCAATGATATCACATATAAATTTACATATTGTCTTTTAGTTTTTATGAGATTATCAAATTGTTGAAAATGGGATAAATTAAAGGATCAAGGTTTACAATGGGACCAAAGACTGTGACCAAGACTAATGGAGAAAATTTCCATATTTAGCAAAGCAGATAAGTAAACTGGCATCGCTTCTAAATTTGTCCAAGCAAACAAAATAATGGCAAGACTATCAAAATTGTCCAAAGCTCTATTAAAATTAAAGGGGATTTATTGTTCCATTTCTATTTTATCTAGAATTTTATCTAGAAAGTCACTTGATAAACCTCATATGCCCAAGTCCTTATTACAAACAAATAAAAAGTTTATTATTAATATAAATATTTTATATTAATATTAATATTTAAATCCAAAGTAATATGGTCTTGGCACGAAATCAATAAATATCAAATTGGAGTTTGGAAAAGTCAAAAGGGGAGTTGAATGGTCACTATTTATTTCGCAAATGCAGATAGCACGAGGGGTAAGTTTTTGAGGTGGTAGTGGAATTTACATTGTTTAAAACTTCTTGTGGAGTCCACTACCAAAAGTGGTTAGGAAGAAACCATTCCTTTCAAGTTTCGAAACCACTCTCCACAACAATAAATAATATTATTTTTACCTAATGCTTAACCTTGTGTTATAATATGTGGCACGAGGGAAAATGAAAATATTTTTCATATTTTAGAAATTCAAAACCACAGGAAGCAAACCAATAGATGATGCAAACCAATAGATGATTTTTACAGAAATGGTTTTTGGATTATATTTTTTAATATATTAAAGTTGGGCAAAATGAGAAATGGTTTTCAGAAACAATGAATAGTTTTGAGAAATTAGTTTTGAATTTCCTTTATGAAATTCATAAACAAATGCAAAGTAAATGGAGAAATGTTACCGGAAATGGTTATTTTGGATGGGCAATCAAGACATGGTTTTTCAATACATGGTTTTCAAAACCACGAGCTGTAAATGATTTCAATGGGAATATGCAAATATGATTTACAGGTTGAAGAAAGATTTGAGAAATATTTTATCAAAATATATTATTCCCAAATATTTAAAATTGTTATTTCTGAAAATTAATAAGTGGCAAGAAATCAATAATTTCTAAATCATTTGCAAAGTTTAGCACGAAGATGATTATTTCCATAATTTAAGTAAACAGTTGAAGATCAAATCCGACACTTGGTAGGAAATGATTTTTAACAGATTTGAAGGCACAAAATTATCACAAGGATCCAGTTGTAATTCCCAGGATATCAAAATCAGCAAGTGGCAGAGATCAGTTATTAACAAATTCCAACAGTTTTCAACATTTGTGACATCTTGCAGCGTGTTTTAGATTTGTTTTATTTTTAGAAGATTAATTAGTTTTTCTTCTAGAAGTTAGTAACCATTAGAGAATAGTATTGGTTATAAAAAACCATCATTTTGCAATGTAATAGAGAGAGGTGGGGAGAAGAAAGAAATCTTTGTAATGCAATATTTCCTGTGTTAATTAAAGTGAATCAATACAAAAATACTGAGTTTTTTACAGAAAAGATTCATGTGATCAGTGCCTTTTTAGTTTTGTGATTTTCTTATGTGAATTGTTTACCTTTATCAGCTTTCCATTAAATGTATGATCTTCAAGTGTTTGATTGGAAATAGATAATTCGGAATTCAACTTGTACGCTCTGAGGTATAGCAATCAAGTACTCCACCTTTTCATCTAAAATATTAGCACAAAATTCATTCTTGCTAAATGCTTTGTGTTAATGGACTGTGACTCTCAAATCTTCACTGTTATCACTAGAAAAAGTCCTCCCGAAACAGACTTAAAGCACTGATGAAACATTTTTTGTGAGAAGTTGGACCTACTTTCGGTAGCGGCTTTCATTTGCTAATTCTACATCAATTTGCCAAAATCCCGACTTGTGTGTCATTATGGTCAATTTGTAATGTATATCTTGGCCTAGTTCTATTTGTTTGCCCAGAAAACCATCTTTTTCACTACTACCCAAAGAAAAGGCCGAACCCTAGCTTCATCTTGTCATTATTCAGAATATTGTTGGTGTCAATGAGCATTGAATATCAAATGCTTGACATTTGCAAGCATGCGTGATCAATGTAACAAATTCAACGCCATACAAGAACTGCAAGGATCCATGGTATAGTATATTCAAAGGGCAATCTATCCAGCATTGAGCGAATTCAAATATTACTGAAAGCGTTCAAATTTGTGCCACCAAGTATGCAGGAACGGTGATGGAAGTGTTGAAATTTGGGTATCCAAGTATGAAAAGTCAAGCATTATGAAGACAATTTCAATGAACGCCAGCATGGCAATTAATAGAGGTAAAATGCCAAATGTATCCACAGCTGTGTGAAAAATATTTATGCCAACATGAAGCCCAAGTTCAAGTGTCTTACATTTCAACGCCACCCATCAACTAAGTGACACGCAGAATCGGTTAGCAGGGTTTGTATTCAAACACTTCCCCACTATGTGTTTAAAATGGAATTAGTTGTTGTTTTAATGCAGATGTCGAGTGTGTTCATTGTTCAACAACATTTTGAGAAATTAATGCATGGAAGCAAATGAAAAGTTCCAACAGAATCACTGGTAGACGAATGAACAAATGCCAAATCTTTCATTCAGCTCAACATCATTTCCAAAAAATCAAGCTTAGAATCTCCAGATAGCTCTTAAATATTCAATGTTTAGGTGACACAGCACCCAACAGTAAGGGAATATAAATTTCTCTCAATCTTTCTAAATCAGATAAAGATAGATACCATATTCAAGATCAAAATCTGTTCCAACTCTTTAGTCAAATATAATGGATACGTATTCGAAATTCCAGATTTCAAGTTGTTCCACAAATTTCTCCATGACATCAGTAATCAACTACTAAATTCAGGATTTCGAGGACATGTGACAGCTTTGAACTGTCAAGGATAATCGATGGCAAAGCATCTTAGGCAGAGGATTAGAGTAAGCCCCAGATTTAAAAGAAGCATCCTCAACTGTCTAGGATTTCTTATGACAGATCATAGGGTTTTTTTAGTTTATTAATCAAATCTGTTCTGGAAGGTTTGTAACAGTCAAAATTGTATATTTCTCTATAAATGAACGAGGGGTTTTTTTTCAGTTTTTAGAGGCTCGAGAGATTTGTAGGAGGCAATTTTGGCTGTATGAGTGAATTTGTAAGCCTGAGGGGCATTCTGCCATGTAAACACTTTGTTATTGAAGATTCATGAGAGTTGTTTATCAGCAAGTGAAATTTTTTTTGTCTATTGTTTCTTTTTGTCTTCTTGTTTGGATAAATTATAGACATTGAGTATCAATGGCTGCACATAAATGAGATATTCTCGAGCAGCAAAGTATTTGTTGTGTCTTTTTGTCTTCTTGTTTGGATAAATTATAGACATTGAGTATCAATGGCTGCACATAAATGAGATATTCTCGAGCAGCAAAGTATTTGTTGTGTCTGCCTATCATTTATGTATTTTGTTCAAGCATATTTGAATCCATTTTGCAGAGAGTTTCTCCGTTTAGTGGATGTTCTACTTTATGTTACCTTCTCTTTTCTTCCATCTACCATTATCTGATAATTCAGCTTGATTTCCTTCAATGTACAGGGTGTTTATGACTACATCACCCAATGGAAGTACACTTATATACAATTAACTTGCTTCATTTCTGTTTCTTAATCTAGCCTATTTGATCCACCACTTTCCAACCAAGTAATTTCAACTTAAGATGTGTTAGCCATGCCCTCTCTGCAGTTGGAGTGCATCTTTTAGCACTAATATCTTGTAAGCTCTGAGTTATAGCAATCAAGTAATCCATCTTTTGATCTAAAATATTAGCACAAAATTCATTCTTGCTAAATGCTTTGTGTTAATGGACTGTGACTCTCAATCCCTCCACCATACTACAACAAGTTTAAATGACCGTAAAGCATTGACTATCTTTCCTTTGTTATAGTTATTGATCACTTTGGTTAATATTTCAGTTTCTTGACTCCATGCCCAATCGTCTTCTCATTAACCCTATCGACCACATCATAAATTTCTTATTTTTATCGATACATCTTGCCATTGTTCAGAAAGAATGAATTGTTGTTGAGTGACCTTTGAACAACAAATTCATAGAGGGATCCCCCTCTATTTGGCGGCGTTTTCAGGGAACAAAGGTGAAATATTCCCTGGGAGAATCGACAAAGATTAGAGCTGATTATTGAAGATGAAAAATAGTCAGACACAAAGGAGGTTGCACATCATTCACCTGGTGGCTCTACTGTCAACACAATATGGAATTCAAAGCATCACTGGCGACTCCACTATCTGAAGATGGATTCCATGGAAGCTTATAAATCTGCAAGGTATGCTACTGTGAATTGTTCACATATTCCAGGTTTTCCAAATCATATGCCTGGTATAGACTGGAAAACATATATGCCAAAATTAAAAAATGAGGAAGGAGATGATGCTACTTTACATCTGATTAAGTTTCGTATGCATATACATTATCTAGGGGTTGAATTACATTAAGATTGCCTTATGAAAATGTTCATATCTACTTTGGAAGGAAAGGCAGAAACATGTTATGAAAGGTTAAGACCTGCTAGTCTATATTCCTTGAAAGATTTTCATTCAACATTCTATGAAAATTATAAGGAATGTTACTCATCTTTATCACTGTTTGAAAATTGTTGTGAAGTCAATTTTGAAAATTTTATTCAACACATGGAAAATGATTATGGTGATGAAGAATTAATGGATGAAGAAATCAAAGAATTTTATGAAGATTATTTTCAACATCAGGAAGAGATATCAGAAAATAGTTTCCATGATATTCAGCAAGATTTTCAACGGACAATACTTTCTTCTTTGATTATAAATGAAGAAAATTAGGACCTTAGTATTCGGATTCCTTCTCTTGAGAATGACGAGAAAATTCAGCATCCATTAGAAGTTTTAGAGGATACAGGCGAAGTCATTCAGGGTTCACAAATTATTAAGGTTTTTCCATATGAAAATTTTAATGAAACAGATCAGGTTTTTAATGTTGAAATTCATATTCCTTTCCTTGAGTTTGTTGAAGATTTTCAGACATTTAGTGACCAAGAGAAGAATGTGGATAGTCAATCAGTATTTCCTGCAGTTCATTTACCTTCTGATGAAGTCATTGAAGAAGAATTTTCTCTTTTAGATCATTTTGAAAATGAAGATGCTATTCAGAATTTTGAAATGATAGATTCGGAAATTATGAAGAACCAAGCTGATATTCTTGTTAAATTACATGAAGGGTCACACTTTGATATAGCTGTTAAGTTGCATGAAGAACTAAACATATTTTTTTTGCATGATAAGGAAGATAAACAGATGGCTGATATTTCCTTGAAAAATGATGAATTGGAACAACAACTAGCCGTTAGGAATAAAAACAGCTTAATTCTTTTTTTTATCATCAACAAGAGGTAATAGTTCATGGTCTTGAATATCCTTTTAAAAGTATGATGCAATCATCAGGGAAGCAGAGTTTTACAAAATTTATGAACTATGGGTATAAATTTCAGCTATGTGTAAAGTTTCCATCTTTCAATTTTTTATTTATGTTAGGAGAAGTTGAATGTGAGCCTAAATCAAGTAGCCATTTTCTTGATTGGTTGCATTGGATCTTTCATATCACTTGATCCAGCAATTGTTTTCAGCATGTTAGAGTAGGTGTGTGTGCAATAATATTGAATATCAAGCATCCTTTCAATTTGGTTTGCAGTTTCAATTTGATTTCAATAGTGAGTAGCTTGGTTTTATTTTAAATTTCCAGCTTGTACAAAAGATGCAGTAGTTTCAGTTTGGTTCTCAACAGTTGATTTTCAGTACAACTTTCAATTTCAGTTTGGATTTCAATAGGGTTGAAATTTTTTTATAGTTTGGAACATGTTGCAGATTAAGGTTTAGGGACAATTCAATGGATCAGACACCCGGTTTACAAGTTCTTTGCTACCTCACAGGGAGGATAGCATCCCCATTCGAGCCAATGTTTTTTTTTTTAAGCAAAAAAAGTATCATTATATTAAAAAGGTACCAAGATTACATACTTCTTCATTACAATAACCCAAGGTGCTGGAGTAGCCACCGTAAATCTCAAAACTAGGCTTAACAAACATAATTCCAAATCCAGCCATATAGCAGCTTCATTGTAGATCTTAACAGTATTAGAAAACCAGACCCAAATGCATCCAACAATAAGAAAAAACCCACAGACCGATAACAACATAATAAACCCATAGCCCTATTACAAACTAAATGCCGGGATAACAGACATCAGACAAATACCCTACTTCTGGTAGCCACAAAATAGGTATAACCATTCTACTCCTTGCTTGTTGTCGACATAGAAGAAAACAACTACAGAGCCTGACAAAACATAACAAACAACAACCCCAAGCAGAGCAGGCTCGGAAGGGCACAGGCTAAGCTGATGGACCAGCTTCATCATCAATAATCACCATCAGCGGCTTCACAGTCTCCTTCACCAGCCCATTAAGGTGAATCTCCCAAGGATTATCCACTTTTTTTGGGCGGTAGGTAAAAGAGATACCCATATCTGCAGCCATAGCGTCTAATTTCATATGAATCCATTTGGATTCATCAACATGTTCCTTACACATTTCTTCTAATTGAGTCATGCACTGAGAGTCGGGCGGGATGTCCACATGAGTTTCCGTCAACTTAGCAATGATGGTTTTAGTGACCCAAAGAATGACAACAACCCGGTTATAGAGGGCCAAACGGCCCCTTATGTTGCTGGGGTCCTGGATCCAATCAGACATGGCAATTGCCTTAGTTGGAACCTCCTTCTCACTAACCCTTCGCCACAGAGCAACTTCAACATTATCAACAGCCACCTGCACCTCCTGAGGGAAGTAACGACGATAGAAAAGAGCAGTGGTTGTCGCATTCCACTGATCCCTACTTGGAACAAACTAAACATCACTCTCCCTTTCCTCATTGCTTGTCTCTCCACAAGCCCATCTCCCCCTCTTGGTGGGTCTACCCCTCGACGGCATACTCTCAATACCCGAATTATCACCTTGCACTTCCCAATTAGAAAAACAAACACTCGACAGGATATCAACAATACCAAGATTGTAATTACAGGTGCAAATGATGTTCGAGTTCTCAGAATTTAAATAGAGGCTACCACCTTGTTTCATTAAGTCCATCATAATAACCCGACCTCTATCATAATTATCCATGTCCTCCGCTCTCATCACTCGCTCAGACTCCTTCTCCATATCGCCCATCAAATACGTGAGAAACCAAGCTGCCATAATACTCTCACGCTCCAAGTTCATAGCATGATAATAACCGATGGAGGGAGATCTACGAAAATCCAAACTATGGCACATAAAGCTAGGTTGCCGGAAAACCATCTGTCAAAATCGCTAGATCATCGGGAAACAGAGCTCTGCTATCGCCAGCACCGGGTTCCACATCACCCTGGTCGCTATCTGCGATCATCATACATTTCTGCAAACAGGATTATGATGGAACATCAAAATCATTCCCATCCCATCCATCATTAATAGCGCACGCACCATGATTACCTAACACATCAGGCAGACAAATGGCACTTCGTCTAACATGCTGGAAGGTGACAGAGTTAAAAGATTTGATGATCTAGCTAAGACACGTCATTCTCCACGCCATCCTCCACAACTGAGCCAACTTATCCACCCAGGCCCCGTTAATTAGCTTAGTGGCAATCTGAATCAACATTTTCGAGTCTCCCTCCACAATCAAACAGGTCACGCCACGTCTGGTAGCCATGCACAAGCCATGCAACATGGCTTCACACTCTGTGACATTATTCGTTTCACGAACCAGGTGCCTAAAGTAACTGTACACAACCTTTCCCTGATCATCCCGCATAACCCCACCATAGACTGCCATCCCTGTATTTCCCTTAGATGCGCCATCAAAATTCAGCTTCATCCATCCCTGCAACGGCCGAGACCACATCGTCGAACTATCAGAAGAAAGGTGACTAGACTGGATACGACCATTATGATGGGGTAGCTTAGTGATATTCCAGGTATTAAGAATTCTCAACTCACTGTCCAGGATTTTCATATCATGTTCAGTCCATAATATAAGTTGCAGTGTTGCAGTGATACCTTACTGTATGTTCCCCCATATAGTCTTCCAATTATTAATCTTACCAGTAAATATCCGTTTGTTGCATTCCTTCTAGATTTCCCACATAATAAACCCTAGGAAGAGCTGCCAGATCCTATTAAGAATTCTTCCATGGATTGGTTCTTCTTTCCACCTTTTAACCGTTTCGGCAGGTTCATTCCTAACTCTATCAATCATGCGAAAAAGAGTAGCTCCCTCATCCCAGAGAGTAGACGCGAAAACACATCCATCCAACAGATGCACTATGGTTTCTTCCCGATTACCACACAGGACGCAGAGGAAGGGACCTTCAAAACCACGCTTCAAAATATTATCCCAGGTTAGGATTTTTCCCTTCAGAATTAACCAAATAAATAGTGTGATTTTGAGCCAAAGTTTGGCAGCCCACAGATGTTTCCAGGTATTATCAACTGTTTGGTTTATCGGTTTAGTCTACAGAGTGTAGGCTTCCTTGATAGTGAACATTCCTTTGGGGCAGTAACCCCATCGAAGAATATCCTTACCTTTCTGAATCTTAATACAATGATTCATCATATTATCATGGATCTTCCTTCCAATTTCATCCCCATAGGTAAAATTGGAGCCAATGTTATCACATATAAATGTTCATATTGGCTTTCAGTTTTTATGAGATTATCAAATGGTTAAAAATGGGCTAAATCAAATGATCAAGGTTTACAATGGGACCAAAGACTATGACCAAAATCTAGCGGAGAAAATTTCCATATTTAGCTGAGTAGATAAGTAAATTAGCAGGGCTTCTAAATTTGGCCAAGCGGAAAAAATTATGGCAGGACCTCCAAAATTGTCCAAGATTCTATTAAAATGAAAGGGGGTTTATTGTTCCACTTCTATTTTATCCACAAAGTCACTTGATGAACCTCATACTCCCAAGTCCTTCTTAAAAAAAAAGTCTATTATTAATATAAATATTTTATATTAATATTAATATTTAAATCTAAATTAATATGGTCTTGGCACGAAAATCGATAAATATCAAATTGGAGTTTTAAAAGGTCAAAAGGGGAGGTGAATGGTCACTATTTATTTCGCAAATGAAAATACAACGAGGGGTAATTTTTTGAGGTGGTATTAAAACACAGTAACTTCTCGTGGAGTCCACTACCAAAAGTGGTTAGGAATAAACCATTCCCTTCAAGTTCTGAAACCACTCTCCACAACAATATATAATATTATTTTTGCCTAATGTTAACCTTGTGTTATAATATTTGTCACTTAGGAAAATGAAAATATTTTCTATATTTTGGAAATTCAAAACCACTGGAAGCAAACCAATAGATGGTTTTTACATCAATAGTTTTTGTATTATATTTATAAATATATTAAAGTTAGGAAAAACAAGACATAGTTTTCAAAACAGTCAATGGTTTTGAGAAATTAGTTTTGAATTTCATTTATGAAATTCATAAACAAATGCAAAGTAAATGGAGAAATGTTACCGTAGATGGTTTTTATGGATGGGAAATTAAGACATGGTTTTCAAAACCACAAGCACTTAATTATTTCAATGGGAATATAGAAATATGTTTTACAGGTTAAAGAAAGATTTGAGAAATATTTTATCAAAATATATTATTCCCAAATACTTAAAACTGTTATTTCTAAAAATTAATAAGTGGCAAGAAATCAATGATTTCTAAATCATTTGTAGAGTTTAGCAAGCAGAAGATTATCTCCAGAATTTAAGTAAACAGTTGAAGATCAAATGCGACACTTGGCAGGAAAATATTTTTTCCATATTTGAAGGCACAAAATTAGCACAATGATCCAATTGTAAATTCCAAGGATATCAAAATTAGCAAGGGGCAGAGATCAATTACTAACAAATTCCAATAGTTTTCAACATGTGTGACATCTTGCAGCATGTTGTAGATTTGTTTTATTTTGAGAAATATTAATTTTTTTCTTCTTCTACAAGTTAGTAACCGTCATAAAATTGTATTGGTTATAAAAAACCATAATTTTTCAATGTAATAGAGAGAGGGGGGAGAACAAATACATCTTTGTACTACAATATTTCTTGTGTTAATTAAAGTGAATCAATACAGAAATACCGAGTTTTTTACAACAAAGATTCATGTGTCAGTGCCTTTTTAGTTTTGTGATTTTCTTATGTGCATTGTTTACCTTTCTTTGTTTTCCATTAAACGTATGATCTTCAAGTGTTTGATTGGAAATAGATAATTTGGAATTTATCTTGTATGCTCTGAGTTATAGCAATCAAGTACTCCACCTTTTCATCTATATTAGCACAAAATTCATTCTTGCTAAATGCTTTTTGTTAATGTACTATGACTCTCAATTCCTCCACCATACTAAAACAAGTTTAAATGGTTGTAAAGCATTCACTATCTTTCCTTTGTTAGCGATCTTCTCCGGCATTAGTTATTGATCACTTTGGTTAATATTCCAGTTTCTTGACTCCATGCCCAATGGTATTCCCATTAACCCTACCAACCGCATCGTAATTTCTTATCTTTATTCATAGATTTGGTCATTGTTCTGAAAGCATGAATTGTTGTTGAGTGATCTTTGAAACAAAAGATTCATAGATGGATCCCCTTCTGGTTGGAAAGGCCGGTTTTTAGCCTAAATATTTGTTTGAGGTTACCTTGGGAATTTTCTCTAATATCTAGAGGAAAAATCTGAGTGATAACATTTTGGCGTCGTTTCCGGGGAGTGAAGGTGAAATCTTCTCTGGGAGAAACGAAAAATATTAGAGTTGGTGGATGATGGTGAACAGTAGTCAGACACAAAGGAGGTTGTACATCATTCACCTGGTGGCTCTACTATCAATAGAATCTAGAGTTCAAAGAATCATTGGTGACTCCACTGTCTGAAGATAGATTCCATGGAAGCTTATAAATATGCAAGGTATGCTCCTATGAATTGTTCACATATTCCAGGTTTTCCAAATCGTATGCCTTTTATAGACTGGAAAACATATCTGCCAGAATTCAAAAATGAGGAAGGAGATGATGATACTTTACATCTGATTAAGTTTCATATGCATATACATAAGCTAGATGTTGAATTGCATGAATATTTCCTTATGAAAATGTTCATGGCTACTTTGGAAGGAAAGGCAAGAACATGGTATGATAGGTTAAGACATGCTAGTCTATATTCTTTGGAAGATTTTCAATCAACATTCTATGAAAATTATAAGGAAAGTTACTCATCTTTATCACTGTTTGATAATTGTTGTCAAGTCAAATTTGAAAATTTTATTCAACACATGGAAAATGATTATGCTGATGAAGAAATAATGGATGAAGAAATCAAATAATTTTATGAATATTATTTTCAACATCAGGAAGAGATATTAGATAATAGTTTCCATGATATTCAGCAAGATTGCCAGCAGACAATACTTTCTTCTTTGATTATAAATGAAGAAAATCGGGTTAGTATTCAGATTCCTTCTCCTGAGAATGATGAGAAAATTCAGCAGCCTTTAGAAGTTTCAGAGGATATAGGAGAAGTCATTCAGAGTTCATAAATTCTTAAGGTTTATCCATATGAAAAGTTTAATGAAACAGATCAGGGTTTTAATGTTGAAATTCATGTTCCTTTCCTTTAGTTTCTTGAAGATTTTCATTCTTTTAGTGACCAAGAGAAGAATGTGGATAGTCAATCAATATTTTTTGCAGTTCATTTCCCTTCTAATGAAGTCATTGAAGAAGAATTTGCTCTTTTATATCATTTTGAAAATGAAGATGTTATTCAGAATTTTGAAATGATAGATTCATAAATTCTGAAGAACCAAAATGATATTCTTGTTGAATTACATGAAGAGTCACTCTTTGATATACCTGTTAAGCTACATGAAGAACTAAACATAAATTTTTTGCCTGATAAGGAAGATAAAAAAATGGTTGTTATTTCCTTAAAAAATGATGAAATGGAAAACCTAGCAATTAGGAATAAAAGCAGCCCAATTCTTTTTTATGATCATCAACAAGAGGTGATAGTTCATGGCCTTGAAGATCCTTTTGCAAGTATGTTGCAGTCATCAGGGAAGCAGAGTTTTACAAAATTTATGGAATATGGGTATAAATTTCAGTTGTGTGTAAAGTTTCCATCTTTCAAATTTTATTTATGTTAGGAGAAGTTGAATGTGAGCCTAAATCAAGTAGCCATTTGCTTGATTGGATGCCTTGGATCTTTCATATCACTTGATCGAGCAATTGTTTTTAGCATGTTAGAGTAGGAGTGTGTGCAATAAGCTTGAATATAAAGCATCCTTTCAATTTGGTTTGCAATTTCAGTTTGATTTAAGCAGTGAGTAGTTTGGTTTTATTTTGAATTTCTGGCTTGTACAAAAGATGCAGTAGTTTCAGTTTTCAATAGTTGATTTTCAGTAAAAATTTCATTTTGTAGTTTGGATTTCAGTAGGGTTGCAAAGTTTTTAGAGTTTGGAACATGTTGAAAATTAATGTTTAGGAACAATTCAATGGATCATGAACCCAGTATACGAGTTATTTGCTACCTCATAGGGAGGATAGCATCAACATTTGAGACAATGTTATCACATATAAATTTTCATATTGGATTTTAGTTTTTATCAAATTATCAAATCGTTGAAAATGAGCTAAATCAAAGGATCAAGGTTTACAATGGGACCAAAGACTGTGACCAAGAGCTAGTAGAGAAAATTTCCATATTTAGTTAAGCAGATAAGTAAATAGTGTAGCTTCTAAATTTGTCCAAGCAGACAAAATAATGGCGGGACCTCCAAAATTGTACAAGACTCTATTAAAATTAAAGAGGGTTTATTGTTCCACTTCTATTTTATCCACAAAGTCACTTATGAACCTCATATGCCCAAGTCCTTATTAAAAACAAATAAAAAATTTATTATTAATATAAATCTTTTATATTAATATTAATATTTAAATCCAAATTAATATGGTCTTGCCACGAATATCGATAAATATCAAATTGGAGTTTGGAAAAGTCAAAAGGGGAGGTGAATGGTCACTATTTATTTCGCAAATGCAAGTAGCACGAGGGGTAATTTTTTGAGGTGGTGGCAGAATTTAAACCATTTACCACGTGGTAACTTCTTTTGGAGTCTGCTACCAAAAATGGTTCGGAATAAACCATTCCTTTCAAGTTCTGAAACCACTCTCCGTAACAATAAATAATATTATTTTTGCCTAATGCTTAACCTTGTGTTGTAATATTTTCCACTCGGGAAAATGAAAATATTTTTCATATTTTAGAAATCCAAAATCACAAGAAGCAAACCAATAGATGGTTTTTACATAAATGGTTATTGGATTATATTTATAAATATATTAAAGTTGGGAGAAATGAGACATGGTTTTCAGAAACAGTGAATGGTTTTGAGAAATTAGTTTTGAATTTTATTTATGAAATTCAAAAACAAATGCAAAGTAAATGGAGAACCATAGGTAGTAAATTATTTCAATGGGAATATAGAAACATGATTTATAGGTTGAAGAAATATTTGGGAAATATTTTATCAAATTATATTATTCCCAAATTTTTAAAATTGTTATTTCTGAAAATTAATAAGTGGAAGAAATCAATGATTTCTAAATCATTCGCAGAGTTTAGCAGGCAGAAGATTATTTCCAGAATTTAAGTAAAGAGTTGAAGATCAAAACCAACACTTGGCAGGCAAATATTTTTTCCAAATTTGAAGGCACAAAATTAGCACAAGGATCTAGCTGTAAATTCTCAAGATATAAAAATCAGCAAGTGGCAGAGATCAGTTATTAACAAATTCCAATAGTTTTCAACATTTGTGACATCTTGCAACATGTTTCAGATTTGTTTTATTTTTAGAAATATTAATTAGTTTTTCTTCTAGAAGTTAGTAACTGTCATAGAATTGTATTGGTTATAAAAAACCATCATTTTGCAATGTAATAGAGAGAGGGGGAGAAGAAAGACATCTTTGTACTGCAATATTTCCCGTGTTAATTAAAATGAATCAATACAGAAATATTGAGTTTTTTATAGCAAAGATTCATGTGTCAGTGCCTTTTTAGTTTTGTGATTTTCTTATGTGCATTTTTTTACCTTTCTCAATTTTCCTTTAAATGTATTATCTTTAAGTGTTTGATTGGAATTAGATAATTCGAAATTGATATTATATGCTCTGAGCTATAGAAATAAAGTACTCCACCTTTTCATCTAAAAGATTAGCACAAAATTCATTCTTGCTAAATGCTTTGTGTTAATGGAATGTGACTCTCAATTCCTCCACCATACTACAACAAGTTTAAATGATTGTAAAGCATTGACTATCTTTCCTTTGTCATTGATATTCTCCACCATCAATTATTGATCACTTTGGTTAATATTTCATTTTCTTGAATCCATGCCCATTGGTCTTCTCATTAACCCTACCGACCACATCATAAATTTCTTATCTGTATCCATAGATTTTGTAACATCCCCTCCTATCATACCGGCATGATGGAGAGGATCGTGATGCTAAAACCGGGCATCTAGCCCCATGAACTCTTTGTCTAAGCATTCACATAATTGAAAGAACATATGGAAATGTATAATATATGAAAAACACAGCGGAAGTAATATCAATTACACATTCATCATACATTCAAGATATTTATCAAATAAATAATTGCAAGTTAACACAAGAGAATACTTATCTTATAACAAGGTAGTCCCAAGCAACTGGCTATGCAAATGCAACGTTCCACCCAACCATAGGCCAGTTGTGCTTATCAACCTCTTGATACAACTGCCAAACCCGAGCTGGGCATGATTTCTACAAGGAACCAGGGAACAACAGACTCACACATAGCCAAGCATACACCAAAATGAGCCAAGCCAATCTATAATTGGGTTTATCAGGCTGCTAGGAAATGGAAAGGAAGAGTGGCTAAGATAGTGAGCTCAAGCACAGAGCCAGGGGTAACCATACAAGAACTATCTAGCTTTTCACCCACAATACCTACCCACCCAGCACAAGGAAGTATTCTTCTCACTGTTGTACAGTCCCTCAAGCCATACCTTCCCCATCTAGTGCTCTCAGGGTGTGCATAGAAGAGTAGCCAAATCCCTCTCGATCTTCTTGAGAGGTTGTCTCCCCACTAGGTTTATCAAGCCCTCTCTGTCCACTACCACTCCAATCTCTTGCTCACAGATTCAAACCAAAACAGGGATGCACATAACAACAAAAGTATAAGTGTTGGGCATGAAGAAACGTTTTTACAGTGAGATGCCCAAAGATGGGGTTTTCATTAGCTTCAGAAAAACGTGGGAAAGCTTAAAAACAAAATGGCAATTGGGAAACAACCTTGGAGAGCAGAAATCGTTTTCAGAAAAACATCCATGGGCATTCTGGGGCAAAAATGGCCTCCATAACAGTCCCAAATCGTGGCCCTTCTCTCCTAGCTGCTGTACAATGCAAAAATGAGCTGCCAGGCATGGAAAATGCAGGAAAAATGGTGAAAAACGTGATGGGGAAAGGCCCAGTAGTTCCAACTGCGTGAGAGAGGAAAGACTGACTGTTCAGAATAGATTTGGGCACCATTTCGTGGGTGTTTTCTTGCCCAAGGAGACAAAATATGATTTCCCAGGTTGATGGCTTGCCCATGCACGAAATTGGCTGCCATACCTCTTCATTCCCAAGGCATTAACTGCCTCAACCAACTCTTGGAAGAATTAAATGATTGGGTGCATAACCCAAAATGGGTAGTTGGTGGTTTATGGGTTTTCTCATTGACACGTGGATTAACACCATTGGTTCAAGGGTTTGAATAATTTCCCTCCCTATTCCTTATAGAATCATGCCCCCATCTCTTTGTTGCATAACATAGCCAGTTGTGGGTATTTTCATTAAAATTCGTATTTACATGATGTCTTAATTTACATTGTGCATATCTAGCACAAGAACCATAGGCATCTATTTCTTTAATTGCCGATACATAAAACGCTAAATCAATGGTGGGGCCTTGGACTTGAGCTCCTCATCATGATTAAATAACAATATTTACATCATTTACGATTTAATACAAAGGGGGTCAAAATGGGGACATTACAAATTTGGCCATTGTTCTAAAAGCATGAACTGTTGTTGAGTGACCTTTGAACAACAGATTCATAGAGGGATCCACCTCCGGTTGGAAAAGCCAATTTTCAACCTAAATATTGGTTTGAGGTTACCTTGGGAATTTTCTCTAACAGCTGGAGGAAAAATCTGAGTGATAACATTTGTTTTGAAAGAACATCTAACACGTGTTTCAAACACTACATTCAAGCTAGGAAAGTGGGGTAGATATCCCCTCCTCACTTTTTTAGTGGGATTAATGTGTGTACAAAGTTTCTAGACCAAAGTGGAAATTCCTCAAGGTGATACCACTTTTCTCTAGAGCTTCATGTTGAGGACTTAACTCCTACCTTCCCTACCCATATGGAACTTAATATTGACTCACGATTGTTCCCCATGATAGTCAATTGTGAACTAGTAAACTTAGTTAGTATTCCTAGGATATCACATGAGTGATTGCAAGTGAAAAATCCTTGTAGTACTTGAGACAAACATCTAACATCTACCTCAACTCCTTTGGAGGGTATTTTTCAAAGGTGAGTACTTGTGCCTTGGGTTATTGTTGTGTCATGGTTATCATAACTATTTCATTTAGTCCTTTTATTGATTACTAGGACTTCATCTCCACTCCCAGGAATAATTTTTCAGAAGGCCATCTCTACTCAACATTTCACTAAATTGGATAAGAGCCTTAACCACCCTACTCCTATATTTCAAAGACTAGTTTGTTTGTTGTGACTTGAGTTATTTTTGTAGTTGTGTGTTTTGCGATTCATTGTGTCTAACTAGACTCAAGATTGATTGTTAGAGAGTTTTATTTCATTTTTTACCTACACAATTAAAATAGTTCAAAGCGGTTGACCAACCAATCTACCATTCAAGGCAGTTGAAAGGTGGGTCACTAGATATAGAAGGTCCCACTAATTCATAGAGACACTTACACCCACCTGAATCTATTTATAGTGATTCAGAAGATGAAACAATTATGTTTCTTGATAGCCTTGTTGAAGAGAGTACTTATTTCTTAGAATCTTATCAATCCCCTTCAAACATAGACTTTGTTCAGGATACTTTAAATAGAATTGAAGAATTTGATCCACCAAAACTTAATAATATTGATAATCAAACGCTTTCCAACATCAATCCTCCTTTGACAAATCTTAAGAGTTTAGTTGTACTAGCAATGGGTGAATCACCACCTATTGATTTTTTTTCTTAATTTGTCAATAATTTCATTACACCATGTTAGGTCCTAGTGCATCATCCAATTCCCAAGGGTCTAGTTCCAACATGCTTTATGTGGCTACAATTTTTATTAGTGTTCCATCAATACCACATTTTAATGGAACTCTCCCTACCACTAGTGGTCCTCATAATCCTAGTACCCATTCTTATGGAATTCCAATAGTAAGTGCACTAGTTCCACCACATGGTTTCCCTATCACTAGTGCAATCACTGTAAGCACTATAGTGCTTCTTACTAACTTCTTTGATGATCCTAATCCTGAAAGTTGGTCAACTTCAACTTTAGGTATCCCTATTGGTGGGTTAACTCTACCAAAATTTAGTTTTCCCTATGGTTTTGTTGGTCCTTCCAACACTAGCAATAGCTCGGGGGGTTTTAATCATCCTCAAGGAATTCCTAATTTTTGGCATGGTCCTATTTTCGAGGGAAACCCTACATCATGGAAAATTAATGTGCAGAAACCCTTCACATTGGAGAAACAATGTTCTATGGAATTATCCTCCACCTTGGCGAAGTAATATTATAGGGGGTAATCATCCACCATCAAGTGGAAGTATTCCTAGGGGCACTCCTCCTATTGCAAGTGGTTATGTGCCAAGGGACACCCATCCAACTATTAACCCCACTCCACCATTGAATGGATTTTTTTCCAAGCGCAATCATTATCTCTAGGGAACACCTTCTATGTGGGGAAACACTCCACCTTACGAGGCCAATTTTCTTGGGGGAAACACTACTTCTTGTAAGACCCATCAATTCCATGGACAGAACCCCACCTCTTGGGGAAATAAATATCCACCTGTCATGAATACTACTGTGTCAACTCTATTGCGATCGCCATTTTTTTGGAAAATTGAACATATTGAACTTATGTTGGCTAACCAATAATATGATTTTACATATAAATGACTGGCCCACAATTATGACTAAAATCCCATTTGGCATACCCAAGTTTGATGGTCAAGTAGGAGAAGATATTCTACACATGTGACGAATTTCCATCTATGGTTCTCATCCAACTCCTTGGTTGATGATAACATTTGTTTGTATCTATTTCATTGCACCCTCACAGGAAGTGCTACTAAATGGTACAGTTATATTCCTCACAATACTTTTACATATTTCTCATCTTTAGCTATGGTATTCCTTACACATTTTTACTTACCTATATACTTTGAGAGGAGAACATAACATTTGACAGATTCACTCTGAAAAACCACCAATACTGACATTTTTTATCATATTCATGAATGGAAATGATGGCATTTCCTCATCAAACTTAATAGTCCTGATGAATTCATAGAAAACTAAATTGTAAAGTCATTGTTGCCTAGTATTTCCAAAGACTTGGATATGTCAAGGTCCATTACCAAAGAACAACTCATTCAGAGTGCTCAACAAATGGATTTGATCTATTCTCATTCTGGCACACTTTATGAACTTATCCCTCATGCCACTCGACCCATGATGGATCTAGCTAAGCCACCCTCGAGACCACATTTCGATGGTATAATCAATTTTATTTCACATGCTATGATTTATCATATAACCCAATAGATGGGGAAAATGTATGTTTAATGAAGTCAACCTACATCTAGACAGCTTTCACAACAAACCTAAACGCCTACCCAACTTCCAATGTCCTCACAGTCCATTCCATGGACTAAAATGGAAAGGAGAATAAAAATAAGAAAAATTCCAATGCTAATCTTGGGAAATGAGCTATTGAAAAACCCAATCCTCCCATGCGGGGAAATAATAAGACAAGTAAGTTTAAATACCCTTGTAAAATTTGCATGGGTGATTATCCTACTCAACAATGTCCTCAGATGGAACGGTGATGTATGTCCCAATGGGGAGATCAACAATGACCTACCATGTTAACTCAACATTTTCCTCAACAACAACAACAAATGGTTTCTACTAACCTAGTGCCTCCGCTAGGAGGTAATTAGGGCAATCCCCCACCAAGGGGAAATGTCACAAATACGAAAGTTTTCATGTGTGACCATGACATTCATATCCATGCTAGAGATCATACTTACGATGATCCTCCTACTAGATCTATTGATTCTAATCCATCTAAATCATAGCTAAGTGGCCCTCTCACCATATAGAAGCTAGCTATTGACATCATGTCTCATTCTCCCAAGGATGCTTTCAACGTATCACTCATAACCCCAATGCATGAGTTGCTCTATCGTATAGTGTTTTTAAATATTTATCTCAATCATCTTGTGCTATGTCCACATTATAGATCCTTCAAAGTTGAATAATGTAGCAAAAGGCCTTGTTATCCATTACCAGTTTCATTGATCCATCTCATGCTTGTTTGATCACATTTGACGTTGACTAGGCCAAGTCTTGACTTCCTCATTAGATCATGTTCCAAATCAAAGGGTCATCCCATGGCAAGAATATTTTTCAAACTTTCATGGATGAATGGGAGTAAACATGTGTCATGTCATTATGCTATTGGAAGGCTATTAGGTCTCTTGCATTAGTTCCATCAAGCATTATCATGAAATATTTTGATGATCATTCTTTCCAACCTAATGGACTCATGAATGATTGACCAGTTAATTTGGGGGGGGAGACGTGTTGGAAATATTATTAATACTGAGAGGGGGGTGAATCATTATTAAGTGTGGTTTAACCAATTTTCACTTCTACCAAATTCAAATAGTACTTATATTATGTATTCATCATAAACAATGTCATTCATCAACCCATGCATAAGACAACAAACACAAATATTTAACGTGTAAACCCAAATGGGATAAAACCACATAATGATTTCTTATATAATAAAGATTACATTCATAGGAATCACCAACTTCCAAGATTCTCCAGCATTGACTGGAAAGAGGCTCCAACCCCCCGATTTACAGGATTTAACCTGAAGGAAGCACCATATATCTAATTTACGAGCACCAACTGGAAGGAAGCTACAACTCCCTATACTTTCCCTTCCCTACCACCCTGATATAACTGTAGAAGTGATTCTTATTGTCTGCTAATCTGCACACACCTCAAACTTGTTGCATTACTTTTCTTTGCATGCAACTGCTATATGCTCTTCTATATGAAAATGTTGTACTTTATCATCAGTTCTTCTCCTACTTCACGTCTCTACTTCAGTATAGCACACAAGTTCCCATATTTCATATTCTTATGTAATCTACGCGTTGTTCATCATACTATTATGTGTTTGCACAACTGCATATTCATTTGATTTTGTACATCGAGTTCTGTACTTCTCTTTTGTTCTTGCGCATTTGTCTCATATACTATATATAATCCTACGCATCATTTGTTGTACTGCTCTTTTTTTCTTGCGTACTTGGCTCTCTGATAGATCATGTTGTTTTGTATCAACGAGTCATTGATACCCCAATAATTCGAAGCTTTCCAATTCATAATACTATATCTTGTTCATCTTCAAGATTACTTTTCACTCATCAACTTTGTTTCTTATTTATACTCAACTTGTTCAGATAATGTGTCCACAAGTTGTATGATAAAATCCCTTCTTCCTTTGTTCACAATCAAGCTTACTCAAGCATGTGCCACTTGTCTTCATCTGTGTAACTAAGGTATCATGACTTGTGGGTCTTGTGAACACTAGTTCCTTGGCATTATGGGACTTGCACACTTGGGAACCACTACTTGTTGGGTCTTGCACCCTTGAATTACCATTGCTTGGTGGGTCTTACGCACTCCCGAGACTTGCATACATATTTTGATATACTTCTTCAAAGTGGCAAAAGACCTCTTTGACATCAACTTTGAAGTACCATGACTAGATGGGATTAGGTACTTGCGCACATTTTTTTATGTACTTCTTCAAACTAGTACATGGATACTAAGTCCTCTTTGACATCAATGACAACCAAATTTCAACAAGATGGTTACAATTGAAATTGAGGTTATTCCATTCTCCCATTGATTATGATCTTATATTGGGACGAAGTTGGATACATGTTATGAAGACTATCGTATTTTTTTTGTTTTTGAGTCATTCGATTTATTGTTCAAGGAAAAGATTTTATAGTTGACTAGATAGACTATTGCACACCTAACACAAGTTCCCACATCCACTCAAATGTTCCTTTTGTCAGGGATGCATAGAAGGTTGTTAAAGAAATTGGTGTTGGGATGTTTAAAGATACATCTCGCATGGGAAATTTTACCCTTCCTCCACCAATTCCAGTTGTAAAATTTGCTCCAGTAAACACAATAACATATGTTTCTTATATCCCTATGTTTGTTTTCACCATAACCTTTCCAATTAGAGACTTTGTGCATTCACACCCAATCCACTTACAATTTTCATTTTTGGAAAAGGACCAGTGGTTGGGGCACAATCCTTCTGATATTTGTTACTTAGAGAGAAGCTTAACCTTGTCTACTATAGATATGTCTTATAAAAAAATCTAAATAGCCTTAGTAGACCTAGATTGAAATATTCACCCTCAATAGAATTGTGATCAATTTACTTCACTCATATGGGAAGTTACTGTTAGAGTAAATAACGCCCCTAGATCACGTGTTGATGAGTCTAAAGGGTCCAACCACACCTAAAAACACCTCCTAAATCACCTATGAAACAAAACCCTAGTTTTGGGGCACCTTCCTTGATTTGGGGGGGCACATTCCCTGATTTGGGGTTTTTCCCCTGATTTTAGGAGTGTGTCTCAATTAAGACTTAAGTTAGGGTTTTTTCCCTAATTTTAGGAGTGTGTCTCAGTTAAGACTTAAGTTACTCCAATAAACTAAGTCCTAACTGACACCCAACTACCACAAACACTCATTAGCGCCCCGGTAGGTCTAATAGCGCCCTCTTTTGAGTGATTTTAGGAAACTACATGCATTATTCAGTTAACTGAGTGATCAGTGAGTCCCTTTATCAATTAACTCAATCTAGGTGTGCATGCATGACTTATTGGGGTTATTTTCTCTCAGTTAATCCTGACTAGACCTCTTTGCATAGCATGAACCCTATATACATATCATGAAAAATTTGAATTAATCCTTAACCTAATTCAAATTGGTATCCTACATATTGTAACCTCTTTTCATTAATTCATTACTCTGATAATAGAATCACTATCTCTTCTTCTCTTCAAAATTGTTGTGTAATGATTCATATACATTATTGCACAATTGTTCATGATTGATTTAATCATCATATATTGTTATATTTTTCACCTAGATCTATGAATGCTCAAATCTTATATGGCATCAAAGTGAGGGGGTGCTAAACTAGCTAGTGTGCTAGTATTGTTTATCAAGATTTTTTGCAAGTTGAGAAGGGATTTCACAGCTAGGATTTTGCAGCCACCAAAAAAGGATTTTGTAGACACTAAGGAGTATTTTGCAGCCATCAAACAAGGATTTTGTAGCAACCAAAAAAGGCCCTTTGTTGCCTTTTAGAAAAGATATTTTTAAAACCTCTACTTTTTCAAGTTGAAGAAGGATCCTTTGGCTCCACCAGGGAAGCCAGTTTGTTGCATCCATTAAAGAAATTTTGCATCCATCAAAAAAGGTTTTTTGCATACATGGATCTACATTCTTATCAGCTGCTAAAAACCTTCAATTATTTCGAATGGAATCCAATAGCAGAGATCCTCTTAAGAAAGAAGGAGTTGTATCGAATGACCATGGGAAATGTGGTGGAACCATTCTCTCTTGTTGAGAAATCCAAGTATCTTAATCATATGGATAAAGTACATGGGCTGCTATGTTATTTTGTATCTCCTGGCCTACTCTACCATATTCAAGACAAAAAGACTCCAATGAAATATGGACCTCTTTGTCCAAATTATTTGGTACACAAGATGAGATGAGGGGTCATGTTTTAGAGGTGGAGTTAATGAATCTAAGACCAAGTGATTTTTATTTTGTACAAGAGTTATTTTCAAATTTCATATCTATCCTCTTTCAGCTCAAGATATGTAACATTCCCAAAGAAGACACTCAAATGGTACTTACTATCCTTTCTAAATTGGTCCTAATTCAGCACTTTTGTCTCTTCATTTCACTCTACTAGGTTATCACTTGGGGCAGCCTTCACCATGCCTTATCTAGATGTATTTGCATATTCTCTTATTCAATAGTAAGATAATATTTCCTATATGGGCCTACAAAGGTATTAAAATGCTCATTCACTTGCAGCAAATGAGAACAAGCAAAAAGCCACTAAGCATAGGCCCTCATACAAAGGCAAGAAGGAGAAAAAATCCAATATCTTTTATGAAAAAGAAGGGAAGTAGCTTCCATTATGTCCCTACTGCAAAAAAGGACCCCAAAAAGAAGGAAATTTTAGATATAAGATTTTTTTTGAATAAAATGAAGACAAAGTATGCAAGTAAATATCTCCTCCTGAAAGGAGACATGCGCTCATAACAACTTCAACTTCAAAATCAGCCTCTTGGATTCTAGATTTTGAAGCTTCAAATCATATGGCTTAAACTAAGGACATGTTTAAATCCTTGCAGCAATCCTCTGTCCAATTAGTACTCATGGGAGAGAATACTCAAATCAATGTATGTGGAAAAGATAATATTTTACAAAAAGATGTGCAATTTCAAGATGTTTTGCTTGTACCTTCTCTATCTGAAAATCTACCTTCCATCACACACTTGGGACATTATTTAGATACATATCATGATGATATTTCTTCAAAAGAGAGTTTTGGAGACCCAATAATTCAGCCTCATTAGGAAAAACAAACACTAAAAGCAGTCGGTGAACTCTTGGGTGATCATGTCAATACTCGAAGAATTTGTTCTGATTTTTATGCTTCCATTCACACTCTTGAATCCATATAGCCATTGCTTCCTATTCATTTCCATATAATGGCCTCATATTATCCTCAAATCCAAGGGGAAAGCTCTTACAATCCTCATTGGAAGGATACCATGGATGAAAAGAATCAGTCCCTCATGGACAACAAAACGTGGTATTTGGTACCTCTTCCAAAAGAAAGCAAATTGATTCAATGAAATTGGATCTATAAAACCAATATGGAATCCAATGGACTTATTAGCAAGTACATTGAAATATTAGTGGCCAAAGGATTCTCTCGGATGCATGGCATTGATTGCATAGTAACTTTTGATCCATTTGCAAAGATGGATTCACTTCGACTTGTTTTTTCCATAGCAGCTACACAAAAATGGGAGATCCATCACATGGATGTGAAGAGTGCCTTTCTTCATGGGGACCTTGAAGAATGTATATACATGGATAAACCACCAGGTTACATTCAAAACTCATCTTTGGTATGAAAATTAAATAAATCTTGCCATGGATTGAAACAAGCTCCTCGAGCTTGGTATGCAAAAATTGATTCTTTTCTTTTGTCCAAAAATATCTCAATATGTAATTTATATCCACTGTGTGTATATTATTTGAGAACATGGATCTCTCTTAATTATTGTACTCTATGTGGATGATCTCCTCATTAATGGAAGATCCTCTACCTTCATTGCATGGTTCAAATATGCCTTGCATGATAGATTTTTCATGACTGACTTAGGACTGTTACAATTATTCCTTGGACTCCAAATCACCCAATCAGATTTGGGGGTCACCTTAACACGGTCCAAGGATTCCAAAAGAATACTCCATTATGTAAAAGGGACATATAATTATGGGATCCACTATGATGCTACTTTCAATTTTGATTTAGTTGGATGCACATATTGTTGAGTTGATGATGGAATATGCCACAAGTCCACCTCTGGTTACTTCTTCAGTTTGGGATCAGGACCTATTTGTTGGTCAAGTAAAAATCAAGCCACTATTTCTCTATCAACAACAGAAGAGGAGTATAGAGGAGTAGTAAATGTTGCAACACAAGTAATTTTGTTTCAACATATTCTTATTGAGTTTGGGATAGATTTCAGAGACCTACCATCATATTTTGTGACAACCAGGGATCCATTCAGATTTCAAGAGAGCCTGTTCAACACCAACAAACGAGGCACATATATATTCATATGAACTATATCATAGGATTGATCCATTATCATCTCATATATCTACAGTTCTTCCCTTCTTCTGAGAAGATAGCAGACATTTTTACTAAGTCTTTTACAGGGAAGTTATTCATCCAATTGAGAGCTTCCTTGGGAATACAAGAAGTTTTGGAGGAGGATCCTTAAAACATTATTCTCGCATTATTTCTACATTATATTTTATGGGGGGGGGTTTCCCACACGGTTTTTTTTCCTCTTTCCCAATTTATAGAAAATATTTCTATTTTTTGTGCATGAGTACCTAATATGGCTGCAAATTGTCAAGACTCATTTTGTTTCTTAGTTTTTTTACTATTTAGGCTTATGAGGGGTGTTAGAGTAAGTAACCCTCCTATATCATGTGTTTATGATTCTAAAGGGTCCAACTAGACCTAAAAACACCTCCTAAATCACCCATGAGACAAAACCCTAGTTTTGGGGCACCTTCCTTGATTTAGGGGGTGCATTCCCTAATTTGGGGTTTTTCCCTTGATTTTAGGAGTGTGTCTGAGTTAAGACTTAAGTTAATCCACTAAACTAAGTCCTAAATAACACCCAACTACCCCAAACACTCATTAGCGCCCCAGTTGGTCTAGTATCACCCTCTTTTGAGTGATTTTAGGAAACTACATGCATTATTCAGTTAACTGAGTGATTAGTGATTCCCTTTATTAGTTAACTCAATCTAGGAATGCATGCATGAATTATTGGGGTTATTTTATCTCAGTTAACCCTGACTACACCTCTCTGCATAGCATGAACCCTCTATACATAGCATGGACAATTTGAATTGATCCTTAACCTAATTCAAATTGGTATCCTATATATTATTACCTCTTTTCATTAATTCATTACTCTGAAAATACAATCATTGTCTCTTCTTCTCTTCAAAATTAATGTGTAATGATTAATATATATTATTGTACAAATGTTAATGCTTGATTTAATCATCATATCTTGTTAGATTTTTCACCTAGATCTTTGAATGCTCAAATCATATATGGTATCAAAGCAAGGTGATGCTAAACTAGCTAGTGTGCTAGTATTGTTTATCAAGCTTTTTTGCAGGTTGAGAAGGGATTTCACGACCACTAAGGAGGATTTTGAAGCCACCAAACAAGGATTTTTCAGCCACTAAGGAGGATTTTTCAACTATCAAACAAGGATTTTGCAGGCATCAAACACGGCTTTTGGAGCCACCGAAAAAGGACCTTTGTTGCATTTAAAAAAAGAGGCTTTTAAAACCACTACTTTTTCAGGTTGAAGAAGGCTCATTTGGATCCACCAAGGAAGCAAGTTTGTTGCATCCGTTAAAGGAATTTTGCAGCCATCAAGAAAGTTTTTTTCAGACATGGATCTACCTTCTAATCAGCTACTAACACCCTTCAATTATTTTGAATGAAAGCTAAGAGTGGAGATCCTCTTAAGAAAGAAGGGGTTGTACCAAATGACCATGGGAAATGAGGTGGAACCATTTTCTCTTGTTGAGAAATCCAAGTATCTTGACAGGATGAATGAAGCACATGGGATTCTATATTATTAAGTATCTCTTGACCTACTCTACCATATTCAATACAAGAACACCCCCAATGAAATATGGACCTCTTTGTCCAAATTATTTGGTACACAAGACTCGAGATGAGGGGTCACGTTTTAGAGGTGGATTTAATGAATCTAAGACCAAGTGAGTTCAATTTTGTACAAGATTTATTTTCAAATTTCAGATCTATCCTCTTTCAGCTCAATATGTGTAACATCCCCAAAGAAGACACTCAAAGGGTACTTCCTATCCTTTCTAAATTGGGTCCTGAATTCTACACTTTTGTCTCTTCATTTCACTCTATTAGATTAGCAATTGGGGAATCCTTCACCATACCTTCTCTAGATGTGTTTGCAACCTCTCTTATTCAAGAGAAGGATAATATTTCCCATATGGGCCTACAAAGGTCTTGAAATGCTCATGCACTTGCAGCAAATGAGGACAAGCAGAAAGTCATTAAGCATACGCCCCCATACAAAGGAAACACGGACAAAAAATACAAGATATTTTATAACAAAGAAGGGAAGGAGAATCCCTTATGTCCCTACTGCAAAAAGGGATCCCACAAAGAATAAAATTGCAGATATAAGAAATTATTTGAAGAAAATGAAGAGAAAGTATGCAAGTCAAGATCTCCTCTTGAAAGGGGACATGTGCTCATAGCAACTTCAACTTCAAAATCATCCTCTTGGATTCTAGATTCTGAAGCTTCAAATCATGTGGATTCATCCAAGGAAATTTTCACCTCCTCATAGCCATACTCTATCCAAGAAGTACTCATGGGGGAGAATACTCAAATCAAGGTATGTGGAAAAGGTAATATTTTACAAAAAGATAGGCAATGTTGAGTTGTTTTGCTTGTACCTTCTCTATCCAAAAATATACCTTCCATCACACACTCGGGACATTATTTAGATGCATCTTCATATTCAGATACATATTTTTATGATCTTTCTCCAAAAGAGAGTATTGCAGACCCAATAATCCAGCCTCATTGGGAAAAACAAACACTAAAAGAAGTCGGTGAACTAGTGGATGATCCTGCCAATACTCGAAGAATATATTCAAATTTTTATGCCACCACTGACACTCTTGCATCCATATAGACATTGATTCCCATTAATCACTACATAATGGCCTCATCTGATCCTCAAATCCATGGGGAATCCTCCGACAATCCTCATTGGAAGGATGCCATGGATGAAAAGAATCAGTCCCTCATGGACAACAAAACTTGGGATTTGGTACCTCTTCCAAAAGAAGCAAAATGATTCAATTAAACTGGATCTATAAAACCAATATGGAAGCCAATGGAATTATCTGCAAGTACAATGAAATATTGGTGGACAAAGGATTCTCTCATATACATGGCATTGACTACATAGTAACTTTTTCTCTAGTTGCAAAGATGGATTCACTTCAACTTGTTTTTTCCATAGCAGTTACATAAAAATAGGAGATCCATCACATGGATGTGAAGAGTTCCTTTATTCATGGGGACCTTGAATAAGAGATCTACATGGATTAGCCACCAAGGTACATTCAAAACTCATCTTTGGTATGCAAATTAAAGAAATCTTTCCATGGACCGAAACAAGCTCCTTGAGCTTGGTATGCAAAAATAGATTATTTTCTTCTGTCCAAAAATATCTCAAGATGTAATTCAGATCCAAATGTGTATATGCTTCAAGAACACATCTCTCTCTTACTTATTGTACTCTATGTGGATGATCTACTCATTACTGAAAGATCCACTACCTCCATTGCATGGTTCAAATATGCCTTGCATGAAAAAAATTTCATGACTAACTTAGGACTATTACAATTATTTCTTGGACTCCAAATCACCCAATCAGATTTGGGGGTCACCTTAACACAGTATAAGGCTTCCAAAAGAATACTCCATTATGTAAAAGGGACATATAATTATGGGATCCACTATGGTGCTACTTGCAAATTTGATTTAGTTGGATGCACAGATTATTGGGTTGATGATGGAACATACTACAAGTCCACCTATGGTTACTTCTTCAGTTTGGCATAAGGACTTATTTGCTGGTCAAATAAAAAGTAAGCCACTATTGCTCTATAAATAGAAAAATAAGAGTATAGGGGAGTAATAAATGCTGCAACACAAGCCATTTTGTTACAACATATTCTCATTGAGTTTGGGATAGATTTTCAGAGACCTACCATCATATTTTTTGACAACCAAGGAGACATTCATATTTCAAGCGATCATGTTCAACACCAGCATACGAGGCACATAGATATCCATATGCACTATATCATAGGATTGATCCATTATCATCTCATATATCTATAGTTCTTCCCTTCTTATGAGAATATTGCAAACATTTTTACAAAGTCTTTTATTGGGAAGTTATTCATCCAACTCAGAGCTCCTTGGGACTACAAGAAGTTTCGGAGGAGGGTCCTTAAAACACTATTCTCACAATATTTCTACATTCTCTTTTATGGGGGGGTTTTCCCACTGGATTTTTTCCCTCTTTCCCAATTTATAGAGAATATTTCTATTTTTTGTGCATGAGTACCTAATATGGATGCAAATTGTCGGGACTCATTTTTTGTTTCTTAGTTTTTTTCCCAGTTAGGCTTATGGGGGGTGTTAGAGTAAATAAATCTCCTAGATCATGTGTTGATGTGTCTACAGGATCCAACCACACCTAAAAATACCTTCTAAATCACCCATTATACAAAACCCTATTTTTGGGGTGCCTTCCTTGATTTGGGGGGCGCATTTCGTTATTTGGGGTTTTTTCCCTGATTTTAGGAGTGTGTCTCGGTTAATACTTAGGTTACTCCACTAAAATAAGACCTAACTGACACCCAACTACCCTTAACACTCATTAGCACCCTAGTTAGTCTAGTAGAACCCTCTTTTGAGTGATTTTAGGAAACTACATGCATTATTCAGTTAACTAAGTGATCAATGTGTCTGTTTATCAGTTAAGTCAATATAGGAGTACATGCATGACTTATTGGGGTTATTTTCTCTCAGTTGAGCCTAAATATGCCTATTTTCATAGCATGAACCCTCTATACATAGCATGGACAATTCAAATTGATCCTTAACCTGATTCTAATTGGTCTCTTACATATTGTAACTTCTTTTCATTAATTCATTATTGTGATAATACAATCATTGTCTCTTCTTATATTCAAAATTAATGTGTAATGATTCATATATATTATTGCACAATTTTTCATGCTTGATTTAATCATCATATCTTGTTAGCATTTGCACTTAGATTTCTGAATGCTCAAATCTTATAGTTACCCCTCCCAACTCTCATGACTTCTTGAAAAAATGTTTACCTTCAAATGAATATAGTCTTGAGGTCATGACCACCTCTAAAATACCCTAGGATAATATGCATCATAGATCATATTTTCGTCCTGATTTAGAGAAAATGGAGGTAAGCCGAAAATGACTCATTTTTCTTGACAATTATGAATGGTACCAATGTCCCATCCTTACACACAATATTGAAAAGGGAAACATGGAAAATATCTTGAAAACTATTCCCATCCATATATCGGTTAATCCTGGCATTATGGAAAAAATCAATATTGGCACATTTTTTTTCCTGGGGTTATGTTCACAGAGTTCCATGATGTGTTTTCTTGGTCATATGAAGAAATTCCTAGAATTGATCCTATCATTATTGACAATGGGATTAAAAACTATGACAATGTTAAGCACGTTAAACAAAATTTATGGTTTCTCAATCCCAAGAAAGGAGTTTCTTTCAAGGAAGAAGTTTAAAAGTTACTTAAGGTTGGTTTCATTTACCCCATACCCTTAACTGAATGGGTATCTAACCATGTTCCTATTGATAATAAGTAGGGGGACAATTGAGTATCGAATGACTTTAGGGACTTAAACAAATCTTGTCCAAAATACAACTACCCCACTCCCTTTATATATCAGATCATTAATGAATGTGTCGGCAGTGAAATACTGTCTTTAAAGAAGGATGCATTCTTTGGTTACAATCAAATATAATTAGAAGAGGAAGACCAACATAAGACAACTTTTATCTACCTTTGGGGTACTTTTTTGTATAGGAAGATGCCTTTCAGTATTAAAAATGTTGGGGATACATTTCAACGGGCCATATCATATGCTTTTCATGATATAAAGCACATTGTAGAGGTTTATCTGAATGGCTTAGCCGATCACTCTAAAAAATGATTTGATCATCTAGCACATATTCATGTTGTCTTTATCCAATGTTGAAACTATAACATTTGTATCTACCCAACCCACATAAGTGCATATTTTGGATGGTGACTGTTGGGTGTGTGAGCTATTTCAAAGAAAACACCTAATATTTAATTATCGACCGGGGTTGGTAATATTAGAGTTGAGGAAAAGTATATGTGGAGGTAGAATAGAACCTAAGTTTCGGCTTGTCAAACCTTAGAAATATTTAATAAAGAAAATATCGAAAGATCTTTCAAAATGAAAAACCGAGTCAAACTTCAGAAAAACAATAAAAAGACTAATTAAACCTAGTAAGCAAGTAAGTTAGAATAGTATCAAGTCATACTACTCTACTCGATTAAATCAGAAAAGAACGAATACTGATTACAAAGCAAATTACTAACTATGAAAACGAAAACTACTTATCAATTTCAGATCCTAATCTAGGAATTAGGAACAATTATGAAATGATTCAATTTGGCAACATATTACATAAGCAGAAAACTATGTTAATTCAAAGCAAAACTATAAATAGATTCAACAACTATTCAAGACTACACTAAAGCATCTAATCCCATTCTTCTTGGTGTTGTACATCAAAAGTAATAGGAACTAGAGTGAATGTATCATAAAGACTTTCAAATGTAATAGCAAAACAAAATGGAAGTAAATCTAATCTAATTTCTGCAAAAAGATGTAAACTACAAAGAGACCAATTACAATTAAATTTAAACATTATGACCTATCTACTATCCATAAGCAAAATAATATAAAACTAATGAAAATATAGAAGCAAGTAGAAAACTTGATAAAGATATTAGTTTCTGAACTTTATTTGGAAGCAAGTAGAAAACTTGATAAAGATATTAATGTAGAAGCAAGTAGAAAAATTGATAAAGATATTTATTTCTGAACCAAATTCTATTTCAGGAACATCTTCATGATTTGTGTGAATAAGAAACTAATCCTATACTTAATCAAAGAAAACTAGAACATTTGGAGAATGAAATTATTAATTATAATCTAGAATGAATTCTAAGAAAACTAAGAATAAGGCTGATAGATTTTAAAATAGTAACATATTGACAAATTATCTATGAAAGACATAATTCAAAAAAACAATTAAACTATGTTATGGAAAATGAGATGGAAACTAAGAATGATAGCAAAACTTTAATTAAACTTTAGGAGATAGGAAGAAAGGGCCTGATTATAGTTGGAAATACTAATTAGAAGCAAGAAATATTACAGTTAAAAGAGGCTAAGAAACTGGATTTAAAATAAGCATGAAAATAGTGCAGAAAGAATGAAAGTCCAAATGACGATCCGGATGACTGTCTGAATGACAGTCTGGATGAGGAAAAACGAATTAAATTAAGGAAAGAGGTAGTTTTGATGATCTTAACGTCAGCTGGCGAATGCAGATCAACCTACAATGCAAAGAAGTCAGTGAGAAGACTTGTTGAGAAGCTACGATAATAGGAAGCAACATATTCTAATTATTGTTGGAAAGATGAACTATTCCTATTCTAGGCTAAGCAGGGTTAAGATGAAAGATAGAATTAACCTACAGCTATAGAACATAAACTAATGGGACTAATTCTAACTATTAACATAACTTGAAACAGAAACTAATTAAATTCTATTTAATTGCAGGAAACTAGAAAACCAACTATCTAATTACAAAATACTGAAATTAAACTATGAATACTATGCTTTGGTCGAACATGTATTAATTTTGTAAATACAAACTAAGTTAGCAACACAATACAAATTACAGAGAGGAAAGAAATGACATATACAAGAAACAAAATTAATTACATATATAGGAAAATAAACTAGCTATTTGCAGAAAACACAAAAACGAAACCTCCGGTTGATGAGGGCCCTTCCCAACAATCAGAGATGGAAACTAAATCACTTAGTTACTAACATCAGAGCGTCAACGAATTGAAACTTCCATTAACTGGTGAAAATTACACAAAATTTATGCAAAAGTAACTGCTATCTTCTGTCTATTCTCTATGCTATCTAATCCTGATGATCCTCATTTCTCTATACAAAGCAGCTATTTATAAGTTTACAGTGGGAGAGAAGGTTGACATAGTCGACCTCTCTAAAAATATATGTGTTTAAGACTGCAAAATGGCTGTTGGGTGACGTGTGACAGTGCATAGGTCGTCTACCAAGTTTCACGGGGTCGGTTCCTTCATGGGGTTGCTGCAACGTTGATCTTCCTTTGACGTGGGATGAGAAGTGTGTTGGCAGACTGAGCGTGGGCGAATGCCTCCTTCTCGAACATTGGCGTGAACAGGTGTGCGTGATACCAGGCTGAATGAACGAAAAATAGGAACGCTAGAGTTTTGACGTGGGTGAAGAGTGTGCTGTCGATCTCGGCAGGAAGGAAGGCGAATCTTCTAGAACAAGAGCTCAACAACCATATCCACTACGTGGCTAACAGAACCCACGTGCCCATTTCTGTTTTTAATGGCCAGAAATATGCCAACCGTTGATTCTGCGGGCTGAATGTAAGGCTAAATGATGGGCTAGACGCGGCTGAACATTAGCAACATAAACACGCAGTTTGAATGGAATATCGTTTGAAAACCCGCAGCCTATAGATCAAAAATAAATGTCATGCATGTGTGGAAATGTCACTTTAATCATTAATAAATCATAATATAGCGAGATTTGACCAAAATTCATATGATAAACGAATACATGTATACCTGGTCTGTTTGATGGTCTGAATGGCAGAAAGAATAACTTATTATATCAAAAATAGTGAGAATGACGCCATTTAGAGTATATTTAATGATAAAAAATGGTGACAAAATGGACACCAAGATTCTCCCAAATCGGAGATATGCCAGGTCCCACTGAGCAAAATAGAGAGAAATTAGGAAGAAGGTCGAGCTGCGGTAGCAACTGCCTTCGACTTGGAAGAGGAAGATATAGATTTGGCCTAGAGCTTCTTGAATTGGTCCTTTAAGGAATTATACCTCATCCACATGGCAGTATGGGATGTAGTTTTGGCATTAACCAAGCATTCAATGCTTTTTACTTGTGTACGCAGTGCCTTGTTTTCTTCATGAAGCTCAGAAATTGTTTCCACGTAGCTTTGATTCTGGTCTATCAACCGTGCTATCACTTGGTCAACTTATCCATCTCCTGCTGATTTAGAATGGGTTGTTCTTCATGATGTCCAGGGTTATTTGGGGGACTCAACTCTTTTGAAAATATTTCAAGATTAACAGTATGTTCTTTAAGAATTTTGTCTTTGTTGTGTGCAGGAGAACTTTTAGCAACATAGGCTTCACTCATTCGAGTAGATACATTAGCTAATGTGAGGAGGGGTGTTTCAAGGGTATGGTCATCTGACTGGTTGTCTGAATGTAATGGATGAATGTCATTCTAGATGACAGACTGGTCGATGAACTAGTCATGATTTGTTCTCGTGGATTTAGTGGGAACTGAAAAGAGTGGAAGTTCCGAAGTAGGGTCACCAAGGGTAAGTTCAGGAGAAGGTGATGACTGGAAAAAGTTTACATCACCTAAGGGATCCTCATTAAATCGCACACGCTTAGTGTCTCGTTCTGCTTGCGTAGAGGATTGGGTAGGCTCACCAATACCAGATTGGAAAAAATGTTTTCGAGAGGGAGAGGGTTTGATAGTAGACTTCTCAATCAAATGAGGGTTCAGTATTTCAAAAAAAAAACTATCTCGGGTTTTCCCTCTCTCTTCCAACTGGTGAATGATCAGTAGTTTAATGAGACAATGGTGATACAAGCTACCAGAGGGATTAACAATATTCTTCCTAACATGGCTAGACATCTTGTCCAAAATTTTCGGGAAATAAAATGGGAAGCTGAGGGTCTGATTGTTAACAAAATGTGCTAGCAATCTAAAATGGTAGACTTTGAAAACAGTAAACTTACCCTCACAAGTGATCAAATGGATGATGATAGTCAAAGGATCTAAGTATTCCGGCTTGACTCATTCCCTATGGAATCCTTTGGTACATGCAACATGTTGAAAATCGACCTTCAAGGCAAATTCGTGAGCCTTCCGTGGAAGGAAGAGATGTTTGTGCCATCAAGCACCTTCCCTCGGGAGCTTGGTGGCCAATGAGATGGATTCTTCTATCACGGAGAAAGTGAGATGGCCAACTTTGGCCATCTTGCCATCAAAACCCTTAGTGAACAGTAGTGAAATTTCGTGGTCGTGGCCTTGGAGAAGGAAGAGAAACGGACCCCAACCCACTCGCAAAAACACTTCACAACAGGCTTTAAACTCAAAAATGCGGAGGAGGTCCTGGTAGCTGCCATGCTTGTAACGAATTGGCATTGTTGACAGAGGATGGGGGGATGCAAATGGATACAAGAGGTGCCAGAAATTGCAGAGGATGTGGCTCAACAAAAATATGGAGAGTGAACAGACTGAGGTGGAATTCATGCAATTATCAGTTTAAACTAAGGTCTGTTTGAATGTTTGAACGACAGTGGACGAGGACTTAGCATGCTTAAAAGATCGCACTTGTCATTCGAAGATATTGATTCAAGTGCTAGTGTAGAAGTGCGTGAATTCAGTGAATACGCGTGGTTTATAATATATTCAACCATGTCCAAAGCCGAGCTTTGGACAGGTTGAATGTAATTCACGTAATGAAAATAGATTACACGTGAGAGATCATGATTCGATTAATATGGTGGCAGGTCGTACAACAGGATAAGTAAGACCAAATGGCGGTCATGCAATGATTCACAATGATGCATAATCCATTCATTTAATGGAGGCGATATGGATAAGAGAATGAGGCCATGTGTGAAATCAACATTTGATTGATCCCTGTCATAATTAGCCAATTAAAATTATCAATAATATTCAAATTTGGACATCTTGGCATATTAAATAAAGTTGTTATAAGCTATGGTTTCATTCAACACTCCATTCAGAACGTTGTTTATTTGCCTCATTCGTCACCTTGTTCGGATCGGCATTCGACCTGTCATTCAATCCTTCATACAGAATTTTGTCTATATAAGATTTTATTGTTGATGCTGACCGAAGTTGATTTGCAAAGAATTTCTGAAGCTGTTAGTGCACAAAAGATGCTATAAACTTTGCTTTTCTACATCTTTTAGTTGCGTTCCTCTTTTTGTTCTTGATTAGATCAATCTTTCTTCTGCTTTTGCGTTAACCTGAAAATACCTATCATTTTATCAGATATAAATAAAATTTTCATAAATATTCAGAAAGTAAGAACAGTTCTAATCTTCCCCCAAACCAAAAATATGGCGTGTCCTCAAGCCATCAAAGAGAAAATTATTAATATTAAAATTTCAATTGAAAGTCTTACAGATAGCTTCTAAAATACTGTGATAATTTTCATAAGGAAATGAAATATTAACTAATAAATGTAGATGATTCAGATATGTAGATTCATCAAAAAGAATACAACAGTGCTTAAAAGACCATATGAAGAATAATAGTGTAAGAGATGCGAAAAATGCCATAGGAAAACTAGTCATCCATGACTCATTGTAAATATCTCTTGTCATCCAAAGGATATAGATAAGGTTCACCGTAAAGTTTGTGAGATATACTATAATTATGGGCCCCATTTCTACGATAGTCATATCCTAGGTATTGTTTGAATTAGATGACAGGGTCCAAGTCCAACTTACAGCCATTATCTAATGACAGTATAAATAATCGGCCTAAACATGTGTTTGTATACTCAGGTTTTTTTTATGAGCTATGTGAATAGTAATGCATTAACCAAACCTCTTTTACCCGATATTGACCCGCTGCCAGCAGGCCTGTTCAGCACCCCGACGGGTTTATCTTGGTACCATGCAAGCATAGCCCTACTGCTAGCAAGCCTGTTCAGTATCCCGTCGGGTTTACTTGCATTTACCGAGCTTCCTTGTTTAAGATTTTACTTAGCATGGACCCGCTGGTAGCGAGCCTGTTCAGTACCCTAACGGGTTTGCTTCGTACAATGATATTTTTAATAAGGAAGCCGGTTGGCACTAGAGTGTGCTAAGCCTGTTAAACATATAATTCAAATTTTTAGCACTAACCTTATGAGTAACTTTATTTATAATGGCCTAAATTACAGATCATTTCAAAAGATAATAACCTAAATTTGTTCTTTGACTTCTCAGTCTATCTTCTCCATAAAAGGTCAGTAATATTCCCCACAAAATAGAAAATATCAATCACTTTTGGGCTACCTTTTAAAGGTGCTTTAAGAGACAAGTTTTGATAATGAGTCTAGGATGAACTAATGGTCCATAGGTGTAAGATAGTGCTTTTGAAAATCATAGAAATCAAAGTAGGTCTTTAAGCAACTGTTCTAATGATCAATCGGGAATGTACAAGTCTGAATCAAATACCATATACAGAATCATAATAAAAAGTGGTTAAAAGTGATACCAATAATGCTTTAATCCTTTTATTATAAATTTTCAATTTTCAACAATAATTGAAAGAAAAGGAGAAATATAAGTATTTTTAGAGCACTTTCCTTTTCAGATAATATTGCATGAGCTGATTATAGAGATGGGGTTCTTGTAATTAAGCTGCAAAACCACTTGTCAAATGATTCAAATTTTATTCAAAACAAAAACATATGTACAAAGAAAGTTATATAAAATTTTCAAAATTAACGAAAGGAAAAGAGTCTTCCTATTTTAATTGACAAACTTTCATAAGTTGGTCATAAAAATAAATCTCCTGTAAATATGCAATCAATGGTTAGAAATGACTCTTTATTATTGAAAATCAAAAACATATTTACATATATACAAAAGAAGATAACCCAAAATAATTTCAAGGAATAGGAGGAGGAGGAGGAATGACTTCCTCTTCTACCAGCTCCATTTCCTCGTGTTGTAAGGCATTCTGCACAAAATCTTGTTTAGATATTGGTTGATGATAAAGTCTAAGTCTATGTCCATTCACAACAACGGAAATTTGAGAATCATCGATTGTCTTAATTTTAACGGATCCATTATCAAAGGCTGTAACAATTTCATATGGACCCATCCAACGAGTAGTTAATTTACCTTTAAAGTTTTTGTATCTTGAATCAAAAAGTAGTGCCTTGTCTCCAGTTTTGACTTGAAATTAAATAGGTAGGAGAAATTGTTTACCATAAACAAGTTCATAAGGTGTGTGGCCAGTGGTGTTCCTCCAAGTTATTCTAGAAGCCCACAGAGCTTCAGGAAGCCTATCTGCCCAGTCTTTGTGGTGTAACTGAATAGTCTTAGTTAGGATGGCTTCTAATACTTTGTTGGTGGATTCTACCTGACCATTGGCTTGCGGATGGTATGGTGAAGATTTACAATGTCTAATACCATATTTGTTGGTAAGCTCTTTCATTAATTTGGAGGTAAACTGAGATCCTTGATCGGTTACAATTTCCCTGGGTACACCAAATCGGGTAAATATTTCTTCATAAATGAACTGCACCACAGATTTCTTTGTGGCTCGGAATAAAGATTTGGCTTCCACCCATTTGGTGACATAATCCGTGAAGACTAGAATGTACCTTTTCTTACGAGACATAGGGGAAATTGTCCCAACGTTCTGTTTCAGGAAGAGTATTCTTCTTTTTAGGAGGAGAATTACCAGCTACGTGGGAATCCAGTTTTGGAGGTCCTACTATTGTTGTCTCAATCTGTGAGATAACTATGTTTACAGAATTCTAAAAAAGAGCATCTACTTGTGTAGGATCAACAAAATCTACTAAGTTTGGACCACCTACTATTGAAAAAGTAGTGTCTGTGGGTTTTTGGATTAATGGAGGGTTGGGAGGTTCTGAAGTTTTATCCTTTTGTCTTAGTTCAGTCTCAGTATGAGCTTGAGGTCCTTCGAGTGGAATTCCTTTATGAACAAACTGTTCTGATGTCCCTATGTTTTCCCCTAATTGATTTCCAGAAAGGATTTCCTTTGCTTTCCAAGTAGGACTATCCCCGTTAGGTGTCTTCTGATACCTTTCTATTGAGTTAGCAGTTGGGGTGGCACGCCCCCCATATAGGTTAGTAGGAATTTTAGTGGGGATTTTAGTAAGAGAACTAGTTTTAATAAATATACCTTGTGAATCTCTAGACCTATTCATGAAAACAAACTATGACTGAAATAAACTCTAACTGCATCACTACTATTGCTGGGTTTTAGGGATGCCTGTTATAATAGATGCGCAGGTTCTTACCTCTCGTCTTACCGCTCACCCGCCACCAGCCTACTTTTAAGTTTCAAAGAGAGAAAAATTCAAATCTATCCCTAAGTTTTAAGAGAAGGTTCTATCTATCTACAACTGAATTCTACCTGTCTATCTACAAATCCCCGACAACGGTGCCAAAATGTTGGGTGTGTGAGCTATCTCAAAGAAAATACCTAATATTTAATTATCGACCAGGGTTGGTAATCTTAAAGTTGAGGCAAAGTATATGCGGAGGTAGAATGACACCTAAGTTTCAGCTTGTCAGACCTTAGAAATATTTAATAAAGAAAAGATCAAAAGATCTTTCAAAATGACAAACCGAGTCAAACTTCAGAAAAACAATAAAAAGACTAATTAAACCTAGTAAGCAAGTACGTTAGAATAGTATCAATTCATACTACTCTACTCTATGATTAAATAAGAAAAGAATGAATACTGATTACAAAGCAAATTACTAACTATGAAAACAAAAACTACTTATCAATTTCAGATCCTAATCTAGGAATTAGGAATAATTATGAAATGATTCAATTTGGCAACATATTACGTAAGCAAAAAACTATGTTATTTCAAAGCAAAACTATAAATATATTCAACAACTATTCAAGACTACACTAAATCATCTAATCCCATTCTCCTTGGTGTTGTACATCAAAAGTAATAGGAACTGGAGTGAATATATCGTAATGACTTTCAAATGTAATAGCAAAACAAAATGGAAGTAAATCTAATTTAATTTCTACAAAAAGATGTAAACTACAAAGAGACCAATTACAATTAACTTTAAACATTATGACCTATCTACTATCCATAAGAAAAATAATATAAAACTAATGAAAATCTAGAAGCAAGTAGAAAACTTGATAAAGATATTTATTTCTGAACCAAATTCTATTTCAGGAACATCTTCATGATTCGTGTGAATAAGAAACTAATCCTATACTTAATCAAAGAAAACTAGAACATTTGGAGAATGAAATTATTAATTCTAATCTAGAATGAATTCTAAGAAAACTAAGAATAAGGCTGATAGATTTTAAAACAGTAACATATTGACAAATTATCTATGAAAGACATAATTCAGAAAAAAAAAATTAAACTACGTTAAGGAAAATGAGATGAAAACTAAGAATGATAGCAAAACTTTAATTGAACTTTAGGAGATAGGAAGAAAGGGCCTAATTATAGTTGGAAATACTAATTAGAAGCAAGAAAGATTACATTTAAAAGAGGCTAAGAATCTGGATTTAAAATAAGCATGAAAATAATGCAGAAAGAATGAAAGTCCGATGACGATCCGGATGACTGTTCGAATGACAGTCCGGATGATGTTCTGGATGAGGAAAAATGAATTAAACTAAGGAAAGAGGTAGTTTTGATGATATTAACATCAGCAGGCGAATGCAGAAGAGCCTACAATGCAAAGAAGTCAGTGAGAATACTTGTTGAGAAGCTACAATAATAGGAAGCAACCTATTCTAATTATTGTTGGAAAGATCAACTATTCCTATTCTAGGCTAAGCAGGGTTAAGATGAAAGATAGAATTAACCTACAGCTACAGAACAGAAACTAATGGGACTAATTCTATCTATTAACAGAACTTGAAAAGAAACTAATTAAGTTCTATTTAATTGCAGGAAACAAGAAAACCAACTATCTAATTACAAAAAATTGAAATTAAACTATGAATACTATGATTTGGTCGACCATGTATTAATTCTGTAAATACAAACTAAGTTAGTAGCACAATACAAATTACAGAGAGGAAAGAAATGACATATACAGGAAACAAAATTAATTACATATACAGGAAAATAAACTAGCTATTTGCATAAAAGAAAATGCAGAAAACACAAAAACGAAACCTCCAGTTGATGAGGACCCTTTCCAACAATCAGAGATGGAAACTAAATCACTTAGTTACTAACAACAGATCATCAATGAACTGAAACTTCCATTAACTGGTGAAAATTACACAATATTTATGCAAAAGTAATTGAGCGTGGGAGAACGGCTCCTTCTCGAACATTGGCGTGAACAGGCATGCGTGATACCAGGCTGAACGAACGAAAAATAGGAACACTGGAGTGTTGACATGGGCGAAAAGTGTGTTGTCGAGCTCGACAGGTAGGAAGGTGAATCTTCTAGAACAAGAGCTCACCAACCATATCCACTACTTGGCTAACAAAACCCACGTGTCTGTTTCTGTCTTTAATGGCCAGAAATATGCCAACCATTGATTCCATGGGATGAACGCAAGGCTGAATGGCGGGCTGGATGTGGCTGAACATTAGCAACATAAACACGCAGTATGAATGGAATATCGTTTGAAAAATAGCAGCTTGTAGATCAAAACTAAATGCCATGCATGTCTGGAAATGTCACTTTAATCATTAATAAATCATAATATAGCGAGATTTAACCAAAATTCATATGATAAACGAATACATGCATACCTGGTGTGTTTGATGGTCTAAATGGTGGAAATAATAACTTATTATATAAAAAATAGTGAGAATGACGCCATTCAGAGTAGATTTAATGATAAAAAATGGTGACAAAATGGACACCAATAGTCACTAGGAGATTACTTGGTTTCATTATATCCAAGTATGGGATCATGATTGATTCTTTCAATGTTGAGATGATAGTTCCATTTCCTCCCCCACATACAATCATACAAATTCAAATTTTACAAGGGAAAGCTAACTTCCTACAACAATTCATTGCTAATTATGAAAAAAAATTGAAAGGTTTCATCCATCTCTTAAAAAATGACATGCCTTTTATATAGGATAACCAAGCTTGGCATTCTTTCGATGCCTTAAAAAACACCTTAGTGTTGACCCCATTACTAAGTCCTCTAGACTATAGTAGACAATTTTTTATGTATATAGATACAATTAAATTAAACATAGGAATGTTCTTGGTTCAAGAGTATTATTTACTCAAAGGAAATATAATTTATCACCTCGATAAGAGTCTTGTTGGCCTTGAATATCTCTATTCCCATGTCAAGAAGTTGGATTTGGAAGTTGTGCATGTTGTCTAGTGATTTATACATTAGATACTTCCTCGTAAAACCACCATATTGGAATATACTAATCCCAAGACACATCTATTAACTCGACACATCATTGGGTGCAAATATTCAAAATGGATAGTTTTATTACAAGAATTTGATTTATAATTTGTCAATTCCAAATCCAAGAAGTCATTAGTCTTCACCAAAATAATGTTTGAACTCTCGTGGAACATTGAGGAAACTATAGTTGTTGAATCCTTGCTAGATGAACACTTGTTCCACATTGCTTCATCTAATCCCTAGTTTGGAAACACTTTGTTAGTGATTTGAATCTCACTTATCTCACGATGAGCACCATCATATTCAACATCAAGCTAGGAGTTACCTTTAGGGATACTCCTTACCATTGAGGAATCGATTTAATCTTGTGATGATGTTTAATTCATGAGGAAGCTTAAAAGGTTATGAATGATTTCCATGCTCTAGAGCATGTGGCAATCATCTTTCTAGGTTTTCCACAATACAAAAAAAAAAAATTGCATTATTTCTATCCTACTATATTCAAATATTGAATCCATGCATTCAATAAATTCCATCTTTTTCAAATACTTAACAAGAAAATTTGTGCACATTCTACTCCATCTCACCCTATCTTGACTATCGTCCCTTTGGAAAAATGGTAGTCAATTTCATGACATGCAATCCTGCATCATCCAATGGGAACCACTACATCATTGTGGTTTTTTATTACTTCATCATGTGGGATAAAGATATGTTGAAATTCACTAATGATGGTACTACAACAACCTCTTTTATCTTCAATCACATCATCAATATATTTGGTGTACCTAAAGAGATCGTTACTGATAGTAGATCTCATTTTTGGAGTAAAACAATGAAGGCAATTACTACCAAGTTAGGAATTTGGAAAGAATACTCCTCGCCTAACTACCCTCAGTGTAATGGTCAAGTAGAATCCATCAATAAGGTTTTGAAGACTATGATGTAGAGGATAATTAACAAGAACAAATCCAATTGTAATCTTACGCTATTTTATGCTCTTTGGGCATATGGAAATTCTATGAAGACTGTAATTGGTTTCACTCATTTCCAATTGGTATGTGGAGTTCAAATAGTACTACTAATTGAGTGTGAGATTCCCTCATTAAAACTCACCATTGAAATCCTCCCCAAAAATTCTATTAAAGAATAACATCTCCTCTATTTGCAATGTCTTGACGAAAATCATTGAGAATTTTCCCTTACCAATGAAGTTCATAAGAAACAAGTCAAAATCCAATATGACAAAAGTGTTTTTCCTGATGTATTCTCAGAAGGATACTTGGTTTTAAGTTTATGAACGATACCCTAAAAAACTCGGGGATAGAAAAGTTGAACCCATGTGGCATGGCCCCTTCATTGTCAAAAGAATGCTACAAAGGGGAGCTTATGAGTTAGTTGACTATGCTAGAAACTTGCTCACAGTGACCCAAAATGGGATCGATTTGAAAAAATACTTTGTGTAGGCATTGTTGCCTCTCACTTTACACTTTTTGTACTTTAGTTACTTTTCTTTGGTAAATAGTTTTTTAGCAATGATATTATATTGATTGGTCTTTTGTGGCAGATTCCATCATATACTTTCACCTATTTAGGATTTTCAAACAACATCAGCTATAGTACCCTGAACATTTCTTCGACCGTGTGGGCGATATTTTCACCCACCAACCAACTCATGAGTTCAAGAGGCACTTTTCTTCATCATGTGACCAACAATGTTGCTAAATATAGTGCAGTCATCAAGATTATTCCAGAAGCCATTACTATTAGAATTCTTCATATCATCATCAAACTAGACTCTCAATTGGTTGTCTCAATTAAATAATGTTTATCATGTTCAAGATCCTACGCTATTTCAATAGTATTTATGAGTATTTTTTCCAAAATGTTTGTTTTAATTTATTGATTATATTCATGTTTGAAGATGATTCAATGAATTGGATGATCTAGCTAATTATGTGCTCGATTGGCATATATATCATTCAAAAATACAATAGAAGAAAGCATGCACAATACAATCATGAAACGTAAGTGCATACACCATTTAAAAATCACATAAGTAAAATTTGAAAACATATGGTCCACACAATCATTTAAATACTAACATACATAACGTTTGAAAAAACAAAATCATAATAGGTACCTCACGGATTCTTCTCTAATGAATTATAAGATTGGTGAGACTCATGATAACATATCAATGTTGTGTCCACTTGTCATAGTAAGTGCCCAAATGATGTGTGTACTCCCACCACATGTCACTATATCTATCAGGGTACATCCTCAACCTGAGTCATTAGGATACACATGGTCAGTCCCTTGAGATTCCTATGGACATATCAAAGGTCCGTGACAACCACAGCTTCATCCTCAGGATTTCCATCCTCTATTATTACTTAACAATGAGTCGGGTGCACTGGTACAACATCTGTGTCATCCAAACCATAAATATTGTTAGTCACATTGCACATCACAAAATAAATTTCATTTTCCTTCTTTTTACTTCTTTAGAACACATTTGTTCATAAAAAAACCAAAATCATTTAAATATTTCAAAAAACCATAAAAACACAAAGGTTCGATGAAATGTATGTTCTCACTAAAACCACCCCACTAAGTCCCTAGGGATATTTTAAGGTCTAGATCCTATCGATAACCCATTCCGGCATAAGGATAATCCTCGATGACCACAATATGGTCATCCCACTAATCCATGAAATCCTAGTTGAAAGTGTTCATCAACAATCCACCTCCTAGGTGGACCATCATATCAGCCCATCTTTTCATCCTCACACTCCTCATCTCACCAAGTGGGGTCATAACCCTCAGTCTAATAGAAGTAACCCTCTCTAGAAAGAAACTATATAGGATCAAACACTATCTTAACTATTTTTCCTCACCAATCCTACCCTTTTCCAATTGTTCCTTCATACTGATTACCATACTAGTACAACAATCGAAATCATGTGGCTCTAGAAACTCTAGTGCATATTGTACATGGTCCCTTGAATCCAAATGCATAGCATTAGATCTCAATTCCCAAGCTATGGTAAACATAATTTTTATTCAAAGGGAGATATACCACCTCTTTGATGGGAAACTATTTTCTACTCTTTCTAGCTCCTCATTGTTAACGAGCAATAATATAATCATCTAAAGTGCCTCGAGAACTTCCCTAATCTCCTCCTTCGAGAAACATATGCTCTTCCCGATGGGAGAAACTTGTGATGAAATAAATGTCCTCTACTTCTAGATGGATTGTTTTTCACCTACTCAAAACACTTGGTCCTCGGGATCACAACACTTTATCATTTTCTGAAGCAATAGGTTTTGACTTTACATATTTTGGCACCTAAACAACTTTAGTAAACCATAGTTTTGTAAGGCATCAATAGTGCCTAGATCACCTAATGTTACATTATCAACAACTTCATGATCTCTTTCCTTCTATTCAATTATATTGAATCATATGCAAAACATCATCATTAAAATTCATTAGTACAACCTTTTAAAAATAGAAGAAAAAAATTGAGTTTGTTGCTTCATTTGGCCCTTTTCATGCCCGGTCATTATTTTTCAAAGGACAGGTGCGATCAGTGCCTTTTGGTCTTCCTTTTGGACTTGAAAAGCACCACTGTGCAGAAAACATTTTGGTGGGATGTTCCCACTAGGAAAAACTCAGAGGTTTTTACAATAAATGAATAGAAGAGAAAGAACATGAGGCCAAGAGTTACCTAGTACTGACAGATATGAATTTTTTTTATTGATGATCCTCTAATCAAAGCTTGAATTTTTTGATTGACAATCGTTTTCTCCACGCAAGGTAAAAATTCCAAGGTAAAATCATAAAAAGAAGCATGAAACACATTATTTTAACCCCTTTTTACTATTTTCAATCTCTAAAAATACCTAGTGGTATATCTTTTCGGGTAAAAACATTTCCCACACTCATTTATTTCTTTATCGTTGGATTCTAGGATGTATTTTAGCCACATTTTCTAATCATAAAAAATCAATGTGATTGACTATTACTACAGGATTGACAACACAAATACATTTCCACATCTTGACTCAAGGTGAACATTTTCTCAACTGGCATATAGTGATCAATGAAACCTTCATTTTGCATTTGTTACCTGATATCCAATTGACCTTATCCCTTAGGGACGGTATTGTCATATTGTGGCATTTTACCATCTCTACCTACTACTAGCATTGTAATATGTTTGGTAGGGCTTATCTTCCATGGGTAGTTATACATAACACCTAATTTGTCTTTCAATGCCCATGTTGAGTCTTGAGTAGGCCTAGGAACTCTTTTTATTAGTCCCACCGTGGCTCTAAATTAGAAAACTCAAATTTTCCTCTTCTTATCTTTTGGCCATTTCCTAAGGGTATCCCACTTGGTTATCGATTTTTCATTATGCATTTGTTTACATACTTTCTTGTGCATATTTTCCTACTGCTTCTCTACTTATTTTATTTTCCTCCTTTCTATTTGCAGTCACTTTTTTCCACTTGTACAAAAATAGCCTAGGAAACATCCTTACAAGTGTACATAACTATCCTAGTACCTTTTTTTCAACTTCTTTTTGCATATGCCTATCTTGCACCCTTGTAATGTAGGCACATTCCCTTGAGACACTCGTTGCCTCCATTGTACACTAGTATTGTTTATTCTTTTTCAAGCTTTTATAAAAATGAAAAAGAAAAAAACATCAAAAAATATAAAAAGACAAAAAGTGGGGGAAAGGGTAAAATTTTGTATCACATCACAAAGTTGAAATAGAAACAGTCAATCCTTGTCACCCTTGAAAACAACACATGTTTGTGTAAGTAACATTCAGTTGGGTTTATAGCATTTACCTTAGGAAACTGTACCCTGATTATGAATTCTACTCCTTTGATTTATTATCATTCCATTCACTATGTAGTACTCATCAAAGCATCTGGTGTTGATGTATTTCATTAGTATGTTATTTCTTGTGTCATGTGTCACCCGGTTCACTATGTGTCATGTTGTATGTTGAAGGGAATTTTGTTACAATGATTTGTGTTAGTCATTCCTCTTATATTCTTGACCAATCATGTCGACCTTCCCAGTGTTAAAAAATAGTATTCAGTGGTTGTTCTTCTCATCTCTAGTCCCACCAAATCAAATCAAAATATTGATTTTTGTTTTGCTTCATTTGATTTGGGATTCCTTAATGTCCTCCTTCCAATGGATCCCTTCCTATCAACACCAAATATATTTCTAGGAAGATGGTATGGGAACCCTAACAATACCTTAAAACTTGCAATCATTAGTGGAAGGTTTCCTTGCAATCAATAGTAGGCATACATCAATGACCCCTGCTCAGATGATTCTACAAGTGTTTGACATCAGTTCCTTTATTCACACTTTCTAGATTGTAATTTGTACCTTGGGGCCCATTTTCATTATCAGTGGATTCCTTGCATTTGGGAATGATATACATCAATGACCAATGACCAGAGGGTGTTATACCATGCTCAACTTCATATCATTATTCACATGATGTAGAGCCGTACTTTAATAGAGTTTTGTATTAAAGACCTTACGAACAACAACATCATCCCTCTTCGATGCTAACTACTTGAGTTACACAATATTGTAATGCCATGTTATAAGTACTTTGAATACTACCATGTTTAGCTCTCCTCGTAGTGATAGTTTTCATTATGATGTACATTTTCACATGGATCCACTATGTATTTTTTGTGGCTATGCTTGTTTACTGATAAGCATGGGTATACCCACCTTAGGAAATATTTTTTATATATGAGATCTTGTATTTTGGACAAACGACAGTAATAAGGTAAAAATCCATCTTCCTTCTTTTGAAAATTTTTCTTTGCATTCATGTTAGATCTAGGGAATAGTATAGTAGTTACTTTCTTTATCTGTCTGTGAGCCTAACCCACTCACCAAGGAAGGCACTTAGCGCATTAGCTCTATGACACTTTCCCTCACATCAATTAAGAACCATTATCCCCACCGATTGAAAGAATGGTTATTAACAAAATCAACTATAACGACCAAAGGGGATTGATGACCTAGGTGGGTATCGGTGGCCACCCACCTCTTCCACTGACTCACAATGATTCTCCATATCCATGCAAATTTTCTATGTTTTCTTGGGTACCAAAATTCCATGTCTGTTTTGAGGACCTAAAGGATCTTTGAATGGTAAAACAAAAAACTATTCCTATCGAAATTTTTTCTTCTCTTCGATATCTTTCCAATAGAATATTGTGTGCCCCAAACGGAGTTTGTATGTGAAATTTATTCCCTTGGGAAGTTGATGTGTCAACTAGACTCATCAGGGTTCATGTTCCTTTTGTTGCTTCATCTCCTAGGGTTAGGTTTTTGTACCTTTAGGATTTATTTTCCTCTTAGGATTTCACTCTTTATGCTAAAAAGGAACTTTGTCCTCCTGTAATAAAAATCTTCCGAATGAGCACAAGCGACACATCTCTCGTCAAAGATGAGCTACCACTATTCTAGCTAGTTGTTGTTGAGGTATTGTAACTTCAAAGAATATTATAATTGTACTTTATTATTCCGGAGATGTTTCATTCCTCCGTAAAGATCGTATTGTATATCCGGAGATGTTTATTCCTCCGTCGGAATGTGGTAACTCGGGTTATTAGACTTCCCTAGTGGAGGTCGGCCCTGTATGTGTTATGTGGGTCAAAGGGTTATTAGACCACCCTAGAGGGGTCGGCCTAGTAAGTTGTAGTGGGGTATTTAACCCATTGGTTAAATACGAGCCTACATGTACTTATGTAAAAGATATGTCAGAGTAGTGTATAAATAGAGGAGGTGTATTCCTCATTTGATACACTCACACACTTGAGAGAGGCGCACTTGTGGAGGAGAGGTCTACTATGGTGGAGGAAGAGATCATGTATTTGTTTTGCATCTTTGTATATTGCTGGTCATCTATATTGAGGAAGCTTTACTGGGTTTTCTACCCCATGAGGGTTTCCCAGGATAAATCTGTGTCTCTTGTGTTTATGCTATGCTTGTTGTTTCTTCAGTGATCCTGTATATGCTATTATTGTGAAATGGAATGTAATGCTGCTATTTTCTGTCTTAGCATATTAAATTTTAACATGGTATCAGAGCTAACCTGAAGGAAGACAAGGTATGGCACTTATGACACTTGCTTTACTTACGACAATTTGAAGGTTAGGGTTTTACATAGCAAAAACCAGTCATCGTGGAACTTTCGCTATAAATCCATTTCTGCGAAGGTTCAGGGTCTGAAAAGTTTACCCTGAAAATTTTACCCTTAGGGTCGAAGATAACATCCTTAGGTACCTTGTGTCCAAAGGGAACCCTCAGATTCGTTGTAATTTATGAGTTATGATCAGTACAAGTTAGGGTTTCTGCCTCTTCCAGATCTCAGTCAAAATCAGGTGACCTTGGAAAAAAGGTCATAACTTGGGCTATGAAGCTCCAAATGAAATTTCGTAAAAAGTGACAGGTAGTACACAGACTGCACTATCTCAGGAAACGTTTTCAGAGGCCGAAGGTGAACCAGTGACACGTGGCACTCCATACAAGTTCACTCTCCTATTTTATCCCATAAACAGGTCACGTTGCGACACTTGGCATAACTCTCTCTCAGAGAGTCCAATTGAGGTCAGACCTGTCAAGATAGAAAGATAACAGGGCGAGCTATCTCAGAAAATGTTTTCAGAGGCCGAAGTTCAAACAGTGACACGTGGCATGCCGTACAAGTTCGCTCTACTGTTTTATCCCATAAACAGGTCACGTTACGACACTTGGCATAACTCTCTCTCAGAAAATCCAATTGAGGTCAGACCTGTCAGGATGGAAAGATAACAGGTCAGGCTACTGCAGAAAAAGTTTTCAGACCCTGTGGAGCAAAAATTTCAGAGTTATAGCAGAAACAATCAGGTGCATATTTCTGTCAAAACAGAATTATTTTTGGAGCACCTTTACTCATGGCTTCCGGAATTTAGGGTTTCGGAGAAAGTTGGAATTTTTGAAGTCTGTAACCACAGCTGGAAGCTCCTCAGAAAAATAAGAGTTTAGAGCCTTGGATCGAACCTTTTGATTGGACAGAAGGGTGGACTTCATCAAACCCTAGTTCGGGTTCCTCTCCAGAAGATCCAGAAGTTTCGAAGGCAATTTTGAGGGGTCAAATTTTGGAGATTTCAAAATTGAAGAATGCTAGGTTGATCAGCTCAGCAAGACACATTCTTCCATCCATTCAGAAGTGTGAAATTCAAAGATTGAATTTTTAGGGTTTCTCTAGCAAACCCTAATCAAGCTCCAGATCAAGTTTTAGGGGGAGTTGAGGCTAAGGCCTTACATAAGAAGACTACAAAAAGTATCAACAGGTATGACTTAAGGAGGTTCAGGTATGCCTTGAAATATGATTCTTGATTAAGTTCATAATGTGTTTGTCTTCATGTTATTTATTAGTACAATCTTGATTAATGTTATTAATTGTCTTATCACCCTAGTAACAATATGAATGCATGTGAATGATCGAAGACATTCATTGATTAGGGCTATATGATTGTACTTATGCATTATGGTGTTGTGTGAGGTTGATGTTGTCTACTAACAAGACACAGGTACATCACAAAAGACAAATCAAGTTCCATGACCATGACAACATGAAGACAAAGACTCACGAGGTATGTATGACTTTGTTATATTATGTTTAACCTACGAGACATGCAGGTTCTAGCTCGGGATCTCTAAATCATTGACGAGATTGTTAGGTATGTTGTACATAACTAAGCAGGTATACTAATCCAGGTATGTTTTCCTATATCATGTTAGAATCTTACCTTGTGTAAGTATACTTGGTATGATTGGTTAGTAATCAAGGGTTTATGCATATTATGTCTCTTATCTTGGTTGATGATTTAACTAACTAGATCAAACAAGAATATGCATGAGTAAAAGAAGACTTCCTTGAAACCCTGAATACTAATGATCATGACTGTACATATTCAAGATTATTTAGAATTAGAATGTTTTGATAATATTGAGAATATACTAATGAATGTATGTTTGTGTATGAGATCATGAGGATGACACTAGTGTACACTTGAGCATGCATAGTGGTACAGAATGAATAGAAGTTCAGAAGACATACAGAAGATCAAGCAGGAGGCAACCACACAAACATAAAAGATAAGTATTTGAGTTGTTATTAGAAATAGTAAATGATATTGCTTGTATGCATATTTGTATTCCTAGAATATATCATGCTGAGTGTAAACATTCATAAAGCATTGAACAATATACTACTAATATGCATATGATTGGTAAGTTGGACAAACATTCCATTGTTGCTTGTCTAGAATGAAACCTCTTTGCTGACATGCTGAGAGCTATGCACACTCTCGATAGTATGTTCTGGTAGAGATGGAAGGCATCTAGATAGCCACTGTATGCATACAGGATATGGGAAAGTGTTGTGCCAAAGTATTGGTCAAAATAGTTGCATAACTATGTAAATTACATCTGTATGCATAATAGGTTATCATGTCAATATGATTTGATGATTATGAAGTATTAATAATCATGTACTTAATTTTGATTTGTAGGAAAGATCATGATGAATGATGAACTCTGATCAAGCGATGGATGTTCAATAAAAGATTTACAAATCAAACACACTATAGAAAGATTGTGGTTAAGAGATTCTCTTAGAAAGAGGAAGAGAATCATGATGAGATGTTTTGCTCCAAGGGACTAGATAAGACCATTCTCTTAATAATGTAATCAGGTTCTGTATGGGTTCCCAGGATCGGTAGTCAATTGATGAGCTTAATGATCATCATGGGTGATGTGGATCTCAACCTTTGCTACAAGGTTGAATATGGGTTCTATACACATATGAAATGGATGCAAGAAGGAACTCACCACAGAGTTCGAATGATTTTGAGGCTCATATTAGTAGACCCATCTGATGAGAGATGGCACAGATAGATATGCAGAAGATCACTCAATGCTGAGTGTGAATAATGGACAATTGACAGCTTCATGACAAAGCTTGGGATTTACCATAAGTAAAGTTGTTCCTAACCTTTACCTTAAGATTGTGGATGATGAACCTATCATACCATTATTGTATGACGATGATCTCCTCCTGACAATGAATGAGAAACAGGTCATGAAAATGGCTGCAGAAATGAAAATGAAAGATCTCGGATTAATGCACTACTTCTTAGGTCTAGAAGTATGGCAAGATCCAAAAGGAATCTTTTAAATCAAGGTAAGTATGCTATGAAGTTTCTAAAAAGATTTGATATGTTGGAGTATAAAGCCATGGCCACTCCCATGGACTCCAACTTGAAGTTGTTAGTTAATGACTCATCGTATTTAGTGGACCTAACCCTATATAGACAAATCATTGGGTCATACTAGGCCAGATATATGCTTTGCTGCAAATACCCTAAGTCAGTATCTAGTAGAACCTAGAAAGGTTCACTTAATAGCTACAAAGCTTGCAGTGAGGTACCTAAAAGGTACATTAGATTTTTTGGTCTATATTATCTTGGAGGTCATGAACTCCGTTTACATGGTTACTCAGATTCTGATTGGGAAGGAAGTGTCTTAGACAGAAAGAGTACATCAGGTGGATGTTATAGTCTTGAATCTGCCATGATCTCATGGTTCAGCAAGAAACAATCCAGTGTGGCTCTCAGTATTGCTGAAGCAGAATATATGGCTGTCTGCTCTGCCAGCTGTGAAGCAGTGTGGCTTCAAAAGCTATTATATGGAGTGTTTGACTTAGAAATGGATCCCACTGTGATTACGAGTGACAATCAAAGCTGCTTTAAGATGACTGAAAATCCTGTGTTCCACGATAAGTCAAAACACATAGAGATCCGATACTTCTATATACGAGATATGGTGCAAAGAGGACCTATCAAGCTCGTATATATAAGCACTGAGGATCAGATTGCTGATATCTTGACTAAACCTCTGTCTCGAGTGAAGTTTGAATACTTTCGAGACAAGCTTGGTATAGTTCAAAAGAACTCTCCTCGAAAGGGGGAGTAGCATAGTATCTGATAACAAGTCTGTCTCATCAATGATGAGGTTACCTATTTACTGCACTTAGTTACTTAGAATTATTTAGATTTAGGACTCTTATATTCTTTCTTTTGATGATAGATGTATACATGCTTTTGATGTTAGTTTTTGATGATAGATGTATACATGCTTTTGATATACATGTTTTGATGATGATGACGCATGTTGTGGTTATACATGTTTTGATGATGATGACACATGTTGTGGTTATACATGTTTTGATGATGATGACACATGTTGTGGTTATACATGTTTTGATGATGATGAGACATGTTGTGGTTATACATGTTTTGATGATGATGACACATGTTGTGGTTATACATGTTTTGATGATGATGATACATGTTGTGGTTATACATGTTTTGATCATGATGACACATGTTGTGGTTATACATGTTTTGATGATGATGATACATGTTGTGGTTATACATGTTTTGATAATGATGACACATGTTGTGGTTATACATGTTTTGATGATGATGATACATGTTGTGGTTATACATGTTTTGATGATGATGATACATGTTTTGTTATACATGTTGTGAAGGGATTGGATCATTCCTGGACTTCAGTCCTAAAGAAGAGTCGTAGACGTATGTCTTCGAAAATGAAGTTCTTGATGAACATGTGAAGGGATTGGATCATTCCTGGACTTCAGTCCTAAAGAAGAGCCGTAGACGTATGTCTTCGAAAATGAAGTTCTTGATGAACATGTGAAGGGATTGGATCATTCCTGGACTTCAGTCCTAAAGAAGAGCCGTAGACGTATGTCTTCGAAAATGAAGTTCTTGGTGAACATGTGAAGGGATTGGATCATTCCTGGACTTCAGTCCTAAAGAAGAGCCGTAGACGTATGTCTTCGAAAATGAAGTTCTTGATGAACATGTGAAGGGATTGGATCATTCCTGGACTTCAGTCCTAAAGAAGAGCCGTAGACGTAAGTCTTCGAGAATGAAGTCCTTGGTGGACGGTGAGGGATTAAGTCATCCTTGGACGTAGGTCCTAAATGCACGGTTGAGGATTAAGTCATCCTTGGACGTAGGTCCTAAATGCACGGTTGAGGATTAAGTCATCATTGGACGTGGTCCTAAATGTACGGTGGAGGATTAAGTCATCCTTGGACGTAGGTCCTAAATGCACGGTTGAGGATTAAGTCATCCTTGGACATAGGTCCTAAATGCACGGTTGAGGATTAAGTCATCCTTGGACGTAGGTCCTAAATGCACGGTTGAGGATTAAGTCATCCTTGGACGTAGGTCCTAAATGCACGGTTGAAGATTAAGTCATCCTTGGACGTAGTCCTAAATGCACGGTGGAGGATTAAGTCATCCTTGGACGTAGTCCTAAATGTACGGTGGAGGATTAAGTCATCCTTGGACGTGGTCCTAAATGTACGGTGGAGGATTAAGTCATCCTTGGACGTAGTCCTAAATGTACAGTGGAGGATTAAGTCATCCTTGGACGTGGTCCTAAATGTACGGTAAGGATTGGATCATCCTTGGACTTTGGTCTTGTGAACTGAGCCATAGACATGAGGTCTCCGAGAATTGACAGGACTGGATCGTCCCTGGACTTCGGTTCAAAAGGTACATGACAGGACTAGATCGTCCCTGGACTTCGGTTCAAAAGGTACATGACAGGACTGGATCGTCCCTGAACTTCGGTTCAAAAGGTACATGATAGGACTGGATCGTCCCTGGACTTCGGTTCAAAAGGTACATAACTGGATTGCATCATCCATGGACGTATGTCCTAAAGAGAGCAGGATTGATCACCCTGGAAAATGTTGATCGTATGATGACGATGCTGTTGATCGTATGATGACGATGCTGATGTTCGTATGATGACGATACTGATGATCGTATGATGACGATGCTGATGATCGTATGATGACGATGTTGTAGATCATGATGAACTAGATGTTGTAGATCAAGATGATGTGACGACGCTGATGATCATGTGATGACGATGCTGATGATCGTGTGATGACGATGCTGACGATCGTGAGGATTCAGATATTGATGTTACTGTAGCTGTTTGAGTACTGCAGAAGATAAAGACTCAGTACTGAAGATGTTGATGTTCCAATATTGAAGTTTTTCCAGTAACTGGTTGAGTTACTGATGATGTTGAGAAAGCTTCCAATGATTTATAGATGTATCATGTATGATGTTGATGACTCCTTGCTCGTGCAGATGCTGTTATAATATCCTTCTCGTTAAGGGGGAGTGTTGAGGTATTGTAACTTCAAAGAATATTATAATTGTACTTTATTATTCCGGAGATGTTTCATTCCTCTGTAAATATCTTATTGTATATCCGAAGATGTTTATTCCTCCGTCGGAATGTGGTAACTTGGGTTATTAGACTTCCCTAGTGGAGGTCGGCCCTGTATGTGTTATGTGGGTCAAAGGGTTATTAGACCACCCTAGAGGGGTCGGCCCAGTCAGTTGTAGTGGGGTATTTAACCCATTGGTTAAATACGATCCTACATGTACTTGCGTAAAAGATATGTCAGAGTAGTGTATAAATAAAGGAGGTGTATTCCTCATTTGATACACTCACACACTTGAGAGAGGCGCACTTGTGGAGGAGAGGTCTGCTATGGTGGAGGAAGAGATCATGTCTTTGGTTTGCATCTTTGTATATTGCTGGTCATCTATATTGAGGAAGCTTTACTGGGTTTTCTACCCCATGAGGGTTTCCCAGGATAAATCTGTGTCTCTTGTGTTTATGCTATGCTTGTTGTTTCTTCAGTGATCTTGTATATGCTATTATTGTGAAATGGAATGTAATGCTGCTATTTTCTGTCTTAGCATATTAAATTTTAACAGTTGTATTGCTTTACAATTTACAATGTTTTTTCCATTTCATTCAGTAATAGAATCTAGGTTTTATTGTACTATTGTGCTCTCGGTGCATGTCCTTTATGAGATCCAAGTATCGGGAGTTGGGTCTCATACTTATTGATCTTCGGGAAATCCACCCTTGTCAACCCAATTAACCTCACATGGTGGAATACAATAGAGATAACATAGTAGGAGATCATATTAAGGTGTTGCTCAAGGAATCCCTTGTGCAACAAAGGAATGAGATGATGGATAATTTTACCCAAATACTTTCATGATTACTAACAATAGCGGATGAACCTTCAATTGGAAACCATTTAAAAGGTGAAACACCCTTCAAGGTACAAGTTAACTTTGGCATTCCTTTATTTGAAGTATACATATATGTAGATTCTTTGGAGAAGTGGTTAAATATGTGAGAGGGTTGTTACTCTGTTTAGAATTTTTTCGATAGCGAAAAGATCACCTTCGCACTCCTTAAGTCCCTCCCCCATGTCAAATATTGTTGGGATGGGTACTGCAAGGGGCATGCTAAATATGAGTCTAAAAAATATAGGATAGAACCGACTTGGGTGGCTTTTGTTGATTCCCTAAAGGAATAATTCTACCCTATTGAAAACTATGATGACCAATACATGAGATGGACAACTTTGTGCTAAGAGAGAGACTATATGGTGTTAGAGTTCAGCAATATACTCCACACCTTACGCTAAAAAATGGGTATCAAAGAATTTGAATGTAACTTGGTCTTGATGTACCACAATAGCCTACATAGGTACATCCAAACAAAGATAGATTTCTTGGACATCTCCTTACTTGGAGCCACTTATCGATATGCAAAATCAAGCAAAAATTTAAGTAGAAGAATAAGTGGCAATTTGATTCTGTAAATATATCACACTAGAAGTATGGTAAAGGAGGCCCTAGATCATAGAATAGAGGAAAAATTGAGGATAGAAAAAATCACGAAACCAATCAATGTTGTAGGTAAACAAGGGTAACGAGAAGTCAAAGAATGACATTGGAAAGTGGTATGAGTTTCATAAAATCCCTTGGCACGACACTGATGAATGTCACTCAAAACAATCATTGTTGGTCAAGATGAAATCCTTAGAGCTAGACTCTGGCTTAGATTATAATTCAAATCAAGATAAAGGGAAATGCATCATTAACATAGAACCCATTTCTACCATTGCAACTACAAATATCCAACTGACTGAACTAAAGGAGCTATAGGAATGGGAGCACCTCTTCCATTCATAGGTGTGGGTAAAGGGGACTCCACTACATTTCATTGTTTAGTGCAATAGCCAAAAAACATGATCTCAGTCGAATTCATCAAGCGGTTGAAGCTACCAAAAATTCCACACCCACAACCATACACCATCGATTGCTTGATCCAAGTATGAGACATCTATGTCAATCAACAATGCCACCTATCCTATGACATCAATCCCTTTAAGGATGAGGTAATGTATGATGTTTTCCCACTTGAATCTTGTAATGTTCTGTTAGGACAACCCTATATGTGGAAATATCATGTTTTTTATGAGTCCAGGCCCCATAGTGTCATTATTACTTTAGCAGGACAACTCTATAGGGTGCCCAAGGTGGCTCTGACTATTGCAGTCTCTGTGATCTTATCAAAGCAGTGCCAAAAGGTAATCTCTCATACTAGGAAATTTGTGCTCTTTGTTTTCAGTCAAAAGGTAGATAGAAGGTCATTGTGACCACCACATCCTCAATGCAAGGTCTCTCTACATAATAGAAGTAGCTAGACAAGACTATATAGGAACACATAGATATATTTGTCTCACCTAAAGGGGTTCCTCTACACTGCCAGGTCAAACATTCAATTGATGTTATATCTGGTGCTCATATACCTAATTGACCAATATATAGATTCTCTCTTCTAGAGAATGAGGAAATTAAACATCATATTCAAGAGCTCATCCAAAAGGCCACATTCAACCAAGATCCTCACCCTACAGAATCCCAATTTTGTTGGTGCAGAAGAAGGATGGGACATGACAAATCAGTATTGATTATAGATCCCTGAACAAAATCACTCTCAAGAATCGATATTGAATCCCCCTGATTGATGATCTTCTTGATTAGCTTAAGGTTTCCAATTTATTTAGTAAGATTGATTTGAAGTCAGGCTACTAGTAGGTCCCAATTTAGAAAATTGATATATGGAATATAGCCTTCAAGTGTAAAGAAGGCGTTTTTGAGTGATCTGTCATGCCTTTTGGATTGACTAATTTTCTAGCAACATTCATGACGATGATGGATGATATATTAAGTCCTTTAAAAACACTTATGTTGTCATATATCTAGACGACATCCTCATATTCAATAAAACTTGGGTGGAACATCTGCAGCACATTCAGGAGATCTTGAGCACCCTATGGGAATACAAGTTATATGCCAATTTGGAGAAATGTTAATTTGGCATGGAGAGAATTTAGTATCTTGGATACATTCTGTATTAGCATGGGGTGCATGTAGACCCAACCAAGATCTAATTCATTTAATATCGGTATGCTCCAATGACTCTAATGGAGCTCCATAACTTCTTAGGCCTTGTCAATTTTACCGCATGTTTGTGTTGGAGTTCTCTCATGTCGCTTGGACCTTAAGACAAGTGACCAATGGTGGAACTAAATCCAAGTTTGCTTGGTGTGAGACACAATATAAAGAATTCAAGGATCTGAAGCAATTCCTCTACTCAATGCTAGTCCTCACATTGCCAGACCTGCAACATCCTTTTGAGATTGATAAAGATTCCTCCAATTATGTTGTAAGTGAAATCCTCAATTAACATGGACATCTAGTCACCTATCACATCAATACATTATAATTATGTTCGTAGGTATCCCACCTATGATAAGGAGATGCACTCCATTGTGCAGGATTGTTGCCAATGGAAACACTACATCATAGGAAAGGATATAATCATCCACATTGATCACAAGCCCCTACAATTCATGCAAACGTAGGGAAAGTTACAGAATGATCACCATCAGAAGTGTTCCACTACCTACAACAATTCCACCTAAACATCAAATACAATAAGGGAAGCACAAATCGAGTTGTAGATTGCCTCATATGACCTCCAGTTTCCTCACTAACTATGGTGCTTGAATTTTTTGGATACAAAACCTCTAGGTGGACCCAATTATATGGAAGTGACCTTGACTTTGTTGTTACCTATCAAACATTATGAGATGGAAGACCATTTTTCATCTCCAAGATGAACTTTTATGCCATCTAGGCCATCTACATGTTCCTTCAAGAGATAGTGAGAAGCTGATTTCGAAGGCACACTACAATTGAGTGGTAGGGCACTTTGACTTCAACATGGAGAAGACAGTGGTGGTATTGCATAATTACTTCTAGTGATTAAAACTATGACAAGGTTGATATATCAGATCATGCATCGCTTGTGTCATTTCCAAGTCTTCCATAAAAAAGTAGGGGTTGTACACCCATTTTCCAACGCCATAAAGACCTTGGTAATCTGTCTCCATGGACTACATCAGGGTAATTTTTAGGGGCGAAATTTCGCCAATTGGCTATTTTTTGGTCTTTTTTCTAAAAATAAATTCGTTATTTGGTTATTTTTAGTCTCTAATATCGCCTAAGTATACATAAAATATGTTTTTTTATCATAAATTTCACCAAAATTTACAAATTTCAGTAGTAAATTGTATGTTTCATATTTGGTATTCGCCTACCTATCTATATATATGTTTTTTTCAATCCAAAATAATCACCTATATTACTATACTTGAGTGTAATATTAGAATCCTTAAAAAATACCCTGGACTACATGTCTAGCATGCCTTCAACAAAGTATGCGAATGATTATGTACTTGTAGTTGTTGATCGATTCTCTAAGATGGCAATTTTAACACCTTGTAAGAAGAGTATAATAATAGATGCCACTGCTAAGATATTTTTTGAGTGTGTTTGGGTCCATTTTGTCCTCCCATGAACCATTATCCCAGTCATGACAGTAGGTTCTTGAGTACCTTTGGGTCCAACCTATGGTCAATGATGGACAACATGATGACCAAATCAACTTCCTTCCACCCCCAGACCACGGACCAAACATAGGTAGTCAACAACATGATTATGCATATCTTGAGAATGTACAACTCCAAACATCAATGCACATATTATGAGAGCCTTCCTTATGTCAAGCATAGCTACAACATATTCCTCCATATCTCTATTTTCCACAACCCTTTTCAAGTGTGCTCTGGGCTCCATTCAGTAGCCCCAATTGGCATAGTGCTGCCCATTCATATACACAAGAAGAATCCTCCCATCCTCAAGCTGAGAGTGATCAAGAAGCCAAATTTGTTGAATAGATCCAACACATCCAACAACAAGTTCATTATATTTTACAGAAAACCAATTCCAAGTACAATCAATGCCACAATCAACATCAAGTTCCACACAAGTTCTAGATGTGAGATAAAGTATGGTTGCATGTGCAAAAAGAGCACCTCATAGGACACCATCTCATAGGACACCATCTGAAACTCCATCCACTACTATATGGGTCTTACACCATCACCAAGGCTATGGGTGAGAATTTTTTTGAATTAAGCATTCCCCTTTTCCTTCGCTTGTACCCTATATTAAATGTGGAGCTGCTCCAAATATATTTTCCACCGAAAACCAGCACCGAAGATATATTCATTATTAGTCTCTTCACAAATCCGACCAAGCGTCCAAGTGAGACTTCACCATTCACCTCCATGATCCCATCAAAATGGAGTATCTCAATCCTTTTAAAGGCTTCATTACATGCAAATATTATGGACACAAAACCATGGGCCACCAAAACCATGTGCCCCAAAACCACTTGCTTTGACCTAAACTTGAATTTAACTTAATAACTCTCTCTCACCGAGTCAACCTTAACCCAACATTCCCCTTTAAACTTGACTTAGGGTAATCACTAATCCCCTCAAATTTTATAACCACGTAACCAAATCCTGCATGCCCTCTCTCCTCTCTCTTTTTCATGTTCGTCCTCCACCACAAGCTGCAACTCCACTTGATCCAACGCTATAACTCAGTTCCCATTTCCACAATATTGTTGTCACTCTCAACAGTACCACAAGCATACTATGCAAGCATCACTGCCATGACATATTCCATTTTCTGTCACCTTCAATAGATTGACACCACACCGTGTATTGTGCATGGCTCACCTCCATCTCCAAAAAACCAACTATTGCACCAATATAATAGCAATGCTACCTCCACTATCTTCTCAAGGGTTATATTGCATTACATATAGCTCCTACCACACGATCTTGTGCAAGATCAACTGCACATTCACAGAGATGGTCATGATACTAGAGATTGAGTCAACAATACAGAGCGAATCGCTTCTTCACGTGAACTGGTGGATCCTCATCTTTGAACTTCAATTATCCAATCGCCTTCCAAATGGGTGTTGGTTAAGCCACTTCTTTCACGGCCCTTTCCTTCTTCACACATCCTGCAAGAGAAAGCATGGACCTCTTCTTCACCCACAAGATTCAATCCGTGAACTTTGCATTGACCACATGGATCAATGGCACTCTTGGTGTTCAAAATCATGGTCTCCTTACTTGAACCAGACACACAGCACCAGGAAACAACGACGCCAATCTATGCGAATGGTTGCTCTACCAACCACCCTCACAGATCTGGATCTCCAAATTCTAACCTCACGTGGGGCTCTCTTCCTTTCAGTCACATCCTCCAATTCCTTCATTTGTGGGCTGTCACCACAGGCTACAAACCTATCTTCTGCTGCAGCCTTATCTTTCACGCGCTGCCACGGGCTTCTCAAATGCAGACACACTCCAACAAATTTGATTCTCTCTTATCGCCAACAAATTGCTCATACTTGCTGCCATTGATACACACCAAAGTTTGATTCATGTAGCTACAATCTCTTCCATATATGATTTATTTGATCATGAACATGGTGGATGCAGCCTCCATCAACCAGGTTCATCATGGGCTGTGATCCAAGTGCTCATGCTTTCCAGAGCCTTGGCGTTGAAGCTCCATGTGCTCCAACTCTTCCACGGACCTCTTATTACAAATCTCTTCCATTGACATTCCATGGACACAACTGCGCCTCTACATGCATCCTCCTCCTTGGGTAGCGATTTCATCAAGTTCTAAGGCCCTCTCCACACGTTTGTTTTTCGTACTCGCGTGTCTGTCTCACTCCATGAGATCTGTAGTACACTCTATGCCACAACACATGGACATAGCAATACTAATGAGCATAACCATAGCTCACAGATCTCCAACCCTGGGATCTTATACCATGTTAAAACTCGAGTAGAATGTGAGAGAAATAACATTGCAAGCAATTAAAAACATAAATCCTAATAACACCGCAATTTATCCTGGAAACCCTTAACTAGGAAAACCAACACCAAAGATATCTTCAATATTAATCTATTCACCAATCCGACCAAGCCAGCTAAGTGATCCTTCACACACCTACAAGATCTCATTACAATGGAGTCTCTAAAGGCTTTTAAAGGCATCATGCCATGCAAATACTATGGACACAAAATCATGGGCCACCAAAACCATATGCCCGAAAACCACTTGCTTTGACCTAAACTTGAGTTTAACTTAATCACTCACTCATTGAGTCAAGGTTAACCCAACATCAATGGTAGTTGAACACTTCGCTCTAACATAACTCTATCATAAATACATTGAACAATAAATAATTGACCAGGTTATGGCACCGATGTAAAGGGAACCCACAAATAAAAATCCAATTGTATTAGGTGTCAAAGAAACTTCTTCACCAAGGCAAGTGGCTCAAGTGGCTCACCAGGGGTTAAATTTAGCATAAGTTTCTTCATCTAATGAGGGAACTTAATGCAATGGATATCATTGATTCCTATGGGGGGAGGACTGATCCAGGTGGATATTGATTGCGACCTACTTCTTCTAGTGACTCACAACAAATCTCCATCTCCTTGACAATTTTCTACAACTTTTTGGCTCCCAAAATTTCGAGGTCGTTTTGAGGCCCTAAATGGTCCCAAAATGGCTGAAAAACTCCTTGGGCCTACTAAAAGTTTTTCTTCTCTTTGAGATCCTTCCAATAGTCCATCATGCGCCCAAAGCGAATTTTCAATGTGAACATAATTCTCTCGAGAAGTTGATGTGTCAACTAGACTTCTCGAGTCCCACATTACTTAATTTTGTTGCTTCATCTCCTAGAGTTAGGGTTTTAGATCTTTAAGGTTTCTTTGCCTCTTAGGATTTCATAGTTTTTGTTAAAAAGGAACTTTGGCCCTTTGTAATGGGCATCTTGTGAATGATCACATCTCAGATATCTCTCTTTAGAGATAAGCTTCCACCATTGTAGCTAGTTGTATTTCTTTGTGGTTTATAGTGTTTTTCCATTTCATTCATTAATAGAATCTGGGTTTTATTGTACTATTGTTCCCTCTGCAATATATTTGTGTGTTTGTTTCCATTTTATATTGCTTCCATCATTTTGACCAAAGAATGGACAATTTTTTAGAGTAAACCTTAAGAGTAAAAGCCAAGCAAAAATCAAGCAAGAATTTCTCAAAACACCTTAAAGAATAACATGAGTTGTAGATTGGTAGTCTTTCATATTTTCCCTCTCAATTGTATTAGTTTGTAAACCTTTGCGTCAAGGTGGCATTAAGTGACTTCACTCTTATCCATGAGTTTTCATATTCATTTTCTCTCGAGTTTTTAACGTTATAAATAAAATTTTGAAGTCTACAATTTGGTAGAATCTCCAATTTGGATTTTATATAGTGATTTGCTAAAATTTCATATTTCATTTGTTATATTGTTAGTATTTACATGACTTATTAGTGGTTACAAAGAATCTCAGTAGTTTACTTTTATATCATTGAGAGGTTTAAACTAACATAGATCCATCTTAAACCCGTATCTATTAAGCACCGAGAGGGATCCAATTTCTTGAGGTGTATTTCTTTTTTTAAATTTAAACTCAAGAACTTTGATCTCTCTTGATTGATAGATCCCGGTTTAAGTTTTAAGTTTTTATTTTATAAACGAACATTTATTTTTAAATTACTTTTCATAATATTTTATTTTATGAACCATCATGGATTTTTTTTTTAAATACTCTCCATAATTTTTTATTTTATGAGCCGAAATGAATTTTTTAATTATTTTGTTACAAACGTTACATTGTTACATCACGTTACAACATCTCCCCCATACTGGGCTGTAGAGCACCTTGTTTCACTCGGTGCAATAAATTATTTATTTAATGTATAATTGTGTTGAGAATATAATTATTTTATATTATACTACAAACTCATCTCAAACAAATATTGTGTTTGTAATTGAATTCTTGTTGGTTCAATACACATATTCTTCAACAATATATTGGATTTGTTCATACATTGATACCCTAACCCTATTTTATTGTTAACTTCTTTCATATTCTTCTTATCTATTACCTTAAAGCTTAAAATCTCGAATACACTAATTGTGGTGCCTAAAAGATAAAGACTCACTAATTCTTGTGATTTTTAGCTTATGAGTGTTTATTCCATAACAATTTAAGAGAGTGTTTGGTCCTATCATTTGATTACAAAATCCATATTTTGAGGAGCACATTTTATTGAGTTGATGTTACAGAGAAAATATTCATATGGCTTGGGGTAGAACCACAACAGACAGAGTGACACCAGAAATCAACTCAATTCCCAAATATGCTATATAAATATGAAATGCCAACAATAGAAAGAGAAAACCCTTACCTCAACCGGATGTCTGAAGAAGATCATCGTTAATATCTCAATCCAATGCTCTTCACCTGCAACTTGTCCTCAACAACCAAGGCATACGAGCATATAAATTGTATATAAATTGTTAGGATATAATCTAGCATAGTCCATGAACATATTAAGCAAATATACGCAATGAAAATAATATAAACATTTGCAACATGAATTGGATGAGAAAAGAGTATTTATATTAATATAATGAACATAAGTACATAGTGACAACCTTCTTCCGGTAATTTTTCGGAACCAAGAAACTAAGTTCTTCCACCTAGGCCTCCACCACCTCAATCCTCTATGCAATGGCAAGCTCACAAGTTCAAGGAGACATAAATGGGTTCCTCCTTCACAAGATAGGGAAGAGCTTGGGAGATTAACATAAGAGAAGTTCAACCTTACAAAGACAAAGGGATGCATACTCAAGGCATGGCAATGGGGAAAAATTCCTCCAGAGTTTACTTGCTCTCAAATTTATCCTCCCTCAAATGCTTCACAATGGCTCAATATATAACCCTCAAAGGATGTGGAGGGTCGAATCGAAGCATTTTCAAGTATATGGAAGGCCAAGGATCATAACAGTCGTGACTTGGTAAGGAGAATTCAAAATATTTTTAATTTTGAGTATAAAACCTGATGTACATGGGTTGTAATGGTGTAGGTTGCGTATACGCATGTTGTAGTATTGGTGACCCGCATATATCAACAAAAATGTGATTTTTAGGGTTTTTCCTAAGCAAGAGGTGTAGGATGAATCTGCAGAGGGACAAGGTATGCCATCAAGGCATGTTGCATAGGGTGTGGCAAATCATGCTATAATAGTTGATGGATTATTCCATGCAAGCTTAAGATAGATTTTATATTTATAGATTCCTTGGCATTATTTCCTAGCCATGAACATCTCAAGGAACAACAAGGTGGATAGCTTCATTTAAGACACGTGGTGGAAAACAAATGAGTTCATAGGTTGACAATTAGTAATATAATATTTGCTTTCTTATAAGCCCCCTTCCTCTTCCCTTCTAATGGAATAATAGTTCATCTCTTGCTCATTGCAATTGTGTTGGATCATTATATATTATATTTTACTCTTAATATTTACATAAATTGAATTTATAATGATAAGCCTATAACATAGTTCATAAAAATATATTTATATCATCTATATAATTAATCATTTACTAATTACCTTTTAGCTTTGCATGCATTAGAATCCATAATAACATATTTACAACATTACATATAAATTCATTTATCTAAATCACATGACTTAGCTTCTAACATTATAATCACACATTTACAAATTTATAATGATTCAATATAATTCTACTATATGAGGTTGAAGGGAGTGAAAATTTTCATGGAAGTTGATTTAATGTTGGAACACTTCCAAACGTGGAAAAGGACATGTCTTCTTTATATTAATTTTAAGTCAAAATTAGGGGCTAATGTTTTTGATATTCGGTATTTTTTTACATGGTTGGACAATTCCTAGAATTTTTGTTACTAAACGAGAGATTTTTTGCTTTTTGTTGTTTTTAAAATATTTGTTCGCTATTTTTATTAGATAAAAGAATTTTTTATATTTAGAAATTTTTTATTATTAAGAAGAGCTTTTGTATTTTTGAAGTTTTTATGTAAAATCACAATAAATATATTTAATTTTACAATTTTGAATTGTAAGATATGAAACTGAAAAATAAAAATTGCATTTAAAATTTATTAGTAAAGATTATAATTATGTATAAGTTCAAAATTGATTAGAAATTGTTATTATATGAGAAAATAAACTCAAAATAATTTAAAAAATAAATAAAAATTAGAAAATAATCGTGTAATTATAATAGGTAAAAATAAAAATTAGAAAATAATTGTGTAGTTATAATAGCTATGTATATGAAAGGTAACATTATTTATTTATCTTTATCTTTAAAGTTTTAATATTTTTTTTAAAAATATTAATAAAGTTATACAATACAGAGTAAGGATTTTGGAATTTTAATGGAATAATTTATAAAATTTTAAACATAAAAAAAAATATTGAAAAAAAATTGAAAAAGAGAAACAAATTAATATAAAATATAGATTTCGATTTAAATTTCAAATTATGTTTTTGAAAGAAAGCGATACTTGGTGCAAGGCTCTGGGATGTACGACTGCTAGGGTTTACTCTGTCTCTCCTCGGGCTCCTGCTTTGACCTCGAACTTGTACCTTCCTCTTCCTGTCTAGTCTTCACAGCTCTGAGTCGGCCCAATGTCCTCTGATCGGGGAGGGGCAGACGACCCCTCCCATTCAACTCCTGATTTAAAATGCTCAAACCCACAACAAACCCCTGACATGCAGCGCTCAACCCTGAATTGCGCTAATGCAACCACGTTGCAGATTGGATCAGAAGAAATCCCCATAAATGACAGCGACCTACTGCAAACTGCACCAAAAAATCATCAAGGAGCTCCCAACTGACCGTGGTGCCCTAGGAACCCACACATGCATAGCTCAGACAACTGAACGACCCAGCCTCAATCTCCCAGCACAAAGAATAAATGCAAGAGCTTAGCATCTGAAAGACCATGCACTCATCGGTAAATTCATAGGCATCTGACCCTCAAAGCAATCCCTCAGAGGCTAGATTGCAACGAAATGAAAACCGAAATCCCATTATGACCTCCAGTTAGGCTCTAAGGGATTCTTTACTATCGTATTCCACCGTTTGGATGATAAAACCATAATAGAATGTGGAGGACCCTCCTTCTTCAACTTTGCAAGCCTGTACCTAAAAAATTGGATTGAACAGTTCTTCCCTGAAAAAGAAGATTTCACTTCGGCCCCCATCTGGATTCGAATGTACTCTCTCCCTCATGAATACTAGGTTGAGGAAACCCTTAAAGATATTGGAAACACTCTAGGAAGATATGTCCTCTCAGTCGATCAAACGAAGCTCAACAAATATACCTCCTATGCTCGGATCAGTGTCTACATGCACATTGCTAAGACACTCCCAAATGCTATAAGCCTCACCCATGAAGATTCCAACTAGATCCACCCACTGGACTATGAACACGTTCCTTTCAGATGTTGCAAATTCCATGAGCATGGCCACTTATATCGAGAATTCCCTCTGAACAAACCCACCATGGAAGATTTGAAAGAAGAAGGAAAAGAAGTAGAAGGATTCCAAAAAACTGGTAAAAAGCGGTGCCATAACCGCAAGGCTGCTTTGGAGAAAAATAAAGAAGATACCCCTACTACCAGAAATAGTTTCGAAGTCCTGGACGAACAACCTGAAAACCCAGAAGCAGGAACCAACGAGCATGTCCCAGCTCAGGAATAACTGCACTTAGAGCCACAGGCTCAAGAGTAGAGAAATGATGCTTCCACCTTGATCTCAAGCATTCAAGAACCACAAACAAGCTCCACCGACATGCAAGGTACTACTATCCCCTCCATAGAAAACCCTCAAAATCAATCTATAGATATGGGACCTAACATAATGATGGATGAAGAAATGTTCGAGCTAGAAATTGGATATCCGGATCTATTGGGAATGGAGGACACCTACACCAGAAAATCTTATGGCTCCATTTCAGCGCGCCAAATACAACTCCTCTAGGAATCCCTATCCAAGGAAAAAGCCTAAAACAATCTAGGCGTTCTCAACCTTCCCCAAAAGGACAAGCATAAACTCCATCGTGAGAACAAAAAGCGTGGACGCAAATCTGATCTGCAAAGAATAAACCTCCTAGGAACCAGATTAGTAGAATTAGGGTAATACGCCCAGTTAACGGATTTTTTCCCACTCTTACCCCTAGTTCTCAATGAAGATAATTTCATGGAATGTGAGAGGTATCAATGGACCTTCTAAGCGCATGATGTTGAAAAGGAAAATACACCAATATATGCCAGCAATAATTTTCATCCAAGAAACCAAATGCTTTTCTGAAACTCTTCTTCAGCTTATGACCAAGATTTGGAAAGGCATTCAAAGCATAGAAATTGATGCAAATGGATCGGCATGGGGAATTTCCATAGCCTGGAACCCAATGACAATCACGCTCAACAACTTCGCCTCTACCACACATTCCATCTCTGCCTCCTTCCACATCCTAAGTACACGTATTCATGGTCACCTCTTGAATGTCTATGGTCCCCAGCCTCTAGGACTCAAGCTTCAGCTCCTTTATTTCCTGGAGTGGTTCACCATGCACCACCACTACTCCCCCCTCATCATTGGGGGAGATTTCAATATGATCACAACTCTCGATGAAAAGAAAGGAGGCTTGAGAACCTTATCCAATGAGGACCAACACTTCAAAACCATATCCAACTATGGACTGGTATATCTAACATCTTCATCAGGGTTCTTTACGTGGAATAATAGAAGAGGAGGAGATCTCCAAATATCCAAACGTTTGGATCTCTTTCTGGTCACGACAGACATCCTTGGCAATGGAGGAATACTTACCACCTTTGTTCTCCCCTCTGCTAGATCGGATCACTAACCTATTGCGTTATCCTAGCATAACATAGGAACACATCTGCATTGGCTCTTCCGCTTTGAAAAATTCTGGCTCTCCCACCCCTCCTTCCTGGATATAGTCAGCAGCTGGTGGAAGGAGATGTAGGTAGAGGGAAGATCCAAAATGGCCATCATGCACCAAAATCTCAAACTCCTCAGATCCAATCTCAAGCAATGGAATCACACTACCTTTGGAAACATATTCAAGGAAAAATGGATTCTGGAGGAAGAGCTTGAATTCCTATAGCTCACTATCATGGCCCATGGGAATTTGGAGGAACAAAAGCTTAAAGAAAAGGACCTCATGAAACAACTTGACAAGCGATGTCATTAAGAGGAAACCCTATGGAGGCAGAAATCCAGAGTTGATTGGATAAAAGAAGGGGAATGAAACACTACCTTCTTCCATTGCTCCACGATACATCACAGAATGCATAATCACATCACCAAACTCAGGGTCAGCGACCGGAGAGGTATTGGAGGAACATGCAGAAATTGAACACGAGTTGACCGACTTCTTTCAGTATCTTCTCACTAAACCAACTCCCTCTAGAGCAACTTCCATTGAGCACATCACCCAACATATTCCCACTATTCTTATTGATGAGCACAATGCCTCCCTAATGCATCCCATCACATTACAAGAAGTGGATATTGTTGTTAATCAGATGGAAGAAGGCAAGGGGCTAGGTCCAGATGGATTCACCATTAACTTCTTCCATCAGTGCTAGGACCCTCTAAAACTTGAAGTGTTATATATTGTGGAAGAATCCACACAAAAGCAATGGGTTCTGCCAGCTCTCAACACTACCCTCCTCACCCCAGTGCCTAAGGAGAACAACACCTCTCTTCCGAGTAAGTTCAGACCCATCTCTCTCTGCAATGTCATCTATAAAATTATCTCTAAAGTGGTTTCCAACCGGATAAAACCTCTTCTGCCACTGCTCATCTCCATGAGCAGTATGGAAATGTTGAGGGAAGACAAATCCTGGATGGGATCATCTTAGCACACGAAATCACTTATTCTTTAAAACTCACCAAATCCCTGGGTATGCTCATTAAACTTGACCTCTCAAAAGATTTTGATAAGTTGAGCTAGGAATTTATGAGGAAAATGCTACAAGCTTTCGGATTCATCCAAGAGTGGACTCATTGGATCTCTTCCCTCACCTCCTCAGCCTTATTTTCTATCTTGGTAAATGGCTCTTCCTCCTCTACCTTCTCCCCCTCTCGAGGAATCCGTCAAGGGGATCCCCTCTCCCCGTTTCTCTTCATCCTCATGGCGGAAGGACTAGGAATAATTCTACAAGTTGTGATTACCTCTAGAACCATTTGCGGCCTATCCCTTCATGGGGGGCTCCCCTAGCCTATCAACAATTTGTTGACGACAATCTTCTTTTCAGACACCCCTTGTTCCAGGAAGCACACTCTCTCCAAATAATTATCCAGACCTTCTCGGAGGCCTCTGGAACAACCATCAACTTAGAAAAATCCCAGATCTTCTTTTTTAACACAGACAACATTACTTAGCGCAATATTTCCCATATCCTGGGTTTTTCTGTCTCCACCTTGCCCTCTAAGTACCTAGGATCCCCCCCTTTTTTACTCAGCTATCAAGCACTCCTCTTGGAGGGAGCTCCTGGACAAACTTGAAAATAGAATATCCTCCTGGACCTTCCACTCCCTCAACCTTTCCAGCAGATTGGTTCTCCTAAAAGTTGTCCTCCAGTTAATGCCCCTCTACCATTTTTTGTCTTGGCCGCACCTAAATGGGTCTTGAAATCCATTCGGAATATTCAACGGTCCTTCCTTTGGGGAAAAGATAATAAGAAAAATAGGTGGGCCCTTTTTAAATGGAAAACGGGCTGCCTCCCTCGGTGGGAAGGAGGCCTTGGTTTGAGGGACCCAGAAATTAACAATGAAGCTCTCTCAGCCAAAATATGGTGGAAGTGGGTTTCACAAAATAATACTCCCTGGGCATAGCTTTGGAATAGAAAATACACTCACAATTGGGAACCCTCCCATCTAATACATTTTAATCAATACCCCCCCAGGTCATTGTTCTGAAAGTGGCCAACAATCAAAGAGCCTTACGCCAACACCATAGATTTTGGGAAATCAAGGAGGGAGCTCATGCGTACTTTTGGAAAGACTCTTGGAAACAGATTCCCAGCTTCAACAGCCGGTATGATAACCAGGAGATTCAGGATATTATGCAAACTACATCCAACTCGGTCGTTCAAGACTACTGAGAACCAAAAGGCTCATCTCCTTTCCGCCTATGGAAGGATCCTACCTTTTGCAGTTGCAACATTAATCCAAGCCTCTTGGATCCCATCTAGAAGGACCTTAAAACAAGGAAGATCATAATAACGTAGGCTCTGGACATCATTCGATGGGAACACCTTCCCAAAGGATCATACACTGTCAAGAAGCCTACTCCATGCTAGCATGCAGGGCAGAAGTTCATTACTTTCCTCTCTGGAAGAAAATCTGGAAATCCAATCTATGTCCAAAAGTCTCATCCTTCCTTTGGTTTCTCTCTCACCGGCGCATACTCACATGGGACAATCTCTTAAAAAAGGGCTTCCATGGGCCTTCCATCTGTGTTTTGTGTAAAAATCACTCTGAAACTATCGATCATCTACTAGATTCCTGCAGTCTTGCCTCTGAACTTTGGGATCATGTGGATGAGAAGTACATAAGAACTAACATATTCAAAGGAGACATCATCGAAACTATGCAAAGATGGGATGAAAATCCCTTCCAAAGCGCACTTCTTAATAGGCTTTGGGACCTCACCCCTTGGTTCATTGTCTGGAACATATGGAAGGAAAGAAACCTCTGCATCTTTCAAGATAAGAGCAGTTCCACTGAATACATTTGGCATACCATCAACAGAAACCTCCAAGAGCCTCTCTACTCCAAAGATTGGAATAAGTCGGACCACCCTGCAACCTCTGCTGAAAAGGGAATTATAGCCAGCTGGAATCTCACACAATCGTCTCCCCCTCCTACGCCAAGAAGTGCTCACATGCATATCAACAGCCCTGACAGTTGGGCCCCTCCCCCCAAGGGTATCTTCAAACTCAACTTTGATGGAGCCCTGGAGGGAAACCCTGGTAATGCTAATTATGGTGGATCTCTACCCAACTATGAAGGCGACATCCTTTGGATCTACTATGGAAACATTGGGCACGATAGCAACAATTAATCTGATCTAGAAGGTCTGCTGGAAGGCATCAATCACTATAGCTAGAAAAAGAAAACTCCTCCAGTTGATTGTTGAAGGTGACTCCCAAGTGATCCTCTCTTTGGCCACCAAAATTCACCAGGCTCCCATGTATCCAAGCTCTCCCCCAGCTGGATATTGGAGCATGGCCTACAAATACTTGCCAATATCTTGAAAGAAACAAGAGCCATCACTTTCCACCACATCAGGAGGAAGGCGAATGCTCTAGATGACTTCTTAGCCAACGAGTGTGTCACTTGTAATCATCCCCTTTGAGAAGGAAAGTTAGACTCGATAGTCTCTGAAGACATGTCTCACAAATGCAAAGCACTTTCCAACATGGATCTCTCTAGCCTGGATGCGGGTGTCACTCAAAACCTAATCACATGTGGAAACGTTGAGAGCACACTTGGAAACAACATGCAGCATGAAATCCCAATACAATGTGCTGGCGAGAGCACTCATTGCAGCGTAATTGCGGTGGAAGTTGGTGAGGTGGGAAATGATGTTGAAGTTATTAAGCCAGGGTGGGAGAGCTTGGAGCAGGATGGGAATCTCTTCGCATTAATCCCACAGACATGACTCTAACGCTCCCTCATGTGAAATCACCTAGCTCCTTCCCCAAGCGAAGTGTTATGGAGAACAGAATAGATACCGTCCTCATTTGCAAGTGCAACCAGGTATGTGAAGTTGGTCGCACTGCTCAGTAGTTTCCAGTTCTGGTGGTTGAAAGTTTCAGAATGTCGAGACTGCGTGGTATTTCCAAAAGAGGTGTTGGCCATGGTGTCGGGCGTGGAGCTGACAAACCAGGAAAATAAAAAACATCCATCAACGGGTATGTAGATAATGTCTCTAGACCAGTCCATTGCCTGATTGATGACTGGGAATTCAGTAGAGTTTCTAAGATACTAGCTTCTAGTAGCCATGGAAATCAAATAAACTACTACTGGCTGGTCAAAAACATGATGGGTACTCTAGTGGATCAAATGATTTCTAACTGGAACACGACCAAAACCTCAATCCTAGACATTAGATCCAACCTGGTGCATTTGGATGAAAAGTTGGTAAGCCTGGACTCCAGCTTTATAGGGGGAAATACTATATGGAGCGTTGCACCATCTTGCGTGTAGGCTCTAAGCATGTTAGTCCTACAAACAATGAGGAGGCCTCTACAGCTAGAGGGGATACAAGATCTGGTGATGTATCGGTCACCACTAGTGATGAACCATCTATCAAAGACATTGTGGTCACTGAAGGACAACCGTCGGAGGTTGCGACCAATCCAGATGACCCTTCCTTTCTGGATGCCTTCCCTATGTCGTCCACCATCGGGCCTCTGCAATACAAGAGAGTCCAAAAATCTGACGATGGTAGCGTCTCCCCCGACGCAAAGCGGAGCCTTTGTCTCCTAAGCTCCCTCGTCAAGGCTGGGACGATGACTTCTTCAGTAGCTTCCCAATTCTGGAAGCGAAACTGAATCCTCCTCATGTAGAAGCAAGCTCATAGTTTGGATTTGGTGGTTCTGAGTTCTTGTTGTGATTTTCAGTGTTTTTGTTAACATTGGCTTCATAATCTGTTTTTTTGGTCTGGTTTGTTCCAAAGTCCATTATGTCAAGACTCTTACATGACCTGGTCTCCTCACACAGATTTTTTTGTAACGATAATAGTTTCTCTATCATTTTTGGTCCGGTTTGTTCCAAAGTCCATTATGTCAAGACTCTTACACGACCTGGTCTCCTCACACAGGTTTTTTTGTAACAATAATAGTTTCTCTATCATTTTTTAGCACCTGGGGTGGTGGTTTCACCACCTCAAACCGCCTAAGCTTGTAAACGGATATGTAATCTTTGATTCTCTTTTTTAATATAGAGTTGCAACATTACAAAAAAATATATAAAATATAGATTTCTTTAACTATTAAATAGTGTAAAATTACACACAATGATAATGATTAAATTCACTAAGATCAACAATGAAATATATAGATAAAACATGATGGAGTTAATGAATCATTAAGGAAGGGAGAAAGAAAATTCTTATTATTAAAACACTAGGTTATTGAAAAATATAATAATTAAAATTAAATTTTTTGAATAAAAAATATGATTAATAGTTTTGAAAATTATAATTAATTATAATAATTATAATAAATGAACTATATAAATTGAAGTCAAAGTACATAAAAAAATCATAAAAAATAAAGCAATAATTTTATAAGAAGATAAAGATTAAATATAGATAACAATTATTTCAAAACTATCTAACAAAGAATTACTACAAATATTATTGAGCCTTATAAATATTCCATCATAATAAAGAGAGCACAAAATATGCCTCATATGAAAAAGAAGAAGTGGAAAATACGTGGATGCAATTGTGTTGGAAAATACATGGATGCAATTGTGTTGGAAATCACTAAAGAAATGATATAGTGACAAAGATATAAAGAAAATTGGACTTTAAGAATTCACATTAAGTTACACTAATAAAAATAAAATGTGAATGATTTATGATTTTTCTTAGATATAGAAGAAATAGTAATTGGTTGAGATTAATTGGGAAAAATCAATGTTCAAATACCACTATTTTCCACTATAAATCCTAAGTTATGTGTAATATCTTTAAACCACACCTTTTAGGAAACTCGAATCTCAATTAATCGCTGAGAAATCCCAACTAGTGGGATCTCTACCCTTTCAACCAAGTCATAATAGTCTAATGTCTCTCTAAGGATTTAAACTTGGGTGTACAGTAAAAATGTAAAGACATATTATTATTTGGTTTCTTCTAATATATATTATTTATAACCCTACAAAATAATTAAAATAATAGGTTTTAATACTTGAAAAATAACATTATTATATATAGTCATAAGCAAAGACATAACACTTATATAGTCCAAGATCTTGCTTGTGAATGAGAAATTTGCCATGCATCTAATGTAGCTATTGGCCCTACGTAGGGCTATGTGATCACTAGGACAATGTAACCAAGCTATAGGCTTCTAGATCACTCAACCCAACCTATTTGGTATGATATTGAGACAATTGAGTCATTACATAGAACTTTGAGCATCTTATAAAACCATCAAACAACCATGGCACATTCTTCCACTAATGCACACATCACACGGAAGTGATGATATTCCCTTTCTCTAATCAATGGTCCCTTGAGGATATTCTTCCCTTCTAATACTCTTTAGTGTAGGAAAAAAAGCCCAATCAATTGAATGCCTTCAGGAAATAACCTACAAATAACACTTGACTCCCAAGCCTCCAATGCATAGAAAATACTAGTTGGTAGAGGATTCCTAACTTTCCCAACTTCTATCCTCTCCTATAACCATGTGTCTTGTGTCCAATGCTTGTAATTTCCTCTTCACGGTGTTGATTTGTTCAATTTCCTAAATAATTAATGGTTAGCATTTGAGAAAAAACATGAGAAGTCTATAACATGAACATGAGATTGATAGAATGAATCAATGGCAATGAGAATGTTGAGGGATATCAGGATTGGAATTTCTTCTAACATGAGAATGAAGTAATCATATGCTTCCCCATAATGATTGTATTCAAACAATGCTTCAATAATTATGAGAAAAGACATCTCCATCAATGTTTTGGTTTCTAAGTCAATGAGGTGGATGGCTTTATTTAAGGCACATGGTAGAAAATAGATGAGTTCATAAGTGAACATTTTCAATAAAGGATTTACTTTCTTATAAGCTCCATTTCTTATTTCCTTCTAGTGGAATCATAGCTCCCCTCTTGCTCTTCACAATCATTTTGGACCATTATATATTATATTATGACATTAATATTCACATAACATGAATTCACTGCGATAAACTTATAACATAGTCCATAAAAATATATTTGCACGCTTAGTGATTTGATATTCATGCTTTGACTTTATGCTCTACACTAAAAATCCATACAACATATTTACATCATTACAAATAAATTCACAAAACTTAATTGCCATAATTATATATATAAATACACACTAAGAATCAAAACTCAAATAATTATTGATATTTAAAAAAATCATAACTATTAAACAAAGTTATTTAAAAATTATTTTTCTTTTACATATTTTTTTATAAAATCATTACCAATAATAATTTGTTTACATCAATTCTACTATTAAAATCAAAGTATTATAAATTTTCATTAAAGTTGAACTAATGGGATTGGAACACATTCCAAACTTGCACAGAGGCATATTTTTTATACTTAAGTCAAGATTAAGAGTACGTTTTTCAGAGAGTTGGATAATTCATATACTAAGTCAAGTCAATATTATTAGGAGTATGTTTTTCACATTGTTGAAGAAGAAAAAAAATTGTTATGAATCATAGATTTTGTTGTATTTAATTTTTCTTTTTCTTAGATAAGTAGATTTATCTTTTTTTATTTTTAATTATGAATTATTAGATAAAAAAATATTAAATGCATTTTCCATTTGGTTTTATAAATAATTATTAAAAAATTTGGTTACTTAAAAAATGTTTTGTTTTTATTTTTATTTTTTTTTAATTTAAAATTATAATATATATATATATTTTTTTAATTTAAAAATTAGAAAAGTATGATATATGAAAATGAAAATTTGTATTTAAAAGATATGATCTCTAAATGAAAAGATTAAATTTAAAATGATTTGAAAGGTATCATACCATTTAAAAAAAACCAATATTATAAACTAAATATTAATAGCCCTGACAGTTGGGCCCCTCCCCCCAAGGGTATCTTCAAACTCAACTTTGATGGAGCCCCGGAGGGAAACCCTGGTAATGCTAGTTATGGTGGATCTCTACCCAACTATGAAGGCGACATCCTTTGGATCTACTATGGAAACATTGGGCACGATAGCAACAATTAATCTGATCTAGAAGGTCTGCTGGAAGGCATCAATCACTATAGCTAGAAAAAGAAACTCCTCCAGTTGATTGTTGAAGGTGACTCCCAAGTGATCCTCTCTTTGGCCACCAAAATTCACCAAGCTCCCATGTATCCAAGCTCTCCCCCAGCTGGATATTGGAGCATGGCTTACAAATACTTGCCAATATCTTGAAAGAAACAAGAGCCATCACTTTCCACCGCCTAAGGAGGAAGGCGAATGCTCTAGATGACTTCTTAGCCAACGAGCGTGTCACTTGTAATCATCCCCTTTGAGAAGGAAAGTTAGACTCGATAGTCTCTGAAGACATGTCTCACAAATGCAAAGCACTTTCCAACATGGATCTCTCTAGCCCGGATGCGAGTGTCACTCAAAACCTAATCACATGTGGAAACATTGAGAGCGCACTTGGAAACAACATGCAGCATGAACTCCCAATACAATGTGCTGGCGAGAGCACTCATTGCAGAGTAATTGCGGTGGAAGTGGGTGAGGTGGGAAATGATGTTGAAGTTATTACGCCAGGGTGGGAGAGCTTGGAGCAGGATGGGAATCTCTTCGCATTAATCCCACAGACATGACTCTAACGCTCCCTCATGTGAAATAACCTAGCTCCTTCCCCAAGAGAAGTGTTATGGAGAACAGAATAGATACCGTCCTCAGTGCAACCATGTATGTGAAGTTGGTCGCACTGCTCAGTAGTTTCCAGTTCTAGTGGTTGAAAGTTTCAGAATGTCGAGACTGCGTGGTATTTCCAGAAGAGGTGTTGGCCATGGTGTCGAGCGTGGAGTTGACAAACCAGGAAAATAAAAAACATCCATCAACGGGTATGTAGATAATGTCTCTAGACCAGTCCATTGCCTGATTGATGACTGGGAATTCAGTAGAGTTTCTAAGATACTAGCTTCTAGTAGCCATGGAAATCAAATAAACTACTACTGGCTGGTCAAAAACATGATGGGTACTCTAGTGGATCAAATGATTTCCAACTGGAACACGACCAAAACCTCAATCCTGGACATTAGATCCAACCTGGTGCATTTGGATGAAAAGTTGGTAAGCCTGGACTCCAGCTTTATAGGGGGAAATACTATATGGAGCGTTGCACCATCTTGTGTGTAGGCTCTAAGCATGTTAGTCTTACAAACAATGAGGAGGCCTCTACAGCTAGAGGGGATACAAGATCTGGTGATGTATCGGTCACCACTAGTGATGAACCATCTATCGAAGACACTGTGGTCACTGAAGGACAACCGTCGGAGGTTGCGACCAATCCAGATGACCCTTCCTTTCTGGATTCCTTCCCTATGTCGTCCACCATCGGGCCTCTGCAATACAAGAGAGTCCAGAAATCTGACGATGGTAGCGTCTCCCCCGACGCAAAGCGGAGCCTTTGTCCCCTAAGCTCCCTCGTCAAGGCTGGGACGATGAATTCTTCAGTAGCTTCCCAATTCTGGAAGCGAAACTGAATCCTCCTCATGCAGAAGCAAGCTCATAGGTTGGATTTGGTGGTTCTGAGTTCTTGTTGTGATTTTCAGTGTTTTTGTTAACATTGGCTTCATAATCTGGTTTTTTGGTCTGGTTTGTTCCAAATTCCATTATGTCAAGACTCTTACACGACCTGGTCTCCTCACACAGGTTTTTTTGTAATGATAATAGTTTGTCTATCAGTTTTGGTCCGGTTTGTTCCAAAGTCCATTATGTCAAGACTCTTACACGACCTGGTCTCCTCACACAGGTTTTTTTGTAACGATAATAGTTTCTCTATCGTTTTTGAGCACCTGGGGTGGTGGTTTCACCACCTCAAACCGCCTAAGCTTGTAAACGGATATGTAATCTTTGATTCTCTTTTTTAATATAGAGTTGCAACATTACAAAAAAATATATAAAATATAGATTTCTTTAACTATTAAATAGTGTAAAATTACACACAATGATAATGATTAAATTCACTAAGATCAACAATGAAATATATAGATAAAACATGATGAAGTTAATGAATCATTAAGGAAGGGAGAAAGAAAATTCTTATTATTAAAACACTAGGTTATTGAAAAATATAATAATTAAAATTAAATTTTTTGAATAAAAAATATGATTAATAGTTTTGAAAATTATAATTAATTATAATAATTATAATAAATGAACTATATAGATTGAAGTCAAAGTACATTAAAAAAATCATAAAAAATCAAAGCAATAATTTTATAAGAAGATAAAGATTAAATATAGATAACAATTATTTCAAAACTATCTAACAAAGAATTACTACAAATATTATTGAGCCTTATAAATATTCCATCATAATAAAGAGAGCACAAAATATGCCTCATATGAAAAAGAAGAAGTGGAAAATACGTGGATGTAATTGTGTTGGAAAATACATGGATGCAATTGTGTTGGAAATCACTAAAGAAATGATATAGTGACAAAGATATAAAGAAAATTGGACTTTAAGAATTCACATTAAGTTACACTAATAAAAATAAAATGTGAATGATTTATGATTTTTCTTAGATATAGAAGAAATAGTAATTGGTTAAGATTAATTGGGAAAAATCAATGTTCAAATACCATTATTTTCTACTATAAATCCTAAGTTATGTGCAATATCTTTAAACCACACTTTTTAGGAAACTCGAATCTCAATTAATCGCTGAGAAATCCCAACTAGTAGGATCTCTACCCTTTCAACCAAGTCATGATAATCTAATGTCTCTCTAAGGATTTAAACTTGGGTGTACAGTAAAAATGTAAAGACATATTATTATTTGGTTTCTTCTAATATATATTATTTATAACCCTACAAATTAATTAAAATAATAGGTTTTAATACTTAAAAAATAACATTATTATATATATTCATAAGCAAAGACATAACACTTATATAGTCCAAGATCTTGCTTGTGAATGAGAAATTTGCCATGCATCTAATGTAGCTATTGGCCCTACGTAGGGCTATGTGACCACTAGGACAATGTAACCAAGCTATAGGCTTCTAGATCACTCAACCCAACCTATTTGGTATGATATTGAGACAATTGAGTCATTACATATAACTTTGAGCATCTTATACAACCATCAAACAACCATGGCACGTTCTTCCACTAATGCACACATCACACGGAAGTGATGATATTCCCTTTCTCTAATAAATGGTCCCTTGAGGATATTCTTCCCTTCTAATACTCTTTAGTGTAGGAAAAAAATCCCAATCAATTGAATGCCTTCAGGAAATAACCTACAAATAACACTTGACTCCCAAGCCTCCAATGCATAGAAAATACTAGTTGGTAGAGGATTCCTAACTTTCCCAACTTCTATCCTCTCCTATAACCATGTGTCTTGTGTCCAATGCTTGTAATTTCCTCTTCACGGTGTTGATTTGTTCAATTTCCTAAATAATTAATGGTTAGCATTTGAGAAAAAACATGAGAAGTCTATAACATGAACATGAGAATGATAGAATGAATCAATGGCAATGAGAATGTTGAGGGATATGAGGATTGGAATTTCTTCTAACATGAGAATGAAGTAATCATATGCTTCCCCATAATGATTGTATTCAAACAATGCTTCAATAATTATGAGAAAAGACATCTCCATCGATGTTTTGGTTTCTAAGTCAATGAGGTGGATGGCTTTATTTAAGGTACATGGTAGAAAATAGATGAGTTCATAAGTGAACATTTTCAATAAAGGATTTACTTTCTTATAAGCTCCATTTCTTATTCCCTTCTAGTGGAATCATAGCTCCCCTCTTGCTCTTCACAATCATTTTGGACCATTATATATTATATTATGACATTAATATTCACATAACATGAATTCACTGCGATAAACTTATAACATAGTCCATAAAAATATATTTGCATGCTTAGTGATTTGATATTCATGCTTTGACTTTATGCTCTACACTAAAAATCCATACAACATATTTACATCATTACAAATAAATTCACAAAACTTAATTGCCATAATTATATATATAAATACACACTAAGAATCAAAACTCAAATAATTATTGATATTTAAAAAAATCATAACTATTAAACAAAGTTATTTAAAAATTATTTTTCTTTTACATATTTTTTTATAAAATCATTACCAATAATAATTTGTTTACATCAATTCTACTATTAAAATCAAAGTATTATAAATTTTCATTAAAATTGAACTAATGGGATTGGAACACATTCCAAACTTGCACAGAGGCATATTTTTTATACTTAAGTCAAGATTAAGAGTACGTTTTTCAGAGAGTTGGATAATTCCTATACTAAGTCAAGTCAAGATTATTAGGAGTATGTTTTTCACATTGTTGAAGAAGAAAAAAAATTGTTATGAATCATAGATTTTGTTGTATTTAATTTTTCTTTTTCTTAAATAAGTAGATTTTTTTTTTTTTAATTATGAATTATTAGATAAAAAAATATTAAATGCATTTTCCATTTGGTTTTATAAATAATTATTAAAAAATTTGGTTACTTAAAAAATGTTTTGTTTTTATTTTTATTTTTTTTAATTTAAAATTATAATATATATATTTTTTTTTTTAATTTAAAAATTAGAAAAATATGATATATGAAAATGAAAATTTGTATTTAAAAGATATGATCTCTAAATGAAAAGATTAAATTTAAAATGATTTGAAAGGTATCATACCATTTAAAAAAAACCAATATTGTAAAGTAAATATTATAATAAGTATGTATATTAAAAATAGTATTATTTTTTATCTTTAAGATATAAGTTCAAAAAGAATATGAGAAAAATTAATAAAATTATATAATATAAATAAATATTTTGGAATTAAAAAAAAATTCATAGAATTTTAAATTCTAAACAAAATTATTTAAAAAAAATCAAATTATAAAATCAAAAAATGTTAACAATGTTAATAAAATTATATAACACAAATAAATATTTTAGAATTAAAAAAAAAACAATATATAAACAAATTCAACTATTATATAATTGAAAGGGACACATAATAAAGCATCTAGAAAATTACTATAATTAAGATATTGTTGAAAAATTATAAAATTAAAAATTAAATAAATAAATTAGAAAAGAAAATATGATTTGTAACTTTCAAAATTATGATTTATAATCATGATTGTAATAAATGGATTAAAGGAAAATATTTAAAAAATTAAGCAACTCCCATACAAATATGATGATGTTGGTTAATATATCGTGAAATTTGGTTATACATTAAATTTAATTATAAAAAAACAAATTAATAATTTAATAAGAAGAATTTGAAAGTTGTTTAACATAAAAACTTATACAACATCCTTAAAAGAAGTGGAAAGGACATGAATATAAGTGTGTTGGACATCATAAGTGAGAGATATGGAGGCGTTGTATTCTAAAAATATTTGAAAATGCATTGATAATAATAAAAAATAAATGTAAATGATTATATTTTATTTTTAAAATTGGTAATTAGTTAAAATTATTTAGATAAATTTATATAAATTTAATTAGATATTATTATAAATTTTAAGAATTTGGAACTTAATGGATGGCTAAAACTTTTCAACTTTAAAAAAACAACATTTCACTTTAAAAAATTAAAATCAAATTATATATATATATATATATATATATATATTACAAAACAATGATTATGGTTTTATATAAAAACATTTGTAAGACTCAAAGTGACTTAAAAGACCATATGAGAAGACTTTCTAAATGATATCAAATATATTATAAATGTTTATTTTTGCAAAATAAATAATAAGAAGGTGTTAGTGTTAATGTTAATTTAGTCATGTTTAATTAATAGATTATATAGTATTTATAAGTGGTGTTGTATTGTTTAATTATAGTTTTAAGAAAAATCCATATATTTTTGTGAAAAGATTAACACTTAATTATTAATACATTGAAAGTATAAAGTTTGTTGATTATGAATGAATAAAGTTATTTTAAATTTATATTTAAAAAAAAATTATCTATTATTATTTAAATTTAATTGGGTATTTTTTCAAAATTATAAATTTAAATTAATAAATATTTTTAAATATATAAATAAACAATACCTTTATATATATATGATCATCTCCAATTGATTCAAAAAGATGTCTCTTTCTATTATTTTGAATGATTATATAATATTAAACAACATGTTAAACACGTTAAAGCACTTCATAACACATTTTAATCCAAAATTTGATAAAGTATTAAAAAATTTGATAAAGTATTAAAAGAAAAGAAAACTTAATATACAAATATCCTTTAAATTATTCCTTTTATATTAAAATTTTATTTTTCAATCACATTTCACATTAAATAGCATTTTTTCCATTTTAATTATTAATATTACACACACTTTACATGACACACCTATTGCATAAAGTTATAAAATGCATCCAAATTCTTTTATTTTAAAGTATAATACACTCACATTCAACCAGATTGAAAATCTTGTATCTAACTTTATTTTTTAACATAGTACTGCAATTTAAAAAATGACTAGTTAATGTAACATGGACCATTCATAACTTTACACCCAAATGAACATTAAATCATTTACACGTACTTTAAAAAAGTTATACGTGATAAGAAGTAATGTGTATTTGCTTTCGAACAAGATATTATATAACTTTATAGTTAGATAAATAAAAGTTGGTCAAAAGTTAAGATTTTATTGAAGTGATGGTCACAAAGGAAATTGATTTTCTTTACTGTTTTGGGCTTATAATAAAATTTAAATTGATTTTGATTAGTTATGAGTTATTTTATTAGTTAATTTGAAATTATTTGTTGTTTTATAGTAAGATTGGTTAAAAAACTTTTCTTTATAAAAAACATAAAATTTACTTTTTTTTTTACAGATCACTATAGGGTTATATCATGTAACATGGTTTTTTTTTATTACTACGATGAATCAACTCACAATATTGAAGAGGAGTCCTCAATACTATTTGACAACTTAATGATCATAGATTTTGCTAATCTTCAAATAAAAAAATTAAAAATACATAAGAATAAGATTAGTTTGGGTGGTTGGGAGGAATGATTATTGCCCTCCCCGCCGTAAGACATGTTGCTCTTGTTCAGTCTTTATTGTAATGATTGTATTTTTTGCCATACATTGATTCTCTACCTAGAATAGCAGGTGTTAGCATTGTCTCAATGAACCATCATTAAAAAAACACTAATTAAAAATATGGAACTTTTTTTTTCTCCCTTTCTCCACATAATTACATTTTTCCTATGTTGCAATCAACTCACGATATTGAAGAAGAGTCCTCAATACTATTTGACAACTTAATGATCATAGATTTTGCTAATCTTCAAATAAAAAAATTAAAAATACATAAGAATAAGACTAGTTTGGGGGTGGTTGGTTGGAATGATTATTGCCCTCCCCACCAGTCTTTATTGTAATGATTGTATTTTTTGCCATACATTGATTCTCTACCATCATTAAAAAACACTAATTAAAAATATGGAACTTTTTTTTTTCTTTTCTCCACATAATTACATTTTTCCTATGTTGCACAAGTTTTTGGAACGTTGGAAACAAGTGAGTCAACCATATATATGTATGGTTGCGAGGAAATAAGAATGTCGTTAATAACCCATGTGGCGATCATAAATGGGTGAAAATGTATAGTAACGAAAACGCACAAAAAAAACTGGAAACTGTTCCCATGCTACATAGCATTATTCATATACTTATGCATGTCCTATAACTCTTTTACAGACTATGCATGTCTTTCTTAAGCTTTCAATATATCACCTATCAAACAATGTACAGTAAAGTTGTCTTCAATCTTTTCTATATGTCAAAGCATTATAAAAGTTTTCTACAGTCTTCGGTTAGAAGAGTGCTGCTACAGTCCAAAAACTGTACAGGTAGATTTCCTCGAGCTCTTTCATAAGCAGAACCAAACCGAGATTCTCCCATTGTTCAAGAGCCAAGCTGTTCATCAATAGTAATAGTCAGCTGCTACAGGATTGCTACTACAGACCAAAAACAAATTGCTCTATCCAGCTCCAAATGCTGTGAGATAAACGGGCAAATTTTATGACATTATAAAAAATAGCTTTGTCACTAGTCCGCGAGCTCATGTCCTTGCAAAACCTTATCATTTTTATGTCCCCAAAGGGGATCATATATGTATCATCAAGCTTGTATTAATTTGCTTTAAAACCTAAAATGTTTCCTATAAACTATATAAAAACTATGGTTTAGTTTATTTAATATTTTTTCAAAATTTCAAAATTCATATTTTTCAAAAAATTGATTGGTTGCAGGAAGTGATGTCATCCTCGATTCTCGCTTCCCAGGAGGGGGCTGCTGGTTGACGTCACCTCCGCAGGCTCGTTAATGAAAAAGAGTGATTTTTTTAGGTTTTAGTGTTGCGTATGCAGGCCTACGCTGGTGAGATTTGGCATATACATAACAATTAATAACAATACATAATGCGTTGGCTTCCGCTGGAAACCTTTCCCTTGTTCAAACAATTTTCTGTTTGCTCCTCGGACAATCTACTTGACATTTCTCAGTCTCTGCAGTCGATGAAACCTTGCAATCGATGCATCCTTGCGTGGCAAGCATGGCTAGACTTTTGATTATCTCTCGCCACGTACATGGCGATGTGCATTTGCAGAGGCCGATATAAACAACAGTTTAGACTTCGTCCATGGTAGTTTTGCCTTGGAGTCAAGCTGGCCGGGAAGGCCTCGGTAGGGCATTTTTCTTTTGTCAACCTGCTTTGCCCCTTCCCTGCCATAGACGGACTACCTCCTGCTAAGTGTACCGGCCTGACTCCCTCCTACTAAGTGTTCTAAGTTTCAGAAATGCAACTGAAAGAACCTGATGTTGCAATAAGAGACTTCTGCCCTCGCTACTCTACTCTACACTGTGATTTCTGTAGAGCTAGGCACCAAGAAGGTATTCCACAACTTCTGTTGTGCGTTTAGCCATTGTTAGAATTGTGAGAAAAACCAGTTAATTCATGTCCATTGCAGGTTTAGCCATTGTTAGAATCGTGAGAAAAACAGTTAATTCATGTCCACTGCAGAAAACTTGGTAGTTATTTATTTTGAGTTTTTCGTGCTCAACTATTAAGCTTTTTCCACCTGCACAAAACTTGAATGTTTTTTCATTCTATTCAAAATAGTTAGAGTAATAGAAAACGTTGTTCCACAAGCTTTTTCCCTCAAAACTTGAATGTTTTTTCATTCTATTCAAAATAGTTAGAGTAATAGGAAACGTTGTTCCACAAGCTTTTTCCCTGCTTTGATATCAGACCTACAGGAAGAGAGTTGAGTAGCATTAATAATGTGGAACGGAATCTCATCATACGGTGGGGCGCTGCAAAGAAAATTAGAATCTCATAAACCTAGTTATAAAATTTGTTTGATTCAGGATTCTATCTAGGAATCTCTTCGTAGGTTAGGATAGTAGCAGAGAAAATTAGAAAGTCATAAACACCATTCAAGAAAGCCAATCACGTCAACGAGTGTAGCAAAAGGATGGTTGATAGCGCCCTCAGCAGGCAGAGCCAGCACTCTAGGCCAAGGAGAAATAAGATTAAGTTTAATTGCTATTTCTTCCCCTGCCTTGGGAGGGGGATTTTGGGGGCAGTAATTCAAGCCCACTCTTTTCCATTATTCAAAATTCTTTGACTTCTCCAGAAAGAGGGAGAAGAGTTGAACATTTGCGTCGGTTATCCTAAGTACCACAATAGCCGTAGAATGCCTCTGCAAGCAAGATTTTTCAAGTTCTTTGCATCTCTTAATCACTTTCTGGCAATTTCAATTTCAATAATAAATTTTATGGAGTAATGGCCATTATCATCCTACAGACAAAATCGCTATGGTCACCAGTAGTGATGGCCCTTCGATGGTTTGGATCCCTCTACTTTTCCAACTAGATATCCAACGCATGAAACAATGGAATGATACCTGCTCTGCTACTAGAAGGCCTGGGATTTCTTTCCATTCAAAATTAATAGCCTGTTGGAATGAATATAATACACACCATTTCAAATTTAAATTTGCCTCTCGTATTAGCAGGCAGATGGTGTGTTTCTATTGTTTAAATTTTAAATTTAAATCCTTCTGCCTTCATTAAATTCCATCGTGCAGAAGCCAAACTGTACGTACCACCCTGGAACATTAGAATGGAACAAAATTTTTGTTCTGGAACTTATCATATTTATCTCTATTTTAATTTGGATTTCACCACCAGGCATCAAACTCTTTTGGAAGCATGGAATCAACTCAAGTGAGTTCACCGCCGTGCACAGCCAAATGATGGGTTCATGAGAACTATTATAGACCTAGATAAGAGATTGCATGGGAAAGCTTCCATGGATTGGAAACAAAGGAAGCCTGTCATGAGGACTAGCCCAGTTTGTGGAAAAAGTGTAGGCCTGAGTACAAGTTCTGTAAATCTTCATTTGCAAAATTCACATGGACGTATTTCTTCAGGGAGCGTGGATAGCATTGAGTTAAAATACTTGCAACGAAGCATAGATTCAGTCAAAACAAGCTAGTAATGTGAAAATTACCTATTATTACTATAAGATTCGTTGGCATCTCCTTTTGGAAAAGATGTTGCTGGGGTATGTTCAGTGGAGAAATTACACCGCTTCACCTGGGGGAAGTTGCTGGGTTCAAATCCAACATAGAAAATTCAGTTTGCAGCCAAGACATGGATGTTTTGAAAAGGAATTATCTCTCTTGAAATTGGAGCCAATGTGGACATGCTCGACCTCCTTGCTATATATGGAGGGGTAATATCTCTACTTTGGATGGCTATGTAAGATTGTATGATGTATTTGATTCTGTGCATTTATAAAAATATAAAATGCATTTTTTCCAAGGAGAAAAAGCGGCTACCTATTGTAGTAGTATGACTGCCTTTCAATTATAATGACTTTTAGATAAATAAGGAGTTCGCGCCAATTTTTCTTTTGGCTTTTGTAATTTTTAGATGTAGAAATTGCCAACAAAGATAAATTGTGCATAGCACCATTTTTCTGTGTATGAATGTTTGAGGTTGTTAGGTGCAATTTACTTGAGCATTGAGCAACTTCAATGAGCACAACTCATCTATATAAATAATGACTCTTCAAGAGCCAAACTGAATATGTTAGGTCTCCTTGCTTATGTAGGTAGCGGGTTCTGTGCGACTTCTTTTTGGCACTTGGATGTGATAATATTTTTTTTTAACAGTAACAGGAAAAAGATAATATTTATAAAGTTGTGCACAGCTATACATTACAGGCTTGCAAACCGAGTTTTTGACAGAGCTGAGATGATAGGCCCAGCTAACACTACCAAAACTAACTGCATTACATTGTAGTCTCTAAATTTAGTCTTCCTGAAAATGTCCAGCATAGAGCTGGTATACACCTTAACAAACTGATTGCAGAGAAGTTTACAAAAATACATTAACCAAAACAAAAATTGTGTGAAACCTGGGCTAGACTAGCCTTTCTTCCTGGGCTTGACAGACGAATCGTCCGCCCTCAGCTGATGAATTTCCTGATTCACTGTTGTATTCTCATGAATCCAGCTACCCTGCGTCGCTTTGAAGAAAACAACCAAATCTTCCTGAATTCTGTCAACTTTTCCCATTTATTCTATGATATTTCGTTCCAGGTCATCAATCCTGGAATCCTGGCAGGACAACTGATTGCAGACGTGCTTAATGACCGACGCCATATCCGAGTTCTGGTTTACACTGGTGCAGACTGTCTCGTATGTTCTTCGGGCAGCAAATTTGATGTCTGTCAGGGTTCTACTTAAAGCAGCAATGGCCGCCCTGATAGACGGCATTGTGTCCAAATTAACCACCTGCAAAAGACGAGGAGCAGAAGGGGCAAGCTCCCTATCCCAATTTTCCACCTGCGTAAGACGAGGAGCAGAAGGGGCAAACTCCTCGAGGGACAGACGACTCAGAGAGTCGGGGAGATGGGAAGGAAGAACCATCGCGAAAGAAGGAGTAAGGAGGGCGGATGGGGGAGTTAAGGTAGCCCCGTGGGAGCTGACACCGGGGGGAGGATCAAGGGCACAGGTGGAGGAAAGGACGGGAGGGCAGATGGAGGAGCGAGTGAAAAGATACGTGGAGTACGAGCTCGGGAAAGAGGACGAGGGGAGGGGACGTCCAAAGATTGGCAAAGGGAATGGGTGGACCCTTGAGGCCAAGTCCCTAACCAAAAACCACATCACAATTTCAAAGGACCAAGACATTGATAAGTTAGGGGAGATAATGAAAACCTAAATTTCCTTGATGGTCCTTAGTTTGCCCAATTGAGAGCTTGATTCCTTGATTTGCAGCTAAGTCCGCCACCCTGTTGTTCTCTCGGAGGATATGGAAGAAGGAGGCCTTTGTAGATAAAGAAATGGTCTTAATTCTTTGCAGATATCTATCTGCTTTTGAGCCTGGCGAGGCATATCCTCTTCTCATGATTTGGATGACGTGCCTTGAGTCTCCATAGATTTTGAGATTGGCTATGCTGTAGTTGGAGGCCATTTCTAAGGAGAAGATAAGGGCTAACCATTCAGCCTCGTTATTAGTTTTCCTGCCCAGTCCCCAAGCAAAGTCTGTGATTTTATTTCCGCCGGGATCAAAAAGAATCCCACCCGCACCTGCCACCCCAGCTTGGATGTGATAATCTTGGTGTACATTATTGATTGATAATAATATATACTGCACTTAAAAAATTGAAAAAAAATTGACATAAATCTAGACTCCTTCAAATATACTTGCTAATCTATTCAGTGCCTTTCAAGATTTATTCATTTATTTATTTTTGCAGTAGCATCCATATTCTTAGTCAAATTGCAGGCCTACAAAATTCTTCTAGTCAAACTGCAGCCCTGCAACAATCTTGTGTTGAACCTCCATCTATATATTGCTCAATTAGAATGTTAAATGTTTGCATTAATATTTGTAATTTGAAATATACTTGCTAATCTATCCAGTGCCTTTCAAGATTTATTCATTTATTTATTTTTGCTAGTAGCATCCATCTTCTTAGTCAAATTGCAGCCCTGCAAAATTCTTGTGTTGAACCTCCATCTATATATTACTCAATTAGAATGTTAAATGTAATTGTTTATCAGGAAACATATGTCCACACATTGAAATAAATAACATTTGAAAACACCGCATTCAAAATAGAATTGCTTTAAACATTCACTGAGCAACAATAAAAACAGACACTTGACTAACACGTGTGCTCCATGCAGTTCCAAGAGGATAGAAATGTCAAAGGGATCTGCCACTAATGCAATAAGCATGTGTGCCATTTGGTGGAATTCCAATCCACATGCCAACTCCGTCAACTACCAGCAATGTCAGTGCAGCATTTGTATTGGCATGTTAAGCGGCTTTGCTCCAGATTGTCCTTGGTTAGCGACTGTAACTTCACATAAATACGTTTAGTCTATTTATGTTTTTTCACTTCTTGTGCAACCCAGAAAATGCCAAAAGGGGAAAAATGTATCACTTCCATCACCGTTTTCTTCCTCAGCTTTCCCATGACTGTGTATTAGCTTCTTATGGATTTTTTTTAGCTTGTGGAAGGGTTTGGCGATGGCTCGGAGGATAAAAACTCATCAGTACCATATCAAAGCAACAATACTACCATCTCAAAGCAACAAGTGTTACATTTCTGCCAGTGCGCATTCCTCATTAACGCGTTTTCGGTCTTCTTCTCATCTCCTCACAACTCGGCCTCCTCTTGTTCCCAATTTATTTTTCATCTACTTGCGGTGTGACGAGTTTATTTGATCTGGTATGGGCGATTCAACCTATTCAATGCTCCATTGTGACAGATTTTCTGGAGTCTCTTGAGGCAAAGATGCCAGAGGGGATTTTCTATGATGTTTCTTCGAAACCACTACGTTGTGGCCTTATAAATTCAATTCAATCTCGCCAAAAGTCAGCATCAACTCTACAAAATTTAATGAAAATTTAGGCTATCTTCTCTCTGGTTTCATCCATGTTGTGTGGTTATTTTATTTTGTTGTAACAATATATTATGTAAGGGGGGTTAACAATCTCTGTAATGGTGGATATCACATTAATCTTGGCTGTACAGTACCTCTGGAACCGCGACCGTGGCTCTGATGCAACAAGCACAAGGAACGTTAGCGTTCATACAAGGGATGGAAAGGGGCTCCATGCTCTCAATTCACCCAAGGAATGTGACGAGGCCTTCTTCTGATCTAGATCGTAAGCTCAATGAGTGAACAACTGCAGCATGACCCGTTTGTCTTTTTTCTTTTTCTACAGTTTTGGGTGTTTATAAAATCCCATAGCTAGATCCACCGAAGCATTTGATTTCCATTTGGGTGTTTAAAACAATAATATATCTTCTATGTATACGTCATTTACTCATTCTTTTTGCAGTTGATCATTGTTTTTGGAATTTTCCATTGGTAGTTGCATTTGAGATTAAAGCTCTCTATGTAGTATTATAGAAACAAAAACTCTCCTTGACTTTTCTTTCAAACTCGGGCTTCTAAATTTCTTCCATATGACGTCTCTGGCTACTCAATACAAAGAGAAATGCAATAGTTTATTAAATCCTGTGTAAATTGCTATAGTGTGACCTCACCGGCTACCCAATTTAAAGAGAAACGAATTATTTTTAATTGCTTTAGTTTAACGTATATTCTACTTAAATTGACTGATTATTTAACTAATATCCTGTAGTATTTGAGGTTAGGTATATATAATATAATTTACAATAATTTGACATGTAAATGTTTTAAGTTTGATGTCTATTATATTCATATAGACGGATGATTTCATTAAAGTGGGTGTAAAGTTATTATTTTAATTTATTAAGGGATATATATATGGATTATTTTACAATAATTTGACATGAACTCTTTTTAAAAAGGAAATACTATTGATAAATATTTTGATTATTTTAAAAAATATTATGATATTTAAATTAAAATTTATTAAATTAAAAATTTAGAATTTTAGAAAATCTCACAATGTGGATAATATTTAAAATAATTATTTTTCTTTTTTAGATTTATAAGTGTTTATCTTAAATAATAAATTATAATTATTTAATCAACAAATTTAAGTTAATAAACATTTATTCTTAACTAACTATTGAATAAATAATAAATAATTATTAATTAATCAACAAATTTAATTTAATAAACATTTATTCTTGACTAACTATTGAATAAATAATAAATTATTATTAATTAATCAACAAATTTAATTTAATAAACATTTATTCTTGACTAACTATTGATAAATTTAAGTACGAATTAATAACTTCATCAAAATTTATATTAATTTTAATCTTTACACATATAAACAATGTTATTATATTTTTTTATTTAAGATAACAAAAATAATTATTAATTTTAATCCTTAAACTTATTATCATTTTGTAATACTTAACTCTAATTTTTTTTTTTTAAATGAAAAAAAAAACAAAATAAAAAATGCTTTATGATCTTTATTTACAATTAAGAAAAAATGAAATATGCCACTAAGATCATTTTAATATATCACTTTAGTATGCAAATTTCAATTAAAAATCATAAAAAAAGCCAAATTTTCAAACTTCAAAAAAATACAGTAAATTGCAACAACATCATTTAATATAGTACTGGTTAGAAATCCAAAAAAAATTGTACTAATGGGAATGCATAATATCTCTTTATTATATCCTTATTATTATTATTATTATTATTGTGTTTTACCTAAAATTATATAACAACATCATTTAACATAGTACTTGTTAGAAATCCAAAAAAAATTGTACTAATGGGAATGCATAATATCTGTTTATTATATCCTTATTATTATTATTATTGTGTTTTACCTAAAATTATATATTCTAGATTCTAGCAAATCTAAAAAACTTAATTCAATCCATTAAATACATAAATCATAGTTTTTCATAAGATTATGTACATTATTATATAAATAATTTACATTAAATTTTAAAATCTTAAATATTATTAAAAATTATTTTATTTAAAATGTTTATAAAAATTTAAAATTTAAAATATTATTAAAAAAATACCTAATTTAATTAATTATATTATATTTTAATAAAATATAAAAAATTATTTATATTAAAAAATTATTCCAAAATTAATTGATTGTGAATTTTATTTAATAAAATACAATTTTTAATAAATAAACATTTTCAATAAACATTTGTAAAGAATCATTCATATCTAACATAGATTTCTTAATTAAAAAAAAGCACAATATGTGTTGACTTTATTTTGATGTGACAAAACTAACAAATACAAAACTAATATTACAAGTGAATGTTACACATTATTATCTCCCACATGAGACTATTACTATTACAAGTGAATGTTACACATTATTATGTCCCAGCAGAAGAGATCGTGTTTTATTAATTCATATGTAAATGTTACAAGTGAATGTTAATTCCGAAGACTATTACTATTACAAGTGAATGTTACACATTATTATGTCCCAGCAGAAGAGATCGTGTTTTATTAATTCATATGTAAATGTTACAAATGAATGTTAATTCATTTGCCATATTAATTCATTTGTTTTGTACTATGCAGAACGAAAACTTAAAATGAAACCTTAAGAGTTTTTTTTAAATGGTTGTTCTTTTGTTATTAAATTCCCCGTGAACGTGTGCAAATATGACTTTTCTAAATGAGATTGTCCTTAAACAATTTTTCATAATTGGTGTCATAGTTAAATTTGAAATTTAATTTTCACAATTTGTACAATTCATCATCAACTTTAAATCTCCAAAAACTTACATCTGCTTACATTTTTTTTAAGAACAATATTCATCAAAAATCGAGGACCTAAAACTTTGCTTTGTTAAAACTCTGCTTGGCCTGATGTAAAATCATGGCTTGAAGCGCTATATTGCACTTGCAAGGTTGTTTTTTCTACCTTTTTCAATGAAGTCATTTGTGTGTTTTCACTTATGCTACGCCCTTCTCTAAGTCCATGTGGATGTATTCATATTTAAGATGTAACAAATTGGGTCTTTGATCATGAAGAAGAATGCTTAGCACACCTTTTGCATTTTTTTCAATTATCGTTGTTTTAACAAAACATTGAGAAATTGATTTGATGACTAAATAAGTTTATGACAAAAGTATCATATTTATATTGCTTCTATGTTATAGCAATAGTTGTTAGCAACTGCGGGGACATTGCCACCTCGTGGCTCTTGTTTAAATAAAATCTTCCATCCTTACAAATCATATGCATGTGCAACGATCTTCTGAACACTGTATTGTATGGTAATTATGAATCGCAGGACATTCTTGTAAAAGACCTTTGCTAAAACTTCCATACATCTTTGTCATGATATGGAGCAGCTATAAACCACAAGGAATGTTAAAAGCACATAGCTTCCTGCTAGAAAATTCCTGGAAGAATTGCAATAGCTTGTGTGTCCCTAATCTCAGAACATTTCATTTTTCAGTGGTTGTTTTTTATTTTATGGATGGACAGAAGGATTAATCAACAGGTAGGAAATTAAAGATGTGAAGTTGTCAAAAACCAATTAATCAGGTCAGAGTTGAGTTGCAATGGTAAGTAGTAAGGTCCCAGTTGAGTTGTAATGATAAGTAGTATGATATTCTTTCTAAGCTTTTTAAGCATCGAAATAAAATTTTATAATCATCTAAATAATCTCTTAAAATTGAGGAAGACCAAATTGATCTCTATTACTAATTTCATTCTTTCTGAATAGTCCCAAAGAGGTACAGACTGACTGAAAATTGCCAAGAACTTCTTGGAGAACCTCAAATCCCGTTTGTAATTATGTGAAATCCAATGCATAAGTTCGATCAAAAGCAGGTAGAGAGAATCTCATTGAAGGGCATGACTTGAACATACTGTGAAGGCCTAGAAAATGGTTCACTCCATGCATAATTCAAAATATAATCTCAATTCGCAGACCCTACAATTTTTGGCCAACATTATTTAGCCTGTTGTAGACCATTTAATGGGGTGGTAGCAAGTCTGTTAGATCTCAACTTCAATGTTGCAGGCCATTTAATGCGGTGACAGAAGGCCTGTTAGATCTCAACTTTGAGATCCAATGGCCAACAGACCTGCTACCGCCCCATTAAATGACCTACAGCCAACTAAATAATGTTCACCATAATCCTCCACCATCTTACACTGCTATGCAATCCCTATGCAATAGTCGTCGCTCTCTGTGCCACTGTTAAACAATGTACAGTGCCACTCGTATTTTTTATGTCGGTGAGGAGCAAAATTGGGTTTGGATGAAATGTGAAAAAAAGAAATTGGATGACAACGACGTAAGATTCGCTGACGTAGGCTTAGGAGGTACAATTTCCAACTTCATCCAAAGGCCAAATTTGGCAATTTCTTTTGTTCAAATTCAGTAGTATATTTGGAGCGCGAGCTCATGGTTTTGGGCGCGGGTCGAGGTTTTGAAGGCAGAGCTGTACGTTGAACTCTCAGAGGCGCCGTTAAATTTGGAGATGGGTAAGTTAAATTTGGAGATGGTTACTCTAGCTTGTCTCTCTTATTAAGGGCTCCCAGGTTCTCTGTGCACCCTTGTGGGGCCTACCACCCCCACTTGCCCCCATGTGGGTGGTGGCTGCCACTTTTTGTAGAGATTTGATGTAATTCTCCACACCCACATCTTGAGCTGGGTACTTGAAGTGATGTAATGTAAGGTTTGGTTTGTTTTGACATGGCAGACCATCTACATTGTCATAGTTAGTGGGTGTGACCATGGCCATGGCCCCAGTGTGTAGGTCCTTTGTATCTTGCTTATAATAATGATCGTATTCAGTCACTCACTTGGGTCCTGTGTAGAGCTTGTCTATGGAGAAGAAGTGATAGATTGTTCTCTGCGTACTATTTATACTATGCACTATCATGGGCCCACTATGCTCCATGATTATTGTCACTTCGCTTCAAACCTAGTAGTTGTAGTTTAGTTTGTGGAAATTGTTTATGAGTGTTTCGGTCCCACTGTGCTCCATGGTCATTGTCACCTCACTTCAAACCTATAGTAGTTGTGATTTAGTTTATGAAACACCTGACCTAGAATATCTATATGTACTCTTAGTGTCAGTGAGTGTCATCCAAGTGTCCACTTCCTTTTGTATGCTTTCCATTTTTTCTTATGTAAAAGCATGGCACTAAAGAGTACACTATGATGTGCACGGACCTGGAGTAATAAGTTGCATGGCTGACATCAATCATCTCAGAGTTTACTTCAACCTAGTGTGTGGGGTATGTTACTAGAATTTACTTCGATATGTAAATATGTCCTCAAATGATATATACACATAATATTGTTACGTTTTATGGCTCATGAGGTATTTGTGGTTTAGTATATACATGTTACTAGAATTTACTACAACTTCAATTTGTAGATATATCCTCAAAAGATGGATTTCCATAGTATTTGGTTCTTTATCACTCGTGATGTATTTGGAAGCAATGGCTGAAACAAAAACACATGCCATTGCTAATTTATATATATTATCCATATACCACTTTCTCATATATATTTTTATTAAAATTTTATTAATGTTAAGTTCAAATGGTTTGGAATTAATGTTGAAGAACAACAACTTTTTCATTATTAATTAAGGTACTTTAAGGTAAGTGTAGGTATACATTTTGGAGATAGTAGTTAGTATAAATTTTGGAGAGTGTAGGTATAAATTTTGGAGATAGTAGTTAGTATAAATTTTGGAGAGTGTAGTTGAATGTGATACACATAATATTATTAACATGTAGACATGTATGGAACACAACTTAGCATCCCTAGCCTACCAAAATTAAGCCCAATGGTCATGGGACTAATGCTGAGAAATAATGGCTACCTTGGTTGCATTCCAATGAGAGTTTGTTTGGCACCTTAAAGTAGTCATAGAGGTATTCAAAGGTAGTGATAGAACATGTGAGGCATACATAGCGCCACTTGTGTGCACACATATATGGACCAAAGCCACCACATGTTCTCTTTGCGGGTTGTTGAATGGTATGTTTACTCAACACCTCAAGATAGTCATGAAGCACCTCGATGTAGTGGTTGAATGTGTGCAACACCAATAGTACGTGGACCAAAGTCAACCGACCCCATGTTCTTCTTAAATCTCACCGAAAAAAGGTGGGGATTATCTCATGACGAATCAATAAATTCATTGCTCTTACATGGGAAAGGTGCAAGGTTCAAAACTCTCTCCCCCGATATTAAGATGAACAGTTATGCTATGATATGCAAAATTGGGTTCATAGCCACCTGGAACAAACACAAACAGTTACACATGCAATAACAAACTATTAATGTGTCATGAAATCCTACCATAAAGATATGTCATTGTAATAATAACATGTATTCCATCATCACATGAATAGTGATGGAGTGAGTTAAATAGTGTACAAGTTCAACTTATTTTCCATTCAAATTCCTTCCTAAATCCATTAAGAATTTTGTTAAAAGTTATAGTTCCACTTGATTGACGAGAACTTTGAATACGAAATTTTTCCCTTACAAGGTTAGGTACATTTTAAGACAACCCAAATCATTAGAATTTTGAAAAAATAAGTAAATCAAAGTAAAAATTTACCTCATGAAAAAAATTGAATTGATTACCAACAATATTAATATTTTACAAGACACTATCATATCAATCTAGGAACTAACATTTTAAAATCAAGTTATTAACATGATAAGGCATTGTGATGATGATGATGATGATGATGATGATGATGATTAATGTCCACTAAGACCCTTTGGTCTATCGGACCTTAAGAGAAGATAAATAAACCGATAAAAAAGATTGAATTTATTACCAACAATATTAATATTTTACAAGACACTATCATATCAATCTAGGAACTAACATTTTAAAATCAAGATATTAACATGACAAGGCATTGTGATGATGATGATGATGAGATTAACGTCCACTGGTCTATTGGACCTTAAGAGAAGATAAATTAATTACTTGGATTTTTGTAAAATTTGATTCCTATGAAGGGAAAGCTGAGAAAGAAGTGTTCATAGGTTCCCATAATTTTGACAAGTTAGAAGATCATGGAGATTAGAGTTGTAGCAAAGATTATGAAACTGTGATCAAATGTGCATGTACTAAGGGAACTCTAAAAGAAAGTGAGATTCATCCTCAACGCTCATGGACTCATAGAACTGGAAGATCCTTTCCTCCCATGGTGTTTTAGGAATTGTACATCATCTTGTTTCACTATGAAGCTCATGGGAGTTCGTTCTTATCTTGGATATATTAATATTCTTCTTTGAACTTGTTAAGATAGAGAGGTACGTTTGGTCTTCTAGATTAGGATTAATGACTTCCTTGTAATATCTTAACTTTATTTTACCCTCTAACTCTTTCTCGTCCCACATTATCACTTTGGACTTATATGTGATAGTTTTTTTGAGGTTGTTGATATCTTGCAAAGCGGTGTTTTTGTCAATCCCCCAATGAATTAACCAAGCCATGGCATCTTTGTACCAACCTCTCTTGAGCCGAAGATGGCCTTGACTAGAATTTAAATCAATTTTAGGGAGTCTCTAGTTTGCCATGTCATTTATCTTATTCTTGTAAATCATCTCCATCTTACACTTGGCATAGGAAATATAATAGAATATTTTATTTTATTTTATTTTTCATAACCGAGAGGCATCCCACCTAATTTCCCAACTAACATTGTGAACTGCGCCACTAGGTGAATAAACCTATCGAGCTAGAGCCAGCCATGATGTTGGACATGACATAATCAATGAGAGTACGATCACCATCGTAGACATACGAGGCCTTTAAAAAATGGTATGCTTTCCCACCCCTGCACGGATTCGAACCTGGACTTTTATTAGAACAACCATCAAACCTCACCATTAACCCGTACCCTTCAAGCCCAAAATATTTTATTTTCAAAACCAAAATATTTTATTTTCAAAACCAAAGAAGTTATTTTGATACCATAGAATTTACACCACAACAATCTGGAACATTGTAAGTGTGATAGACCCATTTATCATATCCTATTAGTGCCCAACAAATTATGTAACTTTCGCGGATCTAACCAGCTCCATATCGTCTTCTTTGCCACGATATTATAAAAACTTTTGGTACATTAGGTGGGCGAGAAGCCTTTCCTCACACAAATTTAACCATGTGTGATGTATTAGAATATTGTTATATATTCATATTTGTTTTGGATCGCTTTAACGAAATTACATTTTTAATTAAATTTTTGAAATATAATATCATATCAAAATTCTTATAAAAAAATATTTAAAATAATTTTTATTCCATATCTTTAATATTGTTGGGCCTAACGTTTTGGAGGTACATTTTTTGAAGAAACAAGTTTTGGTGTGGACAAGGACGCAATGGAACCAGTTTGACAAAGTGGTCAACTCTGACGAAGCGGCCAGGAAATGGGGAAAACGGTCATGTTGATCGTGTCAAAGGTTGGAGTTGAGTCAGTTAGTTAGAATTGGTTCACATTGTAATAATGAGTCGGTTAGGAAGTTAGTGGGTTAGTGGGAGCAGGCAAGCTTAGTGTGCCCTATAAATATGTATTAAAAATGAAGTTTTGAGTTACACATTCAGTCAATAGAGATAGTCAAGTTTTTGTACTCTGTAATGAAGATAACTATGTCTGTCAGAGATATTTTGGGGAATCCGAGTCGCTGATCTGCGGGCTGTGTGTGCAGATCCTTTGTAATACATGATGAAATTTGTAAGTCTTACCTGAAGTGCTTATGTGGTTGCGACTCTTAATAAAATACAAGCGCTTCCGTGGTTTTTCTCAGATGGGTTTCCATGTTAAAACTTGGTGTCTTTATGTGTGTTAATGTTTGTTGTGATGTGATGTGATATGTGTTCCTTTCTTCTGTTGAATAAATAAGCGAATACATGATGGGTTTATTTGTATGAAAACTGGATGCAAATATATTAATCTGGATAAGTAATGGAATCCGTCGATGTTATGAACTTGTTGAAGTTATTATTTGTCGTTGTTATGTAAAGAAACATAATGATGAATGTATTACTTGTCGAGTATTCCCCTTCTGTGTTGCATGAAGTCTGGTTCCTACAGTCCCCATAGATACTTCAGGTGAGACTTCATCTACTCTATAGGTGTTACCGAAAGGGATTTATTCCCTTTTGGGCTGATGTCTGTGGATTGTGGAGTTTGTTGGTAGATTTTAAGTGTTGAACCCCGGTCGAATTAAAAGTGCACCAACAAATGATTCCATTGCCGAGACCGAGACTTTGAGGTGAAGGGGAATGTTGTGGCATCAGACTAAGCTGGAGATCCAGGATTGGGTAGACCTGCAACTAGAAGAATTTTCAAAGAAGCGCAATAGACATCATCGATTGAATAATGAAGATTGGTTAGGTAAGTATGTTTTTACTGATTTTCATGAAGTGTTATTTGGCGAGTTCCCGGTGATATTGCATGAATGGTTAGCAAGGTTGATTGAACAAAAGACAAATTTCCAAGGAGGGAGCCTAGATATCAGACACCTAAGTTGATACAGTGACTGAAGGGTGTGAACAACATAATCTCTCAGTAAGCATATTTCTGGCTAGGCAGTGTGTTGGAGGCAAGAATAATTTTAGGGGTGAAATTTATCCCATGGGCTATTTTTCCATGTTTTTTTCCCAAAAAGGATTCGCAATTTGCATTTTTGGAAGCCCCATTTCACCCAATTTTGACGGGGTTAACTTTTTCACTCTAAAAATCACCAAATTATTATATAAACTATATAAAATCCTTATAAATTGAAATAATTTTAGAAAAAATATAGCCAAATATTTTATAGTTGACATTTTAAGAATTGGTAAGATTTGCCAAGGTTTATATACTTTTAATAGAGTATGGGTCCTTAAAATTATCCCTGGTTGGAGGGGTATATTACTGAATTCGTTGTTGACACTATAAAATCCTATAGTGCAGCAGAACATGTGTTCTTTGAAGGTCCATGCGGTAAGCACCTCAAGTCATTGAACTTGTCGATCAAAAAGCTTCTTTGTGAAAAAGGTGTAATGCGAATGGAATCTGACGAGTAGAGAAATTGTGTGCGGAGGGCATGGGTATCGGATGGACAATGGTCTGGACATAATTAATGGGATCAGCTGAGATGATAAGTGGAGATTAAATTGAATCAGACGAAGAGTGTGTATTTCTGCGGAGTGGAAGACGGTTTCAGTCAAACAAAAGGAGGAGAACTGCGACATAAAAGAGGGGTTGCAGTGCGACTGAAAGGAGAAACTACAAATCAGTGCCACAACTCGACGAGGATTCTAGTGACGAAGAGGTTAACTACCAGCTCATTGCTAAGTAAAAAGAAGGCTCTGAAGGATCGTTCCAGACCCGAGGTTGCGACATTCCCACGACCCCGCGTACATCCCGGAGACTAAGGTAAGACCTAATATTTCTTTGCATTTTATTCCATCTAGTCAAAGTAGTGGCAGTAGTCCAAAGGATACTTCACCGAGTGGGAAGGCTCCAAGTAATGGTCCATTAGTAGTGAATCAATCAAATCCTTAGAGGTCTGGAATGGTTTGGGACGACATGAAGTTACCTAATTTTAATGGGAATGGATTAGAAGATCCAGAATAACATTGGTTTTTATGCAATGTCGTATGGACTGTGAAGCAAGTCCAAGACGACAACGTCAAGTTCATGCAATCGATCACGAATTTCATAGGCCATGCGTTAGACTGGTTTTTGAAGTTTTATGAAGTTATTGGTAACCAGCGTGCAAAGACCTTGGAAGAAGTCAAGGAAGGACTGAAGATTGAGTTTAAGAAGCCGAAGTATGAATCTCAATGTATTACGGAATTGAAGGAAATCAAGTAAGCATCGAATGAGTCTGTTTGGGACTTCGACCAACGTTTCAAAACGTTGATGGCTCATACAAGATTTCCAATGAATGATTTACAACATAAGGAATGGTTTATTGTTGCATTGCTGCCTCGCATCAGAATCACACTTATGCAATAGAATATAATGACATAGACAGAGGCCTTGGAATTGGCTATGAATTTAGAAGCATCACCTATCAAGGAGACTGGCGTTGGTATGGCTCAAATTCAGTCATAGTTAGAAAACATGTCTATTCAAATTCAGGATATTAAGAAGGGAAAAGAAAAGTGTGAAGATGTTTGGTGCACTAGATGTAAAGAAGATGGACATTCCAAAGACCAATGTACAATGTTTCATGACTATCTTGATGTTGGTAATTCGATTCCAATAAATCATGTTGTTTGGTGTCGAATCTATCAAATCAAGAGGCATCGACCAGAAGAATGCTACTTACTGCAAAATATGGTGAGTGCTCCCCATAACTTATGGTGCAAGTTCTGTAGTTCTGTTGGGCATGACGAAAAGCATCGTCAATCATACCAGTTGCTCACTGAACGGGCTGTAGACACATTTATTATGAAGGGAGAGGATTCGACTGAAAGACCCAAGGCACAATTCAATCAATTGCGAGGTGGATTCAGAGGCCGTGGAAGAGGAGGATTTGGTCAAGGTAGAGGACAACTCATATGTTATAATTGTGGTACCCCTGGAGATTATGCTAGAGATTGTCCCCATCTTGCTACATCTTGTACGTATTGCAGAGCATTGGATCATACCATCGAAGATTGTCCACAGCTTCTCGCGAAGATTCAAGCAAAACATAATCATAATCAGAACCAGAACTAGAACCAAAATCAAAATTTGTAGAATATTTCAGTGGAACCGTGACTAGGTCAGCATGCTGTCGTTGTTATAACGAGAGGTGGTGTTGCAACGGGTGGAGATAAGAACAATAACAATAATATAAGGGATCTAAGAGTTAGATCGGTAGCTCAGAAGCCACCACAATTTGATGTACAGAAACAAAAAAGTGTATTCTTTGAAGCTCTGGATGAAATTCTGAAGGGCGCATCAATATCTTCCATGCCACCTGCCCTTGAAGAAGGACCTGTGTATGAAATGCCACCTCCCTTCGACAAGTTTGCGCCAAAGAATAATTTTGGAAAAGTAAGTGCCCTTAATAGTTTTCTCATAAGTTGTTTGGCTTTGGTTAAAGGTGAGGATGATTTAAGAGAATTGAAAATTTTAATTGGAGAATCTGAGTAAGGAGTACGATCTGAAAGGATTTTTAATCATGTCCAGAGAAGATATAAGACTGGTCGAGAACTGCGACTTAATGTGTAGATTGGTGACTACGACATGGACTTTGTTATTCTAGATGTGGGTTCAGATGTAAACATCTTGACCAAGCAAAAGTGGGAGAACATGGGTAAGCCAAAGTTAGTATGGTCACCTATCCAGCTACGCTTAGCTAATAAGTAGAAAGTAATACCATTTGGTCAAATGGTTTGGGTTCCTATCGAAGTAGAAGGACTGCGCACATATGCATATTTTGAAGTGATATATATTGTCGACTATACCAATCTCCTGCGCTACTAGGGATTGATTGGGCAATTCAGAATCAAACTATCATAAACTTCAAAAAGAGAGTTCTGACATTTGAAAATGAGGAGATTAGATTTGTTGCATGTAAAATAGATATATTTAATTACAACTAAAATATTATTAAAGAAAAAGGAATATTGACCTTTCATTTACTTTACTTCATTTATTTATGGCATTTGAAAATCAATGCTTTGAATGCCTCTCATTCTAAATTATTTATGGGATTAAATTCCTTCCCTTTTTCATTTTATCCATTGAATTACCCATTAATCCCCCCAAGGGAATACTATGAGAGAGTATTTTTGTAAGTTATTCTTAAAGGTATTAGAGTTGTTTTTTTTTTTGTTGCAAAGTCATTGTTTTTCATTTTTCATTTTTGGTGCCCACATCCTCATTTTGTCAAATGACAATGATCCTTAACACCTTACCACTAAGTAGGCTTAAGATTCCTATGATTTCTTCTCCTACTAACCAATACTTTAAAAAATAACACTCTTCCATGATCAAATATAAGTGGACCCAATTTAGACATCTACACCCAAATGTAATGTATGGACCTAGCTGTGATATGTGGACCCAACTATGATATGTGGACCTAGTGCTATGATTAGAAAATCTTCAAGGAAGTACACTCACTGCCACCTCAATGTAACCCCTTTCCTCTTTAGACCCTGCTCCTTGGGCCACATGAGGATCCCTAAAAAGAGGTAGGATAGACCTATAATAGACAATAGAAACCACGTATATCCATACAACACCTTGCAATTGTTAATAGATCGGTGCCTAATGGATTTTCAATGAAATATGTCTACAATAAACCTTTAAATTTGGAAGGCTAGGAGCACTTATGAATATGTAACTCACTGCTACAATTTTCTATAGAAATCCCAACAATAGAAAACCGAAGATAACTCTCAAACCAACCGTCAAAATTGAGTGAAATTGACCTCTCAATAACCAGCAAGGAGGGCCACACCTATCCCCCCTAGGGAACACTTATTTTGGTGGATGAAAGATGTGATTTAGCGCTGATTTACACTTCAGGTTTACAACTTATCACAGTAAAAAAAACCAGAAAATCCCTTGGCCTCAAATTCCCCCAAGGTCCCACCGGGTAACCTAGAATTTGACCCAAACTTCCTCAAACCCCTAGGGTTTGACTTTTCCTTCAATATGAACTTGCAATAACTCAATAACTAAATTTGAAACAATCCCTTAGGATCGAAGTCACCTAACCCTAGGATGACTTCACCTCCTTTAGGATCGTTTTAGGGCTAAAAATTGTTTTTTTTGCAAATATTTTCAACTTTTTTGGAATTTCAATATCTAATTTTAGTCTAGAATTTATTGTTGCAATTGAATATTTTAGAAAATCATTAGTTACATGATGGGGGCAATTTTTTTTTTTTGGATTTTTACAAAAATATGCAATTTTTAGGGTTTTCACAATATTATTTTTTTTGTATATTTTGCAACATGTAATATAGAATTTTGATAAAAAGAGATTCCAATTTAAGATGAGGGAAAAAATAGCTAATCCTTTTCCCTTCAAGGCCACTTAGGAATAGTGGTTAGCATTCTTTTCAAGAATTGAAAATCCTATTTTGATAAAATATCAGGGAAAAACTTAAGAAACCCTAGGTTCTGTTGGTCTTGACCTAATTAAGGAAAAAAGAGGTTTCAAATGCCTAACAAGAGAGACCTCTCCAAATGCCTAACAAGAGATACCTCAGGAGAGGTATGTATAACTTACAAGACAAAACCTTTATGCATAAGAAAACCTCATTTACCCTTACCTTGGATGCCTTTGATAGTGCAAGAGAAAGAGAAACGAAGATCTTACCACAAATGAATAAAAATGGAGAAAAGAGTAACCTCCTAACCCTTTCCTTAAGCGAGCCTTGCAATATTAAGTATCAACCTCAAATGCCAAGAAAATGTCACATTGAAGCTTCAAGAGTTCCAAGAAGAGAGTGTGCACCATTATCCGAAGTAGACAAGAAGAAATAAGAAAATAACTTTATTTCATCCCTTGATCTTGAGTTAAAAGGAGAAGGAGTTGCCTTATTTATATGTGACTTAGGCTAACTTAACCTCCTTTACAAGCCAACCAACCTAAAATGTCTAAAATAACTTAAAAGTATTTTTCAATGAGCATTTTAGGGGTTGTCACCCACAAGTCGAGGAATAAACCTCGTACAACATAAAATAACAATAAAATATGATGAATTATTACAACGTGGATGAAAATTTGAGCATGGGAGGAAGGTTTCATGCCCCATATAACCCCAACATTGTGCTTTTTCCCTCAACACCCTCCTCCTTTAGGTGGTATGACCTCTTGAATTTGATTTGCTTGAGCCAAGAAGGAGATAAATACATAAAAACTAGGTCCAAGTGGGCATAATGAGGTGTGATAAGACGAGTATGACAACTCTTACATGTGCAATCACCTCTACAAAGCATACAAAACAAGTGTTGTTGGGATCCCCTAAGCCATGTGTCCCAATGGCATCATACCAAGAAGCATCAGACACCAACCGTGGGCATAAATTCCCTGCATGATGGGGGACCTAGACTACATCAAGGGGTAGTCAATTGTGCCACTAAGCCAGCACTTCCTGGAATGAAAACTAGGAGGACTTGCCATGACTAGACCATGGGTCTAGAGCCCCACATGACCATCACTTTACAAAAAATAAGCCCAAACTTGGCCTTTACATAGCAAAAAGGACTCCTCCTCCATGGCATTCTAGCATGACACACTACAGAGTACTTGGAGGATAACACCACAAAATTCCTTCTAAAGATTCTTAACAATCTCAATACAATGTTTTGGATAGGAAGGAATTAAGTTCCCGTAAGAAAAACATGATTCATATTTACAATTAACACGTAAATACAATGTTTTGGATAAGAAGGAATTAAGTTCCCATGAGAAAAACATGATTCATATTTACAATTAACACGTAAATTCATAGTCTATTTTTTCCTTCTAATCATTATCAAGAACTTCAAATTATACTTATTTGGAAAAACAAGTGAATCTACCTCAAGGAAATTCTAATCATTATCAAGAACTTCAAATTATACGTATTTGGAAAGATAAGTGAATCTACCTCAAGGAAAATCATGGCATAAGTTGTGACATGTCTTTAAATAGTTTTAGGGTGTAGATTTCAAATGGAAATTAAAGAATCTAATTACCAATTACAAAATTAAGGTGAAGTTAAAGTATTTACAAAGATATTAAAGGTAGGACATGTGTGCTTCATGTATAAACCAACATGTCCCCTAACCCAATGCTTTGTAATGGAGAATGTCCTCCTTATCATTATAAAGGACCCATAAATACATAGATAGATGTAAGCGTCTTCATAAAGTAATGGTTTCCAAACTTGGAAAACCCATTCATGCAAAACCGTAGGGCAAGGTTAAAACCCATTAAAACATCATCATATCGAGCTAGGGCACAAACATAAGTATTCTTAAATTAAAACCTCCTAACCAAAGTATTGCCACACCCTTCTAAATAATGAAGCATCAATCACAAAAATATATTTAAATTTATTTCCTAAATGCGTGGGACAAGAAACTTCCCTAAGAATTGAGCCCTCTCTAGGAGGAGAGGTTGGAAGTGATGCAAAGGGAGGTCGACAAGATGCAAGGAAATGGAAGGATTGCAAATTATTTTTAACAATTATATGGCTGTAAAAACATTATAAGTCTAATTTTACATTATAGGTCTAGTTTCATTCTTACATTATATTATGCACGTAAATAATTTATATATTATAAATTTAATAAAAAGGGAATGTGATAATTATAAAATACGTTTTTTAATAGATGTGTAAATATATATGTTTTAAGCATTTTCATTAAATAACTTTTTTTCTAAATATGCATAACAAATAATTATTACAATAAACACTTACACTGCTTAGTAAAGATCTCCAAAATTGATTCAATATGTCCTCTTCATATGATTCTAAAATATTTAATTATTAATATTATAACAATTATTATCAACTTAATTTTTACAAATATAGTCATTGTGGTATTAAAATTTCAAAAGTATTTAATTTCAAACTTAAACTTTACTAATCAATTTAACTATCAACAATCAAGCTCAACCCAAATCTCAAATAAATCCATTAAATTTAGCTCAAACTTCTCATATATTTAAGACACTCAAATCTCCTCCGAGTTTTCAAAGTTACGTAACTTCATAACTTTAACATCACCAATAATATTCTACTTAGAAAGTATACTTATTTCATGAATCTTCATTCCAAATCTTTCTTATCTTGGTTGAAAGAAGAATATAGTAAACAACTAGAACCAAGGGGTTGGGGTAATCAACTTAATCAACTTGCTAATGTTGGCAATAATCCTAATCCTGCAAATCAATACCATGATCCTAATAACCCTCTCAAGAAAGGAAAGAATTCTCAATTGTGTACAAACCATCCTTGTTCAATTTGCGAGATTTATGGACAATATACCCATCATTGTCCATTGTTAACTACTGTGTGTTATATGTTTGAAGAAGAAGCTAAGCATGACTCTACAAATTCCTTTCAAGGTCAAGCTAGTACTTAACCCACCTCCTCCTACTTCTCAGCCTATGGTGTTGCAAAACCCCATCCCTCTGCAAGGGGTAGTCAAAACAAAACTAACATCATCTCATCCTAATCAACCATCTAAAACTAACCCACATGGATATCCCTCATTCCAAAACATTTACATGAACTCTGCAAATTCAACCTTGAAACTCAAAGACATCAATATGGTAGGTCACTTGAACACACACCTCCTAATAAGGAGAATGATCCCACCCAAAAATAATGGTCCTTTGCAAATTATGTGACCAAATTCTAACCCTGCCCCTAAGGTACCAAAGTTAATTTGTGTTGCATTACTCATAATCCTATTGCAAGGGTTACCCATAAATATAGTGTTGTAAATGATTTGGCACAACCTCTTGTTGCATTTTCCACCCTAAATGTCCTTCAAAATCAGACTTCACAACAAAAATCCCTACTATTTGCTTTGGGTGTAGTTGATCCATTTGACCTCAGTTGATTACATTCAACTTGGACTAGGTGGAACCTCATCTTCCTTCACCCATTGTTTTTTTGGGTATTGATACCATTGCATTATACATGAGGGGGATTCCATGTGTATTATGTCTACACACATTTGGAAAAAGTTAATTTCTAAAGAGTTGATACCATCACTCATGACCCTTTGGGCATATGATGGTTGTCCTTCCTGACCACAAGGGTTTTCATATAATTTTCTTCTTGAACTAGTTGGTAATACTATCTTGATTAACATTGAGGTTGTAGATTCCCAACTTGACTACACCATTTTGTTAGGACATAATTACATGTGTGCCATGAAAATGGTTGCATCTACAATATTTCACTTCATGATGTTTCCTCATCATGGAAAATTTGTGATGCTCAATAAACTTACGTATCACAATCCTAAGTCCATTGTCTAGATTACTATTCCTAACATTGAAAAGTAGAAAAACAAAAAATTGCATACAAACCATCCATGTCCATAATGTAACATCTATGGTTATTATTTTTAAAATTTTCATGAAATCCCTAAGTTTAAGAAAACACTTGTGGAAGTTCATCAAAAATCTGTTTTCCTACAACCTATGCTCATAGAAGAAGTGTTACCCCCTAGTAATATTAGTGAGGGTAATGTATCCATTTACTATATTCCCCCCTTGGTAGGTTCATTGTCTTTATATCATCCCTTATGCTTATCAAGCATCTCTACAAGTTTTTCCTTGCTTACTTAAACACCCTTTACTTCTTCTACTATGGAATTTTCATCCACTTCAACTATCTCATCATCAATAGGTGTCACCTATTTTAGACATAACTCACAGACCTTTAGAGTTGTTACAGACTCCAAACCCAATACTAGATCCTATTCGCCCACTTCAATAGTGGTACTTGACACCTTTGATTGTAACAATCCAACTTTTAAATTTCAATGAAGAAATTATTGAGGCTTTGATTATTTTAGATTACCCATGGGGTGCCAGATATGCAACAACATGCTTACTTTCTCCATTAGGATGAGTTCACCTCTAAAAATTCTTCCAATCAATTCTCCATCAAATCTAAGGATTTCATATGTTCGACTAAAATAGGGTATCTCCACATAGGTTGAACAACTTAAACAATCATTCACACAAACAGATCACAGATCAATACACCAATATTTTTCATGGTTAAAACCTTGAGAGAGGGAAACAATCTGCAACCTTATCCAAATAGCTACTTGAGGCAATATAATGCAAAAGGAAAAATAATTTAAATATGAGTTCTCACAATCGATTATCAAGCAAATGACTCTCCATGCTCTTTAAATAGAGATCATGGACCAATTAGATGTTAATCCATAGATCAATAACCTCTAAGATCGAGGTGAATATGAACCATCAAATCACTCTATGTCTAGAACATATCCTGAACACTGGATTACATAAATACAAATGCATACTAAAGAAACACACTTTGCCTAAAGACACATTACACCAAGTTGATCTTAACTAAATCCTAAGTGTCTAAAAATCCTAACGTCCCTCCTTAAGAACAACTTGGGATAGGATTGAAGGATTTATAAAGGTGACACAATAAGAGAAGGAAGGAGACAAACAAGGCTAGAGTCATCCTAAACATAGCTAGGAGGTTGTTCTATATAATTTATTCTTGCAAATCCCCATTCATCAAGGTGGATTTGACATCCATTTGATCGACCTCTGATTTATGTGAAGTAGCAAGGGTGAGAACAAAACAAATGGAGTTCAATTTGGAAACAAGGGTAAGGTTTCATTGTAATAAATTCCTCCAACTTGGGAAAATCCTTTGGAAACTAACCTTGTCTTAAGTATTTCAACGCTTCCATATGATGCCACTACTATATTTGGGGTCCCAATTTGACTTTTGGACCAACATTTAATGAAAATATAAATTTCCAATATTGAATTGAAGTCGAGGGGGCATAAAATTAAAGAGAAAATATACTTAATTTTTTAGACACGTCGCTTAAGCAATGTTATGTGGAAAATGTGGCTTAAGTGACACTAGGGAATGCCACTTAAACCACGCTAGTGAATGTCTCTTAAGAAAAGTTCCCTAGCATGTCTTAAGTGACATTAAGTGATGGGCCCCTAAAAAATGATGTTGCAGTTTTTTTTAGGTATTTTTACTACTTCCACGACATTAAAAAGTTGAATGTACCAAACAAAAGAATACATTTTTTGAAGAAATTTGGGAGAAGGAGAAATTTGGTTAGGGGTCAATTTTCTTATGGTTTGAGATTATCCTAGTTTCAACTAAAATTTATGTTTATATTAACTAGGGTATTACTATTTGACATTTCATCATCATGTACCCTAGCCTGTATTGGTTTTCTATTGCAATTATGACTGTATTCTTTAAAATATTTTCTATTGCATTGAGCTGATTTGTTGATAATGTTTGTGCATCATACAGTACCACATTATCTTAAAGTGAGGAGTTTCATCCATAAAGAGAGAGTCACTTCTCAAAAACCAATGATTATTTATACATTTCCAATATATGAAATCATTATTATTATTTAGTTTTAAATAATAAATAACTTTAACACACACATATATCCTAATCAAGTCACTAACTTCCCCCACATGGGTCACAAAAGAATTTAGTAGCTAGGTAGAACCTTGGGGCTAGGTATCCAAATAATGCCCCATGGTTGTTTCTCATTATGAAAATAGTAAGTTTTCTAAATAGGGAACTTTAAAAAATCCTCCACCATCAAGTGTTCAAGAATACATGGGGAATGAGGCATGGTGAAAGAGAAGATCAAACCCAAAGTGATATCATTCTATTCTCCCACGGGTGCTCCCACCACTTTGATTTGGAGGATACATCTCACCGTTCCAGAGACCACCTCTTCCTCACACTTGACGAAGATAACCTAGTTCCCAAATTTTAGAGAATCTACCTTTTAGGTGATTGTCGTGGGAAGTGAAAATAACTATATCATAATTTGTTGGCCATACCTTTCCTAGTGCCCCTCATTATAACTAATCCTTTAGCAACCAGAGATAATTTTAAGGACCCCCCTCAAATGTATATGTATAATAAATGGGTGAATCTCCCTCATATATAGGAAAATTTGAAGGCAATTTTATCAATAATATAATATGTATATGTAATTTTTTGGATAATATTTCATTCTATTATAGAATCTTGTAAAATCTTGGCGAATCTTTCACCAAATTATAAGGTATTGTAAAATCTTGGCGAATATTTCACTAAATTATAAAATATTGTAAAAACTTGGTGAATCTTTCATCAAATTATAAAACCTTGTAATGTCTTGGTGAATATTTTTCCAGGAAGACTCAACTTTTGATTCTACAGATTACTAAGGTGGTGCAATAAAAGAGCATATACCAGAGCTCAACTCTAGACTCTCTCAACTCCTAGACTCTCAGATGAACAAATGCATAAATGAGGAGAGGAGGGATTTATTTATACATTTCACAAGCAGTATTCGGTTGTTGAGGACTTGTTAGTAAAATACTAATATTGAGTGCTAAAGATTTGGTATTAAAATACCAAAATTGGGTGTTGAGAATTTGCTATTAAAATATGAGATTTGGGTGCTATGGATTTGGTATTGAGGTTTCAGTATTTCTTCTCAAGGATATGCGGTTAAAATTTCAGATATGTCTGTTAAATTGCTCTTTTTTTTAATTGATTGTCAAAAGTATTACTGTTAAAATTTTAGAATTTTGTGATGGGCACTTTTGTGATTTTCAATGCACATTAGTACATGGACTATTTTTTTTTAAGGCAAGACAAGTAGGTATTTTTCCAAGTTCTTTTGATTGAAAAATATATTTCAATGAAAATTGTCATACTCTTATATTTGAAAATCCTTATTCACTAGACTAGGAACATCTTTGTGGCTAGTGCAAGCCTCCCATTTGACAGCGATAAGACTGGAGTTAAGTTTGTTCCTTGAGCCTCATTAGATCAAAAATAAATGTGTGTCAAAATTAAATGTATGCACAAGAATTAGTCAGCCAAGACTTCTAGGGTGTCCACTATGAGTATTTAATGCCTTGAAAATTTGTAACAAGGGTGATTTTCAATAGGGGTAATTTTTAGGTGCAAAGAATAGTTCAATTCAAGGTGATTTGAAACTTTCTTTGGACATTGCAATGTTGTAAGAAATATGTTATGTGTAAAGATAAATAAGATAAATGCACTAGTGCATTCTTTTAAAGATGTATTATGTCCACTGGTTTAATGAAGCATACTTATGCTTAGAGTTTGACTAAGTTAAATTAATTGATGTCTGAATTGGCATCATTATGCTTTGCATGAATCTAAGCATGATCATGTGTAACTACATTTATATGATAATGTGGTTTATGTATGTGAAATTGTCTCAATGTTGATCGAGTCCTTTCTTTTAATGCTCATGGTTGGTATTCATGACAGGGTTGAGAAATATTAGTATCGGAGTAGGTTTGTAGCACTCAGACCTTTGGGTGAAGCAAATATAGGACACTATATTTGTAGAATGTTATATAAACTATGTTTCCAATAGTAAATTTCCAAAATTTAGAATGAGAGGCAGCAAAGATTCGATCAAGTGTAAGATGGAGGATAATCAAGTGTTTTCCATCCTTGACTTAGAAATGAGAATGAACGCTGGAAAATCAGAATCCAATGGGCACTGGAAGAAATGAAGGGATGAAAAATGCTTAGAGAAATGAAAAATATGTAAGTTGACAATAAGAAAATAATGAAGATACAGGAAAAGCAAAAGGAAGTGAATCTTCAACTATTGCAGAAATTGGTTCTCCTGTAGAATCAAGTAAAGAATGTCTCGGGATCCATCATGAAGGGAGAGGACAGAGAATCTTTAAGAAAAGTGATCCCATAAAGGCACAGGAACTCAAGAAGTGTTTCTCGAAATCAAATGGATCCAACTCACTTATTCGAACAGATGGGAAACATTACAAAACAGAGGAAATGGAGAGCATATCATAACATATCCAATAAGAAACAAAAAATGGAAGCATGATGAGGACCAATTGCTTGGAGAACCCATGAAGATAAAACCTCATATTTTTTATGGACAGAAGACAAGTGAAAAAGTGGAATCCTGGAGGAAGTATTTTAAACTAAATAACTACTCTAACAAATTGAAAGCTAGTATAGTTATATACAACCTCCAAGGGAAAGCATATATGTGGTGGGAACAATTGAAGTAGGTAAAACATATAGCTGAAAGGAAGTCATCTTGGGAAATTTTTCCGAAATACTTACCTCAACACTACTATGACTAAAAAATGAAAGAGTTTTACTAACTCAAGCTGGGAAACATGACTATGGGAGAATATGAAAAGAGGCTCTTGGAATTGCTAAGGTAAGTTGGTTTCATTCAAGATGAGCAGGTTAAAATCCAACATTTTCTAAGTGGATTAGCAACATATTACATGGATAAAATTACCTATGATGAACCAAGAACTTTGGAAGAAGCTATAAGAAAATCCAAATGGCTATACGATCATAGTAAAGGAAGGTTGAATATACATAAGAATTGGAAAGGCAAGTTAAAGGAAAAGCAGGATCAGAGGAAGAAGGGTTCCATGCCCTTTGATGCTAAAGGTAATCCAATTGTTTACCTAAGAAACCAGATTTTTCCAAGTGGATCAAAGATGACTAAAACTACATGAAAGAGACCAAAACCAACCATTAAGTGTTGGGGTTATGGTGGTGAGAATTTGTTTCAAGATTTCCCCATAAAAGGTAAGGGGGATAGCATTCATAATATCTAGGAAGCTACAATCATAGAGGATGTGGCTAGAAGCATAACAGGAAAGTAGATCACCAATCAACTATGATCAAGGTGGAAGGTATGATTGTTGAGGTGCTTATTTCAATTTTAATTGATTCTAGAGCTAATCATAGTTATATAAACTATAACATGATTGAAAGATGTTAGTTAGTAAGAAGAAAGCTTCCCCAGACAAGGATGGTACAGTTATCTATAGGTACAAAAAGGAAGATCACCTCAATGATCAAAAATTGTTGTTTTGACATGAATGGGATTCAGACAAGAGAAGATTTGGATGTAATACCTCTTGTCTCATATGATATTCTCATTGGTTTGGATTGGCTAGACTCACATTATGTTGTTCTGGACTACCATAACAAGACAATTAACTGTATTGATGAGGATAATAAGAAAATTCTTGTAAAAGGAATTCCAAGACTCGTATCCATACGACATGTCTCAGCATTGCAAATGAAAAAGTAGATTAGGAAAGGTTTCCAACTATACACAGTTCGTGCTAAAGAAATATCCACAGATGAAGGATTACACATTGAATATTATGCGGTGCTACATGAATTTGTTGATGCGTTCCTAGACATACTCATATTACCCCCAAAGCAAGATATTAATTTCACTATTGATTCCGTAGAAGGAGATACTTCAGTATCCAAAGCACTATATAGGATTGGCAAACCTCATGTAAAGGAATTACAAATGCAACTTAAAGAGTTGTTTAAGAATGGGTACATTCTCCCTAGTGTGTCATCATGAGGGGCACCTTCCCTATTTGTAAAGAAGGATGGTACCTTGAGGTTATGCATGGACTACATGAAGCTAAATAAGGCCATAATAAAGAACAAGTATCCACTACCTAGAATCGATGACCCATTTGACCAGTTGAGAGGAGATAAAGTTTTCTCTAAAATAGATTTGAGGTCAGGTTATCACGAGGTATGAATTAAAGAAGAGGACATCAAGAAGACTTCTTTGAAGACTAGGTACAACCACTACGAGTATATGTATTTCCTTTTGGGTTGAAAAATGCACCAACCACTTTTATGTGCTTAATGAATGGTGTTTTCAGAAAATACTTGGATAAGTTTATTATACTATTCCTCGATGTCATACTGATATATTCGAAAATGATGGAATAACATGAAGAGCATTTGAGGATAACACTATAGATCATTAGAGAATTTTTGAGGTAAAAAATGGGCCTCAAAACAAAATAAATGTACTATAAAAATCAACCAATAGGATTCAAGGTGATGATGTCAACCATAGGGGATGAATCACCATTTTTTGGGTAAAAAGGTCAAAGTGAAAAAACTACTTCTTCAACTCGTATTTTCAACTTATCTCCCTGTATATTCACTCAAATTTCGCTTAGGAGCACTCGTTGGATGGGGAATTCAATTCCACACCCAATGAGTACCCACTTGGCATACTTTTGATGAGCCCTGCTTCCCCCAAAAAAAGAAATACATGAAAAACGTGATGATGACATGGGTACTTTTGATGGGCCCCGCTGCCCCAAAAACAAGAAATACATGAAAAAACGTGATGATGATCATCACGTTTTTTCATGTATTTCTTGTTTTTGGGGCAGCGGGGCCCATCAAAAGTATGCCGAGTGGATACTCATTGGGTGTGTAATTGAATTCCCCATCCAACGACTGCTCAGGAGTGAAATATGAGTGAATATACTGGGAGATATGTTGAAAATACGAGTTGAAGAAGTAGTTTTTTTCTTTTTTCCTCCAAAATTTGATGAGGTATGCTAATATTATTTTATTATTTCCACTATTATTTTATAATTTTATTTATGAGGCCCATTTTAGACCTCAAAATTTCTCTAATGATTAAGAGAAAATTAGCTTTATGCTAAGTTGAGAAAATGTTATTTTTTATAAAAAGAAACCCCTATATTTGGGACATATCATCTTAGGGGAAGGAGTAATGGTGGACCCCATGAAAATAAAGGCCATATAGGAATGACCTACTCCGTGAAATATAACAAAGGTAAGGTCTTTTATTGGATTGGAAGGTTTCTACAGGAGATTTGTTGAGGCTTCTCAAGAATAGTAAACCCCATAACATCCTTAAAAAAGAAGGGAGTGAAAATCCTTTGGACTAAAAAATGAGGATAGTTTCCAGCTCTCGAAGAACTACTCACCTGTGCACCAATTCTAAATATTGTCGATCCAGATAAAGAATATGTTGTATGCACTGATCCGTCCCTCAAAGGACTTGGAGGAGTTTTAATGCGGGAAAGCCATGTGATTTTCTATGAATCCAGGAAGTTGAAAGTACATGAAAAAGAATTATGCCACACATGGTTTGGAGCTCGCTGCCATAGTGCATGTGATCAAAATGTGGAGACACTATCTTATGGGAAGCAAATTTGAGTCAAAAACATATCATCATAGCTTGTGATACCTGTTCGAGTAGCCAAATTTGAATTCCTGTCAAGCAAGGTGGATGGAATTACTAAGTGAATTCGATTTTGAAATTAGCATATCGAAGGAAAGGAGAACAGAGTCGTTGATGCACTCAATAGGAAGATTTAGGTCTTGCATATGACAACCATCAACACCTAGAAATAATATTTGAAAAGGAGATTGTTAAATGCTCTGGGTGCAGATGACTATTATTTACAAATCACAAAGACTTTGCAACAAGAAAATCTACCACTTAAATATATGGATTACAACTTGGATGAGGATGAAATCCTCATGTACAAAAATAGGGTTTACATACCAAAAATTGATGAACCGAGGAAGGTTGTATTACAAGAAATGCATGTTGCCTAGTATGCAGGTCGTCCAGGTTATTAGAAAACCATTATAGTAGTAAAGAAAGAGTAATATTGGTCGGGGATGAAGATAAGCATAGCTGAGTTCTTAGAGAAATGTCTCAAATGCCAGATAGTGAAAGCAGAGCATAAGAATCCAACAATCATGTTACATATGTTACTCATACTTGAGTGTAAATGGGATGTGGTGACCATATATTTCATCACCAAATTACCAAGGACCGCAAAGCAGTATGACGCTATTATGGTGGTAGTGGATAAATTAATGAAGACTGCCCAATTTATACCTATCAGATCAACTTATAAGGCAGCCATCATGGCTGAAATTTACATGAGAGAGATAGCTAGATTGCATGGTGTTCCAAAGTCCATTATTTCTGATAGGATATTGAATTCACTTCAAATTTTTGAAGAGGTATGTTTAAATAATTTGGAACTAAACTTAACTTCAACATAGTTTATCATCATCAAACTAATGGACAAACTGAAAGAGTTAACTAGGTCATCGAAGGCATGTAGAGAATGTATGTTGTGGACCGATCGTCCAAATGGGAAGAATACATATACCTAGTGGAACTTCCATATAACAATGGGTACCGGGATTAATAGAAAATGAGCCCATTTGAATCCTTGTATGGCAATAAATGTAACATATCGGTAAATTGGGACAAGGCAATGGATAGGGTAGTTGTTGGCCCAAAAATGTTAAAAACATGGAGGAACAAATAGGTAAGATCAATCATAACTTAAAGGTGGCACGAGATAGAAATAAAAGCTACGTAGATAAAGGAAGAACATTCAAGTAATTCTAGGTGGGAGATCACATGTTCTTGAAATTAAAATCCAAGAAAGTTTAGGTAGTTGCATAAAGTTGGCAACTAGGTTCTGCGGACCTTTCGACATGTTAAGCAGAATTGGGCCAATGGCTTATGAGCTAGCCTTGCCTCCATCTATGAGGGCGCATAATGTATTCCATGTTTCCTTACTAAAGAAATATGTTCATGATTCTAATCATGTACTTGATTGGTCCTTGATTAAAGTGGAACCAAAAGGGGAATTGTAGGTACAACCAATGTGCATATTGGACCATGTTGGCCAGATTTTCTGTCAGGTGTCCAACTAAGGAAAAACAACCCACACCAAAAGCTTAAAGCAGCCTTGTGTGTGTTTGGAATAGTTGTCTTTCATAGGATTAAGGCCTTGTTACCTTTGTTGTTTGCTCTCCAAGCAGAGAGTCTATTTTGTTTGTTATGTGTGCCTATTTCCATACTACTAAAACTAATCACCAAAAGATCGATCTAGCCATAATATATTTGATCCATTAACTATCCTAGATATGAATAAAGAATTAGTAGCTGCTAAATATTAACTTAAAATGATCTAACTCGATCATCCTAACACACACACACTCTATCCTGGCCAGGAGCAAAAGTAAATAAAATACAACTTTGAGTCTAAATAATACTTTAAGGCATGAATTAGCTTGTAGACATCATCCGAAACCTAAAACACAACCTGTTAAGAAGTAATTTGTTGCATTTCAAGGATAATAATTTTATTTACTAAGACATGAAATGCATTATATATAAAATTCCAGACACGGAATCAACTTCTATTAAAATTCATGTAATCTCAGACTTGCATTGAGGGATAAACAACACCCTATCGTATATTTTCCAAAATAAACATACAGTCAGGATGTTGATAATGGTAATTTGAACAAATCATATGATAACAGAAAAGGAAAAACCTATTAAAATATCATTTGAACAATTTACACAAGAATCCAAAAGATCACATAAGCTCGATTTCCTAAAATATTAATACACACATGATAACTCAGTATGTATATGCAGACAATAAAATAAGTACAGAGAAAATTTAGAAGGATATAGTATATATGTATATGAAAATAAAACTTCAAGATGATACCAGTATCAAATTGTGTGTTAAAACTGTCTTCGGATCAATCCATAAAAAAAACTAGTTTAAGCATAATGATAACTATAATTGTTCCAAACTTTTCTCCCATACAAAGGACTCGAACCCCATGTCTTATTAGTAGACTTCCCTTATATATCCATCCCCCAAACTAACTGTGATTAAATGCCATTAAAGGCACTATGACCACGTAAACTAAGCATAGAATACTTGAGTAAACTCATTACATTCTGGAGTGTTGACATTTGACAGTTGTCAACACTCATTATGAGCAGCGTCTTCAAACTCAGTTATTCCAGGGACAGCTTCAGATTGACGATAAAGGATGGAACAGTAAACTTACTGGACAGTGCCAATTGTGATAGCATAGATCAAAGTCATTATTGTTGAGCATGGGTTTTCATTGATGACAAACCATTAATGACAAAGGAGTAAAAAGGTTGATGATGACCAAGGAGCAACAAGATTGATGACAATGTAAAGAGAACTTGATAGTTTGGGCATTGGAACTTTAAGTGGCCCAAATGAGCCAAATGACCCATTCTGTGGTCATTTGTGGTTTGATGGGGCAATGAAACCCTTGGTGATGGTCCATGCTACCTTTTGATGATGGGCTTGAAGTCCATGAAAAGCACCTTGATCAAATACGAAATGACATCTTGAAAGAGTCTTTGAAACTCTTGTATGTGGTATTCTTGGGTATTAAACCCACTCACTTGGCAGCTAGTTGATAATGATGTACAAGTTTTTTTTTTTGTGACTATGAAGACTTAATGGACATACCCTTGATGGTCTTCTTATGGATGGAAGATGTGGTTGTGGGCACTTTGTCCTTTGACCCATAAGTCTTTGTGGTATTGTTACCTTTGGGGTTTTTAGTACCCATAGTTGGCTTGAGCTTCTTGTTATCATGATGGTAGTAGTTCATTGAATGTTGAAGCGCTTAAGTGCTATGAGCATTTATGATATCAGTTGTGATGTTGTGGCAAAGAATAATATGACGTGGTTCCTTCCCTTGAAGATCTTGACGTAGCAGCCCTTCTCAAACATTTATTAATGTTTTTTAAGGTGAGTCAAATTTCCACATAAAATGTGTTTGGAAGTTACCCTAAAAGGGGGTAAAACAACCCTAAAGGAAGTCTTCAAAAATACAAATCAAATGAAGGCTAAGTCAGCCCAACCTTGAATGATAATTTTTAATTAAAATAAAAAAAATAAAAAAGGGATTTATATGGCATGTCAGCTCAGCACAGTTTTTATGAAAAACCAGTATAAATACACTTGATAACTCCTTCAAAAATAAAAGAAAAATTCATGTTCTCTCTGAAAAAAATTCAGACTGTCTTCTTTGATTTTCGTGGGGGTACAGTGGCTGTAGCAAAGACAGTGCAATAGTGAAGAATTTTTTATTTTTGATTTATGGGCAGCAGCATGATGATTGATCTTTGATTTCTGGGCATATTCAGCAGCAACAAACTCACCTTTTTTAGGTTTTTTTTGGTAGCAGCAGATGTGTTTTTGAAGCTTCTTATCTGAGTCTTGAGGAGCCCATAGTCCTAAGGTTGAGAGAGGTTTGTGACAGACCTGAGTTTTGCAAGTGTGCACAGTGTGGTAATAATGGTATGTATATAAATCCTATGTGAGATGTGTACATTGGTACAATAATATGACATGACATAAATATATATATACAAGCAGTGACAATGATACACAGTGACTTGGATGTACACAATGATCATGCTCAGTAAAATGATGATGATAGAAATATATACACAGTGATGTAATGTATGCTTAAATACATAGTGATGACATACAGTGGTATGATGTTTACACAGTTTTGTTGAAGTGCTTGAAGACTTGGATGTACTGTACAGACCTTTGATGATTAGTATGTGAACAATATGATGATAAAGTGCTAATAATGGACATGACATCAGAAAGAGGGAGGAGGACATAATGGTGATATTAATGACATGAAGCTGGAATTTCTGGGCAGCAGTAAGGACAGTGTTGTGCATGGATAGAATGATAATGATTATTGTGAATGAGTGCTTGAACAAAACAAGGATATGTTAAATGTTATGTGCTTGTGGATGATGTGAAAATTGATATATGAGATGCAATGTAACAAGTTTGTAATTGCAATACAAGCAGGGTCTTGTATGTATTTTCTTAGTAGGATCTAAGAAAAACTAGGCTGGGTCCTAGATGATGAGTTGGTGCTCATTGTATCAGTTGGTGCTGAATTGCCTCACGGTTGTAGCCGTTGACTCATACAAAAATATTACAATTATATTGTGTCTCTCTTGTGCAAAGTGTTAATGATGATGTGTTTTATTTGATGAATGACATATGGATTTATAGTTAGTTTATTGATGAATATGATATGTTGATATAAGAATTGGTAATTGAAGTTGAAATTGAGCAAAGTATAGGCTCATTGATTCACCCCCCCTATAACTAGATCCATCACCAATCACTGCACTAACATCCTCAACTGTCAGAAAAGGATCAGGGTATATGTCGAATTCTCCTAGAAACGACGAGCACTCCATAATAGTGGCCAAAACAAAAGATAAAACCTGTAATGATTCAAAGATCAAAGTAATCAATAATCAAATTGTTGTGAGAAGAAAAATAAAATAATGTAAGGATGCCTACATAATCTCTGATTTTGTAGGTATCCTCATAACAACATGCTTAACCAAAGATAAATGAATAAAATGACACGTTATACCTGTATTAGCCGATGCTTATAACCTTGGAGATATTAAAAAATAATCAAAACCAAGCATTAACTATTTGAAAAATTCAAGCCCTACGCGGTGGCTCGAATGACACTTGGATTGGAGCAGTTCTCCTAGCTTCAATTAATTTGGCTTTAAACTTAAGGACCCTTTTTCTGCTAATCCAATTATGTGTAAGTAGCTTTTGGTTCTTTAGGAACAGAGTATTCCTAAGGGCCTTATAATTTTCCTTTTAACCCTTCATAGCTGTCCATTTATCAACCCAGGCAAGTAATTCGGCCTTAAGACTTGCAATTTCTTCTCTTGCGATTGTACCAATCAATTCGACTTCTTTGAGCTCGATTTAAAGAGATGAAGTTTGTTGGGATTGAGTTTCTTTAATGGATTGCTCCAAGATTTTGTTTCTATGTTCCTGGGCTATATCCTTGGCTTTAGAAGGCTTTTGATCCATAACATTCTACCCAACACTAAGATGTATCCTATTTAAGAAAAAATGTGAATATTCCAGGAAGCTTTCGTATTTTGGGCATAAATTTTCTCTTGTAACTTGGAATTGGGCGGATTTTTGACCGTTGGAAATATCTTGAAATTATATACAAATTTCATGTTTTGAGTTTTCTCTGATTCCTTACCGTTTGTCCGAGGCGAGCATTTTAGTAAAAAAAACATATTTCAAAAGATGCTTTAGAAAAGCATCTTTTGAAAGATGTTGTTTTTACTAAAATGACCGCCCCATAAAAACGGTAAGGAATCAGAGAAAACGCAAAATATGAAAGTTCTAGATAATTTCAATATATTTCCAATGGTGCAAAGTACGCCCAATTTTGAGTTACGAGTGAAAAGGTATTCCCAAAATACGAAATATTCTTGGAATATTCATGTTTTTTCTTATTTCGGATACATTTTGGGCTTGGTAATATCTTATGTCTACTTCTTGGTTTGATTGAATTGAGTGAGCCACACCCTAAGCATTTTTGGCTCTAGTTTCAGAGGTAGAATCATATAAAAATTTAGGGTCTACTTGATCTGTCAAATTTTTATCTCCCTGATTGTCAGTGGAATCATTGAGTTCAACAATGGGGGTATTGTCATCCTGTAGGTTTCTTCTATCCAAGAGAGCGACAATCATGCTCCTAGTTGTCCTTCGATTCGCCCTATCACTCATGGATTTGCTGGTTTGACCTTCATGCTCAAACCAACTAATAGTCTCTATGTAAAAATGATAATCTAGGTCTTGGTTTGCATTAGAGGGTAATATCTTTTCTATTTCTGCTTGGATAACCTCATTTTTAATCTGGATTTGTGAGAGGGTTTGGCTGAGGCAAGTCCTGCATTTTCATCACTTACTTCTTGGCTAAGCTCTTCCATAGTGGATCTTCTATGCCCGCGTCTAGTTTTAGGTATGCTTCGGGGACATTCTTGATTAACCTCGTATTTATTGTGAATGAGGAATGAATCCCAGTCGTCACCAAGCTGAGATAACCTATGCAAAACAAGGATCTTAAGTAGACCGTGATGAAATAAGCTTCTCTCTCTGTCAACTGTGTTATTTTGGACTGAGTAATCCATTTTATGAAGACTATTAAGGAGATAGAAAGGCACATTGAGATTGAAAAAAAGTAATAACCTGAGATGATAATAATGGGTCTGAGAGTAACGCCCCTCACAGGTGACATACCTCATTATTAATTCCAAGAGAACCCGCCACTACTTCTTAACCATGCGCAAAGGGAATCCATGCTTAGATTCAACTTGCTAGTTAGATTTGACCAAGAATTGCCTCAACACTAGACCTTTCATGTGTTTTCCCTTAAACCACTTCTCACTGTCCATAGGTAATTGGGTTTCCTGGGAAATAAATTTCCCAGTCAAGTGAAGATCAACGTCACCAATGTAGGCACTTGTGCCATCGAAGGATAGAGCGAATGCCATGGTGACTGCAACATTAAACCCTGAAATTTTTTTGCAGAAAGGGTAACCAACCCACTTGTGTCACAGGCTTAACACATTCCTCCCAAATGTCCAGGTATTCAATCCCACACAACTCGAATTGAGTGACAGGGGCCATCAGATAGGGACGAACTTCACAGGGTGCATAAAGGATCGAGGGCTCTGTGAGGTAGCGAAATGATTTTTTCCCCAAACCCTGAGCACCTATCAAAATGAAAACCGCCTCCATATCGTGCAGGTACATTGAATACTCGAAACTTCTTCGGGCACTTAGGTTAATGAAATTCATGACCCACAGGAGATTTTTCTATTTACAAGAACCATAAATGTCATGATTTATTTCAAGATCGTGGGATAGAGAGCAAGGGTTATACATGACACTTGTAATCCTGCAGAGGTTAAGTGGCAGTAGTAATCGTATCCATGCAAAAACATAGTGGTTTAATAATTAAACTGATTTAGCAAGCCAAATCCAATAACCAAAGTTTGAGTAAATTCTAGGATCGAAAATATATCACCATGAGAATTCTTGACCATAATACTTAAGGTTGGGTATTAAAGGTATAATATGATTTTGCGATGGTTATATACCTTAACAAAACAATTTAATGATGAATCATAATTCAAAGTGATCATAAGTAAAATCAATAAAGTAGGATAGATGTTCCAAATAAGCACAATAGGATTATAATCAGAATGATATTAAATTAATATCCACACCATGCATTATCATAACCAAATTCCTCATACCTTAGCTTCAAATACCCTCACCAAAATGACTGTGTTAAAGATGTAAGAATTTTAAGAGTTGCTAAATATTACAGAGGATGATTGGCTAAATGAATTACAACAAATGATCAAATCCAAAATGATCATAAGTAAAATCAATAAAGTAGGATAGATGTTCCAAATAAGCACAATAGGATTATAATCAGAATGATATTAAATTAATATCCACACCATGCATTATCATAACCAAATTCCTCATACCTTAGCTTCAAATACCCTCACCAAAATGACTGTGTTAAAGATGTAAGAATTTTAAGAGTTGCTAAATATTACAGAGGATGATTGGCTAAATGAATTACAACAAATGATCAACTCCACACTTCGTGTTACTAAGATTGGTATCTTAATTCAAGACAATTTTTTTAGGAACTGCAAAATTCCAACATAAATCGACAATCATTTGATCATGATTAATTCATACATGAGTAACAATTAGTAAAATGGTCGAGCAGAGTTGATGTTCTTGGCGATCTGTTTCAAATGTTTTGCTCAGAATACTGCATTATTTGGAGTACCTTCGGAATCAAAGATTCTGAAGGCACTCCTTAAATATATCATTTATAAATTGCAGTTCAAGATTAAAATTGTGAGGTTGTCTTTTGGGAGAAAATAATTTGAATTGAACTAAGACTAATCCAGAGGGTTGTTGGCTGCCAACAGAATGGAAATTCAAAGTTCTCAAGAACTAGGCCATAGGGCAGGTAAAAGTCCAATGTACCCATTACAACCTTGAAGAAGTGACTTGGGAGATGGAGGACACCATGCGAAAGGAGTACCCGCATTTGTTTTGAAAAAAAATTGAATTGTAAAGAGATTTTGTATAATGTATGTAATGTATGGACACCAAGGGTGGTGTTAATTTAAGGGAGTGGGGAATGTAACATCCTGACTTTTTCCTTCTTTAAAGTTTATAATGTAAAGAGTAAAGAGACAATAGGGCCTAGAGCTGAACATATGTACTTATTTTGAACTTAATAATTAATTCTACTGGCTGTGGGTGAGGAGGTCACTGAAAGAAGGGGGACTATGAACCCACGAGAGGGAAAGTGAAAAAGATAAATCATTCATTATCTGTTTTGTGGACTGGACTGCTCCAGCACTCACCACCCTACTTCCAAACCCACGTTTCTCAACACTCGCACTATCCTTCTTGCACCTCCCTCTTCTCCCACCACCTGTGCCTCTCATTCCACCAAGGATAATTTTAGGGGTGAAATTTAGCCCCTGGGCTATTTTTCCATGTTTTTTTCCAAAAATAGATTCGCCAATTTGCATTTTTTGAAGCCCCATTTCACCCAATTTTGATGGGGTAAACTTTTTTCACTCTAAAAATCGCCAAAATATTATGTAAACTATATAAAATCTCGAGAAACTGAAATAATTTTAGAAAAATATCGCCAAATATTTTATAGTTGACATTTTGAGAATTGGTAAGATTCGCCAAGGTTTATACACTTTTAAACAAGCATGGGTCCTTAAAATTATCCCTGTTCCACCTTCACTCTCTCCCCTTCCACCTCGTCCCCTCCCACCTCGGCTCTCTCCTCCTTCCCTTCCCTCATGCACAAATGAACACGCCTCCCTCCTTTCTCCCCCTCCGCTACTCTACACCCTTATGCCTACAAATTCTTTCCACCATCCTCCCTTCCGCTACTCCTACCGCGCTCATTTTTCCTCCCCAGCTCCACATCCCTTTGAACCCACCCCTACTAACACATGCATTCCCTCCCCGTGCTCCCAATGTACCTCATGCACTCCCTTTCCCTGCGCGTTTCACACTTCTCCCTCACTCTACAGACCGCGAACACGCCCTAAACTCCCCTCCAACACTTCATTCTTCCATCCTCCATCACTCCATTCCTTGACCCACCTTCTCCACCCACGCAGCCTCCCTACACCCAACCTCCTTCAGATGCGCCACCACAATCCAACGCCCTCCTCTTCGTTCCACATCCCCTTTGGCACTACACCCGTTCCCACTACATCAGAACCCCATGCTACAATCACCACACCAATCCACATGAGCACCCATTCCAATACACATCATCCCACTCTCTCCCCATACTTCCAACTCTCTACCTGTTCCCACTCATCCCTACGCAATGCTCCTCTCCCGCACTACGTAGAGCCCTCCACCATCTTCTAAACCCCACATAAGCCCTAATAAAAATTAACAATGTGACACTTAAACAGGAGATTGAAATGAAAGTACTCCCAAATATGGAGACAAGGTTGAATGTCAAATTGGACGCTATCATGAAGATGATGGAGAAGGATAAGTCTAAAAACCGCCACAAACAATGAAGCAGTTTAGACATGTTGGTCACCTCCTACCGCAGCTCCATGTCACCATTGTCCAACACATCAAAATGTACCCAATATCAGCCTTTTATAATGTACCCACCAAGAGCAAAGATAGAGTTGTCAAAATACAACAAAAGTAAAGACCAATGTGTCGCCTGGTTAAACAAAGCCGCCGAGGAATACTTTGATATATACAGTACAATAGACGAAAAGAAGGTGAAATATGCATAAATGCATTTAGAAGGTGTTAGACATATTTTTTTACTATGGCCAACACAAAGATAAATCCCACACAAGGCACTTAACACAGTCCCTGGTGTGTTTGAAATAGCTAACTCTCGTGGGAACAAAGGCCCCGCTACCTATTTGGGTTTTCTCTCGAAAGGAGAGTCTCACAAACTAATGGTATGAATTACTAAAATATAATTAAAATGTATTCTAAGTAATATGGAAAACTAATCCAAGATGCAATTTTTAGATAGCTATAACAAACAGTCTAACAGCTGCTAAACTACAAAGAAATTTGAAAGCTGCTAGGAACCTAAAGTTACAATTATTGATAAGAAATGTAATCTAAACTTTATCTAAAATATTTTCTATTCTATCCTGTCCCAAGAGCATGATTAAATTTTTAATGTGTAAAAGAATAATATTAATTAACTGATTTATTTAAAACAAAGTTTAAATAAACAATTAACATTTGAAATCCATCAATATAACAAGATTAATCAATAATCTCATACATATTGTTTACACATCAAGCTTGCATTCATTCAGAATAATCGTTCAAATAAGGAATTTTGATCTATAAAAGAGTGTAAAATCACTTAGCAAACCTCTATTCGACTGTAAAAAAAAATCTTACAAGTCCCAATCGAGTACAAAGATGATTGCAGTAACTGTGATCTCTGGTCTTGATTATGCTTGAATAAAAATAATACAGGACTACCATCGATTTCCAAGAACACGAGCAGAGAAGATCCCTTGGTTCTTCTTCTAAAATATAAAAATTACAAAAGGATTAATTTCCTACCACTCTGAGGTAACAATCCTTCAGAACCGTGGAGCTCTCTCCCCCCCCACTGCTTAGCAAATTCCCCCTCTTTTTATAGGCTATGAAGACAACTATTGGAACTTCAATGTCATCATTAAACCATTTTTTATTTTCCTTATCCTTCGCAGAGTCCACGAAATGGATGTCATTTTCCTTGTCAATTCTTATGAGTTCGTTTCCTTTTTGAAATCAAGCAAATTCCTATGCAATATTCACCCTCGTAAGCCTGCACATCAAAGAAATATTAAACGAAGGAACATAAATATTGATATCTAATTGCATTCATTGAGAAGAAAAGGATGTAAATTACTACGAAGGTTAAGATTAAGAGAGAAAAATAGAAATCTTCCATTTTCTTTTAATTAAATTGAATAAAAAGTTTTTCAATCTTCGTATAACGCGCTTTTGTGTGACGGATAATTTCTTTTACGAGCTGATATTTAACTCTGCATTTTCATTAAAATAGTTTGTTCCTTGATTAAAGGAAAAATAAGGCTCCCAACTTGGTGATTGGATGGAAGAGAATCGTGCTCATAAAACTTAGGTTAAAATTGTATGTAATCCGTGCCAGATTAATAGAAATAACCAAAATCAATTTCTATAGTCCCTGCATTGCCTGGGTAGGGACTAATAATGGAACCCAACAAAATTGTATTGAAGTTTTAATTTAAAGTATGTTTTATTTTATATTCCCAAGACTTTACATGAGTTAAGAATTAAAAAAATGAAAATAAAAATAATGAAAGAACACTTTCCCCAATATTAGAGAGCTTAGTTAAGTTGCTATTATATATCATTAATAATGTTAAAGATATGAAGATAAATAATCATTAATGATAAACAATACAACAAATTTAGACCAAGTTAATAAAAAGGTAGAAAATTACTCCATGAGCTACAAAATTATCTTATTTGCACTTAAGATAAAGAGTCATCCAAAACGAGAATCGAGGGTAAGCAAATATTATCCATCCACTCGGAAGTTGAAAAGCTCAAACATCCAACATCACCAAATCCTTAAAACCATGAAAACCAAGCCAAAGAACCATCATTACAAAGGTCAAAGCAAGGATCAAAGAAATAAAATCATGAAATCACCTACCAAATCAAGCAAGATAAGATGAAAGAAAACCAGAAGCTAAATACTTACAAAATTTACATGGGGGGCCCTTTGATTTTGCAAAATCAAAGGGGAGTTGTTGGGGTGCCAACAAATGGCGACATGCTGGGCGAACCAGTTATCTCTGTATGTTTTGCCTGGATATTATATATAAATTAAGAGAAATAATGATAAAGACCTATTCAAATGTCAAACTCCCAATCACATAACTTAATCTCGCCATTGGCTTATATGAGAAATATTGAACCTAAACTTTCAAAATCAATCAAACTATCCCGACCATTATTCAAAATCTTATAAAGATAAATGATCATTCTACAAATGCAGGAAGAAAATTTTCCAAGGAATCAGTTTCACTTAACCAAAACAAGTTATAGAAGACATAGTATAAAAGTATGACCTCAATACCACAGGAAAAACCTTTTAACCTCACTTAGATGCTTGTTTCCCATCCACTAGATATAGATAAGTATCAAAATAAGATTTATTTATTTTTCTCATATTTCATTTTTTTTAAATCAATAAATAAAGACATTAACTAAGGACCATTGTTCTAGCGTGGTAACTAGATGATGATAATGTCATTCACAATCACTATCATAAATTGAGCAAGCTGGCTCGTGATGAGACCCCCTGTCCCCTAATTTTTGAATCCAAGAGCCACTGCCCTGGCTTTGTGACCAGATATGACAATGTCAATCTAATAGGACCTATGATCATGAGCATACCGACTCATAACGATATATTTTGTTCCTTGGTTAACCTCTTTAATTATTAACTTATTTTCAATAAAAACTAATATTGACAAAGACATTAACTGAAGACTACTACCCCAGCTTGGTGACCAGATAATGGTAGCATCATTCACAAGAACTACCGAAAAATGACTCAAGGCCGACTCGTGATGAGACCTTCTTTCCCCTAATCTAATGGCTAAGAGCCATTACCCTAGCTTGGTGACCAAATGCGGTAATGTCACTTCAACAGAGCTTATGTTCATGCCAGGTCGGCTCGTGAAGAGACCTCTCGTTCTTCAGTTAATCCCTTAGGTTTTATTAATGTTATGTACAAATACTAAGGTTATTTTTAATCTCAACATAGATTACTAAGTGGATGGGGAAGTAGATCCAAATGGCCCACTAAAGAGCAAAGGATGGCGTAAAAAGTCTAAAATAACTTACGATTCTTGACTTACTTCAATCTAGGGAAAATGATTCCTTTGAAAGTAAACACATCTACATTATAGAATCATTGTGAAAGATGAAGCTTCTAGATAATAGTCGTGTAATTCAATCCATCCATTAATATGGTCTACAATAGATTTTTCAAAGCCAAGGCTAATCTTGCCATGGTCAAAATTTTGATAAAAGAAGAGAGTCTTTGTAAGGATTGCCCTTTTAAAATTGTCAGATTTATAAACAGAGAAACATGTAAAAACAAAGTAGTGTGCCAACATAGTGTTATTTATTTACAACCACAAAATTTTAAGCAAACTAAGAAAAACAAAAAATGAAAATTCAAAAGACCCACAAATATCAAAACTATTATTGAAAACCAAGCTATCTTGAAATCAATAAAAATCACTAATTTAACCAAAGCACTGCAACTTATATAGAAGATAGGACCTGATCAAATCAAAATTTCAACCAAAAAGTATGTATCACAAATCAAAAGAAAAGAATAATTAAGTAATCACAACGATGTTAAATCTTGAAGGATAAACAAAAAGATTTGGTACCTTTCCGAAAATGAAATTGACCATCGAAAAAGGTAATTGAACTCAAAGTTCAAAAATCGATATACGGTCATATGTCATAAGACAAGCTATACAAAATCATGACATGCATAACGAATGACGACAAATCTCCCAATATTTAATTTGACCACGATATGGAAATATAAAGGATTAAGCTTTCAGTAATTTCATCAAAAGGGTCAAATATAAAAAAAAATAGAAAGAATATATGCGAATATAATATGCATGTCAGTATGATGAAATGAGTTCATCATCAAGTTTCGGAAAAATCATTTAAAAGAGTCCATCTTTCATTAAGATCGTGATAACCTTTGCCAAATCACTGGAAGATATATTTGGATAAAATAGATCCTTTTATTGAATTTTAATTACAACAAGAAAACCAAAATAAGAAAGACAAATGCTAGAGTGTGCAGTTTATGGTGACAATTGCAACATGAGTGAGTTATGTTCATAAAGTTCTTTACATCGAAAGGTATTAAAAATTGTGAACACATTCTTTATAAATTATTCTCAAATCTTCTTGCTTCAAATGATCATATGTAAGCATTTTGTCGTTAAGTCTTAATGGAAAATAAGACTAAAAATTATATGACTAACATATAAAATAATAAGAAAGATAATAAAACAATTGAAAAAGGAGTAGAGTCATGTGTACTTCCCTGAACAATAGTTTGTCCTCATGTCTTCATCCCAAAATTGACATATCGTTTATTCACTGCACATTATTGAAAAGAAAGCAACCTACTTTTAGCAAAGAAAAACAAACAAACTAAACTGAATCTAAAACTACCTCTAAACTAAATATGTACATATGTACAAATAAATCAAAGTTAATTAAAAATGAAGTAAAATAAAAAATCCAGTGAAACCACCGAAGCATCTTACTTCTTGTAAAATAAAACATGTCAAATATTAGTAATATGAATTGAAATGCTTCATACAAAAAAATAGAAAGTATTAAATTAGAGCTTATATCTACAGAAGGAAGAAAAATAGGACATGGAAACCTTTTAAGATACATGATCCTTCCAACCAAAAATAAATTGGATCATAAAAAGAAGATTGGAAGAGATCTAAAACTTGTGAAGATTCAATGGAGTGCGTCATAGAAAATTCATCGGGATAGTAATAAAAAAGAGACATGTTGAGATTATGATCAAAGGATCCAGGAGAAGTTAAAGTAGAGGATATCTTGTTTATGTATATGTAACTTCGGAATGTATTTCACATATATGTATATTGTATTCCTATAGAGATGGTATTATTCCTCTATAAGGAAGTGTCGTCATTTATATTGTAAGTGTCGTAACTTATACTTGATGGGTTATTAGACCACCTTATTTGGGGTCGGCCCTGTATAAGTCATGTGGGTCAAAGGGTTATTAGACCACCCTATTGGGGGTCGGCCATGTGGGTCAAAGGGTTATTAGACCACCCTATTGGGGGTCGACCCACTCAGCATTATGTTATGTGGTTAAGTTCGAGCCTACATGAGTTAGGTAAAAAGGCAAGTCAAGTCAAGTATAAATAGAGTGCGGGAGGCACTCTATTTGCTCACTCACTTCTCACACATGCACTCAAGGAGGAGTGGCGCACTTATGGAGGAGGAGGATCTGCTACTAGGTTATGGCTATCTCTCTTGGTTGGTTGTATCATTGCTCTATCTATCTCTGAGGAAGTTATTGGGGTTTTTCACCTTTATGGTTTTCCACAAGTAAATCTTTGTGTCTCTTGTGTGCTTGCATTATTGTCTCCATGATTGATATGCTGTAGATATGCTGTACATGTTGTTCTCTCAGTTAAGATCCTAAATCATATTGAAGTAAATTCAGAAAATTTAACATGGTATCAGAGCTAGCCTGAAAGAAGGCATGATATGGCATGTATGACACTTGTTGCACTTACGATGCTAGGGCTTGATATAGCAAAAACCAGTCATCGTAGCACTTTCGCTATAAATCCGTTTTGGAAAAGTTTTCGGATCTGAAATTGTTACAGGACGAATATTAAATCTCCAGGTACCTTGTGTCCAAAGGACAACCTCTAATTCGTTGTACTTTGTGATTTATGATCTTTACAATATAGGGTTTCTGCCTCTTCCAGATCTGAGTCAAAATCAGGTGACCTTGGGAAAAAGGTCATATCTTGGGCTAGGAAGCTCCAAATGAAATTTCGTAAAAAGTGACAGGTAGTACACAGTCTGTACTATCTCATAAAACGTTTTCAGAGGCCTAAGTTGAACCAGTGACACGTGGAACTCCGTACAAGTTCGCTCTCCTATATTATCCCATAAACAGGTCATGTTGCGACATTTGGCATAACTCTCTCTCAGAGAGTCCAATTGAGGTCAGACCTGTCAGGATGGAAAGGTAACAGGCTGAGATATATTAGGAAACTTTTTCAGAGGCCGAAGTTAAAACAGTGACACGTGGCACACCGTACAAGTTTTCTCTCCTGTTTTATCCCAAAACAGGTCACGTTGCGACATTTGGCATATCTCTCTCTCAGAGAATCCAATTGAGGTAAGACCTGTCAGGATGGAAAGAAAACAGGTCAGGCTATCTTAGAAAACTTTTTCATACCCCGTGGATCAAAATTTTTGGAGTTACACCAGAAACAATCAGGTACATATTTCTGTCAAAACAGAATTATTTTTTGGTACCTTCATTCATGGCTTCCGGAATTTAGGGCTTTGGAGAAAGTTGGAATTTTTGTAATCGGAGACCACGGCTGGATGCTACTCATCAAAATAGAAATTTAGAGACCAAGATAATAATTTTTGGTTGGGAAGAAGGCCCGGCTTGATTAGACCCTAGTTCGGGACTTTGATCAGAAAAGTGGAAAATTAGGGCTTCTGTAAAAATGGGAATTTTTGAAATCTGTGACCACGGCTGGAAGCTCCTCAGAAAAATAGAAGCTTAGAGATTTGGATCAAAAATTTTGATTGGGAAGAAGAGTGATTTTCATCAAACCCCAGTTCAGGGTCACGTCCAGTGAATCCAGAAGTTTCAAAAGCAACATTGAGGAGTGAAACTTTGCAGTTTTCAAATTCTGAATATACCAACTTGATCAGCTCATCAAGGCACTTATTTCTATCCTATCAGAAGTTTGAAATTCAAAGTTTGAATTTTTGGGGTTTCTCTGACAAACCCATATCCAGCTCAAGGTCCAGTTCTTGCAAATCAAGTGGATTGGGTTAATCCTAGAAGAAGATGGATTGATCACCTGCATAAGTGAAGAAGTTCCTGTCTCAGAGGGAGATGAGGATAAGGCCTTACATAAGAAAATTACAAGCGATCTCGACAGGTATGACTCATCGAGGTATGTTTCGATATTTTTCCATGATTAAGTTTATGGTATGTTTGTCTTCATGTTATTACGGTTAGTACAATTTTGATTTTAGATTTGTCGTATAACCTTAACAAAATTATGAATGCATGATAGAAGATATTCACTGGTTAGGGTGTTGACACTTATGATTGTACTAATGCATTATGGTGTTGTATGAGGTTTATGTTGTCTACTAACATGAAAGGGACACCAAGAAAGACAAATCATGTTCTGGTCCAAGAAAATATGATCATGATAACATGAGGACAAAGATTCATCCATTGTCATGGATCTCATAAAAGATCCATTTACGAGGTATGTATAACTTGGTTTTATAATGGTTAACCTATGAGATATACAGGTTACTAGCACAAGTCATTGAAGAAGAAAAAGAAGACATCATGTGAGTATGTTAGACATAATTAGCTAGCATGCTAATCCAGGTATGTTTTTACTATATCAAGTTAGAATCTCACCTTGTGATAAGATCCTTTATTTAAGTATACTTGGCATGATTGATTATGATTATTCATTGAAGTTAATAATCATGGTTGTATGCATATTATGTTTCTTACCATAATTGATGATATGACTAACCAGAAGGATCATGAAGGTATAGGTTTGAATAATCACAGGTTTTATGCATTTTATATTTCTTATCTTGATTGATGATTCAACGAACATGAAGAGTCATAGGTTTGAGTAATTATAGGTTTAGACATGTTATGTTTATTATGATTTGACTAACCATAAGAATCCTACATAAACCTTGAATGCTAATGCTTATTATTTATGTTTGAAATGATCATGACTATACATGCTTGAGATTATTGTGTTTTAATAGTATACTAATGAATGTATGATTTTATATGAGATCACAAGGATAACAGATTCATGATACTAATAAGCATGCATAGGGACCAAGGATGAATATGAGATTCAAGAACAGGTAATCCAGGAAACAAAGATCAAGAGGGAGTACACTCCAGTGGTTTATGCAAGGATGCAGATATTCAGAGGGAGTTGACCATCTCTCTACATCCCACAACAGAAAGGTGTAGAAGAAGCTACTTCAGATTAGGACTCCAGCAGCTCCTGCAAGGAAGCGAAGACTCAGAGGGAGTCCACCCAACGAACAAACAAAGATAAGTATTTGAATTGTCATTTCTTAAATAATACTGTTCAATAATGATGTTCCTGGAATTAGGTTGTGTATTATGCATATTAGAATAATTGCATTGATGAACAGTATACTCCTAATATGCATGGGTAAGTTGCCTATGGCACTGTACAACATTCCATTGCTACTTATCTAGAATGAAACCTCTTTGCTGACATGTTGGGAGTTGTGCACACTCTTAACAATGTTCTGGTAGAGATTGGAAGGCATCTAGAAAGTTACGGAATATGGATAAATGTTGTATTGAAGCATTGGCTAAGATAATTGCATGACTGTATGGCATATTTCTTTATGTGTAAGAATTTGTTCTGAAAACTATGAGATGTTTTCTAATCATGCTGTTGACACCAGGTCTGAGGAAAATTAAAATTTTTGAAAAAAGGTCCTAAGAGAAAGAATCATCTCTAAAAGGGTTGAAATAAAGGTTTTATATAAAAAATACATTATAAAAACCCATGTTTATAAAGTCCGCCAACAAATTTATGGAAAGGTTAAGCCCCGGTCAGGTTTCGTCGGCGGAGATAGCATAGATCCAAATCAACGGTTCATATTAACCCCGCGTCGCCAAAGTGATCGTCAACAAACGATGGAGGGTGGTAGCGGACATAATACCACCAAGGCACGTGTCCCACATTCATTCATCCGCGCTTGGAGAAAGTGGTATCGGAAACCACCATAACACCGCGCGGAACCACCCATTACAGAAAGGTGGAAAGATCTCTTACGTGGCAAGGTGGGACCTAACAGGTGGCGAACAAGGAATGGATTGATAAGACCGTAGCACGTGGCACTATACTTTGCATGGATCGGAAGGCCAATACATGTTTCAATCAAATCAACGGCCAGCATTTCATCCGCGGCCAGGAACATGCGCACGGAATATAAAGGAAAGCGGTCGCGGAGAATAAACCGCCTCGACAGGTGTCAGCAGATGGTGCATCCGCGCAGGTAGCAAACCGGAAAAGGAAACCACCTTCTCGATCGCGGATACCGCCGGTGCAATAAAGATGGACAAGATCTGACGGTTCAAAATGATGGTTCAAAGATCAATGGTTGAAAATGACCCACGTTCGTAAAGGTGCAAGGAGGTTAGTCTAAAAAGGCTTATATAAAAAGAAAGGGCTCCACATAACGGCATTTTGTATGTGTCGTTATCCTGGAGAGCTCCGAAGACTGGTGGAAGCCGGCGATTGCGACAGAAGGCGAAAAGCAAGCACTTACAGGTAGGGTCTGGTGACCTGTCACTCTCTTTAAACGGAAATTTGTTTAAAAGAAGCATTTAGATGGAGACTGTACAAGATATAGACGTTTTTAGGTCGAAAGATGCCCTAGAAGACAGAGATGAAGACGTTTTCGATACCCTTATTAGGTTCCCAGTTTCTGATGTAAAAGTGAAGTTATCTGAGCTGTTAAAAGAGGGTATAGACCCGCATAGAGTTCACCAGTCATCCCTAATAGCTTTTTGCCCTGATCAATTTCCTGTTTTCCCAGAATTCATCTCCTGGTGCGCTGAAAACTATTCACGGGAAGAAAAAGTTGTTTTAAACAGTCAGAAAACTAGAGCCATCTGCAAAATTGAGCCAGCCGAAGTGATTAGAGCCCTAGAAATAGATTTGCCCCAAACCCTCGACCCTGAAGTTTTTTCTAAGGTATCAATTATTGAAAATTTTCACCATGCCTCTCAGAGTGATAGGGAAGTGTTTCTGTCGACGTGTCTCAGACCAGAAACTAGCCTTTCTGAACTCCCTTACCCTTTAGGTATCAACCTTTTTAATGAGAATACCCAATTGGTCTTGACACTGTTAGTCGTAGTTTTAGGGTTAGATTCGGATTTGTATATAACTGAGTTCCAATTGAGTTTATTGTACAGAATAAGTATAGTCCAGTCGGGAATTGACGAAAGTCAAATTCCCCGACTAAATTTTGAAGCTTTCATAGCCGAAAGGATGCATGACCAGATGGTCAATTTTTCCACACACAGACATTTCAGGTTTCAAGCATTTTTAATGAAAATGATTATGGTATCCAGCCAAGAAGAATTACAGTTCCCAGAGATCGTTTTTGCAACTCCACTGGAAAACAATTTTTTCAATTTCATCAATTACATGCTCTCAACGATCTTTAAGATGATTTTCGGAAAAAGTCTGCCTAGGGTATTGCCAGAAATGCAGGTATCAATGCAACTGAATACAGAGTATGCTACAGGAGACTGGTTTTTTATCAAAAGATAGTACAGTGGTCAGATTGTATGGGTTCAAGCATAAACCCTATGTGCTACCAGCATTCCTCACCTTGAGGATTTTTGCCTTGGAGTTTTTGAGACAAAAATTGATTGTAGAAGATAACAATTTTTTAGTCCACAGACAAGCAACGGACATTAAGTACCCTTTCACATTAGGTCCGTTTACAATAAAGAATAAGAACGCTGCTGTATATATAGAAAAATTGTTAAAAGACATGAATTTCGAGACAGATGCAGCATTGGAATATGACCCATTAAATATCATATCCAAAAGAAGAATTGAACACCGTATTAAGGCTCTGAATCATCAAACTGTTGAAGGGATGGCAGACAGAGCCAACTGGCTCGAATACAAAGGAGAAATTATCCCAGACAAGGCCGACATAGAAAGGTCATTGGAGGAAGCAATGGCAGAAACAGAAAGCGAAATCAATACTGCATTAGTAGGGTCCAAAAGACCTATACAGGACATTATGATTATTGATGATGAAGAGACAGAAAAAGGAAAACGATTGAAGACTGATGAGTCACAGGAATTGACAACCATTTCAGAAGAAGCAAAAGCTACAGAAAATGAAATACCCGAGGTTACAGTGAGGGAATACAATATTGAAGAGACCTCTGTAGGGGATGATGTAAATAGACCTAAAAATTTCATGGATGTATTTAATGAACATAGTAAAAACAAACAGGAATCTGCGAAACAAACAAGTTTATTGTTTCCAAAGGTCAGAAATATATCAAACAATGAAGTGAGCTTATTCACCAGCAGGAACATCAAAGAAAATTCTTTAAAATTTTCAGTTGTGACCAAAGACAAGATCTCAGAGATGAGTGTAGATTTGTCGAAGATAAATGCCCCTGACAAAATTTTGTTATATAGACAAGCTGGAGAGGTTATATACTCAGATTATTTGGGGGCCACATTGAGAGCAAACAAACTAAAGAATTCAGTAGAAAAATTAAATAATCAGTTGAGGCAAGAAAAGGCAGAGAATAAGTCTCGACAACATCAAATTAAGAAATTGCAAATGGACTTAATTAATAAAGATGGAGCTGCAGCTACCAAATTGCTCCAGGAGAAAGAAGAAATGATTTTAACATTGAGACGAAAGTTAAAAATCCCAGATGCTGTACTCATTCAAGGTGCAGAATTGACTATATTAGAAAAAGAGAAAGAAGAGTTAGCTAACGAAGTCAATGATGTCACAGCTAAATTGTTAAAGTTGTCTGACGAAAAGGACTATTGGGAAAAAGAAAGGTTCACTTTGGAAGAACAGTTGGCAACAGTGAGAAAACAACTAGCAGAGAACAGTCAGCAGCAAGTACAGGCAGGCCCAGAAGAAGATAAGAATGGTGTAGATGGGATTTTACAGGCAATGTCACAAATAAGTTTAAAGGATAATGAAATAAAATTGTTGAAGGCAGAAATACAGAAATTAAAAGAAGAAAATGAAGCAAAAGAAAAAGAAATAAAAACCTTGCAGGCAAATAATCAGGAATTGAGCAGTAATAATAAAGGATTGGCTGCTCATGCAACAGGACAAGCTGCTATGCAGGGATGTAAACATATGGTATGGGACCAGATCATTAAAGAAGTTGAAAAACTTAGGCCGTATCTGGATTATATAAGAGTTAAGGAAAAAGTAGCCAAAGATGCCTTCAACAGTTGCCAGGCAGTCAAGGAAAGCCTAAACAGAAAGCCGAAAGAAATAGCCCAGAGAGCAATCACATTTTTAAACAGTTTATCCGAGGCAGACCTGACGGCCATGAGTATAACAAACAGAATTTCTGTCATCACTTGGGCCAGAAGGATCTTGGGCAAATACTCCCATATCGAAAACATCGAGGCCAAAGCAGGAGAAATAAGGAAAGAGGTAATCCAGTTCAAAAAGCAATTTGACAAATTAGTGAACAAGAGATTCCCATCTTTCTAGAACGAAGATAGTGAATTAATTCCTCAGAATGATTATAAAAGATTACTGTTTGATATCAGGATGGATCACCGAAAATTCCAGCAGATAGATCACATGCTCACAGGAAAAATCCTAATGGAGAAAATGTCAGGGGAATTTGAAATTTTAAATATGCTGATTTCAACTTGCGCAAACCTTCTTCCTATTTCTTATGCAGGTCATATTGAGATGCGAGTCTTGGTGAAAGAAATGACCAGTTATGACCTACCCACGGCTGACCAGTGGAATTATGTAGAGAAGTACGGAAAGACCAGATATTCTGTTCATACTTAAATGCATTTGAAATTCTTGCCATGTGGCAAAATGATGATATCCAAAAGTTTTGCCAAGTGGCAAAAAGACTTTTTATTTTAAATTTGTAATATTATTTGAAAGACAGTTATGGGTTACTCGAAGACAGTTATTTTTAGTTAAATATTTTTAATTATTAGTTAGAAGAAGCAGTTATGTGGAGCTTCTTCTGAAAATTTTGTATAAAAGACAATGGAGGTCATTGTTGAAAAGGTTGGAAATTTTTTGAGAAACAAGTATGTTTTGAAGTTTATTTTTGAAATAAAGGCAGTACAGTGATGATACCTATCCCTTGATACAGAGATTCATGAGTTAATCAGTCTTGCAGTCTGTTATTTTCCTTATCCTTATATGTGCATGTTTATTTTCTTCGTTATATCTCCCATGGTGTTTTTCTTCTATATTTAAATGAACATTTGAAATAACTTGAGATTCATACTGGTTATGCCTCATTTTATCTGCATTTAAATATCCATTTTATTCTCCAAAGTTGACAATAGATTTATCCTGGATAGATACCTGTTGTTGATGGAATGTCTTTACTTCTTTCTATGTCGCCTGAAAAATCAAATTGACTGTAACATGATTACTATCTTGCCTCTGTAAAAATCTATATGGTGAAAATCTCTTGCTGGTTTATTATACATTCTGAAAGCTTTGACTCCATGCCAAATGTTTCTTGTTTACCTTTTCGACCAGAAAATATCCTTTGAGAAGTTTTAAGGAAACCTTTATATATTTTAGCCTTCATATATATATCCTGAGAGAGCCCTCTCTGGTAGAGAAAATGGCTAGTTCTTCTACCTAAAGCTTGGTTTGAAATAGGTTACCTTAGGTCTTATTTTCTTACAACCGGAATAAAATCTAAGTGCTAACATTTTGGCGCCGTTGCCGGGGACGAAAGTGAAATTTTCCCTGGGAGAAACGACAAAGAAAGCTCAAATTTCTTGGGCAAGGAAGTTTGAAACAAGTTGGTTGTAGATATTGCCCTGGCGACTTCACTTGTGACAGTTTTTAGAAGTTTTGAGATTAAGTTGAGAAAGACATTGTGGCTACAAGAAGGAATCCCGGTTCGCAGTTCTTTTCGGGCGTAGATAATCCAGAAAAACTCCTCGAGACGGAGAAAATCAAAGGCAAGACGAAAGAAGGTATTTCCCAGTTTTCAAATATATTTCCTTCTTTGCAAGAACATTTGTTTGAGGAAGAAAATATTGGTTCCAGTGAAAAGATTTTGTTTAGAACTAAGTCAGATTCTGATTTGAGAGAAACAAAAGTTGATCCACAAAGTTTGTGGGACTATTCTTTAAAATCTGTTTGGGAAAATTTACAAAGATCTGAGAGGAAAGCACCTGAAATATCCAAAGCCCAAAGAATACCTGTACCGGGTAATAGACAACAGGCGACTGTAGTTGCACCTTATAACCCACCACCCATGGCTGCCAGATTTGCTCCTTTGGTTTTGCCAGCAGTTTTACATGATTTGCCTCAAAATTATGCACAGAGGATCTTTACTTTTGATAATGAGGGAAATTATACAGCACAGCAACATGTTGATAATTTCAGCGATTTTATCGATTTAGAAGAAGTAGATTTTGATGATGCTAAAATGAGGTTGTTTGCTCAAAGTTTGAGAGGTGAAGTGAAAAAATGGTTTAGAGCCTTGGCCGCTGGATCTATTGCAAATTATGATGCCTTTACAACCCTTTTTATTGAAAGATGGGAAGATCAGAAGAATCCTTCACAGGTATTGACCCAATACAACAATTTGAAAAAAGGAGGGTTTGAGTCAGTTCAGGAGTTTTCTGCCAGATTTATGAAAGTCTATAATTCAATCCCTACAGATATAAAACCTCCAGTAGGAGCAGCCAAGTTACATTATGCTGATGCTTTTGAAGGTGATTTTTCATGCACATTAAGAGAAAGAAGATCTACTACTTTGGCAATAATGATGAAAGATGCAGTAGAAGTTGAGGCTAATATGATGGCTTCTGGAAAAATGAGACATAGAGATATGGATAGAAAGAAAATTAGAGAAGATAATCAAAATGTGGCTTCTTCTTCTGCTTCTTCTTCCTCTACTGATATAAAGTTCGAAGCGATGATGAAAACTATGGAAAAATTGCTAGAAAGATTAGTAGTGGACAATAAAACTCCAAATAAAGAACCAGCAGAACCTCAAATCAGAAACCCTAACTTTAGGAGGCCTTTTGTTCCAGCTGTAAGACCGAGAGGACAGACAAACCCAAGGAATGCAGAAGACGATCAAATCCGACCTCCTTTTCCTGAGAATTATATTGCTGGAGAATCTGAAGCCGAAATGCCTGAAGGAGATATTCATCATTGTGGCAGTTCTGATCCAGAAGTATATTTGACTAAACAGGAGCATGATATGTTCATGGCAGAAGGAGAATGTTGTAGTTTGGAGATGGGGAGTGATCAATACCAGATTGGTTATCAAAACGCCATAAATGATCTTCAAAGAAAGATGAATCTGAGGAACCGAGATGTTGTAATTGACAAAGGGAAAGAACCAATAGGCAAGTCAAAAAGAAATGTTGATAAAGCTTCTACAAGTCAGTCTGAACCACAAACTAAGAGAAAGGAAAATGAAGATGTACCCAAGATAATTCCAGATATCAAGAAAGATTCAATGAAAGAAAATGATAAAAGTTTGGTTCCTTTCAACATACAGAATGAAATGTCAAAAGTCAAGATTTCAGTACCCTTTAATGAAATACTGAAGAACGAGGAATACAAGGAACAAATTTTCACGATGATGCAGGTAGAAAATCGGGTGGAAGTAGACACTTTGGAGTTAGATGATGATAATCCTAATATCTGTTTAGGATCAAGAATGGAAGACAATAGTTTGGAAGAAGTTTCTCCTTTCTATGTGAATTTGGATATACATGATAAAGTGGTACATAACTGTATGTTGGATTCCGGAGCTTCTCATAATTTGATGCCTAAACTTGTAGTAGATTCTTTGGGATTGGAAATCACAAGACCATATGATGACTTATTTTCTTTTGATTCAAGGAAGGTTAAATGTTTAGGGTTGATTAAAGATTTGACAGTCAATCTCAGTAAAATACCAGCCAAAGGTATTCTCATGGATGTGGTGGTTGCTGATATCCCTGCAAAGTTTGGTATGTTATTGTCTAGGTCATGGGCTTCAAAGTTAAAGGGAACTCTACAAATGGATATGTCTTTCGCTACTATTCCAATGTTGGGGGTACACAGAAGATTGTATACTGAAAAGAGAGCTTCTTATTTGGTAAGTGATCTAAAAGAACCTGAGAAACATGCCGTTTATGCTTTAGACACCGATTTGGGGTCTTGCATTTTGTACAATGATGTTGAATCTAAAGAAAAGATTGATTTAATTGAACCTAAAGAAAATAAGGAAGAAAAATTGTTAAGAGAAAAGATCAGAAAAGAAGGTACTTGGACAATGCACTTTGATGGAGCTAGAAGCAGAGAAGGAGCTGGAGCAGGAGTATGGATAATTACACCTGACAGAGAATTTTTAATGTTTTCTTACCAATTGAATTTTGAATGTACCAACAATGTTGCAGAGTATGAGGCTTTAATTCTGGGATTGAATGTGTTGAAAGATTTGAAAGCAAAAAAGATTGAGGTATTCGGAGATTCTGAATTGGTTATAAATCAAGTAAAAGCAATTTATCAGACCAAACACCCTAAAATGAGGTCCTATAGGAATGAAGTGTGGGATTTACTGGAAAACTTCTTTGATGAACATGATGTTATCTCAATTCCCCGAGTTAGCAACACTGTAGCAGATTCTTTAGCCACTGCAGGAGCTGCATTCAAAACTCCCGTCTTTTCTAAAAAAGAATATAATATCGAAGTCATACATAGACCATCTATTCCAGACAATGTCAAGCATTGGCAGGTCTTTGAAGATGACCAACAGATCAAACGCTTTTTGGAAATGACAGATGAGTTCCACTACAGATCTATTGATGCAGAAGGTGATGAGATGGGTCCAGACGAAGTGGATTCTCCGGAGGAAGCCGAAAAATTCAAACAGAAGATCGGAGGTAAGGATATTATTCAACTGAAGAATAATATTATCCCTAGAGGTTTAATTCCTTTAGAAAAGTTATTTGATAAAAATGATGTGGTAAAGAATCCAAAGATTGAACCAAAGCCTGAAGATGTGAAGGATTATAATCTGGGTTCTGAAAAAGATCCCAAATTAGTAAAACTTTCAAAGAAGTTACCAAGAAAAGAAGAAGATAAAAGTGTGGAAGTAATGAAAAGGTTTTCAGATGTTTTTGCTTGGAGCTATGAGGATTTAAAGGAATATGATATTTCTGTTATACAACATACAATTCCAATTAAACCAGGTGAAAAGCCTTTTAAGCAAAAGTTGAGAAGAATAAATCCCAAGCTACTGCCAGTGATAGAAAAGGAGGTGAGGAAGTTGTTTGATGCTAAGATAATTGTGTCTCTGAGGTTTTCCAAGTGGTTAGCAAATTTAGTACCTGTGAGGAAAAAGAATGGAGAAATAAGGCTGTGTGTGGATTTTAGAAACTTGAACAGAGCTTCGTTGAAAGATAATTATCCACTCCCTAAAATGGACCAGGTTTTACAACAAGTTGTGGGAGCCGAGAGAATATCAATGCTAGATGGTTTTTCAGGTTATAATCAAATCAAAGTTCATCCAGAAGATCAAGAAAAAACTGCTTTTACTACACCTTGGGGAACGTTTATGTACGCCAAAATGCCATTTGGTCTAATGAATGCAGGAGCAACATTTCAGAGAGCTATGGATATTGCATTTGCAGATGAAAGGGACAAAATTGTGGTGGTATACATGGATGATATCACTGTTTATTAAAAGAACGCAGCTGATCACTGGAAACATTTGGAAAGAGTTTTCATAAAATGTAGAAGGTTTGGAATTTCGTTAAATCCTAAGAAATCACATTTTTGCATGGAAGAAGGAAGGTTATTGGGACACATCATATCCAAAGAAGGAATTAAGATTGATCCAGAGAGAGTATCTGCAATACAAAAGGTGGGAATTCCTAGAAGTAAGAAAGAGATTCAGTCATTCATAGGAAGGGTAAATTGGTTGAGGAGGTTCATCCCCAGTTTTGCTGAAATTTTAAGAAATATAACTGAAATGTTGAGAAAAGATAGAGAAATCAAATGGAATGAAGAAGCAAGAAAATCCTTTGACAACATCAAAAAAGCATTGACCGAAGCACCGGTATTAATTAGTCCAGACTATACAAGGGATTTCATTATGTTTACATATGCATCGGAGCACACAGTGGCTGGAGTACTGTTGCAGAAGAATCAAGAGGGTATAGAACAGCCTATTGCATTTTTAGTAAAATCCTGAGAGATGCAGAATTAAAATACAACATCATGGAAAAACAAGCTTATGCTTTGGTGAAAGCATTGAAGGATTTCAGAATATATATTTTGCATTCTCATACAATAGCGCATGTTCCATCATCAGCAGTAAAAGATATTCTTACACAACCAGATCCTGAAGGGAAAAGAGCAAAATGGATAGCAGTATTGCTAGAATATGACCTGGACATTAAACCCACCAAATTAATAAAAGGTCAAGGTTTAGCTAAGATGATGACAGAAACAAATTTGGATTCCCTCAGTATAAATTTTATGGCTGAAACCTCATCCGAGGATGTTCCAAAGTCACCAATAATTGAAGATTTTTCTTTATCTCCCTGGTACTCAGATATTGTATATGTCTTACAGAATCTCCAAGCACCTGCAGACATGGAAAAAACAAGGGCCAGGTCAGTAAAACTGAAAGCTGCAAAGTTTTGCATATTAGATGGAAATTTGTTTTGGAAAGATCCAGGAGGAATATTGTTAAATTGTCTTTTAGAGAATGAGGCACAGCATATTATGGTGGAATTCCATAAGGGTTTGTGTGGAGGACATCATTCATGGAAGGCTACAGTGAACAAAATTCTTAGAGCTGGTTTTTACTGGCCTAGCATGTATTCCGATGTGTATAAAGAAATAACAAAATGTCATGAATGTCAAATTTTTGATGGAAAAAAAGAGAATTATTACCATTTCCATTGAAACCCATTTCAGTTGAAGCACCATTCCAGCAGTGGGGGTTAGATTTTATTGGTGAAATTAACCTGAATTCTTCAGGACAACACAAGTGGATTTTGACTGCTACTGATTATTTCACGAAATGGATTGAGGCCATACCAACCAGAAATGCTACAGAGACGGTGATTATGAACTTTTTGGAAGAAAATATTTTGTCCAGGTTTGGTTGCCCTAAAAGGATAGTGACAGATAATGCCCCAGCATTCAAGTCAAAAAAGATGATAAATTTCTGTCATAAATATCATATACATCTGAATCATTCAACAGCTTATTATCCACAAGGAAATGGATTAGCCGAATCATCAAATAAAAGTTTAGTGAGAATCATAAAGAAGTTGTTAGAGGATAATAAGAGGGCTTGGCACACCAAACTGAAATATGCTCTATGGGCAGACATAATCAGTACAAAAAGAGCAATTGGTACTTCTCCTTTCCAGTTGGTATATGGTACAGAAGTAGTTTTTCCTGTCTCTTTAGGATTGCCAGTCATGAAACTGTTACAAGAAGTTGATGAAGAACCAAATCATATGCAAAGAAGAATAAATCAAATGATAGAATTGCATGAAGTCAGAGAAAAAGCATATAACAAGACCCAAATACATCAAGAAAAAATGAAAAAGACTTTTGACAGAAAAGTTAAGGAAAGAGATTTTCAAATAAATGATTTGGTTTTGAAATGGGATTCCAGGAAAGAAGAACACCATGGAAAGTTTGAACATTTATGGAAAGGTCCATATATTATTGCAGGATGCCAAGGAGAAAATGCTTTTATCTTAAAAAATTGCAATGGAGAATTTTATCCTGGGGGGCCAGTAAATGGGAGGCACCTCAAACATTATTTGTCCTAACAGATGGAAGTGAAAGAAAGTTCTTGTACAGTGTAAATATTTCAAAAAAAAAAAAAAAAAAAAAAAAAAAAATTGAAATTTGAATTTGGCCCAATGGATCAGGCACTTGGTCTACGATGTTCTTTGCTACCTCGCAGGGAGGATAGCATCCCCAGTTGGAGCCAGTTGTTGACACCAGGTCTGAGGAAAATTAAATTTTTTGAAAAAAGGTCCTAAGAGAAAGAATCATCTCTAAAAGGGTTGAAATAAAGGTTTTATATAAAAAATACATTATAAAAACCCATGTTTATAAAGTCCGCCAACAAATTTATGGAAAGGTTAAGCCCCGGTCAGGTTTCGTCGGCGGAGATAGCATAGATCCAAATCAACGGTTCATATTAACCCCGCGTCGCCAAAGTGATCGTCAACAAACGATGGAGGGTGGTAGCGGACATAATACCACCAAGGCACGTGTCCCACATTCATTCATCCGCGCTTGGAGAAAGTGGTATCGGAAACCACCATAACACCGCGCGGAACCACCCATTACAGAAAGGTGGAAAGATCTCTTACGTGGCAAGGTGGGACCTAACAGGTGGCGAACAAGGAATGGATTGATAAGACCGTAGCACGTGGCACTATACTTTGCATGGATCGGAAGGCCAATACATGTTTCAATCAAATCAACGGCCAACATTTCATCCGCGGCCAGGAACATGCGCACGGAATATAAAGGAAAGCGGTCGCGGAGAATAAACCGCCTCGACAGGTGTCAACAGATGGTGCATCCGCGCAGGTAGCAAACCGGAAAAGGAAACCACCTTCTCGATCGCGGATACCGCCGGTGCAATAAAGATGGACAAGATCTGACGGTTCAAAATGATGGTTCAAAGATCAATGGTTGAAAATGACCCACGTTCGTAAAGGTGCAAGGAGGTTAGTCTAAAAAGGCTTATATAAAAAGAAAGGGCTCCACATAACGGCATTTTGTATGTGTCGTTATCCTGGAGAGCTCCGAAGACTGGTGGAAGCCGGCGATTGCGACAGAAGGCGAAAAGCAAGCACTTACAGGTAGGGTCTGGTGACCTGTCACTCTCTTTAAACGGAAATTTGTTTAAAAGAAGCATTTAGATGGAGACTGTACAAGATATAGACGTTTTTAGGTCGAAAGATGCCCTAGAAGACAGAGATGAAGACGTTTTCGATACCCTTATTAGGTTCCCAGTTTCTGATGTAAAAGTGAAGTTATCTGAGCTGTTAAAAGAGGGTATAGACCCGCATAGAGTTCACCAGTCATCTCTAATAGCTTTTTGCCCTGATCAATTTCCTGTTTTCCCAGAATTCGTCTCCTGGTGCGCTGAAAACTATTCACGGGAAGAAAAAGTTGTTTTAAACAGTCAGAAAACTAGAGCCATCTGCAAAATTGAGCCAGTCGAAGTGATTAGAGCCCTAGAAATAGATTTGCCCCAAACCCTCGACCCTGAAGTTTTTTCTGAGGTATCAATTATTGAAAATTTTCACCATGCCTCTCAGAGTGATAGGGAAGTGTTTCTGTCGACGTGTCTCAGACCAGAAACTAGCCTTTCTGAACTCCCTTACCCTTTAGGTATCAACCTTTTTAATGAGAATACCCAATTGGTCTTGACACTGTTAGCCGTAGTTTTAGGGTTAGATTCGGATTTGTATATAACTGAGTTCCAATTGAGTTTATTGTACAGAATAAGTATAGTCCAGTCGGGAATTGACGAAAGTCAAATTCCCCGACTAAATTTTGAAGCTTTCATAGCCGAAAGGATGCATGACCAGATGGTCAATTTTTCCACACACAGACATTTCAGGTTTCAAGCATTTTTAATGAAAATGATTATGGTATCCAGCCAAGAAGAATTACAGTTCCCAGAGATCGTTTTTGCAACTCCACTGGAAAACAATTTTTTCAATTTCATCAATTACATGCTCTCAACGATCTTTAAGATGATTTTCGGAAAAATTCTGCCTAGGGTATTGCCAGAAATGCAGGTATCAATGCAACTGAATACAGAGTATGCTACAGGAGACTGGTTTTTATCAAAAGATAGTACAGTGGTCAGATTGTATGGGTTCAAGCATAAACCCTATGTGCTACCAGCATTCCTCACCTTGAGGATTTTTGCCTTGGAGTTTTTGAGACAAAAATTGATTGTAGAAGATAACAATTTTTTAGTCCACAGACAAGCAACGGACATTAAGTACCCTTTCACATTAGGTCCGTTTACAATAAAGAATAAGAACGCTGCTGTATATATAGAAAAATTGTTAAAAGACATGAATTTCGAGACAGATGCAGCATTGGAATATGACCCATTAAATATCATATCCAAAAGAAGAATTGAACACCGTATTAAGGCTCTGAATCATCAAACTGTTGAAGGGATGGCAGACAGAGCCAACTGGCTCGAATACAAAGGAGAAATTATCCCAGACAAGGCCGACATAGAAAGGTCATTGGAGGAAGCAATGGCAGAAACAGAAAGCGAAATCAATACTGCATTAGTAGGGTCCAAAAGACCTATACAGGACATTATGATTATTGATGATGAAGAGACAGAAAAAGGAAAACGATTGAAGACTGATGAGTCACAGGAATTGACAACCATTTCAGAAGAAGCAAAAGCTACAGAAAATGAAATACCCGAGGTTACAGTGAGGGAATACAATATTGAAGAGACCTCTGTAGGGGATGATGTAAATAGACCTAAAAATTTCATGGATGTATTTAATGAACATAGTAAAACCAAACAGGAATCTGCGAAACAAACAAGTTTATTGTTTCCAAAGGTCAGAAATATATCAAACAATGAAGTGAGCTTATTCACCAGCAGGAACATCAAAGAAAATTCTTTAAAATTTTCAGTTGTGACCAAAGACAAGATCTCAGAGATGAGTGTAGATTTGTCGAAGATAAATGCCCCTGACAAAATTTTGTTACATAGACAAGCTGGAGAGGTTATATACTCAGATTATTTGGGGGCCACATTGAGAGCAAACAAACTAAAGAATTCAGTAGAAAAATTAAATAATCAGTTGAGGCAAGAAAAGGCAGAGAATAAGTCTCGACAACATCAAATTAAGAAATTGCAAATGGACTTAATTAATAAAGATGGAGCTGCAGCTACCAAATTGCTCCAGGAGAAAGAAGAAATGATTTTAACATTGAGACGAAAGTTAAAAATCCCAGATGCTGTACTCATTCAAGGTGCAGAATTGACTATATTAGAAAAAGAGAAAGAAGAGTTAGCTAACGAAGTCAATGATGTCACAGCTAAATTGTTAAAGTTGTCTGACGAAAAGGACTATTGGGAAAAAGAAAGGTTCACTTTGGAAGAACAGTTGGCAACAGTGAGAAAACAACTAGCAGAGAACAGTCAGCAGCAAGTACAGGCAGGCCCAGAAGAAGATAAGAATGGTGTAGATGGGATTTTACAGGCAATGTCACAAATAAGTTTAAAGGATAATGAAATAAAATTGTTGAAGGCAGAAATACAGAAATTAAAAGAAGAAAATGAAGCAAAAGAAAAAGAAATAAAAACCTTGCAGGCAAATAATCAGGAATTGAGCAGTAATAATAAAGGATTGGCTGCTCATGCAACAGGACAAGCTGCTATGCAGGGATGTAAACATATGGTATGGGACCAGATCATTAAAGAAGTTGAAAAACTTAGGCCGTATCTGGATTATATAAGAGTTAAGGAAAAAGTAGCCAAAGATGCCTTCAACAGTTGCCAGGCAGTCAAGGAAAGCCTAAACAGAAAGCCGAAAGAAATAGCCCAGAGAGCAATCACATTTTTAAACAGTTTATCCGAGGCAGACCTGACGGCCATGAGTATAACAAACAGAATTTCTGTCATCACTTGGGCCAGAAGGATCTTGGGAAAATACTCCCATATCGAAAACATCGAGGCCAAAGCAGGAGAAATAAGGAAAGAGGTAATCCAGTTCAAAAAGCAATTTGACAAATTAGTGAACAAGAGATTCCCATCTTTCTGGAACGAAGATAGTGAATTAATTCCTCAGAATGATTATAAAAGATTACTGTTTGATATCAGGATGGATCACCGAAAATTCCAGCAGATAGATCACATGCTCACAGGAAAAATCCTAATGGAGAAAATGTCAGGGGAATTTGAAATTTTAAATATGCTGATTTCAACTTGCGCAAACCTTCTTCCTATTTCTTATGCAGGTCATATTGAGATGCGAGTCTTGGTGAAAGAAATGACCAGTTATGACCTACCCACGGCTGACCAGTGGAATTATGTAGAGAAGTACGGAAAGACCAGATATTCTGTTCATACTTAAATGCATTTGAAATTCTTGCCATGTGGCAAAATGATGATATCCAAAAGTTTTGCCAAGTGGAAAAAAGACTTTTTATTTTAAATTTGTAATATTATTTGAAAGACAGTTATGGGTTACTCGAAGACAGTTATTTTTAGTTAAATATTTTTAATTATTAGTTAGAAGAAGCAGTTATGTGGAGCTTCTTCTGAAAATTTTGTATAAAAGACAATGGAGGTCATTGTTGAAAAGGTTGGAAAATTTTTGAGAAACAAGTATGTTTTGAAGTTTATTTTTGAAATAAAGGCAGTACAGTGATGATACCTATCCCTTGATACAGAGATTCATGAGTTAATCAGTCTTGCAGTCTGTTATTTTCCTTATCCTTATATGTGCATGTTTATTTTCTTCGTTATATCTCCCATGGTGTTTTTCTTCTATATTTAAATGAACATTTGAAATAACTTGAGATTCATACTGGTTATGCCTCATTTTATCTACATTTAAATATCCATTTTATTCTCCAAAGTTGACAATAGATTTATCCTGGATAGATACCTGTTGTTGATGGAATGTCTTTACTTCTTTCTATGTCGCCTGAAAAATCAAATTGACTGTAACATGATTACTATCTCGCCTCTGTAAAAATCTATATGGTGAAAATCTCTTGCTGGTTTATTATACATTCTGAAAGCTTTGACTCCATGCCCAATGTTTCTTGTTTACCTTTTCGACCAGAAAATATCCTTTGAGAAGTTTTAAGGAAACCTTTATATATTTTAGCCTTCATATATATATCCTGAGAGAGCCCTCTCTGGTAGAGAAAATGGCTAGTTCTTCTACCTAAAGCTTGGTTTGAAATAGGTTACCTTAGGTCTTATTTTCTTACAACCGGAATAAAATCTAAGTGCTAACACATGCAATTTAACTTGTTGTGTAGGAAAGATCGTATGCTATCTCCTACAAAAGAAGAACTACAACATTTTGTTCCAGCAACAAAGATATCTATTGAAGATATTGATGTTCCCAGGATCTGGGATGAAGAAATGAAATACCATGATCTGTCGATCATGAGGAATGATGTTTGGGATGTAATCCCAAGACATGAAGGGAAGTTTGCTATGACTTCCAAATGGAACTATCAGATCAAGCATGTTGCAGATGGCAGCATTGAGAAATATAAAAGTGATGAAATAGAAGATACACCAAATGGATTCAAGACAGCTTCCTTGAATGGTGTAGTTGAAGAAGAAGTGTATGTAGAGCAGCCACTTGGTTCTGAGACACATGATAGGAAATCATATATGTGCAGAACTTGGTATGGTGAAGATATATTGATTTTCGACATACAGCGGAAGCTTACTGCCGAGTTCGAGATGAAGAACTTGGGGATGATGCACTATTTGTTTTTGGCATGGAGGTGTGGCAGAGTGCAGATGGAATCTTCCTTGGAAAAGGGAAGTATGCAGTAGAGATCCTGAAGAGGTTTGGAATGATGGATTGCAAGGATATGGCCACACCTATGGCATCGAATCTAAAGCTTCTATGTGATGCTTCATCTGAGCCGATTGATATCACTATGTATCGTCAGATGATTGGGTCCTTGATGTACCTGACAAACATGAGACCAAACATTTGCTTTGCTGTGAACACATTGAGCCAATTCCTGACGGATCCGAGGAGTGTTCACCTTGTTGCTGTAAAGCATGTTCTGAGGTACCTGAAGGGTACAGTGGATTATGGGCTCAAGTATGAAGCGAATCAAAAGTTTAACCTGCAGGGTTATGTTGATTCAGATTGGGCTGGCAGTGCTTCAGATAGGAAGAGCACATCTGGGTGTTGCTTCAGTATGGGATCAGGTGTGATCTCTTGATTTAGCAGGAAGCAGTCCTGCGTAGCACTGAGTACAGCTGAGGCAGAGTATGTTGCAGCCTGTTCAGCTAGTTGTGAGGCAGTATGGCTACGGAAGCTATTGTCTGAGTTATTTGATCTCCCGCTATCTTCTGTGATAACCAGAGTTGTGTGAAGCTATCCGAGAACCCAGTGTTTCATGACAGGTCGAAACACATAGAGATCAAATATCACTATATCAGGGATATAGTGCAGAGAGGAGCTGTGAAGCTCCTGTATGTTGCGACGGACGAGCAGATTGCAGATGTGCTGACGAAGCCACTAGCCAGGGTGAAGTTTGAGTACTTCAGAGAGAGGCTTGGAATTCTTCAGATCAAGGACACTTCGAGGAAGAAGTGATGGACACATTTGCTGAAGCCATTCCAAGCATGTTGGAAGGAGGATCCTTCACATGGCTGTGGATGTAAGCGCTGGATGATGAGCATCAAGATGATGTTCTGGTTTCTGCTTGGATATGACCAGTTGGATCATTTATGTATGTACGCATCATGTTGGATGCTGGATATGATCAGTTGGATCATTTATGTATGTACGCATCATGTTGGATGCTGGATATGATCGGTTGGATCATGTGTATGTATTTTGTATGAACGCATCATGTTGGATGCTGTTGGATACATTGTGTGGATCATGTATCTTTGTATGATCAGGTAGATCATGGATGTTGTTGGATACATTGTGTGGATCATGTATCTTTGTATGATTAGGTAGATCATGGATGCTGATGGATACATTGTGTGGATCATGTATCTTTGTATGATCAGGTAGATCATGTATGTTGATGGGTACATTGTGTGGATCATGTATCTTTGTATGATCAGGTAGATCATGTATGATTGATGGATACATTGTGTGGATCATGTATCTATGTGTGCATCAGATGGATGCATTGTATGATCAGGATGATCGTGGATGACGAGCTTCTCCAGATGACATGCAGCAGGATGTTGCAGTGATGATGATGAGTATCAAATGATACTTTGTGGCCGTGGATCAGGTTGTGCAGGAAAGCATGTAATTTGTGCCCTGGGAGATTTGCAGATGGTCTTTCAAGGTTTTTCCTATGGCATGTAATTCGGTGCCCTGGGACATCTGGCAAATGCTCTTGCGAGGTTTTGCTTGGGAGGACATGTAATTTGTGCCCTGGGAGATCTGTAGATAGTCTTTCGAGGTTTTTCCTATGGCATGTAATTCGGTGCCCTGGGATATTTGGCAGATGCTCTTGCGAGGTTTTGTCCTATGGCATGTAATTTTCTCCTAGGAGATCTGGACAGGATGAAAAAGGCCTCAGATGCTTCAGCCAGGTTTTTCCATGACCACATGTAATTTGCTCCTGGGAGATCTGGACAGGATGAAAAAGGCCTCAGATGCTTCAGCCAGGTTTTGTGGTGGACCACATGTAATGTGCTCCTGGGAGATCCGACAGGTAGAGCTGTGTGCTCGTAACAGCCTGGGATGCTTCAGCCAGGTTTTGTGGTGAGATCACATGTAATGCGCTCCTAGGAGATCCGACAGGTAGAGCCGCGTGCTCGTAACAGCCTGGGATGCTTCAGCCAGGTTTTGTGATGGGTCACATGTAATGTGCTCCTGGGAGATCCTACAGGTAGAGCTGTGTGCTCGTAATAGCCTGGGATGCTGCAGCCAGGTTTTGTGATGCACGTAATAAGTCCTGAGGATTCCACAGTATGGCCAGTGATGATGAAGACCTGCAGGTGGTGGGCCTACATCCAGTATGAAAAAGGACTGGCTCTGTAGAACTTCCTATGACGAGTAGATTCAGAGATTGATTGAGATAGCAGCAGCAGTGACGACGATGATGATGACTCGATGACGATTATCCAGTGACGATGATCCAGAGAAGATGACTTGTGCTAGAAGAACTGTGCTGAGAAATACCTTCCTAGTTAAGAGGGAGTGTTTATGTATATGTAACTTCGGAATGTATTTCACATATATGTATATTGTATTCCTATAGAGATGGTATTATTCCTCTATAAGGAAGTGTCGTCATTTATATTGTAAGTGTCGTAACTTATACTTGATGGGTTATTAGACCACCTTATTTGGGGTCGGCCCTGTATAAGTCATGTGGGTCAAAGGGTTATTAGACCACCCTATTGGGGGTTGGCCCACTCAGCATTATGTTATGTGGTTAAGTTCGAGCCTACATGAGTTAGGTAAAAAGGCAAGTCAAGTCAAGTATAAATAGAGTGCGGGAGGCACTCTATTTGCTCACTCACTTCTCACACATGCACTCAAGGAGGAGTGGCGCACTTATGGAGGAGGAGGATCTGCTGCTAGGTTATGGATATCTCTCTTGGTTGGTTGTATCATTGCTCTATCTATCTCTGAGGAAGTTATTGGGGTTTTTCACCTTTATGGTTTTCCCCAAGTAAATCTTTGTGTCTCTTGTGTGCTTGCATTATTGTCTCCATGATTGATACGCTGTAGATATGCTGTACATGTTGTTCTCTCAGTTAAGATCCTAGATCATATTGAAGTAAATTCAGAAAATTTAACATATCTTTTGTAAGAAAACATCATCATCATAAAATTGAAAATCAAATTTTGACATTACCTTAGAGTAAGAACTTTCCCTTTGAAATTCATAAGATTTTGACGAATCAATTAATTTACAATTGAAAAGATCAGTATCGCCAAAATCTAAAAGATTATGAGAAATAATTTGATCTTATAACTTAGATTCTTTAATATTATCATATGCATGTGATTCATAAGCGACATTTATAAAATTATTTTCATCTTCAATATCTTGAATAGAAAGATTTTCCTCATTCTTATACAACAAATCATTTTGCATTAAGATAGGAGTTGACCATAGTGGAGAATTTATTTGCATATTAGTATGAGGACATGAACTATAATTGGTAAATAGATCTGGATACACAGCAGCATTATAACTTTCCAAAAGTGGAAAATTACATGTTCCCATTTTAATAGGACAATCTTGATTAACTGATCCAAGGGAAAAATTATTGTGCATATTCTGATTTATGCAACTATCATTCAAAGATTTGGTTTTAGGTTCTGTTGGAGTCTAATCCTTAGGGAGACTAAGAGTCACCAGGGAGTCCAAGAGTCCACTTGGGAATATGAAACCCAAGGGATATTTCTCATTGTATTTATATGTACAGTTGGTTAACGATAAATATATTGAGCTTTCACGCTTATTATGTGTGTGCAACTTCTTGTATTTGGATGTGTTAGCCAAACTCTCTATTTTCCAAGAGGGAAACCTAACAGTGGTATCAGAGCTCTTATGATCCTTTGGCCCATGATCAGAAATTTGCGCTCCCCCTGACCTACTTTCGTCTCCCTGGCAGTCTACAAACCTGGCATTTAGACGTTACCCTAATGATGGGATTCTACAGATCTCTAAGTGGAGTTTTGTCATACCTGTGAGCAGGCCATCATAGCGTTATCTTCAGCTACCAGAGGTAAAATTCAAGCATTTTTCTTCTAACCTACATTATTTTCCCACTGAGTTTCGTTGTATCTATGTATATGTCTCTGTATATTTCTGTTGAGCGCATCATTTGTTCAGATCGTTTCTGCTCTTCCAAAAGACGGTCATTCTGCTGCATTAAAGAATACTGCTGCCACTACTACATATAGCCGTATTTTAAGACATTTGTTTAAGACAATTGTCTTTTACGTCTTAAATTTATCCCTGTAGGGCCCGCCAATTAAAAAATTAGCTATGATTTCCAAGTTAAATGCGAAAATAATTCCAAATGCTTAGTAGCTCATTTATCCCATTTCCCGCCTTTGGAAAGATACTTGGCCCTTCGTTAATGGTGCTCTCAACCCATAAAACTTTTTTATTTGGACAGGGGTGCTCTTCGCTAATGGTGTTGGAGACAAGCTCCCGACGATGGAGGCTGTGAGGTTGATTGTCAAGGGCAGTGATAGAAGCTTCAAAATCGAAGACAATAGTTCCAAGAAATGTCCAAGTGATTCCAGGCTTCCAATGCACTCGGTCTAGTCAGGTATTCCGACAAAACCCAAGAACAAACCCTAATGATATGGGGTGAAAATATATAATAAAGAGTTAGAATCTATCCAATAATTTGTTCAATGTATTTGACTGCTTTAATGCATTTGATGGATGAGTTTTCCCTGTTTCTGGTAAAGGGTTTTGCTGGAGAGGCCGAAATTTTCTCTTAAACCCATTGTGCCGCCATTAAGCAGCCGCGTGGGCAAGGCATGGCAGGTTCCCCACTATCAGTGGCAATAGTGTGGAGGAAGAAAGTTGCCGCAGGTTTTGATATTCAAAGACACATGGGCAAGCATAGACAGGATTGGTTGAGTGCTCTGCATGCACTCCAATGCTCGAAGGCCGAGAGAATTAAAGAGAAATCTTGGGTTCTTGAGCTTGTGGGTGGGTTATTTTGTTCTTTCTTTCATATTTGTTCGTTTTTCTTTGCATTATTTGGAAATTTTGTACTAATTTATCTACTGCTCTGCATTTTAGGCAATAGTACTATTGAACATCTGACGAACAAAGGGGTGGCTCTTCTCCGCACATTTCATCTTAGCACAATGAGCATGGTCAATTTATAAACCCTGTTTCATGATAACTTGAGGATGTAGCCACTGTGGTGATGGAAAAGCCTACATCGCCATCCGAATAGCTACAGGTAATGTAAATAATTATAATTTTAAAATTAATCCAAGTAGACACCTGACCATTAGGGTTTGTATTTTCTGGGCATTTTCTGTTTAATGCACGAGGTGAAACTAAACCCCTTTTTCAGCAAAGGATTGGTGTAGAACATTGTTGTATTGTTCTTCTGATGGCGTGCAGTTTCTGGACAAGGCAATATTATATTTGTGACAACCCTCGGGAGCACCAATGGGACTTATATCGATATCAGGAAGATTAAACCTCGGACTGTGACTCCTGTTTCTCATGGAAGCTGCATTACTTTCGGTAATGTCGAAATCTTATCGTATTTTGAGATTCATAGTCCTTGTGGATCAATGTTTGCTTTGGCTTGTAGTTTATGAGTCCTGATAACCTTTGGCATGTGTTGATTCATTGGACATTTTTATTTGAGATTTGGTGCTAATTTGAGAAGCCTTTCCTCATGGGAGACACCATTGTGAGGGAGAAATCCCAACTAACTTTACATGAATCTCCTCCAATTTTGGACATTGAAACTAATACATTGAATCTCCTCAAATAAATCTTTCATCAGTTATCAGCAATGATATGCCAACAACTAAAAAATTTCTCTAGTTTGTGTATGTGAACGTAATTATGCAAGTGTTTGACCTGGGCTATCTTAAAAATGGTCGTCATTTGGGAAATTCTCGAGCCCTAACCTTCCAATGCATTTTTTCATCCCTAAACATAATTTTTTCATCCCCATTTCAACTGACACAATCAAAGAGTTTGACATCACAAAATATTATTCTTCTCGTCAAGATCTCTCCAATGAGCTATCGGTTATTCTTCTCGTCAAGATATCTCCAATGAGCTATCGGGGGCCTTAACGGACCTTGTATGTGGAAGTTATGGCCTCAGTAAGTAGATGCATCATTTGCACTCAACATCTTGGGGTTTGCCTTGCCACCTTGGCTCTTAGGTTTATGGTCCATTGTTTAAAGTTTATCAAACTTTAGGGTTTCTCGATATGTATTGAAGTAATTTCCAACTCTTGGTTAAGGGTTTTTTAAATGACTGTATCCATCACATATGTTCTTAAAGATAAGCTATCGTCATTCCAGCCACTATGTATTGCTATGTACATTGTAGTGTTTCAACATTGTTTTTTTAATAAAATTTGGTTTTCACTCTAATACTCTGCTTTGGTTACTGTTCTCCATATGTACAACACTCCAATCTTTTTATTTATTGTTCATCTCTCTTTGCTCACCCATATCTGCATCACATTCAAAGAAGCCTGTGGACTAGATTCTCTCCAAATACAAGCTTTGTTGGCTTTCAAATGCAAAAGTCCAGCTTTGATGATACAGACCATATTGACTCTTTTATGTAGGAATACCTAAGGTTTATGCAAGGTCACGACCTTTTAAAAACATTGGGTCATCCCTGAACCTGAAATTCACTTTGCTCCTTCGTCGTGATCATCCAAAAATACAAGCTACACTAACTACATGGATTGGATGATTGTCATCAACTCATGGGTTCTTCCCTAAACCAGAATGGTTTCACCACTGCCTAAGATATAGGTGGCAGATAAACCTGTTAATCACTTGGAGAGGTATGATGGCATACCATTACATATGTTCATTCCCCCTTCATTTTATTGCAGATGAGATGGAAAAGTCGCGTGACAAAAGTGAGCATATGCAAATAGAACCAGTTCTTTATAAGAAGGTGATCTACATCCCCAACACAACTTAAGCATCTAACATAGGAAAAATGGCTAGCAATAACATACTGGAAGGATCACTGTATTTCAATGGACATCTTTTGGAAGAAGACAAACATGAGCAAGTAGAAGATAGGAGAAGCGATAACAAAAATAAAACTTATTACCAGTGGTTCCCAACGCGGGAGGCTAGGGAATGACTATCTTCTTATAAATGTGAATGGCCACACTATTTTGAATTGGGTGTGATTGTAGCATCCCATTAGGTATTTTGGGAGAATATTGTGTGGAGAATCCTTATAAGTGCATGGTTATAGGAACATACCAGAAGAAAGGTGGACTCTCGAAGTTCTCTCATCAACTCTTTTATGTGGGACTACATTACATTTACTCTTGGAGGGAAGGCTCTCCTTGTTGCAGTGGTGAGTGCACCTTCTATAGTCTTCATTGTATCCATGTCAGATGCACTTGACAGGCTATTGTTCAATTTCTTTCCTTGGATGGGCTGGGTAAGCATTTGATGATATTGGTAATTTTAGGTTGTGCTTGCATTTTTTTTATCAAAAAACAACTCTGTTAGTAGGAATAGAATTTGTTTCCATTTGAAAGGACATATCAGTAGGCATGTTGTAATTATAAGTAATCCCCTCGGGGATACACCCATATTCTACAATCTCTTGCATTACTTTGAAAGACAACCCATTGAAAATGAAATATAGATTATACGTTAAACTCCAATTGATGTACAACCACACCACAGCCCACACGCCATGAATATTAACTAACTTCTACGCTATTTTTTTGCAAATAATCCAAATGAGGAGAAACTATCCTTCCATAATCTGCTACAATTCTAATTTGTACACATCACCCCACCTTCCAAGTATCTTGAACACTCTCGGCATTTATGTTTAAGGTCAGTTCGAAAGACATTTTATATGTTTTTGTTAAAAAAGTTTAAACCCTCGGCTATAATCATCCAAGTGGTGCTGGGGAGGGGATCCTAATCCAAATACAAAAAAAATTACTTTAGTGGTCCTAATCTTAGGAGTTGAACTGTAGGTTAAAATCCTAATTTCAAACTAAATTTGTCGAGTTCACCATTACTTAGGTTGGAAGAACAACTCCATTAAACTTACTTTAAGTTTTATTGTGAAACCCCAGATGAGAGCAGTCTTGGCTAGGTTTTGCAATTTTTCTTATGGATTTATTTTATAGAAATTTGACTAAAAGTTTGAATAGTTTAACATAAATATGATAATTGTAATCCTACCGTGGTTGTTGATGGAATGAAGAAAAATAGAAAATTTTTCTCTCTGTGCATTTTTTAAAATCATTAGTTTTTTTCTTTTCTATTCCAAATAACCATTGCATTATAGAGAAATCGTGATGGTTGAGTGCGTATTGAGTATTGAAGGATATTTAAATACATTATGAAATGAGTGGAGTTATACCTAGTGTTTGCCATAAACCAATGTTGATAAAGGAATCTATGTTTGTTGAGTTACTGATGATGAAATGTAAGAGATTGTGATCGAATCCAGGGTTAAAGAAAAAAATATAGATGGTATCGTTTCCCTTCAAGGTCACAGTTACCCTGTATTGTATTAACATTGACTTTGGTATTTGACGGGTTGATTTAACCTTTGAAACCCTAGCTGCGTAGACAGAAATTGTTTCCTTCCACAGTTGAATTCATCAGATAGAGTCATGTGAGATTGAGCCCAAGCTGTTCGATCTAGGTAAAAGGAGTGGTCACGATTTGAATTCAAGCAAAGAGGAGACAACAACAGATTGACTCTACACAGTCGGATCAATAAGGAGTGGTCACTATTTATTGTGGATAGGTAAAGGAATTATTGAAAGTGAAACCGATTTTCACCATAGATTAGAATTTAATTAACGGTGGATGGACTGGGCCCTTTGGAATGGAATTCAAAACAAGGTGTGGATTGGGTGCTTTGGAATGGAATTCAAAACAAGGTGAACAACGTGATGCAACTTTTAGTTAAATTGATCTTAATAATCTCTTGCTTCCACAAAAACAAACGTAGGTAATCTTGGAATTTCACCAATATTTTTGTGAATTAGATTTCACCGGCTTATGAGATCAAGCCTACCATTCATTAGTTCAACCCTGCACGAAATTGATCAACGTTTATATCCCAGATTTTAATGATGATAGTTGGAAAAAATACAAAACTGAGAAAGTTTAGATTAATTTGATAATTGAAATTCTTTATCAATAATAAATAACTTAAAATTTTAATTTTAATGAATATTGTTTAGTAACTAATGAGTTACACCCATAAGATGTAAGTTTTCAAAACATTTATTCCACATTTTTGCCAAATAATGAGATCTGTAATGTCTAAAATAGCCTCCTCTTAAATCATTCTCTTTACTCCCATTGAAATTTCTCAGAATCTTCTTTAATAACTACTTCATAATCAGCATGTCATACTTACTCTGGTATTTGTTTTAAATATTTATTAAGAGCCCACCTTCTTTAATAAAAATGCATCCGCTTAGAAGCTACTTCATAATCAGCATGAGGCTCCACTAAATACCGCACTGTAGGACCTGCCTTTATATTTTGATGGTTACCTTGGTCTTGTATTACACAGATTTCCAAATATCTGCACTATTTTAACCAAGGGGTATATCTTCTTCTGTAAAAAGCATCATAGTTGATACAACAGAAATTGAAGTTTAATGGAAATGAGGAAGGAAAGCTGCTTGCTCTTCGTCATATTTTTTGGGAGGTATGTTTAAAAAAATCCACGAGTATCTCTTGTCCAGCAACACTGCTATGTATTGTTTTTCATATATTATCTTTATATATTGTGTGGTGTTGCTATTCTATCTTCAATATTGTATTTCATTGTTTTCATCTAAATTAATTTTACATAAATTCTGAATTAAAAACTGTAAATTTATTTCAATACTCTGACCCCAACCCTTGACATTCCGCTGTGTTACCTTCATTGGAAAGTGGTAGTAGAAAAGTCCATATTGTCATTATCAACATTCATTAGCAGTGGAAGCTTTATCACAAACATTGTAGAGTCAAATATTTCGAAGTTTGGACCTTAGGTTTCTTTTCAACACCTTTAAGGGTTGAGATCACTTGGGGATTAAGGAAGCAAGGTGGGATGAGTGCTCTGCTGCCCCCTCCCTAGAGGGTGAGGCCTAAGAGGGGTCAATCACCTCTTTACCAACAATTGATGCCATGGGATTATTCTGAGTTGGCCCTCCAAGCTACACAAACTTTGGAGGTTGAGTTTTGTAGGAACATTAGTGTTATTGCTTTCCCGTTCTTTTGAGCAACTTGGATCCATCATCCTTCTAGTACCCAAAAAGGAACTATCACATATTTTATGATCTGGACAATGGTCCCTAAATTTGGTATTAGGTAGGCGAATTCTCTTATGTTGTTTCATCATCTTATCCCTAACCCAGATGGGGACAAACTCTTTTAGATCCCTCACAACTTGATTGTCACACAAACTCTACACTTGTTATGTCATGGGAGAATCATAGAGGCTTGTGACAAATAAAACTTATTTATGTCAGTGCAAGCTAATGAGGGTCACTTTTGGCACGTTAGATGCAATAGAAAACTGAAAAAGCAGGCATCCCTCAACTTACTTGGATTTTTTGATCTACTTACGCAAAATATCTTGCATTGAGTAAAAAGATGAAATGTAGGAAATTGAATCACGTTTCTGAATATATAACTTTTATGTATTGAAAATTTGCATAGCTATGTCAAGTTTCATTTTTCCTAACAGGCACTTTTTATTTTTCAGGCAAATGATAAGGTATATGTTTTTGTGGGCAGAACCTTTGAGGGCCTAAATGATGGAATCAAGCTACAAAAATCGGCATGCATGTAGAGAACACATAGCACTTGTGCGCCATTATTTTTCGAAAATTAAATTAGTAATTTTATAATTTTTTTATAATTGTCTAAGTGATCAAACCTCGAAAATAGTACCTCTTTTGTGGGTAGAGCCTTTGAAGGTCTTAATGCAAAAATCTTGAAATGGTTTTTTCATAGAACGTGGAGGTTAGTGTCCTCTTGTGCACCATACAATTGTTTTTTGAAATGATTGAGAATTGAAAAAGTTATGGAAGAAACACTAACAGTGTGTTTCACAAGTTAAGGAGGTAGGACAGAAAAGAAATTGAAAGAAAATAGGAAAAATTAATATTTCAAAATAAAAGTTACATATTTGGAATCTGCAGAAAAAATGCTATTTGTGTCTAAGATTTCGTCAAAAATGACTTTGTGTAGCATATTGTAATGAGTGGCTAAGCACAGGCTTCTCCAGAAACTAGAAGAAATACCCAATTAGCTTTGGTTTTTCATTAACATAGCACAGGTTTGGAATTACCGAAGCAAACTCCAAAGCATACACATAGGATTATTGTTGACATGTGAGCATGTGACTCGGCCTGTTTAAATTCAAAAATATTGCCACGCTTTTAGATGTAAATATCGCGTACGCATTATATAACTACATAACGCGTGCACGTTATATAACTACGTAACGCGTACACGTTATATAACTACATAACACGTACGCGTTATATAGTTACAAAACACGCTCGCGTTATTCAAATCATAAAATACATGTTTAATACTTGAGAAAGAGGGGGTGTGGAAGACTTAAGGGAATTTTTGTTTAATATTTGAGAAGGGGTGGGGAAGGGTCAAGGGAATCTATGGTTAATATTTAATAGGGGTGGGAAAGGGTCAAGGGCTTAGAAGGATGTTGGAATCTTGAGTGGGGAGAGATGAAGGGAATGAGAACATGATGGGCTACAGGGGGTGAAGGGAAGTGGAGCTTGAGAGCACTATTAGGAGTAGAATAGGTTCTTAATAGGTATAGGGTTAGAAGTTGAAAGTGAGACTTGAGTGACAAGGGGGAATGGATGGAGGCAAGGGGGATGTGAGAGAGAAATAAAGAATACAAGGGGGGGAGATACATAGAGCGAGGGAGGGAGAGGGACAATGGGGAGGAATGGATTTGGAGGGAGTGAGATACAGATGGGGATAGAACGAAATAAGAGATAGGAAGGGAGGGACATAAAGTGTTGGTGGGAGACATGCAGAGAGTGGTGGCGATGGAGAGAGAGGGAGTGATGGAGAGATTGGGATAGGTTGAGGGAAAGATGAGGGAGGGATAGAAGGTGAGAGACAGGCGATGAGAGAGGGAGGGAGAGAAGGTAGGGTGAGGGATGGAGGGAGAAAGTTGGAGATAGATATGGATGGAGGGGGGATGGGTTTGAGAATGGAAAGTGACATAATGTGTGTGTATGTGTGTGTGTTTGAGAGAGAGAGAGAGAGAGAGAGACTAGAGGGAGTTGTGAGCATCATATTCTCCATCAACATCATATTCTTCATCATCATCATCTTCATGACCATCATCGTCATCATCAACATCTTCATCATCATCACCATCATCATCATCATCATCATATTCCTCATCAAATCAACGTCTCCATCATCATTATCATCATCTTCTGAACATCATCATGATCATCATCTAAACATCACCATCACCATCATCATCAACATCTTTATCATCATCACCATCACCATCATCATCAAAATCTTCATCGTCATCACCATCACCATCACCATCACCATCACCATATTCATCATCATTGTCATCTCTAGGTTCCCCATCAACATCAACATCTCCATCATCATCATCTTCTTCATCATCATCTTCATCACCATCATCATCATCATCAACATCTTTATCATCATCACCATCATCATCATCATCATCATCTTCCTTGAATCAGATCAACATCTCCATCATGTCACCATCATCTTCATCATCATCATCATCATCATCTAAACATCACCATCACCATCACCATCATCATCATCATCTTCATCATCATTACCATCACCATCATCATCAACATCTTCATCGTCATCACCATCATCATCATCATCATTGGCATTTGTAGGTTCCTCATCAACATCTCCATCATCATCATCTTCTCCATCATCATCATCTTCATCACCATCATCATCAGCATCAACATCTTCATCATCATCACCATAATCATCATCTTCATTGTCATCAGGTCAACATCTCCATCATCATCATCTTCTTCATCATCTTCACCACCACCATCATCATCATCATCTTCATCGCCATCTCCATCATTTTCAACATCTCCATCATCATCACCATCACCATCATCATCATCTTCATGACCATAAACATATTCATCATCATTGTCATCTCCCCCTTCCTCATCAAAATCTCCATCATCATCATCATCATCATCATCATCATCATCACCATCTGAACATCACCATCACCATCATCGTCAACATCCTCATCCTCATCATCCTCATCATCATCATCATCATCATCAGCATCAGCATCATCATCAAAATCTTCATCGTCGTCACCATCACCATCTTCATCATCATTGTCATCTCTAGGTTCCCCATCAACACATCTCCATCATCGTCATCTTCTTCATCATCATCATCTTCATCATCGTCATCTTCTTCATCATCATCATCTTCATCACCATCATCATCGCCATCAACATCTTCATCATCATCACCATCATCATCATCATCATCTTCCTCATCAGATCAACATCTCCATCATGTCACCATCATCTTCATCTTCATCATCATCATCATCATCATCATCATCATCATTACCAGCACCACCATCATCAACATCTTCATCATCATCACCAACATCATTGGCATCTGTAGGTTCCTCATCAACATCTCCATCATCATCATCATTGGCATCTGCAGGTTCCTCATCAACATATCCATCATCGTCATTTTCTCCATCATCATCACCATCAGCACCATCGTGATCTTCTGAACATCATCATGATCATCATCTAAACATCACCATCACCATCATTGTCAACATCTTCATCATCATCGCCATCAGCATCATCATCAAAATCTTCATCGTCATCACCATCACCATCTTCATCATCATTGTCATCTCTAGGTTCCCCATCAACACATCTCCATCATCATCATCTTCTTCATCATCATCATCTTCATCACCGTCATCATCGTCATCAACATCTTCATCATCATCACCATCATCATCATCATCATCATCATCTTCCTCATCAGATCAACATCTCCATCATGTCACCATCATCTTCATCTTCATCATCATCATCATCATCATCATCATTACCAGCACCATCATCATCAACATCTTCATCGTCATCACCATCATCATTGGCATCTGTAGGTTCCTCATCAACATCTCCATCATCATCATCATCATTGGCATCTACAGGTTCCTCATCAACATATCCATCATCGTCATTTTCTCCATCATCATCACCATCATCACCATCATGATCTTCTGAACATCATCATGATCATCATCTAAACATCACCATCACCATCATCGTCAACATCTTCATCATCATCGCCATCAACATCATCATCAAAATCTTCATCGTCATCACCATCACCATCACCATCACCATCTTCATCATCATTGTCATCTCTAGGTTCCCCATCAAAACAACATCTCCATCATCATCATCTTCTTCATCATCATCATCTTCATCTCCATCATCGTCCTCATCAACATCTTCATCATCATCACCATCATCACCATCATCATCATCATCTTCCTCATCAGATCAACATCTCCATCATGTCACCATCATCATCATCATCATCATCCGAACATCACCATCACCATCATCATCAACATCTTCATCATCATCACCATCATCTTCATCAACATTATCATCTTTATCATCTTCATATGCATCATGATCATCTTCATCTACATTATGATCATCTTCATTGTCATCACCCGCCTCCTCCTCATCATCTTGTGCACTTATGCACTTAGGGATTAATGTTTAGAAGAGGGTCTGTTGATGCCTCGGATATCGTAGCATCAATCAGAAAGGGATTCTCCCCGAGAGATGGTCCCAATTAGACTATCTCCTGTTTGGTGTAGGGAATCCGTCCGGTTAGCGGTTCCGGCAACCGTGGTTTTGGACTTTGAATCCGATTCTACCGGTTATGGCCCGATCCACCTTTCTTTTGGGTTTTATGTGTTTTATATGAGATGCACATGCCTAAATTATACTTAATCTAAATGCAACTGGAACAGATCTAAATCTAGAAACAGGAACACATCTATTTATCCCTGCAGGGGAACACGCTTAAGGGGAGCAATCAGCTGTAACAGTTATCGTAATCAAAGAACAGGTAGCTATTATTTCTCACGATGAAAGCTACAGCCATATGAAGATCTTGAGAAGGTAGCTTCTCAATCAGCATGGGACGCACCTATTGCTCAGACAACGGAGGGAAACGAAAGAATAATGAAACTTACAGAACGCATATATTGCTTATAAACAGAAGAAAGCAAAATTATCTAATCTATGTAACAAAATAAAGAAACAGATCTAAACGTAACAGAACTAAAATTAAACTCAAAGATCCCTGCAAGGAGCAATTTAAAGTCATGAACAATGAGCCACATGGATTACCCGGAAGAAAGAACAGTTAGCTATTCGATCTAGACAGAGAAATTCACAGCAATACATTTCATTGTTCACAAAATAGAGAGAACGCATGCATAGATGAGAGCAAAATCATTAATGCAAAGAAATAATTCAGAAGTCAAGAATGATCTCACATTGCAGAATTGCAGTCATTAGAATAGTCCAACACAAAGCAACCCAACATTCCAAGCAAAACGTCCATCTCCCGTGGCTTCTATTAGAAAAATTCAATTTACAGAGCCGATACAAGATAGCTCATATCATTTCCCCAAAATTTTCATTCCCTGCAAAAAGTCCTGTCTAATCTCTTCTAGCTCCTATTTATAGTTACAAATTTGCCCTCTGGGCTGACACCTAGCATTCCCCCACCTGTCATTTACAGAGATTTCTAATATAATCGATCACCGAAAATGGCCACTTCATTTACAAAAATATTTTGACAAAAAATATGGACAGCTGTCCCACGGCTTACGCCTTACATATAAAAGAAAATTTGCTAAACTCAAAGCGTTCCCTGCTGGGCACGTGTCTGGCTGAAGAGAGTGGCTCACTGAATTCAGCTTCTTCCTTCCTGTGCGTGAGCTTCTTCTGGCAAAGGGTCGCCCAAGTTGATGGTCACTGATGCTGCCTGGGAAGAGGCCCTCGAATCCCCTGCTGATGCTGCTCCTAATTGGAAAGGGGGAATGGGACTGGCCAGACTTTCTGCCATTGCTGGGGAAGAGGCTGCTGGGAGAGGGGCTGCCGGATCAACTGATGCTTCTGCTGCTGCTGCAGCTTTCCTGACCTCCTCTTCTATGTAGCTGTGCCACACACCTGTATCCCTTATGATTATGTTTGCTGCAGCAGGAAACAGGATTTTCTGAGAAGTTACATTCTTCCTGAGCTCTATTTTAATGCTTTGTACTTCTGCTTCAGCAACTTGATATGTTTCCTTCAACAGATGATTGTGAAGTGTGGATGAACCGATGTAATGTTGGAGATCATCCATGGCCAAGACATCAATCCTTTTCACATACTCCATCTGGACGCCTAGCTCTTCTTTCAATTGAGACAACCGCTGTTCCTTTTCCGGGAAGTCTTCTAGGGTCTGAGGGAAGCTCAGTGTGCAGTTGTCATGGAATCCTTTGAGCTTTTGGTACAGGACGTTGATTCTATCTGTTGTCCTCTGCACACTGGCCATCAGCTTATTGGCACAGTTCCGGCCAAACTCCAACAAGGCTATATCTTCATTAAAATCTTCCACGGCCTTAAAAGGAAGATGCGGGGGGAAACCTCCTTTCCCTTCCCTCCATGCCATCTGACTTATGACATTTGCTTTGACACGGGTATTCTTAGCCTTGAGCCTGTGGGCTTCCGCATTAACCTCCTTTAGCCTAACCGTCATGGCCTTGAGTTTGCATACCTCGTCAGTGATTAACTCTTGAGAGCCATACACTTGCTGTAGTATATTGCATGACAGCTCGTGGAAGGGGGACATGTCTAAGGTTCTGCTTTCCGCTTTCTCTAAACGCTCAGCTAATGCCTGCTTGTCTGCTTCTAGCTGGGAAGCCTTTTCTTCCACTCCATTCTTCTCTCCTTCCACAATCATCATTTGAAGTGTTAGCTGGTCCTTTTCCTCCTCCAGCTGGCTGTACTTGTTTGACAGCTCCTTATGTTCGGCATACAAGCAGCTATACTTGTTTACTATCAGGTCTCTTTGGGCTTGCTCATTAGCCACATTTTGCTGCAGGGTACGTGCTCTTTTCTTTGTCAATATATTTTCTTTGACTATAACCCCTACATTGGCAAATGATGCTTGTGCTATTGCTATAACTGCGGAGGCCATGGCAATGGGATCCGCATCTGTGTTCTGCATGACAGCGACTTCTCGGTTAGTGACTATGTCATCATGGAAGGGACTTTTAATCCTCTCTTCTGATTGGAGGACCATTGTTTTCCTTTTCTTTTCATAGACAAACTCATTCCATTTGGACACCGTACGCTTCCCAGATGGAGTGTATGGGACAATTGGTCGGTTTATGATGTCTATGTCTTCTTCCATAGGTGGGGTTCGGACTTCCTGAGCGGGGTCTGCTCCTTCCTTTTGGGTACCAGAGCCACCTGCTTGAGAGGTGTTTATCTCCATGTCTTGTACACCGGACCCACCTGCCTTGGCATCTTCACTTGCCTTCAATTCTTCCTCCGCCTTCCTCCTTGCCTCAGCTTGCTCAGCCTCTGCTTCTTTCTGCTTTTGGGCTTCTTCAGCCTCCTTCCGCAGTCTTTCATTTTCAGCGTCTTGTAACTTTCTTGCTTCCTCGGCTTCCTTTTGTAACCTTGCCTCTTCTCTTAATCTGAGCTCTTCCTGAGCTCGGGCATCCTTGGCTTCTTTCTCCTTTTGCTGGATGGTCTTCTGGGTTTTGGTTGAACTAGAGCTTGCTCCAGTACTTTGGCGACAGATCCGTAGCTCAGCCATGTTGCTGATGCCTCTGAATGCTTCCTCCTCGGCATCGGGGTAGTGGGAGTATTCGAAGTTAGCATAGTTCCCTTTGCAATGCTCGGCCACTTTACCCTTTCTGTCGTTCCTGTGGAAGATGACCTCACCGAAATGGAAGGCCCTCAGCTCTTGAACAAATTCGTCGGCAGAGGCCACCCCCGAAAACTTGTAAGCACCTATGCAGAAAGGTAGGGGGGGAAAGGAAGCCTTGTGTAGCTTGTGGAGGAATGCTCCAATCCCATCCAAGAAGAGTTGTCTTACTGCCTCCTTGAGCACCACATAGTCTGTGGCATACTGCGGCAATATGTATGGGGGCTTAGTCCCTCCGAACATTCTCAAGTAGGTACCTTGTTCTGAAAAGTAGAAGTCCCCATAATCCTCAAGGACTTCCAAAGCGTTTTGTGACAGGCAACTTGGTTCTTCCTTGAACATTTTCTGGTATAGGGGCATGATGAACCCCTCACAGATGAGTTTGTAGCTGGGCTTGTAATTCTGAGCCCACAACATCTTGAATGCGATGTAGACCGGGGCTGTGGCCCTATCCCATGTACACCCCAATCCGGGGAACTCTATCTTGGCCAAGATACAATCTATTAGGTATGAGGACATGAAGAATTCAGCCTTCTTCATGGCCAGCCCGGGTTTAGCAGCACTTATCATTGAGGCCAGACTATCTGACAAGATAGTGGCCCAGTCAAACACTGTCCCCTGAAATGCCACATAGTGAATGATAGGGACCCACTGAATCTTGTATACTGTGCCATCGGGCATGCCGAATATTCTGCATAGCATTAAAGCGATCAATCTGAAAGGGGCCCTCAGGTTCTGCACGTCATATTCATCATTTCCCTTCTTTCTCAAATGCTTCCCTCCCCTCAATAGCTTCTTGGCCATTTCGACGTTATCCATTTGGCTCAACCATTCGTCAGTCAGAGCTTGTTGGACGCGGGGAAATCTGTAGGCCGCCGCAACATAAGCAGGTTGAAACGAAGCAATAGCCACTTTCCTACTGTCATTTATCACTCTCCCATCAGCATCTGCATGTTGGAGTATCCACCCGATCACTTCAGCACAGGGGAATAGCTCAGGGCGGGTAGCGGCTCTAGCTATGCCTGAGGCTCTGATATTTTGATAGATCAGTGCCTCCTCCAGCAACATTTCTGGGATCTCTTGGTCCCTGATCATTCTGTATATATCATCCCATCTGATTTCTGGAGGGACACCAGTTGTGCACCTGGTGTCCTGGAGCGAGGTTTCAATCTTAGGAGGAGCAGGTTTCTTTTCTGTCATCTTCGCCTTCTTCTTACTGGGTTTCGGCATCTTGAATTATCCCTGATAACATCCATATATAATTCATCATGAGTTTGAGCAACAGGTTGTATGGTTTTAGCAGAGAACAACATCGTTTTAATGAGATAAATCAATGAAGCAAATATTAAGGAAGCAAAACATTATTTCAATCATAAGACACATATTGAAACATTTGCAGCTCTGAAAGACGAGTATGGGATAAGCTATGTTGCGGAAGCTATTGGTTTTCGGACCGATAGGCGATTCGCGGAAGCAATTGGCTTCCGGTTCCGCCTCGCGGAAGGAGATGTCTTTCGTTATAGCTGCGGTTGGAGAGGTTGATGGCGGGGGAGACGCGGGTTGACTCGGTGAGGGCTATGGATGCTATCGTCACGCGCGGCCACTCGCCGAGTCACTACGGGAGACTTTAGTCTGAGCGAAGGTAACGGCGCCGGGGACAAACTGACTGGGAGAGCCAGGGCGGCTGCGGCTTCAAGTTTCGGCTCGCGCGGCTTAGACGTTCACGGTTCACGTGTAGGGGCTGAGGCTTATGGGAGGGCCTAGGTTTTTTGAGTCCGGGTTTACAGCCGGGGACATGGAAAGCCCATGGGGCTTCCGACAAAGTCACCAAGACGAGGGGCGCGGCTCGGGGTTTAAAAAATGGGGCATGGTTAACCGTCCGTACCCACCACCATTAAAATAAAAAATTAACATTTTAACGAAGGTCTACGACGATTCTGTATAGCGAAAACCCCGTTCATTGTTCCTGACGGGCAAAAAATAGCCCTTGACGGGTGTTTCGCCCGTAAAAACCCCACTAAAACCACTGTTTTCCCCAAAAAGACAACTCAGTAGTGAAAAAACAAGGTTAAGATCCTACCTGGCACCGTGAGGATTGCTTGAGCGAGGTGGCTGCGAGCACGGATGCGCGAGGTGAGCTGGAGCGGTTTGCACGGTATCGCACGTCGTTGGCTGATTCAAAACAATGGTGGATTGGTCGAGCCCCTCACCGTATTTTATATAGACTGGGCACGTGTGAGATTTTAATTCGGTAGGTGGCGTATTTACAACGGGGTTTAAATTCGCCGCGCGTAGCGGTCACGTCAAACGGTCTCGGTTTTCGTGCAACCGTCATTCGCGGGGCCAGTTCGTGAATTGTATCCGCCGTTGCGGAAGGATTCGATGAAAGCTTCCGACGTTTCGGGGCTTACTGCGGAAAGGAAGCTCGAAGCCTTCCGCGAGAGACCGCTGCGTAGCGGACGGGTAACGCCAAAACTTCCGCCGTTTCGGAACGATATAGCGAATGCTCCCTGTATTTTCGGAAAGATTTTGGGAATGGCTTCCGCCGTTTCGGAAGCAAAACTTATACTTTTCCGCATATTCACCCGGGTTGTTTCGGAGACCTTCGCCGAGCGGGTTTAAGCGATTGGCTTCCGCTGTTTCGGAAGGGTAGCCCGAAGGCCTCCGCGTTTCGGGAGCAAAGGCTGAAGGCCTCCGTGACAGCGTCTTGAGAAAATTCTAAGTCCTTTTCATAGTTTCGGAAGGAAAACGCGAATCCCCCCGCGGGACTTATGGGGATGGCTTCCGCCGTTTCGGAAGGGTTTCATCAAAAGTTTCCGCTTAGTTTCTTTTGGGAAGATATCACGGCGGCTTCCGCTGTTTCGGAAGGGTTCCCTGAATTCCCCCGCCATTGCGGAAGGATTTTACGAAGGCTCCCGCCGTTGCGGAAGGGTTCCCTGAAAACTCCCGCCGTTTCGGGTGGGTTCACTTAATTCCCCCGCCGTTGCGGAAGGTTGAAACTAAAAAATCTCTAAGTCCTTTGTTCCTGCATTTTCTAATCGGAAGGAAATCTAAGTCCTTTTCGGGAGACTAAGGCGAATGAGTCCCGCCATTTCGGGAGGAAAGCCTGGACCTTTCCGCGGTTGCGGGAGGTTTGAGTGAAAGGCTCCGCCGTTTCGGGAACTAAGTCGTTTCGGAGCTTGAACCGTTCCGCAGAAGCAACGATTGAAAATTTTCCAAGTGCTTTTACCTCGGAAGAAAATGATGAACTGCTTTGTGTTATTTCGGCGAGTTTATCCGAATGGCTTCCGCCGTTTCGGAAGACAGAGCTGAATTGTTCCGCCGTTTCGGGTGGTTTTGTTGAATTCCTTGCCGTTTCGGGAGAACAACGCGAACCTTTCCGTGGTCGCGGAAGACTTGATCGAAAGCTTCCGCCGTTTCGGGTGGTCTTGCCCAATGGCTTCCGCTGCTTTTGGCAAAGAAAATCTAAGTCCTCCTTTCGGAAAGGTTTGACGTTTGACTTCCGCCGCTTCGGGACAACGTCTGACTTATTCCAAAATGTTTGGGAAAAAAACTAAGTTATCTTTTGGCTCACTGGGGAGAACATGGAAGGATTGACGGCAAGCTGTTCAGCAGGGAAGCAAAATTTTATGTTGAAAACAGAGCGGACGGCTGGGATGGCTTCTCAAGCAGACTTTCTACAAAAAATACAGGAGGGGCCCCAACATGTACAAAATTTTGGGGAGGGGTGTTGCTGCAACAACAATGGCGAGTCGCTGGCGAACACAGATCTCTGAAAAAATACCCTACATGGTCCGGAACCTCATTAAAACCTCCGTCTCGGGTGCATTATTCAGCTGAGCACTTTAGACTCATGCGGGGAAAGGAGCACTTTTCCTGCTAGCCATTGGGGAAAGGGGAGCTTCGACCGAGGCATCTTCACCACTCTCAGAGGGCCAGCATATGAGATTCATTTTAGGAGGGTCATCCCTCAAATGGTCACTACTGCCGGACTCCACAGGATTTGCAACACTTTCTCATGGACACTATTGTTCTTTTTCCTCATTCCCATGCTGCTGGCATCCTTTGGGATGTTTGTATTTTGGACAGCTTAGCTGTTTGAGCCTTCCAGGGATATTTTCTTTTGGACAGATCTTTGATTTGGGCTCCTCAATCCATAATGTCCTTTTGTGTGAGTTAGAGGTTTTATTGATTTGTTGAAACTTCACGGACGGAGAGGACCCTATTTTGAGCTGGGCCTTTTGGACAGCCTTCTTGATTTTACATGTCCCTTTTGCTTTTATCTCAGCCATGCTTTAATTGAGGCGAGAATCCCTGGAAAACAGACTCTTGGATGTAGGCCATTTTGGCTTTTAAATCAGCAGCATGGAGTCATTTCAATACCCCATGTCCTCGAGAGGTGCCACTTTCCATGGGTCCACCTTAGGTAACCTTTCTTGAGATGCCTTTGAAGTGTGAGAGTGGGTGGAGCCCAACGATAGTAGTGAAGATGGCCATGGGTCTCTGCTATTGAACAGGATTAGCGTGACTAGCAGGGTAGGCTTCCCCCCCTTTTGAACATTTCAGCGAGAGCGCAGCAGACCGGGTTTACTGAGCAGGGTTCCAGACTCATGGGTTGCAAGTTTTCTTTGAGAGAGATATCTTCAACGGGAAACTCAACAAAAAGGGGGCTTCAGAAAACAAAACCTATCGAAAGTTCAAATAACAAAGAAGGAAACAATGTGGCCGAAAAAATAAAACAGCTAAAAGCGAAGGCAAAAAGACAATTTTATTTATGTACAGGAAGTCTCGAGGAGACTATGCGAAATATTGTTTCAGGGCGAGGCCATTGAGCGGAAGGGCTACTTCCTCTCCCTCGAGATTTGTCAATTTATAAGTGGACGGGCCTAATTTTGCAGAAATTTGGTACGGGCCTACCCATAGATGTTGAAATTTCGTATGCATTCCTTTGCCTTCGTGATTATGGTCCCATTTCAGGACTAAATCCCCAACTTCAAAGTCCCTCTTGCCGGATTTCCTCTTATCGAACCATCTCTTAACTATGTCCTGGTGTTGGTGAAATCGGTCTTTAGCTTTGTGTCGGGCTTCTTCCAGTCGAAGCAGGGTGTTTATCCTGGATTGTAAGGCTTGGCTACCAGAACCCTGAGAGGCTTGGGACAATTGCAAGGATGGCAGCAAGATGTTTGGGGGAAGTATGGCTTCCTTTCCATAGACAAGAGTGAAAGGGGAGACACCTAAAGCATTCTTCGGGGTTACCCTATCTGCCCATAAGGCGTTTGGGAGAGCCACATGCCAACTTCTCTGGTTTTCTATCACAGTTTTCTTAAGGATTCGAATCAGATTCTTGTTCGAGGATTCAGCTAATCCGTTTCCCTGAGGGTAGTAATTGGCTGAATAATGCAACTTAATTCCCCATTCATAAACAAATTCATTTATCTTGCAAGATGAAAAATAAGTAGCATTATCAAAAACAAGGGAAATTGGAACCCCAAACTTGGTTATGATGTTCTCTTTCAAGAAGCTGATAACTGCGTCTTCATTGATCTTGCGTAGCGGGATGGCCTCCGTCCACCTGGTGAAGTAGTCGGTAGCTGTCAGAATGTATCGGTGCTGTAATGAAGAGTTTGGATTTATTTCTCCGATAACATCTATGCCCCATTGCTCAAAAGGTTCAGAGATGATGACAGGCTGCAATGGGCCTGCGGCCTTAGGTAACTTCCCAGCGCTTCTTTGACATACATCACAGTTTCGTGCGTATGTGTGGGCATCTCGAAACAGAGTGGGCCAGTAATAACCAGCTCTCAGTATCTTGTGCGCTGTCGTCTCTCCTGAATAATGGCCACCTGCTGGGCCATCATGCAATTCTTTGACAACTTTGTTTGCATCCTCCTTTTCCAAACACCTCAGAAGGACTCCATCATAATTATTTCTGAAGAGAATCCCATCAACGATCTGATAGGGTGCTGATTTCAAACGGAGTGCCCTTCTTTGTTTAGAATTCCAGTTCTCGGGTAGATATCCCTGCTGTAAATAGTGCACTAGATCTCTATACCATGACTGGGGAGCTGTGAAGATATGGCATACCTCAACCGAATCGAGCTCGGCTTTGTTCTTCCAATGTTGCTCTTCATCAGTCGAGTTTCCCGCCAGTAACTTGCACAGACCTTGTCCTTTGATGATTGTAGCAGGTTTAAATTCCAAATCATACTCCTGCAGAGCTGTGACCCAGTTCCCTCTCCTCTCTCCCAATTCCTTTTGAACGAACAGGGATCTAACAGCTGGATGGGGAACTATGACTTTAGTTCTGTTCTTCAAAATGTATGGCCTAAACTGCTTGACTGCTTTGAAGACTGCGTAGGCATGCTTGTCAACTACGGGGTAATTCAGCTCAGCCCCTTGCAGACCAGTGCTCATAAACGAAATTGGGTATTCGTCCCCCAACTCCACCTTTTGCGTGAGTACAGCTGCCAGAGAATCATCCGAAGCGAAGGTATACAAGATGAAATCTTTATCAAAATCTGGACTTCTTAAGGAAGGAGCTTTGGCTACAGCTGCCTTGATATCTCTAAATGCGTCCTTCTCCAAATCTGTCCACTTGAATTGTGCGCTTTGTTTAACCATCTGCTGTAACGGCTTAACGATTTGTGCAAAATCCGGAACAAATCTGCGGACAAAATTGATGGTGCCCATAAAAGACTGCATAGATTTTCTGTTGTGAGGCATTGGGATCTTATTAATAGCTTGGACTCTTTCTTGGTCGATTGACACTCCCCTTTTGGAGATGACATGACCCAAGAGCTTACCTTCGGGTACAGCAAACACGCTCTTCTTGGGATTCAAGGAAATACCATACTTCCGGCAACGGTCAAAGATGTGCCTCAGATGAACAACATGATCTTCCCTTTTCTTCGAAAAGACTGTCACATCATCTAAGTAAACAACAACACATTGCCCACCCAATCCTCGGAAGGCTATATCCATCGCCCTTTGGAATGTGGCTCCAGCATTTATCAGACCAAATGGCATTCTCCTGTAAGCGAAATTTCCCCACTTAGTCCTGAAGGTAGTCTTGAGACGATCCTCCTCGGCTACTAACACTTGATTATAGCCAGAGAAACCATCGAGGAGAGAAAACAATTCAGATCCAGACACCATTTGTAGGATATGCTCCATTGAAGGCACGGGGTAGTTGTCTTTATCTGAGGCTTTGTTTAAATTTCTAAAGTCTACACATAGCCTAATCTCTCCTGATTTCTTCCTCACGGGAACCAAGTTTGCAACCCATTCGGGATGCCGAACTTTGAAGATTATCTTAGCGTCCAGGAGCTTCTTTAATTCCTTTTGGATCAGCGGTTCAAGAGTGGGATGCATCCTCCTCAACTGCTGCTGAAATGGCTTGACACCCGCTTTCATCGGTATAACATGCTGAATGATGCGGACGTCATATGTTTTCAGATCTTCATAGGTCCATGCAAAAACATCCTTGTACTGTTTAAACAACTTAATGAACCTTTCTCTTTCTCCTGGTGAACAGCATTTGCCAAGGTTGACAAATTTTGGATCTGCCTCGGTACCCAAATTAACCAACTCATGTTGCATTGATGAGCTGTTAGTTTTGGTATTAGCTGGTCTTTTGAATTTATTTTGAAGATCGAAAAGCATTTCGAGGGACCTTACCCCTTTTGGCATGAAATTTCCCTTCTCCTCTTCCTTCTTCATCAAATCATCATCATGTTCTTCCTCATCTATTGCAGCTCCTTGAAAACTGTCTTCATTTGTCAGGAAGCTGATAATCTGCTCATCATCATCGAAGATTCTGAAGTTTGTGATGTTATCGGGAATGGAAGGCCTGAAAATCAATTCAATTGAGCATTTATTATTTGTCGGCACCAATCTAGAAGCAGATGTTGCTAACAAATCGGCAGCAGAATTTTGCAACCTAGGAATTGATTTTATATTGAAAGCGTCAAAATACATGATTAAATCCCATACCTCAGCCTGGTAACCTTTCAAGTGCGGTGAGAGGCAATGAATGGTGTCCCTTACCTGTCTGACTACTATCTCGGAGTCACCAAAAACCTTCAGGTACTTAACATTTAAGCCAATGGCCTTCTTTAAACCATGCACCAAAGCTTCATATTCAGCGGTATTATTAGTACAATCGAATTCTAATCTACAAGACAAAAAATACTTGTTCTTCTTTGGATCCATTAGAACACAAGCGGCTCCGGATCCTTCCAGAGTTTTAGAACCATCAAAGTATAATGTCCAAAAGGTATCTTTAGATTCAACTAAGTTAGTTTCTTTGTGGTCTATGTTAGCGACTAAATTGACTATGTTACAATCAACCTCATCAGTCCGAGAAAAATGAAGGAGATCGGACTGTTTGTCTGATTCATGGCAAAAGGTTTCAGATTGATAGTTACCCGGATCCATTTCTAAGAAGTAATTTCCCAGGACCGAGGAAGAGAAAGCTACAACCTCATTCTTTTCTTCTAGCTGGGTTACGTTTTGTTTCATATGAGGTTCCCTAAGAATTTTAATCTGATTCTGCATGTTCTGATAAGGCAGCCATAGATGAGACCAATCGGTGGCAAAGTAGCCACTCAACTTGGTAGACCAATCCCTACTCAAAATCAGCCCATAAGCTTCAGGGATATCGACCACCATTATGTCAATAAATTGACAAACTCTAGGGTCGGCTGACAGTCTAATTAAAACATCTTTCATCTCCCCTATAACCTTGACAGCAGTCCTATCTAATTGTATGATTTGAGCTGGAGATGGTACGGGCTGCCCATTAATTTTCTTACAAATTGAAAGTGGCATGACGTTTGAAGAAGCTCCAGAGTCTACTAGACAGTTATGAACATTGTGATTAAAAATTTCGAATGTCAGCAGAAATGGAAATGTTTGGGACTTGGATTTCCCACCGATGCTAGCCTCGTTAATTTCAGGATTTTCTTGAGAATCTGTTAATGTAGCGCTGGGTTTTGGTTGTAAAACATGAAGTAGTTTGTCTCGTTGATGGGGCAAGCTACACATGTCAAATATTGATACGTTCGCTTTAACTTTCTTGATATCTTCGATAATATCATACCCTATATCGGATTCATTCCCAATTCGAATGGACTGATCTGTTTTGTTCAAGGTTTCCTTAGGCGGCTGAACTGTGTTATCAGCACTTGGCTGTTTGGCCGCTGTCTGGTTTACTTTGGGCTGTGGTGGGATGATTGGTATATGCCTCCTAGGCGGATCTTTCGAAATTTTAGGCTTATGGGGAATAGTGACTGATATAGGATCCGCAATTGGGCCCTTGCTGCGAGTGGCAACATTTATGGTAGAGGGAGAGCTATCTATGTGATCTTCTTCTCCTAATTCAGTCATAGGTATCCAATCCCACAACACCATAGTAGTGTCCGGGGTTGGTTCCTGTAACTCAGGGCTTGACTCTTCTGGAGGATCATCCTGGTCTGGGATCTGAGAATCTAACATTTGGTTCATGACCAAGCTCATGGAATTGATCCATTGAGGGCAGCTCTTCTCCGAGTGTGGTTCTTGGTGAAAGGTGCAGAAATTCTCCATCCCAATCTCATTCAAATTTAGAACAGGGGCAGTGTTCATTGGTGGGTGAGACTGTTCCCCGTCTTCCCTTCTTTTATAGAATGGCTTGAAAGGTTTCCTAGATGTATTAGCAGCCTTGTCTTTCTCAAGATCTACGATTTTGTTAGATAATTTCTGCATCATCTTAACTACATTTTCCATATCCGTAGATGGCTCTTCTTTGCCTCTCGTGAGGAGCAAAGGTTTCTTGCTAGCTGCTGGTTTTGTTTCCACATCTAAGGCATGTTTAGCTATGCTATCAGCCTCTTCCTCTACCTTTCGAGCTTCCTCAAAATTCTCTATTAGGGTCGTTTTCTTGGATCGTTTTACAAACATGGCGATTGGACCTTCAAGAGCTGTTGTATAGTATTCAATCAAAGACTCTTCTGTGGGTTTGTTAGTTTCACTGAAGTTATTTAACAGCGTTGTGAATCTTTGATTAAAGTCTTGAACCTTTTCCTTCTTCTCCATTCTCATGGATAAGAGTTCTTTCATAAGCGTGGCCACAGTCTTTTGGTTCCCGTATTTCTTAAGGAAGCATTTTTCGAAATCATCCCAACTAGAGATTGAGCTGGGTTGAAGGCTAAAGTACGAAGATGATACCTTAGGCTCGAATGTGTACGGAAACAACCTGCAGACTACGTCTTCATGTTGTACGTTCAAAAGGTTCAGCGCTAGGTAAAAACTCTTGAGGTGATCCTCCGCCGAAATGGCTTTCGCTGGATCGTACTTAGGCAAGACCTTTTCTGGGTTTTTAGGGAGATTATGGAATGGTCCAGCTAGGTTCAGTGCTCCCCTTTCTCTCCAAGCAGGTACAGCCATGTTTGGGTTTGGACGTGGAGACCCTGGTGGAGAATTGCAGGGTGAATCTTGTGGAGTACTCTTGGGAGTGGTAACTTCTTCGGGATTTTCTTGGTCTGTCTTGTTAAGAGTGCCGGAGATTTCTTCCAACGTCAGATTTACCAGTTCTTCAAAACTTTGAACGAGGATTGAATCACGGGTGTATTGCGGCTCCTTTCTGGGTGTAGTTTTCTTAGGGAGGAAGTTGACAGCGTTCAAACCACCTAGCTGTCTAACGTAAGATCTAGTATGTCTTCTCAAGTCCTCTATCTCTGCAAAAGGAACAGCGCACAAAGCTTCCTGAGGCTCAGGGTCAGAAATGAGGCGTTCTTGGTCTGTTAATCCAAGATCTGGGCTGTTTGAAAAGTTTTCTTCAAGCGGGTTTTCAGTGTTATTTATGACCGTGGAAGATTTTCCTCTATCAGCCATGCACTTCAGGCCCTCCTTCTAGCGCCAAAAACTGTTGATGCCTCGGATATCGTAGCATCAATCAGAAAGGGATTCTCCCCGAGAGATGGTCCCAATTAGACTATCTCCCGTTTGGTGTAGGGAATCCGTTCGGTTAGCGGTTCCGGCAACCGTGGTTTTGGACTTTGAATCCGATTCTACCGGTTATGGCCCGATCCACCTTTCTTTTGGGTTTTATGTGTTTTATATGAGATGCACATGCCTAAATTATACTTAATCTAAATGCAACTGGAACGGATCTAAATCTAGAAACAGGAACACATCTATTTATCCCTGCAGGGGAACACGCTTAAGGGGAGCAATCAGCTGTAACAGTTATCGTAATCAAAGAACAGGTAGCTATTATTTCTCACGATGAAAGCTACAGCCATATGAAGATCTTGAGAAGGTAGCTTCTCAATCAGCATGGGACGCACCTATTGCTCAGACAACGGAGGGAAACGAAAGAATAATGAAACTTACAGAACGCATCTATTGCTTATAAACAGAAGAAAGCAAAATTATCTAATCTATGTAACAAAATAAAGAAACAGATCTAAACGTAACAGAACTAAAATTAAACTCAAAGATCCCTGCAAGGAGCAATTTAAAGTCATGAACAATGAGCCACATGGATTACCCGGAAGAAAGAACAGTTAGCTATTCGATCTAGACAGAGAAATTCACAGCAATACATTTCATTGTTCACAAAATAGAGAGAACGCATGCATAGATGAGAGCAAAATCATTAATGCAAAGAAATAATTCAGAAGTCAAGAATGATCTCACATTGCAGAATTGCAGTCATTAGAATAGTCCAACACAAAGCAACCCAACATTCCAAGCAAAACGTCCATCTCCCGTGGCTTCTATTAGAAAAATTCAATTTACAGAGCCGATACAAGATAGCTCATATCATTTCCCCAAAATTTTCATTCCCTGCAAAAAGTCCTGTCTAATCTCTTCTAGCTCCTATTTATAGTTACAAATTTGCCCTCTGGGCTGACACCTAGCATTCCCCCACCTGTCATTTACAGAGATTTCTAATATAATCGATCACCGAAAATGGCCACTTCATTTACAAAAATATTTTGACAAAAAATATGGACAGCTGTCCCACGGCTTACGCCTTACATATAACAGAAAATTTGCTAAACTCAAAGCGTTCCCTGCTGGGCACGTGTCTGGCTGAAGAGAGTGGCTCACTGAATTCAGCTTCTTCCTTCCTGTGCGTGAGCTTCTTCTGGCAAAGGGTCGCCCAAGTTGATGGTCACTGATGCTGCCTGGGAAGAGGCCCTCGAATCCCCTGCTGATGCTGCTCCTAATTGGAAAGGGGGAATGGGACTGGCCAGACTTTCTGCCATTGCTGGGGAAGAGGCTGCTGGGAGAGGGGCTGCCGGATCAACTGATGCTTCTGCTGCTGCTGCAGCTTTCCTGACCTCCTCTTCTATGTAGCTGTGCCACACACCTGTATCCCTTATGATTATGTTTGCTGCAGCAGGAAACAGGATTTTCTGAGAAGTTACATTCTTCCCGAGCTCTATTTTAATGCTTTGTACTTCTACTTCAGCAACTTGATATGTTTCCTTCAACAGATGATTGTGAAGTGTGGATGAACCGATGTAATGTTGGAGATCATCGATGGCCAAGACATCAATCCTTTTCACATACTCCATCTGGACGCCTAGCTCTTCTTTCAATTGAGACAACCGCTGTTCCTTTTCCGGGAAGTCTTCTAGGGTCTGAGGGAAGCTCAGTGTGCAGTTGTCATGGACTCCTTTGAGCTTTTGGTACAGGACGTTGATTCTATCTGTTGTCCTCTGCACACTGGCCATCAGCTTATTGGCACAGTTCCATCCAAACTCCAACAAGGCTATATCTTCATTAAAATCTTCCACGGCCTTAAAAGGAAGATGCGGGGGGAAACCTCCTTTCCCTTCCCTCCATGCCATCTGACTTATGACATTTGCTTTGACACGGGTATTCTTAGCCTTGAGCCTGTGGGCTTCCGCATTAACCTCCTTTAGCCTAACCGTCATGGCCTTGAGATTGCATACCTCGTCAGTGATTAACTCTTGAGAGCCATACACTTGCTGTAGTATATTGCATGAGAGCTCGTGGAAGGGGGACATGTCTAAGGTTCTGCTTTCCGCTTGCTCTAAACGCTCAGCTAATGCCTGCTTGTCTGCTTCTAGCTGGGAAGCCTTTTCTTCCACTCCATTCTTCTCTCCTTCCACAATCATCATTTGAAGTGTTAGCTGGTCCTTTTCCTCCTCCAGCTGGCTGTACTTGTTTGACAGCTCCTTATGTTCGGCATACAAGCAGCTATACTTGTTTACTATCAGGTCTCTTTGGGCTTGCTCATTAGCCACATTTTGCTGCAGGGTACGTGCTCTTTTCTTTGTCAATATATTTTCTTTGACTATAACCCCTACATTGGCAAATGATGCTTGTGCTGTTGCTATAACTGCGGAGGCCATGGCAATGGGATCCGCATCTGTGTTCTGCATGACAGCGACTTCTCGGTGAGTGACTATGTCATCATGGAAGGGACTTTTAATCCTCTCTTCTGATTGGAGGACCATTGTTTTCCTTTTCTTGTCATAGACAAACTCATTCCATTTGGACACCGTACGCTTCCCAGATGGAGTGTATGGGACAATTGGTCGGTTTATGATGTCTATGTCTTCTTCCATAGGTGGGGTTCGGACTTCCTGAGTGGGGTCTGCTCCTTCCTTTTGGGTACCAGAGCCACCTGCTTGAGAGGTGTTTATCTCCATGTCTTGTACACCGGACCCACCTGCCTTGGCATCTTCACTTGCCTTCAATTCTTCCTCCGCCTTCCTCCTTGCCTCAGCTTGCTCAGCCACTGCTTCTTTCTGCTTTTGGGCTTCTTCAGCCTCCTTCCGCAGTCTTTCATTTTCAGCGTCTTGTAACTTTCTTGCTTCCTCGGCTTCCTTTTGTAACCTTGCCTCTTGTCTTAATCTGAGCTCTTCCTGAGCTCGGGCATCCTTGGCTTCTTTCTCCTTTTGCTGGATGGTCTTCTGTGCTTTGGTTGAACTAGAGCTTGCTCCAGTACTTTGGCGACAGATCCGTAGCTCAGCCATGTTGCTGATGCCTCTGAATGCTTCCTCCTCGGCATCGGGGTAGTGGGAGTATTCGAAGTTAGCATAGTTCCCTTTGCAATGCTCGGCCACTTTACCCTTTCTGTCGTTCCTGTGGAAGATGACCTCACCGAAATGGAAGGCCCTCAACTCTTGAACAAATTCGTCGGCAGAGGCCACCCCCGAAAACTTGTAAGCACCTATGCAGAAAGGTAGGGGGGGAAAGGAAGCCTTGTGTAGCTTGTGGAGGAATGCTCCAATCCCATCCAAGAAGAGTTGTCTTACTGCCTCCTTGAGCACCACATAGTCTGTGGCATACTGCGGCAATATGTATGGGGGCTTAGTCCCTCCGAACATTCTCAAGTAGGTACCTTGTTCTGAAAAGTAGAAGTCCCCATAATCCTCAAGGACTTCCAAAGCGTTTTGTGACAGGCAACTTGGTTCTTCCTTGAACATTTTCTGGTATAGGGGCATGATGAACCCCTCACAGATGAGTTTGTAGCTGGGCTTGTAATTCTGAGCCCACAACATCTTGAATGCGATGTAGACCGGGGCTGTGGCCCTATCCCATGTACACCCCAATCCGGGGAACTCTATCTTGGCCAAGATACAATCTATTAGGTATGAGGACATGAAGAATTCAGCCTTCTTCATGGCCAGCCCGGGTTTAGCAGCACTTATTATTGAGGCCAGACTATCTGACAAGATAGTGGCCCAGTCAAACACTGTCCCCTGAAATGCCACATAGTGAATGATAGGGACCCACTGAATCTTGTATACTGTGCCATCGGGCATGCCGAATATTCTGCATAGCATTAAAGCGATCAATCTGAAAGGGGCCCTCAGGTTCTGCACGTCATATTCATCATTTCCCTTCTTTCTCAAATGATTCCCTCCCCTCAATAGCTTCTTGGCCATTTCGACGTTATCCATTTGGCTCAACCATTCGTCAGTCAGAGCTTGTTGGACGCGGGGAAATCTGTAGGCCGCCGCAACATAAGCAGGTTGAAACGAAGCAATAGCCACTTTCCTGCTGTCATTTATCACTCTCCCATCAGCATCTGCATGTTGGAGTATCCACCCGATCACTTCAGCACAGGGGAATAGCTCAGGGCGGGTAGCGGCTCTAGCTATGCCTGAGGCTCTGATATTTTGATAGATCGGTGCCTCCTCCAGCAACATTTCTGGGATCTCTTGGTCCCTGATCATTCTGTATATATCATCCCATCTGATTTCTGGAGGGACACCAGTTGTGCACCTGGTGTCCTGGAGCGAGGTTTCAATCTTAGGAGGAGCAGGTTTCTTTTCTGTCATCTTCGCCTTCTTCTTACTGGGTTTCGGCATCTTGAATTATCCCTGATAACATCCATATATAATTCATCATGAGTTTGAGCAACAGGTTGTATGGTTTTAGCAGAGAACAACATCGTTTTAATGAGATAAATCAATGAAGCAAATATTAAGGAAGCAAAACATTATTTCAATCATAAGACACATATTGAAACATTTGCAGCTCTGAAAGACGAGTATGGGATAAGCTATGTTGCGGAAGCTATTGGTTTTCGGACCGATAGGCGATTCGCGGAAGCAATTGGCTTCCGGTTCCGCCTCGCGGAAGGAGATGTCTTTCGTTATAGCTGCGGTTGGAGAGGTTGATGGCGGGGGAGACGCGGGTTGACTCGGTGAGGGCTATGGATGCTATTGTCACGCGCGGCCACTCGCTGAGTCACTACGGGAGACTTTAGTCTGAGCGAAGGTAACGGCGCCGGGGACAAACTGACTGGGAGAGCTAGGGTGGCTGCGGCTTCAAGTTTCGGCTCGCGCGGCTTAGACGTTAACGGTTCACGTGTAGGGGCTGAGGCTTATGGGAGGGCCTAGGTTTTTTTGAGTCCGGGTTTACGGCCGGGGACATGGAAAGCCCATGGGGCTTCCGACAAAGTCACCAAGACGAGGGGCGCGGCTCGGGGTTTAAAAAATGGGGCATGGTTAACCATCCGTACCCACCACCATTAAAATAAAAAATTAACATTTTAACGAAGGTCTACGACGATTCTGTATAGCGAAAACCCCGTTCATTGTTCCTGACGGGCAAAACATATCCCTTGACGGGTGTTTCGCCCGTCAAAACCCCACTAAAACCACTGTTTTCCCCAAAAAGACAACCCAGTAGTGAAAAAACAAGGTCAAGATCCTACCTGGCACCGTGAGGATTGCTTGAGCGAGGTGGCTGCGAGCACGGATGCGCGAGGTGAGCTGGAGCGGTTTGCACGGTATCGCACGTCGTTGGCTGATTCAAAACAATGGTGGATTGGTCGAGCCCCTCACCGTATTTTATATAGACTGGGCACGTGTGAGCTTTTAATTCGGTAGGTGGCGTATTTACAACGGGGTTTAAATTCGTCGCGCGTAGCGGTCACGTCAAACGGTCTCGGTTTTCGTGCAACCGTCATTCGCGGGGCCAGTTCGTGAATTGTATCCGCCGTTGCGGAAGGATTCGATGAAAGCTTCCGACGTTTCGGGGCTTACTGCGGAAAGGAAGCTCGAAGCCTTCCGCGAGAGACCGCTGCGTAGCGGATGGGTAACGCCAAAACTTCCGCCGTTTCGGAACGATATAGCGAATGCTCCCTGTATTTTCGGAAATCTTTTGGGAATGGCTTCCGCCGTTTCGGAAGCAAAACTTATACTTTTCCGCATATTCACCCGGGTTGTTTCGGAGACCTTCGCCGAGCGGGTTTAAGCGATTGGCTTCCGCTGTTTCGGAAGGGTAGCCCGAAGGCCTCCGCGTTTCGGGAGCAAAGGCTGAAGGCCTCCGTGACAGCGTCTTGAGAAAATTCTAAGTCCTTTTCATAGTTTCGGAAGGAAAACGCGAATCCCCTCGCGGGACTTATGGGGATGGCTTCCGCCGTTTCGGAAGGGTTTCATCAAAAGTTTCCGCTTAGTTTCTTTTGGGAAGATATCACGGCGGCTTCCGCTGTTTCGGAAGGGTTCCCTGAATTCCCCCGCCGTTGCGGAAGGATTTTACGAAGGCTCCCGCCGTTGCGGAAGGGTTCCCTGAAAACTCCCGCCGTTTCGGGTGGGTTCACTTAATTCCCCCGCCGTTGCGGAAGGTTGAAACTAAAAAATCTCTAAGTCCTTTGTTCCTGCATTTTCTAATCGGAAGGAAATCTAAGTCCTTTTCGGGAGACTAAGGCGAATGAGTCCCGCCGTTTCGGGAGGAAAGCCGGAACCTTTCCGCGGTTGCGGGAGGTTTGAGTGAAAGGCTCCGCCGTTTCGGGAACTAAGTCGTTTCGGAGCTTGAACCGTTCCGCAGAAGCAACGATTGAAAATTTTCCAAGTGCTTTTACCTCGGAAGAAAATGATGAACTGCTTTGTGTTATTTCGGCGAGTTTATCCGAATGGCTTCCGCCGTTTCGGAAGACAGAGCTGAATTGTTCCGCTGTTTCGGGTGGTTTTGTTGAATTCCTTGCCGTTTCGGGAGAACAACGTGAACCTTTCCGTGGTCGCGGAAGACTTGATCGAAAGCTTCCGCCGTTTCGGGTGGTCTTGCCCAATGGCTTCCGCTGCTTTTGGCAAAGAAAATCTAAGTCCTCCTTTCGGAAAGGTTTGACGTTTGACTTCCGCCGCTTCGGGACAACGTATGACTTATTCCAAAATGTTTGGGCAAAAAAACTAAGTTATCTTTTGGCTCACTGGGGAGAACATGGAAGGATTGACGGCAATCTGTTCAGCAGGGAAGCAAAATTTTATGTTGAAAACAGAGCGGACGGCTGGGATGGCTTCTCAAGCAGACTTTCTACAAAAAATACAGGAGGGGCCCCAACATGTACAAAATTTTGGGGAGGGGTGTTGCTGCAACAACAGGGTCTAAAGGCCTTTATGGGGGAGGGGCTCTAGGAACAAGGTAAGACAGAGAGGGCAGGGGAGAGGGATAAAGGCGTAGAGGGTTAGTGATTAAGGGAGAAGAAGGGAGAGAGTGCTATAGGGAGGGATAATGACGAAGATAAAGAGAAGGTGGAGAGATGGAGAGTGGGGTGGTAGAGACATGGCTGGAGTAAGGGAGAGAAAGAAACATGAAAGAAACATGTAGGGAGGGATGTAGGGAGAATGAGGGACAAATATTTAGAAAGAGATAGGGGGTATCTAGGGATTATTGGGAGAGAGCTAGGGGGTATTAAACCATACAAAACATTTGTTTTGTATGTAACCATATAAATTATTAGTTTTCTTTGATTTTGTTCGTTGCCCTAGCCATGCACCTAACCTATTTATTGTGCTTGACTATATCGCATTCGCGTTTTTTCACTACATATCATGCACGCGTTTTGTAACTCCAGAAATAATGGACTGTTGCTGTCCGAGAGCAACTTCACTCTGTCCGAACGAAAACAACAATCCCGCGATTTTTCGAACTGCACAAGCCCGCCTCTGAAAATTTTCACATTCTACACAAACTCCATCATTTTTTTTTATGCAGGTGCACCATTGAGGACATATTTCATGGTTGCTCAGTGTGGATTTGGGTTATATGGCCATATTTGAAGAAAATAATCAGCAAGCTTGAAGAATCTCCAATTGAAGAACACCAAAGATAAGGCCTTTGAAAGATTCATTTTGCCTATATTTGAGAAGCACACAAGATAAGATATCAAGCTTCAAGACTAGCAAGGAAGAACTTCCATTTGCTTATTATTGAAGAGCTTGTAATTGAGGAGCAACAAAAACAAACTATATTGAATTGATCATTGTGGTGATGGGGAATGCACGTAACCGAGTAAACAAATCAACAAGGAAGAAGAGACCTCAAGAATTCATTGAAGAAGAGAAAGAAAAGAAAAGAATATACATGATGAATCGGAGGCTTTCTTTGGAAACTAATCCAAATCCAATTGTAGAGGATACCATGGTTCATCCTATTAATCCACGACAAGAGGGACCTTCAATTTCCACAATAGTTGTTGAACAAGCACCCCATGGAAGTAATCAAGAATCAAAACGTAGGTGCTCATTAGGGGATGTTTCAATTCCCACTTCAAGTCAAAGTGATAAGTTACCATCTCAAGATGAAGCTCACTAAGAAACACCCAATTTGCTATCTGGATGTGGTTATACAAGCGATGAAGTCAGAGAGGCGTTGGACATTTTGCCTACTGTTGAAGAAGAGAATGTTATCCACACCATCGATGAGGATGTTGGACTTCCACAAGGGGATGTTGGAATTCCACAGACCATGGATGAGGATGTTGGACTTCCACCATCCAACTACCAGGAAGAGAATGAAGGACACCAAGCTACTACTGAAACGCCAGAGCGTCTTGGTGATGCGCTACATGGTACAATTCCAACCCCCTTACCTCCATTAGCAAGCACACGTCGAAGAACTCCGAAGCGTATACAAGTTGATGAAAGACTTATGAATTCCATTGAAGGTACGCTATCTAAACGTAGTATTGCTTATCAAACTCAACAGATACTTGATAAATATTTTGTTTCTAAATGTGATGGAGATAAATGTAGATTATTTTTATCATTGTTAAAATCTAGGAGCATGAATGTTGTTAGGAAAAAGTTAGGGATAAAGATGATAAAGAATTCTGAACCAAGTTCTCATATAGTTAAAAGCCTAGTAGATGCATTTGGTAAAATTGGTAAGAACACACGTTCAAAGGACCGCAATGCTACTCGTCGTGTGTTGTCACAATCAATTGCAAATAAGAACACCAGGGCGCTTCGTATTCTCAGGCCTACATCCGAACTAGTTAATTTGAATGTAAAAACCCTCCGTAGGTATTCTATTAGAAGAGAACATCTTGAAACAACCGATCAGAAATATTTTTGGGCCTTTGTTGGTTGGTTGCCACGTCGTGACATGAAGCTAGTTGATGTAGTAAAGGGACTAGTGCACAGTTTTTGGCATGATCACACAAGGCCTTCAAACCGAAAGGATGTACTAAAACTAAGAAGGAGTTCAAAGGATCATGAACCACATACTAAGCATCTTCTTGATATAACACAAACAGAGCTTTACGAGAAATTTAAGATTGAGCATAGACAATTGAACTTGGGGCAAAGATCTTTTGAGAAATGTAAGCCATGGTATGTTAGAATAAATAATCTTCGTAACACTTGTTGTTGTAGATACCATGTAGAATATGAATATTACTATGAAACATTTTTGTACATTCGTCGTGTGTTGCATACTAACATTGTGCAGGATCGCTCCATGACAATACCACCGACTTCATCAAGAGAATTCATTCATAGCATCATGTGCAATAGGCCCGAGGGGCAAACATACTATGCAAAATCTTGTTTGGATGGAACATGCTCCAACTGTGTTGGAATGGCATTATTGAGCCAATGTATGCACGAGAATGGAGACAGTGAATTTGGGAAAATGGTTATAGACATGAAAAGTTTCAAATATATCAACTATGAAATAGTCCCAGGGAAAGAAAGCAAAAAAATACAATTGGTGACATCTCAGGTATGCATTTATATCTATAAAATTATGTTGTAACGGCTACATTTCAATCCTTACTTACAACAAAAAACTGACATTGAGATCATTTTGTGTCACCAGGTACAAGTTAGTGACTTCATCAAGGAATTTATTGAAAAGACACATCAATATGTTCAGCATGTCCACGTGGCACGATGGCAGGATGAGAAGTTTAGAATATGCAGAGATACATTTCCCCTTGGTAATATACTTTCAGTTGTTGATTTTGCCAAGAAATACACTCTGCAACCTCAAAATGAGATCCAAAGTCAGTATTATCACTCTGAGCAGGTTTCCTTGATGGTCCATATCACATATAGGCATGGACCAAATAGCACTGAAGAGCAAAGAGAAATTCTGAAGGAATATCACTTCTACATAAGTGATGATAGGTGCCACGACTTCCACTATGTACATCATTGCTTCATCATGTTCTATGATCACTTGAAGGGAAGGAACATACAGATGGACCGACACTGGATTTGGTCTGATGGGTGTGCTGGTCAGTTAAAAAATGCACGCATATTTCAGTGGTTGTGTTCATTGCATAAAAACTACAAAGTGCCACATATGTGGAACTATTTTGAGACTGGGCATGGTAAAGGAGAGCATTATGGAGCCGGAGCATGTGTCAAAACAGCCCTACGAAGAGAGGAATTGAAAGTATCTACCGAATCTACTATTCTAAATGCTCAATCTATAGTCAGGTGGTGCATGTCAGTAATGGGAGAGGAATCAACTATGCGAGTAGAATCCACAAGAAAGAGACATGTGGAGAGATTTTTTTGGGAGGTGGTAGACATAGATCGTTCACATGCATGGGAATGCAAGACTGTGCCTGGGACTCATGGCTTTCATTCGGTTCGAAGCTCTGATAACCGAGTATTTGAAATTTGGACCAGAAAACTCGCTTGTTTTTGCTCGCCTTGTTGTGATGGTAACTGGGATGGGTGTGAATCATTGGATTGGGTTGATGGATGGGATCGCATATCACTTCCACTTGATCAGCGTGCAATTGTTGAGTTAACTCCGTTGGAAGAAGACCAATCATCTATTTCTGCATATTTTGATCATGTCTCAGACCTTGTACAACCCTGTATGATGCATTTCCTTAACATTTTTTGTTTGTTTACGTAGTCTTCAAATGCACATTAATGGCCTTGTATCGCACGAAAAATATTTTGATCATATACCTACAATCATATAATGCAGGGCACATATACGCAGTGGTTGCCTCAAAACATACTGAATGGGGTGATGAATACTGGTTGGCATGCTGTATAGATGGAAAGCAAACCCTCATTGTGTCCATGACTGACGATGAAAAAAACCACTTTCCAACTGGGTCTATGGTTGTTAAAGGTGAATACTTGACACAGGACAGCAATGGAAGAAAGAAGGGTGGATATGTTTACAGGGATTACAAACCAGGTGCAAGTGTGTATCACTTTACCAACTTAATCATTGGAAGAAACCTTCAGGTACGAACAATGCCTAGTCGAAATACATCGAAGGTACGCTACTTCTTACCGGATACAGAGCACGAGAGACTAATGGAGACCATCAGTATAAGAGATGATCCGGAGGGCTTGGTTGTATGATAATAGGTGGGATCTAGCATGATGAGGTACGTTACATACTTTTAATACTATACTATTTATACTATTTGTAATTGAATATTGATATATGCTCAATTTTCACATGTATGTTTCATATGAATATGTCAATTTTGCGTTCTTGATATGCCAAATTTCCGTTTACGTTGTTTATAAATACGCCAAAAGTTCTCTTGTATGTCAAGTTTATGAATATGCCATTTTTTACATATGATCAGTAAACCCTAAAATTATATTATGTTCATCATGTTGGTTATTGGCTTCACCCAACAAAATTAATTCAATTCATGCTCACTATATTAAACAATACACTTATATTAAATTTAATTCATGTCTTGTTAAATATTTCATAATGAATTAGCTATTTGAGAGAACCACCTTAGACCAAGCCATCATCATCAACATCTTCATCATCATCACCATCATCATCATCATGGACCTGCAAAACCCTAGTTTCCAAAGTGTCTAGGCAGGTTCGGGTTAGGAACACTAGCCATACCCGCCTGGTGGATGATTTTCCAAAGTTGACCCCCGTGTGCAAAAATTGCACACTCCCACATTGAGCAAAACCCTAGTTTCCAAGATGGACCTGCAAGGTGACACATGGGCCACCAGGTAGGAGGGGAGGGGCACCCCTGGAACTATCTCTGTGTGCTGAATCCAACGGAGTCGACGATTCGTCGATCCAAGCCACAGTCTTCATTCTATGGCTCGTCCCGTCTCACTACCAGAAATCCTTCAGGGACACCTGCTGGATACCTACCGGGGGCATAGAACTCCAACCATGCAACAAAATCGGGTTCCAAGGAGTCCTGCAGGTGTGTCTAGACAGGTTCGGACTAGGAACACTAGCCATACCCACCCGGTGGATGATTTTCCAAAGTTGACCCCCCGTGTGCAAAAATTACACACTCCCACACTGAGCAAAACCCTAGTTTCCAAGATGGACCTGCAAGGTGACACACGGGCCACCGGGTAGGAGGGGAGGGGCACCCTTGGCACTATCCCGGTGTGCTGAATCCAACGGAGTCGACGGTTTGTCGATCCGATCCACGGTCTTCATTCTATCGCTCGTCCCGTCTCACTACCAGAAAGCCTTCAGGGACACCTGCTGGATACCTACCGGGGGCATAGAACTCCAACCATGCAACAAAACCAGGTTCCGGGGAGTCTCGCAGGTGTGTATAGATAGGTTCGGACTAGGAACACTAGCCATACCCGCCCGGTGGATGATTTTCCAAAGTTGATCCCCGTGTGCAAAAATTGCACACTCCCACACTGAGCAAAACCCTAGTTTCCAAGATGGACCTGCAACGTGACACATGGGCCACCGGGTAGGAGGGGAGGGGCACCCCTAGCACTATCTCGGTGTGCTGAATCCAACGGAGTCGACGGTTCGTCGATCCGAGCCACGGTCTTCATTCTATGGCTCGTCTCGTCTCACTACCAGAAAGCCTTCAGGGACACCTGCTAGATACCTACCGGGGGCATAGAACTCCAACCATGCAACAAAACCGGGTTCCGGGGAGTCCTGCAGGTGTGTCTAGATAGGTTCGGACTAGGAACACTAGCCATACCCGCCCGGTGGATGATTTTCCAAAGTTGACCCCCGTGTGCAAAAATTGCACACTCCCACACTGAGCAAAACCCTAGTTTCCAAGATGGACCTGCAAGGTGACACATGGGCCACCGGGTAGGAGGGGAGGGGCACCCTTGGCACGATCCTGGTGTGCTGAATCCAATGGAGTCGACGGTTCGTCGATCCGAGCCACGGTCTTCATTCTATGGCTCGTCCCGTCTCACTACCAGAAAGCCTTCAGGGACACCTGCTGGATACCTACTGGGGGCATAAAACTCCAACCATGCAACAAAATCAGGTTTCGGGGAGTCCTGCAGGTGTGTCTAGACAGGTTCAGGCTAGGAACACTAGCCATACTTGCCCGGTGGATGATTTTCCAAAGTTGACCTCCGTGTGCAAAAATTGCACACTCCCACACTGAGCAAAACCCTAGTTTACGAAATGAATGTACAATGAAGCCACTGGGCCATGGGGAGACGAGGGAGAGGGCCCCCTAGAGGTAATCGCACGCCAGGAGACCAACGGATTTGACGGTTCATCGCTCTGACGTCTGGTTTCCGAGTTATGTCGAGTTGCAAGTCGCATGAAAATGCCGTTCAGGGACACTTGGTGAATTTCCGTCCGGGAGCCAAAAAGCAAATGGAGCAGGAAGATTGCATGCCGTTGGCTCCTGCAAGTGTGTGTGGGCAATGCTGACGTGGGAACAATGCCAACACTAGCTCGGGGGAGGTTTTTGCAGAGTTGACCCACCAATGCGAGATTGCATGCAATTACACTGAGCAAAACCCTAGTTTACGAAATGAATGCACAATGAAGCCACTGGGCCACGGGGAGACGAGAGAGAGGGCCCCCTAGAGGTAATCACATGCCAGGAGAAGAACGGAGTCGACGGTTCATCGGTCCGACGTCCGGTTTCTGAGTTATGTCGAGTTGCAAGTCGCATGAAAATGTCGTTCAGGGACACTTGGTGAATTTCCGTCCGGGAGCCAAAAAGCAAACGGAGCAGGAAGATTGCGTGTCGTTGGCTCCCGCAAGTGTGTGTGGGAAATGCCAACATGGGAACACTGCCAACACTGGCTCGGGGGAGGTTTTTGCAGAGTTGACCCACCAATGCGAGATTGCATGCAATTACACTAAGCAAAACCCTATTTTACGAAATGAATGCACAATGAAGCCACTGGGCCACGGGGAGACGAGGGAGAGGGCCCCCTAGAGGTAATCGCACGCCAGGAGACCAACAGAGTCGATGGTTCATCGGTCCAACGTCCGGTTTCCGAGTTATGTCGAGTTGCAAGTCGCATGAAAATGTCGTTCAGGGACACTTGGTGAATTTCATTCCGGGAGCCAAAAATCAAACGGAGCAGGAAGATTGCGTGCCGTTGGCTCCCGCAAGTGTGTGTGGGCAATGCCGACGTGGAAACACTGCCAACACTGGCTCGGGGGAGGTTTTTGCAGAGTTGACCCACCAATGCGAGATTGCATGCAATTACATTGAGCAAAACCCTAGTTTACGAAATGAATGCACAATGAAGCCACTGGGCCATGGGGAGACGAGGGAGAGGCCCCCCTAGAGGTAATCGCACGCTAGGAGACCAACGTAGTTGACGGTTCGTTGGTCCAACGTCCGGTTTCCGAGTTATGTCGAGTTGCAAGTCGCATGAAAATGCCGTTCAGGGACACTTGGTGAATTTCCGCCCATTTTATAATTTAAGCCACTTTTAAATATTTGAACTTCCATATTATTTTTGAAAGAGTATAATATTTCAAAACTCCTAAAGAGACAAAAACACATGATCAAAACTCCTAAGGCTGCAATTTAGAGTAGCAATAATGGGGGTGATGGAGTTGAATTGATCCTATGGAAGATAATGATACTAATATTATTGAGAATAAAGGGATAATAGGTTGATCCATGACACCTTTGTTTGCATGGATGAGGATGCACCTATGTATGAGACCTATGATAATATTCATGATGTACATCTTATTGATAAGGCACACAAAGGCCTATACAAGAGATCAAAGATGAGTCACTTTGTCTACTAATTTGATGTTGATAAAATTGAAGGTATTGAATGACATTTCAAACAATGGTATGACAAAGATCCTAATGTATACACAATAACTCTAATGATAAATATAAGTTTTTAATATTTTTTGTGATTGTAATAACTACATTGCGATATCCATTATTTAGTACATAAATTGATTTTTTCTTATAGATTGTTAGGTAATATTTTCCTATAACCATCAAATACTTTACCTTGCACATATTGAGAATTGTGTGCCCTTATGAAAGATACAAGAAAGGAGTATCAAACAATTGATGCATGTCCTAATTATGATCAAATGATATATTATGGATAGCATGCAACAAATTTAAAATGCCATGAATGTGGGATCAATAGATATTGAACTAATTGGGTAATATATAAGGTGCGCCATAAGGTTCTTTGTCATATCCCTATAATTCTAGGTTTTTGATGATTGTTTAGGTTAAAAAACATAGCACATTATATGGATTATCATGTACAAAGATAAGTGAAGATGGTATTATATCAGTGGCTACAAATGGTTCTCAATAATTTACGATCATCAAGGAAATATTACCCATTTTTAAATAAGAACATCATAATGTTAGACTTTCATTGGTAGTTGATGGCAATGGGTGTGCATGAGTGAGTTCGTTGAAACCTTGAAAACATTGTATTTCACTTAGTTTGATTAAATTACACGAGCAAGAACTTTGACATAACTTTTCGATTAGATACCAATTAGTGCATGCATGTAGTGAATTCGTTGAAACCTTTGAATATAATAGTTTGTTCTTTTGACATAGTGCATTCATGAGTAATAGATAATCCACACAAATCAACACATTAGATTGACACAAGAACATGTATCAAAAATACATATATATCCAAAAGTATCCAAAAGTACATGTATCAAAAAGTACATATATATCCAAAAGTATCCAAAAGTGCATGTCTCCAAATGTACATGTATATCCAAAAGTATCCAAAAGTACATGTATCCAATGAAGTCAATGTACATGTCTCCAAAAGTACATGCACAATAAAGTCAATGTACATGTCTCCAAAACTGAATGTATCAAAAAGTACATATATATACAAAAGTATCCAAAAGCACATGTGTCCAAAACTATCCAAAACTATCAAAACTCAAGCTTCCTCTTGTTCTTTCCCGACGTTGGTCCTCTAGGCACATCTCTAGGATCAATGTGCGTCTCTGGATCCTGCAAATTAAATATCAATTGTTAAATTCAACTAACTATGTACACTAATACATTAGCTCAACAATTATCAACTGGTGCATGGAAAGTGCATGAAACACTTGGTCATTGAAGGACATCTCACCTCAACTGACAAAGGAGATTGCGTTGCTTGTGTAGCAGATGGAGCCGTTGGTTGAACATCCAGGATGGTCGAACCAGGAGGGCTAGGAACTACTCCTGCTGGTGGTGGCTACAATAAAAAAATGTTGAAATAGTTAGAAATGCATGAATAAACAATAGACAACAATAATAAACTATGTAAAGATAATGTTGAAATAGTTACATACCTGTGTGTGATCAGTTGCCATTGCAGATGCGGCATTAAATGCTGCATCAACCATCGATGCAAGGTTTTCAGTAGACAACTCGGGTTCCTGATGCAGTAAACATGCAATTCGAACATTAACAAAAACGATTTATGCACTGGATTTCAAGTTAAACAACAAATATCATCGAAGGATATACATTACCATGGTGTGAGTAAGCCCATGGTCGTGGACAGCTGGAGTCTTTCTAGGAGTAGAACGCCTCACATACACACGACCCTTGTTCACGAATGGCCTGGAGGGAGATACAAATCCAGGCAATGGTCCAGATGTCTCGGATGGTGCCTACAGTCAGCAAGTGTTCATGTAGTTAGACATGCATGATTCAACAAACAAACATGTATTTAAAAAATGTCATTTTTAATTGTTTACCTGGAGCCCAGATGTTTCAGGGGATGGTATGACCATGGGTACTACCTCCACATTACCTTGCCCCAGTGAAGGATCTGCCATCTGCAAGTTTAATAATTGTAAATATTAGACCGTATATAGCATTAATGAACTAAAATGTAAAGTATGTGGAAATTAACAAATTAACAGGTATTAAAAAACTGAAATTTTAAAATGTTTACCTCAGTGTGAGATTCGACAATAGGTGGTATATAATATGGGCCTACCAAATGGGTAGCATCATGCCCCCCTGTAGAGTCTGGAACATCCGGCTCTGGGGCGTCACTGCCGGCATAAAGCATCAACTGCAAGTTCACAAAATTAATATATTAGCTCAAACTATATATATATGTACAAAGACGAAAATAAATGAAGAATTTATTACAATTAACCATCAACATACCTCTCTCAAAAACCCACTGAAGGAAACATCTGAAGCAATACCATAGAAGGGACGACCACATGATGTGCACTCGTGAGGATCAGTACTAGGATGGGGATGTGTCGATGGTCCTGCACTAGTGGATGGTCCTGATGGTCCTGCACTAGTGGATGGTCCTGATGGTCCTGCACTAGTTGATGGTCCTGCATGGTGACGAGCTGGTGTATGTACCACACCAGGGATAGATGTCCCTTCCTCACCCATATGTTGAACCATCGTGCCATGGCGAACAACCGCCCGTGCCAAACTAAAAAATGCATCCCGTGTCTGTGGAATAATGCGATGTGTTGGTGGGACATCTGGCCCAGGCAACTGCCTGCGAGGTGCAGGGATAGGGCGATCTTGGTCTCGAAGCCTGGCATTGGGTTGGTTTTGGGGTATCCCCCCACCGATCCCCTGAAACTGCAACATGTCAAAATAGTTAACGTGTTTATGCAACACGAACTCTGCGTACATCTTTTGAAGGAAATATAAGGAAATTTCCCTGTTGTTGTGTGGTGGCATATCAAAAACCATGTACCATTTGTCCATCTAGTTATCAACAAATGGTTGGAACATGCACCACTCAATGGAGATATGCGGCCTGCTTGCATTTGGGATTTCCCCCATCTGAGGGTCCCTAAACAATGCAAATATAAGCTCTTTGGATATTTTCAACTTCTTTATTGCATTGTAATCTATCCCATCAGCATATTGTTGTCTTTTTCTTTCTCTGTAAGATGCAATATCATATAGGACATTCGTAGATTGTGAAATGGTGTCCACAATTGCATCCAAGGTTGATGCAAGTGAACGGTGAATCCTATCACCACCACTAAAAGCTGCACTTATGCCCCTCAATTGGGAAAGCTCAATCAATATCTCGGCATTGGTATCCATAGCCGCAACTGCAATAAAGACATTAATACGAAAATAATTAGAAACATATACATGGTATATAATGACGTCTCTTCAAAATTGAACATGTATTAAATCAAACTCACGTAAGCAATTTAATGGCATTCACTTACATACATTTAAAACTTAAAATTAAACATTTGAAAATTAAAAAGTAAGTTAGTCAAATTGGCAGAGAGGAGGAGGAGGAGGAGGAGGAGGATCAGGGCAGTGATGAGTTTGTTGATTCAGGCATGGAGGAGGAGGATCAGGGCAGTGATGAGTTTGCATCTATGTGTCTCAATGTCTCATTGTGATTTGTGATTGTGAATGACAAATGTGTTGTGATTTGTGAATGATCTAATTTCTATTGAATATTTCATATTTGTAATTGTAAATGTAATTTCTATTGAATATTTGTAATTGTAAATGTTAAATTTTATTGGATCTATATGTCTATATTTTTAAATTTTAATATATTTTTAAAATATATTAATTCTGGGGGTCACCGTGTCCTATGTGTCCTAATTCCGGGGGTCACCGTGTCTAGTGGGGACCAGGGATCAAATTTGAAGGGTGGGGTCCCATTTCACTATGAAGGGCTATGAGATATTGAACACTATTGAAGGGCTATGAGAAATTTATTAATATTTATTCTATGTGTATATATGGATGTGTTCATGTTGCATGGATTGGATTCTAGGTTAACCGAGGCCTTTTTAGAGAAAAGAATGCAGGGTAATTACTATTTGGGAACAAGTTTTTTATCAAATGTAAATTGCAGTGATGGAAGATATTGATGGTGCCACATGTTGTGGAGAAAGTAGTATTGATTCCTATGACGTAATAGGGAGTTCAAAAATTCTGGTTTCAAGTATTGTCAGCGTAGCTCGATTGATTTTTCTCGCGCTAGGGTTGTAGCAACGGTTATGGCCATTACTGTTAAAAGGATTGATGGGGTGGAATCCCGTGAAACGATGAGTTATTTTGTTAAGACATAGATTCCGTGAAAGTTGGTGGGAGTCTTATGTTCATTTTATGCACAAAATTCGATTACTTGATTTTGTTGCATTGTTAACTCTCCTCCTAGTCATAGCTACAATCTCTTATATAATTGTGAAGGTTATCAATCCACTCAATATATTAAAGTTGTAGTAGGCCAAAATCATCAACATATTTATTGTACTCACAAATGTTGACATTCCAATTTCTATGTAGAGCGCCCATTAACATTAGATTGTATGGGACATGTTTTTGAGGCATGATGTCATTATCTCATAACAACAAGCTTTTTATCCATAAATATGTCATCTACAAGCCAACGGAATTGTTCCTAATCCTTTATAAAACTTTGTCATAATTATATCAATACCAACATCCCTACCTATTGACTTAGATTAGAAGATATTACACCTTCGGATAACCAAACCTGATTCCAAGGTTGGTAATCATAAACGTAAAAGCATCATCATAAGGAAATAGCATGTTGTGTTGAGGAAATTCCTTTTTTTCCATTTCCTTCTCAGGATAATATTTGCTTGTGGATCATTTAAAATGTATAATTTATTTTAGTATTGGGAAGCTAAATTCAAATTCATTAATATATTAATATGATTTGATTTTTTTATTAATAATAAGTTATTCTTTTCATTTGAAAATGTAATAGTACATCAAAATTTCAATGTTTACTGGCGTAGTAAAGTTGAGAGGCTTTATTTTTCAGTGGATATAGCAGACCTGTAAATTCATAGGATGTCAAAAATCTAGTCATCCTTGAAGTTGAGCTCCTTAAAGAAAACGAATTTCTTTAAATATGTTTATGGCAGGTTGGCATTGCCAGCTTCGCTCCGCAAACTATCCTGGAGGACTGGAGGAGATAGGGTAGGTGGAACTTGGAAGTAGCTCAACCATAGTGGAATAGGGGTATAAGAAAAAGCTTGTTTCTATTCATGCAATATTATATATTGATGGTCGGAGCCATGGAAGCATGGAATTCGAGCATTGACTTGATACAACAAAGAAAACAAAAGGTGGAACTCGGGAGCTGCAGGATTGACTTGATCCAACAAAGAAAACACAGGGTGTGAGGCTGGGAGCCGTAGACGGTATGATTAACTTGATACAACAAAGAAAACACGGGGCTATAGGTGGGGGCCACGGACAGGAGCAACAACCTGCAACATTACAAGAAGTTTATGGATTGTGGATTTTGTCTGAAATGCCAAATTCGCGGGGGCACATTAACATAATATATTATACATTGAATACTCAATTAACTCATGGAGTCAGCATTCACGAATTGGTATGTGATAACTTGTAACTTGGTAAGCCCGCTAGAAACAACACGTATGAGCCACCTACCAGGTTTAATAATTTTGTTGATGCCATTAAATGTGTTAAACACGTAAGCGCTCGCTACAAACACGAGAACTTCAAAGCGTTCAAGCCATGGGCTACTCAGTGTAAGCCCGTCCACGTAAGTTGCTCAATGGTCCATGATCCATGGATGATCGAACACGTGGATATTGGAGAGTAACTGAGTCCCACTCCCAAGTCACCTATCTAGTAGCCGCATTCCCAATTTCCCACTAAAAATTGTTGATGGGTGAAATTTGAAGCTACCCTTCTGTTGCAATTTTAAACAGTAGTGGTTAATTTAATTATTGAAGGGCTTACCATGAAATTAAATTTTTTTTGCATGCTAAAATTTGAAGTGGCCTTCTATGACATGTGGGTAAAATTTGAAGTGGCCTGAAGGCTTCAAATTTGAAGCCTGGTGGGGACACTCGTGTCCCGTGTCCTCGTGTTAGGTGACTTAGATGAATACATTGTAGAAAGGGGGGAGTTTTATTTTTTTCAATTTTTGGTTGGATTATGAATTTTTGAGTTTTTGAAAAGGGATTCATTTTAATTATTCACTCATCTTGGTTGAGGGAGATGTGAATTTAGTTAGAGATTGGGTTATTCCCAATTTTATCAATATTACAAAACTAGGTTGTTTTAAACAATAAAAAAATAGTAATTTAGGTTAAGAAATGACAAAAAAATGGGATGGGTGAATGAATTACCTGACTAGATGACAATCCACCGGTGAATTTGTCTCCTCTCCAGCTAAATCGAGCAACACCGATACTTGAGTGGGCCACAAATCGTCCTCGTCCAAGGTCTATTTCACCTCTATTTCGCGTTTCTGATGCGTGAGTGCCGCGGGTGGTCAGCAATCGTCGGGACTGTGTATTTAAATTCATTTTTATATTTACATAACGCGTACGCGTTTTGTAACTACATAACGCGTACGCGTTATGGTTACCTATCCTACATGTCCAATGACATGTTAGGCTCGGGTCTTACCATGGCAGGTGCTAAATATCAGAAACGCGTTATGTTTTATGTATCAGGAACGAGTTTTGAAAAAAGTAGCATTGCATCTAAAGTGACCCTCATCTTCTTGCACACACCCATAATGGGTGTCAAAATTCACTAATAACGGCCATAAATATGTGGGAAATCCAGGGAATCTAATTTACATAGGGCATGATAACTGGGTTGTTTGATTAGCAGAGAGAACCTCAATCCAAGGTTGAAAATACAATTAGTGTGTTTTTGCATAACTAAGGTCCACGGGAAAAAATAGTAGCATTGTGTGCTTTCTTAAGAAAAGAGAAGGAATAAACATATTGTCCGGGTGTTAATAATATGTCAATTATGGGGTTCCCATGCCTCCTTTACCGAGGCCTTATTGACAAACTTGGCGATGCATGACCAACAAAGTACTCGAGCAATGAAATGACTATAAGATAAGATAATCTTATTAATGTCAACGAATGACCAAAATATCTCAATGGGATTGAAATAAAAATATAGATTCAACAAAAGCATAGTCGAGAGTATCGAGGGATTCTCCAAAAGCATGTAGTATAATCCAAAGAGATAAATGAGAGGAGCATGGAAAAACTAGTGTAAGAGAAGTATTAATGAAGAAAAAGAGAGAGTAAGGTCTAGAATAATCCAAAAAGGTACATGAGAGGAGCATGGATGAACTAGTATGAGAGAAGTACTAATGAAGAGAAAGAGAGTAAAGTATAGACTCTAGAATAACGAGCCTCTTAATCAATGCATGCATTATAAATGGAAATATGGGTAGGGGAGGGTGAGTCCCTATCACCCCTAGTCACTAAAAAGAGACTGATGCAAAGACTGGCAGTGTTAATTGAAGAAGTTGGAGAGGACCTTGTCACACCCCTAACACTCAAGGTTCTCCGGAAGAAGCTAGTGATGGAACTATGATGGGCCTTACTTTGTGTCGGATAGGTCCGGCTCTGATGTCTCATAGAGATGGGAGCTGTGTTGGTCTGGTCGGATCTATGTTCAGAGCTGTGTTGTGTGAGAATCCTCAAGAAGACCATAATAGGAATCAACTTGCTAGCCATTGGTCTAGGTGACATACATGGTTGCATTGTTCTAGAATTTGTTGTTGCATGAGGTCGTGCATGTTGCTTACAATCATTCGTTTCCAATATCAAGAGGAAGTAGGAAGTGATGAGTCTAACAAGGTTTTTCCTAGGGAGACTTTGTAAAAATTTGTCTTCTGAGGTTAAGGACCTCCCTCAAGAAAAGAGCTAAGAATCACTAGTATGGATACCTGAAAAGGTAGTGAGGGATCCCCTTGAATTTTTGTATCAGCAATGGAACCAACCTCTGATTTGATAATATATTGGGCAACAAAAGATAAAGTAATACTCTGACTCTATGTCTTATAGATGGAAAATCCTACAAAATCTTTTGGATCTCAAATTATGGTGGTCAATCTCCACCAAGATCCAATGTGAATAAACTCCAAGCTAGCCTAAGGGGATCATCATTACAATATTTATTAACATATTTGTTGGCCAATTTTTTATTTGTATCAAATTTCATCAAACTTCATATAAATGTGCTTCGGTTCGATGTTGATTTCAGATATAAGACTAGGTATAATTCAAAGATTATGAAGACATTTTCATAGACTTACAATAACAAGCGAAGAAAATCTGAAGCGATTATATAACTGTGCTTCGGTTCGATGTTGATTTCATCGATTTCCAGGTATAAAATCAGACATGGTTTAAATATCATAAAGACGTTTTCATAGACTTACACCAATCAACAAAGGAAATCTAAAGCAATGTTAAACTTGGGGTTCCAACAATTAAAGAATCTGAGAAATAGTTAATGAAATATAAACACAGTTAATGAAATATAAACTTCAAAGAATTAGATGGCCTTTACGATCAACACATTTCCTTTCTTTTGCCACTCGGCCTTAGTTTATTGTCATTGCTTTTTTGTTTTTATCTTTTTATACTTTGGGAGCTTGGAGTGATTTATCATTCATATTAAGAGTATTTTGTACATCTTCATGGGGAGAATCTCATCCGCGATCACGATGCAATAACAAATGATCTTCTAGAAAAAAACAAGTGATCCTCAAAATATGGCACCTTCTATATATGTAAGATAGAACACGCTTAATTATACGATTACTTATATTTTCGGTGAAAAGCTAGATATTAAAAAAAAGGTGAAGTCCTAGGTTGATGTTTGGTGGTATATACTTCTTACTTTACAATTCCCATTTTGGATGATTAAAGTGAAAATATGTTAAATCTATTTGTTCATGAATACTTTGCAATAAAACAGTGTACTATTTTGAATATTTTGAAAAAGGTCTCTAGGTGAGAGGCTTTGAGAAAGTGGTAAGTAGAATTTCAGCAAATGTCATCGATTACATAGCATGAACTCGTTGGGGCTTGATACTTGCATGCTTAGCATTTGGGCACTTAGGCATTTTGAGATTTTGAGACATATATGATGCTTGTGGTAGAGCGAGTTACATTTCATTTAAGCACATATATTCTTCTTGTATATGAAGTTGCAGGGTACTAGCTCAATGGTAAAGCATCTACATTATAATGCAAAAGATTGGTGGTTCGATTCCACCGTGCCCTATCATAAATATTTGCATTCTATCACTACTACATATATGAGGTATTAAGACAATATTTGTGTAAATTGTCTCAACTTAAGACAAAATAAAAATTGGTTTGCTGGCTATGTTGGAACTTGGTTTGCTGTGTACGAGGAACTTGCCAAATCGGCGGCCATCCATGAGACAAGTGCTAGAGATGTTGCAGTCCATATGAAGACGCTTGAGCAGTTGACATGCCAACTATACTTAATTTTCTTCTTCTTTCCCCACAATTGAACTATTGTGTAATCTGTAAATATGCACATATTGCTTGGCTTTTGACAATAAGCACATATTCCTAGCACTACTACACACAGGGGGGTATTAAGACAATATTTAAGACAATATTTGTGTAAATTGTCTCAAGACAAAACAAAAATTGTGTATTGTCTTATATATTGTTGTCTTAAATTATTGTCTTAAACTATTGTCTTAAATTTAAGAAAATAGTTTAAGACAATAATTTAAGACAATAGTTTAAGACACTAGCTTAAAGACAATATATAAGACAATACACAATTTTTGTTTTGTCTTAAGTTGAGACAATTTACACAAATATTGTCTCAAATATTGTCTTAATACCCCTGTGTAGTAGTGTGCGTAAAGCATAATGTCCTTTGGTAGATGTTGTTGTGTTTGATATCTTGGAGTTTCCCATCGTTCTCACTTTTGGAGACTGATTTGTGAGCTGCGTTTTTGTGGAGAGACACGTCCAGTTCTGTATGCTGCGTTTTGCCTGAGACTGCAACTCAGATATGCTCATTGTCCTCCGAAATCTTGCTTTCCAGTTTTGTTCCTTACTCTCTTGTACATCCCTGTGCACCTGTGTGTGACTGTTTGGATTCTCCTCCTCTTTGGCCTTATCTCGATCCCTTTCTTCCAGCGTGAATCAACCGAGCATCTCCTCAAGACTGTTGTTGCATTTGATAACTATTGCAGCGTGGAGATGTGTAAATGTTACACTGTGACCTATTGTCAACACCGTAACATATTGTTGCGTATCAATTTTTGAAACTGCGGATATATTCGAGCATTGAAACTGGTGTGGATGAGGTGCGTTGAAGAATTATCCATAGAGTTTCTTTAAAGATTTGCGGGCTTCCAGTGAGACTGTAGAAGACTGTGTATCGTTGGATTGTTGGCTTGGACAATTGGTATATATTGCAAAGGAGTCTGTGGGCATTAGTGTAAAGCGTGTCGTGGTCGTTGGCTATGTCGATAGTGCATGGAAGTATATTAATGAAGACTGCATATTGCTTCATTGAAGATCTGCATATTGGTATATGTTCGTTGTGGGCTACTCATTGTGATGCTAAGTGCTACGTTCCAGCTTTGAAGAGGTGCTCGTTTTGTGAAGCTGTGTATTGCCTGCGTTGAGAGATGAGACCTGCGAGAGCTCCTTCTGCATAAAGATAAACAGTGAAAGAAAGATGCCACCCGCGACTAGAGCTTCTTCCTGCGACCTGCTCGAGGAGTGCAACCACCGTGAAGTGCTCCATCCTCCAGAGAACTGCGACCTCGAGTGTTGAAGAGTTGCGACATGCCACTTCAACTGAAGAGCGTGAATCTGAAGAGCTCGACCTCCACGTGATGAAGAACTGCTGAAGAACTATGACCACGAGCTACGTGAAGGAGAAACTGGAGCTGCGACTGCATATTACTGAGTGCGACCTGCTGGAAGAGCTGCGACCTGCTCGTTGGAGAGTATGACTGTGTATAGTCTGCTTGCTTCCACGCATTTGAAATCCTAAACAAGAATTGGACCGTTGGCATTCTGAGCAAACAAGAATTGGACCGTTGGATATTTTAATTGCCATCTCTGTGCACCTAGTGAATTCACTATGAAGTGAATATTGCTCAATATCATGGAAAGCTCATTCACCGTGGACTGGTCTGCAAAATCTAATGGGATACCTCCTCTCCTGACGACCTGCGACTTGGGAGATTGCAGTGAAGCTCTATCTTTGTGCGTGAAAGGAGTGAAGTGTATTCTTATTAATTTTCTGTGTGAAAGATCTCTCCCTCATCGCTTTCCTATTTTATATTACTGCGTTCCAATTGGAGACTGGGTTCCTCCTGCTGCTGATGGCGATAGTTGTATCCCAATAATTGTTGCATTGAAATGTTAAACAATTGTTGCATTGCACCAGATCTTGGAGCCTCCTTCAGTGTGAACTCCAACCCATGCGCAAAATCTATTTGAAGAGTATAAGAACCTACATGAACTCTCCATTTGCGTGAGCCTTCCAATACCGCATGCAAGATCAATTGTTGTGATCCCTCTCCTTATAACTGCAAACAACATGAAACCTCTACCATTGGTATGAAGGCTATTGTGGAAACCCTAATTTCGGGCATTGTTTTTGTGGGTACATCAAACCCTAATTTCACATGTTAAGCGTAAACAGACATGCGAGAGGACATAATGTAGATGCATATTATTTTTATTGTGCATCGTCGCTTGAGAGTCAGCTGCTCCGTGGAGAGTCTCCATCTGTGTTTTTTGAGACTCCTTTAGCACTCAGTGCCTGTGAGCTCCCCTATTTTATTCATAAAGATTGAAAATCAACTTTGAAGGTGTATCGTCATAGTATATCAAATGGGCAACTCGACGACATATTGCCGAGATATATATGCTTGAAGACATTGAAATCGACGTTTCTTGCTGGTTGGAGGTGAAGTCGCAATGTATATGCTGCGAGGAGTTCCTGTCTTTTGTTCATAAAGACTCTGAAGGGGAGATACGTGCACAAAATTTCCAACGGTCATCTTTCCAACATCGATCAATTTGAAGTTGTGGAATGGAAGTGTAAGCTATAGACTGTTGATGAATTGTTCCAAACAAATAATTGAGAAATCCTCATTATAAATTGTAAATTGGTGGTGACTGCAAATCCTATTGTTTAGCACTTCCTGTGATTCGAAGTGGAAGAAGACCTACATTTTTGTAGTATGTGTTAAAGACTGCTCTCTTCCCTTCCTGTAGATGTATTGATGCATTGAGAATTGGAGTTGTCCATTGCTGCATTGGAGAGTGAGCTACAATACGTATTCAGTAAAAGACTGCACACTTCAACTATGTAAGATAGATTTGAAGGATTGTGGAGAGAATCCAAAAGCTACTATTTGGTGACACGGGAATATCTAAAAAAAATTAGGTAAACCATTGATATTCGAAGACCATTCACATTCAAATTTTAACTTGCAAATTGTGTTTTTTGAAGTTCATTTGTAAATTGTTGAAATTGCATTGTACTTGGTTGCATTTTTGGTTGTATCTGACACCCTTTCATCTTCTTGAGTCTAGCACTTCACTTGTTGAATCTTATTTGTAAAAGGGTGGAATTGTAACAAGTCCTTCTCCATTATTTGAGTGAGTCATTTATCAATGGCAATATTAAATGGCCTTGTAGAGTTACTGAACACTCTTTTGTCGACAACACTGTCATGATCCACGAGAGCACTCTCACTCACGGGTGTGTGCAAGAAGATGAGGGTCACTTTAGATGCAATGCTAATTTTTTCAAAACTCGTTCGTGATACATAAAACATAACGCGTTTCTGATATTTAGCACTTGCCATGGTAAGACCCGAGCCTAACATGTCATTGGACATGTAGGATAGGTAACCATAACGCGTACGCGTTATATAACTACAAAACGCGTACGCGTTATGTAGTTACAAAACACGTACGCGTTATGTAAATCTAAAATGAATTTAAATACACAGTCCCGACGATTCCCGACCACCTGCGGCACTCACGCATCAGAAACGCGAAATAGACCCTGGATGAGGACGGTTTGTGGCCCACTCAAGTATCGGTGTTGCTCGATTTAGCTGGAGGGGAGACAAATTCACCGGTGGATTGTCATCTAATCAGGTAATTCATTCACCCATACCATTTTTTTGTCATTTCTTAACCTAAATTACTATTTTTTTATTGTTTAAAACAACCTAGTTTTGTAATATTGATAAAATTAGGAATAATCCAATCTCTAATTAAATTCACATCTCCCTCAACCAAGATGAGTGAATAATTAAAATGAATCCCTTTTCAAAAACTCAAAAATTCATAATCCAACTAAAAATTGAAAAAAATAAAACTCCCCCCTTTCTACAATGTATTCATCTAAGTCACCTGACATGAGGACACGGGACATGAGTGTCCCCACCAGGCTTCAAATTTGAAGCCTTCAGGCCACTTCAAATTTTACCCACACGTCATAGAAGGCCACTTCAAATTTTAGCATGCAAAGAAAATTTAATTTCATGGTAAGCCCTTCAATAATTAAATTAACCACTACTGTTTAAAATTGCAACAGAAGGGTAGCTTCAAATTTCACCCATCAACAATTTTTAGTGGGAAATTGGGAATGCGGCTACTAGCTAGGTGACTTGGGAGTGGGACTCGGTTACTCTCCAATATCCACGTGTTCGATCATCCATGGATCATGGACCATTGGGCCTCTAATAATATCATTGAGCAACTTACGTGGACGGGCTTACACTGAGCAGCCCATGGCTTGAACGCTTCGAAGTTCTCGCGTTTGTAGCGAGTGCTTACGTGTTTAACACATTTAATGGTATCAACAAAATTATTAAACCTGGTAGGTGGCTCATACGTGTTGTTGCTGGCGGGCTTACCAAGTTACAAGTTATCACATACCAATTTGTGAATGCTGACTCCGTGAGTTAATTGAGTATTCAATGTATAATATATTATGTTAATGTGCCCCCGCGAATTTGGCATTTCAGACAAAATCCACAATCCATAAACTTCTTGTAATGTTGCAGGTTGTTGCTCCTGCCCGTGGCCCCTACCTATAGCCCTGTGTTTTCTTTGTTGTATCAAGTTAATCCTACCATCTACGGCTCCCAGCCTCACACCCTGTGTTTTCTTTGTTGTATCAAGTCAATCCTGCAGCTCCCGAGTTCCACCTTTTGTTTTCTTTGTTGTATCAAGTCAATGCTCGAATTCCATGCTTCCATGGCTCCGACCATCAATATATAATATTGCATGAATAGAAACAAGCTTTTTCTTATACCCCTATTCCACTGTGGTTGAGCTACTTCCAAGTTCCACGTACCCTATCTCCTCCAGTCCTCCAAGAGAGTTTGCGAAATATGGTTGTGTTATATGACATATATAATGTTCAGTGCTGCTATATCCACTGAAAAATAAAGCCTCTCAACTTTACTACGTCAGTAAACATTGAAATTTTGATGTACTATTACATTTTCAAATGAAAAGAATAACTTATTTTTACATGGCAGCATTGAAGGGTTCAATATCTCATAGCCCTTCATAGTGAAATGGGACCCCACCCTTCAAATTTGATCCCTGGTCCCCACTAGACACGGTGACCCCCGGAATTAGGACACGTAGGACACGGTGACCCCCGGAATTAATATATTTTAAAAATATAGACATATAGATCCAATAAAATTTAACATTTACAATTACAAATATTCAATAGAAATTACATTTACAATTACAAATATGAAATGTTCAATAGAAATTAGATCATTCACAAATCACAACACATTTGTCATTCACAATCACAAATCACAATGAGACATTGAGACACATAGATGCAAACTCATCACTGCCCTGATCCTCCTCCTCCTCCTCCTCCTCCTCTCTGCCAATCTGACTAACTTACTTTTTAATTGTCAAATGTTTAATTTTAAGTTTTAAATGTATGTAAGTGAATGCCATTAAATTGCTTACTTGAGTTTGATTTAATACATTTTCAATTTTGAAGAGACGTCATTATATACCATGTATATGTTTCTAATGATTTTCGTATTAATGTCTTTATTGCAGTTGTGGTTATGGACACCAATGCCGAGATATTGATTGAGCTTGCCCACTTGAGGGGCATAAGTGCAGCTTTTAGTGGTGGTGACAGGATTCGTCGTTCGCTTGCATCAACCTTGGATGCAATTGTTGACACCATTTCACAATCTACCAATGTACTATATGATATTGCATCATATAGAGAAAGAAAAAGACAACAATATGCTGATGAGCTAGACTACAATGAAATAAAAAAGTTGAAAATATCCAAAGAGCTCATATTTGCATTGTTTAGGGACCCTCGGACGGGGGAAATCCCAAATGCAAACAGGCCGCATATCTCCATTGAGTGGTGCACGTTTCAACCATTTGTTGATAACTGGATGGACAGATGGTACATGGTTTTTGATATGCCACCACACAACAACAGGGAAATTCCCTTATATTTCCTTCGAAAGATGTACGCAGAGTTTGTGTTGCATAAACACGTTAACTATTTTGACATCTTGCAGTTTCAGGGGATCGGTGGGGGGATGCCCCAAAACCAACCCAATGCCAGGCTTCGAGACCAGGATTGCCATATCCCTGCACCTCGCAGGCAGTTGCCTGGGCCAGATGTCCCACCAGCACATCGTATTATTCCGCAGACACGAGATGCATTTTTGAGTTTGGCACGGGCGGTTTTTCGCCATGGCACTATGGTTCAACATATGGGTGAGGAAGGGACATCTGTCCTTGGTGTGGTACATACACCAGCTCGTCACCATGCAGGACCATCAACTAGTGTAGGACCATCAGGACCATCCACTAGTGCAGGACCATCGACACATCCCCATCCTAGTACTGATCCTCACGAGTGCACATCATGTGGTCGTCCCTGCTATGGTCTTGTCTCAGATGTTGCCTTCAGTGGGTTTTTGAGAGAGGTATGTTGATGGTTAATTGTAATAAATTCTTCATTTATTTTCGTCTTTGTACACATATATATAGTTTGAGCTAATATATTAATTTCGTGAACTTGCAGTTGATGCTTTATGCCGGTAGGGACGCCCCAGAGCCGGATGTTCCAGACTCTACAGGGGGGCATGATGCTACCCATTTGGTAGGCCCATCTTATATAGCACCTATTGCCATATCTCACACCGAGGTGAACATTTTAAAATTTCAGTTTTTTAATACTTGTTAATTTGTTAATTTCCACATACTTTACATTTTAGTTCATTAATGCTATCTACGGTCTAATATTTACAATTATTAAACTTGCAGATGGCAGATCCTTCACTGGGGCAAGGTAATGTGGAGGTATCACCCATGGTCATACCGTACCATGAAACATCTGGGCTCCAGGTAAACAATTAAAAATGACATTTTTTAAATACATGTTTGTTTGTTGAATCATGCATGTCTAACTACATGAACACTTGCTGACTGTAGGCACCATCCGAGACATCTAGACCATTGCCTGGATTTGTATCTCCCTCCAGGCCATTCGTGAACAAGGGTCGTGTGTATGTGAGGCGTTCTACTCCTAGAAAGACTCCAGCTGCTCACGACCATGGGCTTACTCACACCATGGTAATGTATATCCTTCGATGATATTTGTTGTTTAACTTGAAATCCAGTGCATAAATCGTTTTTGTTAATGTTTGAATTGCATGTTTACTGCATCAGGAACCCGAGTTGTCTACTGAAAACCTCGCATCAATGGTTGATGCAGCAGTTAGTGCCGCATCTACAATGGCAACTGATCACACACAGGTATGTAACTATTTCAACATTATCTTTACATAGTTTATTATTGTTGTCTATTGTTTATTCATGCATTTCTAACTATTTCAACATTTTTTCATTGTAGCCACCACTAGCAGGAGTAGTTCCTGGCCCCCCTGGTTTGACCATCCTGGATGTTCAACCAACGGCTCCATCTGCTACACAAGCAACGCAATCTCCTTTGTCAATTGAGGTGAGATGTCCTTCAATGACCAAGTGTTTCATGCACTTTCCATGCACCAGTTGATAATTGTTGAGCTAATGTATTAGTGTACATAGTTAGTTGAATTTAACAATTGATATTTAATTTGCAGGATGCAGAGACGCACATTGATCCTAGAGATGTGCCTAGAGGATCAACGTCGGGAAAGAACAAGAGGAAGCTTGAGTTTTGATGTGTCTTATGGGATATATGTACATTTGGATACATGTACATGTGGCTTTGATAGTTTTGGATAGTTTTGGACACATGTGCTTTTGGATACTTTTGTATATATATGTACTTTTCGATACATTCAGTTTTGGAGACATGTACATTGACTTTATTGTGCATGTACTTTTGGAGACATGTACATTGACTTCATTGGATACATGTACTTTTGGATATACATGTACTTTTGGAGACATGCACTTTTGGATACTTTTGGATATATATGTACTTTTGCAGACATGCACATTGACATTTCACTTATAAATGAATGATACATTTCACTTTGTATTTGTTATTCAGTTTCCATGTGTTCTTGTGTCAATCTAATGTGTTGATTTGTGTGGATTATCTATTACTCATGATTGCACTATGTCAAAAGAACAAACTATTATATTCAAAGGTTTCAACGAATTCACTACATGCATGCACTAATTGGTATCCAGTTAAAATTTGTGATTTTGGATGATCATTACAAGTTATGTCAAAGTTCTTGCTCGTGTAATTTAATCAAACTAAATGCAATACAATGTTTTTCAAGGTTTCAACGAACTCACTCATGCACACCCATTGCACATTCATGGCATTTTAAATTTGTTGCATGCTATCCATAATATATCATTTGATCATAATTAGGGCATGCATCAATTGTTTGATACTCCTTTCTTGTATCTTTCATAAGGGTACACAATTCTCAATATGTGCAAGGTAAAGTATTTGATGGTTATAGGAAAATATTACCTAACAATCTATAAGAAAAAATCAATTTATGTACTAAATAATGGATATCGCAATGTAGTTATTACAATCACAAAAAATATTAAAAACTTATATTTATCATTAGAGTTATTGTGTATACATTAGGATCTTTGTCATACCATTGTTTGAAATGTCATTCAATACCTTCAATTTTATCAACATCAAATTAGTAGACAAAGTGACTCATCTTTGATCTCTTGTATAGGCCTTTGTGTGCCTTATCAATAAGATGTACATCATGAATATTATCATAGGTCTCATACATAGGTGAATCCTCATCCATGCAAACAAAGGTGTCATGGATCAACCTATTATCCCTTTATTCTCAATAATATTAGTATCATTATCTTCCATAGCATCAAATTCAACTCCATCACCCCCATTATTGCTACTCTCAATTGCAACCTTAGGAGTTTTGATCATGCGTTTTTGTCTCTTTAGGAGTTTTGAAATATTCTACTCTTTCAAAAATAATATGGAAGTTCAAATATTTAAAAGTGGCTTAAATTATAAAATGGGCGGAAATTCACCAAGTGTCCCTGAACGGCATTTTCATGCGACTTGCAACTCGACATAACTCGGAAACTAGACGTCGGACCAAAGAACCGTTGACTCCGTTGGTCTCCTGGTGTGCGATTACCTCTAGGGGGCCCTCTCCCTCTTCTCCCCATGGCCCAGTTGCTTCATTGTGCATTCATTTTGTAAACTAGGGTTTTGCTCAGTTTAATTGCATGCAATCTCGCATTGGTGGGTCAACTCTGCAAAAACCTCCCTCGAGCCAGTGTTGGCAGTGTTACCACATTAGCATTGCCCACACACACTTGCAAGAGCCAAAGACATGCAATCTTCTTTCTCCGTTTGCTTTTTGGCTCCCGGACGGAAATTCACCAAGTGTCCCTGAACGACATTTTCATGCGACTTGCAACTCGACATAACTGGGAAACCGGACGTCGGACCGACGAACCGTCGACTCCGTTGGTCTCCTGGCATGAGATTACCTCTAGGGGGCCCTCTCCCTCGTCTCCCCATGGCCCAGTGGCTTCATTGTGCATTCATTTCGTAAACTAGGGTTTTGCTCCGTTTAATTGCATGCAATCTCGCATTGGTGGGTCAACTCTGCAAAAATCTCCCCTGAGCCAGTGTTGGCAGTGTTCCCACGTCGGCATTGCCCACACACACTTGCAGGAGCCAACGGCACGCAATCTTCCTGCTCCGTTTGCTTTTTGGCTCCCGGACGGAAATTCACCAAGTGTCCCTGAACGACATTTTCATGCGACTTGCAACTCGACATAACTCGAAAACCGGACGTCGGACCGACGAACCGTCAACTCCGTTGGTCTCCTGGCGTGCGATTACGTCTAGGGGGGCCTCTCCCTCGTCTCCCCATGGCCCAGTGGCTTCATTGTGCATTCATTTCGTAAACTAGGGTTTTACTCAGTTTAATTGCATGCAATCTCACATTGGTGGGTCAACTCTGCAAAAACCTCCCCCGAGCCAGTGTTGGTATTGTTCCCACGTCGGCATTTCCCACACACAGTTGCAAGAGCCAACGGCACGCAATCTTCCTGCTCTGTTTGCTTTTTGGCTCTCGGACGGAAATTCACCAAGTGTCCCTGAACGACATTTTCATGCGACTTGCAACTCGACATAACTCGGAAATCGAACGTCGGACCGACGAACTGTCGACTCCGTTGGTCTCCTAGCGTGCGATTACCTCTAGGGGGGCCTCTCCCTCGTCTCCCCATTGCCCAGTGGCTTCATTGTACATTCATTTCGTAAACTAGGGTTTTGCTCAGTGTGGGAGTGTGCAATTTTTGCACACGGGGGTCAACTTTGGAAAATCATCCACCGGGAAAGTATGGCTAGTGTTCCTAGCCCGAACCTGTCTAGACACACCTGTAGGACTCCCCGAAACCCGATTTTGTTGCACGGTTGGAGTTCTATGCCCCCGGTAGGTATCCAATAGGTGTCCCTGAAGGCCTTCTGGTAGTGAGACGAGACGAGCCATAGAATGAAGACCGTGGCTCAGATCGACGAACCGTTGACTCCATTGGATTCAGCACACCGGGATAGTGCCAAGGGTGCCCCTCCCCTCCTACCTGGTGGCCCATGTGTCACCTTGCAGGTCCATCTTGGAAACTAGGGTTTTGCTCAGTGTGGGAGTGTGCAATTTTTGCACACGGGGGTCAACTTTGGAAAATCATCCACCGGGCGGGTATGGCTAGTGTTCCTAACCTGAACCTGCTTAGACACTTTGTAAACTAGGGTTTTGCAGGTCCATGATGATGATGATGGTGATGATGATGAAGATGTTGATGATGATGGCTTGGTCTAAGGTGGTGCTCTCAAATAGCTAATTCATTATGAAATATTTAACAAGACATGAATTAAATTTAATATAAGTGTATTGTTTAATATAGTGAGCATGAATTGAATTAATTTTGTTGGGTGAAGCCAATAACCAACATGATGAACATAATATAATTTTAGGGTTTACTGATCATATGTAAAAAATGGCATATTCATAAACTTGACATACAAGAGAACTTTTGGCATATTTATAAACAACGTAAACGTAAATTTGGCATATCAAGAACGCAAAATTGACATATTCATATAAAACATGCATGTGAAAATTGAGCATATATCACTATTCAATTACAAATAGTATAAATAGTATAGTATTAAAAGTATGTAACGTACCTCATCATGCTAGATCCCACCTATTATCATACAACCAAGCCCTCCGGATCATCTCTTATACTGATGGTCTCCATTAGTCTCTTGTGCTCTGTATCCGGTAAGAAGTAGCGTACCTTCGATGTATTTCGACTAGGCATTGTTTGTACCTGAAGGTTTGTGCCAATGATTAAGTTGGTAAAGTGATACACACTTGCACCTGGTTTGTAATCCCTGTAAACATATCCACCCTTCTTTCTTCCATTTCTATCCCGTGTCAAGTATTCACCTTTAATAACCATAGACCCAGTTGGAAAGTGGTTGTTTTCATCGTCAGGCATGGACATAATGAGGGTTTTCTTTCCATCTATACAGCGTGCCAACCAGTATTCATCACCCCATTCAGTATCTTTTGAGGCAACCACTGCGTATATGTGCCCTGCATTATATGATTGTAGGTATATGATCAAAATATTTTTTGTGCGATACAAGGCCATTAATGTGCATTTGAAGACTACGTAAACAAACAAAAAATGTTAAGGAAATGCATCATATCGGGTTGTACAAGGTCTGAGACATGATCAAAATCTGCAGAAATAGATGATTGATCTTCTTCCAACGGAGTTAACTCAACAATTGCACGTTGATCAACTGGAAGTGATATGCGATCCCATCCATCAACCCAATCCAATGATTCACACCCATCCCAGTCACCATCACAACAAGGCGGGCAAAAACAAGCGAGTTTTCTGGTCCAAATTTCAAATAATGGGTTATCAGAGCTTTGAACCGAATGAAAGCCACGAGTCCCAGGCACATTCTTGCATTCCCATGCATGTGAACGATCTATGTCTACCACCTCCCAAAACAATCTCTCCACATGTCTCTTTCTTGTGGATTCTACTCGCATAGTTGATTCCTCTCCCATTACTGACGTGCACCACCTGACTATAGATTGAGCATTTAGAATAGTAGATTCTGTAGATACTTTCAATTCCTCTCTTCGTAGGGTTGTTTTGACACATGCTCCGGCTCCATCATGCTCTCCTTTACCATGCCCAGTCTCAAAATAGTTCCACATATGTGGCACTTTGTAGTTTTTATGCAATGAACACAACCACTGAAATATGCGTGCATTTTTGAACTGACCAGCACACCCATCAGACCAAATCCAGTGTCGATCCATCTGTATGTTCCTTCCCTTCAAGTGATCATAGAACATGATGAAGCAATGACGTACATAGTGGAAGTCGTGGCACCTATCATCACTTATGTAGAAGTGATATTCCTTCAGAATTTCTCTTTTCTCTTTAGTGCTATTTGGGCCATGCCTATATGTGATATGGACCATCAAGGAAACCTACTCAGAGTGATAATACTGACTTTGGATCTCATTTTGAGGTTGCAGAGTGTAGTTCTCGGCAAAATAAACAACTGAAAGTATAGTACCAAGGGGAAATGTATCTCTGCATATTCTAAACTTCTCATCCTGCCATCGTGCCACGTGGACATGCTGAACATATTGATGTGTCTTTTCAATAAATTCCTTGATGAAGTCACTATCTTGTACCTGGTGACACAAAATGATCTCAATGTCAGTTTTTTGTTGTAAGTAAGGATTGAAATGTAACCGTTACAACATAATTTTATAGATATAAATGCAAACCTGAGATGTCACCAATTGTATTTTTTTGCTTTCTTTCCCTGGGACTATTTCATAGTTGATATATTTGAAACTTTTCATGTCTGTAACCATTTTCCCAAATTCACTGTCTCCATTCTCATGCATCCATTGGCTCAGTAATGCCATTCCAGCACAGTTGGAGCATGTTCCATCAAAACAAGATTTTGCATAGTATGTTTGCCTCTCGGGCCTATTGCACATGATGCTATGAATGAATTCTCTTGATGAAGTCGGTGGTATTGTCATGGAGCAATCCTGCACAATGTTAGTATGCAACACACGACGAATGTACAAAAATGTTTCATAGTAATATTCATATTCTACATGGTATCTACAACAACAAGTGTTACGAAGAGTATTTACTCTAACATACCATGGCTTACATTTCTCAAAAGATCTTTGCCCCAAGTTCAATTGTCTATGCTCAATCTTAAATTTCTCGTAAAGCTCTGTCTGTGTTATATCAAGAAGATGCTTATTATGTGGTTCACGATCCTTTGAACCCCTTCTTAGTTTTAGTACATCCTTTCGGTTTGAAGAAGGCCTTGTGTGATCATGCCAAAAACTGTGCACTAGTCCCTTTACTGCATCAACTAGCTTCATGTCATGACGTGGCAACCGACCAACAAAGGCCCAAAAATCTGTCTGATCGGTTGTGTCAAGATGTTCTCTTCTAATAGAATACCTACGGAGGGTTTTTACATTCAAATTAACTAGTTCGGATGTAGGCCTGAGAATACGAAGGGCCCTGGTGTTCTTATTTGCAATTGATTGTGACAACACACGACGAGTAGCATTGCGGTCCTTTGAACGTGTGTTCTTACCAATTTTACCAAATGCATCTACTAGGATTTTAACTATATGAGAACTTGGTTCAAAATTATTTATCATCTTTATCCCTAACTTTTTCCTAACAACATTCATGCTCCTAGATTTTAACAATGATAAAAATAATCTACATTTATCTCCATCACATTTAGAAACAAAATATTTATCAAGTATCTGTTGAGTTTGATAAGCAATACTACGTTTAGATAGCGCACCTTCAATGGAATTCTTAAGTCTTTCATCAACTTGTATACGCTTCGGAGTTCTTCGACGTGTGCTTGCTAATGGAGGTAAGGGGGTTGGAATTGTACCATGTAGCGCATCACCAAGACGCTCTGGCGTTTCAGTAGTAGCTTGGTGTCCTTCATTCTCTTCCTGGTAGTTGGATGGTGGAAGTCCAACATCCTCATTGATGGTCTGTGGAAGTCCAACATCCCCTTGTGTAAGTCCAACATCCTCATCGATGGTGTGGATAACATTCTCTTCTTCAACAGTAGGCAAAATGTCCAACACCTCTCTGACTTCATCGCTTGTATAACCACATCCGGATAGCAAATTGGGTGTTTCTTCGTGAGCTTCATCTTGAGATGGTAACTTATCACTTTGACTTGAAGTGGGAATTGAAACATCCCCTAATGAGCAGCTACGTTTTGCTTCTTGATTACTTCCATGGGGTGCTTGTTCAACAACTATTGTGGAAATTGAAGGTCCCTCTTGTCGTGGATTAATAGGATGAACCGTGGTATCCTCTACAATTGGATTTGGATTAGTTTCCAAAGAAACCCTCCGATTCATCATGTATATTCTTTTCTTTTCTTTCTCTTCTTCAATGACTTCTTGAGGTCTCTTCTTCCTTGTTGATTTGTTTACTCGGTTACGTGCATTCCCCATCACCACAATGATCAATTCAATATAGTTTGTTTTTGTTGCTCCTCAATTACAAGCTCTTCAATAATAAGCAAATGGAAGTTCTTCCTTGTTGGTCTTGAAGCTTGATATCTTATCTTGTGTGCTCCTCAAATATAGGCAAAATGAATCTTTCAAAGGCCTTATCTTTGGTGTTATTCAATTGGAGATTATTCAAGTTTGCTGATTATTTTCTTCAAATATGGCCATATAACCCAACACCACACTGAGCAACCATGAAAGATGTCCTCAATGTTGCACCTGCATAAAAAAAATGATGGAGTTGGTGTAGAATGTGAAAATTTCCAATGGCGGGCTCGTGCTGTTTGAAAAATCGCGGGACTGTTAATTTGGTTCGGACAGAGTGAAGTTGCTCTCGGACAGCAACAGTCCACTATTTGTGGAGTTACAAAACGCGCACGCGTTATATAAATCAAAAACGTGTATGCGATATGTAGTGCAAAAACGCAAACGCGATATAGTCAAGCACAATAAATAGGTTAGGTGCACGGCTAGGGCAACGAACAAAATCGAAAGAAAACTAATAATTTATATGGTTACATACAAAACAAATGTTTTGTATGGTTTAATACCCCCTAGCTCTCTCCCAATAATCCCTAGATACCCCTTATCTCTTTCTAAATATCTGTCCCTCATTCTCCCTACATCCCTCCCTACATGTTTCTTTCTCTCCCTTACTCCAGCCATGTCTCTACCACCCCATTCTCCATCTCTCCACCTTCTCTTTATCTTCATCATTATCCCTCCCTATAGCACTCTCTCCCTTCTTCTCCCTTAATCACTAACCCTCTACGCCTTTATCCCTCCCCCTGCCCTCTTTGTCTTACCTTGTTCCTAGAGCCCCTCCCCCATAAAGGCCTTTAGACCCTCTTCTAAACATTAATCCCTAAGTGCATAAGTGCACAAGATGATGAGGAGGAGGAGGGTGATGACAATGAAGATGATCATGATGTAGATGAAGATGATAAAGATGATGATGAGGAGGAGGGTGATGACAATGAAGATGATCATGATGCAGATGAAGATGATAAAGATGATGATGTTGATGAAGATGATGGTGATGATGATGAAGATGTTGATGATGATGGTGATGGTGATTGTCGGATGATGATGATGATGATGATGAAGATGATGGTGACATGATGGAGATGTGTTGATGGGGAACCTAGAGATGACAATGATGATGAAGATGGTGATGGTGATGACGATGAAGATTTTGATGATGATGCCGATGGCGATGATGATGAAGATGTTGACGATGATGGTGATGGTGATGTTTAGATGATGATCATGATGATGTTCAGAAGATCATGATGGTGATGATGGTGGAGAAAATGACGATGATGGATATGTTGATGAGGAACCTGCAGATGCCAATGATGATGATGATGGAGATGTTGATGAGGAACCTACAGATGCCAATGATGATGGTGATGACGATGAAGATGTTGATGATGATGGTGCTGGTAATGATGATGATGATGATGATGATGATGATGATGATGATGAAGATGATGGTGACATGATGGAGATGTTGATCTGATGAGGAAGATGATGATGATGATGATGGTGATGATGATGAAGATGTTGATGACGATGATAATGGTGATGAAGATGATGATGATGAAGAAGATGATGATGATGGAGATGTGTTGATGGGGAACCTAGAGATGACAATGATGATGAAGATGGTGATAGTGATGACGATGAAGATTTGATGATGATGTTGATGGCGATGATGATGAAGATGTTGACGATGATGGTGATGGTGATGTTTAGATGATGATCATGATGATGTTCAGAAGATCATGATGGTGATGATGGTGGAGAAAATGACAATGATGGATATGTTGATGAGGAACCTGCAGATGCCAATGATGATGATGATGGAGATGTTGATGAGGAACCTACAGATGAGGAACCTGCAGATGCCAATGATGATGGTGATGACGATGAAGATGTTGATGATGATGGTGTTGGTAATGATGATGATGATGATGATGATGATGATGAAGATGATGGTGACATGATGGAGATGTTGATATGATGAGGAAGATGATGATGATGATGATGATGATGATGGTGATGATGATGAAGATGTTGATGACGATGATGATGGTGATGAAGATGATGATGATGAAGAAGATGACGATGATGGAGATGTGTTGATGGGGAACCTAGAGATGACAATGATGATGAAGATGGTGATGGTGATGACGATGAAGATTTTGATGATGATGTTGATGCTGATGATGATCATGATCATGATCATGATGGAGATGTTGATGAGGAAGGGGGAGATGAAAATGATGATGAAGATGTTTAGGGTCATGAAGATGATGATGATGGTGATGGTGATGATGATGGAGATGTTGAAGATGATGGATATGGCGATGAAGATGATGATGATGATGATGATGGTGAAGATGATGAAGAAGATGATGATGATGGAGATGTTGACCTAATGACGATGAAGATGATGATTATGGTGATGATGATGAAGATGTTGATGCTGATGATGATGGTGATGAAGATGATGATGATGGAGAAGATGATGATGATGGAGATGTTGATGAGGAACCTACAAATGCCAATGATGATGATGATGATGGTGATGACGATGAAGATGTTGATGATGATGGTGATGGTAATGATGATGATGATGAAGATGATGATGATGGTGATGGTGATGGTGATGTTTAGATGATGATGATGATGAAGATGATGGTTACATGATGGAGATGTTGATCTGATTCAAGGAAGATGATGATGATGATGATGATGGTGATGATGATGAAGATGTTGATGATGATGATGATGGTGACGAAGATGAGGATGATGAAGAAGATGATGATGATGGAGATGCTGATGTTGATGGGGAACCTAGAGATGACAATGATGATGAATATGGTGATGGTGATGGTGATGGTGATGACGATGAATTTTTTGATGATGATGGTGATGGTGATGATGATGAAGATGTTGATGATGATGGTGATGGTGATGTTTAGATGATGATCATGATGATGTTCAGAATATGATGATAATGATGATGGAGATGTTGATTTGATGAGGAATATGATGATGATGATGATGATGGTGATGATGATGAAGATGTTGATGATGGCGATGATGGTCATGAAGATGATGATGATGAAGAATATGATGCTGATGGAGAATATGATGCTCACAACTCCCTCTAGTCTCTCTCTCCCCAATTATCAATCTCTCTCTCTCTCTCTCTCAAACACACACACGTACACATACATTATGTCACTTTCCATTCTCAAACCCATCCCCCCTCCATCCATATCTATCTCCAACTTTCTCCCTCCATCCCTCACCCTACCTTCTCTCCCTCCCTCTCTCATCGCCTGTCTCTCACCTTCTATCCCTCCCTCATGTTATCTTTCCCTCAACCTATCCCAATCTCTCCATCACTCCCTCTCTCTCACACACTTTATGTCCCTTCCCCCTCCTCTCATATTCTCTCTCTCTCTCTCTCTCTCTCTCTCTCTCTCTCCATCGCCACCACTCCCTGCATGTCTCCCACCAACACTTTCTGTCCCTCCCCTCCTATCTCTTATTTCGTTCTATCCCCATCTATCTCTCACTCCCTCCAAATCCATTCCTCCCCATTGTCCCTCTCCCTCCCTCGCTCTATGTCTCCCCCCCCTTGTATTCTTTATTTCTCTCTCACATCCCCCTTGCCTCCATCCATTCCCCCTTGTCACTCAAGTCTCACTTTCAACTTCTAACCTTATACCTCTTTAGAACCTATTCTACTCCTAATAGTGCTCTCAAGCTCCACTTCCCTTCACCCCCTGTAGCCCATCATGTTCTCATTCCCTTCATCTCTCCCCACTCAAGCTTCCAACATCCTTCTAAACCCTTGACCCTTTCCCACCCCTATTATATATTAACCATAGATTCCCTTGACCCTTCCCCACCCTTTCTCAAATATTAAACAAAAATTCCCTTGAGTCTTCTACACCCCCTCTTTCTCAAGTATTAAACATGTATTTTATGATTTGAATAACGCGAGCGCGTTTTGTAACTATATAATGCGTACGTGTTATGTAGTTATATAACGCGTACACGTTAAGTAGTTATATAACGCGCACGCGATATGTAGTTATATAACGCGTACATGTTATGTACATCTAAAAGCGCGGCAATATTTTTGAATTTAAATAGGCCGAGTCACATGCTCACATGTCAACAATAATCCTATGTGTATGCTTTGGAGTTTGCTTCGGTAATTCCAAACCTATGCTATGTTAATGAAAAACCAAAGCTAATTGGGTATTTCTTCCAGTTTCTGGAGAAGCCTATGCTTAGCCACTCGTTACAATATGCTACACAGAGTCATTTTTTACGAAATCTTAGACACAAATAGCATTTTTTTCTGCAGATTCCAAATATGTAACTTTTATTTTGAAATATTAATTTTTCCTATTTTCTTTCAATTTATTTTCTGTCCTACCTCCTTAAATCGTGAAACACACTGTCAGTGTTTCTTCCATAACTTTTTCAATTCTCAATCATTTCAAAATAAAATTGTATGGTGCACAAGAGGACACTAACCTCCACGTTCTATGAAAAACCCATTTCAAGATTTTTGCATTAAGACCTTCAAAGGCTCTACCCACAAAAGAGGTACTATTTTCGAGGTTTGATCACTTAGACAATTATAAAAAAATTATAAAATTACTACTCGAAAAATAATGGCGCACAAGTGCTATGTGTTCTCTACATGCATGCCGATTTTTGTAGCTTGATTCCATCATTTAAGCCCTCAAAGGCTCTACCCACAAAAACATATACCTTATCATTTGCCTAAAAATAAAAAGTGTCTGTTAGGAAAAATGAAACTTGACATAGCTATGCAAATTTTCAATACATAAAAGTTATATATTCAGAAACATGATTCAATTTCCTACATTTCATATTTTTTACTCAATGTAAGATATTTTGCGTAAGTAGATCAAAAAATCCAAGTAAGTTGAGGGATGCCTGCTTTTTCAGTTTTCTATTGCATCTAACGCGCCAAAAGTGACCCTCATTAGCTTGCACTGACCCTCACATCAAAGACTGTATAAAAGATTCACAAGACACTCTTGATTTCCTAGAACTTAAGTTGCAGCTTCAACAAGAAGAACGGAATTCTAAGCCTGTTAATGTTCAAAAGAATCCCATTCATGATTCTATTCAACATCCTACACAAAATGATGCCACTTCAGAAGCACATGAGAAAATCAGTGGCACGGCATTAGAAGTGAAAGAAAATGAATATGAATATATGCATGCAGAGGTTTTGCTTGTTCCTTCCAAGCCCATCATCAAACCATGGGAAGAGATCAACCAGAAAAAGCACAAAACCAGTCTTGAATATGACAAGGAAGTGACAGTTCAAATTCCTAATTTCTCCAAGCCTATCCAATTTCAGAGTGCTCTATTTCTCAACGAGAGTTCATCTTCATCCACATTAGTTCATAATTTGACATGCCAACACTGTGATCGAGTTAGCCACATGAAATATCATTGTTTTGGTCTTCACCCTTATAGCAATGTGGAAAACATACACATTCATAAAAAAGATGCTTCATTCTGAAGAAACCTGGAAGAGAGAAGATTCACTATGGGTGGATCGCTTCTTGGAAATGGTCATCAACAACCAAGAAAATTTATAAGTCATACCGAAGAGTTCATTCACGAGTATTGACACATCTTCTTCTCCTCACTTTGTACCTGACAGGGGGGAACATAATGTCAGGCATACAGTTTCGCAGCCTTGTCCTTCTGACAACAAACACTCATAGCCCTCCTCAAGTAAGTCATATCAAGAGCCCCTGAGACACAACGAGTTTGGACAGCCACCAGATTCAGAGATTCCTAATTCGGATATGCATGTATTCTAAAGACAGGAGATATACATGACATAGAGTACTCATGTGTTTTGTGTCTAGTTGTGACACCATGAGACTCTCCTCTCCTCACATTATTCCTGATAGGGGGGAATGAAGACCATCAATAATAAGCGAGCGAGTACAAGCGAGCCTGTGAAGAGCTATGTTCGATTGAGCTCCAGATTTGGTGGTCATCCTAAAACCGTCGATATCGAGAGCACCTTATATTAGCAGAAGCATGTGCAAGCTTTTGACTAACTTGGCAAGCAGTTGTCAAGATGGAAATGTTCAGCAAGTTGTAGTTGTTCACTTCTTGTTTTCAGCTCTCCAGTTGGTTTGGTGTTATCCCATCCCAACCATTCCAGAGAACCTCTAAGCAATTGTTATTGCTAAGTTCGAGATTTTTTGGTTAGCATTGAACCACACAAATAGTAGAATATTTCGGCCTTCTGCTAGCCCATTTCGGTTGATGGTCAGCCTAAAAGACATCCCTTCAAAGAGCTCTTGTATTTAGTAGTAGCATGTGCAAGCTTCTAGGTAACCTTCTTAGTAAAGGATGTTCAAGATGAAAATGTTCAGTTGGTGGTAGTTTTCCACTTCCACTTATTCATCTCTCTTGTTTTTTCTTGGACTCATATACACCCTTCGGATTAAGGGGGGATTTGTTGGAGTCTAATTCTCAAGGAGACTAGGAGTCACCCGGGATTCCAAGAGTCCACTTGGAAATATGAAACCCAAGGGACATTTCTCATTGCATTTATATGTGGGCATGTGCAAGCTAATGAGGGTCACTTTTGGCGCGTTAGATGCAATAGAAAGCTGAAAAATCAGGCATCCCTCAACTGACTTGGTTTTTTTGAGATGCTTACACAAGATATCTTGCATCGAGTAAAAAGATGAAACGTGGGAAATTGAGTCACGTTTCCGAATATATAACTTTTAAGTATTGAAAATTTACATAACTATATCAAATTTCATTTTTTCTAACAGTCACTTTTTATTTTTTTGGCAAATGATAAGGTATATGTTTTTGTGGGTGCAGCCTTTCACTGCCTAAATGACGGTTTCATGCTACAAAATATGGTATACATGTATAGAACCCGTAGCACTAGTGCAGCACTATTTTTCCAAAATTAAATGTTTAATTTTTATTTTATTTTTAATTATGTAAGTGGGAAAACCTCGAGAACGGTATGTCAAATGTGGGTGCAGCCTTTGAAGGTCTTAATGTAGTTATTTTGACTTGGATTTTTTACAGCATGTAGAGGTCGGTGTCCTCTAATGCATAATACAAGTTTTTTTAAAAATGGTTGTGAAATGAAAAATTTACGGAATAAACACTAACAGTATGTTTTTTGACCAACGGAGTGATGACACAAGAAAATTAGGAAATAAATAGAAAATCTCAATAGTTTTTTAGAAAAATTACATATTTGGAATCTACATAAAAAATTCTATCTATCCCTAAAATTTCGTCACTAATGGTCATGTGTGTCATGCTGTAAAGACTGGTGGAAAACATGCATACTCAGAAAAATACTGAAAATGTCAAATTAGCTATGGTCTAAAAATTCCTTAGCACATGTTTGGTAAGTCTGAACCAACCACATAGGATAGTGGATGACATGCGGGCGCGGGAGGAGCGGGTGATTAGGCACTAAGGAACGCATGCGCGTTATGTTTAAATTCAAATAACGAGTGCGCGTTATATTTAAATTCAAATTTTAGTGTTTTGGCGCTCAATGTTATAAGCAACGCGCTAGCGTTATGTGTGTACATAACGCGCGCACGTTATTGGATTCAATAACGCATGCGCGTTATAATCTTCACAAATTTATGTTTTGAAGTGTTAGATTGGGTGAGATAAAGATAACGATAATGAGGATGATGAAGATGAAGATGATGATGGTGATGAAAATGAAGATGATGACGGTGATGAAGATGATGAAGATGATGATGGTGATGATGATGATGATGATGAATATCATGATGAAGATGATGATGATGATGATGACGTAGATGATGATGAAGATGATGATGATGATGACGCAGATGATGATGAAGATGATTATGATGATGAGGATGACGCAGATGATGATGATGATGATGACGCAAATGATGGTGATGATGACAATGAAGATGATGGTGATGACGACCACAATGATGATGATGAAGATGATGATGAGGATGATGATGATGATGAAGATGGAGATGACGATGACGATGAGGATGATGATGATGATGATGAAGATGGAGATGATGACGACGATGATGATGACGTACTCTCTCTTCTATGGTTTTACACCTCTCTCTCTCTCTCTCTGTAAACCCCCTCTCCCTCTCCCTAACCTCTCCCCCATCCCTAACCATCTTACTCTTTCTATCTCCCTGTTACTCCCCCTATCCCAAAACCCCCTCCTCTCCCTATCCCTTACTAACCTGAGCTCTCTCAGTCTCTCTCTCTTCCCTAGACCTCCACCTACCTCTAACCACACCTTCCATCTCTCTTTCGCAGTCCCTACAACCAACACCCTCTCCTCTCTCGCTCTCTCTCCCCCTCCTCCCCCCCCAACCATTACTAACTACCTCTCAGTCTCTCTCTCTCTCTCTCTCTCCCCCTCACTAACCCCCGTCCTAGCCCCTTACCCCTAAGTAACCCCCCCTCTCTCACTCTCTCTTCCTTGCTTCTACACCTCTCTCTCTCTCTCTCTCTCTCCCTCTCTCTCTCTCTCCCTCCTCTCTCTCTCTCATAATCCCCCTTCCCCTACCACTACATGATGATGATGATGATGATGATGATGATGACGATGATGATGATGGTCATCATCGTCCTCGTCATCTCCATCATCGTCATCATCTCCATCATCATCTTCATCCTCATCATCATCCTCTTCTTTATGATCACCATCATCATTATCATCATCGTCATCGTCGTCGTCGTCATCTCCATCTTCATCATCACCATCATCATCATCCTCATCATCGTCGTCATCCCCATCTTCATCATCATCATCATCATCATCCTCATCACCGTCTTCATCATCATCATCATCATCATCATCATCATCATCATCATCTTCATCAGCATCCTCATCATCCTCGTCGTCATATTCATCATCATCATCATCATCATCATCATCATCATCCTCATCATCCTCATCACCAACTTCATCTTCATCATGATTGATGATTGATCATCATCATCATCGCCATTCTCTTCTTTATCATAACTATCATCATCCTCATCACCATCTTCATCATGATTGATTCATCATCATCATCATCGTCGTCGTCGTCATCATCAACAACAACAACATCATCATCATATTCTTCATCATCACCATCATCATCATCCTCATCACCATCTTCATCTTCATCATGATTGATGATTGATCATCATCATCATCGCCATCCTCTTCTTTATCATCACCATCATCATCCTCATCACCATCATCATCCTCGTCACCATCATCACCATCATCTTCATCATCCTCATCATCATATTCATCATCATCTTCATCATCATCTTCATCATCACCATCCTCTTCTCTATCATCACTATCATCATCGTCGTCATCGTCATCATCATCATCATCATCCTCATCATCGTCGTCATCGTCGTCGTCGTCATATCCATCATCATCTTCATCATCATCATCATCATCCTCATCATCGTCGTCATCTCCATCATCATCTTCATCATCATCGTCGTCGTCGTCGTCATATTCATCATTATCTTCATCATCATCATCATCATCCTCATCACCATCTTCATCTTCATCATGATTGATGATTGATCATCACCATCGTCATCATCATCATCATCCTCTTCTTTATCATCACCATCATCATCATCATCATCATCATCATCATCGTCGTCGTCGTCATTATCTCCATCTTCATCATCATCATCATCATCATCCTCATCGTCGTCATCATCTCCATCTTCATCATCATCATCATCGTCATCCTCATCACCGTCTTCAACATCATCATCGTCGTCATCATCATCATCATCTTCATCAGCATCATCATCATCCTCATCATCCTCGTCGTCATATTCATCATCATCTTCATCATCATCATCATCATCCTCATCATCCTCATCACCAACTTCATCTTCACCAACTTCATCTTCATCATCATCTTCATCATCATCATCGTCGTCATCGTCATCATCGTTGTCGTCATCTCCATCATCATCATCATCCTCATCACCATCTGCATCATGATTGATGATTGATAATCATCATCCTCTTCTTTATGATCACCATCATCACCGTCATCATCATCATGATCATCGCCATTCTCTTCTTTATCATTACCATCATCATCCTCATCACCATCTTCATCATGATTGGGTATTGATCATCATCATCATCATCCTGATATTCATCATCATCATGATATTCATCATCATCATCATCCTCATCATCATTGTCTTCATCTTCATTATCGTCGTCTTTATCATCTGCTACTCCCCCTAGCCAAAACCCCCCTCCTCTCTATTTCTCTCCCCTCCTCTCTGTAGCCCTTACTAACCCAATCTCTCTCAATCTCTCTCTCTCTTCCCTACACTTCCACCTACCTCTAACCATGCCTTCCATCTCTCTTTCGCAGTCCCTACAACCAACACTTTCTCCTCTCTTGCTTTCTCTCTCCCTCCGCCCCCCCCCAACCATTACTAACCCCCTCTCTCAGTCTCTCTCTCTCTCTCTCTCTCTCTCTCTCCCTCTCCCTCTCTAACCCCCCTCCCAGCCCCTTACCACTAACTAACCCCCCCTCCTAGCCCTTTACCCCTACCTAACTACCTCCCATCTCTAATCCCTAAACCCCTAACACTAAATCCCTATTTAACCTCCTAACCCATAGAAACTATTAAATAAACTATTGAATAATGTTTTTTTATTATTTCAATAACGCTAGCACGTTTATGAAGACAGAAACACACGCATGTTTTGTGCAACCAGGTGTTATTGAACCGTGCACCAAACATATTAAATACCTAGTTTTTTTTTTTTTTTTCTAGAAACACGCGCGCGTTTTGGATGTGAATAACGCTAGTGCATTATGGGTTTACAAAACACTAGCACCTTATGTCTGTGCAAAAATATTAGCAAAATGCTTTTATCCTCCCGCGTTATGTCTGTGCAAAAATATTAGCAAAATGCTTTTATCCTCCCACGTTCTGCATTTTCTCCCCCCACCTTCCCTATTTTTATGTTTACCAGATATTTTACACAAACAAAATGATGAAGCAAACAAATTAATAGGAACAGTCTTCGAAATGGCTTGATGACTCGTTTCAACAGACACGTATTATCTAAATATCATAGCCATATACAACAACTAATTCAAACAGTCAATTCGCTACAACTAAGATCAAACTTTAGATAATATAGTTTCTATAGTGGTAAGCGGTGCTATTGCAATCTAGGTAAATATCATACAAATATTTCAAACAAATTTATGGGCATAAGCATTCCAGAAAAGACGGCAAAGTTTCAAAACGATTGGCTGTACCAATAAAATTAGTGGCACCAAACTAAGGCTCAAATTGCGTTTATGGACACTTACCGATCGAAGGATGTCTCAGTGTAAATGCAAATGCAACAGCCCCTCCGAGGAGCCTTCTTCTTCCCTGACCTTCTCTTGGACTCAAGTGGCCTCAATGCCCAACCACCGAACAGTTGCATGAGCTATAGTTAAGAAACAATGGTCGAAATAGAGCAATTATAAATGATTTGATCAACAAAGCAAGTCGCCCAATTCGTAGAGTTGTTAATTTGAAGAAACAAGCAGGCGTAAAACAAGCATGAAGGAGTTTCTTAACTAGTAGTGGTCGCTGATTGGATGAAGAAGGAGTTTGATGAATGGACAATGCATAACTCCGATTCGTGAGAGACCAGGCCACTGTGCAATGGTGATAACATGTTTACTGTCTATTGAGTCTGATACTACATCTAGGAGCTGCTCAACAAAATTTGAGATAGAAAGCTCTGTAATTTTAGGATACTGATTCAACCACTCAACAAAGGAGTGTTTTGCAGGTGACTTGGAAATCGCTTCCAATTTTCAGCAATAAAACAAAGAAGTTCAAAATACAGATTTTCAGGAAAGCTTGTCAACCAATCAGACAACCGAATATAGGGAGATAACCACGCCCCAAAAATTCAAGCTATTATAAAACTCTTGTTTATCAAGATAAGGATGGACTATGTGTACATTATGAGAATATAGATGAATGAAGTCGCTTTGATGAACTTGTCCTCTTGCTTTCTCCAGAATGCGTTTAAAAGCAGGGAGTATTGTTCGAGCTTCTGTTGGTTTACATAAATGTTTCGATGATAGAGGTGAATTACCACTTATCAAAGCATGAAATGCTGAACAAAAGGCTAATGGAACACAACGAAGGATTCCCTGGTTCCACTTGTTATTGAAAATGATACTTTCTCTTGATGAAACCAGTAAAAAATATGCCTGTATTATAAATGGAAATCCTGTTACAATTTTCGTCGGAAGAAAAGCATAGATACCTACAACCGCCATATTTCCTTTTGTAAGCCGCTCACCCTTCGGAAGAGCTAATGTAATAGCCCATTTCCCAACATATTTCCTCTACTCAACCCTACACTCGTTTTCCACAGGAAACCGCTACCTCCACATGTAATAACTACATTGTTTTGTCGAAAATTGATCTTCTTCTGCTAACAAATGCAAAATGAAGGATTCATTGTCATTGCTATGAGAAGTTCTAAGGTCAGTTTCTCGTAAAACAGAGATTGTATAAATCCCGTTAAGATCGATATGTTCCAGCTCACGAACTGAGAGCTTCTTTATCTTAGACATAAACAAAAGAGCTTCAGGATTAATACTAGAGAGTTGTTACTTTACAGCTTCAACCTTCTCAGGACGTAGGGGTATAGAACGAGCCATAGAATGACGACTGTGGCTCGGATTGACCAATTAAAATTTAATTGGACCCATTAAAATTCAATTGGACATGACATGAATGATTAAAATTAAACTCTAGATGCATACGCAAGCCACTTGGACGATGGCTGAACATCCGGTACGTTGATGCTTTAAATGATGAACTCTTTCCTTTATGGCATTATAGGGATGCTTACCCTACATTTAACGTCGGCATTAATTAGTTAATGGCTTCCATGTTCGAAGCATAGAGAAAAACTTTGTCACATTACAAAATCCTTGCAACATCATACAAATACAACATTTATTACCCTCAACCTAGCTCATTTTACCTCTTCCTAGTTCAAATACGCTCATGATCCCCTCTTTAAAATCACATAAATTTTGGACAGAGATATCGATGATGTGTAAGCAGGCTCGACCAACTGGCTAGCCATGGGACCGATGGAGAGGGGCACTCCTAGCACTATCCCGATGTCAGCTTGAATCCAACAGAGTTGACGGTTTGTTGATCCGAGCCACGGTCGTCATTCTATGGTTCATTCTGTCTGTTTTTTTTATATTAACCAAAACGCGAGCGCGTTATGGTGGTACGTAACGCACGCGCATTATGTGTCGCCATAACGCCCGCGCATTTTGTAATCCTATCCTACATGTTAAATGACATGGCAGGTTCAGAGCCCGCCATTCCTAGTTTTACATAACGTGCGAGCGTTATTGATTTACACGATTCTTGCACGTTTCGCATTTACCCATTGCATCTAAAAGGTCCCTCAACTTCGTGCGAGGGCCCATGTACAGTTGGTTAATGAGAAATATATTGAGCTTTCACGCTTATTCTATGTGTGCATCTTCTTGTATTTGGCTGTGTGTTAGCCAATCTCTCTATTTTCCCAAGAGGGAAACCTAACAGGTTCTGAATTCATCGATTCGTTTTCTACTACAATTGTTTTAACAAGAGAATGATTTTTAAACATAAGTGTCGAATTCAAATTCTTTTGTTCTTGAAATTGGATATTACAAGATTCTAATATTTGTTGATGTTCAACAATTTCAGTGTCAGAATTTGGACCAATAATATTAGACCTTAAATCAATATTAACCAATGAAGTAATGCAACTATCAACATGCATATCATCAATTTCAAGCTTATCATTATTTATTTGATCATGTAAATTTGAATGAGAATCAAGATATAAAAATAAAATTGTTAGTTCTTTTGCAGAAAGTTGATCTTTCTCATGGAATCTAAAGTGAATTGGCATAAATCTTGAAAAGAAAGTACTAGTAGATTCACCTTCTTGTCTGTGAAGATTTTCGATCTCATACCTCAACTCTTGGTAATTGTAATCCTCATGCGCATCCATAAACAACTCCATGAAATGTTTCCATGAATGAATGGATTTAGCTGGCAACATTTCAAACCAGCTTCGGAATCTTCTTTTGAAAGTGATAGTAAAAAGCCTGCAAATATTGCTCTCACAAACTATACGATAATGGTTACAAATAAATATAAATTCAGTGAGATGTTTAAAAGCAGTCCTTTTACCTTCTCCACCAAAAATTAACATTTGCAAGAGATTCGCTGCAGCTTCAGAAATACCTCCAGTAGGCCCGAGCATGCTAAAAGCATGTTCTAAAACAGTAATAGAAGCCATTTTAAAATAAATCAAATGGGAGTTGTTGGGGTGCCAACAGAAGGATACGCTTATAATTGGTACATGTGGTGGAAAGGAGACAATTTTTCTTACACTTGGAAACTGTTCAAAAACGTTTTCTTTAAAAGGTTTCAAGGATTAACTGAGGACGAATTCTTTTCGAAGCTTACCAAGACACAACATAAAGGAAGCGTCAACGGATTCACACATCAGTGAGAATCCATTGCCACATGAGTGTTTGGATTATCTGACAAACAACGACCCGAAACCTATTTAGGAGGTCATAAACCACATATACGAAGCAAATTGAAGATGCACAACATACTGAATGTTGAAGTAGAAATACCTCAGGAAAAAGCATCCAAATCCAAATTTGAAAGTTTCCAATCAAATAATGAAAGAACATATTAAAAAAAAATACACTTCAAACAACCAAAACAAATAAAAACAAATACATCCCGCCACCCAGACGTGATGACAGAAAAGTCTGGAAGCTCAACGAATGAAAGAAGGGAATGAATGCAGACATTCAAAGGTATGTCATAGAATGTGACACTTGCCAAAGAAATAAAAATGAAAATCTACTAAGTCCCGTGGTCTTCCATCCGTTACATACCCCAAATAAAAATGAGAAGAAATTTCAATGGATTTCATCAAAGGATTACCCTTGTTAGATGGGAAAGACAAAATATTGGTTATTGTGGATAGGTTGACCAAATATGCACAATTTATTGGGGTAAGAAAAATCGACTCCACCAAGAAAATTGTTGAAGCTTTCTGTAAAAATTTCTATAAGTTACATGGGTTTCCAAACATTATCGTTAGTGATAGAGACACCAAGTTTAAAGGGAATTTTTGGAGACAATTCTGCAAACAAATGGGAACATCACTTAACATGAGTTCAGCATACCACCCCCAAAAGGACAGTCAAACAGAAGTTGTCAATAAATGTTAAAAAACCTACCTACGTTGTTTTCCAACCGACAAGCAAAATAAATGGTTTTAATAGTTGAATCTTGTTGAATGGTGGTACAATTCTACTTATCACACATCCTCCAAAATGACACCATTCCAAGCTCTCTATGGATATGAACCCCTAAAGTGGAAGGATCTAGCTACAAACTAGGCGAAGGTTGCATCAATAAATGATCATTTAGAAGAGAATAAAAAAGTTTGAATACTCAAGGAGAATCTAAATACTGCCAGGAATCAAATGAAACAACAATTCGATCGACATCGAGCATAAAAAGAGTTTGAAATTGGAGATTGGGTATTTCTGAGGATACAACCCTACAAGTAGTTATCACTTAAACAAAGAGCAAAGAATAAACTAGCTCCAAGGTTGTAAGTACCATATCAAATCAACAGGAAGATTAGTCACGTGGCATATGGATTGGAATTACCAGACACCAATCATATCCACAACGTTTTTCATCTATGATGCCTTAAAAGGGTATTAGGGAAACACCAGAAAGCACAAACAATGCTTCCTTTGTTGGATGAAGAAGGATGAATTATCTTCGAGCCAGAAGCTATTATTGCTACCAGAGAAAAGAGATTGAGAACTCGAGTAATTAAAAAATATCGTATCAAATGGAAAAATCTTCCTGAAGAAGACACATCTTGGGAATCATAATGCTTCCTCCAAATACATCCCTCATTACCATTGCTTTAAGGATAGAGAAAATTTTAAGGGAGGGGCAATGTTATGAAAATTAACATTAAATTAACAAGAATTAATTATTAATTATTAATATTTAATACAAATTGTAATTTATTAATTGCAAGGGACGTAACTGTTACACCCAAAATCTACCCATCATGAGATTCGGTGTATACACCCCTGAAGATATCTTGACTGAGTAATTAACGTGGGAGGATTTGTACCCAGTTGTACTAGGTTTTGATGTTGATGTATATGTAACTTTGGAATGTATTTCATATATATTTATTGTACCCTTATAAGAGATGTGTTATTCCTCTATAAGGAAGTGTCGTCATGTGGATTGACAAGTGTCGCAAGTGTGTGTACTTGCCGATGGGTTATTAGACCACCATGTGTGGGGTCAGCCCTGAAATATATATTATATTGTGGATGTATCTAGATAGACAAGTTGGCCCCATAGTGTAACTGGGCAAACATGTTAGTATAAATAGAGATTGGGAGATCTCTATTTTGATCATTCAGAAAGTCACACTTCTCTCACTCAGAAAGTGGCACACTAGTGAGGAGGAGGATCATCTGCTACTAGGAGACTATCTCAGTGTATTTTGGTTGTACTTTGGTTGAGCCATTGCTCTCTCTATCTCTAAGAAAGTTGTGGGTTTTTTCACCTTAGGGTTTTCCCCACAGAAACTCTGTGTCTCTTGTCTCTCATGCTTTTGATTCTTGTGATGCTTGTCATGCTTATTGTGATTGTTATGCATTGATATACTGTATATGTTATTCTCTCAGTGAAGATCCTAGAGTATTGTGAATTAATGCTCAAAATAGAACATGGTATTAGAGCTAACCTGAGAAGAAGACATTTTGCAGTGACGGAAACTTGAGTTTCTAGTTTATTGGGTTTCTTTCCATAGATTTTGGAAAATCAGTATAGTAGATTGACTCTACTCATCAAGGAGAATCCATCTGTCCAATCAGAATTCAATTCTGAGCATTTTCATATTTGGCCCTAAAAATTAGGGTTTCCACAAAAATAGGAATTTCTGAAATCTGAAGACATAGCTGGAAGCTCCTTGCAAAAATCGAAGTTTAGAGCTTTAGATCGAGATTTTTGGCTGGGTAGATCTCCGGGAAACTCAAACCCTAATTCAAGGCTCTCCCAAGTGAACCCGGGAGGACAAAATGTCAAATCTGAAGGGTAAAACTTTGTTGATCTCAAATTCTGAATGCACCAGGATGATTAGCTCATCAAGGCGCATCTTTCTATCCTTTCAGAAAGTTGAAATTCATATTTTGAATTTTTAGGGTTTTTTCGACAAACCCTAATCCAGGACCAGATCCAGTTTTCAGCATTTCAAGTGGTAAGACCTAAATCTTTTCTATTTCCATTTGAAGTACTATTTAAAATGTCTCACCACACCAAGCTTGAGGATAAGCTTGAAGGGGTTGATAACTTCCGAGCTTGGAAGTATAGGATTGGGTTAATCCTGGAAGAGAATGAGTTGGACTCATATATAAAAGAAGACATCCCTATCCCAGAGGATGAAGAGGCTAAATTATTGCATAAGAAGAACTTGGTCAAGGCAAAGAGAATCATTGTTGATTCTATCAAAGACCATCTCATACCCCATGTGTCTTCTGTAAAGACACCCAAAGAGATGTTTGACTCTTTGACCAAGCTATTTGAAGGGAAGAACATAAATCAGAAGATGACCCTGCGGAACCAATTGAAAGGAGTAAAGTTTCAGAATGGAGAAACCATTCAATCTTATTTTTCAAGGGTCTCCCAGATCAAGGAACAACTAGAAGCAGTGGATGAAATGGTGGAGAATGGTGAAGTTGTCATGACCACTCTGAATGGCTTACTTAGGTCATGGGACTCCTTCATTCAAGGAATCTGTGCAAGAAAGAAGTTGATTTCCTTCAGTATACTACGGGAAGAATGCTCACAAGAAGAAGCAAGGCTTGTGGCACGAGAAGAAAAGATGGGGAATGAAGATCAAGCTCTCACGGCTCACACCAAGAAAGGGAAGTCCAAGAGAGAGCCATCTCACTCCAAGAAATCTTCACATCACTTCAAAGAAAGGAGAATATGGTTCATCTGTAATGAGAAAGGACATATTGCCATAAATTGTCCCAAGAACAAGAAGGACAACAACAACTTCAACAAGAAGAAGAAGGGAAGAAAAAGAAGGTTTCATGCTCATGCTGCCAAGGATGATGAACCACCCAAGAAGAAGGCTAGGGCAGAAAGTGATGATAGTAATGATGACTCATCAAGTGAAGAAGAGTATGTTCTAATCTCTGCTCTCACAGGTACTATCTCCCATGGTTGTAATGATTGGTTAATTGACAGTGGAGCTTCCAAACACATGACTAGGTTTAAGGAATCTTTTGTGAACCTATCTGAACATGAATCACCCCATAAGGTGAAACTTGGGGATGATTATCAATACCCAATCAAAGGAAGTGGTGAAGCCTCCTACAACCTAGATTCTAGAAAATCTTTGAAGATGAAAGAAGTACTTTATGTACCTGGGCTCAAGAAGAACTTACTCTCCATCTCTGCATTGGATGCAAAAGGTATGAGGGTTGCATTTGTGGATGGCCAAGTCCTAATGTGGCCAAAGGGAAAGACCATAGATGATGTAGTAGTGATTGGAGAGCAAGAGGGAGGTTTGTATAAATTAAAGGGACAACCTGAACATGCCATGGTGCATGAATCCATGGAGCCAAGTGAACTTTGGCATAGAAGACTTGCTCATATGCACTATAGGGCACTTCCAATTGCAAGCAAGGCTGTAGAGGGTCTTCCTGAAATCAAGACCAAACATGAAGGTGTTTGCAAAGGATGTGCAAAAGGTAAGAACATTAAGAAGGCTTTCCCAAGCAGTGAAAGCAAGGCAAAGGATATCCTGGAAATCATCCACTCAGATGTATGTGGTCCTATGTCATCCAGTTCTCTAAGTGGGTATGTTTACTATGTCTCATTTATTGATGACTTCTCCAGGAAGACTTGGGTATACTTCTTCAAGAACAAAGATGAAGTGTTTGATAAGTTTAAGGAATTCAAAACCTTGATGGAGAATCAAACTGACAAGAAGATCAAAACATTCAGATTCGACAATGGTGGAGAATTCACCTCAGGTGACTTCAAGAAGCTTTGCAGTGATTCAAGGATTAAGAGGGAGTTGACTACTCCTTACAATCCACAACAGAATGGAGTTGCAGAAAGGAAGAACAGAACAATCATGGAAGAAGCAAGAGCAATGCTACATGACCAGGATCTACCTATGCATCTATGGGCAGAAGCAACTAGAACAGTTGTATATGTGCAGAACAGAACACCCCACAAGATTTTGGACAACAAGACACCATAAGAGGTCTTTTCTGGTAAGAAACCTGAATTCAGCCATCTCAAAATATTTGGTTGTCCAGTATTCACTCATGTCCCAAAGGAAAAGAGGACCAAACTAGATCCTTCAAGAAAGAAGGGTATCTTTGTGGGTTACAGTGAAAGCTCAAAGGCTTACAGAATATACTTTCCAAGGTTCAAGAAGATTGATGTCAGCGGGGATGTGACATTTGATGAAAACTCAGCATTCATCAAATCAAGGAAGGCACCTATCGAAGTTTATGAAGAACCTACGGAAACTAGATTTTAAGACACCACCATGACTGAAGCAATTCCAGAAGTTGTTCGTGAGTTTGAAGATCCGCAAGAACCTGTAGATCCACCCCGTGAGGATAACTCTCACAAGAGGAAACATGCATGGGATAGAGAGCTCATTCAAGATGCAGAAAGATTTGGCATTCTAGAAGAAGAACACAGACCAAAGAAGAGAACCAGATCACATATCAGCTATGTTGCTTTACTCTGTGATATTATGAACAAAGAACCTTCCAGTTATGAAGAAGCAGCGGAAAATAAAGAATGGAAGGATTCCATGGTTGAGGAATACCAATCAATAATGAAGAATGATGTTTGGGTTGTTGTCCCAAGACCTAAAGAGAAGTCTGTTGTGACTTCCAAATGGATCTACAAAATCAAGCATGCTGCAGATGGCAGTGTAGAGAAATACAAAGCAAGATTTGTAACTCGTGGCTTCTCTCAGAAAGAGGGAATAGATTATGAAGAAACTTTTGCACCTGTAGCCAGGTATACTTCCATCAGAACAGTACTTGCCCTAGCTGCAACAATGAAATGGAAAATACACCAGATGGATGTCAAGACTGCCTTCTTGAATGGTGTAGTTGAAGAAGAAGTATATGTGGAGCAGCCACTTGGTTTCGAAATACATGACAGGGAGTCATATGTGTGCAGATTGAAGAAAGCCTTGTATGGCTTGAAACAAGCTCCCAGAACTTGGTATGGTAGGATGGACAATTTCCTATCTAGTTTGGGCTTTACCAAGAGTAAAGCAGATTCCAACCTTTACTACAAGGTTGAAAAAGGGAATCCTGTGATTCTACTCCTGTATGTGGATGACTTATTTGTAACAGGAGATGACAGATTGATTGCAGATACTAAGAGAAAGCTTGATGTTGCGTTCGATATGAAAGATTTGGGAATGATGCATTATTTCCTAGGTATGGAGGTGTGGCAGAGTGCAGGTGGGATCTTCCTTGGTCAAGGGAAGTACACAATAGATATCCTGAAGAGATTCGGGATGATGGATTGCAAGGCCATGGCCACATCTATGGCATCGAATCTGAAGCTTCTATGTGATGCTTCATCTGAGCCGGTTGATGTCTCTATGTATCGTTAGATGATTGGGTCCTTGATGTACCTGATGAACACGAGACCGGCTATTTGCTTTGCTGTGAACACATTGAGCCAATTCCTGACGGATCCGAGGAGTGTTCACTTGGTTGCAATAAAGCATGTTCTAAGGTACCTGAAGGGTATAGTCGATTAAGGGCTCAAGTATGAAGCGAATCAAAAGTTTAACCTGCAGGGTTATGTTGATTCAGATTGGGCTAGCAGTGCTGTAGATAGGAAGAGCACATCTGGATGCTGCTTCAGTATGGGATCAGGTGTGATCTCTTGGTTTAGCAGGAAGTAGTCCTGTGTAGCACTGAGTACAGCTGAGGTAGAGTATGTTGTAGCCTGTTCAACTAGTTGTGAGGCAGTATGGCTATGGAAGCTACTGTCTGAGTTATTTGATCTCCCATTGGATGCTACTAGTATCTTCTGCGATAACCAGAGTTGTGTGAAGCTGTCTGAGAACCCAGTGTTTCATGACAGGTCGAAACACATAGAGATCAAATATCACTATATCAGGGATATGGTGCAGAGAATAGCTGTGAAGCTCTTGTATGTTGCGACAGACGAGCAGATTGCAGATGTGCTGACGAAGCCACTAGCCAGGGTGAAGTTCGAGTACTTCAGGGAGAGGTTTGGTGTTATTCAGATCGAGGACACTTCGAGGAAGAAGTGATGGAAACATTTGTTGAAGCCATTCCAAGCATGTTGGAAGGAGGATCCTTCACATGGCTGTGGATGTAAGCGTTGGATGATGAGCATCAGGATGATGTTCTAGTTTCTGCTTTGTATGATCAGTTGGATCATTTATATGTATATGTATGTACGCATCATGTTGGATGCTGGATATGATCAGTTGGATCATCTATATGTATGTACGCATCATGTTGGATGCTGGATATGATCAAATGGATCATTTATATGTTTGTATGCATCATGTTGGATGATGGATATGATCAGTTGGATCATTTATATGTATGTATGCATCATGTTGGCTGCTGGATACGATCGATTGGATCATTTGTATGTATTTTGTATATGCATCATGTTGGATGCTTGGACCATGTATCTGTATATGTATCAGGTGGATACATTGTATGATCAGGTAGATCATGTATATTGATATGTATCAAGTATGATCAGGTAGATCATGTATGTTGATGGATACATTGTGTGGATCATGTATCTATGTATCAGGTGGATACACTATGTATGATGATATGTATCAGGTAGATACTTGGTGTGTATCAGATGGATGCATTGTATGATCAGGGTGATCGTGGATGACGAGCTTCTCCAGATGACATGCAGCAGGATGTTGTAGTGATGATGATCAGGATGATCATTTGTACATCAAGATGTCGTATGGTGAGTATTAGATGATACTTTGTGGCTGTGGATCAGGTTGTGCAGATGAGCATGTCTGGGAGATCCTATAGGTCGGAGTTGCGTACCCATAACAGCCTGGGATGCTCTTTCAAGACATTGCTCTGGGAGGACATGTAATTTGTGCCCTGGGAGATCTTCAGGTCGAAGTTGTGTACCCGTAACATCCTGAGATGCTCTTGCGAGGTTTTGTCCTATGGCATGTAATTTGCTCCTGGGAGATCTGGATAGGATGAAAAAGGCCTCAGATGCTTCAACCAGGTTTTGCCAAGACCACATGTAATTTGCTCCTGGGAGATCTGGACAGGATGAAAAAGGTCTCAGATGCTTCAGCCAGGTTTTGTGGTGGACCACTGTAATTTTCTCCTGGGAGATCTGGACAGGATGAAAAAGGCCTCAGATGCTTTAGCCAGGTTTTGTGGTGAGATCACATGTAATGTGCTCCTGGGAGATCCGACAGGTAGAGCTGTGTGCTCGTAACATCCTAGGATGCTTCAGCCAGGTTTTGTGATGGGTCACATGTAATGTGCTCCTAGGAGATCCGACAAGTAGAGCTGTGTGCTCGTAATAGCCTGGGATGCTACAGCCAGGTTTTATGACGCACGTAATAAGTCCTGAGGATTCTATAGTATGGCTAGTGATGATGAAGACCTGTAGGTGGTGGGCCTACATCTAGTATGAAAAAGGACTGGCTCTGTAGAACTTCCTATGATGAGTAGAGTCAAAGATTGGTTGAGATAGCAGCAGCAATGATGATGATGATGACGATGCATCAATGACGATGATCCTGAGAATAAGACTTGTCTAGCATAACTGTGTCGAGAAATACCTTCCTAGTTAAGAGGGAGTGTTGATGTATATGTAACTTCGGAATGTATTTCATCTATGTATTTCATATATATTTATTGTACCCTTATAAGAGATGTGTTATTCCTCTATAAGGAAGCGTCATCATGTGGAATGACAAGTGTCGCAAGTGTGTGTACTTGCCGATGGGTTATTAGACCACCATGTGTGGGGTCGGCCCTGAAATATATATTATATTGTGAATGTATCTAGATAGACAAGTTGGCCCCATAGTGTAATTGGGCAAACAGGTTAGTATAAATAGAGATTGGGAGATCTCTATTTTGATCATTCAGAAAGTCACACTTCTCTCACTCAGAAAATGGCGCACTAGTGAGGAGAAGGATCATCTGCTACTAGGAGACTATCTTAGTGTATTTTGGTTGTACTTTGGTTGAGCCATTGCTCTCTCTATCTCTGAGGAAGTTGTGGGGTTTTTCACCTTAGGGTTTTCCCCACGGAAACTCTGTGTCTCTTGTCTCTCATGCTTTTGATTCTTGTGATGCTTGTCATGCTTATTGTGATTGTTATGCATTGATATACTGTATATGTTATTCTCTCAGTGAAAATCCTAGAGTATTGTGAATTAATGCTCAAAATAGAACATTTGAGAGGTTGTCGCAGGTTGCACTCATGCAACATGCGACGTCGCAGCTTGCTTCACTGCAGAGTGCGACAAAGTCAGTTAATGGGAAAAAATAGCTTCTTCGAGGTTCTTCTCGAAACTTGTTGACTTGGGGGTCTTATCCCTAACCTCTAGGAGAGTTGGTACTCGATTCCTAATACCTTGGGAGGACCCCCTATCTCTCTCCTACCATATCTCAACCTATCATATCCATACCCTATCCACTTAGTCCTATATAAGAGAAGCTCTACCCCTCTCCAAAAGGAGGAAGTCTATGGTGTCTACATGCTGGTGAAATCACTCTTGAGAGACCTCTACTCATCCTTGAGAGACTCAAGATTCCTTAGGAGGAAATGGCAAATGGATTTGTTGGAGAAGGGCTGCAGCGTTAAGCCTTGGTTGTAGTTCTATATCTCTGCTATGTACTTCCCTATTTTTACAGTAATACAAATGTTTTCCACCAATATTGTTCATGTGTGTAATGATATTGAGTAGTTTACCAGCTTAACTGTTCACTTAGATCTCTTATTGTATAGATGCCCTTTACTTGTTTCTCTTGTTTCTTGTCTTGGTAGGTCTTGCAACTTGGATCTGACGACCGTGAGACACGGAGCAACATTTAGGAGCAAGGATAGCAAAGTGAAAGGTAAGACATCTACTACTCGATCCTTAAGTAGATCTAGGAAATGCATTCGTAGCCTGTTCTAATTGTTCTAGCCTCGCATTGAGCTAGGGAGATCCTGCTTGCATCTGCTCGAGTGGATTGTCCGATAAACAATAACCCTTTAAAATAACGCTTAAGCCATATATAAGGCAAACAATCTATGTAATATTTCATCATTAAAAATATAAATTATTCATTTGTTCAAATTTATGTGTAATATTATCAGTCTCGTCTTGAAGCACGGTTCAGTAGTAGCAAGTCCCGAGGTACCACTTGGTTAAAGAAAGGAACCCGCTGCTGTGTGTTAGACTGGCTGATGAAGGAGAAATTCCAATGAGAATTTTTGGGTGTTAAATTAGAGAGCTGTAACTTAAGGTAGAAAAAACAATTTCCTATGTTGGCTTGAAGATTTCCCCCCTCATGGTTCCATAGAATCAACTCGAAGGTGGTATCCCTGTTGAGAGGTTAACGAGCAAAGCGACTTACAATTGGGTGGAGCATGCCTCACTCACAGCCATTTCCAAGAGCAACAATTTAGGTAAGTATAATCTCTATATTGAATTTGTCTCTATATTGATTGAATGAATTTTGAGTTTGAATTACTAGTAAAATGGAATGACTAGCTTTATTTCTTATTGAATCCTAAAAGATGCTCGGTTCTTAGTGCATATGAAATTGTGGAACCTAAATTTCAGTGTAATAACCCATAAAATAATCCTATAATGAATGTTGGGCCAGTGTTGGGTATTTTCCTTGTTCAATCACATTAATACTAGGCATATTGAACCCAAGAATTCACGAGTTAGTATCTATATCTCATTAATTGTAGTGTTGGGTGTTTCCTTATCGAAATTGATTATGTATTGCCCATTTTCCCATCTCATAAAGTATTTTTGGTATTGCAACTCATGTGTTATGATAGGGAGTCAAAATGGGGTTTGTGGACACTAATTTTGTGCTTCCAATGCTTGTTTACCTACTGAGAATTCATGATTCCTTGTTGGACAAGAAAGGAGACACAAAATGGGAGCCATTTCATCCTGGTACGGAGGAGTTTTAATTCCTCATGCAGTGATGTGTGTACTGGGTTTTTTTCTCCATTATAGTGAGTCGTTTGACCGTGTTTTATCTCTGAAATTCAATTTTGTGGTTAGTTGTCCCGTGGGTTGAGAAAGAGAGTTGAAATTGGAAATTAGAGAATTGTTTTTATGTTTATCTTGTTGGGATAACTATTGAAACCCAATATATGTTTTCCCTAACTATTATACTCTTGGTTGGAAGCTGTTTTTGCAAGCCCATCAATGGAATTTTCGCCCAGATTGCATTTTCTAGCTCCCACCTGGTATAAATCCGCCCCATATTTGTTTTCCTTCACCTAGTTAGAAATATGCCCCATATTGTTTTCCTTCACCTAGTTGTTATGAATCTATCTCGAAACCATTTTCTATTCACCCCGTGGTATTCTATCCATCCCAACACTCATTACCCTTGTTGGGTTGTGGTAAATTCGCCCATAAATCGAGTTGACTTGCACAGGATTTCTTATTAGAATACTAGAGTTGGGTGTCAAGGATTTTTTGTTAAGAGATCATAATTTTAAGAATTTGTTCTTAAAATATCTTAAAGGGGCGTTAAGGATTTGTTAGTAAAATCCAATATTGAGTGCTAAAGATTTGGTATTAAAACACTAGAATTGGGTATTGAGAGATTGATATTAAAGTATGAGATTTGGGTGCTATGGATTTGGTATTGAGGTTTCAATCTTTCTTGTCAAGGATATACGGTTAAATTTTTAGATATGGCTATTAAAGAGCCTTTTTTTAAAATGGTTGTGAAAAGTATTGTTGATAAAATTTGGAATTGTCCGATGGGCACTTTCTTAGTTTTCAATGCACACTAGTACATGGACTGTTTATGTTTCTTGAAGGCAAGACAAGCAGGTATTTTCCAACTTCTTTTGCTTGAAAAATATATTTCAATGGAAATCATCATACTCTTATATTTGAAAACCCGTGCTCACTTGACTAGGCACATCTTTGTGGCCAGTGCATGCCTCCCATTTGACGAATAAGCATGGAGTTAAGTTTGAGCCTTCAGCTTCATTAGATAAAAAATCAATGTGTCAAAATTATATGTATGCAAAGAAATAAGTCAGCCAAGATTTCGAGGTTGTGCCCACGATGAGTATTCAATACCTTGAAAATTTGTAACAAGGATAATTTCTAGGTGCACAGAAGAGTCCAATTCAAGGTGATCTGAAACTTTCTTTGGACATTGTATTGCTGTAAGAAATTTGTTGTGTGTAAAGATAAATAAGATAGATGCATTGTATTCTTTTAAGGATGTATTATGTCCATTGGTTTAATGAAGCATAGTTATCTTTAGAGTTTGATCGAATTAAATTAATTGAAGTAAGAGCTTGCATCATCATGCTTTGCATGAATTTAAGGAGTTGCATTTATATGATAATGCGGTTGTATGTATGTGAAATTGTCTCAATGTTGACCTGGTCCTTTCTTTTAATGCTCATGATTGGTATTTATGAAGGGTTTGTGAGTGACTCTTTTCATGAGGGACGTGTTAAGGAATAGGTCTTAGAACCTGTGTGATCCTCCCCAACCAGATCCCATCAAGAGGGTCAACTCCTTTGCTCTTTCCCTAGATGCTAGGAGAATCCAATGGCATGTTGAGGCCTAGATCACCTCAAACACTAGATCAATGACACCAAAAAATTCTTCTCGACCCTAAGTAGCTTCAACAAAAAATCGATGCTTAGTTTTGTGATGTATTCCTAAGGCAATTTATCACTATGGTTATACTAGTAAAACTTGGTTTTGTTCAATCAAGTTACTCCAAGTGTTAGCACAGTATAATTTTTGGCAAAAATTGCAACTATGGATAAAGATTTGATTTGTTGCAAAACGAAAAGAGATCAGCCTGAAGGCTTAGCTCAAGCTCTGCGCACCTGCAACCACATGAGACCACAGGTTAGCAATGACCTGCTACCTAGCATTCAAGCATGTTCCCAACATCCATCATCTTGCCAAACGGATCAACGATTACAAGTGATTTCGCAAAGGTAAAACGCTCGGCCTTAATGATTTTGATATGGGCGCAATGGTGTTAACTTCCGGACAAAATCAACCATCGGATCTGGAGAAGAAAGCAATCTATGGTCACCAAACACTTCGCAATGTCAAAAGTTTTAAACCAAGATAGTGATAACAGAATTGAAGAAGAATTAGAGTTTGAAGAAGGATATGAACAAAAAGAATTTGCGTTGCATTGCAATTATTTTCATGGTGAACAGAAAAATGATCAGCCCAGTGATGTACAAGAAGAGGGTTATACTAATTTGCTTTATGGAGATTGTAATCAACATGTTGAAAATTCTGTTATGGATGGTTTTAAAAAGGATTTTAGTCTACCTATATATGATGAATACGAGGATGACTACTTGGATATTGTGCCTAAAAAATCAGCTGAGACCTTTGCAAGTTTTGGGTCAGTTAGTGAAGGAAATTTGATTGAAATTCATGATCAAAATGTTGAAAACATAGTAAATAATAAGCAGGCTGAAAGCAATTGTTTGGGGAATGGGCTAAACTCTAGACCGAATGCACCTTTACCGGCGATTTTCACCGGAATCCGGCGAATGGGAAATTGCTGAAACTGCAATTTGGGTTGTTTGAATTGCAATTTTGGTTGCAGGAATGGCTTCAGCGACCTCGATTACCCCTGGGGCACCCCGATTATGCAATTCTAGCAACCCAAAACTGTCATTTAAACAATTTCAGCCGGATTTTCGCCGGAAAAAATCGTCGGATTCTTGGTGCATTCGGTCTAGAGTTTAGCTCACTCTATTGTTTGCCATTGTGTTTTTCCTCAGTCGAATGGCTGAAACAAATAATTAAAATTTCTAACCAAAAACATAAATTTGAGGTAATGGAGAATTTCATGAACCTTCTAGAAGTGGATGAAAAGAAGGGGGAGCAATCATACAATCAATCTCAGTATGTGGAAAAACCAGTTGGAGGTCTTGGAGCAGAACAATTCGGATTTCAGCCAGTTATAGAGAAAGGTCCAATTGCAGCTCATACAAATCAGGAAGAAGACCAAGATATTCCGTCAAATTTTCTTTCACGTCATTCAGTTCTAGAATCTTTGTGTCAAGAGGAAGTTATTCTCTTTGATTGTTACATCTGAATCAAGAACAATTAAACATGGAACTTGTTCTTTTCTTTCTACTTACTAGCATGAAATACTTCTTGTTCTTCAAGACTCGTTCACCAATTTGTTGCAATCACCAGCAAAAGAAGTTTATGTTGTTTTTGCAAATTATGGATTATGGTTTTGTCATGAGTTGCCATCTCTTGCATTCCTATGTCTACTAAGAGAAGGTTTGAGTATAACCCGAGGGATTAACCATTTGTTGGGTTGGCTTCATTGGCATTTCTATATTTCTTGATTGAGCAGATATTTTGACAGATTAGAGTGGGTATGTAGATTGAATAGATCCCACAGACAAGCATCTTTTTGAGCATGTACAGTTCAGTTTCGTTTTGATTTCAAGCATTTCAGTTTTCAGTTTCAAGTTTCGGTTCAGATTTGTAGCGTGTGGTTCAGCCTAAGTTTTCAGTTGGCATTCAGTTTCAGATGAAGAGTTACAGGTTATAGTTTTGTGATGGGATCAGCCCATGGATCAGGTACTTGGTCTACGAGGTTCTTTGCTACCTTGCAACGAAGATAGCATCCCCGAAGGCTTAGCTCAAGTTCCACGCACCTGCAACCACATGAGACCACAGGTTAGGAAAAACCTGCAACCCAACATTCAAGCGTGTGCCCAGCATCCATCATCTTGCCAAATGGATCAACGGTTGCAGGTCATTTCGCAAAGGTAAAACGCTTGGTCTTAACGATTTTGATATGGATGCAATGGTGTTAACTTCCGAACAAAATCAACCGTCAGATATGGAGAAAGCAATCTACGGTCACCAAACACTTCGCAATGTCAACAGGCACGAATTAACAAACTTCCAAAACATCGAAATCGGGGTAGGCTCCACCTATTCCAATGACTAAGATCCAGGCGAGAAGTAAACCAACGGTGGATATTCATTTCGCTGATATAACAAGCATGGGTAAATAAACCTTTCTAATTTGCGAAACGTAGCAGAAGTTGCATTATTCAATGGTCCAGATCAAAGCTATGATCGAGATCAGTGGTTGAGATTTGTTTCGCAGATTGAAGGCACAAGAAAACACATCATTTCCAAAGGTATAAATCCAAGCGCTCAGATTTGGTTTATTATTCAGGTTAAAAATGATGAAATGAAGTTGAAATGGAACGCATCAAAAGCCTGTTTCACATGTCACAGTTGATTTAAAGCCAACATACCTACAGCCTGCATATTTACATGACACATGTCAAAGGGATCTTGTGATAAAGAAGTAACTCAATTTTAGCCACGATTTGATATTCAAAGATACCAAATACTGATGGCAGTGATAGCTGGAGGCAGAGAAGTTACGAGATATTAAGAGCATCCCTGCATTTTGGTGAGTTAATGGCAATCAAGTTTTGAATACAGAAGATCGATTCCATCAGCTCCAACAACTTCGAACACCTATTAGCACTTGTTATTTCTGTTGTAACCAATTCTAAAAGTCAGTAAACCTATCTGTATAGGCGTCATCACGTTTGTAACAACTTTCTGTTAGGGTGACTCGAGCCTAAGGTCTGAAGATATTTGCTCCTGTATATTCACATGTAATAGAGAGGAAAAAGGGTTAGAACCCATGAGAACCGAGTCTTGCCATTTGAGATCTATCATTAATAAAAATCACAGCGTTGAAGCTGGTTTTCTGCAGAGACTCATGTGTTGTTTATGTTGCAGTCTGTTTTCCTTCTCTTCTGTGAATGTGTATCCTGTTTATTATTTCCATGATGTTTTCCCTTCATGTCTGAAATAAGTGTTTAATAGTACAGAATTCAGGCTTATATTATCTGTCTATTGTTTAAGATATTCATCAAGTATTTCCGCTAAAGTTAACATTGAATTCATCCTTGTCAGATGCTCATGTTAATGGATTGTTCTTTATTTCTTCTTTCCCACCAGACCAAAGCATTTTGACTATGACTGAATGGCTACCTTGCCTATGTTATAAATTTCCATGTAGCAGCACTGTAATTTGACATAGTTGCTTATTTTGACTCGATTGCCCAATGAATGTTTACCTTGTTTCAACCAAACAATAATCTGATCTCAATTTTTATTCATATATCTGGCCTTGTTAAACAATCAGCAAGAGATCCCTCTCTGGAAAGAAAGAAGCCAGCTCTCTTTCCTAAAGTTTGGTTTTGTGGTTACCTCGAAATGGCCTTCTCACAACCTAAGATACATTTTGAGTGCTAACACCAGGTTTTCCCTTTTAAATCTATATGGTACCCTAGAACCAAAATAAAGGGTCCAATGGTGCTTAGTGCTCCTATGTATCTTCAACTTGTCCTCCTAATATAGTGAGAATTCATTTTTTATTACCAAAAATATATACACAATAACATGAGAAAAGGGATGATAAAAGAGGGGAATTGTATGATAGACAAAACCACAATGATGTTAGGATATCTCAATACTCGATCCTTATCCTACCTAGCATTATTTATTTTTCCTAATTGTTAATGATGTCATTTGCCCCCTAGTGATCTACAGATGTCATCTAAGATCCATCTACCACCTTCTCATCCCTTCATGCATCATTTTAGGACCACTTCAGTCAGTTCATGTGCTGAATCAACCTGTCATGTTACAAAGATACAATTACGACAGAGTGAAGCTTATGAATCTGATTGTCTTAGCCCTATTGAGTTGCATGATAGATCAATTATACATGATATTCAAGTTTTATCTGAAACTTATCATGAACACTCAATTCCTATACTCGACATGGATGACAGGAGAGAGAAAAATATTGATTCTTTTTCATTTAAAAATGATCTTGAGCATGATGAAATAGAATAGGGCATAGCGGTTTGTGTTTATTAGGATAATTTTCTATGTTTGTTGGAATCATTGGGAAAGGTAGATCTTGAAAATACATTTCTTAAGTTTACAGGATCATAATTGTTTGATGTTCAAAGGGATACTCCTATTTTTCAAAGGTTGATTGTTACATCTGAATCAAGAACAATTTAACATGGAACTTGTTCTTTTCTTTCTACTTACTAGCATGAAATGCTTCCTATTCTTCAAGACTCTTTCACCAGTTTGTTGCAATCACCGACAAAAGAAGTTTATGTTGTTTTTGCAAATTATGGATTCTGGGTTTGTCATGAGTTGTCATCTCTTGCATTCCTATGTCTGCTAAGTGAAGGTTTGAGTATAACCCGAGGGATTAACCATTTGTTGGGTTGGCTTCATTGGCATTTCTATATTACTTGATTGAGCAGATATTTTGACAGATTAGAGTGGGTATGTAAATTGAATAAAGCCCACAACCAAGCATATTTTTCAACATGTATAGTTCAGTTTCATTTTGATTTCAAACATTTCAGTTTTCAGTTTCAAGTTTCGATTCAGATTTGTAGCATGTCGTTCAACCTAAGTTTTCAGTTGGCATTGAGTTTCAGATGAAGAGTTACAGGTTCCAGTTTTGTGATGGGATCAGCCCATGGATCAGGCACTTGGACTACGAGGTTCTTTCCTACCTCGCAGGAAGGATAGCATCCCCAGTTGGAGTCAATTGTTAGCACAAAATAATTTTTGGCGAAACTTGCAACTATGGATAAAGATTTGATTTGTTGCAAAAGGAAAAGAGATCAGCCCAAAGGCTTAGCTCAAGCTCCACGCACCTGCAACCACATGAGACCACAGGTTAGCAAAGACCTGCAACCCAACATTCAAGCGTGTGCCCAACATCCATCATCTTGCCAAATGGATCAACGGTTGCAAGTGATTTCGAAAAGGTAAAAGCTCAGTCTTAATGAGTTTGATATGGGCGCAATGGTGTTAACTTCTAGACAAAATCAACCGTTAGATCTGGAGGAAAAGGAAATCTATGGTCACCTAACACTTCGCAATGTCAACAGGCGGGGATTAACAAACTTCCAAAACAACGAAATCGGGGTAGGCTCCACCTATTCCAATGACTAAGATCCAAGCGAGAAGTAAACCAATGGTGGATATTCATTTCACTGATATAACAAGCACGTGTAGATAAACCTTTCTAATTTGCGAAACGTAGCAGAAGCTGCGTTATTCAACGGTCCATATCAAAGCTATGATCGAGATCAATGGTTGAGATTTGTTTCACACATTGAAGGCGCAAGAAAAAACATCATTTCCAAAGGTATAAATCCAAGCGCTCAGATTTGGTTTATTATTCAGGTTAAAAATGATGAAATGAAGTTGAAATGGAATGCATCGAAAGTCTGTTTCATATGTCACAGTCGAGTTAAAGCCAGCATACCTGCAGCCTTCATATTTACACGACGCATGTCAAAGGGATCTTGTGATGAAGAAACTCAATTTTAGCCACAATTTGATATTCAAAGATACCAAATACCGATGGCAGTGATAGCTAGAGGCAGAGAGGTTACAAGATATTAAGAGCATCCCTGCATTTTGGGGAGTTAATGGCAATCAGGTTTTGAATACAGAAGATCGATTCCATCAGCTCCAACAACTTCGAACACTTGTCAGCACTTGTTATTTCTGTTGTAACCAATTCTTAAAGTCAGTAAACCTATCTGTATATGCGTCATCACGTTTGTAACAACTTTCTGTTAGGGTGACTCGAGCCTGAGGGCTGAAGATATCTGCTCCTATATATTCACCTGTAATAGAGAGGGAAAAGGGTTGGAACCCATGAGAACTGAGTCTTGTATCTGAGATCTATAATTAATAAAAATCACAGTGTTGAGGCTGGTGTTTTGCAGAGATTCTTGTGTTGTTTTTGTTGAAGTCTGTTTTCTTTTTCTTATGTGAATGTGTATCCTATTTATTACTTACATGATGTTTTCCCTTCATGTCTGAAATAAGTGTTTAATAGTACATAATTCATGCTTATATGCTATGCCTATTGTTTCAGATATTCACCAAGTATTTCCTCTAAAGTTAACATTGAATTCATCCTTGTCAGATGCTCATGTTAATGGATTGTTCTTTATTTCTTCTTTCCCACCAGACCAAAGCATTTTGACTGTGACTAAATGGCTACCTTTCCTCTATTATAAATTTTCATGCAGCAACACTGTAATTTGATATAGTTGTTTATTTTGACTCCATTGCCCAATGAATGCTTACCTTGTTTCAACCAAACAATAATCTGATCTCAATTTTTATTCATATATCTGGCCTTGTTAAACAATCAACGAGAGATCCCTCTCTGGAAAGAAAAAAACCAACTCTCTTTCCTAAAGTTTGGTTTTGTGGTTACCTCGAAATGACCTTCTCACAACCTGAGGTACATTTTGAGTGCTAACACCAAGTTTTCCCTTTTAAATCTATATGGTACCCTAGAACCAAAATAAAGGGTCCAATGGTGCTTAGTGCTCCTATGTATCTTCAACTTGTCCTCCTAATATAATGAGAATGCATTTTTTATTACCAAAAATATATACACAATAACATGAGAAAATGGATGATAAAAGAGAGGAATTGTATGATAGACAAAACCACAATGATGTTACGATATTTCAATACTCCATCCTTATCCTACCTAGCATTATTTATTTTTCCTAGTGGTGTGCAGATGTCATTTGCCCCCTAGTGGTGTGCAAATGTCATCCAGGATCCATCTACTACCTTCTGATCCCTTCATGCATCATTTTAGGACCACGTTAGTCAGTTTCCTATTTTATAGGAACCTACTGAGTGTTCCAATGCAGTCCACCCGAGTTATCTAACTCTTGTTGGAGAGGGGGGTAGAGTTCTGGATGCCACTGATTGTGGCCTCATGACAGACTCACTATTGCGCCCTCCTTAGTTAGTTAACTGATTGTGACTTTAAATAGCTGAGTTTAGGCTTAGTTCAGTTGACTTTGAGTCTTCCGGAGCACTCCAGTGGTGATAATCCCTATGCAAGACCAATTGAGGTTCGAATTCTCCTGCATGATTCGAACTCTCTCTATTGTAACATCATTGTTTATTATACTGATTATTGGAACATGTGATATTATTCTGCTCCTATCGGAGTTCTGTTGCATTATTATTCTTCTGCTCTTTTTTACTGCAGTTTTCACTCTTCTTCAAATTTTATGCTCATTCTTTCTTTGTGAGGTATCCTCAACTCTTTAGATTTGTTGTGACATAGAATTTCACATGGTATCAGAGTCATTGAGCCAATAGGTTGAGCATTTGCTTTCGGTAGTGCACCAGAAGCCTTTGGATTTCCACATCAAATATTGGTGCCATTGCATTGAATTCATTGGAGAAATCCAATGAGGTCTAGCCAGGTGTGAAGGATCCGAATAAAAGTGCCTATTGTCCTAAAGCAATGCTCAGTAGTAGTCTACCTCCATTATTGGGAGTTTTTTGCAGGTTATTCAAGTTTTTTAGTACAGCAGCAGTTAGCAGCTTTCTGCAGTTGCAACAGTTTTTCTGCAATAGCAGTAGTTTCACCTTGTATTCGCTCCAGCAGTTGTAATGGACAATTCGATCTCTCCTCTCTCTCCCAGGATCCTGACACCCTTCAATTATCTTGATTGGAGGACTGATATGCAGATGGTATTGCACAACAAATCACTGTACATGGTGACAATGGGGAAAGATCCTGAACCACATTCAGCTATGGAGAAAACCAAGTATCTAAATAGACTGGATGAAGCATTTGGTTTCATGTGTGATCATATTTCCAGAGATCTACTCTTCCACATCGAAGGATTGAAGACTCTAAGAGAGTTATGGTTGAAGTTAGAGATCCTTTTCGGCAAACAAGATGAGCTGAGAGGCCATATTCTAGAAAATGAGTTGATTGCTCTACAACCGAGCAGTTTCGAGACCATTCAACAATTATTTTCAAAATTCAAATGTCTGGTTATGCAATGCAAACAGTGTGGCATTGAGAATAAGGATGAGCAACTGGTACTATCCATTCTGAGTAAGCTAGGTCCTGAGTTCTCCATCTTTGTATCTACCTTCCATTTTTGGGCGAATGTCAAGCCATCGTTGGAAGATGCCCTCCTTAGATGTTTTCATTGAATCTCTCATCCAAGAACAAGATAAGATGATCCAGATGGGTGCCTTGAAGGCCTCCAAAGATCAAGCTCTTATGGCTAGAGAACCAAAAAGTGCAAATGGGAAGCACAAAGGCAAAGGATAAGAGGCAATCTTAACCCAAGCAGAATGCCAAGTCAAGTCCATCAGAAGGAGCCTCCAGGTCTAAGGACAAACATAAGGGTTTTGAGAAATCCAAGTGTTCCTATTGCAAGAAAGGAAACCACCCAGAGAGATTTTGCATGCAGAAGAAGATAGATCAGATGACCAAGCTTCTTGAACAACACAACATTGCCCTCCCAAAAGGTGCAAGAGAGACTAATTCTGGAAGTGAGTCTGATGGTCATGAGTGTTGCCATGCACTGATGGATGGATTTTCAAAATCACAAGCCCTCCCCATAGATTCAGGAGCCTCCAACCACATGGTTGCCTCCAGAGAATCATCTTCTTCTCTAGATCTCAAAGATGGTCTGATTATTCACATGGGAGACAACTCTCAGATCTCTGTTGAAGGTAAGGGCACAATACATATGGAGCATGGCAAGTTCAAGAATGTTTTATTTGTGCCTTCTTTGTCGACAAATTTGTTGTTTGTATATCAGATGACTCACTCAGGTTCACCGAAGAAAGTGGTCTTTGGTCCTGACACAGTTGAGATTGCAAAGATCTCCACTAGAAAGATTATAGCAAAAGGGTTTGCAAACAATGCCTCCAAGGCATATGAATTCTCACATGTTTTGCCATACTCTCTACCTACCCCATCGGAATCTGATTAAGATCAGAGTGATGCCTTTTCTAATGAAGATGAGGATCAAGATCTTGATGTTGAGAATAAAGTTCAAGGAGATTCAGATTTAGATCCAGATCCAACACATGCTCCCAATCCATGGCCAAGGCCAATATGGGTTCACAAAGTCCTTGTAACTACTGGGAACACAGTTGGGGATCCATCTGACCATAGAACCACCAGATCTCAGTATCATGCAAAATTTGCACTATGTCATGCAAATCCACTTCTCTCAGAAAGGTGCTGCATGATGGTGGGGTTTGCTTAGAGAGACTTGTCATGGGGGATCTACAACTAAGCAACAATCTCGGTTGTCTGACAAAAGATACTCAAAGGTTCACGATTTGGACCACAATGAGCCATTCGCTCCAGTAGCAAGAAGGGTTCCTAAAAGACTTATTTTGGCAAATACAACTTCTACACAGTGGGAGGCACATTAGAGGACCAAATCTAGATGTAGCACCTGCATTGCTATCCTACAAAGGAGCAGCTTGCCAATATTTTTGCAAAGGCTTTCACTAAGGAAATTTTTTTCGTTCTCTGCTTAGCATGAAGGTTCTTTGAGTTCCCTACTTTTGTTCTTTTTGAGGGGGGGTATTTTTCCCATGAGGTTTTTCCCCATTTCCTTGGTTCATGGACAGTTCTTTATTTTTTATCATTTATTTGATTGTATGGGTGACCTTTGGTCTTTGTAACCAAGACCCAGGATGCAAAGTATGGATTAAGGGGGGGTGTTAGGATATTTCAATACTCCATCCTTGTCCTACCTAGCATTATTTATTTTTCCTAGTTGTTGATGATGTCATTTTCCCCCTAGTTGTGTGCAAATGTCATCCAGGATCCATCTACCACCTTCTGAGCCCTGCATGCATCATTTTAGGACAACTTCAGTCAATTCCCTGTTTTATAGGAACCTACTGAGTGTTCCAGTGCAGTCCACCTGAGTTATCTGACTCTTGTAGGGTGTTAGAGCTCTGAATGCCACTGATTGTGACCTCATGCATCGTTTTCTGACTAGCATGCATGACAGACTCACTATTGCGCCCTCAGTCGGTTAACTGATTGTGACTTCAATCAGCTGAGTTTAGGTTCAATGCAGTTGACTTCAAGTCTTCCAGAGCACTCTAGTGGTGATAATCCCTATGCTAGACCAACTGAGGTTCGAATTCTCCTGCATCATTCGAATTCTCTCCATTGTAACATCAATGTTTATTATACTAATTATTGGAACATGTGATATTATTCTGCTCCTATCTGAGTTCTACTGCATTATTATTCTTCTGCTCTTTTTTACTGCAGTTTTCACTCTTATTCAAATTTTCTGCTCATTCTTTCTTTGTGAGGTATCCTCAGCTCTTTAGATCTGCTGTGACATAGAATTTTACAAATGGTGGCATGCCAATCACTACCAACCTCCCTGGAGAACATTAACAAGGTCAATAATGGTTCCTTTTTTTCCATAACTTTGAGATGGGAACAAAGGTAAAGTTCCCACAAGAGATTTTGGAATGAAAATGATATAAACTAGTGCCAAAATCCCTATTTTTAGTCATCTACTAAATCCATCATCCAAGTTCTACATTCTCTGCTTTTCACACCTTTTGGCTTTCACATTCAAAAACTTGTGCCAAAATCCCTCTTTTGAGTCATCTACTACATCCGTCATCCAACACTCTCCTTGCTTTACAATTTTTGGCGATAGTATTCAGTCTTTTTTGTTTTTTACTTCTGCCTGATGCAAATAGGACTTCAAAATGCAAGATATTGCACTTGTCATGAAGTATAAATGGAAGCACAAAATCAAGTCATCGCCATGGTAGTTGTATATCCAAGTGAGGCTTCCAAATGTACATGGGGTGAGGTGGGGTGAGGCTTCAAAAAATAGATGGAGTATATATGATTTTGTTGTATTTATCCAAGTGAGGCTTCCAATGTACATGGGGTGAGGTAGAGTGAGGATTCCAAATATAGATGGAGTAAATATGATTTTGTTGTATTTATTCATTTATATTGTTTATCTCATGATATCTATTGTTTCATTCTAGTTCTAATCTTTTCCCATCTACTTTAATACTAACATAGAATGTTATGCTACCTTAATCAACTATACCAAATTAATGCCATTTAATAATTATAGTAAAAAACTATGATAGAATGACAATCCGAGTACAAGTCAGAAATTTGTGTGCGGGTCGTCAGCAAGCTTGTTGAAATGTTGTTGGAACATATTTAATCCTTTGTCTATTGCATTGGAGACAAGATTAATTGTTTTTTCATGGTTATCTTTCCTTCATGGAAATATCAAAAAACACTTTCAAATTTTACTTAAGCAACAAGCATCCACCACCTATTAAGAGGTGGGATGCCATTTATGCTGTAGGATGCATGACCAATCGAACCAACTTAATAGCCATAACAGCTCAATAGGCCGCTGCAGCAGCATGCTGACCCCTCTGAGAAAAAAGGCACACAAGGAACCAAACCTCGGTAAGCACTCTAACAACACCCTGCTTTAATAGACCCAGCTTGCCTCTGATCACCCTCATCTTTCACTCGTATAGTGTGTATAAAGTAAGTTTGAAATTTTGTTTTGCATTCATTGGACATAGTTGAAAACCTTCAACACAAAACATATGAACACCCACAATATGCCAGCTAATGGTTGCACTACTGAAATTAGTAGAATTTGCCGGATATGAATAGAGAATTAATGGTAATATGGCAGCTTTTTAAGTTACCTTGAAAGATATAGAAAGAAAATTGTTCAGTTTACTAGGGTTTGCAGGTGGCAATAGAAATTAAATATGGTTTCCACCAGCCTTGAAAGTTCTAGTATTTTCCCCAAATAAATTCAACCACCTGCATAGTTCCAGTGAGTATCTAATAATTTGTAGCTTATTAAGCCTTTTTGTGAATGTTGAAATCTTTCCAAACATTGGCTCTACCGAAAGACTCTCCAACACATCCATAAATCCTAGAGAGGATAAGCTGAACCTGCAAAGTGCAAGCTTCAATGATAAATATAAATACTGTCAGAGATGAGAATGATTTCAAACGGTTGAATATTGATTCAAAGACAATCAAATTTCACAGTTAACAAATACACTTTTATATCCATTTGACAAGATGAAAACAAATATATTTCTGAATAGCTATTAGTTTTTCATGCCAATAACATGGATGCACTAAAATGCACAAGAGGTAGTGCTTGTCATACAAGATAGGTTAAAAATGACAGAATCTGTCACAACATAATGCCACAGTACTTTGAATGATTTAACATCTATATTTGCAAAGGAAAAAATAATGAAGATCAACAAAAAAATGATACAATTAATGAATCAGCCTGATCACGATGAAACATCGTATTCAATTTAATCACTAGATGTGACTGCAAATGCAACCTGTAAATCATTTGAAGTCCCACAGATATACATCTTATGAGTTTGAGAACCTGCACGTGTGCTTTCTCGACTACCACTTCCATAAAGTCTATGACCTATGTTATCATAGAGTGAAAAAACAACTTCCCTCGATAAAGGCTCATGCCCATTCAAGAAATTTCCCATACTCAAAACTTTCCTCCATGATTGACTGGGTGAAGGTGGAGAGAAAAGAGCTGCCACGGCATCTCTTTCATACGTCCTTACAGACTGCTTGATACGGAACTCCTATAAACAAATAAATCATTCACAAAGGATTACTTCACAAGTTATTTATAACATAAATCAAATTCTACAAATAAGAGTTTAAGCACACAAGGAAAGATGGCATGTAAGTATGTTGCTCCTGTGGTTACCTCATCAAGATTATTCACTTGAGTGATGCATTTCCTTTGCATTGAATGCTTAAGATGCTCATTGAAGATAACTGTTGCAAGGCGATGGGCATGACAAAGCTTTTGGTGAAGTGATGATGCAAAAATTACCAATCTTTCTATTTCTTCGAAAAGAGAACATAGCCGTTGCATGTCACGATGGAAATCTTCCAATTCTTCACATAATTGTTGCCCTATTACAAGAGTAAAATGACAAAATGAGACAGCTTGGACCTGAAAAACTAGGAAAATTAGAAAAACTGACAACCTGAAAAAACTCAAAAAAAAATTAGAAAAATCGAGAGAAATCATAGATATTTGCAACACTGATCATGGCAACTACAAAGAAACCAGCCCTCGGGCCTCAACTGCCAAAATACATTACTCATGTGCCTACTGGATTAGGCTATTAACACAACCACAACAACTACAATGTATTGTTCACGCATACAGAGTCAAAAGAATATGGCAAGATGAATATTTATGTAATCAGACAATATCAAAATGAATTCACAGAATTGTCATCCACATTGGTACTTGAATATGAGCAGAATATCAACTCAAAATTCTTCTTAAATGAAGAATGATATGTATAATGGTGATATGAAGTTGGGCACAGGTGGGCAATGCTATGTAGCAGAGGGGGAATCAATTTGGTGCAGAGCAGTCAGGGACAACAATTAAAAGTACATGAGCCACTATAGTGTAACACCATTTGACCCTTCATGGTCATATCCCATATACAAGGTGATCCCCATGTGTCAATATGTCCAACATGTGTCACAACACTAGCATCAACTCGAAAAGACCCCAAGCATCTTTGGAACAATATCAATAGTGGTGATCTGTGTTGATTTTTGAGAAGCATCGAGAGCCATTCTCTGGGAGAATGGAGGCACCTGGTTACTGACCAGGAATATCATGCAGTCTGGGACTGAGGCACTTGGTTAGTTACCAAGTTGTTGACAGTGGTCAACTTGATTCAGCCTGGGGCTGAGGCACCTTGTCAGTTACCACGAACATGATGCAGTCTAGGACTGAGGCACTTGGTCAATTACCAAGATGTTGACATTGGTCAACTTTATTCAGCCTGGGGCTGAGGCACCTGGTCAGTTACCAGGTCATTACTAGAAGCCCTAAACCGGGTCTAGGCAAGTGATGTACTCCTCTCCTTGGTCACTGGGCTATGGGACCTCCTTAAGCAACTGGCCACCCCTTGTTGGAGTAACTAGCCTGGGACCTTGGTGTTAGTGGGAAGAACAAGACAACCAAAGAATATCTTCCTTATATATGATGATGTACTTGAATTGGCACGTGTGGACCATGGAGACCAAGAGAAGAGGCTAAGAACTTGTCAAAGGGTAACTTACCCAAGGAAGGTGGGTTAAAATCCCATAGTGAACTTAAAAAGACCCCAACTAATGTACCAAAGTGTTAAAAGCCCACAATGGAATTAAAAAACCCCAACCAATGAATTTTATATTATTATTTTGGACTCCTTGACTTATGGAAGTCACCTAATGATGAGTTATAAAAGAGGAACCCTCTCAAGTGAATTATCATCACAAGAATTCATTCCTCATCTTTGTCCAAGGAATTCGTTGGGGTATTTTTGCAGCAGTTGTTCATCTTCTTCATTTCAACATTTTTCTCTAATGGGTTTGAACTTTGGATCATCTACAGGGCTGTTCTTTTTCTCTTGTGACTGCCAAGGTCTGTCTCAAGCCCTAAAGAGGGCTACCATCTTCATCTACAGACCTGTTCTCTTTTTCTTTGAAGGCGTCGTGGATCTGTTTGAGGAATAAAGGGCTGCCGAGGTCTGATTTAGCCCTGCCAAGGGCTGCCATGGTTGAGACTCAGCCCTAACAGGGCTGTCACTCCCTTTGGAAGGCTGTCGAGGGTTGCAGTAGGGCTTCCATGGCTCAAACCCAGCCCTAGCAGGGCTGCCAAAGTATGTTGAGGCCCTAACAGGGCTACCGTGGACAATTTAAGGGCTGCCAAGTGTCTACAAGAGGCCGTCGAGGGTTACAAGAGGCAGTCGAGGGTTCAAAGAGGACAGCCAAGGGTTTAAGGAGGGCAGCCGAGGGTTCTTTGATGCTGCCAAGTGTCTTAAGGAGGCTGGTGTGGCCCTAGAAGGGCTCAGTTCAGAGACAACAGGCTGCTACAGGTTCCTTGAAGGCTACTACAGGATGCTACAGGTTCTAAGAGGGTTGCTACAAGCCCTAAGGGGCTGCTACTGGCTGACATCTTCATCTATTAGGGCTTACATCATCCTAGCATCTTCTTATGGAGGTTTTCTTTGTATATGTGCCCTAGAGGCAAGTTTATTTTTGATTTAAAAGTACACTCCAAATCTACTCATGTAAATTCAATTATCTCATATTAAGGAAGATATTCTTTGTTGGGGTTTTACTCCTGAAAAGGTTTCCCCAGGGTAAAAATCTTTGTGTTCTTGAGTATGGTTCTTGTGGATGACTGTTTTATTTACTGCAGACTTGTAATCTCAAAATTAATTGATAGATGTTTGCTAAATTTTGAAAAAGACTGTTACTACTATCAAATTATATCAATGTTCAAAAATTTACATGGTATCATAGCAGAGGACGTGAAGAGCACAGTTTTTTAGCAGGTTATTGTTGCCCACGTGATCTTGGTACAGATCTGAGAAGGTTAAGGACATTGGAGACTTGTTTTAGCACACTTTTCTAATGGCTTCAATTTCCTTCAAACCAGAAGATAGACTTGAAGGGACCTCCAACTTCAACTCTTGGAAAGCTAAGATCATGGTTACCCTAGAAGAAAATGATATTGATGACTTAGTCATCAATGTTGTAGAGGAACCTACAACAAATGCAGGTAGAGTACCATTCAAGAAGATGCAAAAGGAAAGAAGAATCATCTATGATTCAGTCAAAGACAATTCGATGCCTGTCATAACTCCGTTGAAGACTGCCAAAGAATCCTTTGATACCTTGACAAATCTGTATGAAAGAAAAACTCCCAGTCAAAAGCGGGTCCTAAAGAACAAGCTTTGTACTTTGAAGATGGAAAAGGATGAAGGTGTGGCTTCATTCTTCACAAAGATCTCTCAGGATCAACTCTTGGCCATTGGTGTTAAAGTAGATGACGATGATCTTGTTCAAATTGCAGTTGATGGTCTTCCAAGTTCATGGGAGACATTCCTATCTGTTGAAAATGGTCGTGAAGTCCAGCCAGATTTTGAAAGACTATGGCACGACTGCTTACAAGAGGAAGGAAGAATGCAAAGTAGAAATGGTGGCTCCAAGGAAGGGAATCTTGCCCTTGCTACCAGTGTTTCATGACAGATCGAAACACATTGAGATGAAGTATCACTTCATCAGAGACATGGTCCAGAGAGGTGCCGTGAGACTTTAGTACATTCGTATAGATGAGCAGATTGTCGACGTGCTGACCAAGCCTCTATCATTGATGAAGTTTGTGTACTTTCGAGATAAGCTTGGTATTGCAGAGAATGCCTCTCTCGCTAAGAGGGAGTGTTGATTTTTTAGCAACATCGAGAACCATTCTCTGGGAGAATGGAGGCACCTGATCAGTTACCAAGAATATCATGCAGTCTAGGATTGAGGCACTTGGTCAGTTACCAAGTTGTTGATAGTGGTCAACTTGATTCAGCCTGGGGCTGAGACACCTGGTTAGTTACCAGGAACATGATGAAGTCTAGGACTAAGGCACTTGGTCAATTACCAAGTTATTGACATTGGTCAACTTTATTTAGCCTGGGGCTGAGGCACTTGGTTAGTTACTAGGTCATCACTAGAAGCCCTACACCAGGTCTAGGTAAGTGATGTACTCCTCCCTGAGAGGGAGTGTTGATTTTTTAGCAACATCGAGAACCATTCTCTGGGAGAATGGAGGCACCTGGTCAGTTACCAAGAATATCATGCAGTCTAGGACTGAGGCACTTGGTCAATTACCAAGTTGTTGACAGTGGTCAACTTGATTCAGCCTGGGGCTGAGACACCTGTTCAGTTACCAAGAACATGATGAAGTCTAGGACTAAGGCACTTGGTCAGTTACCAAGTTATTGACATTGGTCAACTTTATTCAGCCTGGAGCTGAGGCACTTGGTTAGTTACTAGGTCATCACTAGAAGCCCTACACCAGGTCTAGGTAAGTGATGTACTCTTCTCCTTGGTCACTGGGCTATGGGACCTCCTCAAGGGACTGGCCACCCCTTGTTGGAGTAACTAGCCTAGGACCTTGGTGTTAGTGGGGAGAACAAGACAACTAAAGAATATCTTCCTTATATATGATGATGTACCTGAATTGGCACGTGTGGACCATGGAGACCAAGAGAAGAGGCTAAGAACTTGTCAAAGGGTAGCTTACCCAAAAAAGGTGGGTTAAAAGCCCACAGTGAACTTAAAAAGACCCCAAATGTACCAAAGTGTTAAAATCCCACAATGGAATTAAAAAACCCCAACCAATGAATTTTATATTATTATTTTGGACTCCTTAACTTATGGAAGTCACCCAATGATGAGTTTTAAAAGAGTAACCCTCTCAACTGAATTATCATCACAACAATTCATTCCTCATCTCTGTCTAAGGAATTCGTTGGGGTATTTTTTTAGCAGTTGTTCATCTTCTTCATTTAAGCATTTTTCTCTAAGGGGTTTGGATCATCTACAGGGTTGTTCTTTTTCTCTTGTGACTGCCAAGGTCTGTCTCAAGCCTTAAAGAGGGCTGACATCTTCATCTACAAACCTGTTCTCTTTTTCTTTGAAGGTACCCGTTATCACATGATACATCCATAGTAGCCGAGGCTACCATGTCTTCACACCAATTTTGAGCATATTTCTGAGCCAGTCCTTTACTATGATATGCATGAGATCAATAGTTGATGAGCAGTTCATTGATGATCACTCTTATTTTCAGCAGACCCTGAGCATATATTCATTTGGTCTCATGTTAGGACTGAGCCTCATGACCCCAGATTTGATGATTGAGTTAGCCATTCTCTTCCATTCAGAGCAAATATGATGACAGTGCCCATGGTTTGTACAACAACAATGTTCCAGTTGTAGTTAGTGGTTCATATTGTAGATACAACTATTTGACCCAACAAGTATATGGTCTGTGCATTTGGATATTCCATATTATGCTCGTTTACTTATCTTGGTAGCTTGACTGGGTATATGGTGGTCATGATCTAGCGATATTTATTGTGGCTCTTATTGATTGTTTAAAGTAGAGGTGATTCAGGTACTTTTGATTAGAGATTCTTGTGTATACTCATTGGTCATGCCCTCATAGTAGTATGGACTTGGTCATTCCCCCCATAGGGTCTTTGCCAGTCATGGCTTCATGTTGTCACTTTCCCCATCCATCCGTTATCATCCATTTTTTATTTTTATTCCAACTTACACCTTAAGTAGTGATATCAAGGACTTCCCCCACCTATGCCTCTGTGTTGGATAGACTCCGTGTTTACGTTGTGTCTCGGCTCTGGAGTGTGTGATTCTAGTTACAGTGATTGTTATCCTTTAGTCCTCGAAACAAAGTATGCCTAACAAAAGTGTTGCTAAACACTAAAGCATCGGAACATAAGTGTGTCGTATTCTAAACAGATGCTAAGTCAACAAAAACAGTGTTGTTAAACACTATAGCAAAAATTAATATCTATAATAGCTAGTCAGTGGCCAAGGACGAACACTCATCCTTTGTATGATGTAAGGTTGTTTGCCTCTACAGGGCAACATGGTGGTCACTCCATCGCACCTATGGATGGTGGCGTGCGATGGAGGTCATACCGAGCCATTATCTAAGGCCCGCAAGGCTATTCAGGGCACATGCTCTTGGAGGCTGGCTAGTGAAAATCTTTATAAATGAAATAAATATTAAATCTCAAAGTGTAACGTTGACAATAAATCAAATTGCTATAAAGGTTGCTTGTCTAGAGTCTACTGGAAACAGTCTCATCACTCTACCCATTTGTGAGACACTGCCATCCCCTTTGTGTTTCTCATCACTCTACCCATTTGTGAGACACCGCCATCCCCTTTGTGTTTCTCTATCTAGCATATGTGTAGGTGGTCTTCCCTTATTCCTTTATCCAAGAGGTCACAATGTTGAGGTTGTTAAGTCATACCATTTAGCCTAGCCTTGTTTCATTCACCTTCACCCGTTTCTAGCAAAATGACCATGTCCATAAATGAGTATACACCTGAGGTTCTTCTTTTGAGTAGCTGGTTACTTTGGGTTGGACTTATTGTTGATGATTTTTATGTATAATTTCCAGTTAAATGCCATTTTATATTTTAGTCTCGCTATCAATATAATTAAGGGAGCATATCTTATCCGTTTGTACTTGCAACATCAATTATTTGTATCATGGGTCATTATTTTGATCATTCTTGACCTGGTCAACCTAGTTTGACCAAGTCAACAACAATCTCCAAGGATGAGTTGGGTCGATGATGTTCGAGATTGATTTTTCATGGTCCTTTGGTGCCCATTAGATGGTTCCATGCATCAAACGATGGTTTCATATGATGGTTTGTGGGATTTTTATTATTATCAGTAGTTACAGATAATGTTCCACCAAGGTTCCGGGACGTGGGGACGCGGGAGCGGGGAAACGCGGAAACGACATATGTAGAAGTACCCCCCATATTTTAGGAAACGCCGAAGGGTACGTCGAGGTCTTCAACATAGGAAAAATTTTTAATTATAGGGGACCCCACCCAGAATACTACAAAATTAAAAAAATTTAAAATTATAATTTAAGAGTTTAAACTTTAAAGATTACTGATTAGTAGTAAGTTAGTAACTAGTAACTAAATACTAAATAGAAACAAAACAATAACATTATGATTATAACGTTAACATCATGTATTCATAAATCAGTAAATCCACTAACATGAAACATTAACATGAACATCATGTATTCATAAATCAGTTTACTTCTTTGTTGATCAATTCAATTTACTTCTTTGCAATGTTTCAGTTTGACCTATCAATATGAATTAAAAATTTTATAACATTGTAACTGTTATATAATATGAATTATATAATGTTATTTAATTTATTATATAATGTTATTTAATTTATTATATAATGTTATTTAATTTTTTAAACAACTGTTCCAAAATTTAAAAATTAAAACTAAAAGTTAAAATTTAAAATGAATATTAAAAAATTTAATTGAATTTTAAAAGAAAACGATACGTGGTGGTCGGCCTTTGGCCCTTTGGCAAGTGGCTCGGGTCTGTCCCGTGCTACTGTTAGCATATGCTAACAGTTATGCTAACAGTAGCACGGGACAGACCCCGAGCCACCTGCGAAAGGGCCAAAGGGCTCGGGGTCTATCCTGTGCGCTAGCCGACCACACCACATATCGTTTTTTTTTTAAATTCAGATTGTTAAAAAATTAAAAATAGACGGGCTTCAACTAACCTGCGATGAACCTGCAAGCTGGGAAAAACGGAAAACCGAGGGCCGTGTGGAAGACGACACGTGAAGAAAATCCGAGTGAAACCGAAATCAGAGGGAAAACGAGGAAATCCGAGCCGCCACGTGGTTATTTTTGGGCCACAAACTCGCCAACGTTTCCGCCTTTTGAGGAAACGACCCCTATGTGCGTTTCCCGCCATTTCCAGATTTGGGTACGTGGTGGAAACGTACCCAAACTCGTTTCCTAGTTTCCGAAACCCGTGGGAGCGAGGAAACTCGTTTCCGGGGTCCGGAAACGCGTACCCGTGTAACACTGGTTACAGACCATTATTTGTATTTATCCCGGCATCGATGAGCTTATAGATGATTATCCTGATTGTCACATGGTGTATGAGTACTCATTCCTACTTGATTTGGACCTTCTGAGTCCAATGAGACACTCAAATTTCTGTTCCTGGCACTTTCAGTTGATGTTGTAGTCAGTTCATCACTTTGCAGCAGATTGCCATTAAAAAAGAGCTTGTATAGCACTTACAGAGATCATTTTATTTCTCCTAGGGTGCTAAGAGGAGATATGGGGTGCCGCCACTTTTTTTTACCATATTCCCATCTCCCTAAACACATTGGTACAGTCAGATAGGTGCCTGAGGCACTTGGTGAGGGAAGGAAATAGCATGGGGTTTGATCTGAGACTTATTGTGATGCATTCTACACCTACCGGCACAGTTTTAATCTTTAGTGGGGTCCACACGTCCTTCTAGTTATCTCATGAGGGTGTCTTCTTATGTATTGGGGACACATGTCCTAATGACTTTAGTCACTTTATGATGTATCTTGTACTTATTGTATATGGGGCTTGCTCATTGGCCCGCTGTGACAAGGCTTGAAGGGTAGGCGACCCCTGGGATAGAGGCACTCCCCTGGGATAAAGGGTCTCGGGACATCTCGGCTCCTGCTGAGTCACAAGTTTCTTGTATATCTGGCTTGCGGGCTGTTGGATATACCCTTGGGAGGTTGTTGTTCCCATGGTTAAAAAAAAGAAGATGTTATTATCTCCTAGCCACCCCAACATGATGTTATGTTGTTGTTCCTAATCACATGTTATGTCATACGTCCACCTGGAGCGTCAATGAGGGAACATGTCCCCCTCCTTTTGAGTGATCCATGTATATTGCTTCCGGCTCATATCAGTCGTTGATCTCATTGTATTATCTTTTGATCTCAACCACTCATCTAAAAAGTGGTTAGGGTCTTGGTCTCTCTCAATTCTATTTAAGAGAGAAAACCCCCTCATTGTAAAGGGACTTTGGCTCTTGGAATTTTCATAATAAAGAGATTTTTGCAAAAATTCTTGGATCTTCTTTGTGGGATGTTCTTGTACTTGATTGGAAAGTCTATTTCTCTTAGCATTTGAGATATTGTTTATGGATCCAAAATATTTTTGTGGAGATAGTGTTTAACTGCAGGATAGCGACTTCAACTTGGGTGTTTTTGCAAGGGTTTCTAAATTTGTTTTTCTTGAAGTCGTTTTTTATCAGGGGGTTTTCAATCGCATCTTTGATCTTTGATATGCTCTTTGATATTTCTCATGCTTTTACAGTCTATTTCTTCGGAGCATGAAATCTCACTTCGGTAGTTTGTTTGTGCAGAAGAGAGGGGCGCACTACCTTCCTTCGGCAAATTGTTTTCACTTGGAGACACCTTCAAATCGTCTCAAACTGATCGAGAAGGGATAGATCATCACTTGCAAGGCATCTACAAGATTTTTCGGGTAAGATCTAATCATAATCTTTTGTTTTGAAGTTCTAATCCATTGGCCATTTAATTTTATTGCTCAAACCCTAGATGTTGTAATTTCTAAAAATTCTATAGCTCAATTAATTTGGAATCTTGGCGAAAGATTTCTGGGTCTTTATCTTTAGGCCTAGCCCCAAGTGGGTCTCCTAGGGCATCACACCTAAGGGACTCCATCTTGCCCAAATCCCTAGGCACTGGTCTCTAACCCTTGTGCCGTCCTTGATTTTTCCTCTTTTCTAAGTTATTTGAGTTTATTTTCTGCTTTTGAGCTAAGACATTGTCAGATCTATCATCAAGTTGTGCTAGAAAACCCTAATTCATCCAGATCTATCACCTTGGACTATTTTCCAAAGATTTAATTCACGTTTCCCAAGGCAGTTAGATTTGATAATTTACCCTAGAACTCATATCCTAGATACACTTCTAATCTATGAGTTACTATAAGTGAAACATCTCAAGTCAATATCTCATCTCCTTTAAGCCTCTGCAGTGACTTCATCCCTTAGATATGGGGTTTCCATCCTTCACCTTACGTATTCTAGTTTTTAGTCTGATCTAGTGATTGGATTAGATCTCTCCTATCGGGAGTAGATCAGGGTCTCCCCCTTTGCTATCTTGGGCTTTGATAGCATAAAGTGAAGGGTGCATGGATTGGCATGACAACCAATCCATCTAGGGATTGAGGCCCTCTTAGGTCACCTCTTTAGTTGTCCAGCTCCTCTACCATCCTTGATAGGATCATCTAATTGGGGCAACCACAAGTTGCGTGATAACAGAGCCATGGGTCTGTTTGAGCAATAATGGGCTGCCGAGGTCTGATTTAGCCCTGCCAAGGGCTGTCGTGGTTCAGACTCAGCCCTAACAGGGCTGTCACTCCCTTTGGAAGGCTACCGAGGTCTGAGGGCTGCAGCAGGGCTGCCGTGGCTCAAACCTAGCCCTAGCAGGGCTGCCGAAGTATGCTGAGGCCCTAACAGGGCTACCATGGACAGTTTAAGGGCCGCCAAGTATCTTCTAGAGGCAGCCGACGGTTTAAAGAGGACAACCGAGGGTTCAAGGAGGGCAGCCGAGGGTTCTTTGAGGCTGCCAAGTGTCTTAAGGAGGCTGTCATGGCCCTAGAAGAAATCAGTTCAGAGACAGCAGGCTGCTACAGGTTCCTTAAGGCTACTACAGGCTGCCACGGGTTCTAAGAGGGTTGCTACAAGCCCTAAGGGGCTGCTACTGGCTGACATCTTCATCTATTAGGGCTTACATCATCATGGCATCTTCTTATACAGGTTCTCTTGGTATATGTTCCCTAGAGGCAAGTTTATTTTTGATGTAAATTTCTGCTCCAAATCTGCTCATATAAATTCAATCATCTCATATTAAGGAAGATATTCTTGTGTATGGTTCTTGTGGATGACTGTTTTATTTACTGCTGACTTATAATCTCAGAATTAATTGATAGAAGTCTGCTAAATTTTGAAAAAGACTGTTACTGCTATCAAATCAAATCTATGTTAAAAATTTACTATCTGGTGAGCTGGAAGTGTCTCTGGCAGATATCCATTGATGAACCATGGATCTCATCTGTGGAACTGCTGGATATGATGGAAGATCACATGGGCAATGATCATCAAGTCACCCCTATATGTCAGGGGGGTAACAACAACCTTTCAATAGTTTTAGCTGTTTACAAGCATAGAAATCCTATCTTAAACAAGCTTATATATTACAAATGTATATCCAAACATTTGTAGTTGCAACCATGTAAAATAGCTTGGGATTTCCCAATGCCATCAGTTAAAACAATTTATGTAGAGAATGCATTATTTCTGGACAGACAAGCAAGGCCATGCCTACAAACAATCAAATATTTTTAACATCTCATCATTATGTCGACTCTTATTAAGTGCTAAATTGCTAAGTAGAGTGTTTGCACCATGCAAGTTATAGGCATTTGTCTGTAACACCAAATTATGTATTCTGATGTTACCCTTTATTAATTACCAGCCACATCCTGGTTGATCCATCACAAACTACAAACTAGTTAACCCTTGTGGCTTAGAGATATGCATACTTGGTTAATCCATAGAAAACACTCAATTAACTAAAGCTGCAAACATGACAACAAACAAAGACACATGAACATGAGCATTAATTATGCCAGGATTCAGTATGGAAATGCAATGATTACCTTGCAAGGGTTTCAGAATGGAAGCAATCGTGTCATAGAATTGTCCAATCTTTGTAATCATTTTCTGTTGCCCACCAAATTCAGTCCTATTCAAAGTATCTGCTGCACCTCTGAAAGCAGTGCAAATCATCTGGCCAAGTAGTTGATTTGGTCTTAATGTTTCCAGGTAATGTAGGACCTGATTCCAAACAACACACTGAAAATTAGCAAAGGAATAAAAAACGACAATAGTAATGAGTTCAAAAGGTTCCATAGAAGTCCTTTCAAAAATTCCACAATTCATCTCCAAAAGTGCAAATCATGGGGCAGAATGATGTTAGGCACCTAATAAAATAAGACTTAGTAGAATTATTGGAAACATGTATTACTTTTGGAAGTATACTATAAAGATATCACTCTGACTGATGAACTGATCAGGACAAAAAGGATTCCATCTTTTACAATAACCCTAGTACCATCAAATGACAATCACGTTCCTTGTAACTTTTCAGAGATATATTGATGGCACTTGTTCAAGGTGACATATAAATGTGCCCAGTGAGTTCTACTTTTTGGAAAGTGAAGGACAAAATCACGAAAACAGTACAGTGACGTCCAAATGTCCATAACAATATATCACTTACTCTGATATTGAAAGGTCCTTGGAAAGTAAAACATTTCAAAATTCAGCATGTTTTTTATAAAGAAAATCCAGTGACAATACTGACATTAACTAACAAAAGCAATGTACAACCAGAAATGACAAATGTGAATACTTAAAGCCTTGAATTTGATGGTGCCTGGGGCTTTGAATACATCCCATTGTGGAGAGGAACTGCACATTATACAGGACAGCATCTTTGGCCCTTCCCCTCTGTTAACCCCCTTGAAAATGCATGCTTAATTTTTAAATTCCATGGGCCTTTCTCGTTTCACCAGCACAGCAGGGATCCTTGAAGTCCAACGGTAGTTTGAAAGAAAGCATTGTTCCTAGGCCAACATGGTCCACACTTAGCACAGTTGAGGAAGGAAGTACTAGGGCATGATACAAAGCAAGCAAAGGCATTAACAAGCATCAAGGGTTGAATGCCCTTTTTAAGGAGATAGCTAAAGCATGTTCAAGGTAAGAGGAAACCCTAACGGTTGACTTTACACACAATTGGAAGCATATTTTACCTTTTTGGGGTAAGGGCACATTATGCGAGGCTTTTCTACATATTTGGAAGAAAAGTCTCCACATGAAGAGGTGCCAGGTGGCATTATGGACCCTTTGCATGCATTCAAAGGAAAAATGAGCAAAACATCCCAAAGAGAAGACCCCCTGGAGCATGACATATCACAAAGAGAGTGGACAAAGGAGGAACGCCCTAGCTTAGAGTGATGCCACATGATGAGAGAAACAATTAAATGGTCAAATAAGATGTATTGATGAAAGACGATCCATTCAATGGTTGAGAAGAAATGTTATTTAATTGTTTGATCCTAAATCTATCCACTAAAGGAGAGACGTCCTCTTCAAGAGAGCATTTAAAGCAAATTAAAGGGAGTTTATGAGGTATTTCACATTGCTCAAGGCATGATTAGAGGAGCCCACTACAAGGAGGAAGTGGACACGTGCCAATTTATGGTGGATTCAAATCCTAAAAAGCACTCTAAAGAAGGGCACCCTTATTTAATAAATTAGAGCTAAAACCCTAGAAGTAGGGTGCCTTCTTTAGAGTGCTTTTTAAGATTTGAATCCACCATAAATTGGCACGTGTCCACTTCCTGGTTGAAGTGGCTCATCTAAATATCATTTATTTTTATTCAATAGGGCTAATATGAAAGGTATAAATAGAGAGGTTCATTTGCAAAAGTCATGGTTCGAGTTGTGGGAGATTCCCTCCAAACCTAGTTGAAGACCTATTGGGAGGAAGAAGTCATGGGGCATTTCAATGTGAGGTTCTTCATCTTTTCCTAATTTGTTGGGTTGATTTGACAGGTGGATATTACTAGTACAGATTTGCTGGAATAATCTGTGTAGAAGGGCATTGTTGGTCCAATAAGAGGACATTAGGATTGAGGTGAAGCCGTCCCTTCATCTTGCCGTAATCATTGTATTAATTGAAGGATATTTGATGGTGTAAAGTCTCGACTCTCAATTAGGGCTGTTCAATTTACTTTGAGGGCTGTCGTAGATAGGGTTTGAAGGTTAAGTGTGGCACATTTAGGCTTTCTTGATTTTATGGTGAAATCTAATTGAAGAATGATGTATCGTTGGCTGTTCGTTCTATAAAGAAGGCTTCTTATTGTTATGTACTTCATTTGTGGCTGTCCTTTAATTATCCATGGTTGCATATTATTACATGGATGATTTTGTACTTGCTGTGGGGAGCATCTTTGGAAGAGCCCTCTAATTTTATGCATATTGAGGTAGATCAAAGTGGTTGGTTGGAGCATGTTTATAAAAGCCTAACTACACCTTTTTCCATACAAGTTCAAACCCTCTTGATTTTTTATCCTGACTACAACAATGGACATTGGATAGGCACTGGTATTGGAAATCCACCATCCCTTAATTCTAAGAATATCATAAACATATTTTTCTACAATTTCCCTCTTGCTGAAGAGTCAACCTAAAGTGAGATAAAGAGTTGTTGTGGCAACAGTGGGCAACTTTCATAAATGCCTCTAGGGTTGCATTTGGTTTTGGGACTTTGAACATCTTTGAGTATAGGTCTAGGAGGTAGCAAATTGGCATCATTGTCAAGGACAAAGTCCAATTCCCGACATTTAGTAGATTGGCTCCAATGATTTGATGAGGGCGTTTCTTTGAAGATCTTTCTCATATGGTGATCCACAAAGCAATGAAACCTTGTTCCATAAGATTTTAATGTGAACTTCTTGTTTGTAGAGGAGAGGACTGAAAATTTTGTAACCCCAACCCAGTTTCAAGTTTAAATTTTTCACATGAAGTTTAATGCCCGAACCCCATGACTGCAAATTAGCTTCAATGCATAAAAATTAATTCTTTTGTTGAAACTCATGGATTTTTTTTCAATTTTAAACAACTCAGAAATTTTATGACAGCCAAACCACAAAATTTAAAGACTCGGAATTTTAGCCAAATTGTGTCAAGAAAAACCCCAAAGGGAAAACCTATTTAGAGAGAATTTTATTTCTTTCAAAGAGAGAAATTACACAAATTAACAATATTCATCTCAGCAAACTTCTCGAAATTTGTGCCAAACTGTCACTGTACGGCCTGCTGCAATTTTCTGTCTTTTCCTCGAATATTGCGCCCAAAAGTCTGTTGCACGGCCTCACACGTGCAGCCTCGATTTCTGTGCAAAATCAGTCCCTCAAAGTCTTTGCATAAAACAGTAATCTGTGCAATCTGTACGGCCTGCTGGCTGTACCTCACCTTGAAATTTGTGCCACTTCTCAGCCTCGAATTCTGTGCAGTTGTACAGTCTGCCTCGATTTCTGTGCTATTTAATGTTGTTGTACGGTCTCTCAAAAACTGTGACCTAGCCTTGGGATTTGTGCCTCTCACAATCTCCTTGGGATTCGTGCCAGTTTTTGTCTTCTTTCTCTCAAGGTCGACTTCTCTCAAAACCCTTCTCTTCTTATCTCTTCTCTTTTGCTCTCCAAATCTCCTAGATCACAATGAATGCCTAAAACCCTAGGATCTCCACATTTTGTTCATCATAACTTCCACTTGAGATTCAATGGCCAAGATTAAATCTTGGCTCAATGATATCTAAGGCTCACATAAAAGGCTCATCAATAATTTAAAATAATGAATTTAATGCACTTTTCACTTAAGTACATTAATGACCCTTTTAATTTCTCACCCACTTTATTTCTCATAGAGTCAATTAAAAATTAAATCATGAGCAAACTTTATAAAGTGACTTTAAAAATATAAAGTGCTTCTCACTTTAATAAAGTACTAGGGACCCTCATTTAATGATGTTATCCACCCCTAGGCACATGAGTGAACAACACTTGCCTTGGTACATTTTCAACAAGGACATCCAACGGACTTGAAGGCATTTGACGACTTGTTGCCGCCTTTCACACACCTGGGAATTAACGTGGCAGAAATCTTCAAACCACTAAGTGTGTCTTTGGGGGTGTTATCACATATATAGTAGTCGGGCTACCATATTCTATTTTTCAGATTCCAGTAGACTTTTCAGCCAGTGCCCTTACATATGAGATGCCGAGATGAGCATCTACATTGGATTACTATTCGATGTTGGACAGCAGTATATCCCCATGCCATGACTGAGTCTCAGGACAGTCAGATTTGAGGACTGATGTAGCCATTTAGCCATTTACAGAGCAGTTGGTATTGCCCAGAGTTGCAGCAGCAGGTTCTCAATGGACAGATGATGGTTCAGATTGTGTACGTTCAGGTATATGACCAATGTTAACGAAGCGTGGGAGCGAAGCGAGAGCGGGAAGCGGGAGCACGGGTGCGCATTTTTCAAAAAATGGTCGGAAGCGAAATGTCTCGGAAGAGTTTTTCTATATATATTCAAAAAAACATGTAGAATACCAACCTAGATGCAAAATCTATGAAACATGTATGTTTGTGCTACTTCCAATATATAAAATGCCATCTTAATTCCATAATTCATGATTCCATTATAAACATGCCTTATCATGCCATCTAAATACCATAATCCATGGCTTATCTCCCCTCTCTAACCCTAAAAATGCCCTAGGCCCCACCCAAAGAGCAAAAAAACAAACAAAAAAAAACAGGAAGCTTCCTGCTGTCCGCAGAAGCGCTCAGGAAGAGAGATCGGAAGCAAGGTCGGAAGCGAGGTCAAAGCGAGGTTGAAGCGTGGAGGGCAGAGCTTGGAGTGCTTGGGAGCGAGAAAGCTTCACACAGTGGCAGGAAGCATTTTTTTCCTACCCGAAGCGAGCTTCCGAAATTCGGAAGCAAGCTTACAAAACCGCTTCGGCAGCGCTTTCGCTCGGAGCGCGAATTTGGAACCTGAACCGTGGGGGGGGGACACTTTGACAACTAGGTATATGACTCAGCAGGTATATTCTTGTGTTATGGTTATATTGCTTTTATACTCATTTTTGTGACATGTCTTAGCATTTAGTATCATGATCTAGCGATCATATAGATATTTGGACCTGGTTGTATTGATATTATGTATATATGTCCCCACTCAGACTTAGAAGTTCTTGACCCATACTCATTGCTTTTACCCTCCTTAGGGAGAATAGAGGTGATCATTCCCACCATTCTTTGGCTTGCTAGTGTTGGTCTCATTATTCGCCTTCTCCATCCATCCATTACCTTCCAGTTATGTTTTAACCCTGAGTTACTACTTGACTAGTGGCATGGAGGACCTTCCCCCACTATAGCCTCTTTGTTGGATGAGCTTCCTTGTTTATTTGTGTCTCGTCTCTGAGTTGCCTAAGTTGTGTTGGCTAAACCTAAAAGAGATAGCGTTGCCATCAATACAATGTATATGGAAATGAAATGTATATCTTATGAAATCCCATTCATGTAACAAGTGTTTCTAAACACACGTGAATGGAAGGCAAGCCTAATGAAACTGGCTTTGAAATGAAATGTGAAATGTGAAATGTAAAGCCCATGTAACAAGTGTTTTTGAACACACGTGAAGCATAAAGCCTTATATAAATGTAAATCTATGCAATGTGTTTATAAACACACATAGATCAAAGGCTATGGAAACTCAAAGGCCCAAAAGCAATGGTTCTTAAAAGTTATATCTAAACGATTGTTGGCCTCACTTGTATTTGATATGGATTGTGAGCATTTGTCAAGGTGAATAAGCTCCTCTGAAAATAACTTACCCATTTGTGAGATACGGCCATTCCCTATGTTATTCCTTGTCCAACATATGCTACAATGTGTATTCCCTTTCCATTTCCAAAGTGTCACAGTGTCAAGTTAGTAGTCACTCTTTACCCTAGCCTTTTGATTTTTAGCCCTCACCCTTCACTAACAAATTGATCACAACTATGAAGTGAGTATGGTCTTGAAAGTCTGGTCTAAGTCATAATAATAATTAAAAACTCTATATATTTGGTTGGTAGATTGCCAGTGAAATGATTACTACTTGTTATAATTGTTACTTGAATGAGTTGTAGAGCATGTATTAACTTTTAACACTTGCAGCAGTTTGATGTTAGCCTGGGTCATATTTTTGGTCATGTTGACTTGGTCAAACCTAGTTTGACCAAAGTCAGCTACAGGACATGAGGTGGACAGACCTCGGTTGACGCAGATACATGATATGTGGTCTATTACAGGTCACCAGATGGTTCTATGTAGTGGTTACAGGTTTATGATAATGATTTGTGGTTTTCAGCATTTACAGATTATTATTATTTCATCTGTCAAGGCATATTGGATATTTTACATGATCATGCAGAGATCCATAGGGTGTATGAGTACACACCTTAGATAGATTTGGGCTCTCTGAGTCCAATGAGAAAGTTTGTTTTCAGTTTCGGGCAGCTACAGTTATGATTTCCTTCAGTTTGCCTTCCTGGTGCAATTTTGCCATGTTAAATGGCCTGTCACAGTAGAGAGATGATTTGATTGGTTCACCTAGGGAACTGTATGAGGAGGGGGTGGTCCAGCCACTTGTTTTTACCATTATACCCCCCTCCTAGAGAGCCTGGTTGGCTCAGTTGGATAGCATAGGCACTACAAGTGTCAGTTTGGGCAGGTTCACAGTTCCTGAGGCAGATTAAAAATGGTGAAAATGGCTACTGAGGAATTTGATTTGGGCTACTGAGGAAGGAAATGGCATGGATGATTTTTGATGATGAGCGTGATGTCTTCCACCCCTCCTCCAGGTGGTTTCAGCTTTCAGTGGGGCCCACACCCATCTCTCCGACACTTTTTATGGTTTTCTGGAGCCTTTGGAGGCTCACGACTTTCGTAGAGAGGCATGATTTGGTGCTAGGATTTGTCATTTGATGTTATTGTGCCATGGGGACACACTAGGGGTGTTAGACATTACCGCCTAGACCCACCATGAGCTTTACTCATGTTTATTTTATCATGTTGAGTGGGACCCCCTCTCCTAGGGCGATTTTGTCCATTGATGTATTATATTTTTATATTGATCCATGTACTTTATGTTGAGCTCATCTCAACCGTAGATTAGAACATTTTGATCTTTTAATCTTAGCCATCCATTCAAAAGGTGGTTAGGGTTTTGGTATCTCTCCATCCTATTTAAAGGAGAGAGCTTCTCATTGTAAAGGGACTTTTGGCTCTGGATTTCTGGAATAGAAAAATTTCTTGGAGATACATGTGTTGTGGTGCTGAATGCTTTTGATGTCCAATTGAAAATATCTTTCCATTGCACTAGGATTATTGGTGATTGCCATATGCTATATTTTCCCACATGATTTTATCTGCAAGTGAGGAGGCCGAATTGCTCAAGGAGGACGCATTGGTTGGGGAAGACTCTCCCTGCTTCTTTCTTCGTCAAATTGGTTTGGTTCGAGTATCACTGTCTATGATATTCTACTTTCTGTATCTTTTCATTACTTGCATTTGCCTTTGCTCTTGTATGACTGATTGATGCTTTGCTCCTTGGTTTTGCAGGAGAGAGAAGGGCGCACGTATGGGCTAGGGCTTCAAGTTTGGCATTGGATTTCATCAACTTCTCTCATTCGATCTTTGTGGGGATTGTCCTCGACATCATAGCAACCAACTCCATCACTCAAGTACACTCTCAAGGTAAGATCTCTATTTCCTTAAACTACCCATCTGTCAAATTTAATTAAAACCCTCATTAAAATCTTTTGGAAAATTCTACTGATCAAACCCCTTGATCAACTGGCCAAACATTTCTAGGTTTTTGGCTTAGTGTAAATCCCAAGGTGGGTTTTTAAGGGCGTCACTCTTGGGGACTCCATTGGCCCATTTTCCAAGGCACTAGCCTTCTCCCTACCCTCGCGACTTTCCTGGCTTGCCTATTTTGCATGTGGGTTGATCTTCTTTTGAGTGCTTGCATACCTTGATACTGTCATATCCCTCAATCAAGCCTTGCTAGAAAGCCCTAACTATCAGATCTACGTTTTGGGACACTTTCCCTGTTTTAAGGGTCACGTTTCCCAAGGCAGTTAAATTTGACCATTTTGAACTAGCATTGAATCCTGGAATCATACCTAATCATAGGGTCACTGTGCGCCATCTATCTCTATTGGTTCACATCATTCCTAAGCCTCCATAGTGGTCTAAATTCCTTAATTCTAGGGTTTCATACCTGTCACCCTACGTACTTCATCTGATTGATTTGATCTGGTGATTGGGTTGATCTCTCCTATCGGGAGTAGATCTGGGTCTCCCCCTTGATACCTTGGCTTTGGTAGCAGAAGCGAAGAGTTCATTGGTTGGCATGACAACCATCCATTTGGGAACTAGGGCTCTCTTGGTTCACCACTTTAGTTGCATATCCCCTCTACCATCCATCTTGGATCCATCTTTAGGGGCAACTAAAAGATCTGAAATAAAATATAACTTCTAGAATGATAGATCTGAACTTAAAGGAACCAAGTAACCAAAAAAGTGTTTAAGTTGTGAAGAAGAGAAAGAGAGAAAGAGCCAATTTGTTGCTCGAAAGATCAACCAAGGAAAGCCTCTTGGTGGAATGTCGAGGGACATGTTGTCACATCTGTTAGACACAATGGCTCAGTGAGAGGGGGGGGAATGAATCAGTGAGCTTGCACTTATTTACAATTTCAACTTCTTCTCTCAAATCTTATATCATTAAATACATATTCACTTCAATATCATATTCATTAATAAACTATATCACATGTCATTCATTAAGCAAGACACAATATCATCAACACATTCATAAGAGACAAGATATAAGCTTTGTAAACTTTTTATAATTGGAGACTTCAATCTCCAGTATGGGCTATGTTACCAACTCAGTTGCACTACAGTTGGACTTCAGTGAGCCGCCAGTATTGCACATTTACTTGTGCCTTTTTCAGAGTTCAGAAGTTCCAAGTTTGGCCTTTTCAGGGCCCATTTGTCAGTTTTTGTAGTACATGACTGTGCCCCACGGGGTTTGTAATAAGCGTCCTAGCATGGTGGTCTTTGAGTCACTCGGTTCCCTAGGACTTGACAACCAAAGAAGGTATTCCAAGGAGTTTTTTCCCTTGTCGATTATGCCTTGCCTTTAGCCGAGTATAATCGATGAGGTTTTCTCCTGCTCCTACAAAGCTGGAATGCCCAAAGTGGGGGTTAGCCCTTAGGGGATTATTAGAGCCCATTTTGCAACATGTATGAACATGCTAGACGCTAGAATTTTATCGTTTTGTCATGTACTAGGTTCCCCTGAAGTTTCAGTCGATTCCGAGAAAAAATATTTTTCGCATTTTTTAGGCCATTTTTTAATGGTTTAATTAAAAAATTTCAAAAAGTGATAAAAGTCTTATCCGGAGTCGGAATTTGACGCAGGGATGCTCATTTTCAAGCTCAGAGCATCCTCTTTACCCCGGTACCCAGTTTTCCTACATTTCGGGTGACTGAAAACCCCCGTGGATCAGTTTTGTCTATCAGAGCTATAAAGTGGCATTTTAATGCTAAAAGAGCATCAAATTGCACCTTGGTCAATAGTCAAATTTATTAAAAAAAGGGAATTTGGCACATGCCAAATGACTTGAAATAAGTCAATTTAAGGTGAACGACTACATCCAAGTGAAAAGCTTATGATAAAAGTTGGTTTAAAAATCAAAAATTTGAATATTTCATTCCATGCTTCACGTTAACTCCCTCACGGCCATACGGATTGAGACTTGAAGAGTAAATTTGAAGGTGGGGCCACCCTAAATGACTTGGCATTAAGTCAAACTAAGGTGAGCGACTTATCTAAAAGAATCAAAGCATATAGTTTTGGGCCATTTTAATAATTGAGGCATTAATTTGCAAGTCCGTACGATATCCTCACGTGGGGCCAAACTCCTTCCTTTCCACATTGATGCTTACGTTGACATGGTATTAACCCATTAGTTCATTAAATGGACAAAGTTTATTTTATATGGTCAAAAGATGAAATATAGAAAAGGTTGAGATTTGTATCATTGCCAAAACCATACGAAGTGGAGCTCATGTGGGCCATATTTTCTCACTCGGCCGTACGGATTGGCTCTTGGGCGATTTTCAAATAGTGATGAGGCCCACAAGTGACATGGCATATTATTTATCTATGGCTGAATTATTCCAAGGTGTAAAGCACATAATATAAATCAAAGGTATGAGCAAATATCAAGTCCGTACGATATCCTCACGTGGGCCATATTTTTTCCACATGGTCGTGTTCTCCTTTGTTGAGGATAAGAATATGGTGGGGGCGTTTTCTTGCTTGGGAGGTGGCCCAATCACATGCCAGATTTCAAATTAGAACATTCCAATGCATCTCTTCAATTAATATGGAAACATCCACTCGACCTCTCATCCATGCGTGAGGTGCTTTCTTCATCAAATCGGCATCTTCCATTTCAGAGTGTTTTTGTCCAAATGCAATGGTGTTTTATCATTGGATGTTAAGGTTTCTTGCTCTACAAACTAGGAGGCTGCCCTCCTTAGGGTTTTGCGCCCTAGCTTCATACCATTTGCTATAAATTGAAGAGCTTGGCTCCATTGTAAAGATCAGAAGGTGAAACCTCTGCTGGCATTGCTCGTTCATTGTAATATTTTTCTGAGTTTAATAAAGAAGGCTTTGGAGGCTAGTCTGGTGATTGTCTTTGGTTGGATCTTCATGCTTGTTACATTTGAGGTAAACTGTATCGTGTTGCATAAGTTAGTATTGTCGGGATTGTATGTCTTTTAAAAGGAAAGTTATCTTTCATAAGGAATAGTGAGTAATGCTTTATAGGTTGCTTACTTTTGTCGATGATATTAGAATGCTAGAAGTAGTATGATCTCTTGTTTGAATCTATTATTTCTCAAGTTTTCTGTTGTTCATTTACACATATGCTCTTATCCCCTTGCTAGTTGTTTGCAGCAGTCTACAGGTAGCCTAAGCTGGAGAAGTCCACGAACATGTTAGATCGTGCCTTCATTCAGTAAATACGAACCAAGTCTCGATGTTACCGGTGCATCAGGGAGCTTGACTCCATTGCCCTTTCTTCAAAACGCTCAACCCCCAAGGGTTCCATTTTTCTGATCAAATTTTCTTCTGTTATCTTTGGTTACTGGTTACTTGTCTTAAGATCTACATTTTATCAAGCAAATCTGAAAGTAGATCTAATGTTACAAATTTTCCTTTTCAAGCTTGCTTTATCGTAAATCTAGAGTTCTTGATAGGAAAAATTTGTTTTGAGTGGAATAGTATATTTGGCATTTAAGTGCTTTGGTTCGCTTAGCTTTTCCAAAAGCAAGCAAAAGATCCTAAGGAGAGTAGCTTTATAGCTCACTTTCCTTAGTCGTTTGATTTCATTTTCTAGTACTTAAGTTAGAAAAAAATTTCATTTTTGCATCTAAACCGAACATACTCTTAAAGTGTGTTTTGGTAGTTTTTCAGTAAACTTTTGTTCGCTGGAATTTGTATCATTTTATGACAGTCCTACATTTAAAATTTTACTAAAAGTCACTTAAAAAACTCAAAAATTGCCCTAAAAATAGGTTTTTGCATAGTAGTTGCATTAGTTTTGATTTTTTGACAGTTTGTAGCATTGTCAGAACACTCTTAAAGTGTTCTGATTGTCATTTTCTAATCAATATAGCTCGCTGATCTGTTTTGATTTCATCACAGGTTGAAGTGAGAAATTTTAATAAAACTTGCATTTGGAGCTTCCTGAACCACCCAGAGAGAACCAGTTTCAAGCATCATCATTATTTCTCTCAAACATTGTAAACTGACTTGTCCCTAATGATAAAGAGCAAGCAATATTTCTCTTAAGTTTCCAAGCTGTAATAAAAAATAATAATAAAAAGAGCACAGCAGGCAATTCTAGCGCCTGAACCCAACCCCCCCAGGGGGGATTCACACCCTTGTTTATTTTTTTATTTTTTTATTTTTTCGTTTTAGATTAGTTTTCATTCAAGCAGTAGTAATTAAATAACTCACTCAAGCACACAACGTCCTCCGAGGACCTGTTTATCATTTTATATGCTTTTGTGTTTATTTCGAATTATTTTTCTTTTCTTAAAATTTAATCCTAAAATTAACCCCCCTTGCTTTACGCTTGGGGTTTAGTGTAGAATAATCATCCACTCACACGTCTTAATAAAACAAACAACTCCCCAAACCCGGAGTATGCTCTTGACTACTGCAGCTTAGTCGAAACAGTTGGCTCAATCAGAAACGGGTGCAAGGTAATTAGTGTTAATAGGACAATCCACTAGAATTCAATCCTAAGAACACGGGAGGTTGCCTGGACTGAATCCACAGAGTCAGCAGGTTCTTAAGCGGGTTCATCCTCGCCTGGTTGGACACTTGGTAAGGTTGCTAGAGCACTCAGTTCGAAGTTTAGTTTTCTTTTGGGCCAAACCAAGAATTAACCCACTCCTTAACCACTCATTTAATAATCATAAAAATTACCAACCGAGCCACTGCAATACTTTCACTAAGACTACACAAGCAACCCTACACAACAGCAATTGCAAGCTTTTTTTTACTTTCTCGGCACTGGTCTTCAATTTTCCATGTTTAAGTTTCAATCTTGAATGTTGTGAATGCTTAACTATCTTGTGTGGTGTTAATCAATTGATTTAATTTGCAAGCAGTGGTTAGTTGTTAATTTCTCATCTCATCATCTTTTTAACTCCTAGAACAGACTTTTATCCTTTGTTGTAGATTAAAAGCCTTAGATTATTTTTATAGGGTCCACCCCCCTTGGCTTCGCTAGGAGTAAGCCTAGACGGAGGAGTCGAGTAATCAGGTGACAGCACTTGACTCTCACTTGCCCCCAAGGACACACCGAGCGGTTTGAAGGTTTCCTGCCGCGTCCCCCCCCAGGTGTGTATTAGACGACAACATTTTGGCACCATTGTTGGGGATAAACCTTTCCATTCCCGGGTCACGACTTTTTGTTTTCTCTTTTTTTGTTTCTGCTTTGTTTGATGATTGTTTAGAGTAGACCTTTATTCTTTCATCTGGCGACTCCACTAACCTTTTTTTTTTCTTTATAAAATTTTAAAGTAAAACAAAAAAATATTTTTGTGAGAGCTTTTAATGCATATTATTTTTCTCACATGGCGACTCCATTGAAGGGATAAAACCCTTGTATCTCATAGATTTGTTGAGACTGGTTGTGTGTAGATGAGCCCATGCGACACAGTAAACTTAAAAGCTCATCATTCTGACAACTCCTTTGATTCAGTACAAGTTGGCCTCCATGGTTATTTCAGACTGACGCTTTTGACACCAATATGGATGATGAAGAGTCTGGTGATCAAATTGCTAGTGCATATCCTCCCCTCAATTTTGCATATATCCCAGGTTTTCCTAACTTTCACTATGGTGAGGAGGATATATCAAGCTATTTTCCGAGGTTTTATGGAAATGGTGATCCAGTCGTCCAACACATCATGTCTTTCCTTAAGGTTCTGGCTGACTTCAATGTTTTGTACGAAGATAATATGATGCAGATGTTTGCGGGTACTCTAGAAGGAGAGGCTTATTATTGGTTTACTGAGGACCTTCCTAACAAGTGTATTACCTCCCTTCCATGCTTCCTTAGAATTTTCTTAAAGCAGTGGCAGTATGATGATGACACTGTGGAAAGATTCATTGAAAAATCCTTGGCTTACTTCTTACCCGAGATAGAATATCACATGGAAAACCCTGAGCCTCCTCGTGTTGTCATGACAGAGAACATTGAATATGTGGAGGTTCCTATAGCCTCTCTCACTAAAGAAGAGATTATGCAGCTTATTGAAAATCATGGTACCATTCTCCCTGGAGCACAATTTGACTTTGAGAGAATGATCCATGATGATCCCATTGAAGAGTTTCATGAAGCATCCTTGATTGAGGACATTGTTGAGGACCCTCCGCATTTCACTTTAACAGAAAATATGGAAGATTCAGAGTGTTCCCTGGTCCACTTCAATAATGATGATCATATGTATGTTCCAAACTTACCTGAAGAGGAAGCCATTGCAAAGATTAACGAAGACATTCATGAGGGATCTTTAATTGAGGAGGTCTTTGAGGAGTTTCCTCACATTGCCATGGTAACAAACATTGAAGATTTGGGATTTCAAGATTACTTTAGTTAAGATGACGACATTTGTACTCCTAAGCCACCTCCAGAAAAAACTATCACAAAAGCCCTTATTGAAAATGAGGAAGTTTGCAATGTGTATAATGATGATGGTTTGGAAGGCTTACTTCCTTATGACCCTTTTTCTGAAGAAGAGGATTATGAGCATGGAGAAGCCATTATGGAGGTTGATGAAGAAACTCTTAAGCAACCATTGATGGAAGATGCTATTGAAGAACCTCTTCATATTGCCATGATGAAAAGCATTGAATATTTGAAGCTTTCTCAGCATAATTTCAGAGAGGATGATGACACTTGTACTTCGCATCTACCTTCAGAAGAAACCAGTACAGAGGCTTATAGAAAAATTTATGACGAAGACAATATTATGTATGATGATACTCCTCTTGACTCTCCACATGGTAACGAAGTTAGGGAAAGCTTGTTCTTTTGTAAACATTTTGAAGACAAGCCTTGTAAAGAAGTTTATTATGACCATGAGGAAGATAGATATAGCCAGGGACATGATACGAATAGTGAAGACTCCTCCATCTTTGCCAAAAATACCTATGATGATTATTGGACATACATTGAGAAACCCATTTTTGATGTATCTAGAGAAGGGAGTGTGCATTCAGAAATATTGGGAGATCTTGATATAAAAGAGGAGCATGCATGTGCTTCATGTGATCAGTCGGAACCAAACATGAGTACTAGTAATGAAGACCCGGAGGTGCTATGCATTGAAGATTCAGATGGGACTCAGTCAATTGAACGTCAGTCACAACCTTCAACTTCATCTTCAGAATTCTCTTATGATTTGGAGCATCCTGGGGCTTATGTCACTACAGAAGTTTTTCATCCGATAATCCCTCCAAGGCAGTATGGTGGTGTGGTTGATCTACTCCATCCTATAGATTTATACATCAGTCCTATCCAATCTTGGATAGAAGCAGCCTGCGAGAGGACCTGCCAGTTGAGGAAGCAATTTGACGATATTCTGCATGGTCATGATCTCCCATCCAACCCCCCATCCTCAACATTTTCGTAGGTTTGCATATTGTGAATAAGGTATCCTTGTTTTGGCTGGTAACCAAACACAAGGTAAATTTCTTTTTTGATGAAAAGTTAAGGTGGTTGCATTGGATTTATCATTTTACTTAGCATTTTTATCATGTTATGCTTATAGTAGGAAATAAGCTCCTCAAAGTGAGCATTTACTTTCTGCATTTCCTTTTATTAGTTAGTTTTTTCCTTTTGAATAAAGTAACTTATGGTTCATTGGTTTCTTGCAAACACTTGTGCTACTGAAAGGTTTTCTTGTCAAGTTGAGATGTTTTTACAGGTCGTAGAAACTTGAGATGCTGGTGTTCTCGTATGCTCTCCTTGCCTTAAGACTAGATCAAGCACACGTCCCGCAGTTGAAGCCAGATGTTACCAACTGAGTTGCACTACAGTTGGACTTCAGTGAGCCGCCAGTATTGCACATTTACTTGTGCCTTTTTCAGAGTTCAGAAGTTCCAAGTTTGGCCTTTTCAGGGCCCATTTGTCAGTTTTTGTAGTACATGACTGTGCCCCACGAGGTTTGTAATAAGCGTACTAGCATGGTGGTCTTTGAGTGACTCTGTTCCCTAGGACTTGACAACCAAAGAAGGTATTCCAAGGAGTTTTTTCCCTTGTCGATTATGCCTTCCCTTTAGCCGAGTATAATCGATGAGGTTTTCTCCTGCTCCTCCAAAGCTGGAATGCCCAAAGTGGGGGTTAGGCCTTAGGGGATTATTAGAGCCCATTTTGCAACATGTATGAACATGCTAGATGCTAGAATTTTATCGTTTTTTCATGTACTAGGTTCCCCTGAAGTTTCAGTCGATTCCGAGAAAAAATATTTTTCGCATTTTTTAAGCCATTTTTTAATGGTTTAATTAAAAAATTTCAAAAAGTCATAAAAGTCTTATCGGAGTCGGAATTTGACGCAGGGATGCTCATTTTCAAGCTCAGAGCATCCTCTTTACCCCGGTACCCAGTTTTCCTACATTTCGGGTGACTAAAAACCCCCGTGGAGCAGTTTTGTCTATCAGAGCTATAAAGTGGCATTTTAATGCTAAAAGAGCATCAAATTGCACCTTGGTCAATAGTCAAATTTATTAAAAAAAGGGAATTTGGCACATGCCAAATGACTTGAAATAAGTCAATTTAAGGTGAACGACTACATCCAAGTGAAAAGCTTATGATAAAAGTTGGTTTAAAAATCAAAAATTTGAATATTTAACTCCATGCTTCATGTTAACTCCCTCACGGCCATACGGATTGAGACTTGAAGAGTAAATTTGAAGGTGGGGCCACCCTAAATGACTTGGCATTAAGTCAAACTAAGGTGAGGGACTTATCTAAAAGAATCAAAGCATATAGTTTTGGGCCATTTTAATAATTGAGGCATTAATTTGCAAGTCCGTACGATATCCTCACGTGGGGCCAAACTCCTTCCTTTCCACATTGATGCTTACGTTGACATGGCATTAACCCATTAGTTCATTAGATGGACAAAGTTTATTTTATATGGTCAAAAGATGAAATATAGAAAAGGTTGAGATTTGTATTATTGCCAAAACCATACGAAGTGGAGCTCACGTGGGCCATATTTTCTCACTCGGCCGTATGGATTGGCTCTTGGGCGATTTTCAAATAGTGATGGGGCCCACAAGTGACATGACATATTATTTATCTATGGCTGAATTATTCCAAGGTGTAAAGCACATAATATAAATCAAAGGTATGAGCAAATATCAAGTCCGTACGATATCCTCACGTGGGCCATATTTTCTCCACATGGTCGTGTTCTCCTTTGTTGAGGATAAGAATATGGTGGGGGCGTTTTCTTGCTTGGGAGGTGGCCCAATCACATGCCAGATTTCAAATTAGAACATTCCAACGCATCTCTTCAATTAATATGGAAACATCCACTCGACCTCTCATCCATGCGTGAGGTGCTTTCTTCATCCAATCGGCATCTTCCATTTCAGAGTGTTTTTGTCCAAATGCAATGGTGTTTTATCATTGGATGTTAAGGTTTCTTGCTCTACAAACTAGGAGGCTGCCCTCCTTAGGGTTTTACGCCCTAGCTTCATACCATTTGCTATAAATTGAGGAGCTTGGCTCCATTGTAAAGATCAGAAGGTGAAACTTCTGCTGGCATTGCTCGTTCATTGTAATATTTTTCTGAGTTTAATAAAGAAGGCTTTGGAGGCTAGTCTGGTGATTGTCTTTGGTTGGATCTTCATGCTTGTTACATTTGAGGTAAACTGTATCGTGTTGCATAAGTTAGTATTGTCGGGATTGTATGTCTTTTAAAAGGAAAGTTATCTTTCATAAGGAATAGTGAGTAATGCTTTATAGGTTGCTTACTTTTGTCGATGATATTAGAATGCTAGAAGTAGTATGATCTCTTGTTTGAATCTATTATTTCTCAAGTTTTCTGTTGTTCATTTACACATATGCTCTTATCCCCTTGCTAGTTGTTTGCAGCTGTCTACAGGTAGCCTAAGCGGGAGAAGTCCACGAACATGTTAGATCGTGCCTTCATTCAGTAAATACGAACCAAGTCTCGATGTTACCGGTGCATCAGGGAGCTTGACTCCATTGCCCTTTCTTCAAAACGCTCAACCCCCAAGGGTTCCATTTTTCTGATCAAATTTTCTTCTGCTATCTTTGGTTACTGGTTACTTGTCTTAAGATCTACATTTTATCAAGCAAATCTGAAAGTAGATCTAATGTTACAAATTTTCCTTTTCAAGCTTGCTTTATCGTAAATCTAGAGTTCTTGATAGGAAAAATTTGTTTTGAGTGGAATAGTATATTTGGCATTTAAGTGCTTTGGTTCGCTTAGCTTTTCCAAAAGCAAGCAAAAGATCCTAAGGAGAGTAGCTTTATAGCTCACTTTCCTTAGTCGTTTGATTTCATTTTCTAGTACTTAAGTTAGAAAATTTTTCCATTTTTGCATCTAAACCGAACATACTCTTAAAGTGTGTTTCGGTAGTTTTTCAGTAAACTTTTGTTCGCTGGAATTTGTATCATTTTATGACAATCCTACATTTAAAAGTTTACTAAAAGTCACTTAAAAAACTCAAAAATTGCCCTAAAAACAGGTTTTTGCATAGTAGTTGCATTAGTTTTGATTTTTTGACAGTTTGTAGCATTGTCAGAACACTCTTAAAGTGTTCTGATTGTCATTTTCCAATCAATATAGCTCGCTGATCTGTTTTGATTTCATCACAGGTTGAAGTGAGAAATTTTAATAAAACTTGCATTTGGAGCTTCCTGAACCACCCAGAGAGAACCAGTTTCAAGCATCATCATTATTTCTCTCAAACATTGTAAACTGACTTGTCCCTAATGATAAAGGGCAAGCAGTATTTCTCTTAAGTTTCCAAGTTGTAATCAAAAATAAAAATAAAAAGAGCACAGCAGGCAATTCCAGCGCCTGAACCCAATCCCCCCAGGGGGGATTCACACCCTTGTTTATTTTTTTATTTTTTTATTTTTTCGTTTTAGATTAGTTTTCATTCAAGCAGTAGTAATTAAATAACTCACTCAAGCACACAACGTCCTCCGAGGACCTGTTTATCATTTTATATGCTTTTGTGTTTATTTCGAATTATTTTTCTGTTCTTAAAATTTAATCCTAAAATTAACCCCCCTTGCTTTACGCTTGGGGTTTAGTGTAGAATAATCATCCACTCACACGTCTTTAATAAAACGAACAACACCCCAAACCCGGAGTATGCTCTTGACTACTGCAGCTTAGTCGGAACAGTTGGCTCAATCAGAAACGGGTGCAAGGTAATTAGTGTTAATAGGACAATCCACTAGAATTCAATCCTAAGAACTCGGGAGGTTGCGTGGACTGAATCCACAGAGTCAGCAGGTTCTTAAGCGGGTTCATCCTCGCCTGATTGGACACTTGGTAAGGTTGCTAGAGCACTCAGTTCGAAGTTTAGTTTTCTTTTGGGCCAAACCAAGAATTAACCCACTCCTTAACCACTCATTTAATAATCATAAAAATTACCAACCGAGCCACTGCAATACTTTTACTGAGACTACACAAGCAACCCTACACAACAGCAATTGCAAGCTTTTTTTTACTTTCTCGGCACTGGTCTTCAATTTTCCATGTTTAAGTTTCAATCTTGAATGTTGTGAATGCTTAACTATCTTGTGTGGTGTTAATCAATTGATTTAATTTGCAAGCAGTGGTTAGTTGTTAATTTCTCATCTCATCATCTTTTTAACTCCTAGAACAGATTTTTATCCTTTGTTGTAGATTAAAAGCCTTAGATTATTTTTATAGGGACCACCCCCCTTGGCTTCGCTAGGAGTAAGCCTGGACGGAGGAGTCGAGTTATCAGGTGACAGCACTTGACTCTCACTTGCCTCCAAGGACACACCGAGCGGCTTGAAGGTTTCCTGCCGCGTCCCCCCCAGGTGTGTATTAGGCGGCAACAGGCTACAACCCAAAGGTGGCACCACACACCAGATGATTTAGTCAGCTACAACTAACTGGGATGCACCAACACCCCAACTTACAAATTTACAATTGATATATCAGACTTCTCTTAAGTCTGCAAATTTCATACCTCATCAAACAAGAATCCCTTGTTTGTTTCCCAAATTACATCATCCTCATTCTGCCCATCACATCATCTTTCTGTCTATCATTACCAGCACTTCATTCTGTCCACCTGTATGTACCATGTCACCAATTTGTTCATGTCTTCATTCAGCTTATAAACATATCTTCATTCATGTCACATGTCTTTAATAATTTGTTGCTGCTATATCATTATACTCTAGTAGTTTACCCCAAAAATCAAAGATACAAAAATAATTCTTTCATACTGCTCCTTCTGCTCACCACCGTACTGTCCTCATCTCCTCAAACCCGAAATTAGAGCTCACTTATGCCTCCCAAATTCTCCACACACTTCCCTCTTCAATCCAACGAATTGATCTTTTATTTATACTTGTCTTTTTCCATAACTTGTGGAGGGCGACTTGTCATGCTTATTTTTTATTTCCACAATATCCTCCTCAAAAATATATTTATATTTTTGGTCTTTTTGCCACATTGGCAAGCTGGGCTTGTCATCACTTTAACCCATCATATGCCATGTCATCACTTTTTGCTTTATCTTCCAATGCCTGCAATACCCTCTTCTTCATGCCTTCATGGCTTTTCAAAGTATGCCCTCAAGGGCTATTTTGATATGCCCGCATAAGGTATTTGTAAATGACCGCAGGATTCATTTTTATGCTCGCAATGGGCTATTGAGATGCCCGCAAGGGCACTTAATGATTTCCCTAGTAACTCCCACAGAAATGCCCACAATGGGCCTTTAGAGATGCCATCAAGGGCTCTCTAAGATGCCCGCATGGGCCCTTTCAAATGCCCGCAAGAGACCAATACTTATGCATCCAGCTCCATTTAGAAATGCACGCATGACCTTGGAAGCTCCTCAAATTATGCCCGCAGTGGACCTTTCAAATGACCTTCAAAAAGATGCCCGTAGCAATCAAGGGATGCCGCCATGCCATGTCATCAACATTGTTCATCATTGTCCTCCATGTTAAGTCTAGTGCTATGTCATTGCCTTGTCATCTTTGTCCATGTCATCAAGCTTGCTTGTCTTTATGCTTTGCCTTGTCCTTGTCCTTGTAATCATGCATAATGCTTATTTGTCCTCCATGCTTGCTTGCCACACTTGACAACATCAAATCATTGTCTCCATATCCTTGTTTGCTTGTCCTTAGTCATGTCATTATCACTTCCTTCTTGCCATGTCAACAACACATCTTTGCCATTTGTCATGTCCTTCATTGTCCTCCTTGTCACTAAGTCATCAACCTTGTCATACTTGTCATCACCGATTTTGAACCTTGAGGTTCGAAATTCAATGAACCTCAAAAAAAAATTCTTATTCGTTGAGGTTCGGCCATTAAATTCGCCAGGTATACGCCAATTTCAAATTCACGAGCTATACGTTGGTTAAGGGTTTCGAATTCTCGCCAGTTTCGGACGTGAGGTTCGCCGCTTCCGCCCTCGGGTCTATTCTCTTGCATCCGATCTCCTCTATCGCATCGGGTTTCTTCTTGAGGAAGTCACAAAATCGCATTGTCGGGTCTCTGCTTTCAGAAGTCGAATCTCAGCTTCGGGTTTCTTTACTTTCGGCATGCCTCCACACAGCGACAGCTGAGCCGACACATTGGACAGTTTGTAGGTTAATTAATATAACCATTGAAATTTGCATAGGTTATATCAATATGTCGTAAATATTTTTAATATATTTTGTTTTATAATGTTTATTAAATTATCTTACTAATATATATTTATTAATATATAAACATTATAAATATATATTTTACATATTAAGATAATTTAATAAACATTATAAATCAAAATATATTAAAATATAATATGTTTATTAAATTTTTATATAATATTAGAATTTAGCATTGATGATTCGATTTTAATTTTTATGATATACGTTTGTTTATTTTGAATTTTTTATTTCTTATCATTTTATGTTATATTTTATTTTAAATTATATATATATATATTTGAAATTTCCATATCGCCGAACCTAATGTCGAACCTCATTTCGAACCTCATCCGAAAAGCCGATTCGAACCCAAATCTCAAGGTCGCCGAACTCAAATTCGAACCCGAACCATGTGACTTAGCTTGTCATGCCTTCAAATGTGCTTTGTCATTGAGCCATGTCACTTGCCCTTGTCATTCTTGCCAAGTCCTCTTATCTTGTCACCTTCTCATACTTGTCCTTGTCTTCATGCTTTTTTTGCCATTTACACCTTGACATGTCATCATACTTAACCTTTGTCATTAATGTTGTCATCAATGACCATCATATTCATCAACATCCATAGTAGCCGAGCTACCATGATTGTAGATTAGTTTCAAGTATATTTTTGAGCCAGTCCTTTTGCAAATTGTGATGAGATCAGCTGATGATGAGCAGCATTATGATGATCACTCGTATACATTCAATGGATCCAGAGCTTGCACAGCTATAGTCTCATGCCAGGACTGAGCTCCATGACCCCAAGTTGGTGACTGAGATAGCCATTATTCTATCATTCAGAGTAGATTTATTATTAGAGCACATGTTATATCCAAATGCAATGCTTCAGTGTATTTCAGGCGGTTCATATCAGCGACTCAGGTATATAATCCAACATGTATATTTTTGTACATTTGGGTTGTTGATGTGGTCTTTCTTTTATCTAGGTAGTTTATGACTAGGAATATGATCATTTGTTTACTGGCCTTATCTTATGATGTTTTCTTGTTGTTTAGAGTAGAACTGGTCAGTTACTATGAATAGGAGTTTCTTGTATATACTCGTTGGTCATACCCTTACTTTACGAAGTACAGACTTGTTCATTCCCTTATTTTTGGCCCTTTGTTATCCATGGCATCATCAGTCATTTCTCCGTCCATCTGTTACCTTCCAGTTTGGTTTCATCCCAACTTGCACCTTGACTAGTGATCTTAAGTACTTCCCCCACCTAGACCTCTGTGTTGGGTAGATTCCTTGTTTACAATGTATCTCAGCTCTGGACTATGTGATTTTAGTCACAGTGATTGTTCTCCTCTAGTCCTCGAAAACAAGTATTCCTACAAACAGTGTTGTTAAACACTAGAGCATCGGATCTTAAATGCTATATCTAAAGGAATTCTGAATCAGTAAAAATAGTGTTGCTAAACACTACCATGCATAACAATGTTAACTAGTCAGTGGCCAAAGGACGAGCACTCATCCTTGTTTGATGTAAGGTCGTTTGTCCCCACAGGGCAACAGGGTGGTCACTCCATCGCACCTATGGACGGTAATGGGCAATGGAGGTCATACCAAGTAATATCTAAAGCCCAGAAGGCTTTCAGGGAACCTGCTTTTGGAGGCTGGCTAGAGAAAATATTTAAAGTGAAATAAATGATAAACCTCAAGTGAGAAAAGCTGACAAATAAATAAATTGCTAAAAGGTTGCTTGTCTAGAGTCTATTGGAAGCATTCTCATCACTCTACCCATTTGTGAGACATCGCCATTCCTCGTGTTATTTTCTATCCAGCATATGTGTAGGTGGTCTCCCTGTTTCCTTCATCCGAGAGATTGCAGTGTTAAGGTTGTTGAGTCCTTCTCCTAGCCTAGCCTTTGCTTTTCCACCCTCACCCATGGTTAGCAAATTGTTCAAGTCTGTAAATGAGTATACACTTGAGATTCTTGTTTATAGTAGCTAGATACTTTGATCTAGACTTATCTTATTTATATTATTTAACGCTTACGCCAGTTAAACATCATTCTATGCTTTAGTCTAACGACCGGTATAATTGAAGGAGCATATCATGAGTTTTTATACTTGCAGCAGCAGTTATTTGTGATCTGGAACATTATTTTGGTCATTCTTGACCTGGTCAACCTAGTTTGACCAAGTCAACAGCAGGGTCCAGGATGAGTTTGGGTGGAAAGTGTTCGAGATGTATTATTCATGGCCCATATGTGTCCATTAAATGGTTCCCTGCCTCAGACAGCAGTTTCAAATGATGGTTTGATGGATTTTTTATCATTATTATTATTTACATGCTGTTATTTTGTTATTCTTAGCATGGATGAGCTTACAGAGCTATCACTTGATGGTCACATGGTGTATGAGTACTCATTCCTAGTTGTTTTGGGCATTCTGAGCCCATTGGTGTACTTGGTTACCAGTTCCGGGCATTTTCAGGTGATGATATGGTTAGATTACCACTTTATTGCATTTTGTCATTCAGAAATGGCCTATCCAACACTTTCATTCAGCATGCACATTCTCCTAGGGCGTTCTTGAGGAGATGGGGGGCAGCTAGTTGTTATTACCATATTAGCCCATTCCTAGACATTTTGGTGCAATCAGATTTATGTCTGGGACACTTGGCAGTGAGTTACATGATTTTTTGTACTTTCAGAGGTGGTTTTCCGGCAGTAGAATGGCTCCTTGAGGAAATCGATTTGGCTTAGTGGGGCAAGGAATTGGCATGAGATTGATCCGAGATATCTTGATGATGATTTCCACACCTTCTAGCACTTGTTCCGACATCAGTGGGGTCCACACATCCTAGCATTCATCATTCTAGGCAATTTTATTGTGTTATTGAGGGGCCACAATTTGGTCATTTGGTCACATTATGTTATTATCTTGACATATTATTTGATATTGTGCCATGGGTTCATGCTAGTGAAGGATATGACACACCTCCTAGCCCCACCATGTGCTATTTTCGTGTGTCTTAGTCATTTGTCATGCGGTGCATCCCCCTTGGATAAATTAGTGAGTGTGCCCCCTCTATTGTTAAGTGATCCATGTATTGTATTTCCTTCTCATCTTAGTCATTGATTATTATTATTATATCTTTTGATCTCCACCACTCATTTGAAAAGTGGTTAGGGTTATGGTCTCTCATTCCTATTTAAAGGAGAGATCCCCCTCATTCTAAAGGGACTTTTGGCTCTGAGCTATTGGAATACAAAGAAATATTTTGTGAGAATTCTTGTGATCTTGGGTTGAATGCTTGGCTATGGTGATTGAAACTACTTTTCCATTGCACTGAAAGATCTTGGTAGCTATCTTGGATATTTTGTTCCACTATTTCGATTTGTAGGTGAAGGAGACAATTTGAGAGATTTGCAGGTGAAGGAGACGATTTGAGAGAGGGGCGCATTGGTTGGGGAGACCCACCCTGTTTCTTTCTGTCAGATCTTGGTTTACACAGGGAGTAATTTTGTCTTTGAACCAATTATTCTCTATCTTTTACTTTTAGCTTACATCTACCTTCATCTTTGTTTACTGATTGAGCTTCAGTTTCTTGGTTTTGCAAAGAGAGCAAGACGCACTTGTGGATTTGGGCAATTCGTTGGAGCAAGAGAAGTGACCAAGCTTTCATTTGATCTTTGCAGGAGTAATCCTCGTCATACCGGCATTCATCTCCATCATCCAGGTACGCTCACAAGGTACGTATTTGTTTCTTTAGGCTACCCATCTGTCAATTTCATTCAAACCCTAACTCCTAAAATTTATAAAAATTCCCTAGCTCATTCAATCTGGAATTTGGGAAAAAGATTTCTGGGTTTTTCACTTAAGGCCTATCCCTAAGTGGGTCCTCAAGGGAATCACCCTTGGGAGGCTCCATCTACCCCAAACCCCTAGGCAATGATCTTTAGCTATTGTGCCCTCCTTGATTTTGCCACTTTTTCTCGATTGTTTGAGTCTCATTTTGGCTTGTGAGCTTAGACACTGTCAAATCTCCCATCAAGCCTTACTAGGAAGGCCCTATACTTTCAAATCTACTCCTTGGAACCACTTTCCATCTTTTAAGTACACGTTTCCCAAGGCACATGATTTTGATCATTTACCCTAGCATCTCTTTCCTAGATTCATTCTTAATCTCTAGTTACTATAATTGATCTAATTAACACTTATACTTCATCTTCCCTAAGCCTCTACAGTAACTCATTTCCTTAAATCTAGGAATCATCATCTTTCACCATAGATCCCTTATTGAACATCTTGATCTAGGGATTGATTTGGATCTCTCTTCTGAGAGTAGGTCAGGGTCTCCCCCTTTGTTATCTCGGGCTTAGATAGCAAGAAGCAAAGAGTGCCTCGGTTGGCGTGACAACCAATCCACCTTGGGAATCAAGGCCCTCTTGGGTTACCTCTTTAGTTTCTCATCTCCTCTACCATCCTGGATAGGATCACCTATTAGGGGCATCTACAAGTTGTGTGATAACATTTTTGGCGCCGTTGTCGGGGTGGTAGAGGCTTTCCCTGGTTCGACATTTATCCTTCGGTATTACCCCCGTTCTCTTTGCCAACATTTTTGGTGCTATTGCCAAGGAGGTAGAGGCTTACCTCAAGTGTCTGCGAGTGTCTGTGTGATCATTTTCTATCTGATTGCATCCGGTTTTAATTTCTATATGGTTACCATTCACTTTACTAAATCATATGTAGCCATCTCATTTCACTCATCTCTCCTCGCTACTATACGACATACCTTTTGGTAGACGATCAATAGTTTACCTGGCGACTCCAAAACGTGACTCCGCTGAGGAACAACCCAATACCCATCTTTCATTTTTGAAATTTATAAATAGTAATGAATTCAAACGTTTTCCTCCAAATGACAAGATGTATGAACCAAATATATGAGAATCTATCTCAATATAAAGGGCAATTGGAGGAAAGAGGTGAAAGCCAATCAACATATCAGTATGGGGGTAATTATGAATATTATTATGTATGTGAGCCTAAATATCATAATTCTTATGACTCCCACCATTTCCCTCATTCTTCAAGTAAAAGTACTGACCCAATTACTCCGAGTGAGCGTCAATCTCAGCCAAGGCCTTGCAACCAAAGCACTCGGTTGAATGACTCTTGTACTCAAGTTAGACATCCAAATCAAATCCCTAGCAGAGAGGCTAGTGTTGTTAGAAATCCAGCTAATCCATCTCCTTTTAACTTCTCTGAAATTTATGGGGCACCTCATCCTATGCCAATTCATTACCTCGAAAGGTTGCCTCGTTTCTATGGATATTATTTTGAATCAATCGAAATTCATTTGCAAATGTTGTGGGATTATATGGAAGTTAGGGGTGCAGACGATGAAGATGTTTATATGCGGGCCCTGGGTGAATCCTTAGGCGGAAATGTCGGGTTGTGGTTTGATCATTTAGCACCAGGATCCATCACTGGGTATGACATGTTCACTGGGTTATTAAAGAATAAATGGGTAATAAAATTGAAGAATTCATAACAGAGGCATCAAGCAATGATTGTATTGTTGAGGATAGGTTTGATGAGGGAAATCAAGATAGTGATGATGAAATGATTATTGAATGTCCTTATCAAGTTGATTTCTCCTCTCCTGAGCCAACAACAAATGTGCCTTTGATTGATCTTTTGAATGATCCTTCAATTCGCGAAGAGCTTATAGATTACTTGATGAGTATCCAAGATGACGTGCACGGCCCGAGTCTCAAGAGTTTGATTTGGAAGTGGAACTTGATAAAACCATACTTCCATCATCACCTGAAAAGGGCACAGATAGAGTGTTAGATGTGATTCATGAAAAGAAGCTCATTGATCACCATATAGATGAATCTGAGGATGATTCTTCCACTTGTGAGTCTATCGAAAATCTTTCTAAAGAACAAATCCCTAATCATTGCATGAATGACGAAACTTCAAATCAATTTTTAAGAAGCCTTAGTCTTGATCCTAAAGAAATTTCCGAGGTTGAGCTTTTAACCAGTGAGTCTATTGAGGATTCTCTTGAAGAGAAACTCCTTAATCATTCTGTCATTAGCGATCGTTCAATTTCATATCATCTTATTGCAAAGGAAGAAAATGGGGACATGAACCAAGGCCCTTTTGAGATGATTTCACGTGATCATTGTGCAAATAATCAGGATGTTCTAAATAAACTTGTTAATTTTCTCCCTAATCAATTCAGTGAAAATGATCATTTATCCTCATATGAATTTAAAGATAAATCAATGGAAGAACAATCTCAGGGTGAGGATGAGTTAGTAAATCATTGTTCAACTTCTTATGGTGAATCCTTAAGTGTTCCTTTACCATGCTCATCTGATTCCATCCTTAATCAGGATAAATTGGTTCAATATTTGGGGTTGGAGAATTGCAATAAGTTTTGTCCCCGTATAATAACTTTTGACCTTATTTCAAACTTGGAAATTCTTCCTGGAATCAAGAGTGTTATTAACTTGAATGCCTCTCCCTCATTTAAAATTTCAAGGTCAATTATCATCGATCATGTGGGAGGCAACATATATTTTCAATCCACCCTCACATCCCAGCTTTTCGAATCCTTTTGCTTGGGTTTATGTTTGAATAAATTTTCTAGGGTTTTGAGTCATGAGTCTAAGGGTTGCCAAGTGGTCGATTGTGGAACATTTATTCTGTTGTCCAGTCATCTTTGGTTTATCTCATTCATTGCTTAATTGAGAAACTTTATAAAGATCAATTTCATTTTTTCTCGGTTACAAAGCAACAATTGGGGTTAATCTTGTTTGTCAAGTTGTTAATTTATGAATTGTTCCCAATTTGTTTTGTTGATGGTTCAAACAAAATTGAATGCACGAGAGAAGTGAATCAGGAAAGTAGTTTGAGTAAAGGGAAGTTGAATCATTTATCACATATTTTCCCTCCATCCATCTCAAAAATTAACTTGAATAATTTTTATGATCATGTCGATTCTTTGATGGAGGATGTTTGCATCAGTCAGTCTTCTCCTTGGCATGATTCCATTTTGCACCTTTCAAACACTTTTTCAATTTTTAAACAAGTTAGGAAAATCATAACACTAAATTTGTCAATCTCTAATCCAATCCTGACTTGTTTTGTTAAAGAGCATCAAGGAAGAATCATTAATCTATTTGATGAATGGTTTCACTAGATTTATGATTTTACTTAGCACTTGTCTGACTAGTTAGAAAAGGGTAGGTAGGACTAAATAACCTCACTTGAGCAGTAGTTAGTTGTTTGTGACATTCGGTCTGGCACCTTTCTTTCCTATCTTCGCCATTGAGTCTGGCCCTTTTCTTTCTTTGTTTTCTCTCAGCTTTCTTTATTTCCTGCAATAAAATAAAAATGGTTAGATTAGGATTTTAATTTCCAGTATTTTTACTTTTAGCATTTAATTTCAGTATCTTTATTTACGCAGTGTATTTTCATATTTATATGATGTTAGTGAAGACTGGTCTACAAGATTGGTAGAGCTCTTTGCATTTTGCAGATACTAGGTACACACTTTGATGATGATGTAGAGCTCGAGTGCATGATCAATGATTGATGTAGTAAGTGTTGTGTACCAAATATTTCTGAGGTTCTCACGCACTTGTCCCAGTTGGAGCCAGATGTTGTCACATCCATAATAGCCAAGATACCATGATTGCAGATCAGTTTCCAGTATATTTTTGACCTAGTCCTGTTATCACCTAAGCTGTAGTTACCCCTATGGATGTATCCAGTCATGGATGGCAATAGGGAAGGGCAACTCAAAAGGTGCAACCACGATCACCTCGACCTCCAGTATATGGTTGTCACGCCAGTCGAGGCAACCTTCGCTTTATGTTATCTAACCCAGACAACAAAGGGGGAGACCCGATCTACTCCCGACAAGAGAGATCAAAACCAAAACACCAAATCGGGGTATTTCTAAGTGAAGTTAGGTGTATGGTTTATCCTAGACCTTATAGGTTGAAGTCACAAGCCAAGTGAGGGGTTCAATAGGTATAGCTTTGGTTCATGGTTGATGTGAGAGTGACTTATAATGTTTGAAGTGAGATCTAGGGCTAGTGTACTAGTACAATGTCAGAAGACTCACTGCCTTGGGAACCGTGTCCAATGCAGGGTAGTTAAGGGTTGTATTGGGGTTAACTAGTACAAGTGACAAGCTTGACCATGATACATGACAGCTTCAAGGGTTTAGTTCACCATGCATAGGTCAAACCACAAGTCAATCCAACAATCTAGGAAAGTTGAATTAACTTGGAGAGAAACCAGTGCCTTGGGAATTGGGAAGTGGAGTCAAAGTAGGGTTGACTTGTGGTTTAGGACTCCTAGTACTTGAGACAAGTGGGCAATAGAGGTCTTGATGGATGAATGTGTCTAGATCTAGGTTTGACCAAAGTGGACCACAATCCCTTAAAACAAGGAATGCAATCCCCAAGGCAAGATTTGACAAAGTGATAGTCTAGACCTAGGTTTTGAATTATTCCGGTTCTAAATCTCAAAAAATCTCAAGTACCCAGTTCCTGGAAGTGAGTCAACTCACTTCTCCAAGGTGGTGCGACTTTGCCCAAGGAAGCCTAAAAGTGGGGTTAGGTGGGTCAAAACAAGTCGGATGGCATCCAAACTTTAGATCCGGGTAGATCGGTCAGGTAGGAGTATGGATCTGTATTTTCGTGGTAATCCAATGGTTAGATCTTAGTAGATCTGAGTTTAAGGGTTCCAAGTGGTCCAAAATGGGGATTAAATCCCTTAAAATGTGGAATGGGGCCCACAAGGTGAATTTCAGAAAAGTAACAACCTGGGTGTATGTTATTGGATGTGTAGATGACGAATCAAGTGGAATCTCAAACACCCATCAACTAGATCTAGGTCAACTTGCTCAACTAGTGAAGTGCGCCTTGCTTGGGAGAAGCTAAGTTGGCATGGGAGAGGGGTCAAACGTAAGCCAATCCTCACCAAACTATAGATCCGGGATGCCGTGGATGCTATAGAGGTGGGTTTTCAATATTATACCCAATAACCCACTAGATCTAAGTAGATCTGAGAAAATGTAAAAATGGGATTTTGATTAATTAGGGTTTTAAGTGTTTTTGACAATTGGATAGATCATGGAGATAGAACTTACCTTGAGATCATACCTGAGTGATGTGGATGAGATGCCTTGATGTTGAGGAAGATTCCCGCAGAGATCAAATGAGAGATTGTTGATTTGCTTGCCGATTTGATGCCCTAGCCCACAAGTGCGCCTTCCTCTACCTGTCAAACCAAGGAATGAAGATTCAATCAGTAAGATCAAGTATGGAAGAAATACAAGAGAAATGCAAATAGTAACATGAAATAAAAGGTCCTGGGACAGTAATACTCCCTGTTACCAACGAAGAGCTCCAAAGAAGAAGTAGGGAGAGTCTTCCCCTACCAATACCTCCTCCTCCAAGCAAATCGGCCTCCACCTGTAGATGCAAAATCGTGGTACAAAATATATGGCAAACAATATCTTCAATAACTCAGTGCAAAGGAAGAACCAACGAACGAACACCAAAAACATTCACCACAACACTGGAGATAGATGCAATAATAATTTTCTATTCCAATAATCCAGAGCCAAAAGTCCCTTTACGATGAGAGGCTCTCTTCTTTAAATAGGAAGGAGAGGCACCAAAACCCTAACCACTTTTTGAATGAGTGGCTAAGATTAAAAGATACAAATGTCTAATCAATGGTTGAGATGAGCTCAACAATAAAATACATGGATCACTAATAAAATATAATGTAAGTGGACAAAATCGCCCTATAAGAGGGGAATCCCACCAAATCATGATGACAAAATATCATAAGAGGCTTATGGTGGGTCCAAGGGGTAATTTTATCCCTCCTTGGTCAATCCCCATAGCACAATAACCAAAAAATAATCATGAATGTACCAAATCGTGCCTCCATAGTGAAGTCGTGGTCCTCAAAAGACCTCAAAAATCCACAGAAAGTGCCATAAGTGATGGATGCCGGCCCCGATGAAGCTGAAACTGCTGGAGAAGGTGTGGAAGGTCCCGATCTATCATCACCGATCATCCCATGCCATAACTTTGCCTCAATAGCCCAAATCGATTTCCTCAATAGCCATTTCTACCAATCCTGAAATGCCTCGGGAAGCGTGAAACTGCCCCAAACAGCCTCCTGGAGTGCTGGCGTTGTCAAGGTGAGGGCACCAGTGTGTCCGGAAGGGGGATAATATGGTAAAAACAAGTGGCTGGACCACCCCCTCCATCATCAGCGCCCTAGGTCAACCGGATAAAAATCACATCTGCTCCAACAGGGCCTCCGACAAACCAAAACTGCACTAGGACAGCCTACTGAGGCTAAATCATCACTGTAAGTGCCCGGAACTGAAAACAAACTGTCCCATTGGACTCAGAAGGTCCAAATCCATCCAAGATGTGTACTCATACACCTTATGAATCTCTGCATGATCAAAATAAATATCCAATATACCGGATCAAGGCCAATAATAATGCGCTGTACATATACAAACACTACTGCAACCCCAGAATCATCATCATAACCCTGTAGCTACTACATAGAGTCATCATGTATGTATACATAGACCATATATCATCTATCCATATCATCATAAGGTCCAACATCTCATGTCCCATGGTCCTCCATGGTCAAACTAGGTCTAACCAAGACCAAATATAACTCAGATCATCATTAATAGCTGCTGCAAAGTGTCAAGGTTAATATATGCTCTACAACTTATTCAAATAACAATTATAACACAGAGTAATCATGACTGGCGATCTAAATCCAAATATATAGTGTCGTTAATTATTATTATTACTCAGACTAGACTTTCAGGATCATACTCACTTCATAGTTGTGATCAATTTGCTAGTGAAGGGTGAAGGCTTAAATTAACTGGCTAGGCTAAGGGATGACTTAACTGTCTTGACTTTGTGACACTTTGGCAAGGGAAAGGGAATACACCATAGTATATACTGAATGAGCAATAACACAGGGAATGGCGGTGTCTCACAAATGGATGAGTTGTTTAAAGAGGGTTTATTCACCTTCACAGATGCGCACAATCCATAATACAAATAAGGCCAGCAATTGTTTAGATATAGCATTTAAGTTCCATTGCTTTTGGGCCTGAAGTTTCCATAGCCTTGATCTATGTGTGTTTACAAACACATTGCATAGATTTACATTTTTCTTTTAGGCTTTCTGCTACAGGTGTGTTTTTAAGGCACTTGTTTACCTGAGCACTTCTAGGTGTGTCATGGACAGCTTGTTTACCTAGGTATTTATTTTCCACAAGATATAACATTTCATTTTCATTGCCATGTTCATTTGGCATGCCTCTCATTCATGTGTGTTTAGAAACACATTGCATGAATGGGCTTTTCATACAAGATATAGCATTTCATTTTTCCAGATGGCAGCACTAAAAGTTTCAGGTTTAGCCAACACAACTTTAGTGACTAGGGGGAATTCACAAGGAACTCCAACTCACCATAGGTAAGTTTTGTCACCAACTCAGAGCCGAGACACAATAAACAGGGAAGCTCATCCAATACAGAGGCTACAGTGGGGAAAAGTCCTCCATGCCACTAGTCAAGTAGTAAGTCAGGGTGATAATCTAAAAGGTAGGCCATGGATGGATGAAGACAATGAAATAATGGAGCCAACACTAGCAAGCCAAGGTATGGTTGAATGATCACCTCTATTCTCCCTAAGGAGGGTAAAACCAATGAGTATGAATAGTGAACTTCTAAGTCTGAGTAGGGACAATGTAATATGTATAGTAGATCGACCAGGTCCAAATATCTATATGATCGCCAGATCATGACACTGAGTGCTAAGACATGCTATAAGAATAAGTATAAAAGCAATCTAACCGTAACACCATGATATACCTGCTGAGTCATATACCTGAAAGCTCATCAACCTGTACCATCACCTGTCCTCTGGAACTGCTGCTGCAACTCTGAACACTACTGACTGCTCTGTACAAATGGTATAATGGCTATATCGGTCATCTCTCTGAGTGTCCTGAGACTCAGTCATGGCATGGGGAATACAACCACAATCTGATAGTGATCCAATATAGATGCTCATCTCAGCATCTCAAATGTAAAGGAACTGGCTGAATAGTGTACTGGAATGAGAAAAATAATGTATGGTAGCCCGGCTACTATATATGTGATAACATCCCAGTTGGAGCCAGATGTTGTCACATCCATAATAGCCAAGATACCATGATTGCAGATCAGTTTCCAGTATATTTTTGACCTAGTCCTTTTGCACATTGTGATGTGATCAGTTGATGATGAGCAGCATTATGATGATCACTCATATACATTCAGCCGATCCAAAGCTTGCACAGTTACAGTCTCATGCCAGGATTGAACCACATAACCCCAGGTTGATAACTGAGATAGCCATTATTCTATCATTCAAAGCAGATTTATTATCAGATCCCATGTTATATCCAGATACAGTGCTTCAGTGTATTTCAGGCAGTTCAGATCAGGGACTCAAGTATATGATCTAGCAGGTATATTTTGGTACATTTGCATTATTGATGTGCTCTTTCTTTTATCTACGTAGTTTATGACTGAGTATATGATGATTTTCTTACTGGCCTTATCTTATGATGTTTTCTTGTTGTTTAGAGTAGAAGTGGTCAGTTACTATGAATAAGAGGTTCTTGTATATACTCGTTGGCCATACCCTTACTTTACGAAGTACAGACTTGTTCATTCCCTTATTTTTGGCCCTTTGCTATCCATGGCATCATCAGTCATTTCTTCGTCCATCCGTTAACTTCATGTTTGGTTTCATCCCGACTTGCACCTTGACTAGTGATCTTAAGCACTTCCCCCACCTAGACCTCTGTGTTGGGTAGATTCCTTGTTTACACTGTGTCTCGGCTCTGGAGTATGTGATTTTAGTCACAGTGATTGTTTTCCTCTAGTCCTCGAAACCAAGTACTCCTACAAACAGTGTTGCTAAACACTAGAGCATCGGATCTTAAAAGCTATATCTAAAGGAATGCTAAGTCAACAAAAATAGTGTTGCTAAACACTACCATGCATAACAATGTTAACTAGTCAGTGGCCAAAGGACGAGCACTCATCCTTGTTTGATGTAAGGTCGTTTGTCCCAACAGGGCAATAGGGTAGTCACTCCATTGCACCTATGGACGGTGTTGAGTAATGTAGGTCATATCGAGTCATATTTGAAGCCCAAAAGGCTTTCAGGGCACCTGCTTTTGGAGGCTGGCTAGTGAAAATCTTTAAAGTGAAATAAATGATAAATCTCAATTGAGAAAAGCTGACAAATAAATAAATTGCTAAAAGGTTGCGTGTCTAGAGTCTATTGGAAGCATTCTCATCACTCTACCCATTTGTGAGACACCGCCATTTCTCGTGTTATTTTCTACCCAGCATATGTGTAGGTGGTCTCCTTGCTTACTTCATCCGAGAGATTGCAGTGTTAAGGTTGTTGAGTCCTTCCCCTAGCCTAGCCTTTGTTTTTCCACCCTCACCAATGGTTAGCAAATTGTTCAAGTTTGTAAACGAGTATACACTTGAGATTCTTATTTATAATAGCTAGTTACTTTGATCTAGACTTATCTTATTTATATTATTGCATGCTTACGCCAATTAAACATCATTCTATGCTTTAGTCTAACTACTGGTATAATTGAAGGAGCATATCATGACCTTTTATACTTGCAGCAAGAATTATTTGTGATCTGGATTATTATTTTGGTCATTCTTGACCTGGTCAACCTAGTTTGACCAGGTCAACAGCAGGGTCCAGGATGAGTTTGGGCGGACAGTGTTCGAGATGCATTATTCATGGCCCATATGTGTCCATTAGATGGTTCCATGCCTCAGACAGCAATTTCAAATGATGGTTTGATGGATTTTTCATCATTATTATTATTTACAGGCCATTATTTAATTACACCAGGCATGGGTGAGCTTACAGAGATATCACTTGATGGTCACATGGTGTACGAGTACTCATTCCTTGTGGATTTGGGAATTTTGATTCCATTGGTACACTTGGTTACTAGTTCCAGGCATTTTCAGGTGATGATATGGTTAGATTACCACTTTATTGCATTTTTCCATTCAGAAATGGCTTGTCCAACACTTTCATTCAACATGCACATTCTCCTAGGGCGCTCCTGAGGGGATGTGGGTCCAGCCACTCGTTATTACCGGATTACCCCATCCCCAGACATTTTGGTATAGTCAGATTTTTCTCTGGGACAATTGGCAGTGAGTTACAAGCATTTTTGTACTTTCAGAGATGGTTTTCCGGCAGTAGAATGGCTCATTGAGGAAATCGATTTGGCTTAGTGGGGCAAGGAATTGGCATGAGATTGATCCGGGATATCTTGATGATGATTTCCACACCTTCCAACACTTGTTCCCACATTAGTGGGGTCCACACGTCCTAGCATTCATCATTATGGGCGTTTTTATTGTGTTATTAAGGGGCCATGATTTGGTCATTTGGTCACATGATGTTATTATCTTGACATATTATTTGATATTGTGCCATGGGGTCATGCTAGTGAAGGATATGATAAACCTCCTAGCCCCACCATGTGCTATTTTCATGTGTCTTAGTTATTTTTCATGTGGTGCTTCCCCCTTGGGCGAATTAGTGAGGGCACCCCCTCTATTGTTGAGTGATCCACGTATTGTATTTCCAGCTCATCTTAGTCATTGATTATTATTGTTATATCTTTTGATCTCCACCACTCATTTGAAAAGTGGTTAGGGTTTTGGTCTCTCTCATTCCTAGAGACCCCCCTCATTGTAAAGGGACTTTTGCCTCTGAGCTTTTGGAATACAAAGAAATATTTTGTGAGAATTCTTGTGATCTTGGATTGAATGCTTGGATATGGTGATTGAAACTACTTTTCCATTACACTGAAAGATCTTGGCAGCTATCTTGCATATTTTGTTCCACTATTTCGATTTACAGGTGAAGGAGACGATTTGAGAGAGGGGTGCATTGGTTGGGGAGACCCACCCTGCTTCTTTCTGTCAGATCTTGGTTTACACGGGGAGTAATTTTGTCTTCGCACCAACTATTCTCTATCATTTACTTCTAGCTTGCATCTACCTTCGTCTTTGTTTATTGATTGAGCTTTGGCTTCTTGGTTTTGCAAAGAGAGCTGGATGCACTTGTGGATCTGGGCAATTCGTTGGAGCAAGAGAAGTGACCAAGCTTTCATTTGATCTTTGCAGGAGTAGTCCTCGTCATACCGACATTCATCTTCGTCATCTAGGTATGCTCACAAGGTTCATATTTGTTTCTTTAGCTTACCCATTTGTCAATTTCATTCAAACCCTAACTCCTAAAATTTATAAAAATTCCCTAGCTCATTCAACCTGGAACTTGGGCAAAGATTTCTGGGTTTTTCACTTAAGACCTAGCCCTAAGTGGGTCCTCAAGGGCATCACCCTTGGGAGACTCCATCTAACCCAAAACCCTAGGCACTGATCTTTAGCTATTACGCCCTCCTTGATTTTGCCACTTTTCCTCAGTTGTTTTAGTCTCATTTTGGCTAGTGAGCTTGGACACTATCAGATCTCCCATCAAGCCTTGCTAAGAAGCCCCTATCGTTTCAGATCTACTCCTTGGGACCACTTTCCATCTTTTAAGTACACGTTTCCCAAGGCAATTATTTACCCTAGCATCTCCTTCCTAGATTCATTCTTAATCTCTAGTTACTGTAATCGATCTAATTAACATTTATACTTCATCTTCCCTAAGCCTCTACAATAACTCATTTCCTTAAATCTAGGAATCATCATCTTTCACCATAGATCCCTTATTGAACATCTTGATCTAGTGATTGATTTGGATGTCTCTAAGAGTAGATCAGGGTCTCCACCTTTGTTATCTGGTGCTTAGATAGCAAGAAGCGAAGAGTGCCTCGATTGGCGTGACAACCAATCCACCTTGGGAATGGAGGTCCTCTTGGGTCGCCTCTTTAGTTTCCCATCCCCTATACCATCCTGGATAGGATCACCTTTTAGGGGCAACTATAAGTTGTGTGATAACAGGGCAATGTCTTGTAATACTGCTAGAAATGGAGTGGAGTCAAGCTAGATCCACCCCTCCTCCAAGCTTGGCAACCTGAAAACTAAACCACAATCTTGCAAACAACCTTATGAGATCTGGATATACACATGCAAAGAAACAAAAATAACATGCAAATAATCTTATTTAACATGTAAATCTCAAATTTCTAAACATATATAACAAAAATAGAGACAAGTAAGTAATCTTACTTACAAATATCTACTCATATTGATTCGGAGGAATTCTTCAACACCAAATCGATGAATGGAAGAAGCAAAGAATTAAAACAAAGCAAAGAGGGGACCTCATTGATAGCATGACAATGGTACTCCACACATGATAACACTATACAATTTGACCTCCAAAGCTTCTTTATTCTCAACAAAATAACAAAATTACAATAGAACAATAGCTATATGCCCAACTCTCACTCTAGCTCAAATGAGGGGAATGAGCCTCCATACATAGCAATTTCTAACAGAGGGGGGCAAGTTTGATGAAGGAGGGCGACTTCAACAAGTGGCAGCCCCAAATCTTGAACAAGGGCAAGTCATGAGAGAATTGTGGGATCTGATTGATCTTGCTTGAGTAGGATGGCACCACCTCTCAATGAGGTAGGCGCCCCTTCCTTGATATTATCACCGCACAATGAGGGAGCTCCAACTCACACAATCGCCCGTCCACTCTTCACGTGAAGCATGATGGCGCATCCCAAACTTAGTTCCAAATGGAATCTTCATGATTTGACATTTAAGCATGTGCTTTATCCCTTACATGAAGTCGCCTTTCACATGTGATGGGTTGCCAACTCATTTGGCACATGCCCATTTGTTTTTTTATTATATTTTTTTATTTTGGTGCATTTTGTCGCATCATTTGCCATTTTGATGCCTCTTTAGGAAAAAATGCTCCAAGTGACGACCTAATCACCCGAAACATAGGAAAAGTTGGTTTTGGGGTAAAGAGGATGCTCTGAGTGTGAAAACGAGCATCCCCACACCAAAATATGCATCTAGGTCATACCTTTATTACAATTTAAAATTTTCCAATTAAACCATTAAAAAATGGTCTAATTTTAGGGAAAAAATTATTTTCTCGAAAAATAAAAACAAAAACTTAGGGCGACCTAGCACATGTCCATACGACTCAATTTCGATGTCTAGCATCGTCTAATACAATGACACTTGGGCTCTAATAACCTCCTAAGGCCGAAACACCAGTTCGACCACCCCAACTTTGGAGGTATGAGTGAAAAACGCGAAAATTATTAGTCGTTTATTCAACAACCAATAATTAGCAAGGAAACAAAACACTCTAGGCTAGTCAGATTAATGTTTAAGTCCTAGGATGTCGATTCTTTTACATACAGCTACCATGCTAGCACATTTATTACAATTCGGGTGTATAAACATGTGGTACAAAAATAAAGGGCCTAGAAGGCCTGATGGACTTCTGAACTCTGATGATGAACACTTTGACATGTTCAAGCTTTGCCGGCTCACTTGAAAACCAAGTATGACTTAGTAGGCAACAAGACTCACATAACAACTTCACTGATATAGAAAAGAAGTATGATGGTGATATGCTTTCCAAATTTCATATTAGGTTTTCATATTGAAGATTTGAAGTAAAGATAAGATAATATAATTTTATTAATGTCGAATGAATGACAACTAAAATAGGTCAAAGGAACTATTGGGTACAAAATGATGTCAATACAATGTGAGAGCACTAAATCAACTCCTATTAAAAGCAAGATGCAGAAAGTAAATTTGATGAGGGCATTTCTTTGAAGATCTTTTCTCATATGGCAACTCCACAAAGTAGTGAAACCTTGTTCCACAAGATTTTGAAGTGAACTTCTTTGTTGTAGAAGTGAGGTCATCCAATGGACTTGAAGGCATTTGAATACTCACCTGACAACTCCACTGATATAGAAAAGAGGTATGATGGTCATATGCTTTCCAAATTTCATATTAGATTTTCATATTGAAGATTTGAGGTAAAGATAAGATAATTTTATTAATCTCCAATGAATGACAACTAAAATATGTCAAAAGGACTATTGGGTACAAAATGATGTCAATACAAAGTGGGAACACTAAAACAACTACTATGAAAAGCAAGATGCAGAAAGAAAAGTATGAATCTAATCTAAATCCTGGAAAACCAACTCCGAAGTTGGAAATTCGAATCTGAGAGTCACATGAACAAAGAGAATGGATCTAGAGCCTATGATACAAATGGTAAAATCCTATCATGGTCCACTAGAATCATCTCTTCTAACATCGAAATCCAAATGGAGGAATCTCAACATAGAAGTATGTTTGGAGGCAGAGCTTGAAGAGAAGTTGGACTGTGTAATGTGTTGCTACCTAGAGGATGGGGGGTCGTCACCCTGATCTGGATGATATCAACTGACTGCTGGTATGGGGCCTATTACCCCTCATATTGTATGAGGGTAATCCAACAAATGACAATGATGATTTCGTTTAGATTTCAAATCCTGTCATAGCAAAATCAATTGCACATGGCTTAGAGCTCCTTGGGGTGATTATCATGATGTATCTATTTGTATAGTATAGATTGATGGGTTATATTGACCATGTGGAACGTCTTCGTCCTTACAACATGGTGGGTGCACTCCACTTAGACACCTATATCTCCTCAATCTACGTTAGGCGCACTTCTTTGGGGACATAATCCCTTGATTTATAGATGCTGGAGACTATGATGCGTGGCAGTGCCCCCCACCCCCTCGCTCCCGCTCCCAAAACGCTCCCAGTTTTGGGAGCACGCTGCCAAGGCGCTCCCTACCTCTCCTATACTAAAAGCTCCTATACTAGGTTAATCATTTGATGACAATGTTATGGTACCTCGCTTCATTGCCAAGCTCATATAAAAGTAGTTATGGTTGATCATTTGATGATAATGTTATAAGTTATAACTACTAGATGATTGATGTTATATGGTTTAATCCATGTTTTCTATAGCTAATTCAACATCCTACATGTTTTCTAGATATAAATCTATCAAAATATATACTGTATAAAAAAACGCTCCCAGAACGCTCCCAAATGGGAGCTTTTGAAAATTTTGCTTTTTCGCTTCGCTCCCGCTTCTTGCTCCCAACAGCATAGCTTGGAGACAAGATCTCTTGATTTGTGGAAGTGGTCTCTCCATGATGTTTTGATGTTGATGTACTCTCTTCTTGATGATATTGGCATGCTTGAAGTATCGTTTGCTTAGCAATTATCTAACACTCTATGCATTCATGGAATGGGGATCCATCAACTTAGGGCATCACAAAGTTTTAAAGGTGTTAATAATTGCTCCATGATGAAGTATTTCCTATGGGATGTTTGATGATGACACATTGATCATCTTTTCATGGAGTGCCTTAGTATGGTTGGTGTGATATTTGTTATCCCTTTTCATGGAGCACTCGGCTTATGTGCATGTAATGATGGTATTTGGAGGCCTTTCTAATGAAGCACTCGAGCCCATGTGACATGTTTCATACTTGAGGATGCTTTTTATTGATTTTCAGTGGAGCACCCTCCCTCTAACAAATGTTTTGGGGCATACATTAATCTTTTGTTGGAGCACCCTTGCTTCTTGACTCTAGGATGGCATATTGGAGTTGTTGGTTATCATTTCTAGAAGAGCACTCTCCTTGGTTCTTCTCTCTTGGAATGTCTTTTGATCCATGGTTGTACTTTTATTGCTTGGAGAAGGGGCCGACCCATTCCTTCATGAGGTTGATTAGGTATTGTGGGGCCCTTGCACTTGATTTGATGCCATTGTCTTTATTGGTAGGCTCCTTATTCCATGAATCTAGATTTTTCACATGTAATGATGAGTTGGCACTTGGATGTTGAGCTATTTTAAAGAGACTTCCTATAGCTTTAAGGACTATTGTTGGCATGTGGACATCATCTTGGGACTTTTGAATGGGCGTCTTAGCTTTGGAAGCAATTATCTTTGATAGAATGACCAAAATATTTTGCTAGCTCAACGACATTAGATATAGAGAGGCCATGGGATTTCTGAAAAGTGATTATAAACTTATAATACAAAGTCCAATAAATATTGAGGAAGTTGGCAATTTCAAAACTGTTGTTTAAAGAGTCACATTGCATTTTGTCCACACATGCCACTTGGAGGGTGTGTTTCACTTGGAGAGCAACACATGCCTTTGAGGAGCACATTTCTTGGTGATGTCCACCTTGAAGAAGGATACTTCACATAACCACCTTATATTTTATTCATTATTGACTTCACAACATTGAGTTGTTTATGATCTAGCATTATTTTATTGTTTTTTTGGAGAGAAAAGCATATATAAACCACTTTATTCCAAAGTTACAAATATCGTGTCGACAAATGTATCGCCAAGGGTCTAGAAAACAGCGTATCGGATTTATCGAGGAAAATGTCGGCAAACATCAGCAACATATTAGATAACTTAAAAAATACAAAAATATTCATTTTTTTACTCAACAATATTTTGTCGATATTTCCCAATTTTTGGTTATATTTTCCAATTTGGCCGGATATTTTCAAAAAATCGTGATATTTTCAAATGGTGATTTTTTCCAGTGATAATATCACCAAGCTAGGAGCATCATGATATATTGCAATGTCAACGATATACACCGATGTTTGTAACACTGCTTTATTCTATTGTTGGAGCATTTTTTGGGCAAACTTTGGATCTAAGAAAGAGAATTATTATTTTATTGTAAAGGAAGTTGAGTTAGCTCTCTATATAAAGATGTTGTAACTGTAACGTTCTTCCAGATTTGGCGAGCATCTGGAATAACCAGTGAATTACAACTTTACTGCACTGCAATTTGTGCATTGATCTTTGTAGCGTTAATGCTTCGGAAGATATTCCCTTGAATTTTATATTGTTATTATTATTGTATTTTATTTGTACCTCCGACAGAGATGTTTTTCCTCCATTCGGGGATGTCATTATTATGCTTAGTCATACTAGGTCATTGAGGTAAAAGCCTCCATTGTCAGTCGGGGCAATAGATCCCCAAAAGGTTAAATGTAATTGTATTATTGAGTCTCCTAGAGAAGTCGGCCCAGTCAGTTTTAGTTAAGGCCGACCTAGTCAGTTAAAAGCTAAGTTACCGGAAACGGCACTCCCACACTGCTGAAACGTCGTTCACTGCTTCAGAAACAGAAGCGGATACGATACAGCTTCGAAACGACGACAATACGGATCAAAAAATATTGAAACGTTTCAGAACTGTACGGATACGTTTCAACCGAGAAGCGAAACGGATCTGGAAAAAGTGATACGGATCAGGGTTCGAGGAAACGGATCCGATGAAAGATGATGCGTATCAAAAAAATTAGGATACGTTTCAAGTTAAAAAAATCCAAGTTTCAAGCATTTTTAAAATTCGATTTTACAATTTATAATTTTATTTCGTTCTTATCCCTAAACCGAACGCACTTTTGTCTTTACCTAGCACATTTGTCTCGACTCTCAGCCATCCAGTGGTCCGCGATTCAGCATATCACACTTCAGCTATTCAGCAGTCACTTGGCACGTCTAGTAGTGCTCCGAGATCGATTCAGCACTAGCATTGGTCCGAGTTCGTCTAACAAAGGCTCAAGTTGGTTGCTGGAGTAGAGATCCGACTACGTCCATCGTCCAGGCTAGTTCTTTTTTTAAAAAAAATATGTTTTAAACTTTTAAAAATGTTTTTTAGGGCCAAATCGGGCTACCCTCAAGCCTCCTGTAGTAACCAGATTCTACTTGAAACCCTTCGGCCTTAACTCTGCTGAACTGGAAATTCTCAAAGGAACAGTCACCGTTCACGACTCACACCATTGGTCCATTTGTAATCTTCAGTTGTAAATTTGTAATGATTTTGATGTCCTCTCCTCTTTCTTCAAATAGACTTGGAATGCATTTGGCTTGAGTAAGAAAACGTTTAATTTATAATGAATTTTCCGTTCCCAAATATTGAGTTATGTAGGACATGCACTTTGGAAATTCCTTTGTCTAAGAAGAGCATTAGGTGCTTAGAAGTGTCATAAACTCTAGTACATTGTTAGTAGCTTTGCCGAATACATATTTTCAATTAATTGCCAATTATGATTATCAGATTATGTCATCTGTGGTTATAAATATAATCAGTTTTTATTCTTTGGCTAGCATGAAGGTTAGTTTGAAATTTTGAATTGAATTTGGAGTATTATAGAAATTAAATTTTTAACTATGCCTTGTGACATTTTAATTTCCTTTTCGTTTTGATTTTAACACATGCTCAGCATCAGGTTTAAAAACTAATAAGTTAAAATTTAAGAATCAAGATTCTGTAGCTCTCAATTATAAAATTATTTTAAACAGAAACAATATTTTATATTATATTTACCTTAAGGCTTAAGGCTTAGCCATACTTCAAATTTCAATACTTGCAGACAGGATTGCTTTACAAAATTCTAACAGTACTTTCAAAACTTTGGTCCTGCAGGGTATAGCAACATAGCTACAGCCCACTATTCATCTGCATCATGGAACATGAATCGTCATCCGTGAATGTTGGGGAGCAGGAAATTGAATCTGCCCCTAAAGTCTCATCTTTGGAAATATGTGACTGTTGTGGAGAACATCCAAGGAGGGGGGTCATTAATATGGATTTGTAGTGAATGTCAAAAGGAATTCAAGGCATCCTAGACACGGGTGAAAGCACATTTTCTTGGGATAAAGAACACTGGTATTCGAGTATGCACCGGTCCACCTAGATTGGATGGAAAAGATGGAAAGGGTTTGACCAAAGAAAAAATAATAAAGTATAAGAAAGAACAGGATGAGTCAGATGCTAAATCAAATGAATAAAATGCTTCCTTTCAATTCAAACAACCAACAAGAATGGGGGCACAAGCATATTCATCAAGGACTCCATTTCTCTCATGAATTTGGTAGTCCTTCAAGTTCAAACTCAAAGCGATCTAATTTGGGACCACTTGAAAAGAGTTTCAATAATGATGCTCGAGGCACAGCAAATGAAGCTATAGGTCGGCGCATTTATGCAAATGGCCTTCCTTTTAACCTTGAGCGATCTCCTTACTGGGCAAAAATGATTAGAGAAGTTAATAAAGCCCCAACAGGATATGTTGGCCCTGGTTATGAGAAGATCCGCAGTACATTGTTGACAGGTGAGAAGTTACGTTTGGAGGGTGCATTGAACCCCATTCGTAATTCATGGCGCATATCAAGGGTGTCCATCATTTCTGATGGATGGAAAGATCAAAGGAATACGCCTTTGATCAATGTGATTGCTCAAATCCCTAAAGGAGCAATGTTTTTGAAGGCAGTGGATTGTGAGGGGCAACAAAAAGATGCTCAATTCATTGTTGACATCTTGATTGAAGCAATTGAATCTATGGGGGCAGAAAACGTTGTTCAGGTCATAACGGACAATGCAACAGTGTGTAGAGCAGCAGAACTAATTGTTGAAGGTAAATATCAACACCTCTTTTGGACCCCTTGTGTTGTTCATTCATTGAACCTGATGTTGAGTAAGATGGGTCTCAAATTGAGTGGATGCGACTTATTTTTGAAGAGGCAAAGGAAATACAAGCCTTCATCACAAACCACTGCATATCCCAAGGAATTTACAGGGAATTTTCCAAGTTGGAGCTTCTTAAGGTACCAAAAATTTAAAGATTAAAGTTTAAACTTGTAAAGTTTGTTTCATAAATGTTAGGAGCTTAGGACTCCAAATTTTAATTTATTGAAATCTTGTCACTTGCAGGTTGCAGAGACTCGTTTTGCCTCTCACATCATAGTCTTGACGAGGCTTATGCAGGTGAAAGAAGCCTTGCAGTCAATGGTATGCAGTTCTCTTTGGAATCAATGGAGGCAATCCCAAACTGAAAGAGCACAAGCAATGAAGAGGTTGGTTGTTGATGATGAATGGTAGGATAAGGTGGAGTACCTCTTGGCATTTACTAAGCCAATTATGGATTTTCTACGCATGTTTGACACAGATAGGCCCAGTTTGGGAGAGGTGTATGAGGGAAATGACTCTATGATATAGAAGATAAGAGTGGTCATGAATGCCAAGGAGCATAACCCAGATTAAGTCTTTTACAGAGAAGTAAAAGACATATTGACGAAAAGGTGGAACAAGATGACCACTTCATTGCACCTTTTGGCCTATGTAGTGAATCCTAAATATTATTCTGCAGAGTTACTAAATGATCCAGAAAGAACTGCACCAAAAGGTCATTGAGGTAAAAGCCTCCATTGTAAGTTGGGGAAATAGATCCTCAAAAGGTCAAATGTAATTGTATTATTGAGTCTCCTAGAGAAGTCGGCCCAGTCAGTTTAGTTAAGGTTGACCTAGTCAGTTAAAAGGGCACCCCAAAAGTAAAGTATAAATAGAGAGCAAGGCTCTCTTATTTGGACACACACTCACTCACTCAAGTTCGCATTAGTGAGAGAGAGAAGACAAGTTCGCATAGGAGAAAGAGAGAGAGTTGCAGAAGACTATCTTGTTTTGGGGTTTTCCATTTTGTGATATTGTATTGGTGACGATTCTATCTTTGAGGAAGTTGCGGGGTTTTCTCCTTTATGGTTTCCCTGAGGAAAATCTTTGTCTCTTGTGTTATGATGTGCTTGTTATTCTTTCAGATAAGATCCTAAATAATATTGATTAAAAGTAGAAAAACTAACAAAAGAGTATCCCTTCCTCATTGATTCTCATGGTTAGATTATGGGAGAAATTCCCTAGAGCTTTGTTGAATATCTTTTGGTTTCTTATGGATGGTTAATCAAAATGCTCTCTTGGATGGTTTTGTGTTTCTCATCTTTATTGATGGATGGGATCTTCAAATGCTAATGATCTTGATAATTAATGGAGCAAGTCTCTTCATTTTCATGTGATCATTGTCAATTGGAAGCATTAAGTTGTGGCATGTATCTCAATTTCATTGTTACATTCTCTTGTATCTCTTGCATGACAACCATCCCTTCAAGATTTTGAAAACATCCTCATTGGGGTTTTCGTTTTGATAGATTTCTGAATTTGGTAAAGCAATTAAAAAGTGGCTAAGTTTTGTAATTTTACTGCCCTGAACCTTTTAATCATTCCTTCAAGCCTTCATGTGAGCCTTGGTTGACCCCATATTGCCAAACGGATAAGACACTAGCCCCTTGTGCTTCCATCTACTTCTTTTCTTATTACTAAGACAAATCATTTTGTTATTGCCATCTCTTCATTTCACCTTGGACTTTATTGTGAGCTCTAGTAATCCTAATCTGGGGAGGCCCCCCTTGAGTTGGAGAAGAGCCAACCTAAAGTGTAGAAGAGGGTTGATGTGGTGACATTGGCCTCCCTCTTAGTTTCACCAAGATCATACCTTGATCTTAAGGACCTTATCTCTAAGGGTGTGAGTTTGGGTGATAACATTTTGGCGCCATTGTTGGGGATAAAGTCCATTTCCCGGAAGATTTGAAGATTATGCTTTATGACATGTTGTGAAAGTGTTATCCTTGAAGATCATACTCTCACATGTCGAATTGATGAAGGAATGAATCCCTCGTTCCTTGCAGATTTTTTTTGAAGACAATTGGTGGGTGTAGAGATGAGCACATCAATAATCTTGAAGGCTTTGAAAGCTTATCTTAGTGACTCCACGTGAGGTATAATTCAGATCTGGTTGCAGCCCTATATTCTGCATTCCATTGGCCGAAGAAGTTATAAATGAGTTACATGAAGCCATGGGTTTTTACTATTTAGTATAGAGTATGCTGCTCCTTTTGGATTTTTCAAAAATTCATGGATATCCAGTCACTCCTAATAATGTTTGGAAAAGGCCTATTCCAAAATTTTATGGAGATCCTTGTGATATTCATCAAGAATCCAAATACAACGTTACACAAATCGTGGGTGTGATAGGAGTTAGCTGAAGAATCTGGTGCCGGTGCAACACTCATCCAAAAAATAGGAATAATGGATTGAAACTGTACGCCTAATTTTTTAATAAATATATATTTAAAATTTTACTTTTATATTGAAAAAATAAAAACAAAGAAATGAAATCTAAAATCATTCATAACATCATGCATTCATAACATCATGTATTCTCACATGATTCAATCATTCATAAACATCATAGTAAAAATCTAGTTTAACAATTATAAATATGTTAAAGTGATCTTTGTCTTCCAATATTCATACTAATTACTATATGCTATGCTTCTAAGGAGTGCTGAAAATTTCCGAATGAATTCACTTGATAGAGCCTTTCTTGTGTACACTAGTACATGTACAGCTAATTCATTCTTGAATCACTCCCCTGAAAAGTAATAACCCGACAACATAGATACATCAACTCCACCTCCAACTTAGACACAAGGATTACATTGATTCTAAAACTAAACACTAAAAAAAATATGTAGACAAATATCAAGCAAGCATTGTGCACTCCTTGTTACTAAGGATCAATAATTTTACTTCGCAACAATCAGACATTCTTTGACCTCGGAGATCCCTAAACTATGACTGAATAAACCACGCCAACCATTCACTTGTATAGGGAAACCCTATATTGACACCAAATGGCATGCTTCTATTACAGAGTACTTTGATCAAACAAACAAAAAGTTTCTTTGGCCTTATGTTACACAGATTGTGAGAAAAATCCCAAATTAACTTGTATTGGCATCATTTCAAGTCATTATATTAGCTTGTTGTTATCACATCTATGTTAGCTGGAGCTACCATACTGCAGACTGTGCGGCCGAGGACCGCACAGTACTTTTTTTTTTCCAGATCGGAGATCAGCCACCTTCAGACGAGGCATTTTTGTTTAGATTCCCCCTAGCAGACATATCAGAGGGGACAGACAGTTGGATAGTGTCACACACATTGTCACTTACCATCTACCACAGGGTCACCTTTTCCTTGCCGAGCTTTGACATAAGCCCATTTGAGACAGTTGCCTAGTCACGTTTTGATCATGACTATCACAGTATATTGCTGGTTTACTATGTGCCCGGATTCAGCAGAGATCTAGCTCACAGATAGCTTCAGTAGCAGTAGGTATATGGTGCAGCAGGTATTGCATTTGATGATTATTGCTCATGTTGTAGATTAGACTTCTTTATACTTGTTAGTACACTGACTTTGCATGAGATGATATATTTGGTGATCTAGCTATTGTATGATGTGGTTGGGCCCTTGATGATGTCTATCCACCCCTCCGGTTAGACTTATGTATATGCACGCTAAGTCATGTCCTCTACACTTGGCATAGACTTGATCACTTAGTCCCTCTCGGTAGCTGACTTTAGCTCCATTATCACTTTCCCCATCCATCCGACTCATCCATGATACTTGTTCCCGATTTGGATTCTAATTTATGATCTCGAGGACCCCCTCCCCACTGATCTCTGAGTTTGCCATGACTCTCTGTTTATTGTGCCTCGGCTCTTTAGTGTGTGAGATACACTTTTAGACGTGGGATTTGCTCCTGTCGGGTGCCCCCGATGTTGCAATGTAGTTAGGATTGTGTAGCCTCACCGGGTGTTCCCCATTGGTCATCGAAGCATGTATTGCTGACCCCCATTACCTTTGCAGTATGAGCACCATGTTTATATCTTTTGAGATATGTATGTAGCCCAAGAGGGCCTTGATGTAAATGAAGAAATGAAGAAATGTAAATCAAGCCAAAAGGCTATTATATTGTAACTGTAAAATTTAGCCAAAAAGGGCAAAGTATGAAACTCATTGTAAAATCCATGCAATGTGTTTATGAACACACATGGATTCAGGTCAGCCATACATGTCAGCATTTAGTGGTTATTCCTCACCTAGTCCCGTGGGACAAGGAGGTGAGAGGGAGCAAGGGACAAGCTCAAGATTGCCCCCTAGAGTCTCAAGTTACAGTTTGCCAGACACCCAGTTTGGCGACTCTAGAAAAGAACCTCACGGAGTCTTCGGATACGGATGTGAGTTGTGAGATACTTGTTAGATGACTAGTGGTGGTTTCCCTACACTATACCCATTTGTAAGGCACAACCCTTTCCCGTGTTTTGTCATGGCACACTTACCTCAGTGGACCCCACTTTCCCGAGTTGTCCAAAGGGTCACATGATCTTCATCCTTGTCCTCCCATGTCCTTTGCCTTGTTGTCCGCATCACCTAAAGTCGGCAGAGTGGTCAATTCTATAAGATGTGCATAGCATTTAGTCTTCTGGATGTGGTGGGCCCACTTCACCGGGGCCTTGTATTATCTTGGGATTTAATGAATTTTTGATCACCATGTTATCATTGTATTGCTTAGTAATGTACTAACTCGTATAATTGAGCCTTGTCACTCCATGTTTGCACACAGTTATTCAGCTAGCACTATTGTTGACCAGATTTGACTTGGTCAAACTGAGTTGACTAGGCCAAAAATGGGCCCGAAAAAAATGTTGTGATCGGAATTTCGATTTCGATCAATTATTATCTACAGGGATCCCATATGAGCATGCAGGTGTCGGAATTGCAAAATACTGAAGCATTTGAGAAATTTTTAATTATTTTTGGTCAACTTTGACCTGTTTTAATTAAAAATTATGGATTTGGGGCAAGTAATGCCTAAGTCATGGATCGGGGTCATTCGAGTGGTCATCCCTACTACTTTTGCGGTCCACGATTGCATTGCAGCAGACGGTTCAGCAATCCGGGCACTAAAAGTGGGTCAAAAGCCCAATTTTCATCTTCAACCATATAAACCAGCAAAAATTACATGGAAAATCAAATTTTGACTAGGGCAACTATAAGCAAATGGAAAAATCAATGGTTGGCAAAGGTAAAGGTAATTTCTAAGGTAAAATGGGAAGGTTTGACATTGTATTTGGGCATGGTGGGGCCCTCTCCATGGCAGCTCATTGTTGGAGGTCGAATTGGCCCATTGGGGGCGTTTTTCTCCACCTAGGGGAATTCGATTTTGATGTATTGTTGGGTGTGGGCCCTTGTTGTATGAGTTGGGGGGATAAAATATCCCATAGACACCCCCCAACCACATTATATGTAATATAGGGGCCCCACAAGGGGACCCCCTCTCCACATGTGTGCTTCTCTTGGGGCAATTCACACCCCCCTCTTAGCATCTCTCTCCATCATTCGATTTGATGGTTGGGGAGTGATCTCCACCCTTTATTTTGGGGGGAAACTTGTATGAGGAGTGGCCTCTCTCTATAAGAGAAGGAACTCACTCCATTTGTACTTCTTCTTGGCATTTTCGATTTGCACTTGAATTAGAGAGACATTCCATTTGCAGCTTGATACTTGGTGTTGTGGAGTAAATTTTGTGGTGATTGATAGCTAGTGTTGGATGCATTGTGGAGATAGTTTGTTGTGTCTTTCCATACTTGTTTGCTGGTTCATATTTGCAGCATTGGTGGCCATTTGAAGAAGGGCGCTGTACTTGGAGCGGGAGCACCATTCCAGCGATTTTTTCCAAAGTTATCCACAAGGGAGTTGTTATTTGCTTTCTGCTATTCAATTTCTTTATCTTCAGCCATTTATTTGCTATTATACTTGATTATTTGCTGCAGTTATTGATTATTGTCTTGATTGTGGCAGGTACCCAAGTCGCCATTGGTGTCCAGTCGCTTCTCATGCTCAAGGGAACTCGCAGGCCGCTTCACATTTGATCTTCTGGGCTAGTCTTCACTCAAAGTTCTCCACTTCACCATTTCACCAGGTACTCTTCATCTCCTTATCTCTCCTTTATCATTTTCACTGTCTTGCTAAGTTGGAAAACATATAATAAACCCTAAAATACAAAAAATTAACTTCCCACCGTTAGAACTCTTTTTATTTTGCAAACCCGCTTTTTATTTGAGCTTAATAGCCTACATCTTAAGTTTCATTAATTTCCGACTCCATTTACCCACACTTTAGGCATTGGTCTACCTGGCAAAAACGCCCCTCCTAGGGCGTTTTTCTCTCTTGTTGGCTTGGGTCACTTTGGGGTTCTTGGTACTCTTGATTCTTGTTTAAATCGTTATTTTACCTTAGGGAATCAAGTTTCATCTTCTAGAAGTGATTATAAACGTCATTTTCTCGCTGCCTTAGGTCCATTTGGTTCACTATTCAACCATTTCCCTGGGCAGTTCATTTGAGCACTTCACTTCTATTTCGTTAGAGCTCCCTTAATCATTTCAGCCATACAATCACTATTACAACCCTGTTATCCAATTATTTCTGATTGTTGGTCACTTATCACATCACTATCATCTCATTGCCTGTGTCCATTAATTGGCTAAAATCAAACATATGAGCTCGTCCGCACTCATCCCTTGTTTTTCATCTCTCATTCTTTTGGGTTTGGGTGTGTTTTTGTTTCTCGACCATAACTGGTTGAGCGGGGTCTCCCCCTTGACTTGGCCAAGTGCCTCGTCTAAAGTGACAGCAGCCCTGTCTAGTGTGACTTCCGTTCATTTGGGCGGAGGACTTGGCTATTGCCGGTTACACCTTCCTAGTTGTCTCCTCTACCGTCCCTATTGGGATACCTACCACAAACAGTTAGAGATTGTGTGATAACACTTGTGTTGCCTCAGGGATTTATGGAAGTGAGGCTACTGTTATCACACCATAGTGGCAGGGCTACTATTCTTGCTTAGCAGATATCTGCACATTCCAGAGCTTCCATTATTCAGAGCTTGGCTATGATGATTGTATATTTTGAGATCACTCATGATCAGAGCGATGTATTATTCAGACTTATGTTAGACGTTGTGTCAAGGTTGAGCCTTGAGAGTTCAGATTTGATGACCGATGTGACCCTTTATCCCATACAGTTTCAGTTCAGTGCCTGGAGATGTATTGCAACAGTGTTTCAGATGATATATGATGATTATTCTTGTGATGATATTGTATGACCTATGGATGTTTTATCATTGACTGTGGATTATTATCTTGTTGCTTTTGTCATGTTCATAGCATTGGCTTGGTATATAATTCATGATGTGGCAAACTATATAAAATGAACCATCTTGATAATAATTTAAAATGGACTTTTTACTTGCACATTTAGGTTGTTTGACAAAAAAATTTGGTTCACTACCCTGCATAGATATGGTCTTTCTTGACACCATTTGTCAGCTAGCTTAGGCTCCACCTTCACTTGACTCCATCCATACATGACTTTCCTTATCTGACTTTAAACCTTGACTTGTCTTACTTGACTTTTTGGTACTGAGGACTTCACCTTTTTCTACCTCTGTGTTTGGACCGCATCCCTGTATGTTTAGTGTCTCGGCTCTGAGTTGGTGACAAAACTTGCCTTTGGTAAGTTGGATTGTAGCCCTAAATCATTCTGGTGGGTTGTCCCGATGTTTGGCATTGGTCTGAACTCCCCTTAGTCACTTGAGATGTTGTTGGCTAAAACTGAAAGCTCATGTACTACTTATGGAAACTTATATAAATTCGCCCATGGAAACTAAAAAGGGCAAGAGCGATGAGCTGCTGAAAATACTCCTCGAAGAGTATAAGAAAGGTCCAAAAAGAAATGGTTCTTAAATGCTATATCTAAACAATTGCTGACCTTATATTGATATGTAAACATGCCCTGGATGCAAGCTGCAATTAGTTGTGCTTATCAGCACACCTGAGATCCGAAGGGTTATGTAGGCCAAAAAGGCCATGAAATGAAATTGAATGATCCTAATGAACTTGGATCAACTTGATGTAGACATGATGCCTAAGTTGAATAAGCACTCTCTAAACAACTTACGCATTTGTGAGGCACAGCCATTCCCCGTATTATTTTGTCCAGCACAGAGTTTGTAGTTTCCCCTCTCCTAGTCCAAAGTGTCTTTTAGTTGAGTTTAGACAAGTCACCCCTTTTGCCCAACCTTGTTCCTAGCCTTCATCCTTAGCTAGCAGTTAGACCATGTCCAATGGGTGAGTTTGTCATTTAAACTATTGTCCAAGTGAATACAAATAACAACGGAATGAACAAATATGTTTAATGCCACTGAATGATGTTATACTTTAAGTTAAGTTGTGAGTATGATTAGAAGAACATGTCTTAGTCTATTGATATGATTTATCCTTGGTTGTATGTTGACCTAATCAAACCTAGTTTGACCATGGTCATTTCTTGGGATCCGTGATGATGTCGGCCATATATGCTTATGGATGATGATTGATGGCCCCACATACTCTTGATGATGATGCTATATGATGGAGATATGATTCAGATGATGATTGATGCAGTTCAGCAGGTTTTATTATTACTTCAAATCATTTGATTATACACTGTCCATATATGGTGGACCCTACAACTAGCCCATCAGGGAAACCCATGGTGTATGAGTACACATTCCTAGTAGATTTGGGTCTTCTGGATCCAATGAGACACTTATCTTTTAGTTCCGGGCACTTTCTATAGTGATAGATGCAGTTTTACACTTGTTGACCAGATTTGGGGTTGATTTCCCAGCCTGAGCAGCAGGGGGCATGAGAGGCCAGTTCACCTAGGGCGCTGTATGAGGAGGGGGTGGTCCAGCCACTTGTTATTACCATTTACCCCCCCTTCTGGAGAGCCTGGTGGGCTCAGTTTGACTGCACAGGTGCCCTAGGAGGTAGTTTCAGCACTTTCACAATTACCGAGGCAATTCAGAAATGGGATAAAAGGGTCACTGAGGAATTCGATTTGGGCAATTGAGGCAAGGTTTTGGCACTTGGTTTTCACAGAGGTCTTCCAGGGTGAACCCACTATCTTCCAAGCAATTTTCACCACTTGGGTGGGCCCACAAAGATCACAGGAGGTCTTTTACTGCTTGTCTGTCACAGATTCTGAGGACAGATTTGATCATTTATATTTATTTTGGACATATTATATTATTTTATTGTGCCATGGGGATGAGCTAGTAAGGATCGATGCCTCCTAGCCCCACCATGAGCTCCATGTGTCATTTCCTAGTCATATGAGGTTGGCTTTTGTACTTTTACCCCCTCTAGTGGATGACATCACCCTCCTTGAGTATCTTTAGCTATGACGTCATCACCTTTTTGAGTGATCCATGTGTTATGTTATTATGGTTCATCTTAGCCATTGATTTTATATTGAGATCTTTTAATCTCAACCACTCATTTTATATTGTATTGTAAAGTGGTATAGGGTTTTGGTCTTTATTACCCTATATAAGGAGGAGACCCCATATTGTATAGCTCACCTTTGGGCTCTGGAAAACTTGGAATGAAAAGAATATTTTGGAGATCTACTTCTTGGCTTTGATTGGGTTGCTCTTGCATATGTTCTTGGTTATCTTGCTTCTAGACATTGTTTTCTTTTCAGGTGAAATCGACTTCAAGAGAGGGAGACCGAATTGCCCAAGCTAGCTCATCGAATTGCTTTGTGGGAAGATTGTAGGGGTTGCTCACATCCCCCATGGGCAAATCGACTTCATAGAGGGGGAGTTTTTCAATTGTGCTTTGTCCATTGATTGCTTTCTTGATATGACATGCTTAGATCTTATGGATTTGTAGATCAAATCTAACTTGATGTAGTTTGATTTGCAGGTTTTCATGAGACATATTTCCTCCTAGAGTTTGGATGTTATTGGTTGAAGACACTTGGATCAAGCTTGGAATTGTAACTAGGGCAAAGAATTCTCCATATGCTAAGAGGCCACAAGCTTTTGAGGTAAGATCTACAAGGTACATATTGATTTCGCTTGCTATCTATCCCATTGGTCAAAATTACATTAAAATCAAAACCCTCATTTTTTGTTTTTCTTAGATCTACTTGGATCTAGCCTTGCTTTTGAAAAGATATTGAAAACCCACCTCTATAGTATCCACGGCAATCCGGATCTGTAGTTTGGTGGTGGTTGGGTTCCATTTGACACACTTTTCAAGGCATAATAGCCCTCTTGAGGCAAATCGCACCCCTTGGGAGAAGTTAGTTTGGTTAGATCCAACACATGGGTAGGTGAGATCCCACTTGATTCACACTCTCCTCACTTGATAACCTACCCCTAATGCTTCACCTTGTTGATTTTTGCCTTGTGGGCCCCATTCCTCATTTTGAGGGTTGTGCCCCACTTGGGTCAACTTGGTGATGCATTTTCAATATCAGATCTATGGAGATCTAGCCATTGGATGCCCTTGATTTTCAAGATCCACATTGATACTTGCCTAAACTACTTGGATCTACAATTTGGTGGCCATTGGACATGATTTGACACACTTCACCATGCTTTTAGCCCTCCTTGGGCAAAGTCGCACTTCTTGGGTGATTTAGTTTGCCCACTTCTAGAACCTGGGTAGTTGAGATTCCATTGGATTTGGAAAGAGCATACCTTGAAACCTATATCTAGTGTTTCATTTTGTGAAGATCTGCCTTGGGGGTAGCATTCCTCGTTTTAACGGATTGTTGTCCACTTGGGTCACATCATGAGACATTAGATCTAGTAAGATCCAACCATCACACCTTAATCAACCCACTTGATTTGCATCCTAGGTGTCCCGATCTACAAGTTGACATCTCTTTTGAATCCATTAACCCATCCATCAAGACACTAGTCCACCTAGGGCAATTCGCACTCCTTGGGAGTTGTGTCAAGTCTTAGATCCCATATGTGGGTATCTCTAATTTTACCTTAGATCCTTAGATCTACTCTTTGCATACCCCTTGGTACCAATTGCACCCCTTAATTCCACCTTGTGGGTCCCATTTGAGCCATTTCCATATCCCAAGGAAGTGGGTCCCACATGTGTATTTCATGGTACTAGATCTTGTCATCTCATCTTATCATGTGGCCTAAATCATTCATTGGTTGAAACACCAATCTTTTCCTAAGCCTCCTTCAACCATACTTTAACTTCTAGGTCCACCTAACCTTGCATCAGTTTCCATAACTTGTCTTTTACATATCCCTAGGAACCTTTGTTTGGGTCCAATCATCTTTGATTGGTTATAGAGTCTCCCCCTAGGTCTTGATTTATCTTGATCTAAAGTGAAGAGTGCCTCGGTTGACATGACTCCCAGATTGCATTGGGAACCGTGGCATTTCTTGGGTCACCTCTTTAGTTGTCTGTCTCCTCTACCATCCCGGATGGGATACCACTAGGGACAACTACAAGTTGTGTGATAACAGCGACATCATTTGCACATAAAGGATATTATTTGCCACTAGAGAATCATGATTTAACAAGCATAAACAACAAAATATTTTGATGTTATTAGAATCCAAGCATACAAAACAAAGTATTTTGCTTGAGCATGCACAACAAAATACTTTGTTGTGTATGTTAAAGACTATTTTTCAATTATTCATCAATGTTGCATGTTTTCCTTTGGTGGATCAGTACTAGTGCTTGCCCTTGGAAACATCACTACACAATGGAAACACCCAAACCTTGGTCAATCACTGCAAGTGTAGACTCCTCTTCTCTCATATAATGCACAAGTAGCAATACTAGGTTAATTGACTTTGGCTCTCATTACATAAGGCATCAAATGCCTAGCGTCCCTAGAGACCTTTCCCAAACCCTTTTTTGTCATTTTTTTTGGGTTTTTACTCGACTTTCAAGGTGATATTAGGAAACAATTCCCATTGAGGAACCGATTCCAAACCTTTAGGAATCAGTTCCTCCAATGGAAATTGTTATGCCACATACAATATGGGGATTTTTGCCCCACTTTTGCTTCAGCTGTGATGATGAGTCCAAATTCCTATGCCCACAGAAGAGATCAGTGATGAGAATGCCAAGAGATGATGCCATCTTATGCCATGATGTGCTGCCATGCCACCCTTCAAGATTCATTATGATTATGCTTTCTATTGATGTTGTACTTCTCCATGTCTCATGTTAAACTACAATTATCTGTTTTGATGAGTATAGCTGGTAGTATTGATCCTAGGCTAATAAGGAAAAGAGAATTTTGTTTTGTTTACACATCAATAACCAAAACAACTCTTGGTATTTACAAGGATTACCCTAAGAAACCGGATTCGCTCAAACCCCCCCTCGTGTCCCGTGGGGATTGAATCGGACACGATTCGATCTCAATTAGTGTCCGATTCGATCTTCAGTCGAATCCGAAATCGGGACACGATTGAAATTCGAATCACACGAAATCAGATCGAATCCCCGACTGTCGGACACGAGTCCCGAAAACAGGACATGTAAAGCACGGAAAAGGGCAGCCGGGTTTGCTTTAAAACAATTTTTTGGGTTTCTTTTTGTCATTTGCAAGGAAGCAATTGGTTGAGAGTGAGTTGTATGTGCAGGTGAAGGAGATTTGAAGGAGATTTGAAGGCTATCCATTGTTTCCAAGCGATTCTAAGTGCATTCCGGTGGATTTGTGGAGAGGATTGCAAGCTCAACCATCACACAAGAAAAGGAATGTCTCAATCAGCTAGGGCAAGAGGTAGGGGGAAAAGGAAAGAGAGAAATGCATCATCTAGTGCCTCCCCTCCTATTCCACCAAGCACAAGTGGTTCTCCTCCTCCGTCAAGTGCTCCATCGGCTGATAGTGGAGCTCATTCTATGGCTCCATTTAACCCTGTTTTAGCAAGACAACAAGCCCAAGAAAAAAAATACCCTTTGTGGAAGTATGTGACAAGGAAAGATGGGCCCAGGGCAAAGCTTGGTGGGGGAGGAAACGTGTCTTGGAGATGCAATTTTTGCACGCATGAGTTCAAGAGCACATATTTCCGGGTTAAGGGCCATTTGTTGGCCCTTCCTTCTTGTGGGATTTCTTCATGCAAATCGGTGAGTGTTAACCAAAGGAGGGATATGGAAAGAGAGGATCATGTTGGCTTAGGGAAGGTGGCAGCAGCAAGCACGAAAAAAGAGGATAATCCTCTTCCATTTTTGAGGAAGTCCTCTAGCACCACGCCTCCATTTCCACCTAGCATTCATGGGAGTGGGGATACTTATCAAACAAGAAAGAGGCAATCTACAGGTGGTCCAATGGATAGGATTTTCCAACAAGAGGCGCGAGAAGAGGTAGACCTTACCATTGCATTTTTCTTCTACCTCAACTTCATCTCATTCAATGTTGCACGGTCACCATTGTATTTTGAGACGGTTCAAACTATGTTGGAATGAACTCCAAGTGGTTATGTGCCTCCTGGTTCAGAGAAGCTTAGAACCACATTGTTGGTTAAAGCAAAGAAGGAGATAGATAAAATCCTTGAGCCAATTAGAACAACATGGCCCTCATGCGGTGTGAGTATTGTTTTTGATGGATGGACGGATCCAACACGCCATCCACTCATCAATTTCATGGTATCTTCCCAAAATGGACCATTGTTCTTGAAAGCGGTGGATCCTCTTGGGAAATACAAGGATGCACAATATATGGGTGATTTATTCATCAAAACCATTGAAGAAGTAGGTGTTGATTCGTGTGTACAAATCATCACGGACAATGCACCTGTTTGCAAGGCTGCTGGCATGATTGTGGAAGCTAAATATCCACAGGCATGTTCATTTTGGACACCTTTCATTTCTAATTTGCTCATTGTTTGAATTTGGTCATTGCAATGTTAGTGTTGTAGAGTCATTGATACATGCTTTTATTGCTCTTACAGGTTTTGTGGACACCTTGCATTGTCCATTCCTTGAATTTAGCACTGAAATCCATTGCTTCGGATGTGACATGGATTAGCAACCTTATTGAGGATGCACACCATATCTGTAACTTTATACAAAAACCACACAAATGCCCTCACCATCTTCAAATAGTACACACAGCTTTCATTGCTGAAGATTGCAGATACTCGGTTTGCTTCCTCATTCATCATGCTCAAGAGGTTGAGGGAGGTCAAAACTGCTCTTGGGTCCATGGTGATTTCAAAGTTTTGGGCTTTTTGGAGAAAGACGAATCAGGCTGCTTCACAAAAGGTGAAGGACACGGTGTTAGATGATGGTTGGTGGGACACGGTAGATCTTAGCATTAAGATCATGGAGCCAATCATTTCTTTGTTGTGGTTTGCAGACACGGACCAGCCCATCCTAGCAGAGGTTTATGAGGGGTGGGATTCCATGATTGAATCCATGAGGTCCATTGTCATGGAGAATGAGTGTCCCGAGTATGGGACATCGGCAGAGAACTTATGGACCATTATTCGGGATATTCTTATCTCCAGGTGGGATAAGAATTGCACACCTTTGCATTGCTTGGCCCACTCCTTGAACCCCAAGTTCTACACTCAAGAGTGGCTCACTAGTGGATCGGGGGCCTCACACAGAGTCCCTCCTCACATGGATGCAGAGATTGCAAATGGGAGGAAGATAGCACTTAGACGGCTATTTCAGGATAGAGACATGCTTGAGGAGGCGGAGAAGGGCTTTGTAGATTTTTCCACTGGCACTGGGAGATTTGGAGGCTATGATGTGCTTAGAGATAGGGAGGGTAAGAAACCCTATGCTTGGTGGGCAACTCATGGGGCAACATCCCCTATTCTACAGAAGTTAGCCTTGAGGATCATCTCTCAAGTTACATCATCCTCTTGTTGTGAGAGGAATTGGAGCACATATGGGAACTTGTACAGTGTGAAGAAGAGCAGGCTTGAGCAGTCCAGGGCAGAGTCGATGGTGTATGTGCACTCCAACCTTCGTCTTATTTACAGGAAGAGGGAGGAGTGGGTAAAGGGAAAGACAAAGATGTGGGATGTCTTTCCTGATGATATGGTTTTGGACAACAATACTAAGTTGGCATTAGCCAACATGGATCTTAATGATCCAGTGCTAGAGCCGGTCACTTTTGATGATAGTGATCATATAGAGGGGTCATCTTCCACAGCAGCAGATGTAGATCGTCAGATGGGCAGAGAGGAGGAGGAGGAGAAGGAGGATGAGGATCAAAGCAGTGGCATTGATAAGTATGTTGATTCAGGCATGGAGGAGGACTACTGACATATGGGATTCTCCCATCTTGATCCACCCCTTTTTGTATTTACTATTAGTCTATTTGGCATTTACCAGTGCCCAGTGGCATTCCGACATATATGTATACATTTTGATTTTGATGACTTAATGAGAAATATGGTTCCAACATGCATCTATGTGTCTCATTGTGATTTGTGAATGAAAAATGTGAAATGTGTTGTGATTCGTGAATCGTGATTTGTGAATGACAATGTGTAATCAATAATCATTAATGTGTTTTTATTCTAATTTCTATTGAATATTTGTAAATGTTCCTAGTTTCTAAATATTTTTGGATCTATATGTCTATATTTTTAAATTTTAATATATTTTTAAAAATATATATATATGTATATAAAACGTATCCTTCGTGTCCTGATTCCGGGGGTCACCGTGTCCGTGTCGGACTCTCGTATTTTCGTGTCCTTCAGGTCTCGTGTCCCCGTGTCAGGTGACTTAGGGATTACCCCTCTTCTTTTGCTCCATATTTGACTCTTCCATCTTATTCATACCATTCAACCTCGTGCTGTAATCCTTTTGGCTTAAGGCCGATAGAGTGACTTTTGATCTCCCCTTTTGTGCCCCTTCACCATGAATGCCTCCATGTTTTCCCTGTGTTGTGGGCCCACTAGTGTTGTAGTGACTCCTCAATACAAGATGCTTTCGAGTAGATCCTTGTGGCTGGCTGTCAATAGTCAAGAAGAAATATTATTGAGCAATGTTTCCCCTTAGATTGGAAACAAGAAGGCCATTCCCCTATGATGCCTCAAAAAGGGCATTTAAAGACAAGCTCCTTGTCCAAGACTAATTGTACCAGAAGCTGGTATAAAGGAAAATCTACACCTAATCCAAAAGAAATCAAGCATGACCAGAAAAATTGCAAAATCAAACAATCAAAGGAAAACAAAAACAAAAACAAAAGTTGCAAGTTTTACTTGCATATGCCTTCAAATAAAAATCAAGGCTAAGGTCTCCTCATCCAAAAGTTCAAGAATAAGACAAAGCAAATAAAGCAAAAAGAAAGAATAAAGAGGAGTATGATTGCTAAGGTCAAGAGGGGGAATATCTCATATAACACAAACCCTTGTTAAGGAACATCCCTATTATCCACACTAGTGGTGAAGATCATAGAGGATCCCTGTTTCCCACATCTTGAGTCATTCAATCAACCCAGGCCAATTCACTTGACCAACCTTTGGACTATCCATCCACTCCATCCAAAGAAGAACTAATCCTTGTAAATGTTTTCGATGTTGATAAGGTTTTCATGTGTTCCTAAAACATTTACCACTAATCTGTTTGAAACTTATGCATCTTGATCTATGGGTTAGGCTATATGATGACTCATATAAACAGTCAATTGTATGTAATTTTGACTTTAGTGGTTCATCAATTCAAAGCATTAGAGATAGCAAAATCCTCCTTCCAGAGATATCCAGGGGTCTAGAACTTCATTGGTCAAGTTTGACTAAGTTTGACTTTTTCAACAAGTTGACTTGGTCGACAGGGCAGTTTGACTTAGTCAACCAGACTGAACAGCAGAGGATACACTTACGTGGGGTGCACTGGCTAAGTTGAGCCCATGGTTTTGTAAAACAACAGCTTGTATTTTGTTTTCCCATGGTATTGAGGTTCTCCTTGCTCTTTAAAAGGAAGAGACCTCCTCCATTGTAAGGGATTCGAGAGTTGAGAGACTTGGTTAATAAAATTATGTTCTTCCATTTTGAATTTTCCTGTGTCTTGTGTTTGTGTGGATGGTGCATTGTTGAGTTTTCTTGATCTTCATGGTGAATGGATGTGATCCTTGCTACCTATTGCCACCTAATATACACCTTGGGTAACGTGGCATAAATCTTCAAGCCACTGGGTGCATCCTTGGGGGCGAGTCATGTGTTAAGTTTTTGTCACTTAACACTTGACTCCTTCGTCTAGGCCAACTCCTAGAGAAGCCAAGGTGTGTGGTCCCTAAAAAATAACCAAGGCTGAATAAGCTATAGCAGAAAAGAGATCTAGGAGTTTATTTCACTGCAACAAGAGCAAATGAAAGCAAACTATTCTAGCAGCATATCAACTTGAAGTAAATGACTGAATCAAATAAAGACTAGTGCCGAAAAATAAAAATGAATATTGAAAGGAAGTTTTGCAAGTGCTCTTTGTCAGTTTTAAATTATCAGAGGTCAGTTGCTTAAAGTGGGTTAATTCTTGGTTTGTCCCACTAAAGAGTTATCTTCAAAAACGAGTACAGAGCAATAATCCAGAGAATCTAGCCTACCTAAACAAGATTCAAACTGCTTCTATTCACTTTATTTTAACAAAAAACAAATTTATGAAGGTATGCTTCTTCTAAGTTCTAGACTTCATGCAATTTTGGTTCTTAGAGATATGTAGAGATCAGTTGATAGTTAGTACCTTTTCTCCTTCTCGATCGGGATCAAAAAGAGGCTTTTGTTCTGAAGCTGGTGCTGCCTGAACATTATTCCAAATCTGATGCCATGAGCTTCCAGCTTCAGACATGCGTTCCGAAAGTCTCCCCCTGGGAGGCCAACTATTTTTTATGTCATTGTTTGTCTGCCCTATGCATTCATGACCATCCACAGTTGTGTCTAAAGAATCTTTGATCCAGTCACCTGGCGAATGCCATCTGATAAAATCTTCAAATACTGATTCTGGATTTGCTGCTTTAAAAGCTGCCATATCTGTGAAAACGCAAAAAATAAAGCATTTAATTTAATGTGTCCAGGACCAGCATGTAATTACAATTAAGAACAAAGGAATATTTAAGTAACAACCTTTCATGAGCACACTTCTTGATTACTAATTTTCTAAAAACACTAGAAATTCTACTTCATTTGGCATAGAAAAGAAAATGGACAAAAAGGACAAGCCCTCTAAAGAGGATCCAGAATCTCTATAACCAATTACATATAACACGTGTACCAAGGCGTATGTTGTCCCTGCAAATGAACCACTCCATGGGATTTGTTACTGTAAATGTTGATTTGAAAACCCAATACATCGAAACAAAAATGGACGGTCTATCTAAAACAATGGTGCTATACGTGCTTTTCTTCCCCTAGTCAATGCTCCCATAATAAATGACTAAATTTTCATATAAACATTATATGACTACAGCCTAAAATATTTGTAATTTAATATTTAAATCATTTTTATCGCAATTTCGTGTTCTACCAGTCTTTTATCTTCATCTTAAATCCTACGTTTTGCCATAGTAATCTCCTCACTTTCATCTTGCGTGCTGCCTTAGCATCCTTATTTCACTGCCAATGGTGCATCTCTATTCTTCAAGGACATAATAGGCTTACTAAATCATGCTAGAGCATCTCTAAAGTGCACCCAGAGTGCCTATAACCAATTACATATAACATGTGTACCAAGGCCTATGTTGTGTCTGCAAATGTATCATTCCATGCGATCTGTTACTTTATTTGAAAACCCAATATATAGAAACGAAAATAGATAGTCTATCTATAGAAATGGTGCTATACTTGCTTTTCTTCCCCTAGTCAATGCTCCCATTAATTAATGACTAAATGTTCATATAGACATCATATGACTACAGCTTAAACTATTTCTAATTTAACATTTAAATTATTTTTCTCACAATTTTGTGCTATACCAATCTTTCATCTTCATCTTAATTCCTATGTTTTGTCATAGTAATCCCCACTCTCATCTTGCTTGCTACGTTAGAATCCTTATTCCACTGCCAATGGTGCATCTTTATTGTTCGAGGACAAAATAGGCTTACTAAATCATTCTAGAGTATTGGAAAAGAGCTGTTCAAATGAGCCATTGTGAATGTTTATCCCATTGTAGGAAACATAGTTGAGCATTAAAATGGACAATGGCCCTCAGACACCAAGCATTGGACAATACGCATGTAATTTAACTTTCATCAACAAAATCTTAAATATTTCTAAGTGGCGAGTGTTTTAAATTTCACATCAGTGAAGGAAACAAAAAATTGGTAAATCTTACTTTTATGAATCCCAAGGGTTCAATTCAGTTTTTTCATTCTTTGTTTTTCCTATCTCTCAATGGCAATGAATATGCAGAGGCAATCTCAAACTGCCACTATACATCTATCCATAGTCTACTTTCTTTGTTCTTTATCATGGTTATGTCTTATGTGATCACATTGCACGTGCGGCATTTCACGGCAAATTGTCATCATTTGGACAAAATTCCATGAACTAGTATGACAGTTTGATGGAGAGAGTACAGTTTATCACTTCAAAATAGAAAAAATATATATTGTAACACAAAGGGTTTTACACATTATTAAGAACAATAGACAAAACATATATGCAATTAATTACACGTCTCAAAGAATAATCAATGGATAAACTACATTATCTGGACTAACCAGTTTAGTTAGCAGCTAAATGCAAAGGCAGATGTATTTTAATGAATAAATTAGAGAGCATCATTGCCCATAAACACTTGGAGCATTTCAAATATTATCAGCGGGGCATTGTTTGCTTTGGTTACAAGGTAATAAACATTATTGACATAGGTACATCTTATGTTGCACAAGGACCTGTTCCCACCCTCAAGACACATATTTCATGTGCTCTGGCATTCTAGGGGAGTCTAGTATGTTGAGCATAGGTTGTCATTGATGATCAACCATTAATGACAAAGGAATAATTTAAGTGGATGATATGGAGTATGAAGTAATGACAAGTGTTGATGAAGACATGGCAAACAAGTAAACATGATATGGGCATTGGATGACAAGAAGAATATGGCTAGAAGGACTTGATATTTGGCAAGGAGGACCAAATGACCCATTCTGTGGTCATTTGGAGATGGTCTTAATACTCTAAATGAAGATGATGTGGACGATGCACATGATATGACAACAAGTGGCTTGTGGACAAGTTAATTGACATGGACAGGCATGATGCATGATGACAAGGACATGGCAAGACAAGGCAAAAATGTTGAGGTGGACAAAGGAGGAGATGACAAAGGACAAGGCATTGAGGCAATGCAGGCATCTTCATAGCACAACTGCGGGCATTTGTTTTAAGTGTTGCGGGCATACTTATTAAAGCCCTTGCTGGCATTTTAATGACTGCCTGTGGGCATTTTTATTGAAGAAATGATAGAGCTGTGGGCATCTTTGAGATAGCCCATGAGGGCATCTAAAGAAGCCCATTGCGGGCATTTTATGGAAGGCCCTTGCAGGCACAAAAATGGAGACAGTGTGGGCATTTTGGAGGTTTATATGGGCATATCAAAATAGCCCTTGCGGGCATATTTTGAAGAGCAATGAAGGCATAAAAAACGAGGCTTGCAGGCATTTTAAGACACTTTTGCTGGCATAATTATAGCCCATGCGGGCATATTTTCAAGGATACTGCGGGCATTTTAATGACCCTTGCGGACATTTTAAATGACCCTATGCGGGCATATTGAATGAAGGCATGCGGGCATATGTTGGAGCAAAGCACTCATGTTGATGATGTGGCCAAGAAGGGTAAAAACAATTAAATATATATAGATATATATATATATAGATATATATATAGATATATATATATATAGATATATAGATATATATAGATATATATATATATATATATATATTTATTTATTTATTTAATTGAGGATAACATTGAAATGAATTACTTATCATTTGATAAGAATTAAAAATGAAATGAAAATTTGACAAGTCGGCTTCCACAAATTATGGAAAAAGAAAAGTATAAATAAAGATCGAATCATTGAGTTGAGTAGGGAATTCGTGGAAGAATTCAGAGCGACAGTAAGCTCTGATTTTCAGGGTTAGAAGAGGATGCCTGAGGAGAATTTCAGGGGTTAGCAGCAGCAGCAGATCAGCAAGAACAGTGATGGAGAAATTATCTTTGTTTATTTGATTTATGGGTTAAAACTGAGGCAGCCAGAATGTTGGAATGAAGACATGATGCTGATAGACAGAGTTAGGATATGATGCTGGTGATGAACAGAATAATGATGTGCTGGACAGAATGATGTTCTAGGGAAGCAGAAGTTGAAGAAGCAGGATGATGATATGAACAGTATGAGGCTGATATGAGATAGTCCAAGTTTCAGTGATTTGGGAAACAAACAAGGGTTTCTTGTTTGATGATGTATGTAATTTGCAGACTTTAGAAAAGTCTGATATATTGTCTGTAAATCTATATTTGTTGGGGTGTTGGTGCATCCCAATCAGTTGTAGCTGACAAAATCATCTGGTGGGTGGTGCCACCTTTGGGTTGCAGCCCATACTGAAGATTGAAGTCTCCAATCATAAAAAGTTTACAAAGCCTATATCTTGTGTCTTCTATGTGTTGACGATAACGTGTCCTATTTGATGAATGGCATACTCTTTAAGGATATATATCTCAGTGTGAATGATGTTCTATGATTGAATGTTAAAATAGAAATGCAAATGATGATATAAGTTTAGAAGAAGAAGCTGAAATTGAACAAAGTGCTCCCTCACTGATTCACCCCCCCCCCCCCCCCCTCTCAGTGAGCCATTGTGTCTAACAATTGGTATCAGAGCAAGGCCTTCATCATAAGCCTAGCAAGCTTGAAGGGATCCATAGACACAAGTGGAAGGCAGATCATGGATGCTTATTCGGAAGATGGAGTTCCATTGTTTAATGGATCAAATTATGAATTATGGGGCCTCAGAATGAGGGTTTATATACAAGCACAAGGGTATGATATCTACGAATCAGTTGAAGGCAGCTCAAAGGGAGCAGTAGCTAAGAAGCCACATGAAAGCAATGAAAAGGCACTAAGCTTGATCACGAGGGACTTGTCTCAATCAGAGAAGGAAAGACTAAACATTGGTAAGTACACTTCAGCCAAAGATCTTTGGGTCAAGCTAGAAGAAGAAAAGTTCAAGACATAGACAAGGAAACAAATGTCAAGACCTATGAAGATAAAAAGCAAGAAGAGAAGGAGGCACAAGCTTCGAATGCAAGTGGAGGTAAGAACTCTTCTGTTAGCGATAATTCTGAAATTGATGATGTTGAGGTTCTACTTACAGAAAATGAGAAGGAAGACTTATTGAAAGTCAAAGAGGCATTTGCATGTACCCTATTGGATAGGGATGTCAAATCCAACTCAGGGCTTAGAAAGACGATTATGGGAGCATTTGAAAAATACCAAAAGGAGACAAAGGCCTTGTTCATGAAATTGAAACTCAAGAACAAAGACTTGCAAGATAAGCTGAAAGATCAAAATGATGAAATCAAAGAATTGAAGATTGGATTAGCAAAAGAGCAAGAAGAGATTGGTGTAGATCCTATAGAACTTGAAGAAACAAGATGGGCTAATATTGATCTAAAAATCCAGTTGGAGGAAGCTAAAAGAAGAAAAGAAGTATTGAAGAATCACTTGGATGAAAAGGAGAAGATTTGTGAGCACCTTGAAATGGAAGTGGTTGGACTCGAGAAGAAAAATGAAAAGTCTGATGCATATGGCAGGTTCAAACACAGCTCATCCATCCTAAATGAGATATTAGATTGTCAAAGACCCCCCTTTGACAAATCTAGTCTTGGCTAGAACAAAGAAAAAGAAAAATCAAAGGTTGGAACATGGTCTCCTAAGACTCCCAAAGCAAGCTCCTCAATTACCAAAGATGGAAGCGAAGTTCCTCAGCAAGATCTTGCACAACATAAAGAAGATTTCAAAAATTCAAGAATACATCAAGAAGTCGGTCCTACTCCGCAAAGCAAACTCTTCAAAAGAGAGATAACTCCAAGTTTGAATCAAAATCCTAGGCATGAAAACAAGTTTAATGGTTATTGTTTTTCTTGTTCTAATTTCGATCACAAGGCTATGGATTGTAGAAGAAGAAGTGTTGGAAGTCCAAAGAATACAGTGAGATGTTGGACATGCAATCGAGTTGGACATATTGCTGCTAACTGCCACACCTTGAGATGCTACAATTGCAGTGGATTTGGTCATAAAGCCCAAACTTGTGCAAGTCCAAGAAGACAACAAATGAAGAGCCCATCATATACATTAGCAAGGAGAATAAATGAATCATGGAAGAAGTATAATGCAAGCAGAATTGAAGATCAGAAGACAAGTAATCACAGCCAAGGACATATGGAAGAAAAAGAATGTTTTGCTAGATTTAAATGAAGTTGATGATAAGTACACAAGTGGGGATGGCTGCCATATGGCAAGCCATACTTGAAGTCTTCTAAAGACTTTGAGTACACCATCAGTTCATCATTGGAGGATGAGCTCAAATGGAAAATAATGGCTCTCCAAGCGTACAAACAAGTCCAAGGATCGTGGTTGAAATAAGATATGAAAAGCAACTCCATAAGTCAAGATGTTGAAGTTGCCTTCTTTGACATTGGTTGAAAACAGTTTGACATCATTGTTCTTGAGGTGACCCGATGGCAAGAAGAAAGAGTGAAAAGATGTTGGATCATGGCATGGTAATCTATATGAAGAGCACAAGGTAGAATGACTATGACAGGATTAAGTAAACAAGTAGAACTAATGACAAGTACAGCAGCAGAGCTTTTGAAGAAGCAACATCTTGGAAATGTTGTGAAAAACATGATTGAATTTTTTTTTTAATTTCATTGAAAGAGTTTTGATTGAGAAATGGTATGAGGAATGACAAATTCCTAAAGCGAAAAACCTTATTGCAAAATAAAGGTAAATGGCAGCAGTTTGATAATTAAGGTTGTGATAGAGAAGCATAACCAGCTTAGGGGGAGCAAAGCCAAGAGAAGGAAGCACAAGTTAAGAAGAAGCAAGCAAGTTCTTGGGGGGGCAGAATGTCAGTAGCATACTTAAGTGTACAAAAGGAGACCTGAGAAATTGGAGAGGCCGAACTCGAGGGTATTCACAATGAAGATGCTACTTTGCTTGAGAATGATTTGGTAGAAGATAACAGGTTGGCAACAGCAGAAGATTTTACAAGGTTACAAGCTAAGGAAGTTCTGGCAAGTGTGTGACAGTCAGTGACAAATCAAAAGAATAGATTCATGATGACCACTTGAAGTTTTTGGTCAGTTGATATTAAAAAGTGACTGTGAACAATGTTGAGAAGTCATCTGGATGTGAATTTGGTAGTTGTAGTACTATATTTCAGACAAGTCTGTGAAGGATTGTGAAATTATGAACAAGGTCATGGCAACCTTGAAGAGATGTATTGACTAAGTTTGGTGAGCAGAAGTGAATCTCTCCAGCAGCAAGGATGAGAAGTAAAAGATGAAGGATGAAGCTTGATCCCGGGTAGCAGAGCTGACACAAATGAGACAAAGGCACCCAAATGAAGAATGTTGATTAATAGGGGAGTTTGAAAATCTTGAAACAGAAGAGGATAGGAGCAACAAAAGATTGTCCATGTATAATCCCCAAACACAAGGGTATAAGAAAGACATATTGAGAACATTTTCAACCATCAATTGGTACCAGCAGTGAAAGGATTTTTGAAGCATCAATCTCAGCATGAAAGGAAGAGTAATTATGAAAATTTGAAGTTGGCAAGTCTAGTCAAAGGGGGAGATCACCCAATGAAGTTTTAACACAGTATTCTATGTCTTTGATATCAAAGAAGACATCCTCTCGGACAGTATAGCAGATGTTTAGACAAGAGGGAATGTATATTTATGAGAAATTTGAAATAGCAAGCTCAGACAAATTTTGATGAAGCAGCATAAGCTCAGGTGGAGCAATTTGACATTAAAAATCAGCAGCATATATTTGATGGACAGTATGTGTGAAGATGGCAAGTGATGATCAAACAACAACAGGCTCAAATCAGAAGTTGACATGGAAGACTCAGCACATAATTTCATGATGTATTTAAAGATACAATTTCTTTTTGGGCATTGTGAAGCCTTTAATGGCAAGTTGGCCCTTTGTCATTAATGTCAAAAGGGGAGAGAAACTTTGGTTGCCATCAATGACAAAGGGGGAGTTTGTTGAGCATAGGTTGTCATTGATGATCAACCATTAATGACAAAGGAATAATTTAAGTGGATGATATGGAGTATGAAGTAGTGACAAGTGTTGATGAAGACATGACAAACAAGTAAACATGATATGGGCATTGGATGACAAGAAGAATATGGCTAGAAGGACTTGATACTTGGCAAGAATGACCAAATGACCCTATTATCACACCATAGTAGCAGGGCTACTATTCTTGCTTAGCAGATATCTGCACATTCCAGAGCTTAGATTATTCAGAGCTTGGCTATGATGACTTTATATTTTGAGATCACTCATGATCTGAGCAATGTATCATTCAGACTTATGTTAGACCTTGTGTCAAGGCTGAGCCTTGAGAGTTCAGATTTGATGACCGATGTGACCCTTTATTCCATACAGTTTCAGTTCAGTGCCTAGAGATGTATTGCAATAGTGTTTCAGATGATATATGATGATTATTCTTATGATGATGTTGTATGACCTATGGATTTATGATCATTGACTGTGGATTATTATCTTGTTGCCTTATTCATGTTCACAGCATTAGCTTGGTATATGATTCATGATGTGGCAAACTTTGAAAAACTTAAAATGGACTATCTTGTTAAAGAATTATAAAATGGACATTTTACTTGCACATTTAGGTTGTTTGACAAAACTCACTGGTTTACTACCTTGCATAGATATGGTCTTTCTTGACACCAGTTGTCTGCTAGCTTAGGCTCCACTTTCACTTGACTCCATCCATCCATGACTTTCCTATTTGGCTTTAACCCTTGACTTGTCTTACTTGACTTTCTGATATTGAGGACATCCCTTTTTACTACCTCTGTGTTTGGACCGCATCCTTGTTTGTTTAGTGTCTCGGCTCTGAGTTCGTGACAGAACTTGCCTTTGGTAAGTTGGATTGTAGGCCTAAATCATTCCGGTCAATTGTCCTGATGTTTGGCACTGGCACGAACTCCCCTTAGTCATTTGAGATGTTGTTGGATAAAACTGAAAGCTTATGTACTACTTATGGAAACTTATGTAAATTCGCCCATGGAAACTAAAAAGGGCAAGAGCGATGAACTGCTAAAAATACTCCTCGAAGAGTATAAGAAAAGTCCAAAAAGCAATGGTTCTTAAATTCTATATCTAAACAATTGCTGACCTTATATATGTATAATAAACATGCCCTGGATGCAAGTTGCAATTAGTTGTGCTTATCAGCACACCTGAAATCCGAAGGGTTATGTAGGCCAAAAAAGGCCATGAAATAAAATTGAATGACCCTAATGAACTTGGATCAACTTGATGTAGACATGATGCCTAAGTTGAATAAGCACTCTCTAAACAACTTACCCATTTGTGAGGCACAGCCATTCCCTATGTTCATTTTGTCCAGCACAAAGTTTGTAGCTTCCCCTTTCTCCCAATCCAAAGCGTCTTTTAGTTGAATTTAGACAAGTCACCTCCTTTCCCCAACCTTGTTCCTAGCCTTCATCCTTAACTAGCAATTTTAGTTGAATTTAGACAAGTCACCTCCTTTGCCCAACCTTGTTCCTAGCCTTCATCCTTAACTAGCAGTTTGACCATGTCCAATGGGTGAGTTTGTCATTTAAGCTAGTGCAAGTAAATATAAATAGCAACGGAATGAACAAATGTAATTAATGCCACTAAATGATGTTATGCTTTAAGTTAAGCTGTGAGTATGACTAGAGGAACATGTCTTAGTCTATTGATATGATTTATCCTTGGTTATATATTGACCTAGTCAAAACCAATTTGACTATGGTCATTTCATGGGATCCGTGATGATGTGGACCATGTATGCTTATGGATGATGATTGATGATCCCACATACTCTTGATGATGATGCTATATGATGGACAGATGATTTAGATGATGATTGATGCAGTTCAGCACGTTTTATTATTATCTCAGATCATCAGATTATGCACTGTCCATATATGGTGGACCCTACAGCTAGCCCATCAGGGCAACCCATGGTGTATGAGTACACATTCTTAGTAGATTTGGGTCTTCTGGATCCAATGAGACACTTATCATTCAGTTCCGGGCACTTCTGACACTGATAGATGCAGTTTTCCACTTGTTGACCAGATTTGGGGTTGATTTCCCAGCCTAAGCAGCAGGGGCCATGAGAGGCCAGTTCGCCTAGGGCGTTGTATGAGGAGGGGGTGGTCCAGCCACTTGACATTACCATTTACCCCCCCTTCTGGAGAGCCTGGTGGGCTCATTTTGACAGCGCAGGTGCCCTACGTGGCAATTTCAGCACTTTCACAGTTACCGAGGCAGGTTAAAAATGGAATAAAAGGGTCACTGAGGAATTCGATTTGGGCAATTGAGGCAAGGCTTTGGCACTTGGTTTTCACAGAGGTCTTCCAGGGCGAACCCCTCATCTTCCAGCCAGTTTTCATCAATCAGTGGGGTCCACAGAGGCCACAGGAGGCCTTTTACTGCTTGCCTCTCACAGATTTTGAGGACAGATTTGATCATTTATATTTATTTTGGACATATTATATTATTTTATTGTGCCATGGGGATGATCTAGCAAGGATTGATGCCTCCTAGCCCCACCATGTGCTTTATATGTCATGTCCTAGTCATATGAGGTGGGCCCATGTACTTTTGCCCCCTCTAGAGGATGATGTCACCCTCCATGAGTACTTTTAGCTATGACATCATCATTATTTTGGGTGATCCATGTGTTATGTTGTTATGATTCATCTTAGCCATTGATTATGTATTGAGATCTTTTAATCTCAACCAATCATCTTGTTGTAAAGTGGTTTTGAGATCTAGGGTTTTGGTCTTTATTATCCTATATAAGGAGGAGATCCCCTATTGTATAATTGACCTTTGGGCTCTGGAAAACTTGGAATGAAAAGAATATTTTGGAGATCTACTTCTTGGCTTTGATTGGGTTGCTCTTGCATATGTTCTTGGATCTTTTGCTTCTAGACATTATTTGCTTTTCAGGTGAAATGGACATCAAGAGAGGGAGGCCAAATTGCTTCAAGCTAGCTCAACGATTTTCTTTGTGGGAAGATTGTAGGGGTTGCTCACATCCCCCATGAGCAAGACATCTTCATAGAGAGGGAGTTTTTCAATTGTGCTTTGTCCATTGATTACATTCTTGATATGACATGCTTAGATCTTATGGATTTGTGTATCAAATCTAACTTGATGTAGTTTGATTTACAGGTTTTCATGGGACATATTTCCTCCTAGGGCTTGAACGTTTTTTGTTGAAGACACTTGGATCAAGCTTGGAATTGTAACTAGGGCAAGAATTCTCCATATGCTAAGGGGCCGCAAGCTTTGAGGTAATATCTACAAGGTGTGTATTGATTTCGCTTGTTCTCCATCCTATTGGTCAAAAACTACATTAAAATCAAAACCCTCATTTTTGTTTTTCTTAGATCTACTTGGATCTAGCTTGGCTTTTGAAAAGATATTGAAAACCCACCTCTATAGTATCCATGGCAATTCGGATCTATAGTTTGGTGTGGATTGGGCTACATTTGACACACTTTTCAAGGCACTTAGCCTTCCTTGGGTAAAGTCGCCCTCCTTGGATGGTTGAGTTCAGCTAGATCTAGAACATGGGTAGGTGAGATTCCACTTGATTCATGATCCTCACATTTGATAATCTACCCCTAGTGCTTCACTTCATTGATTTTCACCTTGTGGGCCCTATTCCTCATTTCGAGTGTTGTGCCCCACTTGGGTCAATTTGGTGATGCATCTTCAATCTCAGAACTATGGAGATCTAGCCATTGGATGCCCTTGATTTTCAAGATCCACATTGATAATTGCCTAAACTATCCATATCTAAACTTTGGTGGCTTTTGGACTTGATTTGACACACTTTTCCATGCTTTTAGCCCTCCTTGGGCAAAGTCGCACTTTTTGGGGGTTTGAGTTGACCCACTTGGAGAAACTGGGTGTTTGAGATCTCGCTTGTTTTGGAAAGAGCATACCTTGAAACCTACATCTAGTGTATCACTTTGTGAAGTTCTGCCTTGGGTGTATCATTCCTCATTTTGGGGATTGTTGTCCACTTGAGTCACTTAGTGAAACATTAGATCTAGTAAGATCTAACCATTACATCCACTTGATCTTGAAGAGCCTCCTTGGTTTGCATCTTAGGTGTGCCGATCTACATTTTGACACCCTTTGACTCCATTTGCCCATCCATTTCAAGGCACTAATCCACCTAAGGCAAATCGCACTTCTTGAAATTTGTGTCAATAGCTAGATCCCATATGTGGGTATCTCTAATTTCATCTTAGATCCATAGATCTATCCTTTGCATACCCCTTGGTACCATTTACACCCTTAACTTCACCTTGTGGGTCCCATTTGAACCATTTCCATATCCCAAGGAAGTGGGTCCCAGTTGTGTATTTCATGGTACTAGATCTTGTTATTTGATCTCATTATGTGGCCTAAATCAATCATTGGTTGAAACACTAGTCATCCCTTAAGCCTCTTTCAACCATACTTAAACTTCTAGGTCCACCTAACCTTGCATTGGTTTCTGTAACTTGCCTTTCACATATCCTTAGGAACCTTTGTTTTGGTCCAATCTCCTTTGATTGGCTATAGGGTCTCCCCCTTGGTCTTGATTCATCTTGATCTAAAGTGAAGAATGCCTCGGTTGACGTGACTCCCAGCTTGCATTGGGAACCGTGGCATCTCTTGGGTCACCTCTTTAGTTGTCCATCTCCTCTACCATCCCGGATGGGATACCTTTAGGGACAACTACAAGTTGTGTGATAACAGACCCATTTTATGGTCATTTGGAGATGGTCTTAATACTCTGAATGAAGATGATGTGGACGATGCACATGATATGACAACAAGTGGCTTGTGGACAAGTTAAATGACATGGACAAGCATGACGCATGATGACAAGGGCATGGAAAAACAAGGCAAAAATGTTGAGGTGGACAAAGCAGGAGATGACAAAGGACAAGGCACTGAGGCAATGTGGGCATCTTCAAAGCACAACTGCAGGCATTTGTTTTAAGTGTTGCGGGCATACTTATTAAAGCCCTTGCGGGCATTTTTATTGAAGAAATGATAGAGCTGCGTGTTAGACACAGCGCTCACTGAGAGGGGGGGATGAATCAGTGAGCCTATACTTTATTCAACTTCAACTTCAATTACCAACTCTTATATCAACATATCATATTCATCAATAAACTAGCTATCAATCCATATGTCATTCATCAAATGAAACACATCATCATCAACACATTGCACAAGAGAGACACGATATAATTGTAATGTTTTTGTATTTGATTCAACGGCTACAACCGTGAGGCAATTCAGCACCAACTGAAGCAAAAGAGCACCAACTCCTTATCTAGGACCCTGCCTAGTTTTTCTTAAATCCTACTAAGAAAGAGATACAAGACCCTGCTTGTAAGTACACATACATTTCAGTACAAGACCCTGCTTGTACATATTAACATAAATATTTCATTACACCACAAACATTCTTTGTCAACCCAGTCATATCACAAATCATCAACCTGCTGTCAGCATCAATCTTTTCTAGTAATCATCATTGTCATCATTTTGTTCTTGTTTTATTACTTTCAGCATCTTCTTATTCTGTCCAGCATCAGCACATCCAATCAGTGATCATGGGCATGTCCCCAGTCATATCTTCAAGCTGTTCATCACCTTACTGATGCCCAGAATTTACTGTCTATATTATCATGTCTTTCTGTTGTACATATTAATCATTGCTGCCCAGAAAATCAGAGATATCGTGTTGTTGTCCACATTATAATTTTGTCCATACATTCAATATTGAACATATGCATATTCAACCCAAACACTTCACTCTGATCATAGCCAATCAGCACACAAATCCATCATCATGACCACACATCTATCATTGTTCCAACATTAGTTCAACTCAGAAATCAAAGAGAATTTATATCTCCATCAATTCACCATGTCTTCATTGTCCACCAGCTGCCCAGTATCATCATTACAGTCTTCAACCTCCAGCTAGCATATTGTCTTCATCATGTCATCATCTTTATGCCTCAGCACATCATCATTATCAAGTTGCTGCCCCAAAACAAAGAAGATAGCAAAAATAAGAATGTTCTCCACTGTAGCTGCCTGCTACAGTACCTGAAAATCAGAGATAAAGATAAAAGCAAAATGTTTTTACTGCTGCTCCAAAAATAGATGATCAAAACTTCACAAGATTGCAACCCCAAAAAGGTATTCTGCTGCACCACTGCTGCTCCACCAAACCTGTACTGACCCCCGAATTTCCACTTACTGTGTTGCTCCTGCTGCTGCCTGAATTTACACAGTCAAACAGTTCGAATTTTCTCAAAGCCTGCCCAATTTTCCACCACAAATGAATGAGGTTGTGAGCTTTATTTATACACCTTTTTTTCATTAAAATTACTAAGCCGACCTGACTTAGTTTTATTCATCATTTAATAATTAAATGATATTTTTTATTTTAAAATGAATTGTCTTTTAAACTGGGCCGACTTCACCATTGTAATTTTATTTTATCATTTAATATATAAATTAAATGACATTTTAATTCATTGATTACATTTGTCTTTCTTGCCACCTGCATGTGGTCTTAACACCCACATGGCCTACTTCTTTTGCTTTCAGCATGCCCACACTTGTTAATTCCATCTATGCTATGTCTTACATGCCCGAACTAGTTAATTTCATACCCACATATGCTTTATGGAGCATGCCCGCAAGCTCACGCTTACTTGGCATTGCCATCACTTTCATCCATTCACACCTTGCTTGTCAACTTGTCATCTTGCCTATTGTCTTGCTTGCCATGTGTTTGTCCACATTATTATCTAGGGTATTAGGGCCAATTCCAAATGACCACAGTATGGGTCATTTGGCTTATTAGGTGTGCCAATTCCCATCACCTTGTTTGCTTGTCATCATGCATTTACACCGTTGTCATTAATGGTGTGTCATCAATGACAACCATAGACAACCATATTCATCACTGCGGGCATCTTTGAGATAGCCCATGCAGGCATCTTAAGAAGCCCATTGCGGGCATTTTATGGAAGGCCCTTGCGGGCACAAAAATGGAGACCATGCGGGCATTTGGGAGGTTTATATGGGCATATTTTGAAGAGCAATGAAGGCATAAAAAAAGAGGCTTGCGGGCATTTTAAGACACTTCTGCGGGCATAAGTATAGCCCATGCGGGCATATTTAAGGTAGATATGCGGACATATCTTCAAGGATACCTGCGGGCATTTTAATGAAGGCATGCGGGCATATGTTGGAGCAAAGGACCCATGTTGATGATGTGGCCAAGAAGGGTGAAAACAATTAAATATATATATATATATATTTAATTGATGAGGATAACATGGAAATGAATTAATATCATTTGATAAGAATTAAAAATGAAATGAAAATTTGACAAGTCGGCCTCCACAAATTATGGACAAAGACAAGTATAAATAAAGATCGAATCATTGAGTTGAGTAGGGAATGTTATCACACAACTTGTAGTTGTCCCTAAAGGTATCCCATCCGAGATGGTAGACGAGATGGACAACTAAAGAGGTGATCCAAGATATGCCACGATTCCCAATGCAAGCTGGGTGTCATGATAATCGAGGCACTCTTCACATTAGATCAAGACTAATCAAGATCAAGGTGGAGACCCTAGCCAATCAAATGAAGATTAGCTAACCCAAAGGTTCCTAGGGAAATGTGTAAGTTGAGTTACGGAAACCAATGAGTGAATTAGATTAAGTGGACCCAAGAGTTTAAGTGTGGTTGAAGAGGCTTAGGAGGTGACAAGTGTTTCAACCAATGAATGACTAGGTCCACTTATGAAGCTCAATTGAATTAGATCTAGTACCATGAAAATCACACAAGTGGGGCCCACTCCTTAATAAGTGGAAAATGGGTCCAAGTTGGGTCCACTTGGTCAACGTTGAAGGAAAAAGATACTAGAGGTTCTCTATGGCATGGATCTATAGATTGGCCAAGAATTAAGAACACCCAAATGTGGGATCTAGTAAAAGCCACTAACCCCAAGGAATGCGAATTTCCCCAAGGGAGACTAGTGCCTTAGATAAAGGGCCAAATGGAGTCAAATGTCCACCAAAATGTAGATCGGGGTAGTCAAGGTGCAAAGCAAGGTGGGTTTTGAATATCAAGAGCATGCCATGGCTAGATCTGAGTAGATCTGAGATTGAAAATGTATCACCAAGTGACCCAAGTGGGGCTCAACCCTCAAAATGAGGAATGGGGCCCACAACGTGAAAATCAACAAGGTGAAGCACTAGGGGTAGGTTATCAAGGGTGATCTATCCAAATCAAGTGGGATCTTATCTACCCATGTACTAGAACCTAGCAAATGCCCTCCCTCAAGGAATGTGACTTCCCTTAAAGAGGCTAATGTGCCTTGGGAAATGGATCAAATGGAAGCCAACCACCACCAAACTATAGATCCGGATTGTCGTGGATGCTATAGAGGTGGGTCTTAAAAATTATCCCCAAAAGCTTGCTAGATCCAAGTATATCTAAAAATTGTAAAATGAGGGTTTTGATTATGAGGGTTTGATGACCAATGAAGAAGAATGAATGGATCTAGGTACATATCTTGTAGAACATACCTCAATTGCTTGTGGCCACTTTGCAAATTGATAGCATTCCCCCTATGTGTAAATTCAAGAGTGAGATCTAATGCTCCAAGCCAAAACGTCCTCCTCCAAAGATAGCCAAATCGTCCTCCTCCTACAAGACAAGATCAAGTTAGAAACAAGCCAAGTAGAAAAATTATGAAAATGATGAAGAGATGCAATAGAAAGCATCAACTATGTCACAAAGATGCAATAATGATACTCCCTGTCACAAAGATCAACCCAAGAGAAGATATGTGGGTCCCCCCAACAATAGCCTCCTTCAAATCGTCCTCCTCCTCACCAATTCGGCCTCCCTGCAGAAAAACAACTAGTAGTCCACGATCCACAAATGATATATAGAGAAAACACTGTATATTCAAATTGCAAAAGAATCCATCAAGACAAGAGAAGTAGATCCACAAAATAGCATTCTATTCCAATCTTCAAGAGCTCCAAAGGTGCTTTACAATGAGGGGGGTCTCCTCCTTTTATAGGATAATAAAGACCAAAACCCTAAACCACAAAACCACTTTTTGAAATTAGTGGTTGAGATCAAAAGATCTAACAATCTAATCAATGACTAAGATGAGCCAATACATAATATCACATGGATCACTAACTAAGTGATAACATCATAGCTAAAAGTGACTCAATGAGGGTGACGTCATAGATGGAGGTTGGCTAGAAACACATGTGCCACAATATAAGATGAAGACAAGTCACTAGGAGCTCATGGTGGGGCTAGGAGATATTAATTCCCTTCACTAGCATGTCCCCATGGCACAATAATATATAATATAAATCTATGACATGTCCAAATAACACAAATGATCAAATCTTGTCTCCAAATCTGAAAGAGGCGTGCAGTAAAAGACCTCCTGTAACCATTGTGGACCCCACTGACTGATGCCAACTGATCTGGAAGATGGGGGGTTCACCATAGATGACCTCAAAGCAGACCAAGTGCCAAATCCTTGCCTCAATTGCTCAAATCGAATTCCTCGGTGACCATTTTATTCCATTTTTTAATCCTTCTGAAAACCCTGAAAGTGCCCCGAACTACCATCCAGAGTGCCTGCACTGTCAAACTGAGGGTACCAAGCTATCCAGAAGGGGGGTATAATGATAAAAACAAGTGGTTGGACCACCCCCTTCCTCTGTAGCTCCCTAGGAAACGAATGGCCTCCAAGGCCTCTGCTGGACAGGCTGGATCAACATGCCCAAACTAGCCAACAGGTGGAAAACTGCTTCTATCATACTCAGAAGTGCCCAAAACTGAAATATAAGTGTCTCAATGGATCCATAAGACCCAAATCTACTAGAAACGAGTCCTCATACACCATGGGTTGACCTGCGGGGTCAACTATAGGGTCCACCATACCCGGACAATGTAAAATATGATGATCTGGAAATAATAATAAAACTGACTAACTGCAACTTCATTAATTTCAGAATTATTGCAAATAGAAGAGTTCTTACCTTCACTAGAGCTTGATGCTTGAGCCTTCTTCTCTTCTTGATTTTCATCTGTAGATATCTTGACTCCCTTTTCTTTGTCAATATTTTGAGCCTTCCTTTTGTTCTCACCTTCAAGAGTGCTCCAAAGATCTTTGGCTAAAGTGTACTTTCCAAGATTCAACCTTTCCTTCTCTGATTGAGGCAAGCTCCTCGTGATCAAGCTTAGTGCCTTTTCATTGCTTTCTTGTGGGTTCTTAGTTGTTGCTCCTTCAACTGATTTCCATATGTCAACCCCTTGTCCCTGTAAGTAATACTTCATTTTGAAGCTCCAGAATTCATAACTTCATTCATTGAATAATGGAATAATTTCCTCCATGGCTTTCCTTCACTTGTGTCTACTGATTTCCTTCAAGCTTGTTAGGCTTCTGCAGAAGGCCTGCTCTAATACCAATTGTTAGACACGATGGCTCACTGAGAGGGGGGGTGAATCAGTGAGCCTACTTAAACCAAATTTCAACTTCTTCAATCACTAAATCTTAAATCATAAATTCACATCCACTTCAATATTATATTCATCAATGTACTATCAACATAAACACTTCAACACATTGCAAAAGATAAGATGTAAGCTTTGTAAGTTATGTATAAATGGAGACTTCAATCTCCAATATGGGTTACAACCCATAAGGTGGCACCACCCACCAGAATGATTCAGTCAGCTACAACTGACTAGGATGCTACAACACCCCCAACAATACAATCTTTCAAGTGATCAATCAGACTTTTCTGTATAAATGGAGACTTCAATCTCCAATATGGGCTACAACCCATAAGGTGGCACCACCCACCAGAATGATTCAGTCAGCTACAACTGACTAGGATGCTACAACACCCCCAATAATACAATATCTTTCAAGTGATCAATCAGACTTTTCTCAAGTCTGTAAATTACATACATCAACAAACAGAAATCCCTAGTTTGTTTCCTCAATTACTTAGGTACATCAACACATTGTCCATCAATCCCAGTACATTATCATAGTATTATCCAAAAGTACTTCATCATCAAACTGTATGTAAGCATGTCTTCATTCTGAATCAGCACATTACACCAATACACATATCTCTTCCTCTAAACTTCAGACATACATCAAAGTGCATATCTTCATTCTACAAAACATGTCATGTTGTCATTAGTCATGTCCTTAGCATAACTTCATCATTCTTTTCATTCATATTATCCACATCAAACTACTCATGCTGCTGCCCAGAAATGAGAAGTCTTTATCATACTGCAGCTATATCTTCAACCATGCTTCAAGTCTCCATCAATCTGCTGCCCTAGTGAAGCCCAAAAGATAAAGGTAATAATTATTTTACAGCTGCTCCACTGCTACTGCTGTTGTTCCTCTGCTGCAGCCATCGAGACTACCCTCACTGTCTCTGTGACTACTACTCATGCGGCTGTCACAGACCCCACCTGAAATTCCTCAGAGCTCATACGAAAATCAGAGCTATCTTTTTTGTTTAAATGAGGTTTGGAAGTGTATTTATACAGGTTTTAGCGTGGAGTTTTTTTTTTCTTGAGCTGACCTTGCTTAAGCACAAATAATAATAATAATTTTTTTTAAATCTTTTATTCCCTTTTGGACTGGACCGACCTTGCAAAAAATATTTTGACTCTTGATTTGTAACATTGTTTGACTGGGCCGACAATATGAATTGTGCTGGGCCATAAAGTGAATTTAAAAGTGAATATTTTATTCTTCACTAGGTCGACTTTTCGGCTTATATATTTCTTTAATACTTCAAGCAGCTGTTGTGGGTTTTGGACTTCAACAAGTATCAATTCTCCATCAATCTTGAGGTCTTCTCCAAGTATATATATACACATGACCATCAAGTTGCACAAGCCCTGGGTTCATCATACATTATGTCCAAGTGTGTCCAAATGCCCACATTGTTCTTTCCTCATGCCCGCATATGCCTTATGAAGCATGCCTGCAAGCTCACGCTTGCTTGGCATATGTCTTCTCTATTTTTGCCATTTGTCCATCCATGCTTGATATTAATGTTTGCCATTTGTCCATCCATGCTTGATATTCATGTCCATTTGGCTTTTGCCACTTATCTTGCTTATCCAATGCTTGCTTGCTCTTCAAGTGTTTGACCCTTGTCATTGTTTCTTTGCCATTCACATCATCTTTGTCTAGGGTATTTGGACCAACTCCAAATGACCACAGAATGGGTCATTTGGCTCATTAGATGTGCCAAGGGCTCCAATGCCCATCACTTTGTCCACCATGGCTTGTCCAAGTCATCACACTTCATGCCAAGTCATCATGCTGCTTCATCCATGTCCATGACATCAATCATGTTTATCCTTTGTCATTAATGTTGTCATCAATGGCAACCATAGACAAACATATTCATCAGTTGGTGCATCCCAGTCAGTTGTAGCTGACAAAATCATCTGGTGGGTGGTGCCACCTTTGGGTTGTAGCCCATACTGGAGATTGAAGTCTCCAATCATAAAAAGTTTACGAAGCCTATATCTTGTGTCTTTTATGTGTTGATGATAATGTATCCTATTTGATGAATGACATACTCTTTAAGGATGTATATCTCAATGTGAATGATGATCTATGATTGAATGTTAAAATAGAAATGCAAATTATGATATAAGTTTAGAAGAAAAAGTTGAAATTGAACAAAGTGCTCCCTCACTGATTCACCCCCCCTCTCAATGAGCCATTGTGTCTAACACGGTACTCTATGGGGACATTCCAAAAAGGGAGGGAAACCATCATATAGATGATGGGGACATCCTTCCCATACCCAACCGATCCCTCAACCAGATTGGAGATGTCATCCTTCCCATACCCAACCCATCCCTCAACCAGATTAGAGATGTCCAAGGAACCATCCCTCCACTACATCAAAGACTCCTTTGCATACCCTACAATAAATCCCTCATCCGCCAAGTTAAAAAACAAAAATAAATTTAAAAAAGCATGAACGGGTGGATCCTGTTAGACACAATGGCTCACTGAGAGGGGCGGGTGAATCAGTGAGCTAAGACTAAATTCAAATCTCAACTTTTTCTACCAATCTTGTATCATTATTTCACATTCACTTCAGCATCATATTCATCAATGAATTATATATCAGCAATCAACTAATCACATATCATTTATCAAATAAAATATATCAACACATCGCAAATCATTCAACTGTTCCCTTCATCAAGCTTGTCATTTACCTCACATACATACTGTCATCACAAATCATCAATGTGGATCCTTTGTCCACTGTATGCCTAACATATCAATGTCATCATTGTAACATAGTGAGCATGCATCACTATCATCATTATTATCATTATTCCACTGAACATGATCACTGTGCAAACATTCCTGAGCATTTCACTGTGCATGCAAACTGTCCCAATCATATAACTTGACTGCCCTCATTCACAACATGTTATTGCTGCTGCTCTGTCACCATTCTATTTGCGCACTTAATTATCACAATTTGTCATGCCAAGCATACACAGTCATGCAAATCAAACTGTCCATACTGCTACCCAAACATAAAAAGTCTTCATCACACATGCTGCTGCCCAGAAACAAATCCAGATGTAAAGAAGAAACAAAAATTTTATTGCTGCTCCTGTTGACTGTGTTGTAGCAGACACTGTCACTATACTGCATATCCAAAATTTCCACAGAGAGCTGCACCACTGCTGCTACTTATCAATCTGAATTTTCTCAGAAGATAGACTGTCGAAAGTCAAGAACAAATCGAACTTTACTTCTACTGCAACTGCCATTGGAAACGGCATGATGAGGGCTACTAACTTGTGAGGGTCTTACTTGCATTGGCAAGGTTCTTCACACTTAATTTCTTCAATTATTGCAGGACATCAACAATTGACTTCAAACTCCACCAAGGGTTTTCAAGCATGTGCTACTTGGGCTTCCTATGGCATCAAGCCATAATGAGTATGGGTTCCAAAACCCAAGACCTTCTATTGTGCAACCACATCATCATTTTCATTAAGAATATTAAGACCATCTCCAAATGACCACAGAATGGGTCATTTGCCCATTTTGGTGTTCCAAAGTCCAGTCATGCCATGTCATTAATATTTATCACTTCTTTGTCATGTCATGGTTTGCCCAAGCTGACATGTCCACGTATGTCATCCAATGCCCATATTCCTCTTGCCATGTCATCAACCTTTAGCTTCATACTCCATACCATCCAAGTAGATTATTCCTTTGTCATTAATGGTTGATCATCAATGACAACCTATGCTCAACAGATCCCACACCTTGAAAACCATAAAACGTAAATACAAAACATGATGTGATAAGAGGAAACCCTAACACAAGCATTTCAATTTTCATCTCAAAATTGGAAGCCATCTCCCTCTAATTTAGAAGATTTCTCAGTGTCTTTTGGAGCCACCATCAATTGCTTGGAGCAGACATTTGTCCTTGGAATCTACCATCCATTGCTTTCTGAAGTTTTCCATTGCAATTTGGAAGTTCAAAACAATCTGCTTGGAGCAAACAGTTTGGTGCTAAAGGAAGATTTTCTCATTAGCACCGAATTTGCTCATTTTGAAGGCTACACTCTGCATTCGTTGCAAACTCCCCCATCCAGGTTATGCTTGTTGCACCAAGTAGTGAGGTGCATCTATAGCCTAGGTAGATGTGTCATGATTGACATTTGTGATACTTATAAACTAAATTTTAAAAAAATGAGGTACTGAAGAATGATTTTTTATTAAAAAATGGGCCATAATAATAATAAAAAATACAATCAATAATCATATATTCGAAAAACAAATTGCTACATGACATCAGCCAAGTGCCACTACAACCATCACTCTACAACAAGTCATCGATCTTGGGAAAAGGGTATCAATGCTTTAGGGTGATCTTATTCAAAGCTTTGTAGTCAATACACATATCCAAGTCCAATCCTTCTCAAGTATTACACTGATAGGTGACCCACAAGGTGAGATGCTTGGTTGAATTACTCCCTGCTGCAACTATTTCTTCACTTCATCCACTTCCAGGATGGACTGTCTGTATAGCACAATGCTTGTTAATGGAGAGTCAGGCAACAACTAAATCTCGTGCTCCACTTCCCTCCTGGATGGTAACCCTTTAGGCTCGTGGAAAACTTCTTTATATGCCTGCAAAAGCTCCTCCAGTTTACATTTCTTCTCTTTAGTACATCCCTCCAAAGATGCCTTTACTTTTACTTGTTCATCTCTTAACCGATTCTTTCTCAACAAAAGTAATACAAACTTCATACTAGAATTGATTAATTTCTTGGCTTGGCTAGCAATTGCCAGAGAGATCTTGGATTTACCTCTGTGTGCATTGATGATGAATGACTTCCCATCCTTTCTCAAGCAATATTTGTTTTCTCTCCTCATGAAGATTGCATTTCTCATGTTCATGTAGGGGCTTCCGAACACGACACTACACACATCAAGTAACTTCATCAATATAGTTTGCACTTATAGCAAACTTGATCTTACATTACTTAGTGACCCTAAGCTTTGCATCCTTGTTTACCCATCTGAATGGATATGGATGGGGATGAACAAGAACTTCCTATCCAAGATTGGCCTGTGAACCAGAACCAAATAGAGCATCCACCTTTGTCTACTTAACTTGGATATTGAAATGAAAGACTCTAGTCATCTCCTTCTCTTCCTTGGGATGGAGGCTACTCAATTCACCTCCTTCTACACTATAGTGCAAACAATCTTTTCATACAGATAAACTACTCTCTAGATGGTTGCTTGAATCCATGGCGAGCATGTTCTTTTTCTTAGCATCCTTCTTGCAGTTCTTTGGATTCAACAAAGGATGTACCTTCCAATACTTATCCTTGATGTGACCATCGATCTTACAACAGTTGCAATGGTAGTTTGGATCCTTGCACTAATGCATAGTGGTTTTCCTTCTTGTCCTTTCCTTTCCAATTCTTCTTTCCCTCCATAGAAGCATCTTGGTGGTCTTTATGCGTGGAACAACTTGTTTGTCCTTTATTCTTACCCATATCCTCTAAAGATTGTGCTTGCACGCATGCCTCATTAACTATCCTAGGTTTGAAGAGCATCATTTGCCTCCATAAATGACTGTGTTGACAACCCAAATACTTGAGGAGTACATAATTGTTGATGTATATGTAACTTCTAAATGTATTTCATATATGTATATTGTACTCCTATAGAGATGGTATTATTCCTCTATACGGAAGTGTTTGTATTCCTATAGAGATGTTATTATTCCTCTATACGGAAGTGTCGTCATTTATATTGTAAGTGTCATAACTTATACTTGATGGGTTATTAGACCACCTTGTTGGGGTCGGCCCTGTATTAGTCATGTGGGTCGAAGGGTTATTAGACCACCCTATTGGGTGTCGGCCCAGTCAGCATTATGTTATGTGGTTAAATTAAGGCCAACCTAGTAAAGGTTATTAGGCAAGTCAAGTCAAGTATAAATAGAGTGCGGGAGGCACTCTATTTCATCATTCTATTCTCTCTCACACTCTCGGGAGAGTGGCGCACTTGTGGAGGAGGAGAAGCTGCTGCTAGGAGATGTCTATCTCTTATGCTTGGGTTGTATCATTGCTCTATCTATCTCTGAGGAAGTTATTGGGACTTTTCACCTTTATGGTTTTCCCCAAGTAAACTCTGTGTCTCTTATGTGCTTGCATTATTGTGTCCATGATTGATATGTTGTACATGTTGTTCTCTCAATTAAGATCCTAGATCAAATTGAAGTAAATTCTGAAAAACTAACATGGTATCAGAGCTAGCCTGAAAGAAGGCATGGTATGGCATGTATGACACTTGTTGCACTTGCAAAGCTAGGGCTTGATATAGCAAAAACCAGTCATCGTAGCACTTTTGCTATAAATAAATTTCGGCAAGGTTTCAGGGTCTGAAAATCGTACAAGGCGAAGCTAAGATCCTCATGTACCTTGTGTCCAAAGGACAACTTCTAATTCGTTGTACTTTGTGTTTTATGATCTGTACAATCTAGGGTTTTTGCCTCTTCCAGATCTGAGTCATAAACAAGTGACCTGGAAAAAAGGTCATAACTTGGGCTAGGAAGCTCCAAATGAAATTTCATAAAAAGTGATAGGTAGTGCACGGACTGTACTTTCTCAGGTAACTTTTTTAGAGGCCGAAACTAAACCAGTGACACGTGGCACACCGTACAAGTTCGCTCTCCTGTTTTATCCCATAAACAAGTCACATTGCGACACTTGGCATAACTCTCTCTCAGAGAATCCATTTGAGGTCAGACCTGTGGGTTTGGAAAGATGACAGGTTAGGCTATCACAGGAAAAAATTTCAGACCCTGTGGATCGAAAACTTCGGAGTTACACCAGAAACAATCAGGTACATATTTCTGTCAAAACAGAATTATTTTTTAGCACCTTCATTCATGGCTTCCGGAATTTAGGGTTTCGGAGAAAGTTGGAATTTTTGTAATCGGAGACCACGGCTGAATGCTACGCATCAAAATCGAAATTTAGAGACCAAGATCAGATTTTTTGGTTGGGCAGAAGGCCGGGCTTGATCAAACCCTAGTTCGGGACTTTGATCGAAAAAGTGGAAAATTTGGGCTTCTGCAAAAATGGGAATTTTTGAAATCTATGACCACGGCTGGAAGCTCCTCAGAAAAATAGAAGCTTAGAGCTTTGGATCGAACCTTTTGATTGGGCAGAAGGGTGGGCTTTATCAAACCCTAGTTCGGGGTCATGTCGAGTGAATCCGGAAGTTTCAAAGGCAAATTTGAGGGGTGAAACTTTGCAGTTTTCAAATTCTGAGTATACCAGCTCCAGATCCAGTTCCTGCAAATCAAGTGGATTGGGTTAATCCTAGAAGAGAATGGATTGGTCACCTGCATAAGTAAAGAAGTTCATGTTTCAGAAGGAGATGAGGCTAAGGCCTTACATAAGAAGATTACAAGCAATCTCGACAGGTATGGCTTACAGGTATGTTTCAAATTCAGTTTATGATGTGTTTCTCTTCATATCATTACAGTTAGTACAATCTTGATTAATTACTATACTTGTCGTATCACCTTAATAGAAGATATTCATTGATTAAGGTTTTGACACTTATGATTATACTAATGCATTGTGATGTTGTATGAGGTTTATGTTGTTCGCTAACATAAAAGGTACACCAAGAAAGACAAATCATGTTCTACTTCAAGAACATATGATCATGGTGACATGAAGACAAAGATTCATCCATTGTCATGGATCACATAGAAGATCTACTTACGAGGCATGTATAACTTGGTTCTACAATGGTTAACTTATGAGACATGCAAGTTACTAGCACAAGTCATTGAAGAGAACTAGAAGACATCATGCGGGTATGTTAGACATAACTAGCTAACATAGTAATCCAGGTATGTTTTTCCTATATCAAGTTAGAATCTTACCTTGTGTTAGGATCCCTTATATAAGTATACTTGGTATGATTGGTTATGTTTATTCATAAAGTTAGAAATGTAAGTAATCAAGGGTTTATGCATATTATGTCTCTTATCTTGATTGATGATTTAACTAACCAGAAGAGTCCTATGATCAAATAAGAATATGCATGAGTAAAGTAAGACTTCCCTGAAACCTTGAATAGTAATGTTTATTATCTGTGTTTGAAATGATCATGACTATACATGTTTAAGATTATTGTGTTTTGATAGTATTAAGATTATACTAATGAATGTGTGATTATGTATGAGACCTCGAGGATAACACAATGATGATACTAATAAGCATGCATAGCGATTAAGGATGGATATAAGTTCAAGGAGAGGTAATCCAGGAAGCAAAGATCAAAAGAGAGCACACTCCAGTTGTTCCTGCAAGGAAGCAAAGATCAAGAGGGAGCACACTCCAGTTGTTCCTGCAAGGAAGCAAAGATCAAGAAGGAGCACACTTCAGTAGTTTCTGCAAGGATGCAGATATTCAGAGGGAGTTGACCACTTCTCACAATCCACATCATAATGGAGTTGCAGAAAAGAAGCAAAGACTGAGAAGGAGTCAACCCAACAAACAAACAAAGATAAGTATTTGAATTATCATTCCTTGCATGTTTTATTGTTTAAATAATATTGTTCAATAATGTATATACTGATGTTCCTAGAATTTGGTTGTGTATTATGCATATTAGAATAGTTGCATTGATGAACAATATACTACAAATATACATGGGTAAGTGGCCTATGGCACTGTACAACATTCCATTGCTACTTATCTAGAATGAAACCTCTTTGCTGACATGTTGGGAGTTGTGCACACTCTTAACAATGTTCTGGTAGAGATTGGAAGGCATCTAGAAAGTTACGAGATATGGATAAATGTTGTATTGAAGCATTGGCTAAAATAATTGTATGACTGTATGACATATTTCTTTATGTGTAAGAATTTGTTCTGAAAACTATGAGATGTTTTCTAATCATGCAATTTAACTTGTTGTGTAGGAAAGATCGTATAACATCACCTACAAAAGAAGAACTACAACATTTGTTCAATAACAAAGTTATCTATTGAAAATATTGAAGATATTGAAGTTCCCAAGATCTAGGAAGAATGCCATGATCGAGGAGTACCAGTCGATCATGAAGATGTTTGGGATGCAGTCCCAAGACCTGAAGGGGAGTCTGTAGTGACTTCCAAGAGGATCTACAAGATCAAGCATGCTGCAGGTGGTAGCATAGAGACTTTTGCTCCTGTAGCCAAATACACTTCCATTAGATCAGTACTTGCTCTGGCTGCAGTGATGAAGTGGAAGATACACCAAATGGATTTCAAGACAGCTTTCTTGAATGGTGTAGTTGAAGAAGAAGTGTATGTGGAGCAGCCACTTGGTTCTGAGACACATGACAGGGAGTCATATATGTGCAGAACTTGGTATGGTAGGATAGACAGCCTTCTATCTAGTTTGGGCTTTACCAAGAGTAAAGCAGATTCCAACCTTTACTACAAGGTTGAGGAAGGCAATCCAGTGATACTACTTTTGTATGTGGATGACCTGTTTATTACAGGTGAAGATAGATTGATTGCCGACACGCAGCAGAAGCTTGCTGCCAAGTTCGAGATGAAGAACTTGGGGATGATGCACTATTTGTTTTTGGCATGGAGGTGTGGCAGAGTGCAGATGGAATCTTCCTTGGACAAGGGAAGTATGCAGTAAAGATCCTGAAGAAGTTCGGGATGATGAACTGCAAGGACATGGCCACACCTATGGCATCGAACCTGAAGCTTTTGTGTGATGCTTCATCTGAGCCAGTTGATGTCACTATGTATCGTCAGATGATTGGGTCCTTGATGTACCTGAAGAACATGAGACCCGATATTTGTTTTGCAGTGAACACATTGAGCCAGTTCCTGACGGATCCGAGGAGTGTTCACCTGGTTGCTGTAAAGCATATTCTGAGGTACCTGAAGGGTACAGTTGACTATGGGCTCAAGTATGATGCGAATCAAAAGTTTAACCTGCAGGGTTATGTTGATTCAGATTGGGCAAGCAGTGTTGCAGATAGGAAGAGCACTTCTGGGTGTTGCTTCAATATGGGATCAGGTGTGATCTCTTGGTTTAGCAGGAAGCAGTCCTGCGTAGCACTGAGTACAGCTGAGGTAGAGTATGTTGCAGCCTGTTCGGCCAGTTGTGAGGCCGTGTGGCTTCAGAAGCTACTGTCTGAGTTATTTGATCTACCACTGGAGGCTACTGGTATCTTTTGTGACAACCAGAGTTGTGTGAAGTTGTCTGAGAACCCAGTGTTCCACGACAGGTCGAAACACATAAAGATCAAATATCACTATATCAGGGATATGGTGCAGAGAGGAGCAGTGAAGCTCCTGTATGTTGCAACAGATAAGCAGATTGAAGATGTGTTGACGAAGCCACTAGCCAGAGTGAAGTTCGAGTACTTCAGAGAGAGGCTTGGTGTCCTTCAGATCGATGACACTTCGAGGAAGAAGTGATGGAGACATTTGCTGAAGCCATTCCAAGCATGGTGGAAGGAGGATCCTTCACATGGCTATGGACGTAAGCGTTGGATGACGAGCATTAGGATGATGTTCTAGTTTATGCTCTATATGATCAATTGGATCATTACATCATGTTGATGCTGTATATGATCAGTTGGATCATTTATGTATATGTATGCATCATGTTGGATGCTGGATATGATCAATTGGATCATTTGTATGTATTTTGTATATGCATCATGTTGGATGCTTGGACCATGTATCTGTATATGTATCAGGTGGATACGTTGTATGATCAGGTAGATCATGTATGATGATATGTATCAGGTATGATCAGGTGGATCATGTATTTGTATATGTATCAGGTGGATACATTGTATGATCAGGTAGATCATGTATGATGATATGTATCAGGCAGATACTGTGTATGCATCAGGTGGATGCATTGTATGATCAGGATGATCATGGATGACGAGCTTCAGGATGTTGCTCCAGATGACATGCATCAAGACGATGCAGCGATGATGATCAGGATGATCATGTGTACATCAGGATGATGTATGGTGAGTATCAGGTTGATACTCTGTGGCCGTGGAACAGGTTGTGCAAATAAGCATATAATTTGTGCACTGGGAGATTTGCAGATAGTCTTTCGAGGTTTTGCCTATGGCATGTAATTTGTACCCTGGGATATCTGGCAAATGCTCTTTCGAGGTTTTGCTTGGGAGGACATATAATTTGTGCCCTGGGAGATTTGCAGATAGTCTTTCAAGGTTTTGCCTATGGCATGTAATTTGTGCCCTGGGATATCTGGCAAATGCTCTTTTGAGGTTTTTCCCTATGGCATGTAATTTGTGCCCTGGGAGATCCGATAGGTTGAGCCGTGTGCTTGTAATCAGTCCTGGGATGCTCTTTCGAGGTTTTGCCATGACCACATGTAATTTGTGCCCTGGGAGATCCGATAGGTTGAGCCGTGTGCTCGTAATCAGTCCTAGGATGCTCTTTCGAGGTTTTGTGGTGACCACATGTAATTTGTGCCCTGGGAGATCCGATAGGTTGAACCGTGTGCTCGTAATCAGTCCTAGGATTCTCTTTCGAGGTTTTGTGGTGGAGTCACATGTAATAAGTCCTGGAGATCTGGACAAGATGAAAAAGGCCTCAGATGCTCTTTAGGGTTCTTGCTAGTCAAGAGACTCTTTTAAGGTTTTGTGATGCACGTAATAAGTCCTAAGGATTCCACAGTATGGCCAGTGATGATGAAGACCTGTAGGTGGTGGGCCTACATCCAGTATGAAAAAGGACTGGCTCTGTAGAACTTCCTATGACGAGTAGATTCAGAGATTGATTGAGATAGCAGCAGCAGTGACGATAACGATGACTCGATGATGATTATCCAGTGACGATGATCCAGAGAAGAAGACTTGTGCTAGAAGAACTGTGTCGAGAAATACCTTCCTAGTTAAGAGGGAGTGTTGATGTATATGTAACTTCTGAATGTATTTCATATATGTATATTGTACTCCTATAGAGATGGTATTATTCCTCTATACGGAAGTGTTTGTATTCCTATAGAGATGTTATTATTCCTCTATACGGAAGTGTCGTCATTTATATTGTAAGTGTCGTAACTTATACTTGATGGGTTATTAGACCACCTTGTTGGGGTCGGCCCTGTATTAGTCATGTGGGTCGAAGGGTTATTAGACCACCCTATTGGGGGTCGTCCATGTGGGTCAAAGGGTTATTAGACCACCCTATTGGGTGTCGGCTCAGTCAGCATTATGTTATGTGGTTAAGTTAAGGCCGACCTAGTAAAGGTTATTAGGCAAGTCAAGTCAAGTATAAATAGAGTGCGGGAGGCACTCTATTTCATCATTCTATTCTCTCTCACACTCTCGGGAGAGTGGCGCACTTGTGGAGGAGGAGAAGCTGCTGCTAGGAGATGTCTATCTCTTATGCTTGGGTTGTATCATTGCTCTATCTATCTCTAAGGAAGTTATTGGGGTTTTTCACCTTTATGGTTTTCCCCAAGTAAACTCTGTGTCTCTTGTGTGCTTGCATTATTGTGTCCATGATTGATATGCTGTACATGTTGTTCTCTCAGTTAAGATCCTAGATCAGATTGAAGTAAATTCTAAAAAACTAACAATAATATGGGTTCTTGGGAGACATACCCAAAATAACAACCATTTTTGTTAACTCAGTGGTGTACTCTTACACACTCTACCATTGCTTCTACCAAAAGTAGTGACAAAGGATCCACTAGTCCTCTTCATACCCAATAGGGTAGAACTAGGACTTAATGAGGATTTTAAACACCTCCCACATAGTTATCAGGGGAAGCACCCACTACACTAAGTTCCTTCATATGAATTTCCCACAAGTTTGGGCATGGCCCTCTAACTTCAATTGAACAAATGAAATAGTTTGCTCTTCTCTTATGTTGTTGACATTGAAATAAAATTCTAACCATTACAACCATCTCACCTTAGTAGGGTTTAATGTCCACTTTGAACAACGATTGGGAAGAAGTGATGGCACTAGAACTTTGTCTCTCTTTCTCTAGATCCTTTCTTGGCTCCTATTCTAGGTCTTCATTGTCTCTAGATCTCCTATCCAATCCAGCTTCTGAGTTAGATCTACGAAACTCCTCGAAAGGTGCAAACTTGTTCTCTATAGTCACCATGAGAATGGCCTTGCTATGAGAGATGTCAGTGAGTTGCGCTTGTAGCTTTAAAAATATCTCCTCCAAGACATCCCTTGGATTATTTTTACTATACTCATTCACCATGGCTAGGGTTCTGAGATTTCTTCCTTGTGCCACTTCTTGAATCCTATAACTTCCCACAAAAATCCCAAAGCAAATTGCTTTGATACCCATATGATATATGAAATACCGTGGATATTCTACTAGAAAAGTTCATCACAACAGATCTTCTAATATTCTACAATCTCTTATAGTTAGATATTGTTAGATATTTATTGTTTTATTGTTAGATATTAATAGTTTTGTGCCTCTTTCTCAAATAGCTTCTTGTTTTAGAAATAGTTACCATATATGTGACAACAATCTTATATTTCCGTGGAATTTTGACGAAACCCTAAAGGAGGACAAACATTTGAAAACGGTACAAAAGATAGGGGGTTTGTTTGTGAACATTTAGATAATGCTTGATGTCGATGTTCATCTTGGCACCAGAAACTATGATTTACAGATGGAGCGTTATGTATACAAGAGGCGTTCTAAAGTGTTTGTGGGTGAGTTTGTCATGATGGTACGAACAAGTAACTTTAGATTGCTTACACACTGAGAGCCAATGGCTTCCAACTCACAAATAATGCAGAGAATCTTGTTGGAAAAACGAGGCTTGTTCTTTTTTTTTCTTGAAAGGGATTTGTTGGTAGAATGGGAGAATGCAGAGTGTGGCCACCGGTTGCTTGTGATGGTTGTGCATATTGTGATAGTCATAGTTATAAAAAACAGTAAAATCGGTTTCGAAATTGGCCAATTCACCTAGTTGACAGCAAACCGGAACTAATCGGCCTAGAAATTGATTTGGTCGATCGGTTTGGTACTAAACCAGTCAGATTGGTCGATCCACGTAGAAAATCGGACAGTTTTTTCCTCTCCAACACATGGGGTCCGCAAACTTGTAAACACTCAAAAAATTCGTTTTTTCCTAACCTAACCGAACCCTAGGGCCTAAATCTACTTAATGAAACACCCTTATTTCCCTACACCTATTTGCTATTCTCAATGTGGAGCAGCACTGCTACAGTAGCAAACAGTGTGAGTGAGGGACGATCGTGGGGGTAGTGACATAGTCAACTTACAAGCTTGATCCTTGGAGCCTTGGCATTGGAGTGTGGATAGTTGGAGAGTGGAGTTGGGGCCTTGGGGCAGTGGAGTTGGAGCCTTGGAGCAATGGAGTAACCTGTAATAGTCACTATAGTTTGTTTATTGTAAGATTGTAAGTCTGTAATTGCTTGGAAGTTTGGAACTTGGACCTTGGTAGCTTGCCTACTTGGAGTCTAGATTGTTGGAGGCTGCCTAAAGGAGGTAAACAATTAAACTTTAAAAGTTTAAACATGCTTGATGCTGCCATCTTGCCATATTATTTTTCTTCTCATTATATTTTCTTGTTTTTTCTTATTGCATGTTCAGAATTTTGTTTTTTTTTTTTTGCATGTTCAATAGTCAACTTCAAATTTGCATTTTACAAAGTACAATGGCCCAAAAGCAAAAAATCTTGCATGGATCCATGCAGATGTTGTTGAGGGGGAGATGTATTGCAAGTATTGCAAGAAATAGATTAGGAGGGAGGGGAGCATTTTTAGGCTTAAACAACCCTTGGCTTTTATAGAGGCCAAATTAAGGCATGTGAAGCTCCATTAGATGTGATTGGGTAGATTAGGGTTGATTAGCAATAACAGTTTGAGAAGTTTGAAGAGGATAAGGCTAAGCAAAAAGAGAGAGAGGAAGAAATAGGGAAGAAGAGGAGGCTTGCGGAAATGATGGGTGGGATCTATGCTCCTACTTTTTCAAATGAAGGCTCTTCATCTATCCATTTTACCACTCTTATGGATCCCTTTCAATATGTTTTGCTCTCTTAGTCTACACAAAATAAGGGTAAAAAGAAGAATAACAATCAAATTTATTTCACACCTCCCACCACATCTGCCAGTGCCAATGCTTCTCAGTTTGCTCCAACACAAGTTCAACCCACCTTAGATGCCCACTGGAAGAAGCAATACAAAGAAGTTTCCTATGAGTACATAGCTAGATGGTGGTATCATGCAGATCTTCGCTTCAATGCTGCCCGCTCTTATTATTTCCAACCTGTTGTCGCCTAATACACACCTAGGGGGGACGCAGCAAGAAACCTTCAAGTCGCTTGGTGTGTCCTTGGGGGCAATTCAAAGTCAAGTGTTGTCACCTGATAACTCAACTCCTCCGTCTAGGCTTACTCCTAGCGAATCCAAGGGGGGTGGTCCCTTTAAAAATATCTAAGGTTTTTAAACTATGAAAACAAAATAAAAGCTATTCTAGGAGTTAATATGATGAGATGGAAAAAATATAATAACAAAGCATCCTTTGCAATTTTGAATTTATTGATCAACACTACACATGATTGATATCCATTCACAACATTTTATAAGGATAACTTAAAATAAAGAAAATTGAAGACCAATGACGAGAATATATGAGTGTGATTGCTGTTGTGTAGGGTTGTGAAAGTATTGCAAGAGGCTTGTTGGTTTATTTTCGATTTATTAATGGATATTAAAGGAGTGGGTAAAATTCTTGGTTTGACCCAACAAAATCTAACATCTTGGACTGAGTGCTATAGCGGCTTAACCAAGTGCCCAACAAGGCAAGGATGAACCTACTTAAAGTATCCTTCTGACTCTATGGTGTACACCCACGCAACCTTCTAAATCCGCAAAGATAAACTTGGTTGGATTTCCCTATTAAATCTAAGTGCCTTGTACCCTTTTCTGGTTGACCCAACTATTCATACTATGTTGCAATGGTCAAGAGCATATTTTGGGCTTGGAGCATTGGTTTATTTTATTATAGATTGTGAAGTGGATGATTAAACTAAACTAAAACCCCAAGAGTATCTTTTCCATACACCACATAATGATGCAGTACTTCGATAGAGCAAGGGGGTAAATTTTAAGTAAGTTTTATGAACAATTGTATTGTAAAAGAGAAACACATAAGCATATACAAAAGGGGTCCTTGGAGGACGTTGTGTGCTTGACTGTTTGTTATTTAATTACTAGTGCATAAAGGAACTAATCTAAACAAAGAAAAACAAAAAAAAAATTAAAAAAATGAAAATCGATGCAAATCCCCCCTGAGGGGATTGGGGGCAGGAGCTGGAATAGCCTGTTGAGCTCTTTTTATTTTTTGATTTACAACTTGGAAACTTAGGAGAAATACTGCTTGCCCTTTATCTTTAGGGAACAAGTCAGTTTACAATGTTTGAGAGAAATAGAAATGGTGCTTGAAACCGGTTCTCTAGATGGTCCTTGGAGCTCCAAATGCAAATTTTTATTAAGTTTTTTGTTCAAACCTGCTAGGCATGCAAAACAGACCAGCAAGCTTAGTTGGTTAGAAAAAGATAATCAAAACACTTTAAGAGTGCTTTGATAATACTACAAATTGCCTAAAAAATTTATATGAACTAGTGTGCAAAAAAGACTTTTTGGATGATCCTGGAAGCCTCTAAAGCAAACTTTAATTAAATTTTAATTCCCAAACTGATATACATGCAAAAAATTCCAGCGAACAAAAGGTTTCTAAAATCACCCAAAGCACACTTTAAGAGTATGTTCGGTATAGGTGCAAAAATGTCAAAATTTTCTAACTTAACAACTACAAAAATGGAGTCAAATGACTAAGGAAAGTGAGCTAGAAAGCTACTTTCCTTAGGATCTTCTGCTTGCTTTTCGAAAAGCTAAGCGAAACAAAGCACTTAATTGCCAAATATACTCTTCAACCAAAAAAAAATTATCCTATCAAGAGCTCTAGATTTTATAATAAAACAAGCTTGAAAAGGAAAATTTGTATAATTAGATCTAGATTTGAAATTTATTTTTTAAAAGAATTAAGATCTACTAACTCAGATCTACTTTAGATTTGCTTGATAAAATGTAAAGACTTAAAACAAGTAACCAGTAACCAATATTAGAGGAAGAAATTGGATCTAAGAAATGGAACCAATGGGGGTTCAGTGTTTGAAGAAGAGGAAATGGAGTCAAGCTCCCTGATGCACCGGTGAGATCAATTGATTTGTTCGGATTTAGTGAATAAAGGGATGAACTAGCATGTTCATCAACTCCTCCAGCTTAGGCTACCTGTAAAACAGTTGCAACAATAGCAAAGGGATAAGAGCATATGTGTAAATAATGAAAAGAAAGCAATAAAGTAATGGATTCAAACAAGAAATCACACTACTCTTAGCATCCTATTATTATTGACAAGAGTAAGCAAACTATAAAGTATTACTCACAGATCTTTAAGAAGGTAACTTCCCTTTGAAAGACATATAATCCCGACAATACTAATATGAAAACATGATATAGTTTACCTCAAGTATAACAAGCATGAAGGTCCGACACCATAGACAATCACCAGACTAGCCTCCAAAGCCTTCTTTATTAAACTCAGAAAAATATTACAATACAATATAAGCAGAGGTTCCACCTTCCAATGATTAACAATGGACCAAAGCTCTCTCTTTTATAGCCAAAACCATGCAGAGTAGGGCGCAAATACCTAAGAAGGGCGAACTGCTTTGATGGATGAGTTAATTGATGCTTGGTTGATGTGTTCTGAATGATGACTGAATGCCAATTGAAGGAGAACTCGCCACCTCTCTGACTGGTTGGTAGAAATTTCCTTGAGATTATCACCTTGAATCTTAGCCATCCATCAAGCCAAGTCGCCCATGCATGGAGAGGGCGCATTTCCCAAGAGAAAGATAACAAGAACTTGGAAGGTAATGATTGGAATCAAGTTTTCCGAGCTTAGATAACTTAATGTTGACTATCCAGTCACTTTAGCTGAAGCTCAATTTAACTCCGGACATCCTCAATTGTTTTAGGAATTTGTCATTTTATTAATAAATATGTCTTTTTTATATTTATTTTGTCTTTTTTTGGAGAATTTGAGTAAATACCAATATTTTAGATAAATACTTACTCAAAACTTAGGAAAAGTGGGTTTATGGGTTAAACGGGTGCTCTAGCTTAGAAAATGAGCCTCCATTTATCAAAATCCACCCACAAACCACTTAATTACTACAATTTGAATTTTTTCAATTAAACCATAGGAAAAATGGTTTAATTAATTGAAAAAAATAATTTTTTAATAAAAATTAAAAAATCGTCCACGGCCGCGAAAATAAAATTAAAAAAAAAGTTGATTTTAACCACCCAGGGACCTAGTATATGACCATATGACTTTATTATAGTGTCTAGCATGTTTATATATGTTATAAAATGGACACTAATAACCAATGTTCCCCCAAGTTTCTGGGACAGGGGGACGTGGGAGCGGGGAAATGCACATTCGGGACATGTGGAGACCACCCCCAAATTTTAGGGAAATTCAGGGGGGGGGATGGGGGGACGTCCCTAAAATTATAAAAATAAAATAAAATACCAAAAATAATATTTCCATTGATGTATATTCATGATTGTGCAATGTAAATACTAAATATATTGATTTATTTTCCAAGTAGTACTAAGTAGGGATTGTAAAAAGTGAAAATAATGGGAAAACATAAAAAACATATTCTCAGGGACATGGGTTGTGGGAAACGTTTCGTCAAGAGTCCCCGAGACGCCGAGACACAGGAAACACATCCCCCACCCTGTGGGTCGCGTCCCCGTGGAACACTGCTAATAAACCCCCATGGCCTAACCACCAATTTCGAGAATTCCAACTTTGGAGGTGTAGGAGAAAAACTCATCGATTATACCTAGCTAAAGGAAAAGTATAATTGACAAGGGAAAAAACTCCTTGGAATACCTACTTTGCTTGTCAAGTCCTAGGGAACCGAGTCACTCAAAGACCACAATGCTAGCACATTTTAATACAAAGCCCGTGGGGCATGGTCATACATTACAAAAATGATAAAAGGGGCCCAGAAAAGGCCAAACATGGAACTTCTGAACTCTGATAAGCACAAGTAATTGTGCAACACTGGTGGCTCTATGGAAGTCCATCTGAGTGCAACTCAGGAGGTAACATCTGGCTCCAACTGCGGGATGTGTGCTCGATCTAGTCTTCAGGCAAGGAGAGCATATGAGAACACCAAAATCTTCGGTTTCTATGACCTGAAAAAACATCTCAATCTTAATAAGAAAACCCTTCAGTAGCACAAGCGTTTGTAGGAAACCAATTAACCATAAGTTGCTTTATTCAAAAACTAACTAATGAAAAATTATTATAAAAGGAAAATACTGAAAAATGCATAAAGTAAATGCTCACATTGAGGAGCTTATTTTCCTATTCTAAGCATAACATGATAAAAAATGCTAAGTAAAATGATAAATCCAATGCAGCCACCTTAACATTTCATCAATGTAAAAAAATTTCACCTTGTGTTTGGTTACTAGCCAAAACAAGGATACCTTATTCATGAAATGCAAACCTGCAGAAATATTGAGGATGGGCGGGTTGGATGGGAGATCATAATCATGCAGAATATTATCAAACTGCTTCCTCAACTGGCAGGTCCTCTTGCAGGCCGCTTCTATCCAAGATTGGATAGGACTAATGTACAAATCTGTAGGATGGGGTAGATCAACCACACCACCATACTGCCTTAGAGGGCTTATTGGATGAAAAAAATCTTTAGTAACACAAGCCCCAGGCTGCTCCAAACCATAAGAGAATTCCAAATGTGAAGATGAAGATTGTACTTGTGACTGACGTTGAATTGATTGAATCCCATCTGAATCTTAAATGCGCAGCTCCTCTAAGTCTTCATTACTAGTACTCATGTTTGGTTCCGACTGATCATATGAAGCACATGCATGCTCCTCTTTTATATCAAGATCTCCCAAGGTCTCTAAATGCACACTCCCTTCTCTAGATACATCAAAAATGGGTTTTTCAATGTATGTCCAATAATCATCATAGGTATCTTTGGCAAAGATGGATGATTTTTCACTATTTGTATCACGTCCCTGGCTATATTTCTCTTCCTCATGGTCATAATAATCTTTTTTACAAGGCTCAGCTTCAAAACATTTACAAGAGGATAAGCTTTCCCTAACTTCATTATCATGCGGAGAGTAAAGAGGGGTATTATCATACATCAAATAATCTTCATCGTAGATTTCTTTGCAAGCTTCTATAACCGTTTCTTCTGGAGGAACATCTGGAGTGCAAATGTCATCATCTTCACTGAAGTAATCTTGAAATCCCAAATCTTCAATGTTTGTTACCATGGAAATGTAAGGAATCTCTTCAAAGACCTCCTCAATTAAAGATCCCTCATGAATGTCTTCATTAACCTTTGCAATGGCTTCCTCTTCATGCAAGTTTGGAATACACATGTGATCATTATCACTGAAATAGACCTTAGAACATTCCAAATCTTCCATATTTTATGTTAGAGTGAAATGAGGAGGGTCCTCAACAATGTCCTCAATCAAGGAGGCTTCATGAAACTCTTCAATAGGATCATCATGGATCATTCTCTCAAAGTCATACTGTGCTCCAGGAAGAATGACACACTGCTTTTCAACAAGCTGCGTAATCTCTTCTTTATTGAGAGAGGCTAGAGGAATCTCCAAATATTCAATGTTCTCTATCATGACAACATGAGGAGGCTCAGGGTCTTCCATGTGATATTTTATCTCAGGTAAGAAGTAAGCCAAGGATTTTTCAAGGAATCTTTCCACGTTGTCATCATCATACTGCCACTACTTTAAGAAAATTCTGAGGAAGCATGAAAGGGAGGCAATACTTTTGCTAGGAAGGCCCTCAACAAACCAATAAAAAGCATCTCCTTCCAGAGTACAAGCAAACAACTCCATCACATTATCTTCATACAAAACATTGAACTCAGCCAAAACGTTAAGGAAAGACATGATGTGTTGGATGGTTGGATCACCATTTCCATAAAATATCGGCAAATAACTCGATATATCCTCCTCACCATAGTGATAGTTGGGAAAACCTAGGATGTATGAAAAATTGAGGGGAGGATATGCACTAGCAATTTGAGTACCAAACTCTTCATCATCCATATCGGTGTCAAAAGCGTTAGTCTGAAATAACCATGAAGCATATCTTGTACCGAATCAAGGGAGTTGTCAGAATGATGAGCTTTTAAGTTTACTATGTCGCATGGGCTCATCTACACACAACCAGTCTCAACAAATTTATGAGATACAAGAGTTTTATCCCTTCAATGAAGTCGCCATGTGAGAATAAAAATATGCATTAAAAACTCTCACAAAAGTATTTTTTGTTTTACTTTGAAATTTTATAAAAAGAAAAAAAAAGTTAGTGGAGTCGCCAGATGAAAGAATAAAGGTCTACTCTAAACATTCATCAATCAAGGCAAAAACAAAAAAGGAAAAAACAAAAAGTTGTGACCTGGGAATAGAAAGGTTTATCCCCGGCAACAACGCCAAAATGTTGTCGCCTAATACACACCTGGGGGGAACGTGGCAAGAAGCATTCAAGTTGCTTGGTGTGTCCTTGGGGGCAAGTCAGAGTCAAGTGATGTCACCTGATAACTCGACTCCTCCATCTAGGCTTACTTCTAGCGAAGCCAAGGGGGGGGTCCCTATAAAAAGATCTAAGGCTTTTAAACTATGAAAACAAAATAAAAGCTATTCTAGGAGTTAAGTGTGGCAGCATTCATAAAGCTTATAATTAGATTAAATTCTTAAGTTGTAGGAAAATACTACTAATCACAGCCTAAGCTTATTGTCTCTGATTTTTATCAGCCAAGTCAATTTTATATAACTCATTTTACACATAATGTTATATCGAAATTAAAATAGAACCAAGATATTTTTATTAATTTGGTGACTATGCCTATCATTTTTTTCCTTAATGATTTGTTATCTCCTTTTAAATCTACTTTAAAGAGAACTGTACTTTTATTTGCATATTCTATGGTTACCCTTCTTAGCATTTTGTGTGACTAGGTGTGTGACGTCATTTACTTTTTCCATGATTCTAATAGACACACTTCCTCAACTCTAGATTCATTGGTAATGTCGACATAATCTTATCACTTAGAATAATAATGTGCTTGCCATTCGAGTTGATCAAAGTTGACCAAGTTCATGACAGCAATGGTGACCAACTTAGAAATATTTCATTAATTTCCACGAATTGCAAGATTATATTATAGTTAAAGGAAACCTTGTAACTACCTCATTAAACGACAATCTTAACTCTTAGCTTGTATAAATATGCGTCAAGCCCATTTGTAAATAACAATATCCCATAGAAAATTTTGTTTAAAGTTTTCAAAAATAATTTTAGAGTGATGAAAATATCTTGACTATTTAGAGTTTGGTAGCTATATGAGCATGACACCCTAACAATGGCAGCTCCCCTCATACCAATCCTTACCCATCATTTTGTATTCCAACTCTCCATCATAAAAGTCCCACCTCACCCCTTATTTTTTGCCCAAGGACCCCGTTGTTCTCAACCCACTTCCAAATCCAAGCTTATCCCTCAAAAAATCACCATACTATAATCAAATGAACACGTAGCTCATCTAATGTTTGCGTTATTAGTCTAATTGAACCAAGTCCGGGAATATGAAGTTGTTATCTCTTGGTGAATGGCTTCAACAATTATTACCATTTGATATCTTAAATTTGTTGGCATGACCTCATTGAACAACACATCAGTTTCAATCAGTTGCCATCAATGAGCAGCCTACTTCCTTTCTAGGTTTCTATCTTAGAATCCCATGTTATGACCCAAGGGGGTCATATATGGGGTTAAATGTATATGATATGACCCCAAGGAGCCAAGGGGACCGTATATGGGGTTAAATGTATAGGATATAACTCCAAGGGGACCATATATGGGGTTAATTGTATATATAATGAAGTAAATGTAAATGTAATAGTGGTCGGCCTAATGAATGGCCCACATCTGCAATTTGTAGATTTTCCTAACCCTAGTGGAATGTTGTCCTTGTACTCTCAAATCAATAAACTGATATTTAATTTGCAGAAATGAAATTCTTCACATGGCAGTATTCACACATATAGCTGGAAAATGAACAGCAGAATCAAAAACACGGTACACACACAATTTTCTCCTTGAAATCAGATTTTCATTAATGGATCAAAGCTTACAAAGAAACCTCTATAGCTGCCAAAAACATGCAGCTGTATGGTATGACGGACACAATGGCTCACTGAGAGGGGAAGGTGAATCAGTGAGAGAGCACTTGATACCAATTTTAACTTCTTCAATCCCTAACTTATATCATTTGCATTTCCACTTTAACATGCAGTCATAGATCATCATTCACAGTTCACACTGAGATATACATCTATAAACATCAACTTTAAAGTATGCCATTCATCAAATAGAACACATTTTCATTAACACATCATAGACACCTCACAAGAGACACGAGATATAGGCTTTGAAAACTTTTTATATTTTGATTGGAGACTTCAATCTCCAGAATGGGCTACAACCCAAAGGTGGCACCACCCACCAGATGATTCTGTCAACTGCAACTGACTGGGATGCACCAACACCCCAACAAATATAGATTTACAAACGATATATCAGACTTTTCTTAAGTCTGCAAATTACATACATCATCAAACAAGAAATCCTTGTTTGTTTCCCAAATCACTGAAGCTCAGAGCTCCAACAACCTCTCTCAGACCTATAAGCACATCATCATCATTACCAACACTTCATCATTCTCATCAATCACAAGCAAGTCCTTATGTCACTGTATATCTCTGCTGAATAAATTCAAACTTCATTTTCAGCTTGTTGTTGCTATGATGTCCTCATGCCCAAAAATCAGAGATATAAAACTAATTCATCTACTGCTGCCAATCACATGTTCATGTCTTTAACAACTTGCTGCCCCAGTATATTCTCAAGCTGACTCTTCCATCTTAGGCTGCCTTTACTGTTCTGTTTCACCTCAGAGATATACCCGAAATCATAGCTCCTTTATTTACCACCGAATCCTCAACTACACTCCCACTACAAAATGAGGCAGATGACCTTTATTTATACAAGTCCTTCTCCATGATTTTGCTTAGGATGGCCTTTATTTATACAAGTCCTTGCCCCAGTATTGATTCATGTGATAGAGTTTTGTTTACTGCTTACTGTCAATCTGAGATAAATTAAAGTTATTGAAATGCATAAGTTTGTGGAAAAGTTTTAAAGCTTCAAGATTGAAAACCTGGGTAGAACACTGATTCACCCCCCCTTCTCAGTGTTCTTTGTGCTCTTCATGTTTATCATGTCATTTCATGAAAGATCCATTTTGAGGCATTTTTGACGTGATTTGAGTATTAATTCACCTACTTGCGAATTAATTAAAACTATTAACAGGCTTTTCTTTAGTCTGAATTTAAAAAATTCTGTAAGTCTAGCAGGGAATTAATCAAGTGAAGAAATATTGACATTTTGGAAAGTGGCAACTTGGGTCCTCATAAAATCATTTTCTAAGCAATAACCAAGTCTCCGAATCTTCATCTGACATAATATGTGCGCATCCTCCACCAAGGAGGGCACACTTCTCTCTCCTAGGGGCGAATTGGAAAAATGTAACTTGTGTAAAAGCTTATGTGTAATTTCAAGTGATGAAAGTAATGTAAGGGGGACCCCCTAATGATCCCCCTTGTTTCCTAGACACATAACTTGTCATTATTGTATGCTCTCATGGGCTCAATGAGGCAATTTGCCCCCCTCAAATTTTAGTTATTTTTCAACTAGTTAAAAATTGTAAATGTTGAGATTTATCTCAGCCATTGATCTAGGATAGCTATGCTTTAACTTTTAATCTCAACCCTCCATCCTTATGGGCTAGGGATTTTTCTCATCTCCTTATAAAAGAATGAGCATCTCATTGTAAAGGACTTTTGGATCATTTTCTACAGGAATAGAAACCAATTTCATTGTGATCCAACTTCTTATGGTTTCTCAATTGCTAGTTGATAGATTTTACTCCTTGCCATCTGTTGGATTTTGTGCAACTTCGGAAGATATTATTTATTGTATTTTATTGTACTTGATTGTACCTCCTAAGGGAGATGAACTTGATGTATTTAATTATGTAAAACCCTTCAAAGAATCAATGTAAACCTTGGGATGAAAAGCAAGCAAAAGAAAATTAAAATAAAAATTATTTATTGGTCCCCAAGAGAAGTCGGCCCAGTTAGGGAATTTTGCATGCTTGCACTTGTATAAATGAGAGGTGAGCTCACCTCATTATTCACTCATCCACTCAACTCAAGTTCGCATTATTTGAGAGAGAGAAGTTCGCATCTACTGGAGGAGAAGAAGATTGTTTTGGGGTTTCTACTTTTGGAAGACATTTTCCATCTTTTCTCTTTTATGATTGTACTTTGATCTCGGAATTATCATCTCTATATGAAGGTTGCTAGGTTTTCTCCCATTTGGGCTTCCCAAGATAAACTCTGTTGTTATTTTTTTTTGCTTTGTCTTTCTTCTAGTGATCTTGGTTATGCATTTGAATTATTATGCTATGAATGTATGAAATCTAACATGGTTTCATGGCAGTTCTAGAAGAAGCCATTGCCGTAACTAGGGTTTTATCTTCTGAAGTCTTCACCCAACATTTTGGAGAAAAAGTGCCCTAGGAATTTCGTTTTTTAGGGAGGGGCATCTTTTGGTGAAGACAGAATTCAATTCCGAGAATTTTCAGTTTTTGACCTAATTATGCAGCTGCAGCATAAATTAGGGTTTCAATTTTGACCTACTTCTCTCCACAGATTTGGATCAGCCCTACCTCAACTCAACTCTCCTTGCCAAGGCGCATCTACCTGTGGAATCAGTTTTTCAAATTTCAAACTTTCATTTTTGACCTAGCTCCTGCTAGGGTTTCTGAACCAGATCTGCAGTCTAGATGATTGGTATGAAGGTTGAAGATCATCTGGAAAGGAAGCATGAAGCATCCACCGCTAATATAGAAGAAAATCATCATCACAAGAAGCAAAGGAATGAAGATCATACAGAATTTCTATTCATATCAGCTTTATCAGGTACTATTCCCACCACTAGTGACACTTGGCTCATAGATAGTGGTGCTTGTAGACACATGACAGGTTATAAAGAAAATATTTCAAAATTAGTTGAGAAAGATTCACATCTCCGTGTTGTACTTAGAGATGATGTTAACTACACTGTGAAGGGATCTGGACCACCTCCCTTCAACTAGAATCAAATGATACATTGCGCCTGAGTGATGTGCTCTATGTACCTGGAATGAAAAGAAACCTTGTCTCCATATTAGCCTTGGAGGAAAAGGGATATAAAGTAGCTTTCTCAGAAGGGAAAGTCCTTGCTTGCACAAGAACTCAAGCATGAACACAGCCAAAGTTATTGGTATAAGAGAGGAGAGCTTGTATCGACTGAATACTCCAGTCATCCAAACCATAGTACATGATGCTACAAGTATGGGCGAATTATGGCACAGAAGAGTAGCTCATTTGAACTATCGAGCTCTCCTAGCACTGAAGAATATAGTGACAGGTTTACCAGGGCTCCAGGTAGACCATGATGGGACATGTAGAAGATGTGCACTTGGCAAGAATGCCAAGAGATCTTTTCTGAATAGTGAGAGTAGATCCAAAGGGATTTTGGATCTAGTACACTCTGACTTGTGCGGACCCATGACAGTTGCTTCATTGGGTGGATATCATTACTATATAACATTCATTGATGATTATTCACAGAAGACTTGGATATAATTCCTCAAGTCTAAAAAATCCGAGGAAGTACTCAGCAAGTTCAAAGAATTTAAAGCACAAGTCGAGAATCTGTCAGGGAAGAGGATTAAGATTTTGAGATCCGATAATGGTGGAGAATATACCTCTACAGAATTTAATGATTTCTGCACGGAAGCAGGAATTAAGAGGGAGCTCACAGTTCCCTACAACCCTCGACAAAATGGGGTTGCGGAAAGAAAGAATAGAACAATTGTGGAGGCATCCAAAGCTATGATACATGACCAGAGTCTTCAAATGTTCTTGTGGGTAGAAGCATCCAGAACCGTTGTCCACATAAGATATTGAAGAATATGACTCCGGAAGAAGCATTCACAGGAATGAAACCAGAAGTGGGCCATCTCCGGATATTTGGTTGTCCAGTATATATACATGTGCCCAAAGAGAAAAGATCCAAGCTAGAAACTTCAGGTAAGAAGGGAACCTTTGTGGGATACAATGAGTCTTCAAAGGCTTATAGAGTTTACATTCCAGGATCTAGACAGGTTGAAGTCAGTAGGGATGTGACCTTTGAAGAAGAGATGGTTGTCAAGAAAAGCAGAGGATCGGACATGGAGATCGATGATGAAGAAATGCTAGAACCAAAGGAGATGAGATCATCTCCCCCTCCAGTTCAAAGGGAGTCAGCTGAAAAGGATGAACCTATCGATCCCATTGATTCAATTGATATCCCCAGAGATGTTGCAAGTCGAAAAAGACCTGGAAGGGCACAACAAACACTGCAGGATGCAGAGGACATGAAGCTCCACATGGTGCTTCCAGAGAAAGCAAAAGACCTCAGAGGTTCTCTAGTTATGTGACACTGATGAGCAACATTATTGATTCAGAACCAACCACTTACGAAGAGGCATCCAAACACCAATTTTGGAAGGATGCCATGACGGAAGAATATCAATCCATCATGAAGAATGATGTGTGGGAGGCTATGCTGAAACCTAAGGAGAAGTCAGTAGTGACTTCTAACTGGCTATACAAAATCAAGCATGGAGCATATGGAAGTGTTGAAAAATATAAGGCCAAATTTGTTGCTAGAGGATTCTCTCAGAAAGAGTGAGTCGGTTATGATGAGACATTTGCTCCTGTGGCTCGATATACTTCCATCAGGTCAATTATTGCTATTGCTTCAGCTATGGGATGGAAGTTGCATCAGATGGATGTGAAGACGACCTTTCTCAATGGTGTTATTAAGGAAGAAGTTTACATTGAGCAGCCAGATGGGTTTATTGTCCACGAAAAAAAGTCTCATGTATGCAGATTGAAAAAGGCACTGTATGGACTCAAGCAAGCACCCCGTGCTTGGTATGGACGGATAGACGAATTCCTGGTGAGCTTGGGATTTACCAAGAGTGATGTAGACCCCAACCTTTACTACAAGGTTGTAGATGATGAGCCACTGATTTTGGTACTATATGTTGATGACCTGTTTCTCGCAGGAAATGAGAAACTTATCATACAGTGTAAGAAGAATCTCGCCTCTGAGTTTGAAATGAAGGATCTTGGATTGATGCACTACTTCTTGGGATTAGAAGTATGGCAGAGGCAGAAGGAGATTTTCCTAGGTCAAGGAAAATACACCATAGATATTTTGAAGAGATTTGGAACGTTGGACTACAAGTCCATGGTCATTCTGATGGATGCAAATTTGAAGAAGCTGAGAGATTCTACTTCAGATTCAGATTTGATTGATGCTACTATGTATCGCCAACTAATTGGGTCCTTGATGTATCTGACAAACACCAGACCAAATACATGTTTTGTTGTGAATGCTCTCAGCCAATTCATGTGCGAACCGAGGCAAATTCAATGGATAGCTGCAAAACATGTGCTCATATACTTGCATGGCACTGTGGGATATGGTTTGAAATATGCTTCAGATTGTGACCTGAGATTGTAGGGGTTTACAGACTTAGATTGGGCCGAATGCGTTGCAGATAGGAAGAGTAATTTCGGATGTTGCTTCAGTTTGGGTTTTGCAGTTATTCCCTGGTGCAGCAGGAAGCAGAACTTGGTAGCAGTCAGTACTGCAGAGACCGAGTACATGGTTGCTAGTACAGCAGCTCGAGAAGCAGTTTGGCTTCGTAAACTCCTGGCAGGATTGTTTGGCCAGATTCTAGAGCCAACCGTGATTCACTGTGATAACCAGAGTTGTGTGCAGATGTCAGTGAATCCTGTAATTCACGACAGGTCGAAGCATATAGAGAATCGGTATCACTTCATACGTGATATGGTGCAAAAAGGTGCGGTCGAGTTACAGTACGTGCCGACAGACAACCAGACTACAGATGTTCTCACCAAGGCTCTTCCCAGAATGAAGTTCGAATACTTTCGCGGAAGACTTGGAGTAGAAGAGAACGTGTCCCTCCTTGAGAGGGAAAGATGGCATCCAGATGCTTGCCCTGCTTTCACCCTGGTGCCTCTACTCGTCCAGGTACTTAGCCAGGTATGGGAGAAATCCCATCGACAGATGATTCGGACAAGCAATAGATGGTCGGGTTCACCCTGGTGCCTCCACTCGTCTAGGTACTTAGCCAGGTATGGGAGAAATCCCATCGACAAATGAGTCGAACAGGTAGTGGATGGTCGGGTTCACACAGGTGCCTCTACAGTCCAGGTACTTAGCCAGGTATGGGAGAAATCCCATCGACAGATGAGTCGGATAGTCAGTAGTTGGCCGTGTGATTGCACAGGTACCTCTACCTGTTCAAGTTCTTAGCCAGGTATGGGAGGACTCCATTGGAGATGAGACGAACAGGTAGTAGATGGTCATGCCCATTTGCTCGGCTGGGATCTCAGCTAGGTATGGGAGAAATCCCATCGGCAGATGAGACAAACAGGTAGCAAATGGTAGAGCGGGAGAAATCCCATCGGCAGATGAGACAAACAGGTAGCAAATGGTAGAGCGGAGATGGTATAGCTGATATCTCAGATATCTAGGATTGGGTGATTCTCCTGGACTCACCGAAGGACTAGTGAAGTTGATGCATGATGACACTTCTCGAAGGACTGAGACTGTGTGGACAACCTTCAGTATGTATAGAGATGATGGAGACAGTATAGATGTACAGACGAAACCCAGATGACCGTGATGCTAATGAAGACCGAAGGATACCTTCCTCATTGAGAGGGAGTGTTGGATTTTGTGCAACTTCGGAAGATATTATTTATTGTATTTTATTGTACTTGATTGTACCTCCTAAGGGAGATGAATTTGATGTATTTAATTATGTAAAACCCTTGAAAGAATCAATGTAAACCTTGGGATGAAAAGCAAGCAAAAGAACATTAAAATAAAAATGATTTATTGCTCCCCAAGAGAAGTCGGCCCAGTTAGGGAATTTTCATGTTTGCACTTGGATAAATAAGAGGTGAGCTCACCTCATTATTCACTCATCCACTCAACTCAAGTTCGCATTATTTGAGAGAGAGAAGTTCTCATCTAGTGGAGGAGAAGAACACTGTTTTGGGGTTTCTACTTTTGGAAGATATTTTCCATCTTTTCTCTTTTATGATTGTACTCTGATCTCGGAATTATCATCTCTATACGAAGGTTGTTGGGTTTTCTCCCGTTTGGGTTTCCCAGGATAAACTCTGTTGTTATTGTTTTGTGCTTGTCTTTCTTCTAGTGATCTTGGTTATGCATATGAAGTATTATGCTATGAATGTATGAAATCTAACACGATCATCCTTGAGTATTTGGATCTTGGACCAGATGGTTCCCTGGATAATTCTCGTGTTTTACATGCAAGAGGACCAGTGAATTTCCCAGTGCGCCTTGGTGCTTCTGAACAAGGAGTTTTTTCTTACAAAATTTGTGCTTGCTTGTTTGCTTTTCATTTTCTTTTTATCTATCTTTCGGTTCGGCATTTGTCTCTAATCTATATGGTTGAGCTTAATTTTTGTTTGTGTTAGCTTAAAACTCACAGTAACCAAGTTATTTTCTGCTTGCAAGTTGGAGAAACAAGTTTTTCCAATGCACCCCAGCCAGGCTTGAGGGATTTCAAGCCAAGAGCCATCTCAATTCTTTGCTAGGAAGGGTGGAGTGACTCCATCAACCTTCGGGTACAGATAAGTCATCTTTTCCTACATAATTTATATTTCCTATAGCTTCCACTAGTTAATCTCTATTGCTGCAATTTCTAGTGTTTTGGTGGTGTGTATGTTTGGTTTGTGGTAGTTTCTTAGTGGTTGAGTGCATGATTGTCTTCCCTAGAGTGTTTCCTTTACTTACTGACTGCATAGAGCCCCTAGGAGTAGGCACTAATCTCCCAAGTCACCATTCTCAACCTTTAGGGGGTTACTACAGCCATATATTCATTGTTTTGCTTGCTTCCCTGCATTTTCCAAATCTGAAGTTTCTAAACCAGCAAGCCTATTAGTGTTAGGATTTCCCCTAAACTCAATCCAACACTTTGTTTTGAGCCTCTACTATCATTTGTGAGCTTCTAATTGCTTAATTCATCAATCACAAGTCATTTTTAAGTGTTGGTATTTTCCTCCTAACACTATCTCATCTTTAGGCACTGTCTTATTACGTTTTATAGGCTCAATAGTTGGCTGACCTGTTCTTTTACACTCAGAAATTTTAAGGGCAGACATCTCAATACTGAGTCTAATCATCCTTGTGCCTTTCCCTTTCACCCAAACAACTTGCTATTTCATTCTATCATCCTTTGGTTGCTTGTGTGTGGCTTTAGGAAGTTCTACTTCATTTCTTTAATCTCAAGTCTTCCCCTTAAGTGTTTTCCCCGGGGGTGCAATTTTCAGATTTGTAATTTCCCTCAAGCACCCTTGTCTTTTTGCCAAATCGGTCTTACTAGTACCGTGTGAAAGCTGGTTTTCGCTGGCAAGTATCTGGGAAAGTTTGACCGGGGACACCTCCCGTGGTTAATCTGGGTCTACCTTGGTGGACCTAGGAAACCTACAAAGAGGGGACCATGCGTGTGTGACACTTTGGGGCAGAGTCTCGAGGTTCCACTAGTCTGGTGATCATTTTTCTTTGCAAACACTTAGATCGTCAAATCGTGTGACAACAAAGACTAATGGCATCTGCTTTCCCATGTTTTGAACATGACTTCAATTTGGTTTCTTCCTCCACAAAAGCAACCCAAAGCTTTGGGAAATTCAGTAGTTTCTTTCGAGCATAAATACCTTGAACAAAAGGTGTCCAGGAAGGAGCAAGTACTTTAAGGGCGATAGATACTATCCCTTAATCCTCTACCTTAGTTCCAATTGCATCCAATTGATCCTTCAATTCATTGATCCTAGTCAAGTAGTTTACCATAGTATCTGTCTTGCTAATGCAAACAGCTAAAAGTTCGTTTCGTAAGAGCATATATCGGGAGGCACAAGAATTCTGAAATAACTTAACCAAAGCATCAAGCATTCTCTTCCCTGACGTCTTATTAACAATGTGTGAGATGAAGTGATCCTTCACGGAGTCAAGAATGATTCTCTTCACTTTGGTTTCCTTCTTTCGATGAGCAACAAATGTGCTGGATCAATAGGTTCTGGAATGTTGTTTTCAACATGCTCCCAATGAGCCTCCTCCATAAGGATCTAACGCTTAAGCTTCCATGGAACAAAATTTGAAGCTCCATCCAACCTATAACACTCTTTTACACCAAGAGTAGCCTTACACATCCTGAAAAAGTTGCAACTACAAAAATCAACAATATATGAAGTAGACAAAATAACCCTTCCAAGGGTGGAGGTGGTTATCTGAAGCAACCTAGGATTTCACACCCAATGACCTTAAATAGGTCAAATACCTATATTAGGTAATGACTAATTGAAATACAACTCCCTCTTACTCAAGAGTGATCTTAACTAGAACCGCTTTGAAACCATGTTGAAATTTCTTTTGCACCAGGCGATTAATGTAGTTTTGAAAATCCACCTTATTCTGAGAAGGTTCCTCAAATCTTAAACCTTGAATTTTCATTCTTTAGGATTGTTGTAAATTAATGTGTGAAGTGTCAACAAAACAATTACAATAATTCACTTCTATTAGCCCCAAAATTCACGGCTATCCATGAAGAAAAGAAACCAATCATTCCAATGAGTTACCAGCCCTCTAGGGCAACTTCATATGCATAAACCAGATCTAAAAACTCTTCTTATACAACAGATATACAAGAAAACACAACAGCAATAGATGGTTGAACTATTATCTTCAATCTTAGAGTTAAGTCCCTTAACAGTTTTCTCTTAAGTGTGTCAAATAAGCAAGACAATTAAGAGCTGGAAATAACCATCCGAAGAAGATAAAATGTTGAAATCAAATCTGCAATATACACAATATGTGGACAACTAGAAATCTCATATATATATGCTCAATGAATGAAGTATGTGCATATCATAGCCTCCTCTCAAGGCTAGGACAAAATCCAACCACCCAAGATGCCCTAGCTAGGGTTAGTCAACAAACCCTAGCTCCTCCAAGTGCAAGAATCCCTCCAACACTATCTCCAAGGCAAGATGTCCTCTTCCTCTTCTTCCCCAAATAATCCAAGGGTTTTCATACCCTAATCTCTAGACTCCAAGGATGAAACCCTAACCCTACAATCCAAGATGCTCCAAGAGACCAAGAAACCGTAGTGCCCAAGAGATAGAGAACAAATGTACAAAGAAGAGTTAAGAGAGAGAAATCGTTTACTTCCTCCTCATATGCTCCACTAGGGTTTCCTCGGGAACCCTAGCACATCACTGAAAAAGCACTCCAAAGAAGAGATACAAATGAATGTGTGAGGTGACATGTTTTCAAAAAGACTCTCTCCCTCCTATATTTATATGATAGGTGAGGGAGGCCAACAATATAACACAGGCTGGTGTAAGCCTTACAAGCAAACCTACTAAACATAAGTAAGCAACACACAAGTGAAGCGCTCCACTCCTAGAGTACAAGTGTCAAGCTCCAATGATGATCTCCTGCACAATAGTGACCCAACTTGATGTAGCTATGCAAAGCAAGTTTACACTGCTCCATTTCGAGCCTCCAAGGACTCCATCCATCCTCCAAAACCAACACTCCACGAAGGCAACTACCACATACAACAAAACTATCGAATCCCCAAGCATGACCGAGCCATCTCCAATCTTTTGAATAAGAAACCAAGTTGCCTCATGCCATCTAGTGTTTGCATCCCTCCTCCACAACGCACAACACTCCTCATATCTTGTATGGCATTCTCCCACCAGGTGAATCCTCCATGTGGCATTCATGCAAGGCATCCATCATCCAAGGAAGAATCTCCAACGCTCTAAGGAAGAACATTGAGTCAGTGATCATCTAAGGTTTGGCATCCACTAAGCATGCTATTACAAGTGTGCATATCCATCACAAACCATCTCCCATGCTACAACCCATCTCAGACCATCTAGGGGCTAAACATACACCATGTACCTCAAATCTCATGAAGCAACCTAAACATGGTGTAAACAATTTCAGAGTAACACTAAAGTCTAACTTTCAGTCCTACAACCAGCAACCATTTACTATACCTACCAATACCAAAGTAATCTCCCATAAAAGGAATGTAAGAAGAACATCAAAGCGATGGGTGGAACCCAACCATAGATCAGCAGAAACTAATATTGGTTGGGCAAAATTAGCAAAAGTAGGAACACACTAGACATTGAGTTTATTATTGCTAGTACTTAGCTATGATATGATCCTATCACACTGGTAAGCTGTCGTGATGCAGCTTTTATCATCAAATGACTGTTAGTTTCCTACATTTTTAAAAAATGAAAAGAAAAAATGTCAATATGATTTCCTCTTGTTCAAGCAAGAAAAGAAGATTTTAATGAATATTCAGCTACTAAAGAACTAAGTTCCAGATTTTACAAGCAGAAAATATAATAAAGAAATATACTATATATTCCAACCCAAAAAACAAATAAGAAATCAAGTTTCTCAAACAGAACATATTATTGGTTACCTGATGCTAAAATTTCTTTTTCTAGTTGAACATGCAGATTCTTCCCCTGTAGTAAAATAAAAAGCACGATGGATTAGTTTCCTCAGAACTTGAAATTGTGCACTGTGTATATAAGCATGCTTGTGCAGCTCTGTACTACAGTGTACTTTCTATTAGCAGAACACCAATGTATAGAAATATCAATGCAAGAAGAAAAAAATTCAAATTGAATGAATAAAGTGAATTATATCAATGCTTTGAAATGATCAACGCATTCTATGCTGACCATCTCTAAAAAATAAGAACATGCATAAAGCACTTCCAAATTTTGTTCAAGAGTAAAACAAAGACCAAACTACATAAGCTAGGAGTGTATCCAAAAAAACATAATGTGAGAATCGAGGTATGCAGGCCACAGGTTCAGAAGGCTGGTCAGTTAAGAAGCTAGTTGCCAGAGTTAAAGTTATGTAAAGCAAGCAAGACTCCAACCTATAGTGAATCATTCAAATTTTAGCTCATACCTATGTAATAACAGCTTTTATGGAATTACTATAGAATCTAACATCCCAAAATAAACAAATTGACTTTACCACATTTAAATGTTCACAACTGTTGAAAACTTGAATCCAAAATGACATTGTAGAACCTGTTACCCCTCAGATTGCGTTAATGATGAGCAATTATCGAAGGGGTAAAGATGTTGATGATCTAAATGAAGTTCAATGTATCGCTGGTCTAAGCCAATTATGTAAATTTTATCATTATATCAAGTGATAAATGGATATTTTGTAATGTAATAATGTAATTGAGATGTATCGTGTACATGTAAACGGCCAATTATAACACATACTCAACTCCACCATGACGGGATGCAAGTGAAGAATGTCTCGAGTGTTTTTTTTACTGAAGAAAATTTACATCTTTACGATCGTAAACCTTCTGAAGTTTTTTTCACTTAAAAATCCTCCAAGCCAGAGACATTTCCTAGGAGCAACTCACCATATATTTGAGCACCCAAGCCCTATGAGTCAATGTAATGTATAACCTCATGTATATGGTCACCATGGACACTTATGCAATGTCAAATCAGAGTCTAGACTCTTAAGAGTGCCTCTTGCACATGGTCTACAATAATTTAAATGTGTTAATGGTCAAAAACAAGTGAAAAGGTTAGGATGGCCTTTTTCCTAAGTCTAACTTTGGGTCTTTTGCACAAGATCCAATGCATGAGGCCTTCTGGTTCAGAGGGAACAGATATAGCAGCGGATGGAGTGATGGGGTTGGAGATAGATCCAGGTGGAGGTTCCAAAAGTACCTTCCTCGCTAAGAGCAAGTGCTAGTTTTTGTAGCTCAGACAAGTACTTTTACATAGGCTATGTGTCTAGCACTAAGTCACAGGGTTCGCCAAATTTGAACCTTGAGGTTCGAAATTCGGCGAACCTCAAAAAAAAAAATTAATTCGTTTTGATTCAACAATGAAGTTCGCCAGTTCCACTATCGGTTGGGTTTTTTTTGCTTCTGTTCGCCAGTTCCGCTATCGGTTGGGTTTTTTTGCTTTCGTTCACGTTGGGTTTCTTCACTCACGTCGGATCTCTCATCGCATCTCTCTGCTTCTTGTTTCTTTGCTTCTTGCTTCCGGCAACACTAAGAATCAAGATGTTGTATCCCACTATTTCTAGCAACAAGTATTTAGATACATCACAAATTTGTGACCGGTATAAAGATACAGTGATACACGACAAATTCGTGGTGGGTAGACGGATACACCAGAAAATCATTTCATTTCGCACTAGAATTAGGAAGCTTCAGGGTATCACTTCCACACAGTGTCTCAGTTATCCACTGCTCCGGTACCGATAAAAATACGACATTTGATGCATCCGACACGAAAGAAACCAACGCTTTATTTCTTATGTGATTATTTCCTAAAGATGTTCATATTGGTTTTCTTTATTGCCTTGTATTTGTTTGGGAAAGTATTCTCCATTTGAAAAAAAATCAGGTTATGTTGACGTGTAGTGTATTTTAAATGACTAGGTTATAAATATATATATTTATTATAATAAATATTATAAATTATTATTATATATATAATAATATGATTTATAATGTTTATTATTTTATATTAATGTATTATAAAATATTTATATTTGGAAAATATGTATGTAGACGAACTTAATGCCGAACCTCATTCGAAAAGTTGAATTCAAACCCGAATTTTATGGTTGTCGAACTCGAATTCGAACCAGAACCATGTGACATAGGTCTAGCATGACCTGTTTATTACAGGAGCAGAGAAACTCATCAGTGAGTGCAAGAAGGATCTTGCATCTGAGTTTGAAATGAAAGATATTGGGCTTATGCATTACTTCCTAGGAATGGAAGTCTAGCAGGAGGATGGGCATATCTTTCTTAGTCAGGGCAAGTATGCAATGGACATTCTGAAGAGATTTCAGATGCAGGATTGCAAGCCTATGACTACCCCTATGACGACCAACTGGAAGAAGCAAGTGGCTTCTGAGAGTAGAGTACTTGGTCAACACCAGACCATATTTGAGCTTTGCAGTCAACACCAGACCAGATTTGAGCTTTGCAGTCATCGGTTCCATGATGTACTTGATCAACACCAGACCAGATTTGAGCTTTGCAGTCAACACCTTGAGTCAGTACATGGTTGAACCCAAAGATGTGCACTAGGTAGCAACAAAGCATGTTTTGAGATACATCAGTGGAACTGTAGAGTATGGACTGAATTATGTGAGACAGGGAGAAGTCCAACTTGTAGGGTTCACAGATTCAGACTGGGAAAGGAATACAGGTGACAGGAAAAGCACCTTCAGGTGTTGCTTCTGCTTAGGTTCGGCAGTTGTGTCATGGTTCAGCAGGAAGCAGAAGTCCGTTGCATTGAGCTCTGCTGAGGCAGAATATATGGCGGCTAGCTTAGCCAGTCGTGAAGCCATCTGGCTTCGCAAGATGTTGGTGGGTCTATATGATCAGCAGTTGGAGCCTACGGTGATTCACTCTGACAATCAGAGTTGTATCAAGCTCTCTAAGAATCCAGTGTTTCATGATCGATCCAAACACATTGAGATCAGATATCACTTCATTCGTGATCATGTGCAGAAGGGAGCAGTTGAGCTCCAGTACATTTCTACAAATGAGCAGGTTGCAGACATTTTGACTAAGTCCTTGATGAAGACTAAGTTTGAGTACTTCAGGGAGAAGATGGGAGTGGTGCAGAATCCTTTCCTGGTTAAGAGGGAGTGTTAAAATATTAACCAGGAAAATGATTGGAGAAAAATGCATGCAAGGGTCTGCATGCATGCATGCAAAAGTGAGTTTTGCATGCAGCCATTTTAGGGTTTTGGTAAACCTAACTTGGTGATGAGATGTTATAAGGAAGACAGGAAGTGACTGTCTTCATTAGAATGATCATTGATCTAAGATAGATCAAGAGAGAGGAGGACTACTTCACATGTGAAGGAGGGCGCATTCTTCAAGGAGGGAGAAGCTCGTACCGCATCCGGTAGAACATTTGAGTGTCTGTAACTTACAGAGTATCTTCGTCTCAGAGATTGAGGAAGATCAGTGACGATCAGAGCTCAGATATGCTAAGATCTGATTCAGTACGAGTCTTTCATTGTTGGAGGGATGGCGTGTAAATTTTCTTGAGTTTTCTGCTTGCTGGTTTATGTCAACATTTCAGTGGTTTTCATTTACAGCCGGTTTTGCATACGCTGCAAACTACTTATGAAAATTTCTGAGACAATTAAACACGCTGAAAATTCATTCTAATAGACAGAAAAATAAATTTAACAAGCACACCATTAAAATTTGAGACTCAGAATTTTTGGCAACTGTGACCTGGAAAAACCCCCATAGGAAAAACCAATAAGAGAGAGAGAGAGATATTATTTCTTCAAATAAATTTAGTACAGAAATTTTCCAGCAATAATAAACTTATCTCCACTAGAAAGTTAGCACCCAAAAGCTGCCTTGAAATTTGTGCAATCAGCTGCATTGATTTCTGTGTCAACCTCTGCCTCGATATTCGTCTCTGAAGGACAGTACGGACAAACTGTACCTTCCTCAAAATCTGTGCTAAGTTAACCTTTTGCCTCGGGATCTGTGCCACTGTACCCATAGTACTTTTCTCGGTTTCTGTGCCTTACTGCCTTAGGAAATGTGCCCTGTTAAACCCCTCAAAAACTGTGCTGCAATACTCGAAGTTTGTGCCCAGTTTTCAGCCTCGAAAACTATGCCAGCAGTCCTCAGGATCTGTGCCAAAAATCTGCCCTCAAAATTCGTGCTGTTATTCTCGAGATTTGTGCCCAAAATACCTCCTCGAAATTCGTGCCAAAATCAGTACAGTACGATTTTCTTGGGAATTGTGTTGTACTAAAAACTTGCTCCTCGAAATTCGTGCAATGCAATAAATGCTCTCCATGCTGCCTCAATTTCTGTGCATGTAGAAAACTCCTCTAATAAATGCCTCGATTTCTGTGCACCCTCTCTCTTTTCTTCTCTTCTCTCTATTCTCTTCTCTTCACTCTAATCAGCAAAAGTGAAGTGAGATTGCCTCCCTCATGCTTTTTGATCAAACCCTAGGGTTTCCTAAATCCAATGGATGAGATAGATTTAGATCTATGGTTGAAATTAAATGCTCCATTTACTTCTCATAAATAATTAATTTCACTCACCCACTTAAATTTATCAAAAAGTGACTTTGATGTTATAAAGTCTCATTAAGTGCATTTAATGTGAGGGTCACCTTTTTGCCCCTTTCTAAGTGACTTAGGCAAATGTCACTTGGGGAACACTTCCCTAGGTACAAAAACTAACAGGGCGCACTTGTGCATGCAAGAAGAGGACGTTTTCAATCACTGGGCAGTCTTTTGAGCGAGCAGAGCAGATCTGAGGATAGAGACAGATAGATCAAGCAGAGGCGGATACAGAGACATTCAGATCTAGTTTTCCATTTAGGGCTTATCTCTTCCGTGCATGCATCAGCTAGATGCATGCAAATCTTGAGTTGGCCAAAAACGATTACTGAGGTAACCCTGTATTGTACTTGTCTCTTTTCCTATATGCTCTGGGCTCGAGAGTGAAGATAGCACCATAGTTTGCTGGTTTCTCCCGAAAGGGTTCCAGGGTACATTTGGTGTTTATGTATGATTGCATTTATATTGTTCAGTTGGTAAATGCAGATCTAGTTGTTTGAGTTCATGTTAATGTTGTATTGATATCGAGACTCATCCCACTTGAGATCTCAGGGCGATCCAGAGAGAGTAATGATCTTTGGATCAAATATTTACAACATAGAATGAAGAATCACTGTGCTATCCAACTCCAGATCAAATAGTCCTGACATCAACTTTTGAAGCCATATGGCCTCACAACTAGCAGAACAAACTACTATATACTCTGCTTCAGCTGTGTTGAGAGCAAAACTAGACTGCTTCCTGCTAAACAATGAGATCATGGCGGATCCCAGACAATAACATCCACCTAAGGTGCTCTTCTTGTCTAAGACACTTCCGACCCAATCTGCATCTGTATAACCATACAATATGTAGTCATGATCTCCAACATAGTATAGACCAAAGTCTATCGTACCTTTCAGGTACCTCATCACATGCTTTGCAGATACCAAGTGAACACGTCTAGGCTCAACCTGGTATTCATCAAATACATCATATGTCTATAAACTGTAGAAACCACCGTCCATCATCCCGAATCTCTACTTCACATTTTCCTTGGCTAGGGAAAAATCTCAGCCACATATCTAATCACAAGGATCATGCCAAGATTCTTTAACTCTGAGATCTACTCCCTCTGAAGTGGAGTCTTCTAGATCTGAGTATTGTCCTCCCTTTGTCACTGAACATCATGCACACTCTGCATTGAGTGATCTTTTGCATATCTATCTGTGCCATCTCTCGTCAGATGGGTCTACTGATATGAGCCTCAAGATCACTCGAACTCGATGGTGAGTTCCTTCTTGAATCCATTTGAGAGAAGCATGTCATCTGTATATAGCAACCATCTTCAACCTTGTAGCAAAGGTTGAAATCCGCATCACCTATGATGATCATCAAGCTCATCAAATGACTATCGATCCTGGGTACCTGTTGAACCCATACAAAGCCTTCTTCAATCATGTGATTCTCTATCGAATCCTGGGAGTTTGCTCGATATGCACTTCTTCTTCAATTACACCATTCAAGAGAACGGTCTTGTCATCCATGGGTGTAATCTATCTCTGGAAGTGTGTCTAGCCACTGGAGCAAACATCTCGTCATGATCCTCTCCCTCTTTCTAAGAGAATCCTCTAGCCATGAGCCTTCCTTTGTACTTCTATAGTATGTTTGATTTGTAAGTCTTCTTGTTGAGCAGTCATCACTTGTTCTTTAGAACAAGTGTTCATCATCCTTCTTTTGTAGATCATAGCACACGATCTTTCCTACAAATCAAATTCAATTACATGATTAGTAACACTTCATAATCATCAAATCATGTTGACATTTCAATGATAACCTATTATGCATACTGATATGATTCACATAGTTATGCAACTATCTTGACCAATACTTTGGCACAACACTTTTCCATATCATGTATGCATACAGTGGCTATCTAGATGCCTTCCATCTCTACCAGAACATACTATCAAGAGCGTGCACAGCTCCCAGCATGTTAGCAAAGAGGTTTCATTCTAGACAAGCAACAATGGAATGTTTGTCCAACTTACCCATCATATGCATATTAGTAGTATACTGTTCAATGCTATATGAATGCTTACACTATGCATGATATATTTCATGATTCTAGGAATACAAATATGCATACAATTATTACGAGCAATATCATTAACTATTCAGAGATTCAAGAAGTAATTCAAATAAAAACTCAAATACTTATCTTTTATGTTTGTGTGGTTGCCTCCCTCTTGATCTCTATTTTCCCTTCATGATAGCATCATGATTATATGTCTTTGAACTTCTATCCATCCTCGTAAGTAGAGCTTCTATGTGATCAAAGACTATAGATGAGTCTTTGTCTTCATGTCATCACAGTCACATATTCTTGATCTAGAACTTGATTTGTATTTCTTCATGTACCTTTCATGTTAGCAGACAACATCATCCTCATACAACACCACAAGTGCATTAGTACAATCATAAGTGTCATAACCCTTAATCAATGAATGTCTTATATCATTCACATGCATTCATACTTTTACTAAGGTGATCAGACAAATATAAAATTAATCATGATTGTACTAACCTCAATAATATGAATACAAACATATCATGAACTTAATCATCAAATAAATAAAACAGATTTCAAAACATACCTGCATCTCCTCAAGTCATACATGTCGAGATTGCTTGTAGTCTTCTCTATAAGGGTAAAACCCTAATCGTCCAAGGTAGATCACTTGTAAACATATTATATAGATTCATGGTGCTAGGATTATAGAATATCAATGCCATTTAAACCTCCTTCATTGCTTCCCTATGAGTCTCCCAACCTTGCTAGGGTTTCGTCTTACTTGTAGAACCCGAAAAAAAACTAATTTTCAATCTCCTTCCTCCCACAACATTTGATGGAAGATTAATATATATGATGAAGGGATTCCAAATCCATTTTCAAAGTTTCCAATGTTGCATCAGGTGTCTCCAACATTGTATCGGGTCCTTCCATACCTAAAAAACTGAAAACCCTAAGTGAGAACTTCTTCCTCCTCTTCTTTGATTTCCTCCGTTGAGCTATTTCAGATGTGCCTTATTGTTTCTGGTGTATCTCTGAAATTTCGGATCCTCAGGGTCTGAAACTCCGTCCTGTGGTATCCTAACCTGTCATCTTCCAACCCCACAGATTTGAGCTTCATTGGATTCTCCATGAGATAGATATGCTAAGTTTCCCAACATGACCTGTTTATGGGATGAAACAGCATAGCGAACTTGTACGGCTTGCCAGGTGTCACTGTTTCAACTTCAGCCTCTGATACTCGGACCTATGAAACCACAGTCCGTCTCCTAACTGTCACTTTTTACGGAATTCCATTTGGAGCTTCCTAGCCCGAGATGTGACCTTTTTCCCTAGGTTACCTGTTTAGGGCTGCACTCTGGAAGAGGCAAAAACCCTAACTTGTACAGATCACACCTCACAAAGTACAACGAATATGAGGCCGAAACGCGAACACAAGGTACATGAACATTTCATCTTCGGCCTGGCCAAGTTTCAGATCCTGAACCTTCGTCAAAAGTGATTTATAGCGAAAATTCCAAGATGACTAGTTTTCGCTATACAAATCCCTAGCTTTCAAATTGTCGCAAGTGAAACAAGTATCGTAAATGAAATACATTGCCTTCTTTCAGGCTAGCTCTGAAACCATGTTAAGATTCAATATGCTAAGATAGATGACATCAGTGTTCAATTCAATTTCATAACAATAGCATATAAAATATCACTGAAAGAATAACAAGCACAACATAAACACAAAAGACACAAATTTATCTTGGGAAACCCTCTAGGAGAAGAATACCCAACAAAACTTCCTCAATATAGATGATAAAAAGTACAAAGACAAAACCCCAAACAAGTGCTCTCTCTCCTTGCAGATCTCTCTCTCTCTCTCTCCATTACAAATTACACAAGTGAGTGTGTGTGTCCAAATGAGGACCACATCACTCATATTTATACTTTATCTTCCACTTGACTTTTTCCTTAACTAGGTCGGCCCCAACAACTTAACCACTCAACTTAATGTTGACTGGGCCGACTCCTCTAGGGGACTTAAACACCCCATTACAATTGACTCAAAGGGGATCTATTGCCCCGACTTACAAGGGAGGATTTACCTCAATGACTTCACATAATCAAATACAATAATGACATCAAATACAAGGGAGGATTTACCTCGACTCGTTTCTCTTGAAGCTGCTAATATCAGGGGGGTTTCAATAGTATCATTGTGATCTTTGATTGCCGTGTGATATGTCTTTTGTTTTACAGACATTTTCACTTGATGCATCAAATCTAACTTACGTAGTTTGTTGTGCAGGAGAGGAGGGCGCACTTGGTTCTCTAGGAAAATCGATTTCACTTGGACACTCACTCAAATCACCTCAAATTGATCGGGAAGGCATAGATCATCATCATCAAGGCATCTACAAGATTATCCGCGTAAGATCTACTCTTAATTCATTTATTTTGGGTTCCAAACCATTGGCCATTTCATTTTTTGTTCAAACCCTAAGCTACTTTTCCTTAAAAAAAATCCTTAGCTCAAACAACTTAAAATCTTGGCGAAATATTTATGGGTTTTGCACCTTAAGCCTAACCCAAGGTGGGTTCTCAAGGGCGTCACCCTTGAGGGACTCCTTGTGGCCCATTTCCCTAGGCATTGATCTCTTTACCCATGCGCACTTCCTGATTTGGCATGTTTTTGAGTTGTTTGATGTTGGTTATGTGACTTGTGTGCTAAGATATTGTCATACCCCTAATCAAGTCTAAGTAAAGGTACTAGATAGCCCCAATCCTAATCTTAACCCTTCTACCTTGGACACGTTTCCCAAGGAAAAAGAAATTTTCGTCATTTGTTAGTGCCTTGATCCTGTATCTTTCATTTAAACCTATAAGTCACTTGTATTATCACATTGGATTAAATCTACACCTTCTAAGCCTCTTGATCCAACTTTTAACTCACCTTGTGACTTCATCCATAGATCTAGGGTCTAGGGTTTATCATACCTAACACCTTATGGACTCCATTTCATAGCTTGATCTGGTGTTTGGGTTAGATCTCTCCTGTCGGGAGTAGATCATGGTCTCCCCCTTTACTATCTGTGGTTTTGACAGTATAAAGTGAAGAGTGCCTCAATTGGCATGACAACCAATCCATCTTGGGAGTCGAGGCCCTCTTGGTTCACCACTTTGGTTGCCTATCCCCTTTACCATCTTGTATAGGATCCACCATTTGGGGCAACTACAAGTTGGGTGATAACAGACACATTCGACAGTTTTCTCCTAAAAGGAGCACAAATTTCAGATTGTTGATCCACAGAGTTATTCATATTTACGTGTGTGCAAAAATTTGTGCTAACACTATTATAAACCATTTTGCTAAAGCTTTCTCTTCATTTCACCTTGAACCTTATTGCAAATTTTAGCAATCCTATTCCAGGGAAGCCTCCCTTGAGTTGGAGAAGAGCCACCCTAAAGAGTAGAAAAGGGTTTGTTGTGGTGACATTGGCCCCTCTCTTAGTTACGCCAAGACCATAACAAGAGCTTTAGGACTTTATTTTGAAGGATGTGAGTTTGGGTGATAACAATGCCACATCCATACAGTCCATGGGAATGATGAACCCCATCTTAAATTCAAGAAAAAAAATTCATTAATGCGCCAATTAGATCATGTCAATAAAATTGCTCCATGGAAAATAAACCCAAATACTAGTTGAAGTTAGCTCCACAATTTGCTGACCAAGTATCTAGCCAAAATTGGCTTACAAATATTTGGAAGCATGATGATGATAATGATGATGACGGTCTTTAACGTCCACTGAGACCAATATTGGTCTATCGGACTTTAAGAAGATAGAGATTATTTGGTTTTCTTTAAAATACTATTTATATGCTCAAAGAGCTTACAGAGGAGTGTCCCTAGCTCGCTATAGTTTTGGGGATCTAGAAGGTTAGAAAGGTTAGTGTCGGAACAAAGATGTTAAAACTGATATCTAATGTGAGTGAAAGCCGAGCAATCTAAGAGAAAGTGATTTTCATCTTCCACGCTCATAGAATCGCATAGATGGCAAATTCTTTCAGCCCAAGGTGTTTTAGGGGTTGTATAACGCCTAGTTTCACTATGAAGCTCATTAGAGTTCGTTCTAATCTTAGCAATATTAATTTTCTTCTTTGAGCTTGTTAAGATAGAAAGATAGTTTTGATCCTCGAGATTAGGGTTAATGATCTCTTTGTAATACAGAAGCTTTCTTTTTACCTCTAATTCTTCTTTGCACCACATTTTCTCTTTGAAGGTAGAAGTAATAATGTAATTAATGTTATCAATATTTTGTAGAGTGCTAGTTTCATTAATCCCCCAATAATTTAACCAAGCCATGGCATCTTTAAGCCATCCCCGCTTGAGGCGCAGGTGCTTTTGGCTGGAATTAAGAGCGATTTTAGGAAGTTGGTCGTCTCCTATATTGTTTAATTTGTTCTTGTACATTAGATATCTAATCATAGCCATGCATCAAGAGGAGAATAGGATAGGGCATGTTGCTCTTAAGTTTCAGATTATAAGTAATAAACCATTTCTGGATTTGCTCAATTCTTCTCCAAGACTCTCTGGAAATGATGCATCCCCAGGCTTTACAGCCATATAGAATAACGGGAGTGACAAGCGTTTTAAAGAGGAATTTCTTTTTGTCCAACATCACAAGGTTTGCCGATTTACAGTTGATTTCAAGGCCGAAGTAGGCTTTCCACCCTCCATTTATCCTCTTCTCGATGCTATAGTTCCAGTTGAGCTTCTGATGAAAGTCAATTTCTAAGTACTTATAAATAGATTATAGATTGCGGAAGTCACTTCAACAAAACCATTAATGCAGCCAATACTGTTCATGACCTGTAGAGAACTAAGCAAAGAAAGCAGGTTGTCCTGTATTAATATCCTTTCAGGCCAAAATATGATATATATTATCTGCATGCAGATGCCAAAACATTTCTCTTTATGTTTTGTTTATCTACTAGCCCATCATCATATTCAAAATGTAAGGTTTATAATTGCTTCCACTCACTTAAGAAGCCATAAGATGAAACAAATATAGAAGTGTCTTAAACGTGGAAGGCTCACTTACATCAAGAGAGTCACTGAGAGCTTCAATCGCCTGCTGCCGTTCTTCATGCATATCCTCTGTCATAATTGGTATATCCTGCAGTAACCAGAGTGAAATTTGAAGTCTACTACATGATGTTGACATGATAACAAAGTATGACATAGTCATTATTTCTTATGACCCATACACATCAAAACTTATGTCCAAAAGGTTACGTGTCCATGCTCTAAGTCCACAACATTTAATCTCTTCAGCATTGTTAAAGCTATAAGACCTGAGTAGATGGCACATGCATCCTCTGTGATGTCTTCAGCAACATCAGATCTCCAGCTGGTCCAGCTGAGCCCCTTCGCCCTTGGTGCAGAGATCCATTTTCAGAACCAGATCCGATAGCTTCATTACCTTCAGCAGACCTGCAGCAATAAACTAATTGTAACCTCATTTAAGAACATAAAATGTCTCTATTAGTCTAGAGTTCAAATAAAATCAGTGCCCCACTGGTATGAGTTCCTGATGCATAAAATAATAATATTAAAGTAGAAGAAGCCAAGAAGCCAAATTTAATGACATTATCTTTAGCAAGCAATTAAGAAACTCCACACACTGATTCCATTTCACATAAATCAAAGAAATTATTTTCTCTATAATTTCTTCAATTTATAAAAGGAAGCATCCAGATATCGTCTCACAAGCCTCACAATGAAACCATCAATGATGCATGTGCATATGGAAGATTCTTTTTCTTGAATTTCAAAATGATAGATGCCAGTTCTGTTAGTCATGTTCACAAAAGAACATCTAAAGATATCCATAGTCTTAAACAGGCAAAATAATATACAAACTTGACAAGATCAAAGACATGTCAGCTGTAATATTTAAGAAAAGATTTCAGAAGGCAGTAAAAATCAAAGTGGAAAAAACAGACTTGGAAATAGCTCAGTGAGGACAACAAACCAGAAACATAGGAAAAAATTGTAATGACTTGGCAAATCATTGGCAAGCAATGTTAGTTTTTCGGGTTATTCAAAAAATGTTTACAGCATGTTTGGGGGTGTTTCCTGAGATTTTGGGTACATGGTGTATGACTAACCCTTTGATGATCCAAGATGGATTGTAGCATGAGAGATGGTTAGTGATAGATATGCACAATTGAGATAGCTTGCTCAGTGGCTGTTTGACCTCAATATGGTGTTGACTTGGCTTTCATCCCTTAGGCGCAAGAGATCTCTTGTTAGTTTGTTGGACACCCTTAATTGAGGCCTCGTGGACAAGCCACTTACTAGGAGAGCGTGCGTCAAGGGGTGGGTAGCATTTTGCATCATGGAGGAGGGCTTCAAGCCCTATTAGGTATGTAGCATCTTTGTTACCTGTACAAAGAAATGGATATAGCTCAGGAATGCTTGGGGCTTGGACAGTGCTGTTGCAGGGAGAAGTTGACCTAAAAGAGTGTATTGCTCAAAAGGATCAATGAAGTCTGTGGAGGCTCATGACAAAGTGCTGTCAACTTGCCTTGCATAGCTACATCACCTTGGAGACATTGTGCACAACATCTTCACTGGAGCATGACACATGTACTCTGGAGAGGACATCTCACTTGTATTGGCCTACAAGGCTCATGTAGGTTGCTTGTAAGGGCATGTGCCCACATAGAATTGTTGGCCACCCTTACTCTCGTATAAATAGAGGAAGGAGAGAGTCTTTCCATTCATATCATCATCTATACTTTTTTCTTTCTACTCAACTTCGTGAAGGAAGTTTTTAGGGTTTCCTCATGAACTCTGGGAGTTATGAAGTCTAGAGGTGATGTCTAGTTGGAGCTCAATTCTTGTGAAGAAGACGTCATTGGAGATGATCATATCACTGATATGTTCACTCTTACTCACTCTTGTGTATAGATGTGACCTAGAAGACCACACTTGTTCGCCCTCTTTCTATCTCTTGGAGTCTACACTTGTGCCTTGTATCTCTCTCTCTCTTGAGGTGCTAGGCTTCTTGGTCTTCTTAACTTTCTTGGAGCAATCTTGGAGATTTAGCGAATTCGAGTTTTACCATTGGAGATTGGAGATTAGATTTTTGTGATAAAAACCCTAGGGTGGATTGGTTAAGAAGAGAAGAGGAGGAAAATGTCTTGCCTTGGAGATTGTGTTGGAGAGATTATTGAACTCAATTCTTCTTGGTTGAGCTAGGGTTTGTTTATTTACCCTAGCTAAGGCTGTTTGGATAGTTGGATTTTTGTACTAGCCTTGAGAGAACGTTGTGATATGTACTTCATGTTGAGCTTATGTATGAAGTTTTCAACTGTCCATATCTTGTGCCATTTTCATATTTGAATTCCCAACTATAAGTTATTCATGCTTTGCTATTACAGTGATTTATGTCTTGATGATTTAACATAAGTAAAAGTGTAAGAACAATTCTTGTTCTTATCGAATTTAATAGAAAATGTCTGTAAAATAATTGAATAAAATATAATTAATTGAATGAATAAGATGACTGTACAATGACCTCCATGACGGTTTATATATACATTGCCTGGTCACATTGGTTTGAATAGTCATGACCTTAGGACATGTGTCATTTCATTAATAATTGTTTATTATTACAAATATTATTTTTTAAATCTATGATTATGTTTATAACATTGTCACCCCCTTAAGGAATGGTTTGCCCTGAAAGCATAATAAATTGGATTCTCTCTAGCTGAGTATGCTTTCCCGGTGGCATAATCTTTGTCTTCGCCTGGTTGTAAAAGCTTGACTTGGCTTCCGATTGGAGAATTGGCAAGATTCTTTTGTAAGGTGTGCATCGTACCTTGAAGTCTTTTGACTTGCTCATATAACGAAAAACCTCGAAGTGTCTTGGGTGCAAACGTGCCTTGTCTTCTTTGGGGTAGGATTTGTTGTGATTTCAGTGCCTTGCTCATTAGTTGTAAGTTGCACTTCTTGAAATAAAAATCTCCAACACCATATAATTTATAATGTTGTAAGTTATCCTTCCTGGGTATAGGTGGAATTATGAGTTTGCCCTCTTTTTTCCTTGGAGTCTTGATCTTCTCACTCTCCCTAAGATGAGGTGGAACATACTTTGTGGTTACTTCTTGTGTTTGGTGTTTTTTGAGTAATAGTTTGTATTTGCAACACATCATCTTCACTTCTATTTGGTAATGAGCATGAAAATAATGCTATTGATACTTTCTACGATGTTTCATCGTAATCAAAATTTGAGTTTATTGCCACTGTGACTTCATTTTTTTCCTCTTTTCTCATTTTTATCTACTCTAGCCAACGTCCTTTAGAATATTCGGCTACCTTCTTAACTCTGTCTGCGAATCATTTATGCATGTTAGCTATCAATCTATCGATTTTGTTCCCTAATTCTTTTTGGACTTCCGTTAACTCTTTCTGCGACTTCAGGATGTTATCCACAGTTAGCAAGGTGTTATTGGCTTTGTTTTCATAACCCTCTGTGTGAGCTTCATCATAGTAACCCATTTTAAATTTTTATTTATTCTTCATAAAAAAACACTTTTAATTTTACTTTATTTATAGTCTTTTTTTTCTTTTTTTAAGTGGCCTTTAAAAAAAAGTGACTTGCTTTTTAAACCAAATGGACTTTGGTTGAAAAATACATACGGATTATTAATTAAATGGGCGATTTATTGAAGTCATGCGACTGTACAGATGCGCCACAGAGGATTCTTAAATGGTAACTGTACGGAATTCAACAGTGTGCGGACAGCAGAACACACGTACGGATCCGTACAGATTCATGCAAGCATGCAGCTGAAGCTCTACAGGTGATGGTGCGGCTGGTACAGATGGAGAATTTCGCAAGTGTGACATTTGGAGCTGGTGCTCGTACGGACAGTTGACAGCAAATCTGTACATGCAGAGAGTACAGTAGAGCCATACGGAATTTTACGGCACCGCCCAGATTTGTACGAACAGTGAATAACAGTCCCTGTTATTATTGAATTGACCAAAATATAATGAATTGAGGAATTTGACAAACTAAAAAATTTTGCTCTGATACCAATGTAATAACATTTCTTGTTCTTATCGAATTTGACAAAAAGTCTGTAAAATAATTGAATAAAATACAATTGATTGAATGAATAAGATGATTGTACAATGACCTCCGTGACAGTTTATATATACATTGACTGGTCACATTGGTTTGAATAGTCATGACCTTACGTCATGTGTCATTTCATTAATAATTGTTTATTATTATTAATATTATTTTTTATATCTATTATTATGTTTACAACAAAAGAGCAAATTGCAAATTCTTAAGTGATTTAACATTTAAAATGAGAACATAACGGGTTGCATTCACTGCTGTTATACTATTGTTAAAGTACATTTTGTGATCTGGTTATTAGCTGATAAGTAATCGTAGAAGGGGATGAACTTATCCCGTTGTTTGGTATCTTTTCTACTTGAATTGTCGTGAAGATTGGGGTTGTTAGAAGTGAAATATTGTGATCTATCCACTTCTGTTTTATACACTAATTTGCAAGTCCTAAAGGCTGAAAATTCTAGGGCTAAGATCCAAGAAACCTTCTTGGAATAGGGTGAAACTTCTGAGTTGCATTGAAGTGTCATTCAGAGAGATTTCTAATAAGCAGGTGGACGGTGGACGGTGGACCATGGGATAAATCAGTAAAATTTGGAAAATCATCAATTCTCAGTGATTTTCTCCACACTTGTACAAGCAGTAAAGCCTTTATTCGACTTGAATGTAAAGACTTCTGTACACTGCTTTTTTAACTCAGTTCATGGAGAAGCAATTAGCCTCTCTCGTAAACAGAGTCCACTCATTTGTCTGTTCCTAAATGATGAGCCATAGATTTTAAATGAGACTCATATATGAAGCACATGAGTTCAGAGAAAACTAAGCTTTAACAAATAAAGCAACAAAAATTATTCTCACTTGTATATTTCACCTGCCACGTTCTATATGCAGTATATCCTGAGAATTGTCCTTTCTTGCTGCACTCCTTTCCAATGGTTTGATCTCTACCTGATGAATCATTGTAGTAGAACACCATCACATAAAAAACCATAATTGCTAGCAGACGTAAAGAAGCTAATGCAAAATAGAGTTAACTAACAGTATGGAATTTTAGACAGTGTTCTATGACATTTAAAGTAGTATTGCATAACATTAACCATTATTTACAGACCTCTTTGGCATCTCTTTGGCCATGTTTTTTGCGCTCCATAGTTTTCTTATTGATACATACAGCAAGCTGATATGGCATGAAAAACACAAAAATGAAAGTAATCAGAAAAATAAATGCATATGCATCCTCTGAAATACACATGTGGTACTAGGACTACAATAGCACAGAGTTTAACCACAGAAGTACTATCTGCAGTCGAGGGAACAATACAATCACCATGGAAACATAATTAGAATATGCATTGGGTAACATTTTGGAAATTAAAGAAAGGATTAGATATGATTTTATTCGAGAGATGTGGGCTTAAAGCACTTATTATTGTCAAAATTGCAGGATCAGAGACTATCATAAAAGACGTTTTCCAAATTTCTGGTAGGATCAGCTAGAATTTTTCTTCATAGATGAACATATTTTTAAATGATAATACTTTTCATCACAATTGTAACCAAACTCAAGGTTGCTCAACATACAACTGAATAACTCCAACTTCTTCATTGTTCTCTTTTTCAAGTTCCCCTTTTACTATGAGATCTTAGGTCCTAAGTTGCACGAAACGTGGAAACATGTACTAGCTTCAGAAACGGTAATGCCTGGAAACACGACATACCCAAATGGGTACTGTCACCCCTGCTAATCTAGGGGTAATGTCGATCAGTTTTGGTTTGTGATCATATCACAGACATTGTTCCAGAGATGAGATCTATGGTCTACCATATATCATTGATCAGAGATTGTTCCAGCATGGCCAGATTCTTTGTCTGCCTTGATGTCATTGATGGGTATGGTCTCCGATGTACTTGTGCTATGATTCATTTCTCACTTGTGACACTTAGAATGTTTTTATTTATGTTGTTACAATCATCAGAGGTTACTTTTATGCTTGGATAGTGGCTCGTAAACACTTCATTATTTTTCGTTTCTAAGGTATGTCATGGTGGTGGTCATTGATTGCAGTTCTTGTCCTTGTATTTGAACTAAGATTTTATGACATTTGCCTTTGTTGTTAACCTAATGTCCATCTACGACTTTAACAGTGAATTATTTTGAAGGATATACAAAAAGATTTAATTATATAGCAACATTGATGTCTATGCAGTTGAGAGTACTACCCAAATCTACAAGGAATGTTAGTTCCTTATTTTTTACAATCCCTCTTCTGCTCAGCACTCCTCAACGTGTGTGCCAAGGTAAGTACTTGTTCGAATGCTTTCCCCAACATATGCTTTCCCTAGTCCACAACCAACCTCCAAGAAGTGTGGTCTCAACCCAAGCATCCTCAAGTCAAGCACTCATTCTACAAGATGTGTGTCACATGGTCCCATGCTCCTAGGGCTAGGTGCCCTCCTCCCAAGTGCCTAGCGCTCCTCATCAAGGTAGGTCCACATCCCATGTCAAGGAACCAACTCACCCATTGTGCACTCCAAGAGGAAGATTACCATGCCAGAAAAGATAACTACCTTCTAAGGATGTGCTCTATGCAAGTATCCAAGGACAAGAAACTAGTCATTTGAGTTCTCCACATCTCAGTCAAGCATAACCAAGGGGATAAGGAGGCCAGGTGCTCTCCTAGCTAGGTGAAAACACTATTGGACCATCCCAAAAGCTAACACTTTACGCTTGAGGAGTTTTGAAGGTTTATTGTAATAGGATTTGGATATTGATAAAGCCATAATCTTTAGAGTGGGGTTTTCTATCCCATGAGGGTTTCTCCACTATAATCTCAGTGATCTTGTCCCTTGATTTCTCTTGATTTGCTTACAGGTAATAGCTGCTATGTTTATTGAGTTACCTTTTATCATTTGGTAATTATAATTAGATTATTATGTAATCACTTCTTACCTATCAATAATAATGCTCGATAGCTTTCTTTAACATGTTATTGAAGCATGTGTTTCCTACAAGTATCTTCATCATTCTCCTAGAATAAAGAACACCACTGTTAAACAGGGAATTTTGTATTAGATCATGACGATTTAAGATAATGTTTTATTTGTGATCCACTATCTTTACCAGTTCTGAATAATACTGACATTCTTTATTAATACAGATTTAAGAACATATTTCAAATGACTTAGCATTGGAAATGTTTCAGACTTTTAAAACAAGAGCTAGATTGCCAAAACCATAACATGCAAAGCACTCATTCTAAATGTATCTTCAGAAACACGAGAACCTATCAAACATAGATAAAAAGAACTATTACATACAAATTCAAAATTTTATAATGTAGAATAATATCATACCATCTGTAACTTCTGATGCACTAAACAACAACTAGTGTCAATGGTTCCATCATCTGACATCATTGGTAAAGGTTGTAACTCTTCCCAACACCAGCGTACCTCACGCACAAACTCTATCCAAAGTACAGAGATGGCTAACATGCACATAATACAGAAGCAGGATTAAGACATGCCATTATACCATGCTTCTTCCTTTTATATACGAATATCCATATAGCTTCAACATAATCTAAACGTACATACAGCTAGTGTATCATATAATAAATAGACCAACACAATATTATTAGATAGAGCCAATCAGATCTTAATCTACAAAACCTTACGGAAGAGTTAAAAATGAAATGACAGATATATGAACATTTTTACATACCTCGAATGTTGCAACTCCCAAACCAGAGTGAATGTAAACAAAATTGTGTGAACAACGATTCAAGAGGGGCACCTTTAATATTCCGTGCATATTTATGACCATTCACACTAGATTTTGATATTGGAGGTCCTGCAAAACAAGAGATCTGCATGAATGTGATTGGCTGGATGAGCATCTAGATTTAGAGAACGAATTTAACAATTTTTAAAGTCGTGCCAATGTTCAGTATAAACATTTGATCTCATCAAATCTCGAGTACAAGGCAGAACCAAGATATAACAATATTGTGAAGTTTGAAGTTTTGAACACTTCACAATTCACTCCAAATTAACAGCCAGACAGAAACAGGACATACATTCCTTTTCTGTTAGCACAAATCGGCCCATAAAAATTTCAAAATTTTGGAAAAAACAGCACTGGCAAAAATCAGAAAAAAAATCAGCAAATAGGGTGGAAAATTGGCAGGCAATTTTTTACCCTATTAAAGTACTAATTTTTTTATTTTTTTTTGACTTATTTGTCTTTGCAACTGTTGGGGAATGACTGGGTGTTTACCATCATTAACAACCCCAAACCATTGTTCTCATCAAAATCGAAGTTTTTTAGCTTAGAGACATAACTTCAATTATTGTCTTGCAAACTTTCAGTCACCACCACCTTCAACTTTTGCAACACTATTGTTAAATACGAAGACACCAAAACATTAGTATGCTATGTATACATTCATCTTCATGCATCTAGGGTTTAGATTGCAATTTTTTTGTTTTTGCATTCATGGCATGGCTCAGATACTTCCAACGGAAACCTTGAGAAACTTCTAGACGTTTCCTGCTATCCCTGTTTCGGAAATTTCTAGACGTTTACCCGTTTCGTGCAACTTAGCTTCAAGCATATATGACAACAGACAACATCCAAATACAGAACATGGATGATAATTGTACTCATAGATGGATTAAAAAATTAAAAGAACAGAAGTATGAGGGTGGTTATCAAACACCATTCAACATAACCCTGAATCTGCACAATCAAGTAACCAACTAGTAAGTGAATTCAGGACATAGGTCACAAAAATTTGGGAATCAGAATTGCAGGGTAGATTTTACCCTGTGTTACCGGATCCGTCAGGGGTCACTCTGTTAGAAAGTGGCAACAAGGAAGGTCTTCTATCATTGCATGTGTCCTTGCATGCTAGAAGACATAAAACAGGAAGCCAAATGTATTAATGTATTTTCCAAAGTTTAGACTTAGGAAAAGTGCATTAAGTGATCTATTTATTAATTGACTTAATGGAGTCACTTTTATAAAGTTCAAGTGAAAATAATTTAAGTGATGGCTAATCTAATCTCGGCCATTGATCTCACCGGAGGATCTCATCCATTGATCCATAGTGAGAAGTTAGGGTTTTCGCTTGGCCATTGAGTTAAAAGGAGGATTGATTTGGTGGAGAGGACACACAGACATACAAAGAGATTTCTTACTCATAACTTTCAGCCGGAGAGTGAGAAAGACAAGTTTGCAGAAGAATTTTACAAAGAAGAAGACAGAGGAACTTTCATCCGAAGGATTGACAGGGCGACTTGAGAAAAAGAGAGAGAGGCCGTATGGATTCACAGAGGGGCCCTACAGACACGCAGAGGGTTGTACAGCAGTTGCAGAGGGTCATACAGCAGTCGCAGAGGGTCGTACGGATCTATCAATACACTGACGCAGAGGCCGTACGGATTTCGTACAGTGATGCAGAGGGTTGTACAGTGACGCGGGAGGGCCGTACAGTTTGTGGGGTTGTCTCACTGAAGTTCAGTGGTTCGATTTTGCCAAGTTGGGTAAAATACTAAAAAATCGATTTTTTGGATTGTATTGCTCTATATCTTCATAATAAAATATCTTCTTAGACTGCCGCACCGGTTTTCCCATCTTGGGTTTTTCCGGGGGTTTATACCCAAAAATATTGGTGTCTCTATTGATGTGATGGATGTTATATTTCTCTCAGTATTTTATTTGTCGCTGCATTGTGAAGAAATCCATTTGTGGTTAAAAGTAATAATTGGGGTTTAATTAAAAATAAACTGGCATACTTTAACTCAAGATTGGATTTTAAGGAAATTTACACACTCAGAGATCCATGGATCCACGGTTCCAATCTGGATCTGCCAAGATCCGTGACGGAACCGTGCCTAAACCGGATCCTTCAAAAACGGAAACGAATCGAAGCAGAGGTAAGCAGATCTTGCGATTTTTTTATTGTTTTTCCCATTATTTCGGCATTTGTCTGCAGCCGCATTTTGCCATACCCTCCTTTCGCGTAGTTTTTCTACAACCTCCTTTCGCATTACCCCACAGAGCAACGATAACGCGGACAGAGACTGACAACCATCAGGCGAATAGCTTGGACTTTGGACCAGCGGTGGCATCAACCCAGCAGGCGACAACTGACGACAATCTAGTGTCCGGCAGGTAGCTTGGTGTTTGGCTAAATCAAAAGATTTGTCGGATATTTTTTTCTCTATGTTACTAAGTTTTTCTATGGGTTTAACTTTTTTACTTTGTGTAACAATAAAGTTAAGGTATAAAAATTAAAGTTAATTTAAAGTATTTTAAAATTAACACATTTTAACTGGAATAATATATTTTAAGTAACAAAGTTAAAAACTATATAATAATAATGTTAAATCATAAATATTAAAAATTTAATGTTATAATAAATTCATATATTTTTAAAATATATTGTAAATTTAATAATATATATATACACATATAAACAATAGAATTATATATAGTTATAATTATATATATATATATATATTAAAATTAAAAAAATATTATTATATTTTTGTGTACTTGACGTATCCTAGCCATATGCGGATCCTAGCTTTTCAAAAATCCAGTGTTCCACGGGGACGCGTCTCGCAAGGTCGGGGACGCGTTTCTGCATTTCCCCGCATCCTGGGGACGACGAAACTCCATGCAAAACGTTTCGAGACGTTTCTCTTTGGGCGAAACTCCATGTGAAACATTTCGGTCTGTGGCGAAACTTGTTTCTCCATGATGAAACTTGAGGGGGACTTCCTGGCGTCCCGCACGAAAATTCGAAACTCCAGCGAACCTTATGGGCGTCCCTCACGAAACTCTGAACCTCCAACAAACCTTTTAAGTGTCCGGATAATCATATACAATCATGATGAATCATGTAATGTGTTTGCATTATAAATTTAGCAGATTCTAAATTACATTGCATGATTGCACAATGATGAAAGTATTTAGTAATTTACTAATTTGCATGGGATGAATTGTTATTGTTGGGCTTCGAATTTTTCATATTTTTTATATTTTTTGAATTTTTATGACACGGCGTTCCCCCGTCCCGCCCCCCGAATTTTCCTAAAATTTGGGGGTGGTCTCCACACATCCCGAATGTGCGTCTCCCCGCTCCCGCGTCCCGCCATCCCGGAACCTTGGGGGAACATTGCAAAAATATGGCAGATCCGGATCCATAGCCGTATCCTGGTAACCGAGATTTTACCACAGGTATAGTCAGGGAAAGGTTGTTTCTCAATCAGTGTTATCAAAAACGGACCGGTCATCAAACCAGTCCACCCCAAAAATCTGAACCAGACCGAAACTGGAAAAAAAGGGGAAAAAAATTGGACCAAAAAATACATAAGAGGGGTTGATTATCTTGATTAAATGCTAATCCCATACCCTCATAAATAATAGTATCCAGTGGAAACATTGCAATCCTTAAGTGCTGAAAACTGTTAACTCTGCTAAATTATGAATGGTATCTAAAATTCTACTTTTTGCATACGAATCCGATGAGGTTGGAAGCACTCTAATTTTTACTTTGAGAATTAAATGTTACCAGTAATTAATAGGGTCTACTGTTAGTTTTAGACTCTCCGTTTTACCTTTTTTATTTTTATTTTCATGGCTGGCATATGGACCTGTACCAAACCGACTGGTTCCGTAAAAAACCAGCAGGTTCATGCATTTAAGGCCGGTTCCATACAGAACCGGCCAGTTTTGGTACAGAACCAGCCAGTTCTGTATGGAACAAGCCTTACCCAGTCTGAAACCTCAAACCGGACCAATACGGCCCCCAAACCAGTCGGATCGGCCAGTTTTGCTGGTTCCAGTCCGATTCTGATAATACTGGTCTCAATAGCCATCTGAGAATGATGCAGCAGAGCTTTTGTGGTATAGGACTTGCATTCATTTTGTTAATAGCTATCACAGATCTCGTTCTACTTGATCAATCATTTATCTCAATAATCCCATTACATGTGACTAAATTTTCCCTTGACTTGTTAAGAAAATATTTTTTCCCAGCTCTCTTTTCTGATTTCCTAGTTTATTTATGTAATTACATTATTGCCAACAAACTATCCAGCTTTCTGCTAGGTATAGATGAAAAAATGCAAAAGAGAAGGACCATTAACAACAAACGCGATCATTTATGTTAACATTTACACATTGAAACCTAGTAAAAACAAAAAGAGCTATGGAATTGATTACATACCTTCATGGAAAAGATCTTTAAGAACTCGATCGAGAACGGTAGGTGGAGGAACAACAGCTGATGTTGTTACATTCTGAATAAGTGGATTCTCAGCTGCAAGTGGAGTTTATTAGACATGTAAGTACAGCAGATCATGCATGCTTATTAACCTAATACACATCAGAAATTCATTCATGAATAAACCAAAAGATAAGCAAAGGTAAACCTGTGACAAAATCCTCGACAAACTGTCCCTCAAATGAAATGCAATATGCTTCCACCAGAGCACACAACCTTGATGCAAAGCCAACTCGATTATTTTGGATAGAATTGTTCCTGCAAAGTACAAATACTATGAATGTTTTTCCAAAAGAATTTCCATACACAGAATAGTGCATAGATTCTATGCCTACTATTAACATTTTCATTATAAGACATGTTACCCCTCAATTTTATATGAGGGTAATCCAGTTGCATGTCTTTCTGAAGCAGATGATTGTGAAGATGTTCCTGCAAAGTACAAGTACTATGAATGTTTTTCCAAAATAATTTCCATACACAGAATAGTGCATAGATTCTATGCCTACAATTAACATTTTTATTATAAGACATGTTACCCCTCAATTTTATGAGGGTAATCTAGTTGCAGGTCCTTCTGAAGCAGACGATTGTGAAGCTTTCTTTCAGATTCTAGATCCTGACACAGCATGATCAGTTGCACATGGCTTAGAGTTCCTATTGCATTACTTTTAGGGGATGGAGGTTTGGCAAGATCCAAAAGAAGTCTTCCTTGAGCAAGGTAAAACTAAATACACCTTGGAAATTTTGGAGATGAGATGAGATAATTCTATTAATGTCCAATTAGTTACCATAAATAAGTCAAAGGGACTGCTAGGTACATCAGAAACAATACATAATGGGAGTACGAGTGCAGCTCCTATAAAAGCATATCTAACCTCCGATATCAAAGACCTAATCTAAAGTCTATCATCTACAAAATAAAAGATACAAAGTTGGGAATCCCAAAGAAGAAAAAATCCCTATCAAGAACTTCAGAACCAAGAGAAATGTTTCCACTAAAGGTGCCTAGATAATGTGCTCAAGGTCTGGCAAAGCAACCACCCACTAATGAGGAGGAGGATAAGTTGCTCACCTCCAACTCTGCACTGGCATGGTCGATTGTAAACCCTTGGGCACACCCATGGTGCCAAATTTGAAACTTACCTCTGATGAGGATGCTGATTTGGTTGACCTTATGTTGTGCACACAGTTGACTGGGTCGTTGACATGGCTCGTGAATACCACACTAGAAATGTGCTATACTGTGAATACTTTTAACTAGTTTAAGGTTGAACCATACCAAACTCACTGGGTCATTGGAAAGCATGTGCTCCTAGGAAAAAAGACACAACACCCAAAGCCTACATGTCTATCTCCCTTGGGCCAGACACGTGTTTGAAGCGTGTCTCCAACACTTGCCCTAGCAGTGTACAAATGTGTTGAACAACAATGCAAGTAGCACATATGGGAATTTGCACAATTTGAAGAAGAGCGGGCTTGAGCAGTCTAAATCAAAGACAAAGGTGTATGTGCACTCCACACTGTCTTATTTATACAATGAAGGATGAGTGGCTGGAGGAAAAGACAAAGATGTGGGATGTGTTACCAACTTATTTGTACCATAGTTGGATTATCTGAAGAGCCACCATTTGACAAACATGATAAGTGTTTGACTCCAGTGTATCAGATGATCCAGCATTTGTGACTAGCCAGTTTTGGCTAGCCTGTTTTGTTTTTTGAGTCGACATAACCATGGCCCCATGGGGTTTGTAATAAAGTGTGCTAGTAGGATCTGAGTGTCTCGGTTCCCCATGACTTGATTAAGCAACTAAGGCATTCCAGGGAGTTTTTTCCCTTGTCAATTATACTTTGCTTATAGCCGAGCTATAATCGATGAGGTTTTCTCCCGCTCCTCCAAAGCTGGAATGCCTGATTTTGAAAATTTTAGCCATGGGGGGTTATTAGAGTCCAACTGATGTATATAAGCCTACTAGACATTGTTAGAATAGGTGTCGGTCATGTCCTAGGTCCATAAAACCCTCAGAAAAAATTTCGAAAAAATTTTATCGGGTCCGTCGAATTTGGGTTTTTAATTATTTTTTAAATTTAATAAATTTCTCTATAGTTTAAATAGAGAAATAATAATTTGTAATATGTCAGTCATCCGGGATCCGAATTTGATGATTGAAGGCTCTAACCTTAAGCCAAAAATCATTCATGATCCCCGGTCTAGTTTATCCTAAGTTTCGGATGTCATTTAGGCCTCATAATTAATATTTTCTCTAAAAAGCCATTTACAGAGAATTTATTAATTAAAATAATAAAAATGATTATTTTGGAGATAATCCAAATCTCTCCAAAATAATCCAAATGGAATAAAGTAAAAGGCTAAATGACATGGCACCTGGCATTAATGAGGATTCCAAGCAACTCCAGACAACTATCCAATCACCAGAAGAGAACTCCAATGGGGAAATTCGCCCTCCTTCACCAAGAAATCAAATTTGCGATGTGTCAAATGATTAATGGTTTGGTAGGATGGCATTAAATCCTATGGTAGGCACCCTCCTAAATGTGTGCAATCAAGTGGCTTGGCTCTTTTTACAACTCAACAAACAATCCCACATCAACCACATGCATTGCTTGCCAAAGGATTCACGCCATCTCAAGGAAGCTCACGCATATCTATTTTTGAGCTCGAGTTTACACTTGTCTTGCAACCATTCGATGGTGATACTTCCAAGAAGAGGATGGGGGGCGCCTTGCCTAGGTGGAGGCCACCTCCCCATCCACATAAGCTCCTAACTCGATGTGTTTGGTGAGATTAGCTCCAAGCTTCATGTTGACTGGTTTTAGACACAATTGTGATTGGAATTCGATTTTATGTCAAGGCTTTTGGCTCCATTCAAGCCAATTCGAATTAGGGTAGGCTAGCCCTTGTGCTTCGCTATATAATGAGGCTCTTTTTCCTCATTCCATATGGATTTTTAGGCAAAGAAACTCTGGAGAAATTGTAAGCACTTTTATTGTTAATAAAGTTGAGACTTTGGAGGTCAAAAACGTGGAGGCTCTTGATGTTCATTGCTTCACTTGAGAATCAAGGTGATATTGTTTTGCATTTGTATTTGAGGCTTTTAAGTTGTAGATCATGTTCAAGATGGCTAACAATCTAGCACAAGCAAACATGTATCTAGTTCTTTTCACTTAAATATTCTTGTTTTTTATATATTATCCCATGCTTAAGGTTCTTGCAAGTACATCTTCACTCCACATAAGGCCAAAGGAGTTTCAAACTTTATGGATTTGAGAAACAAGAGAATCTAGCTCTTCTCCATCAAACACCCAAACACTTTCTCGGTTACTGGTTACTTGGATCTACCTTCATTCTTGTGGAAACCCTTTCCAAATCTTAATCCAAAGTTGAAGTTGTTTTTGTTTTAAAGCCTTAGATTAGTTTGCCATAAGGTTGAAGTTCCTTCAACCTTGGGGAATAACTTGGGATTTGTTCCCTTGTGCTCTCTTCAACACTTGTCTTTGGCATATCACCGGTCAACCGGAGGATTTCCATGGCAGTGTTTCAAGCCCTCAAGTGTTCCACTTGAGTCCCATTTCCATCCATTCGTTTTTCCTCTCTTTTCGCTCCATTTTACCCATCTTCCATCCGCTCCCAAGTTTTGCCTCTCTCTCCCATTCGCTCCCCTTCCTTGTTGAGCCTCTTCCTTCTCCCATCCACCTTCGCAAAAGCCCAAAAAGACAAGTTAGACTTAGATTTGTTAAAGTTAGTAAGTTTTTCTTTTGAAAAGAGTTAGTTTAGGCATATTAAAAGGTCATTTAGGGCTTGCATTTAGTTTTTTTTTCTTAAGTTTTGTAGTTTCATTTCAAAAGTAGAAAAGTTGGCATATAGGATAGTGTGAAATTTTGTGGTTGCATTCTCATTCCCACTGTTTTTTGGAGCATTTTAGCTTGCTGGTCCGTTTTACCATCTTAATAATTTCAAGTCAAAATCTCATGCTCTTTTATGTTTTAGTCTCATTTTGCAAACCTAGACTTGATAGTTTCAAAGTTTGTTAATTTTCTAACACCAATGGGTGCATGAGTTTGTTGATTTATCCTTTGTGGTAGGATTGTGGGAAGAGAAGAACTCTTGAAATAAAAGACCAAACCAAAGAGAGAAGAGGAAACTAAGTACCAGAAGACAAAGGGATCCAAACTGTGAAATTTCAAACCAAAAGAAGACAAATTTCAATACATATCTTCTTATTCTTTGTGAAAGCCATTAAGGGCTTCAAGCTTTCATTTTCATAAGTTTGTTTTAGTTTCTATCAAAGACTTTTTGAGGACTCAAATCCCAAAGGCACTTGTAAAAAATAAATAAAAGTCTCTAGTGGAGGAGTCCTCCACATTTTGGGTTTCTTCCCCATTTGGGGAAGAGTGTTGTTGGGTTTTCTTAGCTTAGATCTTTTCAGTTCATGTTTTAGAGTAGTTTATTTTCATCTTGTCGCTTCTCTCTCAAGTTTTGACCAGAGTAAGTTAACTTTGGGATTGTATCCCAAAGGCCACATAGTTTTGTGGTAGCTTCTCGTTCCCCCATCAACATCTTGTGGACATCCAGCTAGCTGGAAGGTTTCCAAGACTGACGGTTCTAGTGGTTGACCTTGTTCGGAGGTTGATCCCACCTTTAGAGTAGAATTGCTTGGTAGAACACTAGATCTTTCAATTATTTCATTTTATTTTGCAAGTAGCATGTTAGCAGTGTTTCACTTCTATTTGAGCTGTCACATGATTTAAATGTTATAAAATTGCAGTATCTTGTTATCACAACTACTTCTTGCTTCTTAAAACGAACAAAGCCTCTTGAACGTGGCCAAATCCAAGTCAAGAGCACTCTCTATTGGAGAGCATTGTTAGTTTTGCACTTTCCCCTTGCATTAGGCATTTTAAAGTAGGAAGTCTCTTGAACTGCGGTCTTAAGACTAAGTCAAGAGCACTCTCCGTCGGAGAGTTGAACAACTGCTCTTAATAATAAAACTTTTCAATCCACATTTCCCCCTTAATTAATTTATCTTGGTCGTTTATCCAACACCCGTATGCTCTGTCAACCGGAAACGGTTGGGCTAGTACTCAGAAAGGTGAAGGATTTGATAAGCTCATAAGTGATAATTAATTAAAACTTTCACCCCCATAACCAACGAACCGGCGTTGTTCAAAAAGTATTCAAAGCAGTTCTCGGGGGAGGCGCTGGATTGCCCAATCTGCGACACAGTGATGGGTTAGCATTGCACGCCTCGCTGTGATTCCAGACAGGTCCGACATGTCTCTTAAAGGAGCTGCTTAGAATGTCTTTCCAGACACTCTTTTGATATCCTTGGTTTTAGCCATAATAATCAAGAACATCTAAAACACTTAAAATTTACCAAGAACAATTTCAAAACGATCTCACAAACAGCTACTTTGACTTACATTTTTCTGCATCACAAGTATTTCATTTGACTCCATTTGGCACTGGTCTTTAAAAGTTCTTATATATTTTCTGAATCTGGACCATATGTCCTTGTCATTTGTTTGATCTTTATCTTGTGGATGCTTTGTTTTAATTCTAAGTCAAAGTATATTGTCATCTTCTAAATTTGTGTCTTGTGGAATTTGCAACGTGGATTGCGTGTTTAATTTTGTTCTCGTCGTTACACAAAAACTCCTAAACAACACTCATCCGCATCACCCCATACAAAAAAAAAAAAAACATTTTAAAACACAAGAGCCTTAGACAACTCTTTTTTAGGGACTACCCCCCTTGGCTTCGTTAGGAGTTAGCCTAAATGGAGGAGCTGGGATTCAGGTGACAGTACCTGGCTCATTGCTTGCCCCCAAGGCCACACCTCTCTCACTTGTAGTGAAGAGACAGCTTTCGAAAGATTTCTGCTGCTGGTGTGCAATTTGGCGGACAACAGGATGTATTTCCTGAAGATATGGGTTTGGACAACAATGTTGAGTTAGCAATAGCTAACTTGGATCTTAAATAACCAGTACTAGAGATAGTCACTTTTGATGAGGGTGATCCCCAATGGTTCATCCTCCACATCAATAGATGCAAATCTTGGATTATATATCGAGGAGGAGGAAGAGGAGGATGGAGGAGACAGCAATGGCAATGGTGGTGATCTTGATGATTCTAACATGGAGGAGAATGATTAACAAGCTATTAGATTCTTCCATCTATGGTTTTAGTATCTACCGTATTTTGTAATGAACATTGGCTTTCCCACCTTTAGTATCAATGATTCAGTGTCTCTTTTAAAAAAAAATTATTTTGGTGACATCAAATGACTCAATGAGAAAACAATTTATGGTTTTAGCCTAAGTCACAAGGTTCAGGTTCGCGTTCAGGTTCGACAACCATTAAATTTGATTCAGGTTCCAACTCTTCGATGAAGTTCAAATGAAGTTCGCCATTAGGTTCGACCATATACATATTTCCCAAATAAAAAAATTTACAACATATTAATTTAATTTCATCAACATTATAAATTATAATATATAGTTAATATAATAATATATATATATTATATATAATAATTTTAATATATAGAGTTAATATAATAGTTAATTATATATATTACGTAATTGTATAAATAAGTGAATGATGTAAAATAAATAAGGTTAGCTATACTATATACATAAATGATTAGCAAAGTTGGATGTTCATCGATAACTGTCGTTTTGGAATGTTCTTAAATATGTGAATGTGAGTTCATTTTCAATGATGGCGCCTTTACTCTATGCCATATGGTTGACATTCAAAACACCTTACAACTGTCAAATTTATACTAGGGTATCCTAATAGATGTGGGTAACAGAGAAAAAGCGTCTGCTATTGGTTTTTCACTAAAATAACTTTTTCACAAATGGGGTATGTGGTATATGTAGAGCGACTGTGCGACCAGTCTATAGTTGGGGAACCTGACTTACTGCACCCTACAGTCGCGACCCACTGGACAGCGGAATCCTCACTAGCATAGGCACAGTCCAAGAAAAATCATTGGCAGTGTCACTTTTTACAGATACCACTGTCTACCCATTGCTGGAAAGGAATCAATTAAATTTCGAACTAGATTGTGGATCAATTTCAAGCCAGATTGCGGGTATTTTCATTTCAGGTTTTTATTCACTGTAAAAAAACTCAGAAAAAAAGGGGTTCGCCATTCAAAGCCATGCTACACGTTTAAACCATTGAATTTCATGAAAGAATTTAAATGAATTTGATATTATTTTTAGGTTCACCGAATTTCGAACCTTAATGTTCGAGTTCGGCGAACCCTGTGACTATGGTTTTAACTCCTGAACTTCTGTTTTATGTGTACTGAATATTCAAACTTCTTGTGTGTTTGATCATCATTTGACAATCACATCGATGCAGTAACTAGTTGCATAAATGTTTTGTAAATTCTAATTTCTAAAAAAATGGATATTTACTATCTTGATTCAAGGGTCGACTTGTACCATGTCGGATAATTCTATCCATGTGCCGTATGTGTCTCGTATACCAATGCCATGTGACTCAAATGTTCATATATACTTCAAACTTCAAAGGCACATTCTATTATGGCATCAAGTATACAGGAGATGATGAATTGTTACTCCATGGATTTTGTGATTCACACTAGGCAAGAGGCACAAACTCTCAAAAGAGTACGTTCAGCTTTTGTTTCAACTTGGGGTCAAGTATGATTTCTTGATTTAGCAGGAAGCAAGCAACAACTGCACTCCATTAACTGCAAGAATACAATATTAAGATCCAGAAAACCTCTAGGGAAGAGGTGTAGTTTTCTGAGTTACATTAATTTCCCTAGTGCATAAAATTTCTAGATGGCTCACCCACCAATTCGAGGTTCGTTTGCATGTAAATCAGCCCAACCCGCCAGAAACCTATAACATTGATTTTGCCTAATGCAGTTCATTCCTCTATTGTATCTCTAGGTGGACAATGGAATTTAAAAAAAGGAAAATCTATATTGGTGATTTTTCATTGTAGACAAGGCAAATGATACTTTCTCCTCCTCATTCTCTTGGAGTTGAGGGACGAGCTCATTGTCGGACCTAAGTACAGACTTCGTCATTGGATGTATGCACTTCTCCTAGGCCAGTTCAAAGTGAATTCACATAGACTTCAGGTGAAGAAACACTAGCTTGACCGATCAAACAAGATCTGCCAGTGGTGCCATCTTCAGGAGGTTGAGAAAGAGGAGCACTTTATCTTCCACTGCCCCACCTACTATGAGATCCGGGGGCAGTTTCATTGTTTATTTATAGAGCTAGTGTCATCAAATACCCCGACAAGAGATTCCTAGCCTTATACATGTAAGGGGCTTATAGACTGCGATCACGTGTCATTTAGCCACATCCTAGACCAGTTTCCACTCAGAGGATTACATCCTTCTTCATGGTGCTCCTATATGCTAGGGGCACCAAGAGATAGACCGATAGGGGCTTGATTTCCAACTACAGATTAATGTGAACCCAAAGGACCAACCCTACTTCCCAAAGACATCAGTCGAATTACTAGTCCAAATTCGACATCAGCAATCAGATGGCATTGTACAAACCCTAATGGCAGGCCACCTCTTCTAGGCAGCAGTAGAGTATGCAATCTAGCTCCTCCTCTAGCTCTTCCTCCAGACAGTCCTCTATCTTGAGCTTTCTCCACTCGGCCTCAGATGTTAGGAGAGATAAATCCAGTGGACAATCATATGATTGTACCATTATCTAATCTAGAACCTGGATCTATCTATTTTGTACATCTTTGAACTTTCCCCTAGATCGGCTTTCGGTTTTCGGATCTTGGCCTCTCAGGGTTTAGATTAGACCCATTCTTTACTTTCTACATCTTGCTTTTTTTTAGGAGATATCTTAATGCTCCCACTTTGTATTAACATCATTGTACCTAGAATTCCCATTAACCTACTTTAGTGGTCATTTGTTGGACATTAATAAAATTATCTCATCTTATTGTATCTTATCTACTTCTTCATCTTGAGCAAGTGAAGCTTTATTTCTCTATTTTTCTGCTTTGATCTATGATCTATTTCACATACTTTTAGCTTTTATCTATTTCATTTATTTTGCTTTCCGAGTAGTAGCCCAGTGCATTTTTGTACATCTTTGAACTTTCCCCTAGATCGGCTTTCGGTTTTCGGATCTTGGCCTCTCAGGGTTTAGATTAGACCCATTCTTTACTTTCTACATCTTGCTTTTTTTTAGGAGATATCTTAATGCTCCCACTTTGTATTAACATCATTGTACCTAGAATTCCCATTAACCTACTTTAGTGGTCATTTGTTGGACATTAATAAAATTATCTCATCTTATTGTATCTTATCTACTTCTTCATCTTGAGCAAGTGAAGCTTTATTTCTCTATTTTTCTGCTTTGATCTATGATCTATTTCACATACTTTTAGCTTTTATCTATTTCATTTATTTTGCTTTCCGAGTAGTAGCCCAGTGCATTCCTGCAGCTTATTATCGCTATTTCTACCTCTAGTCCCATTGACCTACTTTTTGGTCATTTGTTGGACATTAATTGAAGTAGCTTATTTTATAATGCAGGTTACTAACATACAGCTATTATTCTTCTACACACTGACAGTTTTGTAACAAATTCTGATCAAGAAGACTTACACATCCATGACTGTTATGGGCACAAGAAACCACTTATCGGCTTCAAGCACAGAGGCATTTTCAAATTCAGCCATCTCAACAGAACTTTCAACCACCTTATCTGACCATATGGTGATTAACTCAAATCCTGCATCAACCAATTCACAAAAATATTAAAAAAATTAATCAGGAATTTACATGGAATAGAAATTCCTTCCCCTCTGCATTATTATCATATTTAACCACATGACAAGTGATTAGAAACCTGAAATCCAGGAATGTTCTGCATGCATAGCAATACAGATGATTATATAAATCATAGACCATTTTCAATCCTAAGAAGAGAGAATGGAGCATGTGCATCACTAGCCAATACAATGCATGTTACAGTTAAAAGTAGGAAATATTGTTCTTAAAGAAAACATTAGTTGTATAACAAAATACCTAAACTATGACCATAAAACACTAAACCTAAAACCAACCCACCAACTTATACCATGATCAACTTACTACAAAGTTAAGTTACTTTTTCCTTCTTCAAACACAAAATTAGAGCATTAGGCTTCTCGGCAGCTGTAAGAGATGTATTTTGTGAGTGTTGTTGAAGCCTTGAAGATCAATATTGAATTCTTTATTTTTTCTGTATTTGATAATATTTCATTGTGTTTATATTTCATTATAAAACATAGACCATTTTCAAGGCTAAGAAGAGAGAATGGAGCATGTGCATCACTAGCCAATAAAATGCTTGTTACAGTTAAAAGTAGGAAATATTGTTCATCAGGAAAACATTAGCTGTATAACAAAACACCTAAACTAAGACACAAACACTAACTCTAAAATCAACCCACCAACTTAAACCATGACCAACTCACTACAAAGTTAAGTTAGTTTTTCCTTTTTCTTGACTACCCATGTTGTTCAAACACAGAATTAGAACATTGGGCTTCTCCGCAGCTGTAATAGATGCGTTTTGTGTTTTGAAGACTAGAAGATCAATATTTGATTCTTTATTTTTTCTGTATTTAATGCTATTTTGTTAGCATCAGCCCCTTTGTGGTCCACTCAGAATTGGCCCCTCCACTCCTCTTGAACTAGAAATTTTTCTCTCATCCTCCCATCCCCAATCCCTGAAACTTAGTGCAACATCTTCAAGTGTGTTACTACGTGTATTTTCTAACGACTTGTTTTGTCTAAAGGTGACATACATTTGGTGGACAGGATTATTTTGTAATCTAGATTTCATTAATTTGCAGGTAAAGAGTTAAGTCATAAGATTATCATTAAGAAAGCCTCATTATTAGGAAGCCCTAATTAATTTGGCTAAATAGTTGCTTCCTTAAACATTGTGTAGGTAGGACCTCAATGTGTAAATGAGGCGCCCCATATTAAAACAAAATTATAATTGAAAGTGGAGTTGTGTCTAAGCTTTATTCCTCAATGCTTGTGGATCACATGTACATAGTCTGTTAAGATGCATAACAACATAAGGCCATTCTCTGTGTTTGCATGGATATCGTTCTTGTTGTTTCCCTTCTCCTCACACACATGTTTCTTTTTGTTTTCTTTCTTTCGTTGCCATTGAACCCATAACTTTAGGTGAATCCATGTTTAAATATTGTGGCAACATTGCTGGGTCAATCAAAACTCAGTCTTTGTTGCCAGATCAATCAACACTATGGCATTGTTGTTGTGTCACATTCAATAGAGTGCAACTCAATTTTTTGCTCAACAACTTCCCACATGATCCCATTCAAATCATGATATGAGCGAGTCAAGGCGTTTTTGTACTCTATCAATATTTTCACTGTTGCCAGGATCAATGTAGAAGCCCACCAATTACCATACTGATGTTACAAGGAAGTCCACCAATTACCATACAGATGTTACAAGGTTCAGCATCTCTTACCAAGTTTCTCTTACATTAGATGGTGATCAATAGGAAACCAATCCTTAACCTAACAATGTGTTAACAAATGTATTTGCCACAATGACATCTTCCTCCATTTTAAAAAAACATGCAGGATATTTCCTTTAGTACTAATTATTCTAGGATTGATTTTGTTTATAGGAATTCACTAGGCAGTGGGCACCTACCGTCCAGGACATCATAGTGTAAACTTTCAATAGTGAGCTTTCAAATGCCTTCAGTAATGGATAAGACTTTCCCTCCCTGTCATTTAGTATATTACTTAAGAGCAAGATGGTTCAAGGGATTAACACTTTATCAGCCAATGAAAAAGTCCAACCATTGAAAATTTCTTCATCCTCTAGGTATTCCTTTAACATGAGCACAGCTCCGTAAATTCTACTTTACGTATTTGTTTAATAGTTACCTCCCTCGGCTGCATAACCCTCCTAACTAAAGGATGATATTTCCTCATTTACACTGTCTTTAGAATTAAGGAAAAGGCCTCACCCTCCTATTCAATATGAAAAGTGTCCTTTCCTCATTCCACACCACACTGAATTGTCTCAAACATGGTCATAATAGTAGGTTAGAATAAGCTTGTGCTCCTAGGAGTATGAGAATGATAGCAAAAATGCATTTTTCCCATGCCATCAAAATATCCATCCTTATGGCAAGAGACTAACCCCCCAAACAACCATACACCACTACACCACATGGTACAATTACTGATTACTATTTTAAGATCAGAGGAATGATAATTGCATCACTTGCTAGAATACAAGGCTTCAATATTGCTTTTTGTGAGCAAGATCTAAGAATTGTATCACTACAATCTCCATTTCTCATATTCACAAATTGTTTACTAGTAATGCAGCTTGGACACATCTTGAACAGGCTCAATATCCTAAGCTGTTCTCACTTGTTGCACCAAAGCCTCGACCATATTAATAATGTAGACAATAAGTGTAGCCATCATCATTAGTGTTTCCATTGGCAAACAAAACTCGGAATTTTAAAGGATTGTTCATCAGCTACATTGTCCACAATTTGTACCTCTTTTATAATATGCTTGTAAATGCCTAGTGCTCTCCTTCAAACTGCTATGGAGGGAACCTTGAGGTTTATCATAGTTTTTAAATAACTTCTTGAGCCTTCCAAAATTATTTGTTTTTAATGGCAAGGTTTTTCTATAACTACAATCTATGTAGGTGTGCCCCATGCAAACTGTTACCACAGAATTTGCACAGGCATGATTCCAAAGACAGAAGATGACAAAGAACCAAGAGACTTGCAGTTCCAGGGCTTATCTTAAGCACTCTTCTTCTTCTTCTTCTTCATCTTCTACATCTCTTTTCCGCATCGTCAAAAGATGATGATTGTAAAGTAACATGACACCTATATTACATCTATAAAAGGGCTAGCCCAACTATGACAGTTATAGTAAACGATGCTCTGGAGAGTTTTTTTTACTTAGATAAATATAGATGCTTGTGATCTATGTTGTCGAAGTTTTTTCACTCAATCATGCCTCCAAATCCATCAGTATCCTTAGTGCATCTGCCATAGACTAGTGTTCTTAGCACTTAGTTTCTTTGTCATGCATTACGTAAGTTACCAGGATACAGATACGGATTCGGATACGGATCCGGATCCGGATACGGATTCGCCAGATTATTTAAAACCCAGGATCCGGATACGACGGGGAAACGGCAAGTAAAAAAAATATAATAAATATTTATATAATAAATAAATATATAGAGTGAAGAATCAAACTATTCATGAAACTCAAGAGTAGAACTATAAGTTATTGCCAAAAAAGAGAGTTCAAGTACCATAACTGACAATTTGATGAGTTGTAACCATGATTGATATTGATAATTTAAAAACCATTTCAGCATGAACTTGAAGCAGGTCATAATAGTGTTTTTGTGAGCCACATCCACATGTCCCTATAAGCAAGGTATAAAGTGGTTTTCTTGAAGACTTTGGCAAGACTACATAACAGTGCACATGAAGTGAGCAACAACATAGCACATAAAGATAGATCAGCCCTTGACAACAGACCTTGACTATAAAGATAAATCAAATAAAAACATTGAGAGCAGAACTTGATATTGATATATTAGAGTTCAAGAGAAGATCTTGACATAAGGATAGATAAGACCTTGAGCAGGAATGGGTTTTACACTTTTAGCCATTAGTTGTAGGGTTTTTTAAGTTTTTCATTAAAAAACAATTTTTTGTGGGGATCAATGGGTCATAGAAGCACTGGAAGTTTTAGGATCCGTTTGAAAATTTCAGGACATGTTTGATTTTTCACAAGATCCGTTTCATAGGACCAAGATACGTTTCCTTTTGTAGGGGATACGTTTCCATGATGGATCCTAGGCGGATCCGATCCGATCCGGATACGTATCGGATCCGCGGATCCTAGACACTGGGGTGGTGGATCCGGTAACACAGTGCATTACTTATGTCACAATGTTTTTCTTGTTTTAGTTGTCATTTCATGTCCCTTGGGGGAGTAAATGTTATAAAATTGTATTCAAATGACTAAAGGGGGTGTCAAAAACCTAATAGACCCCTTTATCCCCTTTCATGAAGCCTAGCACACATTTTCTAGACAAAATCCCTCCATTTTTGCACTCTAGAGACAAGCTTCCATGATTTATGGTGGTAGGTGAAGGGAATATTCCCTTTTAGGTGAGTGTGCTTCCTAGTGTCCTATTTAACTGCAAAGGTGGTGCCTTGAGCTCTAGTTTTCTCTAGTTTGGGTTGGCTTGTCCCCAACTTGTCCCTAGAGGTGGCACATGAGCTCCTAGTTAGATCTAGAGGTGTCACCTTGAGCTCTAGTTATCTACTAGAGGTGGTGCATGGGCTCATGCATGAAGATTGACACATGGACAGACTCCTTGTTAGAAAGTGACAACAAGGAATGTCTTCCTGCATGCATGTGTCCTTGCATGCAGAAGACTCAAATCGAGAAGCCAATTGTATTTAATTTATTTTTCCAAAGTTTACTTTGGAAATTAAATTAAGGTGATCTAATTATTGATTGACTTTATGAAACACTTTTTATAAAGTGAAAGTGAAAATATTTAAGTGATGGCCAGATCTAATCTTGGCCATCCAATCTCACCGGAGGATCTCATCCATAGAGGTATAGGGAGATTAGGATTTTCACTTAGCATTGAGTTATAAAAGAAAGATCAATTGGTGGAGAGGACACACATTCTGATAGAGACAGAAAGAGAAGTTTGAGAGAGAGAGTTTTGTAGAGAAGACAGAGAAGCGGAGAGTCAGAGAGATCAAGCATCCAGGCAGAGAAGGCAACACGAATTTGCAGAGGAGAGAGGCTGACAGATTCGGCAGAGGTGACCGTACAGCTGCAGGTCGTACCGTCGTACAACAGACGGTCGTACAGTCTGTACAATCCGTACAGATTCTATACAGCAGGTCGTACGGATTCTGTACAGCAAGTCGTACGGATTTCGTACAGCTGCGTTGGAAACTGTGCCAACCTATAGGTTTTTCTCAGTGAATTTGTGTGATTTGATTTTTCCAGGTTGGGCATAAATCGATTTTTTGATATTGTAAAAGCTTCATATTTTCTTAATAAAATATCCTCTCATACTGCTACACCGGTATTCCCATCTTGGGTTTTGTCCAGGGGTTTATACCCAAAAGATTGTGTTGTTTCTATTGATGTGATTGCTGCTATTTATTTCTTTCAGTATTTATTTTCCGTTGCATAGTGAAGAAATCCATGTGTGGTTAACAGTAATTAAATTTGGGTTTGATTAATCCAGCATACTCTAGCCCTAGAGTAGGTTTTAAGGAAATTTACATGGTAATAGAGCTCTTCTGAGCAGACTGAGAGAAAGCAGTAGGTTGGTTGGATAGATTATTGGCATATCTATCCAAAGGTTTACATGCACTATTCACTATGGTCGTATAGTTGAGAGTTGAGAGGTTTCCACATCAATCAACCTGTAGGTTTTGCGATTGTCGCTGTACCCTGCAAGCATCAGTTTTCGGCTCTTAGGTTCTAGTTTGGTTCTCTTCTCATCTAGAATCTAGGCATATGCAATTGAACCAAAAACCTTAAGATGACTAACTCTAGACTTCCTCCCAGACCATGCTTCCTCAGGGGTCTTCTCCTTCACTACCATCGTGAGAGATCTATTCAGCACATAGACTGTTGTGAATACTGCTTGGGCCCAAAACCTACTTGGAACTGACCTATTCTACATCATGCATCTAGCCATCTCTGTGACTATGCGATTTTGCCTCTCAACCACTCCATTCTGTTGTGGAGTGTAGGGCGTGGTGTATTGTCTTTGTATCCCATGTTTAGCACAAAAAGTTTTAAAGTCTTTGGAGCAAAATTCCCCTCCATTATCAGACCTAAGAGTGGTTATTGGACAACCAGTCTCTTTTTCTACTAATGGTTCAAAAAATTGAAATTCAGCAAATACTTCAGATTTTAACTTCAGAAAAGACACCCACATTTTTCTACTATAATCATCAAGAAATATTAGAAAATACCACGCACCGGTGATTGATGTCGTGTTCATTGGTCTACAAATGTCTGCATGAACCAGCTGAAGGACTTTGCTTGCTCTCCAAGCCTTTCCTTCATCAAATGGCATTCTGTATTGCTTCCCTTCTTGATAAAGTCTACATACTCCCAGAATCTTCTGTTGGATATCTAGAAGTCCCTCTACTAGATTATCTCAAGGCAACTGAGAGAGGTAGGTAAGGTTGAGATGCCCATACCGATGATGCCACAATGTGCTAATGTGTAATCCACTCTTAGCTGCTAATTCATGCTCCTTGACTTGTCCATTGTCGACTAGTCAAAATAGTCCATGGTCCTCCACACCATGTGCAATGGTTTGTTGGTTCTCTTTGTTAACTATATAGCATTTGTGATTGCTAAAGATGACAAAGAGTTGTGGACAATGCCTCATAATCTGACTAACAAAGAGCAGATTAAGCTCCACTCGTGGCACATAATGCACATTGAGGAAAACAAATATATTTCCTCCAAAGGAAATATGAACATTTACTTCCCCAACGACCATGTACTCTTCACCACCACCGAAGATCACTTAGTCTTTGGAGACACTGGGAGTGTACTCCATGAACCAATCTTGCTTATTGGTGAAATGGCGAGATGCACTTGAGTTGATGTACCAAGTTGATGCTTTGGAGTTAGCAATTGGCTTCATAGCCATGAAGGCAAAGAGAGCCGACTCCTCCTCCTCTGTGCGTTCTACGACATGAGCCTTCTATTAAGGCTCATCCTTTCATAATTTCTTGTGTTTTCTTTTTATATATGTGACTGATGTTTTTATGATGGTATCCATATGATTTCATGTGCTACTAATAGTTTTGTGGCGAGATAGTTGTTTTTGCAAATCAAAGGTTGAATATTCTAGAGTTCTCACATGCTTTCTCAAGGAAAGTAGACATTCCCATATGGAGCCAGTTGTTACCACTCAATTTGCATAGGGACGAATGCAAAGACAGAAGATGACAAAGAACCAGGAGACTTGCATTTCTCAAGCTTATCTTAAGCACTCTTCTTCTTCTTCTTCTTCATCTCTTTTCCCCGTGGTCAAAATATTATTGTAAAGTAACATGACACATATATTACATATGTAAAAGGGCTAGTGTTTACTATGACAATTATAGTAAACACTGCTCTCAAGTGCTTTTTTACTTAGATAAATATAGATCCTTGTGATCTATACTATAGAAGTTTTCTCACTCAATCATGCCTCCAAAGCCATGAGCATCCTTAGTGCATCTCCCATAGACTTGTGTTATTAGCCCTTAATTTCTTTGTCATGCATTGCTTGTGTCACCATGTTTTCTTGTTTTAGTTGTCAATTTAGGTCACTTGGGGGAGTAAATGTTATAAAACTAAATTAAAATGACTAAAGGGGGTGTCAAACACCTAATAGACCCCTTTATCCCCCTTTATGAAGCCTACCGCACCTTTTCTAGACAAAATCCATCGATTTTTGCACTCTAGAGACAAACTTCCATGATTTATGGTGGTAGGTGAAGAGAATATTCCCTTTTAGGTTGGCTCACTTCCTAGTCTCCTAGTTAACTAAAAGATTGCGCCTTGAGTTCTAGTTTGCTCTAGTTTGGGTTGGTTTGTCCCCTACTTGTCCCTAGACGTTGCGCATGAGCTCCTAGTTAGCTTTAGAGGTGGCAACTTCGACTCTAGTTGGATCTTAGAAGTGGCACATGAGCTCTATTATCACATAACTTGTAGTTGCCCCTAAAGGTGATCCTATCCAGGATGGTAGAGGTGTTAGGAAACTAAAGAGGTGACCCAAGAGGGCCTCGATTCCCAAGGATGATTGGTTGTCACGCCAATCAAGGCACTCTTCACTTTAGATCAAGCTAAAGCAAGATCAATGGGGAGACCCTTACTAGCCAATGAGGGCTAGCGAATCAACACAAGACACTCTAAAGGTTACGAATGATGCACAAGAGTAGATATTGGTGGATGAAATCTAGATCTAGGGAAACGTAGTGGTTTATGGGAGTTAAAAACCGGTTGAGGAGGCTTAGGAAAAATAGAGATTCTAAACCATAGAAGCAATGTATCACTATGAATTTAGGAAAGTAGATCTAGATAGATCTAGTTCATATGAAAAATACCCAAATTGGACCTACCTAGGGTTTAAGCAAATGAGGCCAAAGTGGACCCAAAATAGTAGATCTGGGTGTTAAATGACTAGATCCAGGTGCTTGATGAATATATCTGTGAAATTGAGGGGTGTTCAAGCATACCCAACTGATAGATCTGAAAAATGGACCAAAAACCCAAGGAGGGCGTCCCACCTAGAGGAGACTGGTGCTAGATCTAGGGGTAAATGGAGTCGGATTAAGTTGAAAATTTAGATCCAGTGTTTCTATAATAATTCCAAAGTGGGTTTTGATGGTCGTACTCAAATAGGTACCCGATATATCAGATCTAGAAAACGAGGGTTTTAACAATGAGGGTTTTAATGGTGACAATTGGAATGGGTCCCGAAACAACAAAAATAATTTGAAACACACATGGAAATGCTTACGACCACTTTGCAAATTGATGATCTTCCCAAATCAAAGCAATCTAGAGTGAGATCCAACCTCCCCAAGTAAAATCGCTCTACGCCAAGATAGGCAATGTGCCCCTACTGCCAAAAACGATCAAGAGTTAGAATCGATCTAGACAAGAAGTAAACTATACGACAAGAAAGATGAATCAAAAAGCATCAATATGATCACAGGATACGATATAAATACTCCCTGATGCAAGACGTCTTGAGGAGGAGAGATGGAGTCTCCCCACAATAGCGCCCCCTTCAAAAACGTCCTCCTCCTCTACCACACGACCCCTGCAAAAATGGTTATGGAAAGAGCTAGATCCACAATGATGTCGAAGAGAAAAGACTTTACAATCACTTGCAAGAACATTCATCAAAGCTTCCAAGCGTTTTTGCAAAAATATTTTATTATGCCGAAAATCCAAGAGCCCAAGAGTGCCTTTACAATGAGGGGGGTCTCTTCCTTAAATAGGAATGAGAGAGACCAAAACCCTAACCACTTTTTGAATGAGTGGTGGAGATCAAAAGATATAACAATAATAATCAACAGCTAAGATGAGCCGAAAATACAATACATAGATCAACTCACAAATAGAGGGGCGTGCACTCACTAAATCGCCCAAGGGGGACGTACCACATGACAAGTGACTAAGACACATGATAAAAGCACATGGTGGGGCTAGGAGGTAATCATATCCTTCACTAACATGGCCCCATGGCACAATAATAAATAATATGACCATATAACATCATAAAGTGACCAAAAGACCAAATCGTGGCCCCCTCAAAAACACAATAAAATATCCAAATAATAGCCCAGAGTGTGTGTGGACCCCACTGAATGTTGTAAACTGTGCCGGAAGGTGTGGGATGCATCAAAAAAATCCTTTGAACAAACCTCATGCTAATTCCTTGCCTCAATTGCCCAAATCGATTTCCTCAGTGACCATTTATTCCATTTTTTATCCTCAAAAAATCACCTGTAAAATAATAAAATGCTCGTACCTCTTTGCCTAGTACCCCGGGCACAAATCTGACTGCATCAAAATGTCTGGGGGCATGGTAATATGGTAATAACAAGTGGTTGGACACCATAATCCCTCTGCAGCGCCCTAGGAGATCCAAATAAATCACAAAATGTGCTGACAGGCCATTTATAATGGCAATTATGCAATAAAGTGATAATCTAACTATAATCTCGCCTGAAAGTGCCTGAAACTGATATTTGAGTGTACCATAGATTCAGAAGGCCCAAATGTAGTAGAGATGAGTACTCATACATCATGTGACCACCTGGACAATCATCTGTAAACTCAACCATGCTCGGACAATAAAAATAATAGTCTGTAAATAATAATAATAATAATAAAAATCCATCAAACCATCACATAAAACCTGTGTCTGATGCATGGAACCATCAAATGGGCACCATAGGACCACAAATAATCAATCTCAAACATCATCGGTCCAACTCATCTCGGATCCTGCGGTTGACTTGGTCAAACTGGGTTGACCAGGTCAAAACTGATCAAAATATTGACCCAAGCTCAAATTGATTGATGCTGCAAGTGCAAATGGATAAGATATGCTCCTTTAATTATTTCAATAGCAAGACTAAAGTATAAAGTAGCATTTCAATGGCGTTTAATCAATAATACATCAAATATAAGTTTAGATTAAAACAATCAATTACTAAGAGAAAGACCCTCAAGTGTATACTCAGTTTATGGACATGACCATTTTGCTAGAAATGGGTGAAGGTGGAAAAGACAAGGCTAGGCTAAGGGAATGACTTTACAACTATGTTGCATGGGTACCCGTACCAGGGGGTCGGGTACACGTACCGAGTACTTCAAAGGTACGTCCCCTGTCGTACCCAGCTGTAACCACATCAGACCTCACGTACCCGAGACGCCATTCATGAAATTCGGGTACTTTCATGCATTTCGGTACGTCGTACTTTGTGTTTGGGTACACCGAGGGTACGGCCAAATCAGTTTTGTTAAAGTTTGGAATCCGCCGGTGTTAGGGGGTCGATTTGCAATGTTTAAAAAATTAAACCTTTAATAAATAGTTTAATAAACATTATTCAAACAAATAAGAACTGAGCCCTTACCTAAACCTGGGTCCCAAACCTTAAGTTTTAACATTTCATTCCTCAAGCGATGCCTCAACTCGAGAGTGATGCCTATCTAGACTCTAGAGAGCTTGCTGATGGAGGACCTTAGTGATGCTGATGACATTGATCTTGAGGATGCTGATGACATGGCTTGAGGAAGCCAAATCAACTATCTTGTTCATTGTTTATTGTTTTGAACTTTCTTTTTCATGTTTGGAAATGCCATTAGGAAAATTTTGAATGTAGTATGACAACAAAGTTTGAACTCATGGAGTCATGGACATATATTATTATTAATTACATAACTTCCAATCTTCCACTTGATATCTACTACGAGTCTATGATTTATCAAATTTATTATTTTATGTTTCAAATTTTCAATGTGAATGTTCATATGAATCATTGAATTTAGAAATATGCATGTATGATCTGACTGTGACATGTTTTATTTTTATAAATTTTATATATATATGTCTACAGTACCCCCAACATACCCAAGTACCCTGTTTCAAAAAATGGCATCCTCATCCCCATCCCCATACCAGTACCCGTCCCCGTACCCACGTTTACTGGCAATTAGCTTTACAATCTTCAACACTGCAACACTTTCGATACGGGAAAAAGGGAAAATTACCTAAACATATGTTGGACAGAAAACACACAAGGAATGGCGGTGTCTCACAAATGGAATAAGTTGATTTGAGGAGTGCCTATTCAACTTTAGCAAATGTCTACAGCTTACATCCAAGCTGGAACCAGCTTCGTGAAGATCTTTTATAGAACCGCCGTGACTAGGTGCACAGCGAACCGTAACTTGAGGTTCTAGGGGAACACTTAGAATTGTTTGTCCCTTACTCCATCTCACATCCCAACCCGTAGGCTCCGTGAGGAATTAATCATTACATGTTTATTATGGCCAGCAGTCTTTAGATTTAGCATACATTTAACCAGTGTTTTTTAGGCCTTATGACCCTTTGGATTTTGCATGTGCTTAGAAACACAACTAATTGCATATTTTTATCCAGGGTGCTTTATATTTCATAGCCCTCTTTCATTATGCTTAGAAGCACAGTTTTAATTTATAATCATGGGCTTGCATAGAAGATATAACAATCAGTCACATATGCATGTAATGATGGTGGTATAATTTGCTTCAAGTCTAGCGGACACAACTCAGGCAACTAGGGGGATCATCCACAATCAGGACCAAACATCGGGGGCAACTGACCAAAGAGGTCAAGCATCAAATCCAACTCACCTAAGCTCAGGAACCAACACCAGTGGGTTTTCTTGGCCCAAAAGGATCAAGGCTTCAGTAAGTTATGTTGCACAACTTAGAGCCGAGACACAAAACAACAGGGAGTCTATCCAACATAGAGGCATAAGTGAGGAAGTCCTCCATATCACAGGATGAAGTGTAAGTCAGGGAAAAACCAAATACGGAAGAGAACGGATGGATGGGGAAAAGTGACAAGTGATGCCATAACTAGCAAGCCATAAATGGTGGTGTTACGCGGTACCAGTACCAACACATGTTCCAGATACACCCCAGGGAGATGGTAGCATTTTTTCGTCTTGGAGGGTGCGATATAGCCACTTTTTATGGATGGGGTCATGGCCAGATCCTTTGGCTCTCTCCTGGGGGGTACTATGGCTTAATGGCACTGTGGACCGCCTCATAAAAGGGTTTGAAACCCTGAGGTTGGTGTCCGGGGTCCCCAGGGATGGGTCTTTTGACCACATGACTTCCCCCATTACTTTTACACTGTGGCATGCCTTTCTTCAGCACGGAGGCCCATGTCATGGCCCCAAGTCTTCTCCTACACCCTCCTACTACTCCAGAGCTCCAACGCCATCTCTCCCTGGCCTCCACAAAGATGACATCATCCTTAGAAGGCTGCAGTGTGCTTGCTTTGAGGGGGGGGCGTTGAGGGCTTTTCATCATTTTATGGGGTTAGTAGGGGTATGACGACCCCCCCTCCGCATCTCAGCCTTTAATTTCGTCAAAATTGGCCTTGTTTAGCCATTTTTGCTCAAGTACGGGTCAAATCTGGGAAAACACCCAATTTACCCACTACTTTGATTATTTTTATATTATTTTAATTCTAATTTTAAGTTGACATTTTTAATATTAAATTTACCTTAATTTATGTAAAAGTGAGTGTGAAATCATATAACTAAGATCTCCTCACTTCATTTTTAGACATCAACCCTTGGGATAAGATCATTATGTCTGCTATTTGCCCTAACTAGGGCTCTTTGAAGGGATGCACACTCCTTGATTAAGGTTATTTTGCAAGTTTGAAGCATTTTTTGGAAGTTTTACTATTGTTCATGCCATTGCTAAGGTGAAGCTAGAGTTGTTTGCTTAACACATGCACTTGGAGGTATCTATACTTTTGGTTTGATGTCTCTTAGTCAATTTGTATGAAAGTGATGCTTGTTAGGGTTGAATGGAAGCTATTGTTGCTTCATTTTGTCTTGATTAGCATTTCATTTTTATCTTTGATCACCCTTGCATTCAAGCTTGAGCCTTAGGTCTTCAAGTTTTGCTAGGATAGGTCTCCTCAACGAATCCTAGAGATTGTTGAGGTTAGCCCTAGTTGTCAAGCTTGCCAAGTACCATCTCAAGGAGGGTAACTCCTCTCATTGATGCCCTAGGGTTGGGTAGATAGTCTTCTCTTGAAACCCTAGGTTGTTCATCTACTTTTTAACCTAATTTTTTGAGTTTGTATTTTTGTAAATATTATTGTTAGGTTAAACTTGCATTTTCATGGTAGAATTAGAGTTAGAATTAGGTCTGCAATTTTATGATAAAACCCTAAAAATTGAAAAAAAAAATCTTATTTTTTGGCCTCCCTAAAATTTGGACCATCCCTCCTATAAATTCAGCCTGCCCTGTTTGTCCCTAGAAACCCTAGGGCGAAATTGTAGGAAGCCCTAAAAATTTAAAAATCTCAAAAATCCTAAAAAACCCTAATTTTGGTGATTTTGTACATATTATTTTAGCTTAGATTTTGATCTTTTATGTTTTATGTATTTTTGTAAATTTTGGATTATTGGAAAACCCTTGTTAAAACCCTAAATTCTGTACCAAAACCCTCGTTGCCATGTCTGCTGCCCCATTCCTCTAATTTACCCCCAATCTTCCTTCTGATTTCTTTCCCTTCCTCCCTATCCCTTCTCCCTTTTCCTCGCCAGCTCATTCTTTCCCTTGTGCTGCCCTATCCGAACCCTCTCACCTTTACACAGGTCTGCATTTTTGCAGACCCTGTGTGCCTCCTTTTTGCAGCCCTATCTCCTGCTATTCTCACCTGTACATAAAAAACACAAGTTAGCTCATTTTCTTAGTTAATTGTGGTATTGTTAGAGTTAGTTTACTTTCCTTTTGTTCATTCTATGTGTTTTCTTTTAGAGGTTATTCACTATGTATAATTTAACTCAGAAAGTCTACATACGGATCTGAATATTACATATTGGTGAAAGGTGTTAATTATTTGGCATTTTGCAAAGTGTTCCCTCACTCGTTTAACAAGGTTATCAGATTTTCATTGAGGATTTTCTGCTTACTGTATGTTAGTGACAGATCTGAAATTCATATATTGATTAAGTGAATTAAAATTTAAAACACATTTGTTTATTGGGTGGTGAGTGCTGGTTGACTTTGTTAAAGTGCTTTTATATGCTGATCTAAGGAGGACTGATATTCTACATTACACGCAGAAACAAAACAAGAAATCACTGTTGAGTTAGTACCTTAATTTGCATAATTACAAGGTCTGATTTTGGGTTATCTGAGTGCATTTTTGGTCAATGCTGATCTGATTTTCTATGGTTATCCATTGTGTAAACATAAAACTCAGCTGGGTAAAACTACATCAGAATACTACATTTGATACTTATTTGGTGAATGTTTTCTTTCTTAGGTTTCATAGTGAATGCTGGTTATTGAATTGACAAGTGCTTTTACATGCTGGCTGCCTTGGTTTGAGATTCCTTTGATGATTGTTGAGTTGGATGCATCTCTTAAGTGCATGACACTTATGTGTTATTGATGGCCTTTACACACTCTCTACACTAATATGCTTACAGCTGGTTATATCTTGCCATCATATGATACTTATTGCATCATCTTAATTATCTACTCCTACTGCTGTACTTGCAATTTAATGACATAGCTTTCATGTTTAATTGATAGAAGCTTGTGTTGTCATTATTGGTGATACAAATATAAGATCCTTGTATATTTACTAGCTATATCATTTGCATTACTCCATTCTCATATTTGCTTCTATCATCTACATGACATTGATGCATTTTTGGTTAATGGTGTTGAGGTTGTGGCAATATAGTCTTTTGATCCAATATTGATTATTATACATGTGTACACATTTTTTACATTTCATTGAATGAACTAAGCATTATTGGTTAAAGCACGATCTTATTGACTCCATTAGGCACCGGTCTAACTACAAATTGCATAGAGAATATTGTTCTGTGGTTGTCCTAGAGTTCTTGCAGGGTTCCTTAAAGGTACTTCTCCTTGGAGGTTTCAACTTCCGAAGACGTTAGAACAGTTACCGAGGTGACATTGGATCATTTTTCTTATTTGTGCTTACTGGGAATTATCCCTGCTAATTTGCTCGGTAACAGGTGGGAATGACCAAGTCCATACTACTTAAGAGGGTGAGACCAACGAGTATACACAAGAAATTCTGATTCGAAGTAATTAGACCACTTTAATTCCAAACAGTCAACCAATAACCATATCTATATATATAATATCGCCAGATCATGACTACTAGATACCTAGTCAAGCTGCTAATATAAGTAAAAGAGCACAATAAACGTATCCAATGCACAACCATATACCTGCTAGGTCATATACCCGTATCTATCATTTGGACCATCAATCGTCACTAGAACACCGCTGCTGTATAACTCTGGGCACTATCACACTGCTCTGTGTGGAAGAAAAATGGTCACCTTATTCATCAAATCTAAGGTCATGAGGCTCAGTCATGGCACAAGGCTGTCATGTCTGCTCTGGGGCTGCTCAAAACATGAGTGATCATCAAAAGTATTGCTCATCATGAGCTGATCTCATCAAAAATGTGTAAAGGACTGGCTCAAAAACAGAAAACTGCTCTGCAATCTGTAAGATCCCAACTTGAATCCAATCTCAAGTTGCTTCACTGCTGGTTTAAGTTTGCTTAATTTGGTATTTTTCAATATTCATAGGACATTTGTCTACCCCAGATCAATTGAATGTAGCTTTGAAAAACAACCCCATAAAATCAAATAATAACAAACTTGGAATGCCCAGAAATTCAATAAGACTGTCACTCAATTCTGAACATGAAATTACTTTAATATTATCCAATAATAAACAGATCCAAATATAGGACAGTCTAAGACTCTAACCTTTATTAGAAATTTGAAGGAGTGATTGACTGCTGTAGTAATTAGTGTTGACCTTCAGATTTGTCAAAAGGACAGCTGAGATTGCAATCACACCAAGCTGGAAACTTTGGGACAGTCCACATGTTCTATGAATGCAAATCTCTAGAAGGAATGTGATGCCCTTCTTTGAAGCTATTTGCGGTCTTCTCATGAAGTATCCCCACCACACTTGTTACGCCCTTTCCAAAGTAGATCGAGCTGCCCAATACAAGTTGTTGCTGCTATAATTAAATGCTGCTGTCTATAGAGAATTCATACCTTAATTTATTGATTACTGGCCATTGTATGTAAATGTCACTGTCCAATGGTGCTACGACATCACAGGGGAGACTCGATGCTCTTCTTATTTCCACTAATGCACCCTTGCTAAGATCCAAATATTTTATATGAGTACGCCCTTCCACAGTAGGTGATCATCAAAATAGATCGCAGCTGTTATGGAATAGATCGTGGTCCTCTCCTAGGAGCTAGGCACACGAATAGAGACAAATAGAGCGCAGCTGTTATGAGGGAGATCATGCTACCACAATGAAGGAGACATGCATGACATCCACATGTTTTGAGGCAGCTTCAACTGAGGTCGCTACTGTCTGAAACCACTGTTAATGGAAAACTCAATCTGCTGTTATCACGTGAAGATAGGGACAGACTTTAGGGTTCACGCCTTTCTCAAGGCTCCACACAGATTTAATAGTGAAGAGGCTGTTCCACTTGTTGATCAATGCGCCCTCCTTCCATTAATGTAGTTGCCTTGTTAAATACACCTTGTACATCAGCCTTCCAAGGAATTGCACCCTCTCTGCACAAACCACAAGCAAATACACAGCTGCTACAACAACTTGAACTCTGATCAACAACTCGATAACTTGACAAATTACTCCATCACACTGAAGCACACGATGGTAAACCTGGATGATTTACCTCTCAACTTAGCTAGGATGGATAGATTTCGCCATCGAAACCAAGACTTGTCGAGGGTTTCCGTCCTCAACACCAAGAGGCTCACCGAGCTCTCAAATCCAAATCTCAATCATGAATAATAACAATGGATACCGAGTAACTCACTTTATCTTTCTTTTATAACCTTGACATTGCATGCCCTATACCTAAGTCACTTTTCTCTTCTATTTCTCCGTTGAGTTGCATGCATCTCACTTGTTGCATGCCTGTATGATTGCATGCATCTCACTTCTGCATGCATGCATGATTGCATGCATCTCACTTTTTCCATGCATGCTTGCACGCTCTTGAGCTAGGGCTCACATGCTCTGCATGTCCTTTGTTCCAGTTTTACCCAAAACAGAACATTACACAATCATGGTAGCCCAGCTACTTTGGATGTGATAACAAGCTCATGCATGAAGATTGACACATGCAAAGGCTCCTCCTTTCATCCTTTAGTTACTTAAGCAAGTGCGGCCCCTCTCTTCATTGTTGGTTGATGCAGTGAGGCTTTGATGTTATTGTAATCACTCTTTGAGAGCAATATTTGTTGAATAAAGAAAGACTTTGGAAATCACATGTGGAGCAGCTTCTTGATGTGTGGATGTTGACTTATCTAGTACTTAAAAGTTAACATGTGTCTTTTACAACTGTGAATTCATTTCTCCCTTTGTTAGGCCATTGAAAGGGTATTGCTACCCAATTTGATGCAGTTATTCTAAGTTTATGCTTGGTTAAATTTCATTGCTAGTTTTACTTGTAAGGTGGTTATTTTCTATCTTTACCATTAGTTGGATTGTGCAGGTCGAAGAACTAGGGATCTCCGATTCTCTAGTGCGCCCCAGCGAATTGTGGATTTTCTCTGGACTAAGATTTATGCAACTTGCTGCTAGGAAGGGTGGGACGACTTCACCAACATTCAAGATGCAGGTAAGTACATTGTAAATGGTTCTAGATCTCTGAAATTCCATTAGTCACTCTCTATTTTACTGCTTTCTCTCTGTTTTGTGTGTGCATGCTTGTGGTTTTGTTGGTTTCTTTGTGGTTGTAGTTTGTTGTGTCTTTCCTAGCCTTATTTTTCCATTAGAAAATCTTTACCAAATGACTCCAATTCGCCCTAGGAGTAGGCACTGATGTTTTAGTGTAAAAATCAGCCATTTGGATGTTTTTAGAGCCCCATGCATAAATGTTTTTCTTGCTGCCCTGTTTATTTCAGATCTGCTATTTTTGGAGCAGCAAGCCATTTAGTGCTAGGATACTCTCTAAACTCAAACCAGTCCCTAAATCTTCAAAATAAATCTAAGTTTCAAGCTTGTTTAAGTCTAAATCATTCCAAGATAAACCCATCTAGGAGCTGGAATCTTTTGCCTAGCACCTAATCTCACAAGGCATTGTTTTTCTAACCCTCTAGACTTATTTACAAAGCTGTCCCAATTTTCTGCTTACCTTAACCCTTAGGGAAACCACCTGAATCCAAGTCTAGTGACCCTGTTTGCATGCCTTGAAGTGCAAGTTTATCCCATGATCTGCTCAATTAAAAGACAACAGCTGGCCTGAGACCTTAAATGTGTCAAGCAGTGATTTCAACAGGTAGCGAAAGGCATTGTCATTGGTTAACAGATATTGTCCTATAGATTTCCTTGTGCTTAAAGCTCATTCAGCCTTGACATCTTTTTAGTCATTTGTTCTAATCTCACTCAACTGACCTATGCATCCTCGTTTATCTGTCTGTTGCTTGCTTGACTCTCCTAGGGGTTTTTATTTCCAGTATTTAAATCATAAGCTTTCCCCTAGAGGGATTCCCCCCAAGATGCCCCATTTCAAATTTTGTTAAATCTTAAGATGCCTTGTTTCATCTACAAATCGGTCTTACAACTACAGTGAGAAAGTTGGTTTCACTGACAAGTATCTTGGAAAGTTGGACTGGGGAACACCTCCCGTGATTAGTCTGGATCTGCTCTTAGTGGATCCAGGAAACCTAAAGAGAGGGGACCGTGCCTGGCATGACACTTTGGGGCAGAGTCTCGAGGTTCCACTGATCTAGCAATCATCATTCTCTGTGATACAGAGACCACCACATCATGTGAAAACAACATCATTCAGCTATCTTCTAAGTGTTTAATCTAATAGCCATTGTGAATCTCAAGTGATTGAATGCTTATTTGGGAAATTAGCTTAACAACCACACACTTCACACCTAAACAAGTTGATCTCCTTTTCCTTGGCTCTCCTTGAACCTTAGATCTAATAAGCTATAGGGAACCCTCCATTAGTCTTGAGAGCTGGCCTAAAAGTGGGAAATTAGCACTATGGTGACAGTGATGCTTCTTTCCACAGTTGTTCTCAATAGTACTAGTGGATTAGTACTTTTCCACCTAATTGCTAATTAAGTTGTAACAAGCCCAAAGGCTGAAAGTTCTATGTGATAAATATGTGACCTCATTGAACTGAGGTAGAAATTGCGAACAAAATTTCTACAAAAAGGGAAGGGCAAGCAGCAACATGAGCAGTTGGTAGGGAGTTCAGACACTACTACAGCTAGTGTATGAGTTAGCATCCAAGCTTGAGTCCACCTTCTCTATGGTTTCTTGTCTTTCAACCAATACCATTTCCAGTGTTGGGTGGTATGTGAATAGTAGAGCATCAAGACATATGACATTTGACAAGACCTTCGGCAAATTTTGAAAACAGGATGCCAACATGGAAGTGGAGTTCGGTAGTGATGCCACATATTCATTGATTGGAATGGACTTGATATCTTAACGAGTTAGCATTCAAGCTTGAGTCCACCTCCTCACCCTCATCCTAGACCAAATTCCACCTGGATAATTACTTCATTCTTTACGGTGCTCCCAGCAACTAGGGGCACCAAGAGACAGACAGATAGCAGCATAGTTTCTGACTAAAGCCCTGTGAGGACCAAAGGGATCACCGCCCTCCCAATGACCTCAACGGCATCACCAGACCAGATCTATTACCAACAAACAAACGAAACAATCCATGAGATAGCTGAAGGTGACCCCTTTCACACAGCATCTCAATGGGCGGTCTAGATCTTTCCCCGACTCCTCTTCAAGACAACATTCTAAACTAAATTTCCTCCATTCAGCCTTGAATGTTAGGAGAGATGGATTTAGTAGATCATGACATACCTACATCGTCATTATCTACTCTCTAGTGTCCAGATCCATCCAATTTCTACATCCTCCTCCCAGTGCAGTTAATTGCAGTTGGAGCCTTAGCATAGATTCATACTTTACTTACTTTCTGTATTTTTTTCTTTTTATAGGAGCCCTCTTGGTGCTCCAACTTTGTATCGACAACATTGTACTCAGGGATGTCATTGACCTAATTTTGTGGTCATCTTTTGGATATTAATAATATTATCTTATTTTATCTTATCTATGGTTTTTTGTCTTTCAAACATTACCATTTCTGGTGTTAGCTGGTATGTGAATAGTTGAGCATCAAGACATATGGCCTTTGACAAAATCTTCACTAGACTTTGGAAACAAGATGCCAACATGGAAGTGGAGACATATCCAATGAGTTAGATCTTCCCTAAAGGCTGCTAAAATGATCTAACAATTATGTATTTGCGGTGTCTACACTCTATATGTTGCCTGTTGACCACCAAAACCAATTTGGTTGACAACGGTGTACCTTGCACATGTTGAATGTTCCTTGAAGATGAAGAAGAAGTACTTAATGATTTATTCAAGCGAGGCAGCTCCTTTTCTTGTCTTCTCTCCATGAAATTTTCGCACTCCTGCGGGAGATTTTGTAAGGATATGTCAGCATGAGGGTCTAGTTTTTTGTAACTTAGTCACCTAGGACTTTATCATTAAGGAAATCCTTTCATCGAGTGTTTTTTCACTTGGATAATTAAACTTTCTCTTTAGAGGTTTTAATTATTTGAGTTTTTCACTCAAAAATACCTCCAAAGTGGTGAAAGGTGTTCTAGTGATCGAGTCCATGGAATGATTGGGGCCTAGGAATGTTCTATATTACCATGCTAGACATTATCCAGAGTCTTGCAGAATTTCATTAAGTTTTACATAGGATTTTTTAATTTTTGGTCATTAAAAATTGTCACTCAGGACAATTTGTTGTAATGTAAAGAGGGTTACTTGGTCCTTTTTGATGTTGTATAGGGGTATGGGTACTCAAGACAAATGGCATGAGACCCCCTACACCCATGGGCCAAGTTTGAAGTCATTTGGACAAGTATTACTATGGTTTTGGTCACTTTTTCCCAAGTCAGTCGTGGAAACCAAGAAATGGGGCATTTAATTACAGAGCCAAATTTTGTAAAAGTGACTATAGTCACTTGGGGTGGCCAAGTAAAGGTTCTAAAGCCTATGTTATGTACCCAACATGAAAACTAAAGCATAAAAGGCCCCCCCATGAGTGTATTTCATTAGTTATGAGTTTCCCACTTTATGGGGTGTGCCATCCTCTTTTTGATTGGTTGGGTGAGTAAAAGTCAATGGGAGGGGCCCCACTATGGTGGTTTCCTCCCCATTTGACATAGCAATAAGGTTGGGAGCATTAAAATGGGGTTTTATCTCCCCATATTTGAAATCTCAAACTTTGGTTTTTCCCTCTTTAACCAAATTCGCCCCTCTTGAGCTCCCCTCTCTCCCTTGTGACACTTGTCTAGCATGCAAAAAGCCTCTCTCTTTCATTTTTCCTATTTAAGGAGGGCATTCCTCCTCATTTGGATTACAATCTCTCATGCTCTTGCTATTTTTCCATTTCTCTCATTCTCTTTCTCCCTTCTTGCCCCATTGTTGGGCCATTGTAATTTTCAGCCATTTGGCTTGGTAATACAAATTCTTTGAAAGAGATTTGGTGTTGTGGATGCTCTTGGTGGTGCTTTGCTTCAGATCTTCATGCTATTCAACCATTGGGAGGCCAAACAAGCAAACTATTTTCCTTTGGTGAGATTTCTAGTAATTTTGCTAGTTATTTTATGAGTTTTCCTATTTAGCTAGTTAAGATCTTCATATTCTTGTTGGTTGAAGTTTATCATCTCTTAGCTTCTCTATAGGTACTCACCTTTCATTTCAGTTGTGTAGCAATATCTTACAAGTTGCAAGTCACCAAGCTTTGATGGTGGAATTCTTTGGATAGATACCCCACTCCTCAAAGCATTGGATGGGCAAAAGAGCACTATCTTCTCCTTTCATTCCCATTTAAATTTTATGTATTATATTCTACATCTTTTGCATATATAAATATGATTTGAATCATTGTTTACAAGCTATTATCTCATCTAAAATTTACTCATAAAATTTCTGTAAATTTTGTATATTTTGTATGTTAAACTAACATTGTTCCAAAGTGATTTGGGGCATTTTTCTGTGATTTTTTGCTTACTGGTTTTTAACAGGTCTGCACACTTTCAAGAAGGATATGCTACCCAAAATCAGCCATCTCCAAGCATAGAAGGCCTCCACAAGTCACTACTTCAAGCCCTTCACAAAAAACGGTCAAAATCACTATTTTCTCTCTATCTTCCTAATAATAATAAGCGTTGGAATTTACATCATTGTAACAAACCCAAGAGAGTCTCTTGGGCTTGAGTTTATTGTGTTTATTTTCAAGCATTTAAGTCTTAGTTAGTTTACTCTTAGTAGCATGCCAAAGGAAGAGGCTTTGCCCCATCCTTGCATGGTTTTGTTAGTTTGCTTCAAGTTAGTTATTTGCTTTAAGTTCTTTATTTGCCCGCACCTCACAAGTGAGAGCCTCTTCCACTCCTTGTGATATCGCACTTGGCTTGCAATTTCCATTTCAGTAATCTGTTTAAGTTTTTATTTGCCTGCACCTCACAAGTGAAGTGGCTCTATCATTCCTATGATATCGCGCTTGGCTTCATCTTGTTTAAGTAATTTTATTTCAAGCATTTCCATTTTGCCCGCACCTCACAAGTGAGTTGGCTCTGCCACTCCTGTGATATTGCGCTTGGGTTGTATTATTTTAGTTTAGCCTTGCTTAGAAATAAATTTAACTTAAGCGCCATTTTTGCCCCGTATCCTCTCCCCTCACCAGTTAAACCGAACTTGGGTGACGAGAAAGGGCAAAGAATTGTGTTTGGCTAGTTTAATAGGCACCCAGTTACGCATCTTCATTAGAACGGAGAAAAGAAGGCTTGACCTGTGGAGCTAGTGGGGTAGAGACCGTGGGAGGTCTTGTGGCACTTTGTGTCCTCCAGTTGAGCACCCAGCATGTCTTGAGTTTGACCCGTGGAACTAGTTGGGAACCTTGTGTTCTCAGGTTGAGCACCCGGCATTCTCTCTCTAATCGAAAGAGATAGTCTCTTTGGGGTAGACATCTAGATTAGTTTCATTTCTTTGCAACAAACACATCAATCCCCTAAGTAAAAGAGAGACATTAAAATTTGCTAAAATTTATAGGACCACTTGCACAACATTGTTACAATCTCATTTCTCTACTTTGCAAGCACTTTACATTATTAACTTGTTCACAATATTTGCTTCAAGTACTTTGTTTTTCAACTAAACATTGTTATATGTATCTTGATGCATTAAGTTGTTCATGATTCTATAATGCTTTATGTGATATCTTGATAATCTATTCGCAAGCATTTTGTTCTAACTGGTTCATTTTACTGGAAGTCATCATATTCTTGTTATACTTGTTAAAGTGAATGAGTTGATACTTTGGGAAAATTATTTGAAGTTGATTATTGTGACTCCATAGCCCAAGTAGAGACAGCACTGGTCATTTTGATTATCTGATTATTTCTCTCTTACATACATTATTGGTTGATTGATTAAAAGGTTTGCTTGCCATTGAAATATTTTGCATTTTGCACGTTGACTGTCATATTAGTCTTTGGTAATTTACAACTCCCTAAAACAAACTACAAAAAGAACTTAATAAGTAGGGACTACCCCCCTTGGCCTTTAGGAGTTGTGGTCTAAACGGAGTAGTTTCGGACCAAGGTGACATTGGGTTCTTAACTCATAGTTGCCCTCAAGAACACACATAGCGGTTGGGAGACTTACCTGTGTGCAAGTGTGTTTTAGGCGGCAACATCGCCTATGTAAAATTGTTGTTGCATATTTGGAAGTTTTAATAGGGTTTACAGTGAAATCAGATTCTACTTAAGGCAGAACATTTTTGGATGTACACTGTAGATCCATGGCATTACGTGGAGTGATATTTTTCATTGGGACACAAAATTTAACAAAATCAAATTCACCACTATGCTCATGAATGGGATGGACCATACAAGAAAATTTCTATGAAAAGGAACTGTAAAGACACAATACAGTTGACAATGCACACAATTCCATACTCTTCATTATAACACAGTTGGCCCTCATTCTGGACTCTGGAGTTACAACTTCACATAACATGTTATGAGAATTGAGGAAACTACCTTGTCACCTCTAGAATTAGAAGCTTCTATTGTCATTTTAAGCTTTTATTAAAACCTGTACTTTGAAAGGGTCAAAATGACATTTACTAATTAGAAAATAGAGATGTCCATACCTTTAACTGGATCTTCGGCAGAGTACCACTCAGACCAGGGTAAGTCATCATCCCATTGTTTGTTATTGAATAAATCACTCTCCACGCTTACATTAGTCTCTGTACTTCGAGATTCATTCTCCTCGTGTTGTTCAAGTTCATGTCCCAAAACATGTGTCCTATACGTCAATCTCATTGTATAGTGTACTCGGACAATTGGTGCAAAAGAATCGGATGAAGCGAATGCCTTCAAACAAAGAACAAATAATGAGCACATTGGTAAACCATTCATAGATTAACCATCATATGCAGAATTTTGATTAGTTATAATCTTATTTTCCAAACCTGCGAGGTTGGTTTGTACAATCACAAGAGCACATACTATATTACATGCTTAAACGCAATAACGACATTTAGTTTTCTGCTGAATAAAGCTGTAATAAAATGGATGTTAAAGAAAATAGTAATCAAGATTTCTCAGAGCCACTAAATCAGTATTACACATGTAAAACTACTCACTAACATTTCAATGCCTTCAATAAAACATTCTACTTAGGGCAATTTAAGAGGACATCTTACTAGAGATTAATTGCCACAAATTCATGTTGGATAAACCCTTAGATATATTTGCTCTGAATTACTTGCACTAACACCACCAATGGATAATGATCAGGCAATTTTCAGAAAGGCTGTGATAAGACATTTACAGACAAAAATTCAAAATCTTTATCAATGACCCATATATGGGGCAGGCAAATTAAATGGTTCAAACTATGTATTTTGAAATTTGGAAATTTGGAATTATATAGGCTCTCAAATTTAATGTCAAATTTTATTACATAGTTTTCCACTACTGAATTTTTACCGAACTTCATGGTTGCCAAATTTGAACACGAACTCGAACTGGGTGACTAAGGGGGCAGTCTTCTGCCAAGAGATGCCATGAGAGAGAAAAAACTGTCGAAAAGCATTACCAATACATTCACCTCCCCCATCAGACCAGAAACACTTGATCTTTTGCTTACATTGAGCTTCAACAATAGATTTGAATTAGTAGAACTTATGGATTTAAACTGTGTTACAGTTTTGAAACATTCCCAACATTTCGAGTGGACACTCCACCCATCAGTAGAGAATCAAAATATAGCTTTGAATGAATCAGTCGACTTCATTTGTGAAATTCAAGATCTCCAGCTTGATGAACGGGACATCATAGTAAGTTTTGATGTTGTTTCCTTGTTCACCAAAATCCCTGTTGCCTGTTCCTGAAGCTCAACATTATTTCAAATCTAGTCAACCTCAAAACCTTAAATCTTATAAAAATTTGACATTATTTCAAATCTAGTCAACCCTAAAAACTTAAATCTTATAAAAATTTGTCATTATTTCAAACCTAGTCAACCCTAAAACCTCAAATCTTATAAATATTTGCCTCTGTTCTATCATTTACAGTTTCAAAGGTAAAGTCCATGAACAAACTGAAGGCATTGCCATGGCATCTTCCCTATCCCTTTGTTGTGGAAAACATCTTTATGAAACAATTTGAAACATTGCCCCTCTCAAAGCTAAATGCTGTTTCTAAATTTTTTAACAACACTTGTTATTTGGCGCCATTGCCAATCTTCCCTTAACTCATTTCTTGATCACCTTAACAACTTATACCCCCACATTCACCCACCAAGCTTTCCACAAAAGACACATATGCTCAATCCCACCACCACCCTACTCAAAAATCTCCTATCCTCAAAACTCTAGCATCTAAAACTATTTGAATTTCAATCCCCCAACATCTAAACAAAAGAAGAACCTCCTCACTAATGCCCTCCAAGCTAATGGATACTCTATTTCCCAAATCAATAGCTATGTCCTACATGCAAAAGCCAATAGCAAGAACTCACCTTCTACATCTCCACCCCATGCCCAAATTGCCCTCCCCTACAATCATGGCATCATCAATCAAATTTCTAAGATCTTATCCAAAAGAACATCAAAAACTTCTTTAAACCTCACAAGACGTTCAAGCAATTATTCAAAAGCATCAAAGATAAAACAGACCCTCTACTTTGCCAAGGTTTTATATCAATTCCTTGTTCTTGTGGTAAATCCTACATTAGCCAAACCAATCGATCTAGCCAAACTCATCTCAAAGAACTTACTGTCGACACTTTTTGTAATTGATTTAACAAATATGGCATCATAGAGCATTCTCATAAAACTAAACATCTCATCTGCTTTGACCACACCCAAAGTATTACTGTCATCTCCCCATTATTTAACTTGCATCATCAGAGAAGCCTTAGAAACTGAAAAACATCCTATCAATTTTAATCATGAACATGGTTACAAACTTCGCCACTCTTGGCAACCCATCAACAATAGCCTTTGACATTAATATGGTTCCTTCCCTCCTTTTCGCAGTCATTCCCAATTTTTTGTATTCATTTCCTCCCATTCCAGTTCATTTCTTGAAATATATCCCTCTCCAAAAAAAATTTAATTATTTTTTCTAAATGCACATCACAGGAAACCCCTGAGCACTTCCCCTCAATTCGAGAATGGCACCAAGGATAAAAACCATTCAGTTGTAATTTTGGCAACCTAACACAGTGGGGACAGCGAGTGAGGCCCACAATATTCACAGAGACAGTCGATGTGAAGACTTGACCTCATGACCTCCTGCTTGCAATTCACAGCACCGAGCCACTCGAGCTAACCCACCAAGCTACCCAAAAGTTTTTAATTCTTATCCATTAAGAATTAATTTTGTTAATACCTCCAATTAGTCTTCTACTTATTATGTTTTCCCCTATTATTTCACTCCTAGTATTTTTCCCCCATCTGTTCTTGGTTTCCACATCCCTCTTCTTCACTAATAACATTGACACTAATATCTAGTTTACCAATCCCTCTCCAGCGTTCTATGATATATTAATTTGTATATTTTAATCCCCCCCTGCCTTTTATGATTGTTAATTTCTATACTTTATTCTTCTCTAATTTCATATATGAATTTAACTTCTCTGACAGAAGATTTGAGGCACCGTTTGGGGCCCTCAGAGAGTCTCAGCTAAACATATCCAATGTAATACAAAATAACAAGAAATGTTACATCCCACTGGCAATCAGTTGACCTGGGATCTGAATCTATATATCTCTTAACTCAATTATTTGCAGTTTACCACTAAATGTTACATGATTCTGTTCAAGAGTCTAACCTTCTCTGTTTCTGGTTTTTCCATTCGTTCTTTAAGTACCTTGTCAAGTGTTTTCTGTTACTTTCAAAGGGATGCTGTAATTTTGATTTTAAGAAGCATTATTGACTTTCTTGCACCAACATGCTAACGACTGAAAAGTGTCAATAACTCAATATAATTATATTTGCATTTTTCTGGTCTGTATGTAAATCTCTAGTTAAGATCTAAATTTTCTGTGGCAAAACTTCATGTAATCCTCTGGTTTTTAGAAGATCAAATAATTCATCTACAGGTGTAACAAGACCCATAATTAATTTAGCTTATGCCTTTCCATTATAAGCTATTGGATCTGGCCAGAAAAACTGAGATCCATGTTTAGGTGAAGGGGCAGAAGAATTACCAATTTTGACATAAAGAGCTCATAAAGACCCTCCAAATGCATCAATTTTACTGGAACCTGGCTCCCGATGCGATCTGCCTCAAACCTCCTAGTGAGAGTTGTACGCATGTTCTGAATGCCTTTAAATGCCTTACGAGTTGGATCATGCACTGGCACAAATGCTGGCCAGGTACTGAAAACATGAATTGGCATGTAACAATTTCAATAAGCACTAAATAATCTTCTCCATTTAGCAACAGGAAAAAAATACACAGCTTTTACTTATTCCATATTGGCATAGTTCCAAGCATTATAAAAATTACAAAGCTTTTACTTATTCCATATTGGCATAGTTCCAAGCATTATCAAATTCAGTATCGGATGGTTATCAATAAGCATCTAGTAGACATCCAACAAGTACCCTTTCAGACAAAACCAAAAAGGCAACAAAATGCTAAACCTTAGGAAAACTGACAGGCCATATCCATCTTAAACTAAAAAAATTATTGAACTTGGCAAGAAATAAAGACAAAAGAAATCTCAACAAATTTATTAAAATTAAACTCACAGGTAAGGATTCTATTATATTCTATTAAAATCTCTGCTCTACTTTACTTTACTGCCTTTTGCCTTTTTATAGGAGACCATTTCGTACTCCGGCTTTGTAATGACATCATTGTACTCTGCAGTCTCATTGACCTACCTTGTGGTCATTCTTTGGACATTAATAAAATTATCTTTATCTTATCTTATCTTATCTCCTTAAGAAACTTTTACTTCTAAAGTTCTAATCTGATAGTTTCTACTTTGACCAGACTAATCATTTTTACTAATCATCACTGGATTCAGATATTTGTTTGAATGTTACTTGTGATATTTTGGTAACAGTACCTATAATCTTCTCCTTAACAATCCTCATAGAAACATTTCAATACAACCTTGGCAGTTGACTGCTGTTTTCTTATTAAACTTTGTCCAGTATTTCATAGTATTCATTTTGTTTCTGTAAATCCCACTCTACTGTTAGGTCTTCTTCAATTCTTATCATTGAATTCAAAGGGTATATAGGTGGAATATCTTATTGAAAGGAGGTTGGCAAGAGTTTTGTGAATAAAGTTTCTAGAACCCAACCAAAAGAAAGAGTTTTCTAAAACCAAAGACAGAAGAGGTTTACCAAGGCCAGCCACTGCCAACCCCAAGCGCATCTAGTTTGCGGACTATATGACTCATAGTTTGCAGCTTACTCCAGTCAATTTTAATTTTAACCATGATTTACCAGTTCTTCGAACTTTCTAAACAGAAACAGTCACACAGTACAAGGTAAATGTCAGTAGAAATAGAATCTGAAATTATAATTTTATTAAACCCCGTAAATGACCAAAAACAGTAAATGAAACTAAAAGACAAACCAGCAGGTAAGTTACAACCAAGGAGGGATTGCTTGATACATCGCCTGAGACATATATAGCTAAATAATGTAAAGATCCTCAGTTGTGAAGAAAGAGTGTTTACGGTTTCACGCTAAAAGGGCTAGCAATATGAAATGGCAACTAACCTGCTACAATTTGACAAAGCAATTGCAACAGCACTCAGAAGCTTGGTGGCCTCAGGTGCATCAAGGACAACTCCACTCATACTTTGTGGAGCAATTATCTGAATGAAACAGAGTAAAACATGAGTAAAAGTATAATTCAATTTTGAAAATAAGAACCATAGTAGGGGAATAGTAAACCATATACAAAAAGCTGCTTAAACAGTTATATCTAAATTGCTTCCTATACTAACCAAAATGCAAGGCAATGCAGGACATAAGGCAGAATTGGATGTTATCAGAAATTCCACAATATAAAAGATGTTAAAATGGGAAGTCCTGAATAACTGGCTAAAACTTAAAATCAACACTTGCATTTTTAACACAATCAAGACATTTCACGACAAGATATTTCATGAATATACTTTATTTAAACTGATAAGAAAGTAATCAATGCTATAAATTCAACTGGAAATCTAAGACTGTGAAGGAAGGTTTTATGAGTCCCTATTTGAAGAAATATACCTAGCATCTCTTGTATGGCAAACTGAGATTTCAGCCTATAAGGAAAATTCAGGCATTTAATGAATTTGTTAAACTCCAATGCTTATACAAATTTCATCAAACATTTCAAAGAAACGTAATCCTTTCCTCCCAATGAGAGAATTGAAGAAACAAAATCCCCAAGCAAACCAAGAATAGTTCTTCTTGATTTCCCATTCAGATCATAGTGATTCTTCATCCACAAATTGTTTTCCGATTTTGGGGCTTGATATTTCCTCTTGTTTTAACCATTTGATTTTGTAAGCCAGGTTTGATTCTCTTTTTTCAAACATAATTTTAAAAAAATAAAAATAAATTATCATTTTCTGACAGTTTCGTCAAAATTCCGTAACTGTTTTTTGTAAATTTGTTATTTCTGTTGTTTCCGAATTCACTTCATTGATTATGAAATCTAGTTGAGCTAGCATATCATCGGTAACTTCCGATGAAGTAGCTTCCATGCACAACTTCATTGTAAGGTCATGCAATGTTATCTTTTCTTTATTATGACAACTTGGTAAATATTTCTTCAAGTTTAAAATGAAGGTACCTAAATGATAGCCTAGTTTCCTTCAATAGTCCCTTTAATTTTTTATAAAATAAAACTACTTTATTAAACTGTTTAGAGCATTATAAGAACAGATATCTCCCTTCTCGTTAATGGAACCCATTTGTTTAAGCATTTCTGTCAAAAAACCCCATATTTGTATATTTATATTTCTAACTCCTATGTTAAGGAGACAAATTATAATCAATCATTGCACTAATCACTCCATCAATCACACTACTAATCACCCCATCAATCACACCACTAATTACTACACATACCAAGTTCCACTCCATGTATTTTCTAAATATCTAATGGATTATAGCAATGTTGCAAATATCATTTAAAAGAATATATTGCCGAAGTTTCAGAAATAAACTCATCAAAAATATCAGGCTTTACCAAGATAGCTTTTGTTGTAAGTGGGAAACATCCTTTTTTGTTGTTGTTGTAAGTGGGAAACATCCTTCCCAAACAAGCATGCAACTTCACTCTTCATAGGAGAATTTTGTGGTCATTAAGAAAGTACAGAAGTAGAGGAGGTTACCATTGATAAAGATATCCACTTATATCCAAGAAGAGGGCAGATTAATGATGCTAATAAGGGTGATCTCCTGGGATTAATGCATGCAATTTTAAGTTGATCATGGAGATATAGCAAATTATTGAAGATAAGGTAGTTGTTTAAGAGTATTTTTGGGATGTCCCATTCTTTGATGCCATAAGATTGTCTTGTCTACAGGACTCTTACAGAAAACCCTAGCACCCCTGATGCAATCCGCGTGAGTGCTCGACCTCCCTGCTGCTCAACCTAAGCCGCTGTCATGGATTCGCCGCCACCCTCCCTGGAGGAACGCCGGCGTCTCCTCGACGCTGCCTTACGATCCCTGGTGAGCTCTACTCCTCCCCCTCCTGCCCACTCCAATCCAGCTGATGCAAGCTTTATTAAGCGGGCTGCTGCCCCCCGGATCCAGATCCTGTCGACAGCTTCTAAACTGAAGGCCCTTGCACTTAGCGAACGAGGTTTAATCAGGCAATTTACTGGTATTTGGCCGTCACCAAAGACTATGGATGCATGGATAAAAAAAAACTTGATGCCATTAATCACCGGAGGTCTGCAACATTGCTTCTGTGGTAAGGGATATTTTATTTTTCTTTTCGAAAATAAGTCGGACAAGGATCTTATCTTTCAAAGCGGCCCTTATTTCATGGGGCCTCGTGGCCTCTACCTAAACCGCTAGAATCTCTCTTTCGACCCTGAGAAGGACGTTCCCTCAGCAGTTCTTGTCTAGGTTCGATTGCCCCATCTCCCCCTGCACTATTGGGATGATGATACCCTGCAATCCATTGGAAACACTCTTGGAAAATATATAGATAAAGCGGAACCAAAAGGGCCTCTATTTGCCTGTGCTAGAATCTGCATCGAGGTAGATTTGGAGAAAGGACTACCCGAAGAAGTCAATCTGCAGATGGATGGATGCGAACACATGCAGAAGGTAGACTACGAACAGCTGCCCTTCAAATGTAAAAAATGCCATGAATATGGACATTTTGTTAAAAATTGCCCCAAGAACGTTCAAGAAAACTCAGAGAAAGTCCAGGAAGAAGGATGGCAAAAGGTGAAAAAGGGAAAAAAAATTACGCAAGATCCACAACCCTTCAAAGGCACCCAGATCCTTTCAGATAAAGGAGTTACTCCGGAAATCCAAGAAGTTACTAACACAAATAGCTTCCAAGGTCTCCAGGTCGAAGAAGGAGAAATAGATACTCAGGAAGAAACCCCAGTGGAACAAGCTAGGGAAGAAGTTGTACCCTCCACCTCTCCTGAAAAAGAACCAATCGGAGAAAACCCTGGAGGAAATACCACTCCCGGAGGAACCTGGGCAGATAAGGTCAAGCACAAATATGTTCCCTCAACCTCGTCTCTTGATGTCTCCTCGGACTCTATCGGGGGGGAGGAACTGGCGCAACCTCCCAACACACGAGGCAGAAAACCATTAAGGTACCATAGAGAACTTGAGGCCGAAAGAGAACTTGAAATGGGAAGACAAAAGAGTCTTGAAGATATGAAGCTATTACAACACAACTCAAACCCCGAAGTGGATTAAAAGATGGTAAGTCTCGAGCAAGACCACCCCCTGCCAAGAAGTAATGCTTGTCGTCTCTTGGAACTGCAGGGGTCTCGGAGGTTCAAACAAAGTTGAAGCAATGAAAAATTTGTTAACTGAAAAACTAGATCTCGTGCTACTCCAAGAGACCAAGATGCAGAACGATGGCCATTAGTGCCCGTGGAGCTTCAGGACGAATAGCAACCCTCGTGTCCCAAAAATTTTCTATTCTCTCCCCTTCTGAAAGTAATCATTGGCTGCTCACAGAGATAAGAGCTAATGAGAGTAACACCTCTTTTTTTGTTTGCAACGTTTATGGGCCCATCCACCACAGGGACAAAATCAATTTTTGGGAAGAACTCAGTAACTTCAAGGAGAGCATGCAAGATGAAAAGCTCATCATAGCAGGTGACTTTAATGTTACCAAATCACAGCAGGAGAAGCGTGGGGAGAACCCAGTCCGTGACCCTTTTGGGGAAAAGCTTGAAGACCTCATCAACGACCTGTATTTGATCGACATTCCCTTCAAAAATGCCAAGTTTACCTGGAGTAACAAGAGGTGCGGAGTCAGACACATTGCGACCAGGCTTGACCGTTTCCTGGTAAGTTCCTCTTACTTTAATCATGATCTTATTGTTAATTCTTATGCCATTCCTTGTGCCTCCTCAAATCACAAGCCAATTGCTCTCTCCATCTCCCCTCCTGACAACCTTGGATTGATCCCCTTTCGGTTCAACCCCCTCTGGATTCAAGCTCCTGGATTTTTTGATATGGTAAAACTCGCTTGGAGTACAAGCTTCTCTGGTTCCCCTAGCTATATTTTCGAATCCAAACTCAGAGCTGTGAAATATGCCCTTAAAAGCTGGGCCAAAACCTCCATAAAAAATCCTTGCATCTCCAAGCACTCCCTCCAATCAAAGCTTGTCAACTTGCAAAAGGTGATGGAGACAGAAGAAGTCACGCAAGACTCTCTCAACCATGAAAAAAATCTAAATCAGGAGATCCTTAGCGCAGCAAAACAGGAAGAGGAATTATGGAGACTTAAATCCAGGCAACTCTGGCTTAAAGGGGGTGACAGTAACACAAAATACTTTCACAATCAAACCAAAGCTTGGCACAGCAAGAATACTATTAGAGAATTAAAAAATAACAATGGTGAGATGATTAGCGGTCAAGAGGATCTCAAAATTCATGCTTATAATCACTTTAGAGAACTATTCATGGACAGTGGAGAAGCTAGCCCGAAAGCACAAGCTGATCTCTTAGATGGAATTCCCTGTCTCGTTTCGGACAAGGCCAACAGAGAACTTGCTAAACCTATTATGGAGCACGAAGTTGTAAACGCTATCTGGTCTCTGCAAGTTGATAAAGCTCTTGGGCCAGATGGCTTTACCATCAACTTTTATCGGGCAGCCTGGGAGATCATTAAGGAATATTTAAAAAGCATGTTGAACTGGACCAGGAAAAAAGATAAAATCGGAGGGGCAACCAACTCCTCCTTCCTTGCCCTCATCCCCAAAGAGAAAGCTCCCTCCTCCATGAATCGCTTCAGGCCCATCTCCCTCTGCAACACCTCCTACAAAATTCTCTCTAAAATCCTCGCCACCAGAATGAAAAAGATCATGGGAAAACTCATCTCAGATGCCCAAGGAGGATTCATTGTAGGACGACAAATCTTGGATAACATTATCATTGTACAGGAAGCCATTCATTCCAGCATTGAAAGAAAACATCAAGGAATGGCCATCAAGCTGGATATGGCAAATGCCTTCGACAGAGTTAATCACAACTTTCTGTATGCCATAATGGAAAAGTTCGGTTTTTCTAAGAGGTTTGTGCAGTGGATTAAGGCCTGCATCAACTCCCCTTGGATCGCCCCCCTTGTCAATGGCAAACCCACTAGTTTTTTCCCAGTCACCAGAGGCCTTCGCCAAGGCTGTCCTTTATCCCCCTTCCTCTACCTTTTAGTCGTTGAATCCCTTAGCAGGAAACTTCATTCTTTACAAGCCTCTGGAGATCTCAAAGGTATCAAAGTTGTCAGAGGAGTCAGACCTGTCAACCATTCCCAGTTTGCTGATGACACAATTTTTCTTGGAGGAGCCTCTACCATCATTGCTGCTAAATTCAACCTTGTCCTCTCGTCCTTCCTCATGGCTTCTGATGCCAAAGTGAATTACGCAAAATCCAAGATCTATAGCTGGAACTGCTCACCTGGGAATCTTGCAAGAATTGCCAGAATCCTAGGGTTCGAAGGAATTGGAGAATGGAACTCCTTCAACTACCTTGGTGTACCTATCCTCGAAGGAAAGAAAAAAGCAGCTGACTAGCATGAAATCATTGCCAAAATCAAAAATAAAATAAGTGCTTGGGGCTCTCGCTGGCTGAACCCGGCTGGCAAGCTGGTCCTCATCAAATCGATCCTCTCTGCCTACCCTCTCTATACCTGCTCCATCTCCCTCGCCCCTAAATCTGTAACGCTGGAAATCGCAAAAGCTCTAATAAACTTTCTCTGGCAGGGTGGAAAAACAAATGGGGCAAAAAAATTCCACCTGATCAACTGGGATACAGTTTGCAGACCAAAGAGTATGGAGGAACAGGGATTAAAGACCCTTCTTCAATGAATCTTTCCCTTGGCGCAAAAATCCTATGGAGGATCATCACAGGGAAGAAAGCTTGGTGGAAGGAAATTTTTTACAAAAAATACATGCAGGAAAACAAAAGCAAATGTATTGAGAGTATTGATCATGATAAGAAAGGAACAACCATTTGGAATCTTTGCAAGAAAGCGGCCTTTATCATTCAAAGCAATCTCTCTTGGGCCCTAGGCAACGGTAAGCAAATCAAAATTTGGAAGGACAAATTCTGCAACCACCCCCCTGTCAACTCCCTTCCTTCACTCCACGATTTAAAATGTTGGATGGAGCGTGCAAACATTCATTCCCTTTATGACCTTTCATCGTGGTCTCCGCAAGGTAAATGGTTGGGGTGGATCAAGCTAAATCTTCCTGACCACCTTCAGCATGATTACACTGATCTCCTCTCCAGGTTTCATGGAGCAATTCCTATTCACCTATCCTCGAAAGACAAGCGCAGATGGGGGAAAGGAGGATCATACTCTGTAAAGGAAGGTTGCGGTTATTTAGATGGCCTCAAGTATCAATGCAGCAAAGACATTAAATGGATGAGAATCTGGGATAGAGACGGGCTTCCTAAAGTTAATATTTTCACCTGGACTCTGGCCCATAGAAAGATTCTCATAGCGGAAAACCTCAGGAGAAGAGGAATCGAAGGCCCAGCAAGATGCATTCTTTGTAAAAACGTCGAGGAAACAATTGACCACCTTTTTTTAGAATGCAAGTTCTCTCAAGAAGTTTGGCACAGAGCCTATCAAAATATCCACCCAAATCTCAGTCTGCCCACCTACTGGAACTACTTTTTTACCTCTTGGCATCATTACTACCCCAACTCTCTTTACAAAAAGCCGGATCTTAAAAGGGCTTGGCTGGCATTTCCTAAATTTCTTTGCTAGAAACTTTGGATGGCTAGAAACCATGAAATTTTCGAACACACCAGAGCCACCCCCGACAAGATTGTCACTTCTGCCAAAGCCCTTTGGGTCGAGGCTCTCACCTCCAGAGGTATGAAAAATATTTGCAAAGAATCATTAACAGTTGAAGAAAAAATTTGGGTTGTTGATCTTTTGAATCCCCCCTATCTTCCCTCCTACAATTCCAAGATGCAAAAACCTCAGGACTGGCACATCAGATTGGATGCAAAGGAACTCCAGACTTGGATCAAGACGCTAGGCAGCTACATTCTTTTCTTCGACAAAGCCTCCAAAGGCAATCCCGGGTTGGCAGGTGCGGGGGGGTTCTCATAGACCCTGACGGAAACAAAATGAACAATTTTGCATGGGGAATTGGTAGGCGAACTAACAATGAAGCAGAGTGGCTCGCCTTAATAAAAGGAATGGAAATTGCAAGGAAGGATGAATTACAAAATCTGGTAGTCTTTGGTGACTCTATGATTGTGATTCGGGAAGCCTGGGCAATTGCAAAACACCATCGAAAACCTGCTACAACTTTGCATCAACACTTCAATCTTCTAGCCAGGGACTTTCACTCCATCTCTTTCCTTCATATCCTTCGGCATAATAACCATAGTGTCGATGCCATGGCCAACATTTCAACATTGGAGTTGGGTTGAACTGTGGTATTGCGATCATCAAAGATCAAGTTCATGAGGACATTTGGGTCCCCTAACCTTTCCTTGCTCCTAATGACCACTTACACCTTCTATCCCTACCCCCTTAACCTCAATCCAATTTGGATCTTCATTAACTCCCATATCTCCGATGGATCCCCACGCACTCCCCTCACATCCACTCATCTGAAACGGCGGCCATCCTTGGCAGACTACACCTGGCTCACATGCACGAGTTTATTGAGGACGAGAACCAAGGCGCCCAGAGGTTATTTGAGGCCTGAAGGTGGCGCTCTTTTAGCATTGCCTGTCTCTTCGGTCTGTGAATCTTCGGTCTGCAAACTCGGTCTGCAAAATCCCTGGGAAGGTGGCGTGCATTTCTCCTTGCCTGTCTCCTCGGTCAGTGATTTCTTTGGTCTGCAATTTTCGCATTGCTTGTCTCCTCGATCTGTGAATAGTTGGTGTTTAAGGTTTAGCATGGAGGACGGAAGCCAATGCCCTCCTACTTTGAAATATCGTAAGTGCCGCAACCATGTTCAGGGGCACTCTAGGGGGGGTTAACTCAAAGAGATATCTCTCTGATCTTTTTCAAGGGAACAGTAATGGCGGCATGGAGCTCGCTCGAGGCGGCTCGTCCAAGCAAGCTTGTCTCAGTCTGCCCATAGCTGACGAGGCTGGAAATTGCAGAAGATGGGTTCCCCTGGAACCCGGTCTGGGACAAGGCATCAAGGGATCTGGGTATCAGCCTGGTCGTGGTTTTGATTCAGGACACAAAAATCCGGGGCTTCATGCAGCACAATTCGAAGCGGGACATGCAGCTCCCATGCAGTAGTTTCGTGGAAGCCCGGTGGAACAAGGGTGCCGTAAGAAATGGCAACAAATGGTGGGTGACAATGGTGGTTTGATGCACATGGAGTCCCCTCGTGAATAGAGCAGCCCCTCTCCTGATTTTTGTTCGCAAGTGGTGGACCTGGAAGCCCAAATTCATTGGCTCAGATGCGACCTCAACGAGATGAAAAAAGCGATCTCCCATCTGGTTACCTTCGTCCAAATTTCCAACACTGAAATTCGCAACAGCAATGGTAAGACAAAGGACCATTTCGAAGAATTAGTTGGTAAATTTGATTCACTTCACAGTTGTCTTAGGATTGTGGAAGCCAAGGTTGATTGTGTCCGGACAAACAACAGAAGCAGTCCATCAGTCATACTGAACATTGACAACGAGAACACTGGGACAACCACTGGAAGCAAAGAAAAGAATTCACGTTCTCATCATGTCAACTGAGGCACTCTGTCTCCCTCTTTTTGTGTCAGGGCAGCTACCTTTTGGGTTTAAACTCCTAGCGTTAAGTTATGTATTTCTTCTGCAGTTTTTTATTAGGACAGTTTGTCAAATCTTTCAGTTGTAACAGGCTTAATGCCTTTTTTGAAAAACAAAGACTGGTCTGTAAGGAGCAAGAACTTCCAGCTCCTATTTTGTGGGAACAGTCTCCCCGACTCTATGTAACCAGCTCTTCTTTTTAAATATAAAGCTCTTCAACCGTTTGTGTAAAAAAAAAAGAGTATTTTTGGCAGTTTATTATAGTTACCACACATGAACAGATTTGAAATGGCATATTCCAGATAAATATCAGTGCTGGATGCATGTATTTAGCAGATTTTATCATAATAAAGGAGAAAGAGTGAGTTGGTTAGAAGAAGGGTGAATTGTTAGTGGTCTGGAATGAAGGTAACAGCAGTCTTCTGTCAATAGCAGTGCTGAAAAAGTTCTACTTTTAGCAGGTGTTGGTATCAGAATTAGTAACCGGCAACTATAACCTGCAGATTAAGTGTGTGTTAAAGATTTCCTCCAGCAGTTTGATCTTTTGAAACAAACGCTTGTCAGTGCTTTGCATGCTACAGTTGACTGAAATTCCCCTTAACAGCCACAGCCAGTATTACCTTGGAAAAAGGGCATGCAGGTTGCCTTTTACAAATAACAAGTCATTCCATACTTGGCATGCATGCAGAGACTGTCAAATTCAGCATGCTTTTCTTTCCTCTTTCCACAGACAGCTAGGGCAAGTTGGTGTTCATGGGTTGGGTTTCTACATATACAGACTTGAGGAGTTGAGAGGGTCAGACAGTATCTTGTGAGCAGATTGCAGCAGTGGAACTCTCATCATCCTTTCACCCACCAGATCTGATAATCCACCTCCATCATCGCATGCCACTAGACCTATGGCAGCCTATCATGTGTTGTCACTGTGATGTAATCCATGTCTCTTGATCAATACATTGATTTGGTTCGATTATGCCTTCTCTCAGGCTCCTAGGACCTCTTGGTTGGATGTTAGTCTAATAGTATTGCAATGATTTGGTTGGCTGTGATGCACTTACTTTGATTTCCTTATCACCAAGGCACATATTCTATACACCTCGTTTATTTCATTCACATCTGTAATTGCCTTAGGAATCTGATCTCAACCATCTTGATTTAACTAGAATTTTTCCTTGCTCTAGGCTGCTTACGGGAATCTCTAAAGCACGTTTCTTGTGTGCTGACTTATTAGATTGTTCACGCAAATTCATTAGCTTAAGAACATCATACAACCCCGAGGGACACCCACCTGAGACTGGATAAGCACCAGTCCGAACGGAGAGGCATCTAGCGGTGAGAAGGCTAGGTGGTCTAGAATTATTAAGCAGGTCTGCTGGTGCAGATTTGGGTGATAAGAGGACCAATGTGCAAGAATGCCACTAAAATTATGATATGCTTCTATCACATCGAATTGGGGGATTAAATATGCTTTAGAACTTTATCTAATATAACCCATTAAAACCCTTTGATTTAGGATAACCTTTACATTTACTTGTTTCTATCTATATGCTCTTTACTTAGCTCTAAAATGTTTTCGATACTTCTACTAATTGAATGATTAGATCGCAATACTTGACTAAATGCTTCAAATTGGCATGTATGTTGCCTAACGCATTCTTACTACAGACAGCCTATCATTCTCTGGCATAATCCGATTGGATGGCACAAAAGTTCAATGGAATGGTGGCTGTAATTATCAGACCAATGCTTAGAATATTTTTGAACTATGGATGCCATTATTTATTGATCATCGCACTAGTTTGGTCTGGCAGCTAAACCAGGCCATCAATTTTTTTCCAGGGTGAATCTCTTCTCCCCATCAACAAATCTATGTACCTTCGCGACTACTCTTGATGGAAAATGTGATTTTTAACAACAATCAAGTGGCTACTGTGCTCTGTGCAAAATATGGTGATCGTTCTGTTAAGTTAAGAACATGCCTGTCCATGGCTCGTGTAGGTGATGAAGATTATAATACAACTGTGTTTGCACTCTAATATATGAAATGTTTCAGCTTCCAAGGTAGTCGTCAATGGTGATTGTTGATAACTCTTCCTGCCTATATTATTATGTTGATTCATCCCCCTACTGAAATTATTAGTAGCATTAAATGTTTGGCAGAGGAATGATCTTCAAAATACATCTAGAGAATAATATGGCCGCAAGCCAGATTCAAATTGGTCCAACCACAAGTCAAAAGCAGAGATGGCCACAGACCAAAGAGCATAAGCTTTTATAATGATGTTCTAAACACTGGTTCATGAACTGGAAATTTACTGAAAAATCCGAAAATAAATAGGACAGTCATCAAATCCATAAAGGATAAAAATATATAATTGATAATTTGATTGGCAGTTCCTGAAACAATGGCACTTGACATTTTATACACATTGAATAGTCACATGCCTAGAGACATGATTCATGCCCCTTGATATTATCATTAATGTTATGTATTAGTGTTATTCATATGTAATGTGTCTATAAGAAATACAGAATAAGCCAATTGCAGATGGTGAGAATATCTCCAAGGTACAAGAATGATGAAGGGTTGAAGAAAGAGGAGAATATCTCCCAACAAACCCAAAATGGTAATAATACTAAAGAATCATGTATAACTATATGTTGGAATGACTCTAATAATCCCCTCCATATACTAATTTTCCACTCATTCTTCAGGTGGGCCCAATTCCCAGTAAGCATACTATTTGCTTATACAAACAGTCCCTTATATTGGGTACATAAGATAAGATAATTTTATTAATGTCCAACTAATGACCACAAATAGGTCAATGGGACTGCTGAATACCAAGATGTTATTACAAAGCAGGAGTACCAAACGGGCCTCCTATCAAAAGCAGAAGACAGGAAAGGAAAGGAAAGTAGATCGGAGCATGAAATCTATGCTAGGTCATGGAAAACATGAGGAACCCTAAGCACGGGAGACCGCACAGGGGTGGAGATGTACAAGAGTAAAGGATCCAAGAGCAAGAAGATCTAGTAGTAATGAAGTAGGTCTATTATGGAATAGACCCATCTCTCCTAACCATTGTTGAAAAGATCGGCAACAGCAAGACATGGGCAAGGGGTCCGGAATACAACTTCTTGGCAACAACGGGGAAAAGATCAGGAAAAATCGGCAAACCGCGGAAAGCATTAAAAAATACAAAATAAATTCATTTTTTTCAATTTTTTTGAACATATAAACCAACAACTACATCAAATAAACACATTGGCACATAAAATAAGAAAAACACCAATATTTACAATGTGGTGGATGCCAAATCAAAATGATACATCAGAGTCAATACTAAATCCTATAACCTAATAGTTGTCCAATAAAGGACTCAAAAGTGAATAACCAATACAAAATGACATCAAATATATAAATGTATCTCATCATCATGAGTCATCTACAATGACAAATCTAGTAGATACTAGCTAGCTATCTGCCTATCCTGGAGAACCAATGACCTCTCCCCCTTTTATGGGAAAAGGTCATGGTTCGTTTGCCACTTGAAGTTCCTACATCATCTATGTAGAAGTTTCCCCCAAATTTTAGTAAATGTCGAAGGGAACGTCAAGGTCTTCAACATAGGGGACACCGCCTAAAATACTACAAAATTTATATAAGAATACACGCAAACTGAAACATATCTAATAGACCAATACATACATGATCATTGATAACAATGTAACATAATAAATCATAAATGATCTTTGTACAATAGGCTATCACCATCACCATCTGGGTACATATAGGGCTTGGTGCTCTTGATTAAACATCAATCCCATACCCTCATGCATGATAGAATCCAATGGAAATGTTGCACTTTGGCCAATCCTGAAAATTGTTAAGTTTACCGAATCAGTGAATTTTAAATGGGATATGAAATTCTACTTTCTCCATATGAACTCTGATGAGGTTGGAACCACTCGCAAACATCCTGAAACAATTAATGGTAATGTTAAAAATTTAAGTAAAAGAAAAGAAAGGAGAATCAACTTTTACTTTAAGAATTTAATATTACCAGTAATTGCTATGGAGCGCGTCCCTGTGTAACAATAAAAATGACAAATAAAAACCCAAAAAATGCCCTTTAACAGGTTAACACATGGCCTGGGCGATGCTTCCTATCGTGGCGTGAATTTTTGCCGAATAATCGCGATTTTTCCTAAACATCGGGATTTCCGATCTTTTGGGAGAAATCACGATTTTTCAAGCCAAAAGATCGAGACTCTAAAAACATCATGATTTCTCGTGAGGTGGTCGATTTTTTGTTAGCATTTAGCTCAGGAGGCACTCCGCATATTTGTCCTGTATGCGGAAGTGACCATGCATTTACATTACTTAGGCACTTGTTTTTATAAAGTTGTAATAAAGTGGCTCTTATTAATAAAGTGACTTTTTATGTAATGTTCCTAGTTTATTTTTATAAAGTGACTTTATGAGATAGTGTGCATTTATTTCATAAAGTGAAATTACTTTATTAAAAATGTAACTGATTCATTCTGAAGGGAATGAATCATGTCCCTTGATCTTCTAATGGCAAGATTAGATCTTGGCCGTCGGTTTTAGGGATGGGGAAGGTGAAAAGTCATTTTTTCATTATAACAACAAACTTAGGGTAGTGTGCAAGACACATTTTTCCAAGAGAGTGAGCATTTGGCATTGTTGAGTTTTGTGAGAGGGCAAGATTCTCAAGGAGGGGACTTGAATCCCTAGGTGAGGGACTCATATTCCAAGTAGAAGTGGCTCAAATCCCTAGGCAGCATACTGTTGCTAGCTGCTTGGCCATACAGTTTTGTTGGCACATAGTTCTAGAAGTTTACTGCTGCACAGAAATCGAGCTGCACAAAAATCGAGGTGGTGGAGGTCGTACAATGTTGCTGGGTTGTACTGTTGTTCTGGGCACGGATATCGAGGGAAAGAAGGTCATACTGTCTGCTGTGTCGTACAGCTATTCTGGGCACAATTTTCGAGGTGGGCACATTTTCTGAGGTGCTGGTACAGTCCACTTTACTGTTGTTTTTATGTTGTTGTAACTCTGTAAATGCCTATAAATGCTTAATAAAAAATTTGCTCTTGGGCTGGTTTTCCCCTTGTGGGTTTTTCTAGGGTCTGTATTGACCAAATATCACTGTCCATTTAATTTTCAGTCTGCTGTTATATTTATTTTTCTGCTGCAAACAGACTCAGCATTAGTGTTTCAACATTTTGATGACGATCATTAGTTAAGTGCCTGTGATTTGTCATTTAGTTAATGACAACCTAAGTCTGAAATCTGGCTCATCCTGGGTGTTTCGGGGGCTGAGTTAGGCCTGTTTTTAATCATTTTTCGACAATGTTATCAACACTGCTCCTAACATCCGAGGCCAAGGAAACTCAAGATAGTATGTTGTCCAGAGGAAGCGCTAGTGAAAGACATGTGTCGCCCACTATGCTATTGTCGAGAGGAGGTAGCCCATCACTGAGGCCTGGGGCATCTCGTCTGCCTCAAGGGGAAGGGTGGTCCGGTCCTGTCATGCCGCTGAGGTCCCGAGGGATGGAGAGTCTCGCAAGTCCACACTAATCTGAAAGTTATGGTTGTGCTGCTATCAGATTGTCTCTTAGTGCCCCTTCCTAAGGGTAGCACTGTGAAGTAGGAAGAAATCCGTTGGGTCAAATCTAGTCGAGCAAAAGGCTAAAGAATATGGGCTCGGAGCCTGATGGTCTCCTACATGTATAAAGCCAAGCATCTCTAGTCAGGATATCTGAAGAAGTTGATGAGATTCCTGATGGTCTTCTACAGGAGGAGGTGTACTTAGAGCAGCCATAGGGATTCGAGATTCATGGGAGAGATTCTCATGTGTGTAGGCTGAGGAAAGCCTTGTATGGACTGAAGCAAGCTCCTAGAGCTTGGTACTCCAGGATCGATGCATACATGAATTCGATGGGTTTTCAAAAGAGTGAGGTTGATCCCAACCTTTACTACATTGTGGTTGGTGGAGATCCTCTCATTCTTTTGTTATATGTTGATGACTTGTTTATCACTAGAGAGGAGCATCTCATTGCACATTGCAAGAGAGACCTTGCTACTGAGTATGAGATGATTGACATTGGGTTGATGCATTACTATCTGGGGATGGAGGTTTGGCAGGAACCTGGACATATTTTCCTGGGACAGGGGAAGTATGCAGTTGATATTCTGAAAAGATTTCGGATGGAGGATTGCAGACCGATGTCTACACCTATGATCACCAACTGGAAGCAGCTTCATGCTTCTGAGGGTAAGTTGGTGGATCCTACACTTTACTGTCAACTCATTGGGTCGTTGATGTATCTGGTCAACACCAGGCCAGACTTGTGTTTTGCGGTGAACACTCTTAGCCAATTCATGGTGGAGCCTAAGAGTGTACATTGGACTGCCACAAAACATGTGCTAAGATATCTTGCAGGTACAGTGGACTATGGTTTGGATTACAGGGGTTCGGGTGGAGTCAGTTTGGTTGGTTTTACAGATTCAGACTGGGCAGGCAGTGTGAGGGATCGGACGAACACTTCCGGTTGTTGTTTCAGTTTGGGCTCGACAGTAGTGTCGTGGTTCAGTCGAAAACAGAAGTCCGTTGCATTGAGTTCCGCCAAGGCTGAGTATATGGCAGCCAGTCAGGCTACTTGTGAAGCACTGTGGCTTCGCAAGCTGTTGGTAGACTTATTTGATCAGGAGCTTAGGCCTACGGTGATCTATTGTGACAATAATAGTTGCATTCAGCTATCTGAGAATCCAGTGTTCCATGACAGGTCAAAGCATATTGAGATCGGGTACCATTTCATCCGTGACTACATTCAGAGAGGAGCAGTTGAGTTACAGTACATATCCACTGATGAGTAGGCAGCAGATATCCTAACGAAATCTTTGGGGAGGGGCAAGTTTGTCTTCTTCAGAGACAAGTTGGGAGTGGTGCAGAACACCTTCCTCGGTAAGAGGGAGTGTTAGTTTTTGTACCTAGGGAAGTGTTCCCCTAGTGACTTTTTGCCTAAGTCACTTAGAAAGGGGGAAAAAGTGACCCTTGCAATAAATGACTTGTGAAAAGCATTTAATGAGACTTTATAACCATAAAGTCACTTTTTGATAAATTCAAGTGGGTGAGTGAAATTAATATTTATGAGAAATAAATAGGAGCATTTAATTTCAACCGTCGATCTAATCTAATCTCATCCATTAGATTTAGAAAACCCTAGGGTTTGAACAAAAAGAGAAAGGGAGGCAAATCACATTCACTTTGGAGAGATTCAAGAGAAGAGAGTGAGCAAGAGAGAGCACAGAAATCGAGGAGATTCAGGGAGCTGATTTTCTCGACAGCACGCATTTCGAGAGAGGTTTTTCAGCTGGGCACATTTCCCAAGGCACCATACAGCAACAATCTAGGCACATTTTCGAGGACTGTCCTGGGCACGCATACCGAGAACAGCAGCACAGATATTGAGGAAATCTGGGCACATATCCCGAGATTTGCAGCACGGTTTTCAAGGGAGTTCACGGGCACATTTCCCAAGACATGCACAGATTTCTAGGCAGGGAATCTGGACATGTTTCCCGAGGCAGCATTTATTGCTGTTGTACTGTGGCACAGTCCGAGGCAGAAATCCGTACAGCACGGTTTTCTATGCAGTTTTGGCACTAAAATTGAGGCAAGGTACAGTATGGTTTTCTATGCAGATTTGGCACTGAAATCGAGGCAGGGTACAGCACTATTTTCGAGGTTGACTTGGCACGAATTTCAAGGCAAAGTACAGTGCTGAAATCGAGGCTGATTTGGCACAGAAATCGAGGCAGATTTCTGGGTGACTTTGGGTGGTCGAGATAAGTACATTTTTTACTGTAAAATGTTGTACTGAAATATTGCTGAAGAAATAATATCTCTTTCTCTCTCTCTGACTGGTTTTCCCCGTGGAGGTTTTTCCAGGGCTATTGGCCAAAAATTCTGAGTCTGATTTTTTAATGGTGTGCATGTTAAAATTAAATTTCTGCCTGTTAAATTGAATTTACAGCGTGTTTAATTGTCTGAGTTTTTTCATAAGTAATTTCCAGTCAATGCAAAACCGGCTGGAAATGAAACACACTGAAATGTTGACATAAACCAGCAAACTGCAAAAACACAAAAAAAATTATAGAATTAGGGAAAGATTCCCATGAGTGCCACTTGTCCAACATTTCCTAGTCTTCCTCTTCCATCAATTCGAATGGGGGGGATCTTGGCTGCCATAACTCCCCTTCTGCGCCCTCTTGGAGGCTATTTTTAGCCCTGACATGTCATATAAGTCAGATGTCAGCAATCAGGTCTGACCTTTGTCATAAGTGTCATAGAATCTTCATCATTGTTGTCATAGAGGTTAGGGAATCTAGCTCCAAGTGTCACAATACTTCTAAGATGCCTCTTTCTCTTCCATGGGAGTTACTCTTCCACTCTATTTAGACTCTCCCTGATTCATGCCATGAATAATGCCTCTCCAACTCCCCCAAGAACGTTAGACTCCACCTTGGATTCCAATGGGTGAGAATAGAATGCCATGTGACATGGAAAATCTTGTCTTGTGTGGACCCCACACCACCTATGCGCCCTCATGGCCAAGTGCCACCTTATTTTCTTATTATTATTATTTATTTAGCCCCTTTAATGTATATTTATCAATCTAATGTCCATTTTGGGGTCTTATAGCTCCCTTTTTCCAAGTCTAAATGTTTCCACCCCAACCTAGGGAAATAGTAGAAATTTCCCTTCATGTGATTTATTTGGATGGGGGCATTACAACAATAGCTGCTGGCAATTCATATTATCATGAAAAATCAAACAGAATCTCCTTTTATCAACCTATAGAAAAGCTGATGCAAATTCATAGGTAATGGAGAGACCTCAATGGCCAGCAAGGTGGCCCATCACTCATGCCACTCCATTACCTCATACTGACCTACATTTACAGAAGTCAATCCAACGATTATTGTTTTTTAAACTTTGCATATAGAAGATAATGTACTACTTGTAAATATTTATTGCTTGATATTTAACTAAATCTTCAATGCAAATCTGTTGTGTATAATTATTAATTAACGACTAGACTCTAGAAGACTTATCCATCAGGAAATTTAAACCCTCCACACATGAGACACTTGTTTACTGCAGGATAGATTGCAAGTTGCAAGCAGCTTGGTATAAAATAAGCATTTAAAAAAGAGAAGATGAACACTATAAAAAGCTGCTGTTTTAATTTGGTAGATATTTAATGAATAGTGAAATAAACAATATTTTACAAACACGATCAATGAAGGCATCAGATGATGAATAGGATGAGTTTAGTTTCTTACGTGGTAGAAACAATAGTATACAGCATTCAAGATATATCATATAACATCACTGTTGCATGGCAGAAAAACATACCAGAAAATCTTTTATGCCAAACCACAACTGTAAAAAATGCAACCCATCTCTCCACTGGTCAATGTCACCTGAATAATGTTGCCTTCAAAATTAGAACCATGAACTGCTTACAAACATCATTTGGTGAAGATATACAAGAAATTAAATAAATGTGATTCCATGAGTTTAGGTGCTCTGTTGTATGCATATCTCATATTAAAATGACATCATAGTCCAGGTTATTAGGATACCATTGCTGTTATCAGCTTGAAAAAAGTACTCCAGGCAGTAAGGCTTGTCCTCATATAAAAATTCAGCCTTAATATGACGCAGACTGCTTGAGGCTTTTACTGTCTCTGCTTTTACCTAATTAAGAAACAAGGACCCTTGTTAGTACAAGCAATCCATGTGAATAAAGGATCTCCCAACAGGAGCAAGAGAGCCAATCATATTTGCACCCCAAAAAGTAGTAGCCCTTTAATGGCATCCTAAGGCTCATACAACCAAAATAAGCTAAACCAACATAAATACCAGGAACACGTCAGTTTGAAATAAGCTAAACCTCATGACCATAATCAAGAAAACAATTGGTGATAACAAAAAAGCATGGGATAGCAAAATTAAGTATGCTTTGTGAGCAGATAGGATTACCAAGAAGGTTTCAACTGGGAAAAGTCCTTTCGAGCTTGTTTATGGCCTTGATGTTACTTTGCCCATACATTTAAAACTTCCAGTATATCAGTTCCTTCAGGATTTCAGTTCAGATCAGGATGCAGTACATAACAGAGTTAATCAATTAATAGAATTGGATGAAAACAGAAGGAAGGCACTTGACCAGTGTATCAGGAATCAAGATAAAGTTAAAAGGACCTTTGACAAGTCTGCTAGACCAAGGCCTTTTCAGATTGGTGATACAGTTTTATTATGGGGCAAGCGATGAGAGAAGCCTGGCATGCATGGGAAATTCGACAGTTTATGGAAGGGTCCATACATCATTTGTGAAATAGCTGGTGCTAATTCTTTCTATCTAAATGACATGGATGGAGATAAACTGACTCTTCCAGTGAATGGCCAGCTGCTGAAGTTGTTCTTCAGCAACAACCTCGGATGCCCATAGGGGCATTATTTATCAGGATTTTTCTAAACCCTTCTTTGTACATTATTTTTGTATATTATTTTTGTACCATATCCTCTTTTGTATTATAGTTTTTTATGTACATTATTTATGACTTAGTTGTTTCATTTGGTTTCTTATATATATATATATGATGTTGATGGGTCTTAATTTCGTGCAGGAACCAGAGATTCTGGAATTCTCACATACTCTTTATGATTAAAGAAAAATCAGAGCACGTGTCCCTAGATGGAACCAGATGTTGCCTACTAAGTCTTACTTAGTTGGATTTCAAGTGAGCCAGCAAAGACTTGAACAATTTAATTGTTCATCATCAGAGTTCTGAGGTCCATCAGGCCTTCTAGGCCCTATTTTATTTTTGTACCACATGTTCATACCCCCTCGGGGAATTTTGTAATAATGTGCTAGCATGGTACCTTGTTTGTAAAAGACTCGGCTTCTAGGACTTAAACGTTAATTCGACGAGCCCAGAGTGTTTTTTCCTTGGAAATTATTGGCTGTTGAATAAACGACTAATAATTTTTTAGTTTTTCACTCAAATCCTCCAAAGTTGGGGTGGTCGACGTAATTTTTAAGCCTTAGAAAGTTATTAGAGTCTATGTGTCAATGTATTAAACCATGCTAGGCATAGTTTTTGAGTTGTATGAACATGTCTTAGGTCCCCTTAGGTTTTTTTTAAGTTCTGACGAAAAAATATTTTTCCGTAAAAACAAGCCATTTTTTTAATGGTTTGGCCAAAAAAATTTAAAAAGTGATAAAATCATGGTCTAGGGGTTGTTTTGGCCATGTAGGTGCTCATTTTCTAACCCAGAGCACCCACATTACCCCTAAACCCACTTTCCATAGTCATTAGACACTTTATTTTTCATATTTTTGCAAAAATCCAAAAAAAAATCAAAAAGTGCAAAAAAAAAAGCAAAAAAGCCAAAAATGAGAAAATTATTTGCAAAATTGATGGGATTTTGGACCAGCTATATTTTTGGGATGTGTAAGAGGCATTTAGAAACCTTTTTGGGCAGCTAATAAAGTGGGATTGACTCCTATTAAGGCGGGCGCTATTCCCCATGTGTTGGGCGCATTTCCCAAGGAGGAGTGGCCCACAACTTAAGGAATATTGCAGCTAATTTATAGCTGGGTATTGGGGCTGATTTGTAGCTGATTTATGGCTGATTTTGGCAGCCAAAATAGAGAGGAGTTGGCAGCCCCATTTGCTCCACCATTTCACCCCCTCTCCCTCAACTAATGCACCCTCCCTCCTTGCCCATTCTATATATTTGAGGCACCTCTCTCATTCCAAACTCGTAAGAGTTGGATTGAGAGGAGGTTTGCCATATTGTAATCTCTCTATTGTTCATTTTGCTAATAAAAGAAGCTTTGGAGGCTAGATGTGGGGTACTTCTAGGTGTGGATCTACATTGTCTTGAGCGAATGAGTTAACCTCTGTCATTTCAATTTCTTGCTATCTACTTGATGTATTTGGGTTCCTTAATTGTTTAAGGTAGAGTAATTTAAGTAAGCTTACTTTTTTGTTCTACTTTGATAAATATTTTAGAGATCTAGATCTAACTTGTTTCATAAGTTTATGTGCATGTTGTTTTAGTCTCTATTCATATGCTATTATCAGATCTCATGGTTTTTTGCAAGTTGATTGATTGATTTCAGGTTACAAGGCTTGGAAGAGTTGTGGATCAAGTTTGACTCCACCACATTTCCAAAAACATCTAAACATTGTCCCTCGGTACCCCATAGAAGAGCTCCTTGGTTGATCTTTTGGCAACAAATTTCCTCATCCTTGCTCTTTCTCTCTTATATAAAAAATTTATTCTTGGTTACTTTGGTTTGGATAACTTTCAGATCTTATCTGCTTAACTGTCTTATAAAAAATCAGATCTGAAAATTGTTTGCATAGATCTAACATGCTTTAAAGTTTCTCTCTTATATAAAAAATTTATTCTTGGTTACTTTGGTTTGGATAACTTTCAGATCTTATCTGCTTAACTGTCTTATAAAAAATCAGATCTGAAAATTATTTGCATAGATCTAACATGCTTTAAAGTTTCATTTCATAAGTTTGGGTCTTGCTTAAAAGAGGTCGTTAGATAATTTTTTACAAGTCAAAATTCTCAGATTTGTTTAATGATTTCTTTTATCAAAAGTTTAAAAGTTCATATCAAGCAGGTAAAGTTTAAAGGTTGTCCAGGATCCTAAGTGGGTGGCTTTTTAGCCATTCCATCTTAGTTCATTTTCTTGTACTTAGCTAGTTTTTTAACTTAGTTTTTTCTAGAATTTTGTTGTTGCCCAAAAACACTTTTAAAGTGATTTTGGGCACTTTTTGGACTAATAATGTTTGTTGGTTTTTGTACTATGATAGCAGGTAAAGGGATCTGAAGCACTTCTTTCAACTATTTGGGATGATCCAAAACTTCCTTTGAACCGCACCTTTCTTCCACTACTTTGATTCTATCTTTGTAACCTCTTATCTCCAAATTTGTAAGGAGAAAGAGGAGTTCTTTACTTTCAGCATTAAGCATTGTAATTGGTAATAATATTATTTTTGAAGTAAGCTCACGGAGCTTGCTTTCATCCCCTAGGGGGGATTGGTGTCGATTCGGAATTTTTGTGTTTGTTGTCAATTTTTGCAAACATAAGCGAATTTTAACATTAAATTCGATTAACTTAAAATTAACCAAGTAGATTAAAATCTAACAGTTTGCTTTATTTTTGCAAACCGTATACTTTTTTTTGCTACAATATTGTTTATCTTTTGCAAAGAAGTAATTCGGATACTAACCCACTACCTTGATAGTGTAGGTAATTAGAAAACATTTACTTTTCAGTCATTTACAATTCAAAACACCTCCTTGCTTTCTCGAAGTAAGGTTTCAGGATAAGGGCTTGCCCGAGTACGGGCCCGAAAAGAGACTCTTGGGGCATTAAAAAGTAAAATTTTGTATTCAAAAATCTTTTAAAATAAACAAGGCTTTTCCCCATATGTTTTGTGGTCACTACAGCTCAGTCTGAACATGTTGATCGCACCAGAAAAGGAATAAGTGACTAGTAATAGGATTAACATTCCCAATAAACCACCTACTTGTGAAAATCCTGCACAAACGAATATTCTTCTGTCGTGGGCAAATTTCTCAAAGGGCGTGGGATAACACTGGATAGTGACCTCTTGGAAACCGTTAGGCTTTCCCTCGTTGGTATAGCCTCTGAACACCTCCTTGAGACTTCGATCCATCCCACATGTCTGAGTGAGAAACCACAAAGCTGAATTCCGGACATATTCCCTCTACCTTTGTGTATATCGGGAATCCACCAGCCTTTAATAAAAAATCATTACCACATTAATTTTAAAATTGACCAAGAACATTTGCAGAATATTTCTTTTCAGCATTACAATTTTGACTCCATTCTTCAGCACTGGTCTCTTTATTTATCATTGCAAATTATTTTCAATTGTTATCATGTGTTGAATGATTTGTTAATCATGTTCAATTTATATGTTGTTTAGATCTTTATGCTACTATACTTCAAGTTATATTGCAAATCTATTATGTCAGTTTTATCATTATTGAAAAAACTCCTAAAAAACTAATTCATCCACTTAACTAGCTTAGTTTAACCAGCCTTGGCAACTTTAGGGTCCACCCCCCTTGGCTTCGTTAGAAGTTTGCCTAAACGAAGGAGTCAAGATTCAAGTGACAGTACTTGACTCGAGGCTTGCCCCCAACGACACACTTTGTGGCTTGAAGATTTCTGCCACACATTCCCAGTTGTGTTTTCCGGCGGCAACATTCTTTGGCGCCCCTGCCGAGGATAAATCTTCTTATTCCCTGGTCCGACTTAACTTCCAAAAATAAAAATAAAAAATTATATAAAAATAAAAATAAAAATAAAAAGATAAAAAACAAAATTTGATAGATCTGGTTTAATGAAGTAAAAGTTAACTCGATCCATCTGGCGACTCCACTGTCATTAAACCCTTCAAGGCATTCAACTAGAAGAAATTCTGAAAATCTAGTGGATCTCATTCCTGAGCCTGAAAGGGCTTATAGAAGGAGGTTGAATAGACAAGCTTCTTGTAGAATCCTTGAAAATTTAGGGTCCCAGTCTATCTCAGATATCCACAACTTGTTTGGTAATATTCCTTCTGAAGAAATGACGGATTTTTTCAAACCCCTTGACTTTTCTTAGATAGCAGGTCAACCACATACCATTCCTGATGATGCTATCAAGGAGCTTCCAACTTTTCAAGGAAACAACACTGTCATGGCTAAGTCTCGTTTACAGAAGTTCTCAAGACCCTTGGTCAGTTGGTGTAATGCACCTGCTCACAATCATGATGATGTCAAAATGAAGTTATTTGCCCTTTCCTTAGAAGATGATGTTGCAGATTGGTACTTGGACCTATGTGATAACTCATACAAAACTCTTGATGAATTTCTAACTGGTTTTAAAGAAAAATGGGGAGAGAAGAAAGAACCAAGATATCAGTTAGCAGCTCTCCACACCATTAAAAAGAATGAGAATGAAACAATAGAAGAATTCAACAAGAAGTTTAGGGACTTAATTACAAATCTTCATAAAGATATTAAGCCCTCTGATGCCTCAATCCTCATCTATTACATTGAAGCATTCAATGGTGATATGAGGTATCAACTAAGAGATAAAGACCCTGATTCTCTTAAAAGTGCTCAAGCAATGGCTATTAAGATTGAGAAAAATATGCAGAATGCAGGCAAGTCCAACATACCAGGATTTACAAGAAATACTTCATCATACAACAAACATCAAGAGTCAAAGGGTAAAGATATAGATTTAGAAGATAGTCATCCAAAGATCCTATTAAAGAAATGTCTGAAATGATAAAGACCTTGGTAACTAATCAGAATCAACAAATGGCCAATCATGCTTCTCAACTAAATCACATTCAAAATAGGTTGGTTATGATGGAAAGAAATCGTGTTGCCCATGCTCCTCAAGCACCAAGGAATTTTCAACATAAGTAAAATCAAGTGTATCAAAAGAAAGCACCTTTTCATGAGCCAAGGGTTCCAAATCAGTTAGAATCAACCAACCTGGTAGATGATCCCATTCCATATTGCAGGCGATGTGATCAGTATCATCAAGAATCCACTTGTTATATAGCTAGCCAAGTTGATGAACAAGGAATTCATGAAACCAGTAATCAAGATGCAAAATCAAGCGAGCCTGAATTTATAAATTTGGTAGGCCAAACCTACCCCCTCTCTGATCAGCATTGGAAACAATCCATAGAACATAGCCAAGAAAAGGACTTCATTACAAAAAACTATGGAGAGAAACCTTCACCAGAACATGTTAGACAGATGATGGATGCTAGGTTTAAGGGAGATACTTATCAGAGAAAGGACAATTCCACATCAACCAAAGCAGCTCTTTTTGTGCCTAAGGTAATAAATCATCTTAAAACAATTGATTCAAAGCTTGACATGGGTAATTGGTTAAATAATGCTAAAGTCCTTGTGCATGCAACTGAACTCCTTAAGGATCCTAGTCAAAAGGATAAGTTTTTGAAAGCTTTAGAAGGCCATAAGGATACAACCCATGATAAAGTCAAACAAAAGGTTCTTCCAAGTAATAATGTTGTTTGTGAAGATGCACCAGTGATTCTTCATGGTGTGGATCCAAGAAGAGAAGATCATCCTCCCTTCTATGTCTCCTTATTAGTAAATGACATGCTTCTTCATAATTGCATGCTTGATTCGGGTGCATCATCAAATGTGATCACAAGAAAAGTTATGGAGCAATTAGATTTGAGAATCACCCGACGTTACCACAATGTTTGTGCTAAGGATGGTAGAGAAATTGATGTGGTAGGGATAATTTTGAACCTTCAAGTTAGATTGGCTAAGTATCCAGATGTCAACATTACAATGGATGTTTTGGTGACTGAGGTACCTGATAACTGGGGCATGCTTTTGTCAAGGAAATGGGCTGCAACTTTGGGTGGTCATATTCAAATGGATTGGACTTATGCAGCTGTGCATGCATCAGAAAACACAAGAGTTATACTTCATAGGGAAACAGAAAGGAAACATCATGTAGAAAATCCTAAGAATCCTTCAAATGAGTGTGTGCAATACTGATAACTTTGGAAACTATGCCATCTTATCTGATTTCATGGCCCCTATTAAAGAAAAATTAAAAGATGAAAAGATAGATGAAGTTTGGCAAATGTACTTTGATGGAGCATATTCCAAGTCAGGAAAAGGGGTTGGTGTAGTAATCATTTCGCCTTCTAAGCAAACTTTCAACTTTGCATTCAGACTTGAATTTGAAGCATCTAATAACGTAGCAGAGTATGAAGCATCATTACTTGGTCTAGAAACAGCGAAGGACATGGGGATAAAGATGTTGAACATTAAGGGTGATTCAGATTTAGTTATCCTTCAACTAAAGAACAAGTATAAATGAAAGTGTGAAAGACTAAAGAAGTATAGGAATTATGTTTGGGACACCATGGAATGGTTTGATGCACTTAATCTTCAAGAAATACCTAGAGAAGAGAATAGTTCAGCAGATAAACTAGTAGTGGCAGCATCCACCCTTCAACCATCCGATGAAATGATGGATGGAAATGGTAAAATGGAAATCAATTTTAGGACATCAATTCCTGACAATATAACTCATTGACAAGTTTTCAACAATGATGAGCAACTTCTTAGATTCATCCATAATGTTCAGGAATTTGAAGATTGTCGGGTCAGTTATCAGCAAGAGGGTAAAGAGTATCAAGAGCATGAAGAAAATGTTAGAAATCATATCCCAAGTAATCTCATAGCTTTGGAGAAACTCTTTGATAGGCAAGATAGGCACAAGAATAAGGAATCAATAAAACCAGGGGAGTGTGTGGAATTGAATATTGGAACAGATAAAGACCCCAAATTAATAAAAATTGGAAAAGGCACTTCATAAAAGAAAAGAAAAGACTTAATCGAATTAATCAAAGAATACAAAGATGTTTTGGCCTTTGGTTATGAGGAGCTTAAAGCTTATAGGGATGATGTTTTCCAACACACCATTCCACTTAAAGAAGAAATGAAAGAAGTCAAACCTTTCCGCCAAAAACTTAGACAAATAAATCCTAAGTTGGTCCCTATTGTTCAGAAGGAACTTCAAAAAATGTGAGCAGCATGGATTATAGCACCTACAAGGCATTCATCTTGGCACTCCAACTTAGTTGTTGTAAGAAATAAAAATGGGTCAATTAGAATATGTATAGATTTTAGAAATCTTAACATATCATGCCTAAAAGATAATTACCCATTACCCAACATGGAAACCTTACTTCAAAGAGTAACTGGTTCTGGAATGATGTCCATGTTGGATGGCTTCTCTGGATATAATCAGGTGCTTGTTAATAAAGAAGATCAACATAAAACAACATTCACCACACCATGGGGCACTTATAAGTTTCTAAGGATGCCATTTGGCTTATTAAATGCGAGTGCCACTTTTCAGAGGGCCATGGACTTTGCTTTCAATGGATTAATTCATAAGATCATTGAAATATATCAGGATGATTTGACAGTATTCTCTAAGGAAAGATCTGACCATGTCAAACATTTAAGGCAAGATTTTGAAAGATGTCGCAAATATGGCATTTCTCTAAATCCAGCCAAGTCAGTATTTGGTGTTGACGAGGGCAAATTGTTAGGCCACATCATTTCCAAAGATGGGGTTAAGATTGATCCTGAGAGGGTAGAAGCTATCAAGAAAGTTCCCTTACCCCAAAATTTAAAAGCCCTCCAATCCTTCAATGGTCAAATCAACTTTATAAGAAGATTTATCCCTAATCTGGCAGAGCATATGAAACCTTTACAAAAATTGTTAAAGAAAGATGCTAGATTTGAATGGTCAAGTGAAGGAAAAATGTCATTTAAAAATATAAAGGATGCCATAGCTAAGTCTCCAGTTCTAATCAATCCAAATTATTCAAAAGACTTTCAGATCTTTTCCTTTGCCTCAGAAGACACAATTGCTGGTGTCTTGCTTCAGAAAAATAATGAAGGACAAGAGTAACCCATTGCTTTCATGAGTAGGGCCTTACAAAATTCAGAATTAAAATACACTACCATGGAAAAGCAGGCATATGCACTTGTCAAATCTCTTAAGCATTTTAGAACTTATGTTGGATATTCAAAGATTGTTGGGTATGTGCCTCACACAGCTATTAAAGATATCATATCCCAACAAGATTGTCTAGGCATAAGAGTTAAGTGGGTTTCGAAAATTCAGGAATATGACTTAGAAATAAACCCACTAAGTTAGTAAAAGGACAAGGCCTAGCTAAAATGCTAACTCAAGGAAATGAAGAAGCCTTAGGAATGGTTTGTCAGAGCAATGCTTCAGAACAAAGAGAATCAACAGAACTTCAAAGGTTAGATCAACAGCCTTGGTATTCAGATATTATATTTTTCCTCCTTAATCTCACATGCCCGGATCACCTAGTTGGCCATAAGAGAAGAGCATTGAGATTAAAAGCCACTAAGTATTGCATAACACAGGATGGATTGGGTTGGAAAAACCCAGATGGGTTAATACTTAGGTGCATTGATGAACCAGAGTCTAAAAAACTCATGGTTGAGTTTCATTCAGGTTTTTGTGGTGGACATTTTGCAGCTAAAACAACAGCCCACAAAATCCTTAGAGTTGGTTACTATTGGCCTAGTCTTTTTTCAGATGTGCACAAATTTGTCAGAATTTGTCCCCAGGGTCAGTTGTTCACTGGGAAGCAAAAGCTGAAAGCTTTGCCCCTTCAGCCAGTAGTAGTCCAAGCTCCTTTCCAGCAGTCGGGGCTCGATTTCATTGGTCAATTTAAAGAAAATTCAAGTAATGGATATTCTTGGATCCTCATTGAAACTAATTATTTCACTAAGTGGGTGGAAGCAATACCCACTAAGAGGGCAACTGACCACATGGTTATGGAATTCTTAGAAGATAAGATCATCACTAGGTTTGGGGTTCCAGCTAAAATAACCACTGACAATGGCCCTGCTTTTAGTTCATTGGACATATCTGCCTTTTGCTTTAAATATGGTATTGTCTTGTTCCATTCTTCCAACTATTATCCTCAAGGCAATGGACTTGCTGAATCAAGTCATAAAAACCTCATGACCATAATCAAGAAAACAATTGGTGATAACAAAAAAGCATGGGATAGCAAAATTAAGTATGCTTTGTGGGCAGATAGGATTACCAAGAAGGTTTCAACTGGGAAAAGTCCTTTCGAGCTTGTTTATGGCCTTGATGTTACTTTGCCCATACATTTAAAACTTCCAGTATATCAGCTCCTTCAGGATTTCAGTTCAGATCAAGATGCAGTACATAACAAAGTTAATCAATTAATAGAATTGGATGAAAACAGAAGGAAGGCACTTGACCAGTGTATCAGGAATCAAGATAAAGTTAAAAGGACCTTTGACAAGTCTGCTAGACCAAGGCCTTTTCAGATTGGTGATAGAGTTTTATTATGGGACAAGCGACGAGAGAAGCTTGGCATGCATCGAAAATTCCACAGTTTATGGAAGGGTCCATACATCAGTTGTGAAATAGCTGGTGCTAATTCTTTCTATCTAAATGACATGGATGGAGATAAACTGACTCCTCCAATGGATGGCCAGCTGCTGAAGTTGTTCTTCGGCAACAACCTCGGATGCCCATAGGGGCATTATCTATCACTTAATTGCTAAATATACTCTTCAACCAAAACAAATTTTTCCTATCAAGAACTATAGATTTTATGATAAAACAAGCTTGAAAAGGAAGATTTGTATAATTGGATCTAGATTTGAAATTTATGTTTTAAAAGAATTAAGATCTAATAACTCAGATCTACTTTAGAGTTGCTTGATAAAATGTAAATCTTAAAACAAGTAACCAATAACAAATATTAGAGGAAGCAATTGAATCTAAGAAATGGAACCAGTGGGGGTTGAGTGTTTGAAGAAGAGGAAATGGAGTCAAGGTCCTTGATGCACCGGTGAGATCAATTGCTTTGTTCGGATTTAATGAATAAAGAGATGAACTAGCATGTTCATCAACTCCTCCAACTTAGGCTACCTGTAAAACAACTGCAACACTAGCAAGGGGATAAGAGCATATGTGTAAATAACGAAAAGAAAGCAATAAAGTAATGGATTCAAACAAGAAATCACACTACTCTTAGCATCCTATTATTATTGACAAGAGTAAGCAAACTATAAAGTATTACTCACAGATCTTAAAGAAGGTAACTTCCCTTTGAAAGAAATATAATTCGGACAATACTAATATGAAAACATGATACAGTTTACCTCAAGTATAACAAGCATGAAGATCCGACACCATCGACAATCACCAGACTAGCCTCCAAAGCCTTCTTTATTAAACTCAGAAAAATATTACAATATAATGTGAGCAGAGGTTCCACCTTTAGATGAATAATAATGGACCAAAGCACTCTCTTTTATAGCCAAAATCATGCAGAGTAGGGCGCAAATACCTAAGGAGGGTGAATTGCTCCGATGAATGAGTTAACCGATGCTTGCTTGATGTGATCTGAATGCTAACTGAATGCCAATTGAAGGAGAATTCACCACCTCTCTGACTGGTTGGTAGAAATTTCCTTGAGATTATAACCTCAGATCTTAGCCATCCATCAAGCCAAGTCGCCCATGAATGGAGAGGGCGCATTTCCCAAGAGAAAGATAACTAATACTTGATTGGTAATGATTGGAATCAAGTTTTCGAAGCTCAGTTAACTTAATGTTGACTATCCAGTCACTTTAGCTGAAGCTCAGTTTAACTCCGGACATCCTCCATTGTTTTAGGAATTTGTCCTTTTATTAATAAATATTTCTTTTTTATATGTATTTTGTCTTTTGTTTTGAGAATTTGAGTAAATATCAATTTTTGAGATAAATACTTACTCAAAACTTAGGAAAAGTGGGTTTATGGGTTAAACGAGTGCTCTGGCTTAAAAAATGAGCCTCCATTTATCAAAATCCACCCACGAACTACTTAATTATTACAATTTGAATTTTTTCAATTAAACCATTGGAAAAATGGTTTAATTAATTGAAAAAAATTATTTTTTAATAAAAAAAATGGTCCACGACCGCGAAAATAATGTTTTTTTTTAAAGTTGATTTTAAACACCTAGGGACCTAGTATATGACCATATGACTTTATTATAGTGTCTAGCATGTTTATATATGTTATAAAATGGACTCTAATAACCCCCCAAGGCCTAACCACCAATTTCGGGCATTCCAGCTTTGGAGGTGTAGGAGAAAAACTCATCAATTATACTCGGCTAAAGGCAAAGTATAATTGACAAGGGAAAAAACTCCTTGGAATACCTTCTTTGGTTGTCAAGTCCTAGGGAACCGAGTCACTCAAAGACCACCATGCTAGCACACTTTATTACAAACCCCGTGGGGCATGGTCATACATTACAAAAATGAAAAAGGGGCCCAGAAAAGGCCAAAAATGAAACTTTTGAACTCTGATAAGCACAAGTAAGTGTGCAACATTGGTGGCTCTCTGGAAGTCCGACTGAAGTGCAACTCAGGAGGTAACAAATCCCAATAATTACAGAACGATCATGGTTGACCACACTTTCTCAAAACTATATGCTACCATCCTCCATATGCAACTTCCTGGCGAGCTTGAGCGAAGACATCTCAAAGATAGAGGCCAAATTGGATTAAAATTGATGTATGAAACCATTGACCACATTCTTACACTCTAGGCCATCATCGAGGCACGCCATCGCTCTTGGAAAGTTTAATGTTGCTTTGTAGAATTTCGAAAAGCATTCTACTCCATCCGCAGTGTGGCATTACCCTAGAGGCCAAAGACATTAGCGTCTTTGAGACGCTTTTGACCACCATTATGAGATTATATGAGTCGATTCTTAGATGTCTTTGCACAGTACATAGGGTATCAAATTTTATCGGGAGTACCATTGGGGTCAAGCACAGGTGTCCCTTATTCCCTACTTTATTTGGGATTTACATTGACGAGTTAGAGTCCTTCCTATAGGAGCACATCCGGGATGGAGATGGGTGCCTCTACCAAGTTTCGATCTCCATCCTACTCTTCGTTGATGATGTGGTCCCCTTGGCCTCATCTCCAGAGGGGTTGCAAACAAGCTAGATGCCTTGGCCCTCTTTTGTAATCTTCGTCATTTGACAGTCAACCTAGGTAAAACCAAGGTCATGATCTTCAACAGGTCGAAGAAGCTCCTCACAAATCTTCGTTTCTTTTTTAGAATGGAGGATATTGAGATCACTAGCACCTATATACCTATTTGAGGGTACAATTCACAGGACCTCATTTCAATCTATGGCATGCCCTTTAGCCTAGAGTCAACAAAAGTTATGGATCCTTAGCCCTCCTCGAGATACAGTGTTTCAGTCACCATTTTCAAAACATCTTGTCCAAGATATCTCTCACGAACACTCTCATCCGACTCACAATCCTCTATGGCTCAGAGGTTTGGGGACCTTATCTACTAGACTCTAATTGGGCCTCAACAAAGAAAGTGCAAATCCTCCACCTTCGTCGCATCATCAGAAGCAAATAGACAGTACATCAACACATCATACTTGCGAAGTTTAGCGCTCAACCCTTTTGGCTTGAGACTATGTTCAACCTTGTCTCACTCTTACACTGCTTTCAGAGCTTCGCTGACTCGAAGAAAGGGCAAGATAGGTACTCGTATTTGGCCTATCACTCACTGAAGTCCATTGCCTCAGTTAGCCCTTATGGCCGCACTCAATGCTAGTATGCGAGGCCACAGACCTTTTGGCGTTGGTTGACATTGTGATGGACCAACTTCCCCCGTTTAGATATTCACTAGATGCTCCTAGCCGCCTCTTACATACCAAGCAAGAGCTTAATAGAATCACCAAAGATGACATTTATAGGCAGTTTGTGTAGGTCACTTGGATCAACCCTCAGGGCAGGTCACATCTAAAGATAGCCTTTTACGTTGAGCTCTTCATGGATCTAAGGGACGGTCTCATTGTTTGACCCCATTACACATTATGCCATTGGGCACACGCTCTCTGTATTCCTTTAGGCTAGTATAGAGTGGGTTCTCATCGGCTCAAGGTGGAGAAGAATCATCAAATCAACCATTCAAACAGGATCAACCAAGTTTGTCACCTCCAAGAGTTTGAGATTGAGGTGCACTTCATCTTTTGTTGTCCTATTCACTACGAGATTCACGGGCGGTTCCATTATCTCTTTAGGGACCTCCTTCTCAAGGAGCTTCAAAAGATGACTAGTTTCTTCGAGTATCCCAATCACAGATGTTTGGCCTTATATTTGCAGGAGGCCCTCCAGCTTCATACCCTCATCCTCCAGCGACATTCAAGACCTGGACCAACCTCCACTCAGTAAATTACTTCCCTTTTCCCAGTGCTCCCTTCTTCTAGAGGCACCAAGAGAAAGACAGATGGTGGTACAACTTCTGACCCATCCCAGTTCAGACATAGAGGGCCACCTCCATTTCTGCCAAACACCAAGGACATGGCCCGACTTGGTCTCATGCTACCAGCCGAACAATTTCACCTAGATCACAGCAGCAGGCTCCCCACTCCAGGCAATGGCACATTACCCATTATCAGTGAAGCACCACTCGTGAGAGACTCGCGAGTCTTCACGAGTCGACTGTCGGGCCGAGTAACCGCTACAGACTCAGCATGAAACTCGTAGACTCAAATGAACCCGTGGATTCGGTATGAAACTCGTTGACTCGGTCGAACTTAGCCCAAACTCGACAGGACTCGCTCAGACTCGACCATGAAGGTTCGTTGCCCTGTCGCAGCGAGTGCTTATGTCGCGCCCCGAACCCTGTCGCCGTGAGTCCTCCTGCTGCACACCTGAGCCCTATCATTGCGATTCCTCCTCCTGCGCCCCGAGCCCTATCGCGACAAGCCATGCCGCTACAATTCCTCGCAATGCTATCTCTGCGGTGCCATGTGGCATGACCCTTGTCGTCACGAGATTGGACCCTATCATCGAGAGCCTTGCCGCCGCAAGTCCTCGAGCTGCTATCTCCAGGGTGCAAAGAGCCTTACCCTCGCGAGATTGGCAAATAAACATTTAAATTTAATTATTGGCTCGACTAGTAAGTTGGGGCCTCAATATATATTTTTAAATTTTATTAAAATGATTATTAGGTTTGTCACTTAGTGATTATTTAGGTTTAGCAAGTTAGTAATAAAATTATATTATTGTAATTTGTGATTTATTTATATATGTATGTTTGTTTATTTTAATATTGTATATTATATTTTATTTTGAAGTTTATAACCTTATGGTGAACCCCATTTGAATTTCATCAGAATGTTTGAACTCGTACCTAACTTAATCGTTGTCAAACCGAACTCGAACTCGAACCTAACTTAATCATTGTCAAACCGAACTCGAACTCGAACCATGTGACACAGATTTCATGTTAAGATTCAATATGCTAAGACAGAAAATATCAGCATTACATTCCATTTCACAACAATAGCATATACAAGATCACTGAAAGAACAACAAGCACAGCATAAACACAAGAGACACAGATTTATCCTGGGAAACCCTTATGGGGTAGAAAACCCAGCAAAGCTTCCTCAATATAGATGACCAGCAAATACAAAGATGTAACCCACAACCATGAGCTCCTTCTCCTCCATAGCAGATCTCTCTCTCACCTATGCGCCAATCACAAGTGAGTGAATGTGTGAGATAAGTGAGGAACATACCTCCTCTACTTATACTTGTTTCCCGACTGACTTTTTACCCTAATGGGGCCGACCTCTCCTAAGAGAGTCTAATAACCCCTAAATAACTAACTCAGGGCCGACCTCACATGGGAGATCTAATAACCCTAGTTACCACAATCTCTTGGAGGAATAAACATCTCCGGATACATAACAAAGTCCCATCGGAGGAATGAAACATCTCCGGAATAATAAGATACAAATATAATATTCTTAGAAGTTACAATATTTCAACACTCCCCCTTAACGAGAAGGATATTATAACAACATCTGCAGGAGCAAGGAGTCATCAACTACATAATACATGATACATCTATAAATCATTGGAAGCTTTCTTCAGTAACTCAACCAGTTACTGGAACATCTTCAAGATCTTCAATACTGGAACATCAACATCTTCAGTACTGAGTCTTCATCTTCTGCAGCACTCGAACAGCTACAGTAACATCATCATCTGGATCCTCTCGATCAACAGCATCGTCATCACACGATCATCAGCATCGTCATCACACGATCATCAGCATCATCTTCACACGATCATCAGCATCGTCATCACACGATCATCAGCATCGTCATCACACGATCATCTGCATCGTCTTCACACGATCATCAACATCGTCATCACACGATCATCAGCAATGTCACCACACGATCATCAACATCGTCATCACACGATCATCACGATCAACATCATCGTCATCTAGACCATCACGATCAACAATATCATAGCAGCATACCTTGCAATACACATGATCCATTTAAGACACCATAACATGTCTAGGGACGATGCAGTCCACTCGTCAACTTAGATAGAGTCTAAGGACCTCTTTTTCGAAGGCATATGTCTATGGATCAATTCAGGGACCGAAGTCCGGGGATGATGCAATCCCCTCTCGTCCACTAGGGACCATTTCTCGGAGACATATGTCCACGGATCAATTCAGGGACCAAAGTCCAGGGATGATACAATCCCCTCTCGTCCACTAGGGACCACTTCTCGGGGACATCTATCTACGGATCAATTCAGGGACCAAAGTCCGGGGATGATACAATCCCCTCTCGTCCACTAGGGACCACTTTTGGGAGACATCTGTCTACGGATGATACAATCCCCATCACGTACATTTTAAACTAGTGGTTCCAGGATGATGCAATCCCCATCACGTACATTTTGAACCAAGCGTTCAGGGATGATGCAATCCCGACCACAATGCTAGTCTTTTTTCATACTAGATGTGACCTAGATTAAATCTAGGATTTTATCACCTACGAATGATCACCTACTGCTGCATCGAGCAGTCTAGGAGCGAACATTACATCATTACAGGACTTGCGAATGATCACTTGCTGCTACACTAAGCAGTCCAGGAGCGAACATTACATCATTCCAGTCAACCACAGAGCCAGTACTATTTCAATTGGGGTGTGACCTGGATCAGATCTAGGATTTACAACCTATGAATGATCACCTGCTAATCCAGGAGCGAACATTACATCATTACAAGTTTTGTGAATGATCACCTACTGCTATGCTGAGCAGTCCAGGAGCGCACATTACATCATTCACCAACATCTTTCTCGAAGACAAGAGTCTACGGATCTGTTCAGGGACCTAAGTCCAGGGATGATACAATCCCTCCTCGTCCACTTAGAAGAAGTCTAGGGACCATGCATCGACCTCATCGTCGTAACCAGCAACCTCATCATCAACCTTATCGTCGGAACAGGTAACCTCATCATCAATACATGTATCCTCATCATCAATACAAGTATCCACATCATCAATACAAGTATCCTCGTCATCGATACAAGTATCCACATCATCAATATAAGTATCCTCGTCATCGATACAAGTATCCTCATCATCAATACAAATATCCTCGTCATCGATACAAGTATCCTCATCATCAATACAAGTATCCTCGTCATCGATACAAGTATCCTCGTCATCGATACAAGTATCCTCATCATCGATACAGTATCCTCATCATTGACCTCATCGTCAATATAGGCAATCTCATCATCGATATAGGTATCCACATCGATACCAATATCCAAATATCATCATCGACCACATAACTCCCCCTTTCGAGGAGGGTTCTTCTGAACTACACCAAGCTTGTCTCAGAAAAACTCTTCTCGAGACAGAGGTTTGGTCAATACATCAGCAACTTGTCCGTCAGTGCTCACATACTCGAGCTTGATAGCTCCTTTCTGCACCATATCCCGTATATAGAAATATCGGATCTCTATGTGCTTTGACTTATCATGGAACACTGGATTCTCTGTCATCTTGATACAACTCTGGTTGTCACACAGGATCACAGTAGAGTCCATCTCTAAGTCAAACAATCCTGATAACAACTTTCGAAGCCATACCGCTTCACAACTAGCAGAGCAAGTAGCTATATATTCCGCTTCAGTTGTGCTGAGAGCCACACGAGACTGCTTCCTACTAAAACACGAGATCATGGCAGATCCCAGATAATAACATCCACCCGATGTACTTTTCTAGTCTGATACACTTCCTGCCCAATCAGCATTTGTGTAGCTATACAATCTGAAGTCATGATCTCCAAGACAACATAGACCAAAGTCTATCATACCCTTTAGGTACCTCATCACATGCTTTGCAGCTATCAGGTGAACATGCCTAGGTTCCACTAGATACCAACTCAAGGTGTTCACAGCAAAGCATATATCTGGCCTGGTATTCGTCAGATACATCAATGACCCAATAATCTGTCTGCACAGAATCACATCCACTAACTCTGATGAGTCATCAGCTAATAGCTTCAAGTCGAAACCCATGAGAGTGGCCATGGTTGTACATTTTAACATATCAAATCTTATCAAGATTTCCACAGCATACTTTCCCTGGTTGACAAAGATTCCTTCTGAGCCTTGCCATACTTCCAGACCTAGGAAGTAATGTATCAATCCAAGATCTTTCATCTCAAATTCTGTAGCTAGCTTCTTCTTGCTTTCCATGATTTGTTTCTCATTCCCTGTCAGAAAGAGATCATCCACATACAATAATAGTATCATCCATAACCTTAAGGTAAAGGTTAGGATCAAGTTTACTTCTGGTAAAGCCCAAGCTTGTCAAGAAACTGTCAATTCTCCCTCTGTGACTGAACATCATTCACACTCTGTATTGAGTGATCTTCTGCATATCTATCTGTTCCATCTCCCATCAGATAGGTCTACTGATATGAGCCTCAAGATCATTCGAACTCTGTGGTGAGTTCCTTCTTGCATTCAACTAAGAGAGGAATGTCATCTGAATATATACACCATCTTCAACCTTGTATCAAAGGTTGAAATCCGCATCACCCATGGTGATCATTAAGCTCATCAAATGACTATCCATCCTGGGTATCCGTATAGAGCTTTCTTTAATTTTGGGAGTTTTCTCGATTCGCATTTCTTCTTCAATTACACCATTAAGAGAATGGTCTTATCTAGCCACTTGGAGCAAACAGCTCGTCATGATCCTCTTCCTCTTTCTAAGAGAATCTTCTAGCCACGAGCCTTCTATAGTATGTTTGATTTGTAAGTCTTCTTGTTGAATATCCATCACTTGTTCGGTGTTCATCATTCTTCATGATCTTTCCTACAAATCAAAGTTAATTACATGATTAGTAATACTTCATAATCATCAAATCATGTTGACATGATAAACTATTATGCATACAGATATGATTCACATAGTTATGCAACTATCTTGACCAATACTTTGGCACAACACTTTTCCATATCCTGTATGCATACAGTAGCTATCTAGATGCCTTCCATCTCTACCAAAACATACTATCAAGAGTGTGCACAACTCTCAGCATGTCAGCAAAGAGGTTTCATTCTAGACAAGCAACAATGGAATGTTTGTCCAACTTACCCATCATATGCATATTAGTAGTATATTGTTCAATGCTATATGAATGCTCACACTATGCATGATATATTCTAGGAATACAAATATGCATACAAGCAATATCATTTACTATTTCAGAGATTCAAATAACAACTCAAATACTTATCTTTTATGTTGAGTGGTTGCCTCCTGCTTGATCTCTATATGTCTTTGAACTTCTATTCATTCTTTACCACTATGCATGCTTAAGTGTGAGGATGATCTCATACATAAACATACATTCATTAGTATAATCTCAATACTATCAAAACATTTTGTATGGTCATGATCATTTCATACACAGGTATACTTACCTAAGATCCTATCACAAGGTAGGATTCTAACTTGATATAAGAAAACATGCCTAGATTATCATGCTTGGTTATGTCTTAACATACCCAAACAATATCTTCTTTGTTCTCTTCAATGATTTAGAGACCTTGTGCTAGAACCTGTATATCTCATAGGTTAAGCATAGTAGAACAAAGTCATACATACCTTGTAAGTAGAGCTTCTATGTCATCAAAGATTATGGATGAGTCTTTGTCTTCATGTCATCATGGTCATAGAACTTGATTTGTCTTTCTTGATGTACCTGTATCTTGTTAGCAGATAACATCATCCTCATACAACACCACATGTGCATTAGTACAATCATATAACCTTAATCAATGAATGTCTTCTATCATTCACATGTATTCATACTTTTACTAGGGTGATAAGACAATTACTAACCTCAATAATATGAAGACAAACATATCATAAACTTAATCATGAACAGATTTCAACACATACCTGTATCTCCTCAAGTCATACTTGTCAGGATTGCTTTTAACCCAATCCACTTTGATTTGCTGAAACTGGATCTAGATCTGGATTAGGGTTTGTCAGAGAAACCCTAAAAATTCAAACTTTGAATTTCAAACTTCTAAATGGATGGAAATATGTGGCTTGCTGAGCTGATCAAGCTGGTATACTTCAATTTTCAAAACTGCAAAATTTGACCCCTCAAAATTGCCTTTGAGACTTCTGGATTCACTGGACAGAACCCCAAACTAGGGTTTGATAAAGCCCACCCTTCTGCCCAATCAAAAGGTTCAATCCAAAGCTCTAAACTTCGATTTTTCTAAGGAGCTTCTAGCCATGGTCACAGACTTCAAAAATTCCAACTTTTGCAGAAGCCCTAATTTTCCACCTTTCCGATCAAAATCCCAAACTAGGGTTTGATCAAGCCCAGCCTTCTGACCAACCAAAAATTTTGATCTTGGTCTCTAAATTTTGATTTTGATGAGGAGCATTCAACCGTGGACTCCGAAACCAAAAATTCCAACTTTCTCCGAAGCCCTAAATTCCTGCAGCAGTGATAAGCCAAGAATGAAGGTGCTCAGAAAACAATTCTGTTTTGACAGAAATATGCACCGGATTGTTTATGGTGCATCTCTGAAATTACGAATTCACAGGGTCTGAAACCTCGGCCTGTGGTGGCTTGACCTGTCAGCTTTCCAACCCCATAGGTCTAACCTCAATTGGATTTTCTGAGAGAGAGAGAGTTATGCCAAGTGTCGCAACGTGACATGTTTATGGGATAAAACAGGAGAGCGAACTTGTACGGCGTGCCACGTGTCACTAGTTCAACTTCGGCCTCTAAAAATCGTACCTGTGAAAGTACAGTCCGTGCCCTACCTGTCACTTTTTACGAAATTTCATTTGGAGCTTCCTAGCCCAAGTTGTGACCTTTTTGCGTAGGTCACCTGCTTAAGACTGAGATCTGGAAGAGGCAGAAACCCTAACTTGTATTGATCATAAATCACAAAGTACAATGAATTAGAGGTTGTCCTTTGGACACAAGGTACAGGGGGGTGTTATCTACGACCTGTAAAGGTTTCAGATCCTGAACTTTTGCCAAAATGGATTTATAGCGAAAGTTCCACGATGACTGGTTTTTGCTATACAAAACCCTAACCTTCAAATTGTCGCAAGTGAAGCAAGTGTCGTAAGTGCCATACATTGCCTTCCTTCAGGTTAGCTCTGATACCATGTTAAGATTCAATATGCTAAGACAGAAGATATCATCATTACATTCCATTTCACAACAATAGCATATACAGGATCACTGAAAGAACAACAAGCACAGCATAAACACAAGAGACACAGATTTATCCTAGGAAACTCTCATGGGGTAGAAAACCCAGCAAAGCTTCCTCAATATAGATGACTAGCAAATACAAAGATGTAACCCACAACCATGAGCTCCTTCTCCTCCATAGCAGATCTCTCTCTCACCTATGCGCCAATCACAAGTGAGTGAATGTGTGAGATAAGTGAGGAACATACCTCCTCTACTTATACTTGTTTCCCGACTGACTTTTTACCCTAATGGGGGCGACCTCTCCTAAGAGAGTCTAATAACCCCTAAATAACTAACTCAGGGCCGACCTCACATGGGAGATCTAATAACCCTAGTTACCACAATCTCACGGAGGAATAAACATCTCCGGATACATAACAAAGTCCCATCGGAGGAATGAAACATCTCCGGAATAATAAGATACAAATATAATATTCTTAGAAGTTACAATATTTCAACATTTCATTTATTCTCATACTAGAAAATACTGGGGATGAACGCATCAACTATTTTGATTGGAATTGTTACATCGTTTTACAATATGTAGTTATCGAATGATGAATAATGTAGGGTTTGTCATTGCTTTTAGTTGTTGTTACAGACCTGCCAATGTCTTGCAAGCGTCCACGCCACCATTATGCAAGTGTCTACGCATAAAATTTACCATATTTTAAGTTTTTCTCCTATTTGCCAAGTCTTGTCAAGTATGTCCTAAGTCCTTCCCGAGTCGACGAGTCACATGCCAGCCAAGTCTTTGCCGAGTCCGAGTCGTGCAACATTGGTTTTACGTATTAACTAATTCCAAACTCATTACCTTTTACTTCTAGACACTAAATGGTTCTAAGCACAAGAGACATTATGACCAAATCCCCATTACAAGCCCAAATAGATAGCACAAACTCAAAAGCACCAAAACAATGGTTGACAATAATCTCATTGCCAACTTCTTGTCTTAGATGTTAGGAGAGGTAATAGGTGACACATATTGGGTGGTTTAGGGCTTCTTCATTAGTGCTTAATTTCATGGTAAATCCAACCACTTGAGTTTGTGATCATCCTAGTGCTTAATTTCATCTCTTTAAAGCCGTATTTTCTTCTCTTGTTCTATTTGGTAGTGACTTCATGGTGAAGCAACATTTCCCCCTTCCCCCACACTCTTTGGGATCCACACATTTATGAATAAGAAAGGTGGTGGGGGGTAAAGAAAGCAAGGTTTGTCATTAAAATCCTAGTCTATGTGAATGTTGTGATATTGATAGCCAGAACATTATGTAGCTTTACAACAAAACCTATTGGCCTTGGAAACCTTATTGTGTAGAGGTGGGATGGATGTGAACATGGGAAAGACAAAGTTGTTGATATTATCACTAAAAAGGAAACCAAACCAGACCCAAATCAGCTTCAAAAATGATGATATAGTGATCTAATTCCAAGATGCAAATCACAGAAGGTGTTGATATGAACATAGGCAAGACAAAGTTGCTAATATTTTCACTAAAAAATAAACCAAACACGACCCAAAACAGCTTCAAAAGTGAAGATATAGTGATCTAATTCCAAAATGCAAATCACAGAACAACCTAAACAGTGTCGTAGTGATTAATGGGCAGAAGCGCTGACAAAAATGAAGCTAACAAAGAATAAACAAGACGTGAACAATTCTATAGAGATTGATGGAGTGATGAAGCTGATTCTATACAGAAAGATTGATTGAAGGAGTGATGAAGCTGATTCTATACAGAAAGAGTGGCAACTATGGACAACAAAAGGATACCCAACATGATCCTCCAGCAAGACTTAGAAGGAGAAAAACAAATGGGACCTACAACGTAAGAAGTCGCTCAACAACTAAGACATAGCAAAATAAAGTTGTCCTCTAGATAGGAAGGAGCTAAAAATCCACATACAAGAGTGGTACATATGGGGTATAAGAAAAGGAAACTCCAAGAGAAAGCAAGGATACTACATGGACAACTTCAACCAAGATGGAGAAATCAGAATTTATTACTAAAAACTAAACATCTTGTGAAGAGAAAAGCAAGTTTTGGCTTCAACTAAGAACCACCTCATATACATTAAGGTGTGAAACAAGGGCATAACCAAAGGAAGAATGAGGAAAAGTGGAGATATCAAGTGTGAAAAAAGGGAGAGGTGGAGGCCGAGGAGAATTTCCTTCTACAATATGAGGCATACAACTGCATAAGAAAAGGAGAAAACTCTGAAAATAGAAGTTCTAGTTGGCATTCTGAGAGGGCGGTGTGGAGGACGCGATCAAGAGAGACTCAAGGATGATATGCCTCAAAGACAAATTACGAAAAGACAATCCAGCTGGGCTAGGAGACCTACCCAGAAAGAGAAGAAAGTCAAATCTAGATGAATAGTCCAATACCTCTTTGTACCATATTATAATCTCGCCTCCTTACAGTATCTTGGAATTTTGCATCGCGAATGTAAGCCTTTTTGGCCCATGGGCTAGTTGTCCTTGTGTACGATTTAAATATCGATTAAATTCTCTTCCTGCTTTTCCTAGAGTTGCTATCAACACTTCCAATGTACTTGTTTATTTTTGTTCTGTGTACTTCTCTTAAAGATGCTTTAACACTATCAATAATCACTTATTTAACACTATCAATAATCACTTATTTAACACTATCAATAATCACTTATCTGTGTACTTTTTATTGTGCCATTGGACAACTATGGCCCCTAGTGTACATCAATACTTGAATTATTAAATTAAAACTTGCCCAAGTAATTCGTCTTTGATTCAGAGCATTATTTCAATAAAGAGCCACTTGAGTTATTTTTTACACAGCTTCTCTTATATTGATTATATTAATTTGCTTAGAAATCAACTATAATATCTTAGAACCTTTTCTGCCTTCATACTGATATTAAATATTTTTAGACTACATTACATTGAGGTATAATGCCTTCGAATGGGATACCACCTTTAGGGGTCAACAACCTTACTACATATATAAATTATGCTAAACTAGAGTATAACTTTATAGTGGGTCGTCCCCTTCGAGGGTCAGTAACGTTATTAAAAATTGTATTGGTTGTGTTGGGGTACAATGTTGGGAAACCAACTTTGGGGTTCAACATCCTTCATTATTATCTTTCTTATGAGCGATGATGGACACTCATGTTGTGCAAAGCCATGGATTAGTGACCTTGGAGCCAAGGCCAAGTGTGATATTGCCCAAAATGAAATGGCTTGATTTTGAGCATGCTTCATCCCCTCACTCGAGATTCCCAATACGATAGATGATGACCAATTATCCCTAGAGTCTTTTCATTGAATGATAACCAATTTGTTTTTCTACAAATGTACATGTATATAAATTGTAGTTAAAAGGGGACCAAGAGATTAATCCATAACATCTTGACTGGGATTTACACTTTCATTCCAAATCTACAAGATTTACCAATCTAAAATACCATTTCCTCCAAATCGACTATTATAGGGCGAGTAAAATAAACCAAAAACATTATGATCCCACAATATAATCAGAAAAAATTGTAATGCCACCAAATGGCACTGTTTTCCCTGCATAAACTAGTGTTGCCATGGAGCATTGCCGTTCCTGTATAAATGCGTTGGACAACAAAGATGAACAAACGAGGTAACTTCAATTAGTGCTGAAGGCTCGATGCTTGGAGACACGTTATCAATCAACCATACAAAACTAGAGTATGAGCCTAACAAGGAATACAAGCGCCAATAACAAAGTGTCTTAGAAAAAAGGTGCCATTAAAACTCACAAGAATATAAAGGATGCAAAAAATAATCAGAAATATAATTTATTTCCCAAAAATTAATGTCTGTTTCCATCTGATGTTCTTCAAGTAATCTTTGAAAACACCATGTATAGTGTTCAAAGAGCCTCTTCATTGAAGACCTTATCCATGCTAATAAATAATTCAATGCTGTAGTAATTTTATTCACCACTGCTGAAATAAAATTACGCTTTTTTTTCCAGGGAAAGATAATTCAATGCTTGATATTGTCAGAAAATCAACAATTTAAGATAGAGAACAAATTCTCAATTGTAAAATCAAGTTCTAAATAAAAATAAACCGTACCAGAAGATTTTTCAAGCCATCAGCAATCCAACTACGGCAAAACCCCTCTATAATTGATATTAACCTGTCACCGTCATCAAAATCAACTTAGAAATTCTAGTCAGAAAGAATTACAACTATACTCAATAAAAGCCCTTCATCAGCACAAAATTTCAGTATAACCAGGATAGTAAAACATCTTACAAAGAGAATTTAGAAACTTATTGCATTAAAAATCTCATACCTTTCCCAAGTAGATGCAGAAGTGAAATCATTAAAACCATCTAGCTGTAATGACAAACAATAAAAGGCATGTTGTTATGCACAAAGAGTACAGTAACAAATACAACAACATTAAAAAGCTCCAAATAACAACCTGATCCAGAATAATGCCGAAATCTTTTCGAATTATGTGATAGGAATAATTTATCCTCATCCCCCTATAAGAAAATGATGCTGCCCTTTTCAAGGTTTGGGCTCAATAGGTCCCAGTCAAGCCAGTTCGGTTGTTTCAAATGTAACATCACAATAAATGAAGATAAACAGGGCTACACCTTGGCTACACGGAGATTTGCTAAGTCTGTTTTTACACTAGAGAAGCACTCCTTGTCCAATGGAATAAGGATAGGGTTTTGGACATAGGTAAGGATGAAAGATTTCTAGAATACTCTCCTTCCTTGAGCCCTAGTCTCACACAATCTTTCCATAACAAGGGGTCCCCACAAAACTTATAATCCAACGGAGATTTTAGGAAAGTGGGTTCTAGATTTGGTGGAGTAGAGACAGGTTGTCAGTTCAAGCATCAAGGATTCAGCAAACACTAGAGTATGAAGCCCTAAGTTCATTGGTTGCACATATCAATCCTAGGTAGTGTAGCTAAGAAGGGTCTAAGGAACGAAGATAACACAGGTAAAGGGCAGCTCAAAGTTAGTAACCCAATGTGCAAACAGCATGGGAACTTCATCCTTTCGTTTAGACCTCAAGAGAAGGTTAAAGCAATCCATAGCTCAGACATTACAGTACATAGAGTAGCAGATGGCCTAGTGATTAGCTTAGTCAGATACTTATCTAGGTGGTACTTTTACTTCATGTATTTTTCTTTATCTTGCTGTCAGCATTCTCCAAGAGTTGCTTTCGAACTCCCACATTGTACTCTTACTGGATGTATCCTCTAGTTCCATTGACCTACTTTTGTGGTCATTCAGTGGACATTAATACAATTATCTTATCTTATATTATCTTATCTTATCTTAGAGGGGGTAGTTTACTAGTTCAATGCAAAGAAAGAAGTCAAGGTAGTTGCAGATGGGAGCCTTGGGCTAAGTAATTTGAGTGCGGAAGAATTGGTTGGAGGCCTCCAAGGGCATATAGAAGGGCTTGTTACAGCTCGATTTAGCACTTAGGTGGAAAAGTCCCAATCCACTATAGCTATCAAGTGCAACTTCGGAAGAAAAGCACCAATGTCACCTCAGTGCTTGACTTCGAACTTTTAGGCTAGCTCTCAAGGCCAAGAGAGGCTTCCCTGTAGGTTGATTAGATCTAAGGTTTGAGGAGAGCCGAGGGAAAGGAGATTAACTTGTTTAGATGTGATGTGAGATTATTAAGTTATTTTCCCAAAATAAGCATTCAACCACTTAAATTTCACAATGATTACTAGATCAAATACTTAAAAGATAGCTCAGTGATGCAAAACAACACAAACCATGGACATTGGCAACACTTAATGAAAAGATGGCAATGAGACATAAAACTTGTAAAGAACAATGCATTAGACAAACAGATCCATCACCATAATATAAGATAAATCATTCACCAAGCAAGATTAACAATGTGGAGCAACTAGTTATTATTAGAGGTTCTTGACTTTAGGCTTTGAATAAAGACTTAAGAAAAATTCTCTAAAACAAGGTGTCACCCAAGTTTAATTAGAACCAGACTTTCAGAAGTGATTAGGATCACTTCACTAGGTGTGGCAATGTGGTCTTTAGTTTTAATTAGTGTGCCAATTACTTCAAGTTACTTAAAACATATAGCAATTGCTCATTAATCCATGATCCAAATAAGCAACATTGACATCAAGAGCACGTGCATTGAAAGACAACTGAAAATGAGTGTTGTACAATTAAAATTCGTGAATTTCTTAAGTGATGATTATATAAAATATAGCATTAGAATTTTAATTTTTAACCACAACCAAGAGAATTTCCATAATTAGGAAGTGTTACTATTAGGCCAAATATGCCCAAAATGTATGCTATGTCAAATCAGCATTTAACCAAATCAGAACACCAATTTATCTTGTTGTTTATAAAGATCCAATAGAACAGAATGAAAATTCTTTATTATGAACCAGAGAGAAAATTCCAGAATTAAAAGCTTGCTGTCATAATGCAATTCAAGCCAAGAAATAAGCAAGAAAACATGAAAATTTTCAGATCTTGATGCAGAATTAATTTACAAAAATTTACAGCTCAAAAATCTGAAAAATTAAATGCTATAGGCCAAAGAAATTTCCAGAATTAATGTTGTTGCTGTAATAATTTTTTCGAATTCTTTTGAAGTGTAGTTAGCCTCTTTAAATCACTAGAATAACTCAAAAAAAGTTTGATCCAAACCCAGAGGAAAAAAAATAGTGATTTTCCAGCATATAAAACGCTTTAAAAGATTATTAAATAAAGTCTAATTAGGGCCCTTTTACTTCCATATTTTTCTGCAATAAACAGAAATAAAAGTGAATCTTAGACTAGAAATGAGATAAAACCATAATTTTAACTAGGCAAAATTTTGAAAAAAAATTATAATAATTTATCTTTTGATTTTGTGATTTTTTACCCTTAAACAAATTAAAACAAGAGAAAGGAAATATTTTTGGTTTTTTTTGTTTGTAAAGTTAGAGATCTATAAACTAGTGCCTTCAAACCCTTGGACAAATGGAGTCCTGGAATATCCTTCTTGAAAATCCTCGGGTGTATGTGCTTTAGTTAGAACCCCCACAAGAGCATGACAAATTCCTATCCCAAACAATTTGAGGTTTCCTTCAAATTCTACCAAGGAAGGGTAGCATCCAAGCTTACACCTTCAACCAGTCTATCTAGCTCACCCTTAGCCTATGCAAGATGATGGGTACCCCCTTCTAAAGATGCCAAATACCTCAATCAACCTACAAAACTAAAGCATGATAAACCAATGGAGTAACACTACTCTTCTTATGGACTAGAACTTGTCGTTGATGGCAAAGCATAGTGATGATGATGAAGTGTCATTACTGGTATGAGGACAAGTGAAGTGTCAAGCCATGAGAACAAGTCAATGTCAAATCCAAATGAAGAAACTTTGATGCATGAAGACAAGCAACATTCTTGAAGTAATAGGAAAGTTGAAGAAGCCTTGAAGAAGCCCTGAAGCAACATGAAGTTGAAGAAGCAACGATAATCTTGCAAAAGAGCACCTACAAGAATTCTGGTACCAATTCCGGTACCAGCCCTAGATCGCTGTTTGGGTGACTAAACCAATATATTAGGGGCCCTTACCATCATTCATGTGTCAGCTCTGTGATTAAAAAATGTACACGTTGGATCTCCAAATGCATAAGTTGGCCTTGTTTCCATGTTTATATCAAATATACAAGTCAACCTTATTACAATGAGTCCACATTCCTTTTGCTTGATGGATATAAATAAAAGATCGATTTGATGAGAATGGGTGGAGTGAAAAGGTAGCGGCAAGCTGATCTAAGCGAAGGAACAGGTCAACATGAAGAGTGAATACGAAACTCTAGGGTAAATGCACAGCTCAGATAGAGGATAAGAGTGTGAGCTCTGAGGCACGAAGTGCAGAAGGCTACAGTATATATTCAAATTATTTCTTCAAGCTAAGGTCACAGAACGTATAGGTGAATTCTGGAATTGCAAGGGCACACTCCTCCACACGTGACTACAGGGTTCTGAAATTACAGGTCTGCATATTGGTTGGGCTCTAAATATTGCAGGGACATAATTTATCACACATGATTGAGAGTGGGGCAGAATGCCAGCTACAGGATTGTGAGTATGAGATTACAGTAGTTGCTGCAAGTGTATTAGACAGACACTGCTACAATTGACAGAGAAGTAGGACTACGGTAGAAAAGCAGGGTTACAGCAAAGAAGCAAGGCTACAGATTTGTGTCAATGTACTACAAACATGTATATTTATCTTCTAGAGTGGTAGGGTGGTGCTTGGGAGAGGTTGGTGCTTGCTTTGTAAGTTGGTGCTTACAGAGGACTGGAGTCCTCATCCGCTTAGAAGAATGGTGCCTGCAGAATTGAATTGGTGCTCAAGAGGATTGGTGTCCTCATCCATCAAACAAGTTGGTGCCTGAAAGTGCAAGTTGGCGCTTGTTGATTATGAGTTGGTACTGCTCATAACAGATTGGTGTCCTCACAGGTTGGTGCCTGGCAGGTTGGTGCTTGCACAAGGGATTGGTGTCCCTTTCAGATTGGTGTCTGCAAAATCTGTGAGTGGGTGCTCAGACCACTATTGGAGATTGGTGTCTCCTTCAAATCATTGTAATCTATATTTTATCAATTTATTAAATTGAGTTTCAATATTAAGATTATGTGTATTGTGCTTGATGTTGATGAATGTTTAAGGTTGATAATGTTACATGATTAATGAAGTAAAATCAAGTAATTCACTTACTTAATACTAATTCACCCCCCCCTCTCAGTGTCACTATAAGTTCTTTCAATGCCAAAATAAACGAGCTTAATTCAAATATTTATGCCACCAAGCTAAAATCCATGTGAAGAAAACCCCAAGAGAACAAGAGTAAAGAGTGCAAAGATGACAATATTATTCTCCCATCACAACAACAAATGAGAATGAGAAGTGAGCTCTCTTATATAGGAGAAAAACTCAACTTCCTCTACAATAAAATAATAATAGAAGTGTTAAAACCCTACATATATCCTAGGGACTCTCCAAGATAGAGTCAAAATACATACAATAATACTCAATCCTCAACAAACCCTCAAAGAGAGAGGGCACCCCCATCAAATCATGGTCAAAAAATGATACATGGTACAACAATAGGCCCAAGAGAGAGGGCACTCCATCATAAATGGTCCAAATACAATAATCAAGCCCAAATACCTAGGGCGCTCCCTTCAAAACTCACATGTGTGGCTAGAAATGGTCCAAAAAAGGCGGCATCAAGGTCAAAACATGCAACTCCCTCCTCAAGAATGGGAGTGATAGCTTCCATAATAGTGCCAAGTGTGAAAGGAGGCCATCGCAAGGCCTAAACCCTAGAATGTACTCCTCTAAATGCTTAAATGGTCCTCAAATCAAGTGCTATATGTGGGACGGCTCCATGAAGTAGGCTCAAATGGTCCTCTAGAAACCTCCAAAGGTCATCTCAGTGGTCCAAACATGAAATGCTAGCCCAAATGTGTGGGAGGAGGGATCTAGGAATCTCCCTAAACCTCCCACGTGCCAAGCAAGGGTCTCAAACGCACTAGGATGTGTGATGTCCCCTCAAATATGCTAAGCACATGTCATATGATCACTTCCAAGTGTAGCACTCCATGAATTTGTGCCTAAAAACCATATGACATACCAATCAAGTCATAGCATGTGTGTAAATAAGATCACTCTAGTGTGATAAAGTTAACCATCATCAAAACTTTGGAAAATGTTCGTCTAATATGACAATAATACACAAGATACAAATTACAAGTACACCTTTTCTAATAACTCAATGATCATAATATTTTACCCATCTAGACTAACATTAGCCCTTAGAATCCTTCTACATGTGAGAGTCCTAAGCCAACATGCATAGCTTAGCTGCCTATGTCAAATGAGGGTACATGAAGTGAAGTACGTACTTAGTGAAGAAAGGGGGTCTTTGTGAAAAAACCACCATAGTAATATAAGTGTGTTGGTCTATCCTTGACCTTCGAGAGTTAAGTTTTAGATGTTTCTTCCATATGTAAGCCTAGGAAATGTTGGCATGGGTCATCTATCCTCACGCCTTCATATTGTAATCCCTTTATTTTATTTTTCTTTCATATTTCATTCATTTGCATTTTCATTAGCCCATTCATTAGCTTAGTCCCTTTTTCTTTAGATGTGACTTTGATAACCTAGGACAAGGGAACCTGGAATTTGCAATGGGGAGTATCTGCCATGATCTTTTGCATTTGAATTTTTGCATTTAATTCATCAACAAATCCTTTTCTGGAGAGTACAAGACTCTTTTCGCTTTATTTGAGGCATTCATACATTGGAATAGTAATGAGACGATAAGTTATTACCAATGACACATCATTCACAAAGGGGAATAATGAAGGGGATGGATGAATTGGTTAGCGAAATGAAAAATAGCTAGGAAAAAAGTTATGAGATGGATGAAAATCACTTGACTTAGTTCACCACGATACAAATCAACCTTCGTACTAACACACTTATTCAGCTATAAGAACAACACTAAGGTTACACTAAGAGAAGCAACAGTTTAAGTATATGACTCATTATAGAAGCATACATGTAACATCTCATCCTAACATACTGTCATCTCAAAAAGCATGCTAAGAGTAACTGAAGGTTAAGAAATATCACATCACTAGAGGATCAGGCACTGTCTCTGACTGGGCACATGAGGGCACATGGACCATCAGACGAAGTTGAAGGAACTCTGACCAATGATCTATGGTGAAGCCACAGGTCTCACCTCAAGAATCTCTGATCAAAATCACCCCTGCTGAAAAAAGGGGTAACAAGGCTCAAACAGAATGTATCTAGGATCACTCAAACACTCAAAGGAAGAAAAAACGTGCAAGGATTAAAAGAGAGGTTGAAGATGGCGTTGGTTGAAGACATCTCAATGGGAGGGGTGTTGGCTTTGAGTGAAAAAATTTGGTTGGCAAGTCCTATGGTTGGGTTGTTTTTGAGAAATCATTGAGTAGCTAGGTTGATATCATTGGAAAGAAAGGTTAGGATATAGGCTCGATTTTCATGGTTTAACAAAAGGATGGCTAGCACTTGATTTTAAATTGAGGATGGATGTTGAAATTAACAGGATATTCAAGGGTAAATGGTTTTGGGGTGCAGCTTTCTTGTCTCTTGGGCATTGGACTCCATGCTTCCACCCTAGAATAGAAAAAAGGCCCTCACAACCTATATGTGTCCTTCTGTCAGGTTTACCATTAGAATTGTGGAGCAAAGTGACTTTGGTAGAAGTGGGCAATAGGCTAGGGACCTCCATTGATATGGAGGAGAAAATCTTATCCGAAACTAACCAAGTGGTGGAGAAAATTTTGGTGGACAGACCTATGGGAAGGGCTTCTTGATGTTATGGAAATTGAGATGGGTAAGTGAAAGTATAACTAGGTCCTATACTACTAGAAGATTCCTTTTAGATGCATAAGATGTCACCAACACAGGCACCTAGTGAAGGATTATCCTGGTCAAGAAGAAAAATGGGAATGACGTAAAGTGGTAAAGCCCTCTCAAGTGAAAGGGACGTTGACTAAGAGGGAATTCTCCCACAATAGATATTTCAAAGATCGAATTGGATAGAATGGATGGATGGGGAGGTAAAGAAGGTTCTTCAAAGGAATTGGGAAGGGGGGAGACCCTTGCAAACAAATCAAATGACCTAATTTAGGAAGAAAAGGGTGGAGCAGCTGCGAAGGATAGAGAGTTGGCAAGCCCTTCCGATTTGGTTCAAGGTTTCATAGCTATCAAAAGTTGGGTTGTAATACGGGAGGAAGTGGACAAATTTTTGGAACACAAGTTCAAGGTCAATTTTCAAAATCAACTCCTTCCCCCTCCTCTCTTTGATCAATGTTATCAAAACCCAACCAATCACGAAACTAGTGGACCCCAAGAACCGAAAATTGGTCGAAACTAGTAAATTTAATTCAAAAAAAACGAACGACCCAAAAATACATAAAATTTTCAAATTTTGATAAAATATATATTTAAGTAAACAACAACATACAACAGAACAGAATGTTGATGCTTATATCAACAAAATGGCAATATACAACTTACAGACACAATGACAGTCTCCAAGACTCACTCTTTGCAATCTTCGAACAAATGTTATTACATACACTCTCTACAAGGGTTAGCTTATGCTCTAGCTCTAGATGCCTCACAATGAACCAAGCTCTTGCTTATATAGACCTCCAGAGGCTTTTAGATTTCCTATATGAGATTCCTCACGGAAATCTATGTAGACTACCTTTTACTGTACAAATCCACTTTCAATGCAAGCGGAGGGATTATTCATCTACTTTTACTGTGCAAGATGCCATGTTGAGCATCGTGACATTTTACATTTGGAGATAGTGGAGAATCTAGTAATGACAAACTGTGAAACATGCCTTCACAACAACCACATGTGGCATGTGTCTTTCTCCTTGTGCCATGTTTCTTTTTATTTGCAATAGTTTCTATTTCTCCGCACACAACCAAAATTTTAATCTTTCAATCCTCCTTATAAATCATTTTTATCATTTTATCATATTACTACTCAATCACAAAGTTAGGCACATGAATTATATAAATAAATCACAAAATCTTAAAAAATAATTTAAATTGAACACAAAATGAAAGCATAATGTACTTTACTTACTTTGATCTAGGTTGCGATATAGTTTCAACCTACTACCATTCACATATCCCTTCATCAACCTGTCATCAAGCTACTCCAAAGCTACCATTCTTTGTTATGTACACAATCTCAAATGGTCCAAGCCACCTCATCTTCAACTTCCCAAGGTTCTTCAAGTGTTTGTTGTATAGAAGTACAAGAGCTCCAAGTCCAAATGTTTTCCTCTTAATTTACTTGTCAAGCAAGATTTTTTTCTACACTTCTCCATTGTTTGGTCAAATGCAACAATGAACTTGTCTTCTTATATCCTTACCAACCACCCAATCTCTATTGTAAGGACTAACCATTTATTAGTTTAGTTGCCAACACAATCCCTCTTATACTAGGCACAAAGAACTCCATAGACATGACCACTTCTTTGCCATAGACTAAGTGAAAGGGGGTGTAGCGTCCCCATCGCTTAATCCGGCCAGCAGGAGGGGACATTCACTAAATCGAGGCCTCTAAATTTCACCCCATAACCATAATTACGAATTCATAACAATAAAAACATGCGTGCAAATACATAATAAAAATACACAACGGAAATAACTCAATCCACACACACAACATGCAATTTACAGGCATAATTATCACATGAATACAAATAAATTTCATTGCACATCAAATACATAAGAATACTTATCTTTAAGCAAAGAAGATCAAAGCAACTAGTTGTGTAAGAACGATTTTCCACCAAGCCATAGGCACTCTGTCCAGCATATACTCTTTCTGGTGAGAGGCCACCCCCAAGCTGGGCTATGAGGCCACCAGGGCGAAGGAAAGACCTACAGGCTTCTCTCTCTCAGCCCACTACCCACTATGCTCTCTATGCTTAGCCAAAATCTCCAACAGAGCTCTACAAGGGTCTCACTAAGCCTTCACAACCATGGCACTCCTTCCAACTGCCCCACACAACACAAGGAAGGCATTTCCCTTCACTGATCCACAGTTCCCTAAGGAAATCCAACCCTTACAGTGCTTACCAGTGTGTGCAGTAAGATTCCAACCTGTTGTAAGCTATTAGAGAACCTCCTACAACATTAATCAATGGCTTCTCAAGCATCCAAAAGTAGCAGATCTCAATGGGTAATGGTTCCTAGCTTTCCCAACCTCCATGCTCATTTGCAGCCATCTGTTTCCCTTCCAAAAATGCAGCTCTGTCTTCAAATGGTCACGAACAGCAATGGAAAACTCTACGTGGTGTAGGAGCATGCATGAGAGAATGATCAAAAGAGTGTTGACTCCAAGGATATGAGGTAAGGGTGAAAGACAGCTGACATAGCTTCTAACCATAGAAGAAATAGGACCGCTGACAGTTGACATAACTGTCACAACCCCCATACTTCAGTAACTACATGAAGTGACTTTTCCCACCAACCTCACATATGCATTATATGATTGGATTTAATAGTCAAGAGAAGGTGATTGGCTTATTTAAGGCACATGACAGATTTTGGATGAGTTCAAAGGTTGACACATGGCGACGTAGGATTTGGTTTCCCCATAGGCCCCCTTTCCTCTTCCCCTTTGGTGGAATCATAGCCCCTTTAGTGCTCTTTACATGGCCATCTTGGACCATTTTATTAATTTTCAACATAATACTTACATACATTTCGAATTGGCATGCTAAGCCAATCATATTGTCCAAATATATACATCATACATGCCTATCCATTCACTAGTTGGGCCTTGGCCTTGAGCTACACACTAGGAATCCATGCTAGCATATTTACATCATTTAAATAACTTTGATTAAATACATTCCAAGTCAAAATTGGGGGTATTACAGGGGGTGTGCTTTATCAATCTCCACAAGTTGTCATGTAAGCCCAAAGTACTACAGGAATCCTCTCATCCCAATGATTTCTCCTTACATTACAAATCTTTGCTAGCTCATGTTCCAATATCTTACTAAATGCATCAACAGTACCATTTGTTTGTTGATGATAATGCACTCTTATGATGTTGGATCATAAATTCTCTTATCAACATTTTCCTTTTCCAGTTATAAAATGAGAGCCCTGGTCACTCATTAAAATCTTCAAGTAGCCAAATCTGGTAACTATGTTTTCAAAGATAAAGTGTGTTGCAATATTCGATGTATAATCCTTTGTAGGTGTTGTTTGAACCAATCTTTTCGAATACTATGTCGCAATTATGATGTATAACCACATCTTCTAGCTAGTGGGTCAATAGGTCCAATGAAGTCTATTGAATTTCTCGAAAAGATCCAACACAAACACAAGGAACAAAGGCATCTCATCTCTACCTGAAGGTTTACCAATTGTTTGACACACAACATTGCTCCACAAATACTCTTTTGCGTCTTGGAACATGATCAGCAATTATAACCCTATGCACAGAACTTTCTTTGTTGTTGGCTTTCATACATTGTCCACATCCAACTCCTTCATGCACCTTATAATGAATATCATCTCTTTGGTGATCCAAGACACATCTCAAAATTCCATCCATGCCTAGTTTGTATAGTTGTCCTCTGATCATTTGATAGTAGGTTTCCCTTGCAAGCAATTTTTTTCTTTGCACCCATCAATAATTATGTGGTGCCTCTCTTGTAGTTAAAAATTCGGCAATCTTTGAACACTGACATGGAATTGCCTCAAAAACAATTGTGAATCGGGAATTTCATCATCCAACCCTCCTGCACTTTCTCCTAATTGCATTCTTAAAAGATGATCTAGTGCAACACTGGGCTTTCCAAGGTTGACTACAATTTCAAAATCATATTATTGAAACAAGGGTAGCCATCTACACTTGCGTCCATCTAGCACATGTTTATTCACCAAATATTCCAGTACAACATTGTCCATGAAGAACATAAAATGGTTTGTCAACAAATAGTGTCTAAATTTCTGAAGCACATATGCCATAACTAATCATTCCCTCTATGTCGTGGTGTAGATTTTTTCATTGGATAGCTTTCTGCTAGCAAAAGAAATTGGTTGAACTACATTTCCTTCTCCAGGCTGCACCAAAGCAACTCCTATTACAATACCCAAAACATCCATATGTACATGGAAATTTTTTTACCAATCTCGGAACACTAGTATAGGCACGCTTACCAAGTTGAAGGTTGTGTAGCATAATTCAGACCATACAAATCTATTTTTCTTCTTCAACAGTTTCTCCAACAAGGCAATAATTGCAGCATAACTTTCTAAACTTGCAGGCCCTAGGTGACTACTTTCCTATTTCTCTTTAATTAAATAAATCAAATCTAAACTCATTTAACCACAGAAATGAATATTTTTGAACATGAAACAATCACACATATAGGTTATAGCTAAAAATGAACAACAGATGCATAAACATGATACACAAGAATTTTGTCCTTCAAATCAGTTTTTATTCCTTCAAAAACTTACAAGGACACCTCAACTTGAAGTTTACAGCCCACCAAAAAGAAACAGTATGCCTAGACAAAAATATGAGGAATTGTTGTAACCTGTATGTCACTGTACGGTATTATCATAGCAGTCTTCCACCTTGTTGGTCGATCTTCTTCCTGTTATCTGCATTCTCTCCTCCTTGGCTTCACTTGTGTGTGTTCCTCCACAACTTCCTTGGTGTATTCTACAACTTCTCCTCCCATCTTGCGCTATTTATGCTTTGAGAGAGATAACTAATCTACTCAATTCTAACAACCAACTTCCTTGACTCTAGCAACCAACTCCTTGATTCTAGCAACCAATCTCAACTAATCTCCTTAATCCTAGCAACCACCTTATCTCAACAATGAGGTATGGCTAAAATTATATCAAATCCAACTCACTAATATTCTAGAATCTCTAGAACATTTCATTTAAATTTCTAAGACGAAGAGATCAAAGGAATTTAGACTTTCACTTTTATTTATTTATTTTTTTGTAAGTTGCAGAGCAGAATTTAATTAACAGAAGCCGAATGTACATTTAGAACCAAAGAGAGTTTTGCATATTGGGGAGGCCTCATATGTTGAAGCCACCATCCCAATTGCTCAAAGATACTGTAATAACTGACATAATACAAAATTAAGACCCTCTGAGTGTGGTCTGCCCATGAAAAAATTGGGACTTTCACCAAAATGAAAACCTTATACTGTCTATTAGTGCTAAAAACTAGACTGTGCTAAAAACTAGACTGTGCAAAAAATAAAAACAAAAAAGCTGATAGTCGTAGAGATGACCGGGAGCTATGGCAGCCCAATTGTCATTTTGTAGGTGGTTCTTCTGGTTCCTCCTCGACAATGGGGCAAGCGGCATAATAATCTTCAAAGTTCCCCGGAGGGGGCAGAGTTGGAGAGGGAGAACCTGGAGAACGCGTGCCATCCGGAGCGTCGTCAGGATCAATGGTTGCAGGAGCTGAAGCTCTGTCTTTCTGACCTGGGATTTCTTTTTTGCAGACCCAGTGTTCGGGGTTGCCCCAGCCGCTCCTTCTTCTTTATTTGTCTGCTTCACAGGTTTTGAATTGCTTTTAATGGAGAAAATCTCCCAGGTCATGTTGGCATCTAGAGTATTGGATTGGTCTGCTGCCTCTTTCAGACTGGCTTTGACATTTTTGATAATGCTGGAGCTAGCCTGCCAGCTAGCTTCCATCTCTTCAATAAGGGTGCTCATCATGTTTTTGAGCAGCCAGTAGTGGTTTATGGCACCCCCATTGCTACCGGAGGCAAGGAGTGCCGCCACCCTACGAGCCTCCCACCCATCGATAAGACTACGAGTCCGCGCAGAGATGTGCTCTGCATAACCATCCATCACCGACCAATCCATGGCCACCTTGGACCGACGACTAGTGCTCTTGCGGCCACTCCCATGACGAGAAAGCCCCCTGGTGCGATTCATCATAGCAGTGGGAGAATAATCAGAGCTCGAAATCGCACAACAATTCGCAGACTCAGCTGGAGAAATCAGAGAAAAAAACCAGAGCTCAACAATCGGTTCGTTCTTCGTGTTGACAAAGGGCTTTAAAGAGCCAAGGTAATAAATATCACAGTCTGTCCTCCTCATTGAAGGTTGCGATAATGAATGCAGGTCACATAAGCCGAGAGGAGACATCATTCCAGACGCGCGCGAAGAATGTCATGATTAACACCCTCATCCTTCCGCCTTAAATAATCGTCGGCATCCAGGTTGTTTCGCTGTCCATCGATTTCAGTGGCCAGGTGTATGGCCTACATCAATGTTGGAGCAGGCTCGTGCATGTAAGGGTTGTTGCCACGTACAGTGAGGCATGGTGGCAGCATCTCCGGTTGAGTAGTGGCTGAGGTGGGAGCCAGTTGGTCACCCGCATCTGGGGCTTTCGCTTTTATTTATTAAGTGAAATTACAAGATGATATTATTTCCCACTTTTACTAAGTGGTCACTAAGAAGTTGTCTCAAACTTTTCCTTGCACAATCACACCTACCCTGTGCAAGAAACTCCTGCTCTACCTTGTGCAAGAAACTCCTACTCGAGCTACATTTTTCAACATCATTCCTTATAAATTATCTGTAGTAACCAGTACATCCAAAATTGCATACAAGGAATTTATGTTTGTTGGAGCTGACATATTAATTATTGAAGAAATCTTGGGTTGGTCTACCAACAACACATGTTTACACACCACATGACGCAACAGAACTCCAATTGGTGTGAAAATATACATTTCTTCGAACCCAAAGCGACCTGCAGTTGTGTGACTTTTTCAAACATCAACCTTAACACATGTGTGTGATCCTTCAACATACTATGATCATTTCATGTGCTGAATAATGAGCAATGGACGGAGGAAATGAGTCTCATTATTTTTCTATTCAAGGGATCAATAAAACGAAATGCTTACTGACTTCCACCAGAGAACAAACATTCAGAACCATGAAGCCAATTACCTTAATGAAAGAAGAGCAGTGGTTTTTGCAAGATATGAGAGCATGCTTGACATTGCTTACTTGGTTAAGAATTGTTTGATTAATTCAATAAAACAAAATTACTAGACTCGACTTGGATAATAACTCAAGACCAAAGAGAGTGAGAGTTGACTTACACTAGGGAAACACATATTTTGCAATAAAATGAAAGTTTAATAATGACCCAAGTTCAAACCCCAGTAAACACAGAGCCCATATTGACTAAGTTTAACAGCCCCCACGTTAAAATGAAATTCACTGCAAAACAACTTTACAATGTCTAATATGATCCAAATTTTCAATAATTCGTTTCAAAGTACGTAGATGATACTGCATTCTACAAAATGCCATGGATTCTGACAGGTTTGTGGTTGTCGGCTGTGAAATCGGGTCCAAAAAAAAATAGAATGACTGCTTTCTTTCGTGTCTTTATACGCAGATGATTGAGTCTGCTTGTTGTAAGCTGATATTTTGGGAGCGGGTGGGTGCGGGGAGGTGATGTGGAGAGTTTGCTCTGGGTCACGGGGACGGTTATATGAGTTCGTAAGAAGATAGACAGTGATGATCCAAAATTCGTAAGCGCCCCGTACCGTTCTCCCAAATCTGGTGGAAAAAGGTGAGTCTGAAAACAATATAGAAATAAATTATGTACTTCATTTAATCTGTGATCGGTATACTGGACAGATGACCTCGTGTCAATTGTGAATTATTGTCTAAGTCACAAATTCCAATTTTCAAATCTATGCTCTTCAGATCTGCTACATTTAGGGTTTCTAACGACAAATTCAATCAAAATGGATGATAGGTGGCAGAATTTGGGAGAATTGAACGGTTAAATGACGGCATACCTCGTCTGCTCCGGCCTCCTCTGTAACTGAAGAAGAAGAAGCCATCGAATACTCAGAGGCTTGTGTCGAAAAATACCGCTGCTCTATACCGCCACTGAATATAAAAAGAGTATGCCAACAGGACGCTGATTGGACCTTGTGAGATACGTGCCTTGTATGTTCGTGTTTTCCATCTTAAATCTTCACCCCTTTTGGTGTAAGAATCTGCGGCCCTTTCATCTCATGAACCAAGAACACTTTCATCGTGTCTTTGAAGTGAAGCTTCCATAAACATCACATACCTTTGGAGCACACTAAGATCGTTCATAAAAAGTTGAAACCTTAAATTTATGAACAATTATCAACCCAAAGCATTGAGTTATGAAAAATGATAAACAACTTTCTCATTGATGAATCATTTTAAAAGGGATTATTAGTGTTAAGGTAAATTCATCCACAAAATACACATATGCATCTGGTTTTCAATGATATTGCCATTCAAGAACTTAAAGTCATTGTCCATGTTTTGAATTATTAAGAAGTTAAAGTCATTGTCATGCTTTGAATTATTATGTTGATAAGGACATTTATAGAGGTAATAGTCCCATTTTTTTTTTGTAACCATGGGAATCAATAACTCCTTGGGGTTACCTAGGCTAGGCCCAAGTTCAAAGTCCATGGCTGCCACTATAACTCAAGAGTATATCCAACATCTTGCAAGCTAGATATACCAATAACTCTTGACTTAGCAAGGGTTGAGACATCTGGAGACACACCCAAATACGAGGGTCCCACTCCAAGGGGGCACCTACCCTTCTAACCTCATCACATTAGGCCAATACCTCATTGGGGATTTGAACAATGGTGGGGATAGTTGAATTCACAACTCTCCACCATTAGGCCACCAACTCATTGACAAAGGTAATAGTTCCATTACTAACATAATGATTGATTGGTTGTAGGGTAATTTTGCTTGGAGTGATCCAGGGATGGTGAAATTCACAACTCTCCACCATTAGGCCACCAACTCATTGACAAAGGTAATAGTTCCATTACTAACATAATGATTGATTGGTTGTAGGGTAATTTTGCTTGGAGTGATCCAGGGATAGTGAAATTCACAACTCTCCACCATTAGGCCACCAACTCATTCACAAAGGTAATAGTTTCATTAATAACATAATGATTGACTGGTTGTAGGGTAATTTTGCTTGGAGTGATAACTCTTACATGTTCAAGATTCATTTATTTCCTTTACATAACTTGTATATGTATGTGTGAATAATAACAAAAAATAATAAGAAGAATAGATAATAATAATCAGATACCCCTATTTTGCAATGTCTTGAAACAATTTTTACAGCTACAAAATCTTCTTCCTTCCCTTTACCCAATTATCATGTAAGTCTTTTAATCGAATATGAGGATTTAATTAATAATTGTAGAAAATGTTTGGTTAAGACAATGAGATAATGTTCGAAATAAATTAAAATATCAAGGTTTACTTTAGATACAAGTGAGGATAACAATTGTCAAGCTTGTAGTGAAAGTTTTGTTTAATTGCACGTTTGCTACCGCAATCGGCCTGCTACATGGTGGTCTCCTTGCAAGTAAACATGGACAAATTTGTGCCATTAGAAGGTGGTATCATCATGTTGAGCTCAACAACTTCCCTGAGTTATGGACCTCAGGTGCCCCTCCTGAATTTCCAATATTTTAAGTTGTGAATTTGCTTTGTGATAAGCTCATTCAAATTTGTTTTTTAATTGAGATGGATTTTTTTGTTATTCATGACTTCCATGGCTCAATTGATGGCTGTGCCTGCACGAGTGTCTTGTGATTAGAAACAACATTGTGCTTTTGAAAGAATTTATGTTATTTTGTTGGTCTGCATATTTTTTATCTTTTATACAAGCAAGCTCCTAAGTTCACGATAAAAATATAATGTTCTATTTATCCATCCTTGCTCTTAGCCCTAGACAAATCTTTGGACTTTGATTTTATCATGATTTTCAAGACCAATGCACTTAATATAAAAGTTTCATCTTGGAAAGTGTGGAATGTTGTGCACACATCAACAAAGATCATTATTTTCATTACTAGCGATCGTTGATTAGTGCTTCTCGCAACGATCAATGGTGTTGACCCCTGCATAGTGTTATGCACAACTTTCACATTCGCATCTCTACAATTTTGAAGACACCACATACCCTATTATTTGTTTATTATTTCAACTCATTGTGCAACCTTTGAAAAAAAACAATTTCTACACTTTGTGCAAAATTTCATAACTTCTAGAAACATCATCTTTTGTGACCATCTCATTATATCACAAAACCTTCCAAGTACACAGTTTCTAGAAACTTCATCTTTTGTGACCATCCTTCCAAGTTCATTTCTATAGCCCCTACCTCATTGCACGTGCCTACAAAAAATTGAACCATGTTTGAAGTGTGATGGTATTGCGAAGTTTAATATGTTTTATCTTCGCACATGTTGCAATGAGCTCCATGGCAATCACACAAGTTGTAAAATATATTTTTCCCAATGAGTGTAGCCATGTCACAACTCTTTAGTGACTTTTAAAAAATTTAGAGGCTACGATCCTAACCTTCAAGTTCATTAATGTTGATTGCACCGAGTTCAAACTTCCATCTTTCAAAGAAATGTGATTAAATACACTTGGTGCAACTTTACAAAGGTTGGATCTTAGTTTGCTTATGATTCATCATACGGTTTTAAGCATTACATTATTTCACAAGCTGTGATAAGACTAAAAATTATTACATAAGTTGAAAACTCATATCTTTATAATGGTTGCATTGTGTATTGCACTTTACTATGAATTCATCATTGAAAAAGGCGTGCCCATGGTTCAAAAGGTAAAGTTCATTCCCCTTATTATATATTGATGTGAGTGATTAAAAGCCTTGCAAGAAGGTTCATCAAAACACTTTCATAATACTTTCAAGGATCCTAGGTATAACTATGTTGGTGCGAATCAATGTCCTTTTCCAGAACATCAATTCCATCAAACAAATAAATATCAACTAGGGTAAGTCTTTCCGTTAAAGGTTGTCTGCAAAGTTTGTTTAGATGTCAAAGATTGATTCAACATGAATTTCAAAAAGGATAACTTGCAAAAACAAAGGAAACTCACTCCATAAAATTTTAAGACAATTGCTTATACTCAATCACACCTTGTCAATCCCAATCCTTAATCTCTCTAAGTGGAACCAACATAGATCTTTATTTGAATCAGTTGCAAGGATTAGTCACTTCAATTAAATGCAATCCCTATCCTTCCAGACAGAGTTGAACTTAAGTCTCTAGTTTTGAATTAGTTATGAGAGTTTTAGGCAATCTAAATATTCAAGCAAACAAATCACTTAATCGTGGAATAAGGAATCAACTATGATTTACCCAGTCTTAATACGAGTTCAATTCCTATGTCTCTTTGAAATATCTATGTTTTAACACACCACTCATAAAAGCTTGAAATCACACTTCCAAAAGCAAACTTACACTTGCAAAAAGAAAATCAATTTGTGATCAGAATTATAAGAAAATGAAAGCATAAATTTAATCATCTATTAGATCAGATAGCGAATTATAAAGTTATAATCCAGTTATAGTTAAAGCACAAAATTCATAAATAAAACTAAACTACTACATTGTACCTGACCTCGGATGAGGGGGGCCTCCTCTCTTCAACCAAGCACAACGTGAACTAAGAGTTAACTACACCAAATCATATCAACACATGCTCACATGAAATAGAAGGAAGATTTTATTAAGATGGGAAAAGTAGAGAATGTTTGCAACACAATCTTAGCCTTAACACATCCAAATTGTTTCGCCTTCGATACATACAAAGAGAAAAGGAGCAAGGTCGACTCCTTAGAGTCAGCCTGCTTTCAAACTACTTAACCAACTAATACCAAAGATAGGCTTTCACGATTCCTTGATTGGGCTCATTCATGCTCTAGTGGTGCACATCAAGTAGAATCTTTGAACCAATTCTTAGACAGACCAGATGAAATCACATAAAAAAAATAGAGAAGTTTGACTCCAAATATGATATCATCGTTCCAAAACTGACATCGTGATTTCATCTTATGAAAATAGAGCTTCAGTCAAACATCTTCCTTATTTTGGCCAAAATGAGTTCCTTTGAGTTATGAACAAGTAGATCCATAACAAAAGATTGATATGGATCCCTCAAAATATAGGAACCATATCCATTAGCAGCCAATTGAATCTTGCAAATAGTTAGATCAATTACTCTCTTGACTTGGACGGATCTGCAGCTTCATCTTGCACTTTAAGGAGGATCTGTAGTTCAATGTTCAAAAATGCCATCTCTACCTAGAAACCTACATCCAAAACTCATATAGGTAATTACAAGCATAGTTTTCATCCAAAACCTATCCAAACACATAATGCATGGCTAAAAAATACATGATGTCAAGAATTGTGCCAATGATCTTAAAATTGGTAGCCCAGTTGTAAATAGAAATGGAAAATGACAAGAAAATGAAGAAACAATGGACAAAGTGGAGTAAATTATGACTCCCAACAAACTCTATTGTTAGGCAAGTGGAAGTTGTCTAGTGTTTTCCTCGTTACTTCTCTCAAGGAGAAGGTAAGAAAGTAGATGACCCGATCTCCTTGGAAGAAGTAAGGAAAACTTTGAATGGTTTTTCAAAATCCAAGAGTTCAGGCCCAGATGGGTGGACTGTCGAATTCTTTGACTTGGTGGGACTAGCAGATCTGCTAGCGGTTGTTGAAGATTCAAGATTAAAAGGTTATTTCAGTGGGGCTTTGAGTTCCACGTTCATTGCATTAATCCCAAAGAGTACCAATCCTGCTACTTTTAATGATTTTCATCCTATTTCCTTCTGTATAAGGTCATTTCTAAGGTGATAGCCAATCGGATCAAGCCAGTCCTATCTCAATTCATTTCCAATGAACAATTTGGCTTCCTCAGCAATGAACAGATTCTGGATGCAATTGGTATGGCTTAGGAATGCTTGCATTCTATTAAGGTGAAGAAATTGAAGGACATGGTTTTAAAATTAGATCTTGCTAAGGCTTATGACGAGGTTAGTTAGCGCTTCCTTAGACTTGTTTGATTGTAAATTGGATTGGGTTTTGAAGCTACTAAATGGAGAATGAGATGCATCACTTCTACAAATTTTGTTGTATTAGTGAGTGGTATACCCTCCAATTTTTTCAGAATCTCCAGAGGCTTAAGGCAAGGATGCCCTATGTCTCCGTTGTTATTTTTACCGATATTTAAAGGTTTGAGTCTTATGATTCAAAAAACAATAGTGGAAGGCAAGTTGGTAGGATTTAAAATCTTCGAGGAAGTGAAGTTTACACATTTGTAAAGTCATTATAGGTGAATGGCAGGTCTTAAAGGAATGTCTAGATACCTTCTATGAAGCTACGGGAATGCAAGCTAGCGTAGAAAAGTCTTGTTTTATGGAATCTAGGATAGGGGAATATTTTGAGGGACGACTTCTTTAGATTCTCCCTTATAAGGTAGAACCTATTGAGAAAGGATTAAAATATCTAGGTTATTTTTTGAAACCTAATAGCTACATGAAAGTGGATTGGATGTGGATTTTAAAGAAGGTGGAAAAAAATTGGACAAATGGTGCTTTCGTTAATTGTCGTTGGGAGGCAGATTGATTATTGTCAAACTAGTATTGGAGAACATTTTTGTATATTGGTTATCGCTAGCTAAAATCCCCAAATCCATTATGGAAATGATCAGGTAGAGATGTTTTAGCTTTTTATGGTCTGGAAACAAAAAATCCAAAGAAATATCACTCGGTGAGCTGGCAAAGAATTGCCCTTCCAAAAAGTTTGGGGGGGTGGGGGCTCAAGAATATATTTTACTTTGGGAAAGCTCTAGAAACTAAGAGTATTTTGAGTGACATTATGAAGGAAAAATACCTACAATTTGGTTCCATTGTACATTGGTTGCGTCAAGTTCATAAATATTTTGTGGGGGGTTCAAATGTTTGGTGTGGCCTCTTAAACTAGTCCTATGATGTAGTGACCGACTGGTTGTCCTGGAAGCTTGGGAATGGTTTGAAGATTAGAGTGGGAGAGGATCCTTTCAAGGTTCACTTTAAATACAAGAGGACAATGATTGTTGAGCTTGTAGTGAAAGTTTTGTTTAATTGCATGTTTGCTACCGCAATCAACCTGTTGCATGGTGCTCTCGTTGCAAGTAAACATGGTCAAATTTCTACCATTAGAAGGTGGTCTCATCATGTTGAGCTCAACAAATTCCCTAATTTATGGACCTTAGGCACCCTTCCTGAATTTCCAATGTTTTAAGTTGTGAATTTGCTTTGTGATAAGCTCATTCTAATTTGTTTTTTAATTGAGAAGGATTTTTTGTTATTCATGACTTTCACTACTCAATTGATGGTTGTGCTTGCACAAGTGTCTTGTGATTAGAAACAACATTGTGCTTTTGAATTAAGACTTTATGTTATATTGTTGGTCTCTATCTTTTTGATCTTTTATACAAGAAAGCTCCTAAGATCATGTTGAAAATATCATGTTCTATCTATCCATCCTTGCCCTTATCCCTAGACAAATCTCTGGACTTTGATTTTATCATGATTTTCAAGACCAATGCACTTAATCCAAAAGTTTCATCTTGAAAAGTGTGGAATGTTGTGCACCCATCAACAAAGTTCATTATTTTCGTTACTAGCGATCATTGATTAGTGCATCTCACAAGGATCAATGATGTGGACCCCTACATGGTATTATGCACAACTTTCAAGTTTGCAACTCTACAATTTTGGAGACACCACATACCCTATTATTTATTTATTATTTCAACTCATTGTGCAACCTTTGCAAAAAACAAATTCTACACTTTGTGCAAAATTTCGCAACTTCTAGAACGTCATCTTTTGTGACCATCTTATTATATCACAAAACCTTCCAAGCAAATAGTTTCTAGAAACTTCATCTTTTGTGACCATCCTTTTAAGTTCATTTTTGTAGCCCTTACATCATCGCACGTGCCTCCAAAAAATTGAACCATGTTTGAAGTGTGATGGTATTGCGAAGTTTGATAGATTTTATGTTAACACATGTTGCATTGAGTTCCATGGCAATCACACAAGTTGTAAAATATATTTTTTCCAATGATTGCAGCCATGTCACAACTCTTTAGCGACTTTTTGAAATTTTAGAGGCTACGACCCTAACCTACAAGTTCATTGATGTTCATTGCACCAAGTTCAAACTTGCATCTTTCAAAGAAATGTGATTAAATACACTTGGTGCAACTTAATTACAAAGGTTGGATCTTAGTATGCTTATGATTCATCATAAGGTTTTACGCATTACATAATTTCATAAGGTGTGATAAAAATACAAATTATCACACGAGTTGAAAAGTCATATATTTATAATGGTTGCATTGTGTATTGCACTTTACTCTGAATTCATCATTGAAAAAGGCATGCTTAAGGTTCAACGGGTAAAGTTAATTCCCCTTATTATATATTGATGTGAGCGATTAAAAGCCTCGTAAGAAGGTGCACCAAAACACTTTCACAATACTTTCAATGATCTCGGGTATAACTTTGTTGGTGTGAATCAATGTCCTTTTTTAGAACATCAATTCCATCAAACAAATAAATATCAACCAGGGCAAGTATTTCCTTTAAAAGTTGTCTGCAAAGTTTATGCAGATGTCAAAGATTGATTCAACATGAATTTTAAAAAGGCTAACTTGTAAAAACAAAGGAAACTCACTCCACGAATTTTAAAGACAATTGCTTGTACTCAATCACACCTTCTCAATCCCAATCCTTAATCTCTTTAAGTGGAACCAACATAGATCTCTTATTTGAATCAATTGCAAGGATTAGTCACATCAATTAAATGCAGTCCCTATCCTTCCAAACATAGTTGAACTTAAGCCTCTAGTTTTTAATTGGTTATGAGAGTTTTAGGCAATCTGAATATTCAAGCAAACAAATCACTTAATCGTGGAATAAGGAATCAACTATGATTTACCCAGTCTTAATACAAGTTCAATTCCTATGTCTCTTTGAAATATCTATGTTTTAACACACCACTCATAAAAGCTTGAAATCACACTTCCAAAAGCAAACTTATAGTTTCAAAAAGAAAATCAATTCGTGGTCACAGTTACAGGAAAATGAAAGCATAAATTTAATCATCCATTGGATCAGATATTGAATTATAAAGTTATAATCCAATTCTAGTTAAAGCACACAATTCAAAAATAAAACTAAACTATTGCATTGTCCCTGACCTCAGATGAGGGGGCTCTCCTCTCTTCGACCAGGAACAACATGATCTAAGAGATAACTACACCAGATCATATCAACGCATGCTCACATGAAATAGAAGGAAGACTTCATTAATATGGGAAAAAGGGAGAATGTCTGGATCACAATCTCAGCCTTAACACATCCAAGTTGTTTCGCCTTCGATACATACAAAGAGAAAAGGAGCATGGCCAACTCTTTAAAGTCAACCTACTCTCAAACTACTTAACCAACTAATACCAAAGATAGACTTTAACGATTCCTTGACCGAGCTCGTTCATTCTCTGGTGGTGCACCTCAAGTAGAATCTTCGAGCCAATTCCTGAGTTGTCCCAATGAAATCACAAAAAAATAGAGAAGTTTGACTCCAGATCTGATATCATCGTTCCAAAACTGACATCACGATATCATCTTAGGAAAATAGAGCATCAGTCAAACATCTTCCTTATTTTGGCCAAAATCAATTCCTCTGAGTTATGAACGAGTAGATCCATAGCAACATATTGATATGGATCCGTCAAAAGAACGGAACCATATCCATTAGCAGCCGACTGACTCATGCAAATACTTAGATCAACGATTCTCTTGACTTGGAAAAATGTGTAGCTTCATCTTGCACTTTAAGGAGGATCTACAACTCAATGTTAAAAAATACAATCTCTATCTAGAAACCTACATCCAAAACTCATATAGGAAATTACTAGCATGCTTTTCATCCAAAACCTATCCAAACACATAATGCATGGCTAACAAACACTTGATGTCAAGAATTGTGCCTGTGATCTTAAAAATGGTAGCCCAGTTGTAAATAGTAATGGAAAATGATAGGAAAATGAAGAAACAAAGGACAAAGTGGAGTAATTTTTTACTCCCAACCAACTCTATTGTTAGCTAGTTGGAAGTTGCCTAATGTTTTCCTCGTTACTTCTCTCAAGAGGAAGGTAAGAAAGTAGATGGCCCGATCTCCTTGGAAGAAGTAATGAAGACTTTGAATGGTTTTGCAAAATCCAAGAGTCCGGGCCGAGATGGGTGGACTGTTGAATTCTTTGACTTGGTGGGACCAACAATTTTGCTAGCGATTGTTGAAGATTCAAGATTAAAAGGTTATGTTAGTGGGGCTTTGAATGCTATGTTCATTGCATTAATCCTAAAAAGTACCAATCTTGCTACTTTTAATGATTTTCGTCATATTTCCCTATGTAACTTGATATATAAGGTCATTTATAAGGTGACAGCCAATCAGATCAAGTCGGTCCTGTCTCAATTCATTTCCAAGGAACAATTTGGCTTCCTTAGCAATGTACAAATTCTAGATGCAATTGGTATGGCTTGGGAATGCTTGCATTCAACTAAGGTGATGAAAATGAAGGATGTGTTTTTTAAATTAGCTCTTGCTAAGGCTTATGACATGGTTAGTTGGGGCTTCCTTATACTTGTTTTATTGCAAATTGGATTGAGTTTTGAAGCTACTAACTGACTAATGGGATGCATCTCTTCTGCAAACTTTGTTATACCAGTGAATGGTATACCCTCCATTTGTTTTAGAATATATAGAGGCTTATGCAAAGGATGCCATATGTCTCCATTTTTATTTTTACTGATAGTTGAAGGTTTGAGTCTTATGATTCAAAAGACAATGGTAGAAGGCAAGTTGGTGGGAGTTAAAATCTCCAAGGCAATGAAGTTTATACATTTGTTTTTTGTAGATGATGAATTGCTTTTAGGTAAAGGCATTATAGGTGAATGGTAGGTCTTCAAGGAATGTTTGGATACCTTTTGTGAAGCTACATAAATGTAGGCTAGTGTAGAAAAGATTAGTTTTCTAGAATCTAGAATAAGGGAAGATTTTGAGGGCCAACTTCTAGGGAAATTTTTAAGGATCCATAATTTGATCAAAGTGTGCAAACCTTGGCAAATCTTACCAATACTTAAATTTGCAACCATAAAATGTTTGGCGATTTAAAAATATATATATTCAAATTTCCAAGGAATTTATATAGTTTTTGGACGATTTTGGCGATTTTTAGAGTAAAAAAAAAACCATCCCATGGAATTTGGGCAGATCATCTTTGAAAAAAAGACAAATTAGCAAAAAAAAATTGGAATAAAAGGTCGAAAAATAGCCCATGGGCTAAATTTTGCCCCTAAAATTTTCCTTGACAACTTCTTTAGATTCTCCCTTATAAGGTAGAACCTATCGAGAGAGGATTAAAATATCTAGGTTATTTTTCGAAACCTAATAGCTACATGAAAGTGGATTGGATGTGGATTTTAAAGAATGTGGAAAAGAATGGAGCATTGGTGCTTTCATTGGTTTTCATTGGGAGGCAGATTGATTCTTGTCAAATCAATATTGGAGAACATTCCTGTATATTAGTTATTGCTAGCTAAAATACCCAAATCCATTATAGAAAGGATCAAGCAGAGGTGTTTTAGATTTTTATGGTTTGGAAACAAAAAATCAAAAGAAATATCACCTCGTGAGCTGGGAGAGAATTGCACCCCTAAAAAGTTTGGGGGTTGGGGCCTCAAGAATATCTTTGACTTTGGGAAAGCTTTTTTTTCTTGGTGGCTTTTGGAGTGCCATTATGAAGGAAAAATCCCTACAACTTGGTTGCATCAAGTTCATACTTCTGTGGGGGGTTCAAATATTTGGTGTGGCCTCTTAAATTAGTCCAATGACGTAGTGACCAACTAGTTGGCCTGGAAGCCTGAGAATGGTTTGAAGATTAGGGTGGGAGAGGATCCTTTCATAGGAGGTGCAATTTTTTTCTTTATATGATGATCTAATAACAGAGCTCAGGGCAAAGGGAATATTTGTTTTAGAATAGGTTTATGATATGGAAGCTGCAATTCATAGGCAATAGAGATGGGAACAAGTGGTGGATCTGGGTCTTTCGGGAGCTTTTGAAGTTTAATGGAATCTCTTCATTAAAGGTTTAATGCACATGGGAATACATTTGTTAAATGAAAACTAATATCTGCTTTGGTCTTGGAACGAGAATAGTGATAAAGTTATAGCGAAATTGGTATTTGAATCTATCATAGTATCCAAATGGGATGTGGAGGTCAAATGGTGGAATTCCAAACTGAGGCATTGGAAATGTCCATTAAAATTGAAATGTTTTGTTGGATGGTACTGGAAAATAAGGTACTGACCTGCAATAATCTTGTGAAAAGGGGAGGTCAGGGTCCTAGTTTTTGTATTTTGTGTAGAAAGGAGGAAGACATCATTGATAATCTATTTATCCATTACGAGTTTTCTCAGCTGGTATGGATGGAAGTGATAAGTAACTCGCAACTTTCCAAGATGTGGTGTGTAGGTATGTTTGAGCTTTGTCTTCAACATTGGTTTTATGTGGACAACATGTGGTATGAATTACATGTTTATATTAGCTGGTCTATTTGGAAGCACATGAATGTTGTCATGTTCGAAGATAGACCCATGAATGCCTTGAGATTGTGTCTTTCTACGTTGGGTGCTTTTAAGGAAAGTCACAAGGTTAAAAGGAATGAACATGCTAGAATGATTTCTTCTCATAGTTTTTATATGTAATTTCCTATTGGATTCTTCGATGGTGCCTCACAGGAAGGTGGAGTTGTCTCTAGAGCTAGGACGATTTTAAACCAACGAACAATCACTCTTTTAAGATGTGATGGCTTGCGACGGGGGCACAAATAGTAGAAGTGAACTGGTGGCTTTTTGTAAATTATTATATTTTGCTCAACAGAAGAATATTTTATATCTACAAATTGTGGGCGATTCAAAGGTAATTATAGACTGGGCACAACACAAATGCAACTTATAAGTTGTTCTCTTGGAATGGTGGTAATATAGGATCAGGAGTATTCAAGCCACCTTTCAGTCGTTGCAATATTACCATATCTACAGAGAGTTTATCATTGAAGTTGGCTTCATGTTGAAAAAAGCTTTGGTCTGAGGAGAGGGCATTATCTTCTATGAAGAATGGGTGGATTCAAATGTGATATATCAAGGTTCCATTCCTCTTTTTTTACCATCAAATTTTGGTGTGGCAATGTACTCTAAGTAAGTACATTTCTCTTTTTGAAATTCATAGCTTACTCTTTTTTTTATATTAATTTCATGTTTTTAGACTATAAAATATTGCTTTGTTGGAGTTCTATAAACTTGCGAAGTGAAACACCTACTATGATAATACTTTCAGGATGATTTCAAATGTATACTTTGATTATATTATGAATATCAAGTATAATTTTTTCTTGGTGAAAGAAAAAGCATTTTCTATCACACTCAAGTTTGAAATTGTTTTTGGCAAGCACCAACAATTAGAGGAAACATTTACTGCCACATAAGGATCAAATGAAGAAACTCAACGCTTCTACCTACTTGCAACTAACCCTGACACCTATTGCTTATTCACAAGTTAGTTTCACGACTACCTATATTGTATTCTCAATGTCTTCTTGGATAATAATTGCGGGGTGAATATTTTTTATTTAAAAGAAAATACGTTAGCATGTTCCTATTTTTCTTAAATCATTTGCAAATGTTGTCGTTTTTCTCAAATCCTTTGCAAATCTCTTGGTCCAACTATCTTTGGTCCTATAGCTTCCACGTGTCAATATATTTGGCATCAAAATTTCTAAATTTAAAAGAAGGCACATTGTCCAGCTAGCTAAAGCTTTGAATATCCTTGTTATATGTCATCGCAGGATTAAAAGTGTGGTTCACCCACCTCTATGCATTTATATCATTCTTACCAACACTTGCATCACAGATAGGGTCGATCCAACCATATGATTTGAGCTTTCACTTCCCATTGTGAATAGGTTTCACTCACGTAAGAGGTTACCAAACCTATTCTTTTACATCGTTCTATGGCCTGTGGGGGGATTGTGTGAAAACCTTGTATGCTAATCTATTTAATAATTTTCTATATAGAGCTCTTTAGCCCTGTAATTTGATTCTCGTTATGAGAATTCTCATAAATGAAGCTTGCCAAATTGAGGAAAACTTATGCACTTGCATCCTTGAGGGTTCAACCTCATATCAATGCATTGGCAAGCTATCCTTTAGAATCATAAGTCTCGATCTCATCAGATAAATGCTTGATATGTTGTTATGGCCAAACTATCTATTAGAGATTACATGTTTTACTCAAACACTCACCTAAGACATTCTCACAAGTAATGCTTGTATAGATAAGCACTTCATGGTCCAAAGCATGAGCTATTAGTTAGAGATGAGGTTTATTGAACAAGTCTTGTTTTCCACAAGCTTATCATAACCACCACACACATTAACTATTAAAGAGCAAACCATGGATGGATTATGTTTATAATTGCCAATAATATTAATGGTTGGTGTTTTTATTATGATGAAGTACATGATATTATTGTGCCTCTCAAAAGGCAAGCTAGAGGAAAATATCAACAAGTTGCTCGGGAAGAAGAAATTTTGACAAATCCAATAGTTGAAGAAGTTTCCAAGCCATTTTATGGAGATATCAAATGCAAGATGGTTCTAGGTTAAAACCTGCAATACTGAAAAATCTACTACATGTTCAAAGAGGAGAATTACCTAGAGCTATCCTTACAACTAAGAGAATGAGACCCAGACCTAGTAGTATACCAAAACAATAGAACATCTCACTTCCATGAAGTGGCTACCATGCAACTCCTTATGTCAGTAGAAAAGGTGGTTTCATGGTTGCGTAATGATATCGACACTAACACAGAGCTAATAAAGAATGATAATGGAAACACCATAGCTTTATTTCAACCTTCAAGTCCAGATATCTACTACAAGCTTCCCAAAGCAAAAGTAAGCATGATAGATGAGTGGGTGACACAATTTGCCATAGATAAAAATTACCATCGGATTCTATAAAGGTCGTGGTAAAAGAAAAGGTGTTCAAGTCATGTCAAAAGGACATTTATCCAACTGCTTGCCTTATACCCCCATACAGATATGTAGTTGCACTAGTAAGTAGATTGTATGGGGAAAAGGATGGTGCTCAATTCAAAAAACTATTGCATTTCATTGTTGTGCCAAATAGTGGATGTTGGAAAGGTTTTCAATTAGGCCAACATATTGTCTACAACCATGAGAGACACCATCAACAAAGCAAAATACACATTGTGGGCACCCACCTAGAATTCTTCATTTCTTCGTACTGGTTGGACATTGTATCCTCAACAAATCATTTTTCAGGGTTCATATGGAAATGGAAACTAGAGAACAAGCCAATACATGTATATTACCAAATACCATGGGAACATAAGTACATGAGTGAATACACACACATATGTGATAACTTCATAGCTCTTCTCTACACTCTGATTTTCTACAAACCAATCCCTTGCATGATTAAGGAAGAAATGTAGGCAACAAACACCCCAGGAGATTGGTATGTGATGGAGAGCCATACATGTCTTAGATTCTACGGGGCTTCCAAACCTCCTCATTTCCTACCTAAGTTCATTTCATATAAGCTTGTAATTTAGGAGATTGCTTACCAAACATATCTTTATAGACTTGGAGCTTCTCTAATGAGGGATAAGAAATCCCCATAGCCTACCTTGAAATTGTTCATAGGATCATATGACATAAGTAATGCTAAATTAGCTATAGTAGAGGGAGAAGTTTTGGCACCTTATCGCTTTGGAGAGGAGAGATTAAGAAGAAGTAACTATCATGAAGTGTGTGTGTGTGTACAACACAACACACACACACATGTATGTATGTGTGTATGTATGTATGTATGTATGTATGTATGTATGTACATATGTGTGTATGTATGTATGTATGTATAATTTGCGAAATGACACATCTTACTTAAAAGGCATGACAGAATGAAGGACATGACCTATCAACCACGGTGACTGGTTGATGCATATAAGTATACTATCTCGTTGCATTGTGACCAATCCATCTATTCAATCATACTTTATATATTTACATTACTTGTCCCATATGGATTCTATCTATGGTCCTTCGTATGTTGGATATTTTGTAAGTAAATGAAATTTTGTTCATTTAATTGGAATCAAAGTTACATTATCATTTTCAACCTTTAGCCACACTCAAAATTTTCAAAGTTTATTTAAAAGTAATTCGTTGGACAACTCATTGATGTTATATTCAATGTTTCTCTAAACTCTAGGTCTTTGACCAAAATAAGGCCTTTGGCCATTTTGAGAATTATGTTAATGAAATAATTCATTCCTCTACAAGTTTGAAGAAACCATAAGAAGGGGAAAATATATATATTACAAAGGAGAATTGTCAAGAGAAAAAAGTGTACCTTGCTGAATTGTCCAAAACAATGCACACCAAAAATTGATGCTTCAAAAGTAACATAGTAGGTCTACATTATAATTCAAAATAATAATAATAAATTAATAAGAAAATAAGTTTGTGTATCTAAACATCCAAAAGCCTATATGAAAAAGCCATAAAAATATATATTACAAAAGAGAATTGTCAAGAAAAAAATTGTACCACAATGAATTGTCCAAAACAATGCGCACAAAAAATTGTTGGTTCAAAAGCAACATAATATACATTACAGTTTAAAAAAATAATAAGAGATTAATAAGAAAATGAGTCCATGTATCTAATCATCTAGAAGCAGCGTTAGCTAGAGCATCAACATTGCAATTTTAGAATGACGAATAAAATCAATATTAAATGCATCCAATTCATTAATTGGATTCCATACCTTAGTTTGATAAAAAATTAAATGAGGCAAAACATAGTAGATAGAATTATTTACCCACCTCGCTACTATTTCAGAATGATTTGTAAATGAGTGACTTATATCCCGCCCACTTCACCTACATGGATCCTCTACAAAAAATAAGTCCGATATATGTTCTCTGTGTGATGCCAAGTTCTTTGCCTTCATAATTTATTTTGAGGCCTTTGATGCCAATTTCTCCGCTTTCATAACTCATTTTGAGGCCTTTGATTCCAAGTTCTCTGCCTTCATTATTGATTTTTAGGCCTTTGTTCTAAATTGCAATTATAGGTGCAATCTTCTCTGCAACACTATTCTTCGGACAACCTTAAAGGATGCTTCTATTGTCAGCTTTGCAATGTCAAGGAAGAAACCAACAAATGGAAAACAATTGCAGCCTACTGATGCTATGAGAAAAACAAATCGTTGTTCTTCGATATGCCAATCAACAAACTCATTGTTGGTCAATTTAATTGTTTGGAATTAAATTGAATCCTTATAAGGAACTTCGAATTATACGGGTTGCAGTATGCTTAATACTCAAGATTCATCAATAAATGAAATGAATGGACTATGTTTAATGTTTCATTAAATGATATATGTCAAACCAACATTCCTCCTTTGAGACAATTCCAAGTCTATAGCTTTCTTTATTGGACATAAGACAATGGGAATTTAAATTTACTCTTGGTATGAATTGGTATCTTGAATCCAAGGTCACTTGTACCAAAATATTTAACCCAACACTTTTATTACAATACTTCAATGATAAATGGATTACTGCCTTGTAATTTTGTGAATAGATGACTGCTCTATTAGTTCCAAGTAAGGGAACACTTTATTGCCACTTGTTTCTACCAATATTAAATGCAATATAAATAGCTCTAGCGGAGATGAAGTCAAGCCCACATTAGAGGGCATATAGTTTAACACTCTAGCAATGACATATGAAAATATATGCAACTCTAACATGGATAAAATGGAAATGCTTTCCTTTACGATTCAAACTCAAGCCAAGAACCACAACATGAATTGTTTTAGCACCATCAAAGGGATAACATTGTCTTCAATTTTACAAATGAGTCAATGTGCCAATTGCTAATGTTGTCAATCCAACAATCAACATTATATATTGCTACAATACATAATGCTTCAGTGAGGACAATGAAATTCCAACATGACTATATATATGTGAATATTCCAATACAAGGCAACACATGATAAATGTATGGGTAGTTCCAACGATTAGTGAAAGAAGAGGCAAACCACAAAGTGCCAAATGATTGATAATGGGACAAACTCAACTAAGTGACACACAATTTGGAAATGGAGACATCCATTAATAGATGTAAATCCATTGTTTTGTTGGTATGCAAATTTATGCCTCCATTATTAAATTCAACCAAATGATTGATAATGGGACAAACAAAACTAAGTGGAATGCAACTTGACAATGGAATCATGCATTAACATAGGCAAATCCAATGTTTTATTAGTATGCAAATTTATGCCACCATTATTATATTCAACCATTCAAATGTTAGATACGACCAAACACTCAATGAACAACCTAATAACAACACTGACATGCTTACCCAAGTTGTGCATGGCCTCAATCTCCATGAAAATACTATGTGTAGGCTATTGGAGGTGCGTACAACCTGTATAAGAGGCATACAACCTCAATCATCCATCGATCATTATGTATGGCTAGTGTATGAGAGCATATGACCTCAAGATACTACTAATGTTGTGTGTAGGTTGCACAACTACCCAACGTCCTATAGAGGTATAAATCCATTAATGTTTAGCAATAAAAATAGAAGCTTGGTTAGTTAATTGCAATGATCAGCTTACAACAGCCCTCAACCTTTGATTTGGAATGGCATGGATGGTGGCTATGTTAGAGTTGTTGGCATTCACGTAATACTTGAGAAAACAATTGATTTCTAAGTAAGACCCAATAGAAATGTAGTTTGCAATTCTTCATTATAACCATTAACACAACTAAGAGCAACACATTAAACACAGATAAGATATTCTCACAAGAAATTGCTACAACAAAACTAAAAATGCAGTATCATCCCACAAATATCACACCATAATAAAATCAATTCCATAATTGAGACATATATTTTATCCTAGAAACACAAATTGGAAAATCGACTTTGAATGCTTGCTCAGATTTGATTTTGGTAATCTTGGGTTACAATGCAGTTCAAGGCTCTATTGTCCATTCAATAATTTACATAACCATGCTCTTGCGCATCCTTAGCTCTTGGCCAACAAAATCCTTTTGTGAGTGCAATTACAAGAAGATGTATGCATAGATGGGGGTATTGGGGAAGGCCAAAAGACTTAGCCTTTAATTGCCCATTCCCATTGCCAACTCTTTTCTCTCCTTTTTCTTTTTGATGTATTTAATTGTTATTTTTCTTCTTCTTCTTTTATTGCATTTAACTTCATAATGTTGCATTGTCGTCTTCTTTTTTATTTTTAATTTAACCTTCATTAATTGCCAAATTGCTTTTGTGTATTGAGTTTTACAAACCATTCATCTAGTTCATATCATTGAATCACCAAAAACCATTAGACATTTTATATTTAAAATGGTAGTTTTTACCAGCAAAGTCTCATACTTGGTTGTATTGTTGGTGCATCCAAACTCAAGTATATAGGCCACAAGAGTGTGTTTCTTATGTGGAAAAATTAATATGCAACCTAACCTTAGATACTCTTTAGAGTAGTTTCTAACCCAAAAGTAATCAAAGTAGATTCTAATCCAAAGAGTATGTTGGGTCATAGATATTCTTGTTGTTGACATTCATGAGGCTTACAGTTTTTTTCTCAACAGAGATTGGTCACAAATGTTGCGGGTATATTTTGGTACAAATTGGTCTCACTTATGGTTGCCATGGAAGGGACAACACAACCAAATTTAAATGGACTAGGAATCTCACATGAAACACATAGTCACATAGCTAGATGGACCAAATGAACCTATACAATTTACATTGTCTATCTTGGGAATTATTTTCTAGAGACTGAACTTGGAATTACATAACTGAGGAATCACCATCGGAATAAAATACAAAGTCCAAAATCCATTTTACTTGGGCCAATGATGGTGAAAATTGTAATATAGTAGATGTGGCTAGTTTTAGTTCTTCTAACTTAGATTTAAATATTGTTGGCGCAGTTCTACTTCGACCAGGTTTCACTCAACTAAACACCAACAAAACCCAAGACACCGACCCTTTCAGTATCACCTGCGAAATAGGCAAAGTCTCACATGAGGTATCTATGGGAACTGCAGGAACCATATTTCTGCAGTAGCGAAGGGGTGCGACAGAAAACTACCAACCATGCCAATTCATATCTCGATATGCATAACACTTAAACAGCTCGCGAGAGTGCATATACGTTATTTAACTAACTATGACATAAGCCATTAACCATACAACATCCATATCATTCATACAACCACAATGATTAATATTCATTCATCAATATTCAGAATGTAAAAAAATACGTAACACATCATCACATCATTCAATCACATTGAACACCATAGGTAACATGGAAACCCAAATGGGAGAAAACCACGAAAGCACTTTATTTATTCATGAGTTGCAGTGAAATAAGCACTTCATGTTTTTACAACGACTTACAGATTTCTTCTTCTTTTATAGTGGATCTGCGCACACAACTTGCAGATCATGAGACTCTTTCATCATAGCATACAATATCTTCGCCATACATACCAAAACAAGGATAACCAAAAGACATAGTATTGATTCACCAATGGACTAATCAACTAACTAACCAATGAACTAACAAGCTCAAAAATCCCAACCCATTACATATTTATAGTGCACACATAGCCTTCCCCACTCCCACTACCCCACTACTCAACTACTCCACTCATTAATGCACATGGACAAAAAATCGTAACTAACTTACCCAAATCCTCCCTTGACATATTCAAAATGCTCATCTTCCTGGATTCTTGGCCGCTACGTCGGAGTTGACCCCTTTTCGTCGGACCACTTCGCCCTAACCTTATTCACACCAAAACTACACAAAACTTTACCCAAAACTTAACATGGACCAACAGGCCCCCAACACTCACATGTGGCTCGTCCCGATCCACTTCAAGGTTGCGCTGGTGGAGTCTTGGACTTCACCAAAAAATTTGCATACCTCTGCTTAAGCCCCTCGACTTGTTGTTGAATCTGATATCTATGTTGGCACACCTCTTGTACCAACTCACCATAAGATGTGTCTATGCTTGCTGCTCAGTCCATTCTACCGCTTTTTGTACTTCATTGTTCGCACCACTAATGATTTGTAGGACTTGCTTTGCCTCACCCTGCAATTCTTCAACCATCTCAGTTCACTGTTGCTACTCGATCCTCAGTTGATTAACCTCATGTTGCAGTTGTTTGTTCTCCGCAACTTTAACCATTTTTCCTACAGGTGGAAGAGTCTTCAGCTGATTTTTTAGATTTTCCATTTTGTTATGTGTCTCCTCTAGCCTGATGTTAATCTGTTGCAGCTCTACATCATCTAGCAGTGCTACCCATGCTTCTATAGCATATTCAAATAATCTGCCACATTCGATTTTACAACCCTTTATAGCTCTGATTGCTTCAGTGACATCCTCACTTTGTTGTGCGGTTACTTTCGGCGGAGTATTTGGTACTAACTTCGCCTCCAAGTCTCCAATATTCTCCCAGAAGACTGAAATGGATCCATTCAACTTGGTCATATTTTCCTTAGTTTCCATATCTCCAGCTACCTTAGCCTCAGGTACTGCGCGGCAAGCTACCGCGACAACATTCTGCAGCAACTCTTTCTCTTTGGCATTTTCTTCCCATTCCTTCTGCAGCTTCTTATACTCCTCTTCCAGTGTACTATGTTGCATACGATACCTGATCATTTCACCACAAGTTTTCTCTTCTCGTACCTTGATATCCTCTACGACATGTTGTTGAAGGTTCAACAACATGAACATGGGTAATACTAACAATTTTAGATCAATATGGCTCAGTTGATGAGCTTGCTCCTGTAATCCTAGATCACCAAAACTTAATGCTCTTAGCAGTAGTTATACTACCTTGCTCGTCGTAGCAGTAGATTCCTGGGGCATCACTTCCTCATCTGCTCTTTCCTATGTCTGTTGTGCAACTCCTGGCTAGGCCAGAGCTATATGAAGTCCATGGATAGCTCGTCACAGACCCTCGAGCCAATCTATCACTCCTCCAAATAACCACAAATTTTTCTCCTCGACTAACTTAGATGTCTCTTTTGCAACCTCCGTCATACTATCATATAAGATTTTAATGTCATCCTCAATTAAGGCCATGACAACCTTCTTCTTCAACACTTTTGATTTCTTCCTTTGTCCATGCAACACATTTGATCCCTTCCTCTTGTTGCTAGGCTCGAGGTGTGTCTTTGTCACACTCGAATCCTGACCTTCTTCCTGTGATTTCTCTTGATTGTGACTATGTCCCCTAGTACTTCCTGCAAGATGGGAGTCTCTATCATCACCATAGGCTCCATTCTGCACAGAGGTCCCACCACGTTCCTGATCTTGCCGCGACACATCCGTGGAGATCTACTCAGCCTCAATGGGGACTTTCCACTCTATTATCCATTCGTCAATAATGGAAAGGATATATTGCTCTGATAGCTTATAACTAGTGACCAACCATTATTTATCTGGATCATGTCTTTCCTGGATATACATGTGGTGAGGTCCGGCCTTAAATTTTATAACTCCCCTGAACTTGGAAACCACCAATGCTTCTAGGCACTAAATCATGGGTACATAGTGTTAGTGTGCTTCCTTGTGCATGTAAAATTTCACAACGTTATCAATTTTCCTCTTGGTTTCGTCGTCGAACAATAAATTAGGATACCGCGCGGCCAAACACTGACCAGGTCGACAATCCATCTCCTAATATTCTTTCAGTTCCGCCCAAACAAAAAATGAAATTAAAATAACAAGCCAAGAATACTGAAATGGGTTACCTTTAACCAACACGTCCTATAATTAATTGAGAAATTCATTCACCAAGAAGGTGGCCCAGTTCATCTGCACCCCTTGTATGCACTATTCCACAACTGCAATCACTACCGCAGGTACCTAGTTTGGTCAACACTTCCTGAGCACCTTTCTTGCTACAACCTTTGTTGTGAAGCGTGCTCCTTCATCATTGATTGAGGCTATTTCGTAGCCCCTCTTATCTTTCGTCAGATTATATTTTTCCTTCATACATCTTTCCAGCTCCCTATCTTGCTCTTTCCCTACAAAGAAGGTTGCAGGGTCGAGACCTGCCTTCGGTAAACCCATGATCTACGCAATTAGGTTCAAGTCAATGGAAATCTTCTTGTCGAGCCACAAGAACCCTGCATGTACACACAACAACAAATGCTTGATACATGCATTAATATCCACTGATCTTCCAAGTGTGGTATGTCGAGCAGAGACAGAACACCTGACCGCTGCAATCCTAGGGCCCATGGCATATGTTGGCAGGCGGTTTGGTAAGGAAGAATCGCAGCATCGCCGATGCTGCGACACGTCAAACGAGGTCGTGGAAGGAAGAATGCTCTATTATTTTATGTATTTTTTGAGTCGTTTGTACCGCCATAGGTGGGTTTTTGGGTCATTACACCATATGAGATGTAATTTAGAGTCATTTGTACCGCAATAGGCGGATTTTTGGGTCACTTGGACCGTGTCAGTTAGATTTCGGGTCATTTTTCCAGGAGTCATTAGGAAGTTGTTAGTAAGTGGACAAACATTGTAAAGGCGGAAGCCTATATATAGATAGAAAGTTGTAGATCAAGAAAAGAGGGAGAAGGAGAGAGATATAGATCAAGCAGAGAGCTTTTGGTATGTTTTGGTGCGGGTGTTCTGAGAATAAGAGATATTACCGAAGTCTGCGATCTGCAAAGGCATTGTATTGGGTTTTTGCAGTAATAATATGATGTGATGAAACTGTTCCTGTGCAATCTTGATGTGTCTTCTGTCTTTTGATGGTAATGCAATGTTTCTTTGATGCAATAGTCGCTTTACTGTTATAATCTTCCCTAACAATGAATGTTTCCATTAAATGATGCTATGAGTACAGTAATGTCGAAATGAATGCATATATTTATTGTCGAATGTTGCAATAAGATTAACTAGCTGATGCCGCAACATCCTCCTTCATTCGGCGGAAACATGGTTCCATCCACTCTCCCTTGATCGCCTTGGGTGAGACCTCATCTACTCTACAGGTGTTGCTGGGTAGGGTAAAGCCTGTCTGGGCCATTGCTCAGGGAGATCGCAGTGGGTTGGTGTCAACAGTGATGGGAACCCCTGTCGACTGGGTTTGAGTCAACAAATGGTTTCATTGCCGGGACTGTGTGCGAAGTGAAAGGAGGATATGTTGTGGCACCTGACAAAACCGGAGATCCAAGAATGGTTTGACCAGAAGTTGCAGGAATTCGCTGAAGAAGAAAGTCGAGACACTCGACTGACAGTAGGTCAGTGGGTAGATAGATATATTCACGACGGTCCGCATGAATGGTTCTTCTGTGAGTTCCCGGTCTTGTTGTTCGAATGGTTGGTGAACTTGACCTTTCAGAAGAGGAACTTCCAAGATGGCGAACCGACGACCAGGACCCCCGAGTTGATTCAGGAGCTGCAGGAAGTTGATAATAAAGCATCGCAGGCTGTCGAAGTATGGTTCGATAGAATCCTAGAGGGCTATATCACAGAATTCACGGTTGATACTCAGAAATCCTATAGTGAAGCCGAAAGATATTTTTTTCGTGAACCCCGGGGCAGGTTTCTGCTGTCGCTTCAACTGTCGATTAAGATGCTTATTTGCGAAATGGGTATATTGAAGATGCATCTTGATTAGTAGACAGCATGGTGGGCGGAGGCCGTGGGTACCGCGGCAGTTGGGGGGTGGTACATGGAATGATAAGGGGTAGATGGGTGCAGGTCATGATGAGACTGTGAGTGAAGCCGAGGAAGAAAGTGGTCTTATGAGGGGAGGAGCGAGGTTCCGATAGGAAAAGAGGTAGAGGACGGGAGAAGGTCTTGCTGCGGTTGAACCGCAAGGCCGTGAAGGAATACCACATGGGATGAAGTGACCTCACAGTACCGACAAGGACAACCAGGCTACGCCCAGGATAGAGGCAAGACCAAACCTCAGCACCAACGTATCCACAACTCCACTCACTATCTCTCATATAGCAAGAAATACCACTTCGACACCACCAAGTTCATCAATATTGCAGAAGTTAATCGGTAGCAGTACAATGAAAGGAGGAAGGAAGCCCAGAATGGCGGGCGATGATGCTAAGTTACCGTTGTTACAAGGGAGTGGGACAGACAACCCATAACAATATTGGTTTTTGTGTGAAGCAGTCTGGATTGTAAAACAGATCACTGATGATGCCGCTAAGAAAGGACAGTTAGCAACAACCCCACGAGGTCATGCATTAGATTGTATTATGAAGTTTGTTTTAGTTCCTATAGGAGCCCCAGAGAAGTCACTGGATTAGATTCGGGATGGGATGATTGCCAAATTCAAAAAGCCTAAGTCTGAGGCTCAATATATTACGGAATTGAAAGAAATTAAGCAGTATCCCAATGAGACAGTGTGGGATTTCGACCAACGATTCAAGATGCTGATGGCAAGGGTTAGTTTCGATATGAGCGCCATCCAACATAAAGAATGGTTCATCGCGGCACTGCTACCACATATTCAGCTACCATTGATGCAACAAAACATCTCGATGCCCAGTGAAGCTATGGAAATTGCAATTTGATTGGAGGCATCGTCGATTGGAGAAAATGCAGCCGGGATGTTGTAGATACAAACACAGCTCGCTAACTTGATTATACAGTTGCAAGATTTGAAGAAGGGCAAGGAGCATCGTGAAGAAGTATGGTGTACGCGATGTCGAGGAGAAGGGCATACGAAGGACAATTGCCAGGATTTCCGCAATTATTTGGTTTCAGGAGCGCCAAATCCGTTGAATGGTGGTAGCATGCCGTGGTGTCGCGTCTTCCATTTATATGGGCAAAGCCATGACAATTGCCCATATATGCAGAAAATGGTCACAACCCTGAGGAATATTTATTGTACATTTTGCAAATCGGTGGGTCACGATGACAAGGATTGTCGTGCATATGAGTTTCTACAAGAGAGAATGTATGATGCGTTCTACGTAAAGGACGACCAACGTGCCGTACAATAGTCGCAACTACAGCCGCAGGTAGCATAGCCGCTACCTCAACCGCATATGTAGTTTGTACCACAGCAGCAGCAACCGCCGCAGTTCATGTCGCAATATGCTTCGATGCAGATGGCTCCATAGTAGCCACAGTATGTACAGCAACCGTAGTATGCACAGCAAGGGAAAGGAATGCAACCGGCACCAATGCAGCAACAGTTCAACCAACCACAGTACCAACAACAGGGAGGATTCCGGGGAGGACGTGGTGGAGGATTTGGTCATGGAGGAGGATGAGGTGGTCGCGGACCTGTTCAATGCTATCACTGTGCGGTATGGGGACACTACCAGCGAGACTGTCCACTACTGCAAAACTAGTGTATGTTCTATTTTGTGAACGATCACACGGTTGAGAATTGTTCGCAGTTGATTGCGCGATGGCAAGCAGGAAATACTCCCTAGTTGCAGAACCAGCCCTAAGCACAGCAGCCTGCCCAGAACCAAGTACAGCAACCAGTGCAGAACCAGAATATGCGGCCTAATCAGAATCAGAACGTGAACCCACCCAGGAATCTTTCGCTGAACCAGACCCAGGGTGCGAATATCACGACAATTTCTACAGAGCCAAGACCGCAAGATGCTTCCGTTGCTGTGGTCACTCACGGAGGAAAGACAACTGGAGAAGATAGATCACTGATCCGATTAGCCGGACAAAAGAAGGTATCATTTGACAGTAATGCAGAGCGGGAAGCATTTCTTCAAGCACGTCGTGCACTAGAAAACGACCGAGGTAAAGCTTTTGTGTACGACATGCTCTCTACTTTTGATACTACTTCGAAGGCTGGCCCGTCACGGTGGTCCAACACACTTCAAGTATTTTTGGAACATTGTTTATCCTTAGCAAGAGATCCTGATGCTCTTGCTACGATTGAAGCTTTGTTGCAACGACTGACCCAAGATCGACAAGAGCTCGCTGTTAATTCCTTACAACAACAGAAGACGGGTAAGGAGATGCGGATGGATATTCAAATTGGCAACTACGATGTTGATTCGGTTATTCTGGACCTTGATTCGGATGTCAACATCTTGACCAAGCAGGCTTAGCAGAAGATGGGGAGTCCCCCATTGAGCTGGTCTCTTGTACAGCTCCGATTAGCTAATCACGCTAAGGTGACATCGATTGGGAGAGTTCCATGTATGGTGGTGGACATTGAGGGAATGAAAACATATGTCGACTTTGATGTAATAGAAGTAGTCGAGGGAGGAAGCTCTTATCCATCACTACTGGGGATTGGATGGGCTAATGATAGTGGAGCTGTAATCAACTTCAAGCGACGGATGATGACTTTTGAAAATCGCGATCTCAGAGTTATCGCCCTGTTGGATCCCGCTGAAGGACGCCGCTACATAGAGGCAGTGAAGGACGACGATCCCAGCGGATGGGACCATGCATTCAATATCTCTGAAGATTATATCCATCCGACTGCCAATGGTGAGCTGGGATGGCGCAGTGACAGCTCTGCGTCTTTTGACTCCGATGATGCGCTAGAATATTGGCAGAACCGCTTGCACGAGGTGTCACTCCGTAAGTGCGGGTTGATCACACAGTCATTATGCCATGTCGCAACTGAAACGGTTACGCTACCAATATATGAAGGACTGCCTAGCTTATCTGACTTTCTGACAGAGTTCGAGGAACGAGTTTCCGAACCACAACGGTTGCTGGCATTGAACGAAGCACTGAAGGTTGCTCCAGCACGATGGTGGGCGACACACAAGGCATCAATTGATGGATGGTCGAAATGTAGAAGATTAATGATGGTATGCTTCGGTGATACCAAGGTTTACCACACTAGGAGGTACGATGGTCGAAACGATCCTGGTGGTCCCGTGATGGAGTGTCAGTGGTCATGGGTATCGCGACCAAGAGACGAATGGGTCCATGCTTTTATCCATACGTTGGATGAGATGCCACGATCATGGTATACTGCAGCTGAGTTGCGAGGAGAAATTTCTACTTTGATGGAGCTCATAGTGTGTTTTACCCATACATTTAGTTTTGCGGACGCCGATCCAGAGGTCAATAATGCATTACAACTCATCCGTGATGTAATTCTGTAGGTTGTCTCGGTGGCGTATCCTGCGGATCCGCATACGCACTGCCAGATGCAGTCTCTCATGGAATGCTTCAATATCAATGGTGGTCCAGAAGATGGTGATGATCCGTGGAATGTGAATATCCCGGAATCAGAAGGAAGTCGTGCTGTGGTACCGCCTGATGCGCCAAGCGATTCGATCAGTCAGTCGCTGAAGATACACAAGATTAACATTGGGGCAAAGGACAATCCGAAGTTCACAAATGTCAGGGATTACTGGGATGATGAGCTGATAAGCAAGGTCACTGATTTGCTCCATGAGTTTCAGCATGTATTTCCTACAAATGTTTCTGACATGAAGGGGATTATGGGTGACTCAGGGGAGATGAAGATTCCATTAAAACCATATGCTAAGCCAATCCAACAACGACCCTATCAATTGAATCCGTGACATAAGGAGAGGGTCAAGGTAGAATTGGATCGCATGTTGGACGTCGGTATCATTGAACTAGTCGAGGAGTTGGAATGGATTAGTCCTATGGTGGTATAGGATAAGAAGACTGGAGAGGTGCGCATTTGTGTCGACCTCAGGAAGCTAAATGATGCATGTTTGCATGATCTGCTCCCAACCCCATTTACTGACGAAGTGCTTGAAGGTGTGGGTGGCCAGGAGATGTACTCTTTCATAGACGGGTTCTTTGGCTACCATCAGATCCACATTGCAAAAGAAGATCCCCATAAGACAACTTTTGTTACCGAATGGGGCTGCTTTCAGTACACCGTGATGCCATTCGGCTTGAAGAATGCACCTGCAATATTTTCGTGGGTTGTCGTTGTTGCATTCAAAGATTTCATTCAGAAGTTTTTGCAGGTATACATGGACGATTGGACGGTCTATGGTTTGGTCTGCGATCATCTGGCGAATCTGCGGTTGATGTTGGAGCAATGTCGATAGCACCAGATATCGTTGAACTTAAAGAAATGTATCTTCTATGCATCGTTTGGCATATTGTTGGGTCATATTGTGTGTAAGCAAGGATTGTTGGTCGAGCCAGCAAAGATTGCACTTATTATGAGTTTGACACTGCCAACTACTGTTAAGCAGTTACGGGCGACGCTGGGACACACGGGGTATTATCGCAGGTTCATCAGGGGTTATGCTGTGATTACTGCCCCTATGGAGAAGTTGTTGAAGAAGGATGCGGTATTCCAGTGGATCCCTGGATGTCAGGATAGCTTTGAGACACTAAAAATGAAGATGGCTTCGGCACCGATATTAGTATTTCCTGACTGGAGTAAGGAGTTCCATGTTCATGTTGATGCCTCATCGATCGTGTTGGGAGTAGTGTTAGCCTAGCCCAGAGAGGGGGATCTTGATTACCCCATTGATTTTTCCAGCAAGTTGTCACCTGCATAAAGAAACTACACTACTACGGAGAGGGAAGGTCTGGCAATGGTTTATGCGTTGCAGAAGTTTTGCCATTACTTACTGGGAGGCCATTTCAAGATGTTCATAGATCATTCTGCATTAAAATACCTGGTCAATAAGCCTGTGTTGGGGGGGAAGATCTGTCAATGGATACTTTTGTTTCAGGAGTTCAATTTTGAAGTAATTGTGAAGCCAGGGCAATTAAATGCTGGCCTGGATCATCTCTCCCGGATTGAAATAGGGGAGGAGCCAACTAACATTGAAGATGGGTTGCCTGATGCGCAATTATTTAAAGTTGGAATCGTTGATGGATATTTTGAAGAAATCATTCAGTTTTTGGTGACAGGTACTGCACCAGAAGAATTCACCACCAGTCAGAAGAAGCAGTTGGTAGTCAAGGCTGTAGACTTCCAGCTAATCGCAGGAGCGCTATACAAGATGGGTGCTGATGAGATATTGCGACGGTGTGTTTTGCCACATGAGCAAGAACAGATCCTTTCCGAAGCACATGCAGGAGTGGCTGGAGGGCACTATGGTGGCCGTGCGACGACAAGGAAGGTGCTTCGAGCAGGGCTCTGGTGGCCTATGCTGCACAGTGATGCGACAGATTATGCACGGTCTTGTGACGTTTGTCAGAGAACCGGGAAGCCATCCAGACGGGATGAGATGTCGTTGATGCCTCAGTTGACATTGCAACCATTCGAAAAATGGGCAGTAGACTTTGTGGGACCTGTCCATCCCCTGGGTAAGCGCACTGGTGCTAGGTATATCATCACAGTGACAGATTACTTGACACGATGGGCAGAAGCTGCACCAGTCATTGATTGTTCCGCGACCACAACAACGCAGTTTCTATTTGACCATATTGTCACTTGCTTTGGCTGCCCCAAGATATTGTTGAGTGATCAAGGCAGCCACTTTCTTAATCGCACCATCAGTGCATTGACGGAGGAGTTGCAGATACAACATAAGAGGAGTACACCCTATCATCCGCAGGCGAATAACACAGTGGACGCTTTCAATAATATATTGGAGCATGCGCTGACAAAGGTGTGTAATGTGAACCGCGATGACTGGGATCTAAAAATACCAGCAGTATTGTGGTCCTATCGCACCACATGTAAACGGTTGACAGGGCAGACACCCTTCAAGCTAGTGTATGGGAAAGAGGCGGTTATGCCTATGGAGTATATCATTCCGAGTCTGCGCATAGCGGCAACAACCGATATGGATGATGCGACAGCATTAGCGGAACGTCTTGCACAGTTAATACAATTGGAGGAAGATCACTTCATCGCTGGTTTCCATCAGGGTGTGGAGAAAGATCGCCAAAAGGCTTGGCACGATTGCCACATCAAGAACAAACAGTTTCAACAGGGTGATTTGGTGTTGTTGTATGACAACAAGTTTATGAAACATCCAGGAAAATTGCAAATGCATTGGCTTGGTCCGTATCGCATTAGTAGCATTACTTCAGGAGGAGCGGTATAGTTGCAACAGTTGAATGGGGCGATGCTCCCCAAGTTGATTAATGGTAGCAGGTTGAAGCCCTATCGGTCGGGCTTGGAACAGCGCGATGCCTGAGTCGCATCAGGGAAAAAAAAAGTGTAGATTGATTGGTGGCAGGATGGCGCACCAATAGGGACGCAATGTGGAACCAGGGAGGCTTCTGCCGCAAGTTTGGAGCGATCTGTGACAAGTGGCAGCGTTGAGACCGGGTCAAATCAACAATAAATGCCAAAAGTTAAAACAGTTAATTAACGATGCGTGTTCGAATGATGGGAATTAATGGCGGATCCGACCGATCGACTGACAGGATCAACGATGGATTTGTGTCATTAATACAGGATTTTGGTTGAATTAAGGCAGGATTTAGTGATGATTACGAAGGATTCGGCTGCAAGCTATAAAATTGGGGAGAATATTGGTCGGAAGGCAATGAGATTTTTGTTGTTAAGTGCCTGTGCAGAGCTGACGAGTAGTAGGGAGTATAGTGGTGTGTTGGGCACGGTTCCGTTGAACTTGCAGAGTGCTGCTCGGTCGAAGAAGCTATCAGTTGTAAGCACTGGGTAAGGTATGCCACAAGAGCTAGAAATGGTGGAGATTAGTAGTGAGGTTGAGTCTCCTTTCACCGGGATTGTAGTTGAGGAAGAAGTTGCGTCTGCGGGAGACGTCAATCTTGAGGCAGAAGTCGCAAATATGCCGATGGGAGCCTCAGTCGTCATCAAGAAGCATTGAGGGGGTCAACATTCTGAGTCCCCACAGAGCAAGAGGCAACTGAGATCGTCCTTCGGGGTGGTTGGCGAAGCTCAGGTGCAGGACGGGCAGTCCAGTCACCGCATTGATGAATTTGCCCCATGGGAGGGATTGTCGGTTGTTGACATCCCTGGGTATATCCCTCCCAGTCAGCCGAATGTAACCCCGCGCAAGCCGAACCTGAAGCAAAGGTATGGTGTGAAGATGCCTGCGCTCCCTACCGGAATGGAGTGCTTTGTTGACATTGGGCCGACGTTGATGCGCCTCCGCTATGATGATCACGATATGATGGCCCACCTTGACATTGCATCGGCCCCATATGTGCTCAGGTCACGCCTTATAATGACGCCGATTGTACAGGACTGGGCATGCGGATTGAAGCAGGCCGGCTTGTTAGGGCTTATTCACATGCTGCATTTTGGGCGACTAGCGGAAGTTAATGCGTGCGTGAAGAAGCTGCTTGCGTGCTTCCATGGCGATTCATTGTGGCTGGACAACAAAATTTTGGTCACTGTTGATTTAATTTCGCACATTATCAGATTGCCTAAAGATGGGGTTGACCCATCGCAGTTCTTCCAAGGGAAGGCAAATGATAAAAAGTGGGCGTGACAGCTCATAAAGAAGTATGGCTTGGTAATAGATGGCCGTGCGTATCGCACTAGTAGTATTAATGATCAGGCAGTACTCACCGACACCAAGATTTTATCCTGCAAGATGATCCAAGGTGGTCGTCCTAACCAGTGCAACTCAGGGATTGTCGCATGTGTAGTACAATGTGCGGAGGGCATCCAAATGAACTAGTCCTTGTTTCTCTTGAATCAATTAGCAGTGGATGCTGCGGCCGTTCAGGCTGGTAAGGGCTTGTTTTCATATAGCTGGCTGCTACTCTAGATTGCATTTTTGGCTTGGAAGGAGCCTGACGTGTACCAGGGCATGGAAGTTGAGGCTACAAAGGAGCGGTAGGGTGTGCGCTATCAGAACTTATGGTATGTATGGGAAACTGAGCGACTCCGGGATTGCCAATTGATATTCTGGCTCTACTGGGAGATGAAGGTACCGTGGATATCCAAAGAAACTGCGGCAAGATCTAAGCCACTCATGGAGTTTACGGTTCAGCCGCATGCTATTTATGTGCAGGCCAGGTGTGACCTCGGTCAACAATGGTTGCTGACCCCTTACAAGGTAATGACTGAAGCATTGGAGGCTATCGTGAACGACTGGCCAGCGGAATGGCGTGAAATTGTGACGTTGGCCGAGATTGAGGCTAGTGGGTCGGAGAAGGGTCCAGCCGATGGTATATCGGCACAGGACCCACCTAGTCATCATTATTCTGATCAAGAGTCCATCAAAACACCGACGGCTGACGACAGTGACCGCACCTTGGAAGAGCACAGATGAAAAGGACACCAGGACCCGACAACAATTAGTGGGCTACCCCTGGCCGTGGAAGCACAGTTAGGTCGGCTGATACATGCAATCGCTGATGCATCCACCGCAGCAGCTTAGAATATGATAAGGGCAACAAATGAAGGATTCCACGCACTCACTGCTCGTGTGGACTCTGTGTATGACATGGTTTTGTGACGGGAACTAGATGATGTAGTGGCACCACAAGTTAGCACAATCAACACTGAGCCGTGGGTGAGGAATGTGAAGATTCCCCCGATTGTGATTGTGACTAAAGATGAAGCTACAAACGCCTTGCTGCAGCAGCTGAAGACAGTGACCATTAATGTGAATGCCTTTCCCGCGGAAGGGTTGACCACTGTGCAGGCAACTACTAGCCGGGAAACGACAGATCGACTGCAACAAATCAGTTGTATGTGTGTACGACTGCAGGCGAGTGAGGCCGATGTGAAGCGCACTATTGAAGAATTGACCAGCAGGGCTTCTTCAGCACGATAGGCTGTGGATGAACTCGAAGAACACATTAAGGGAGAACGAGTTGAGAAGGCGCGCGAAATCGAAGGCCTAAAAAGGGAACACGATTTCCTTATTGCGGAGAAGGCCCGTATGTCGGATGACAGTGTATGGGTCGACCGGGCCATCACAGAAGCTTATTAGCATGTGCCGGAGCCCACTGAAGAGGTGGATGTGCTCCAACGGGTGCAGTGACTAGGGGCTGCCATTGTTCAATTGCGGTAGGGGAGTCAAGAGTTGAAGGCTCAGGTGAATCCTGATATGCCTCAAGTTGAAGTTGATGACAGAAAAAGGGCGATTGAGGAGGTCACAACTCAGATGGAGGAGCTGGAAAAAGTCGCGACGAAGCTCACAGCTGAAATCGTACAGTTTTGGAGCCAAATTGTCCAGGACGAGCAGGTTGACCAGTTGATCAAAGATCAACAGGACGCAGAGGCACAGTTGGCGACAATTAAGGTAGCCATGCACACAATCCCACCAATGGAACAGGTTGCCAAGTCTCAGGATTAAAAGAATTGCAACAACGGGTTACCAAGGCTAAAGAGCGCTAGAAGAAGCGTGCTGCGCAGTTGGAGCAGTGTCAGGATGTCGGGGGCCAGTTCATGACCAAGGAAAGAGAAGCGCTTCAGACAGTACAGAAGGGTCGTCAACAGGTGATGGCAAAGCTCACTACGCATCCATCTGCAGAAGATGTGGTCGACAGTCAGGTGGTGGCTACGGAACTAAAAGAAATGGTGATGACATTCGTGCAACAGTACGAAGATTTCAAAGTGAAGACCATAGAGTACACCATGTCCAATAGACGTGGCTCGAGCCGTAAGATTGTGTTGGGGGCCTGTTGGCAGGCGGTTTGGTAAGGAAGAATCGCAGCATCGTCGATGCTGCGACACGTCAGACGAGGTCGCGGAAGGAAGAAGGCTCTATTATTTTATGTATTTTTTGAGTCGTTTGTACCGCAATAGGCGGGTTTTTGGGTCATTGGACCATATGAGATGTAATTTAGAGTCGTTTGTACCGCACTAGGCAGGGTTTTGGCTCATTTGGACAGTGTCAGTTAGATTTTGGGTCATTTGTCCAGGAGTCAGTTAGGAAGTTGTTAGTAAGTGGACAGACATTGTAAAGGCGAAAGCCTATATATAGACAGAAATTTGTAGATCAATAAAAGAGGGAGAAGGAGAGAGATATAGATCAAGCAGAGAGAGATCAAACATAGAGCTTTTGGTATGTTTTGGTGTGGGTGTTTTGAGAACAAGAGATATTGCCAAAGTCTGCGATCTGCAGAGGCATTGTATTGGGTTTTTACAGTAATAATATGATGTGATGAAACTGTTCCTGTGCAATCCTGATGTGTCTTCTGTCTTTTAATGGTAATGCAATGTTTCTTTGATGCAATAGTCGCTTTACTGTTATAATCTTCTGTAACAATGAATGTTTCCATTAAATGATGCTATGAGTACAGTAATGTCGAAGTGAATGCATAGATTTATCGTTGAATGTTGCAATAAGATCAACTAGCTGATGCAGCAACATCCTCCTTCATTCGACGAAAACATGGTTCCGTCCACTCTCCCTTAATCGCCTCGGGTGAGACCTCATCTGCTCTGTAGGTGTTGCTGGGCAGGGTAAAACTTGTTTGGGTCGGTGCCAAGGGAGATCGCGGTGGGTTGGTGTCGACAGTGATGGGAACCCCTGTCGACTGGGTTTGAATTAACAGCATAGGCTCCAAAAAATTAGTTTGAGTTCCTATGTTTAAAATTGGCTGCATATACTTTGTAGGGGTAAATTTTGGAAACTTCCTGAGGTCATGATCCACATAAGACAACTTGGAAATATTTCCCATCATACCTCCTTGAGTGATAAACCCCTTCGGTATTGTGGGAAGTACCATGGAGTACTTAGAATTCCCCCCAATCCTCACAGGTTTTTCATTTGGATTTCTTGGTGGCACATATGGTGGAAGCAATGATGCAGAGCCGACTCCAGATCCTAACGCTTCCTGATCATTCCTTCGCTTTGAACTTGTTTTAGCAGATGACCGCTTCTTCTTTGGTGGTTCAACCGGAACATGCATTGACATAATTTATGGTTGTTCTTGCTCGACTGGAATGGTCGCTCCAACATCAACTTCTGCAACATAGATTTATTCAACACTCATGTTGGACATCACAACCTCCGTTGCTACAGACCTGGACTTAGATTTCTTCAACACTCTAACACTTTGGGATATCAGCTCTCGTAATGCACTTAATCGCTTAGGAAAGAGTGGACTAAGTTGTTGACCTGGTTGAATTTTAAATCCGACCTTCAATCTATCCTATCAATGCTTTTTTCAAGATTGAGTGAATCAGACCAAATCCATGGCAATGATTATTCTTTTCGGTGGCAATTTTGTTCACACAAGAATGTCTTTTCGACATTTATTACAATATGCTCCACTAACGTCGCCACTTTACATGACATAAATATAACATTTAATGAACATTTGGGAAACTATGACACAACCTTCACTTCGACAAAAATATGAGTTATGTACAAATACCTACTACGACAAAATAAACTACGACATATACCAAACTACAACCTAGACTAACTTCAACACTAACATAGCTTCGACACAAAAATAATTTGAGGTTTCCAATTTTTTTTTCTATGTACAAGCATACTCAATGCAAGAAGGCATGGTTTTCCTTGTAAGGTTTCAACCGGATTCCATTTACCAAACCATTGAGGATTTCTCTATTGAAGTTCTGCAATTGTACAACACCTTTTTCTGTCACACAATTAATCACATAAGGTCCCAACAATGCATTCTTAGCTTACCTGGATGTTTAAAGAACTTATTGTCATATAGGAGTACTAGATCTCCTCTCTGGAACTGCTTCCTTGTAATGTTACGATCATGCCATGCCTTTTCTCTCTCCTTTTAGACTTGCTGTTGAAATCTTGACATAAATATATGCTCCTCCAACTATAGCAACTATGAAAACCTCTCTTCGACAACACTAGTGTCCGACATACCTGCGAACGTAACAACCCTCAATCTCAAAACAATATACTCCATTGGCATGGAAACGTCTTGACCATATACCAACTTGAAGTGTGTTTGGCCCATTAACTTTTTGCACGTTGTCCTATATGCCCATAAGACTGTAGGGATCCTCAGGTCCCAATTGTCGCGGTTCACATTACAGACTTTTGTCAAAGCATGTTCCAGTATTTTGTTGAAAGCTTCAACAGTCCTAATATCTTGTGGATGATATGTAGTGCTTTTTTGATGATAAATTTGAAACTCCTGAGTGAGTGCCTCAATAATCTTATTGACAACGTGAGATCCTTGATTGCTTAACAAAACTCGTGGCTAACCAAATATAGTAACTACATAACAAGAAATTTGCAACGGTTGTAGCACTTCATTCCTTCACCGGTTTAGCTTCATCCCACCTGGTCAAGTAATATGTCGTAGTAATAATGTAACATGCTCCCGACCTCTTCGCAGGTGGATTGATTGATTCGACAAAATCAATAACCCATTTCTCAAAATTCCGCAAAGTAACTTGTGGCACTAAGGACATTTCATCCTTTCTAGATGGTTTCCCAATTCTCTCACACACATCACAAGATTGAAAATATTCCTTAGCATCTTTATGGAGTGTAGGCCACTAGAGTCCTACTCGCAATATCTTTTGAGCCATGGATTTTCCTGTGTAGTGGTCTCCTATGACACCCTCACGAGCTTCGACCAAAATCATTGGTCGTTCTTGCTTCATAACACAATGTATTAATACTTCATATGGTACCATCTTATCTAACTGACCTGCTATCAGTTGGTAATCTACTGCTTTGATAACCAAATGTTTCTTTTGATTGACAAACAACCCCACGGGTGTCATTCCTGTTGCCAAGAATGTTACAATGTCTTCAAAATATTCACCCACCATGCTGACCGAAAAGAAATGCGCATCTGGGAGGTTATCATCCAAGTTAACCGGCTCTTCCCCTAATTCTAACCTCAACAGATGGTCAGGTCCGACATTTGACCTTCCAGGTTTGACTATAATCTCAAAATCATACTCCTGAAACAATAAGAGCCATCTGCACATTATCTCTCCCAACATTGGCTTGTTAACTAGGTATCTCAAAGCATAATGATTTGTAAACATTTTAAAATGATCCCCTAATAGATAATGCCTAAACTTCTGCAGTGTATAAACCATAGCTAATCATTCTCTTTCTGTTGTAGTGTAGTTTCTTTCTGTAGTGGATAGTTTCCTGCTAGCAAATGCAATGGGATGATCTTTTGATCCCTCTCTCGAGTGAGCCAAAATTGCACCCAATGCAATGGATGAAGCATTGACATGAACATGATGTTCTTTTCTCCAGTCAGGGAATACGAAAATAGGCACAGTCACCATCTTTTCTTTCAATGTGTCAAGGCTCTGTTGGCACTCTTCATTCCACTGAAACTTCATGTCCTTCTTCAATAGATTCTCCATCAGCCCTGTAATCTATGCATAACCTTTAATAAACTTTATATAGTACCCTGCATGGCCCAAAGTTGTTCTCAATTTCCGAATTGAAGTTGGTGGTGGCAAATCTACTATAATTGCGATCTTCGCAGGATCCACCAGTAGACCTTGTTTACAAACCACATGACCCAACAATATACCAAATGAAGCACAAAAAATACACTTTTTCAAATTCAACGATATCTGATACTGTCTGCAATGGTTCAACATCAGTCTCAAATTCTCAATATGATGAAACAGTTTGTAGACTGTCCAATCGTTGAAGTATACCTCCAAGAATTTATGTATGAACTCCTTAAAGGCTGCGACCACAACCTTGGGAAAAATAGCTGGCACAATTTTGAGACCAAAGGGAATTACTGTATACTGATAGCAACCCCATTCAATCACAAACGTGGTCTTATGTCGATCCTTCTTAGCAATTTTAAGCTTCCTAGCCACCCACATTTTCTAATACTTCATCTGTGAAAGGTGTCAGGAATGGATCATGCAGACAAACATCATTCAACTTCCTAAGATCTACACAAATTTGTATTTCACCTGTCTTTTTATCTTGGAAGACCATCGGGCTAGTCCATTTAGGCTCTTCGAGAGGCTCAATAATTCCTACGTCTAACATTTTGTCAAGCCCCACTCTGACCTTTTCCTTATATTTTGGGTTCAATCTATATGGTCGTTTTTTAATAGGCTTCATATTAGACTTTAATGGGATATTCATCTCTCCTAGATCACCAATAATACCTTTCATTTATGAAAACATAGTAGGAAATAAATCTTGATATTCATGCAGTAGGTCAGTCAATTTACCTACAGTTTCATCATCCCAGTAATCCCCAATGTTAGCAAATTTAGGATTTTCACTTGACTCGATATTTACCTTCCTTGTCTTTAATTGATGCAAGAATTTATCAAATGTGACTTCAAGACCCTCTAGATCCTGGGATTCCTTCTATTTTTGGGATATTCAAGTCTCTCGGGTTGTCATCCGGGTCGCCAGTAATATTGTAACATTCCATTGCTTGCTAAAGTGTCGCAATCCACTGCAGTAGATTAGATAGCTACACGGGCTCTTCTTCATAAATTTTAGCCTTTATTATCTGTAAAGCTGCATCTATGGATGGGTTCTCATGTTCATAATTGAATGTTCTCCTAAAATTGATGGCCATGTCGTCCCATTCTATTGTGCCTTGTCACATTTCCAAATCTATATACCAACTTTGCGGTATAGTATCTAAGGTATGGATGAACATATGTACCCACTCTTGTTTAGGTACATGTTCCCATTCTTTTGTACATGATGCCAAATGACCTACAATACTAGTTAACCCATTTTACTTTTCTTAATTATAGTATATTCCTTCTCCATATCTGACTTCTAACAGCTTTTGCACTGTGACTAACCCTGCATATTTTCCTTATGGGTGGCTCACCATCTTGCCGGAGTAGCTTCCAGTGCTATGTCTAAAGGTAATATTGTTTGCTATTTAGGTACCTTTATTTCAAGATCGGAAATGAAAACATATAAATTAGGAAACCCTTCATAAGTAGGTAGATCACATACCTCGTTTGCAACCCAATGAAGTGATCTGGTAACACGTGCACACTTCCTTGTAAATACTTCATGAAGCATATTCTGCCAATTCTCTAATGCTTCCCGCGAGTCTAAGGAACATGAGCTAACACTTCGCCAACTCAAGGTACCAACTGCTATTGGATTAACAGAATCATCCATTCATGAAGTGAACTTATAGATATTGTCTAAGTCTTCAGCATTATATTCCTCTCGGACAGGTTCAACATACCTCGGGCCCTCCAAAGGATCCAAGGGTGCAACAACTCTGATATCCCCTCCCTCAAATGTCATCAACCTTTTCTTCAAATTTATGATAGTCTGGTACTCAATTGCCCAATCGATACCAAGTAATGATGGATATGGGTTGGTGTCATCCACTATTTCTATAACCTTGAAATCAACATGGCTTCGTAGTCCATCTATGTCGACAGGGACACACAACATTCTTCCAAAGGGTATTACTTTCTATTGATTAGCTAATCGTAAATGGACAAGCGACCATTCCAAATTAGGTTTTCCCACAGCTTCCCACGGCTGTTTGGTAATAACATTCACATCTGAACCTAAATCTAGAATAATAAAATCCATGTAGAAATGCCCAATCCGCGCACTAAGTCACAGTTTCCTCCCTGCCCTTATCCTCTTTTGCGCATTACTTAAATCCTTTTATGGAGGAATTTATTTTTCTGATTCATCAATTAAACTCTGTAGTTCTCTTAAAGCAGTTTCATCTTTTACTAAGTCTAGACAACTTTTTAGAAAGTTCTTCAATTACTTACCTTTCCTAAGTTTCGCTTTGGAACTAATTGGTTGAAGCAGGCTGGAAAATATATAGGAACTTCATTGAAGACTGGGGTTGTAGATGTCGAAGGTCCTTTCTGAGTTGTAGCAAATTCTTTCCTTGCATCCACAAATGTTTGTTTTTCCTTTTGAACATCAAATGGCACTGTTCGGTGCATAGCTGGTCTGATTTTAGGGGCACACAGATCAACACATATTTCTCTATCATCTCCTGTCGCAACACCTCTTCTTGTAACAATAGCAACAATTGGATGCTCTTGTCTCAGTTCTGCTAAGATCTTTTCGACATTCTAGTTTTGGTTCTCTTTCTGATTTTGATTTCCCTTAGCTTGCCACTTTTCTTTGAGTTGTGGACAATCTTCAATAGTGTGGTCCAATGCTCTACAGTATGTGCACATCGAACACGGGTTTAGACAGTACCTGGAAAAATGTCCTGGTTGACCACAGTTGCAATAGATTATATGAACTCTATCTCGACCAAGTCCTCCTCGTCCTCTTCCTCGGAAGCCACCCCTTGGTTGATTAAACTACACACTACTCCCTTCTCATTGTTCCTCACCTTTCATTCTATAAGCATCGGTTGTTCGCTCTGTGAGCAACTGATATGCTCAACGGTCCTTCTCATCATGGCCAACTGATCGATAGATTTTACAGAACATGTTTTTCTAAGTACTTACAATTTTCTGCAATAGGTAGCATTCTTTTGGTCAATGTCCCCTAGTTTGACATATCCTACACTAGACTCCAGCTCTAGGGTTCAGAGCTCCGACAACTATGTAGTCCTGAAACACTATGCATTGGTCTTTAGAATGGACCTCCTCCTTACAGTTGGTACACCAAACATATTCTCTTTTTTCCTTACCTTTCTCGATGTCTTGAATTTGTAATGACAAGTTCACTAGCTGCGACTGGATTTAAGCCATACCTGCTCCAGTTTCTCCAACATGTGACACTTCCAATTTCAAAGGAAATTGAAGGGCCTCATTTTGTGACAGAATCTTTTGCTGCATCAGAGGAACTATGATATGTGGTAACAATGATTGTATAAACCATTCCTTATGTTGAACATCAGTCATCTGGAAGCTTACACAGGCCATTAGTGTCTTGAATCTTTGGTCGAAGTCCCAAACAGACTCATTCGTTGACTGCTTGATCTCTTTGACTTAAGTAATACACTGTGATTCATGTTTTGGCTTCTTAAAATTCATCTTTTAAGGAATCTCTAATTTCTACCAAAGTCTTCTATGGTTTTCCAGTAAGTACCTTCGCAAATTTCATGAACCAATCGAAAGCACGACCTTGAAAAGTTGTAATTAGTTGTGCTCTTTTTACATTATCATCTTGCACTCGCTTAATAGTGCATACTTCATCACACAAAAATCAATGTTGCTCTGGGTCTTCTGACCCATTCCCATGAAATATTCTCAGTTTCATATCATCCCCAACCATTCTATTCCTCGGGGGTATTGGTTGATTTTGTATTACAAGACCAACACCTACAATGGAATTATTCGTCGAAGCACTGTTTTGACTACCACTACTATTACTTGTACAAACTGCGATAGGCTAGTATTTCTTACCTTAGTTTCTGGAGATGCACATGGGGTCACAGGTATGTCACAGTTTCTGGTCTGATATGGTTCAATAGGATCGTCCTCAGAAGTGGGCTGGAATCCTTCTTCTTCGTCCTCTTCTTTATTGTAATATTATTCTTCAAGCTATGGTATTGATTTGTAGTCTCTTCCTTCATTCACACTGCAGCCCTTTCCTTTTGTCACAGTTCTCCTTCTCTTACTTGACCGAAATATTATTCCACTCTATAGTAGACCACACTCTTCATTCGTTTCGATGTTTCCTTCCCTTTTAATATCAGCTCACTTCTTACAAAATGCCCCCAGACCATCCCCTATCGACATCCCGAACCACCACGCACAAATGGCTTACTCGTCGGATTCCATCCTCATAACCCTTTTTTCACAAAGTAGTGTTTTAATCCATAGTTTCAAACATTCCAGGTACTTACCTTGTGGTTCTTGGAAGAACTCATGTTCAACAGTACTGTAATATTTTATGGTGTCTACAACAAACTCTTTAATATACCCTTCCAATATACTATCTAACCAGTAATTGACAACATGAGATATTTTATTATCAACACCTTTAAGGGTTTGGATTAGCTTAGGTGTCCACACCACAGGTTCACCCCCTTGAAATCACCTCTTTTGCAGGGTTAACCTCGTCTACTATTTAGTCATTATAATAGGAAATTCTCCAGAGAACTCTTCATGGATGTTTGAGAAAACATACTTACCTAACCTATTTTCTGCATCAATGCTTGGATCTATGTTCTAGATTTCAGCAAACTCTCTCAACTTCTTATCTATCCAATCTTGGATTTTAGGATTAGTTGGATGCCACATGCCCTTTCCACACAGATCCCGGTCTCGACAATGGAACCATTTGTTGGCGCAGTTCTACTTCGACCTGGGTTCACTCAACTAAACACCAACAAACCCTAAGACACCGACCCTTTCGGCATCACCTGCGAAGTAGGTGAAGTCTCACTTGAGGTATCTAGGGGAATTGCATGAACCAAATTTCTACAGTAGCGAAGGGGTGCGACAGAAAACCCCCAACCATGACATTTCAGATCTTGGTATATATAACACCTAAATAGTCCATGAGAGTGCATATACATTATTTAACTAACTGTAACATAAGTCATTAACCATACAACATCCATATCATTCATACAACCACAATGATTAATATTAATTCATCAATATTCAGAATGCAATAAAATACATAACACATTGTCACATCATTCATGAACATTGAACATCAAAGGTAACGTGGAAACCCAAACAGGAGAAAACCACATAAGCACTTTCTTTATTCATGAGTCGTAGTGAAATAAGCACTTCATGTTTATACAATGACTTACAAATTTCTTCTTCTTTAACAGTGGATTTGCACACACAACCTACAGATCATGCGACTCTTTCCTCATAGCATACAATATCTTCACCATACATACCAAAATAGGGCTAACCAAAATACTGAGTATTGATTCACCAATGGACTAATCAACTTACTAACCAATGAACTAACAATCTCAAAAATCACAACCCATTACATATTTATAGGGCGCACACAGCCTGCCCTCTCCCACTACCCGATTACTAAACTACTCCACTCATTAATGTATGTGGACAAAAACTCCTAACTAACTTACCCAACCCCGCCCTTGACATAGTTAAAATTCCCATCTTCTTGGATTCTCGGTTGCTACGTTCGAGTTGACCCCTCTTTGTCAGACCACTTCGCCCTACCCTTGTTCACACCAAAACTGTGCAAAACTTTACTTGGACCAAGAAATATTGATGTATAGACTTTATTTTTTGACGATCCCAAGTCGCAAGAGTGTGCAAGGCTAGATTGCATATTACTTTTTCCTTATAATAAAAACACTCTTGTTTCATATAGACTTGATTTCAGACACACCAACAATACAACCGAGTATAGGACTTTGTCTTTAAAAACTATTGTTTTAAATGTTAAATGCATAAGGCTTTCTGGTGATTCGATGATCTAAATGAGATGGATGGTTTGTAAAATTTAGTACAAAAAAGTAATTTGACAATTAATGAATGTTAAATTAAAAATAAAAAATAAAAAGACAATACAACATTATGAAGTTAAATGCAGTAAAAGAAGAAGAAGAAAAATAATAAATAAACACATGAGAAAAAAAATAGGAGAGAAAAGAGTTGGGAATGGGAATGAGAAATGAAAGGTCAAGCCTTGTGGCCTTCCCATTATGCCCATCTCTACCTATATGTTCTTGTAATTGCACTCATAAAGAGATTTTGTTGGCCAAGAGGTGAGGATGCATAAGAGCATGGTTGTGTAAATTGTTGAATGGCCATAGAGCCTTGAACTACATTGTAACTCAATATTGTCGAAATGAAGATTCAGCAAGCACTCAAAGTTCGTTCTCCCATTTGGGTTTCTAGGATAAAATATCTATGTCTATTATGGGATTGATTTTATTATTGTGTGATCTCTATGGGATGGTATTGTAGTCTTAGTTGTGTTGTAGTAATTTGTCGTGAGAATATATTATATGTGTTTAATGCGTTTCTCTTAGTTGTTTTAATGGTTACAATGAAGGATTGCAAACTACATTTCTGTTGGTTCTTACTCATAACTCAATTGTTTTCTCGAGTGTTACGTGAATTCCAACAACTCTAATATAATCACCATCCATTCCATTCCGAATCAAAGATCAAGGGCTGTTGTAAACTATCGCTTCCAATTATCTAGCCAAGCTTCTATTTTTGTCACTAAACACCAATGGATTTATATCTCTATAGGACATTGAGTAGTTTGGAAACCTGCATGCAACATTAGTAGTCTCTTGGGGTCTTATGCTCTCATACACTAGCCATACATAATGATTGATGGATGATTGAGGTTGTATGCCTCCTCTACAAGTTGTACGCACCTCCAACAACCTACACACAGTAGTTTCATGGATATTAAGGCCGTACACAACTTGGGTAAGCATGTCACTACTCTTATTGGGTTGTTCAATGAGTGTTTGGCCATATCCAACATTTGAATGGTTCAATTTAATAATGGAGGCATAATTTGCATACTAGAAAAACTTTGGATTTACCTCTGTTAATGCATGTCTCCATTGTCAAGTCGCGTGCCACTTAGTTGAGTTTGTCCCATTATCAATCATTTGGAACTTTGTGGTTTGCCTCTTCTTTCACTAATTGTTGGAACTATCCACATATTTATTATGTGTTATCTTGTATTGGAATATTCACATATATATAGTCACGTTGGAGTTTCATTGTCCTCGAGGAAGCATTATGTATTGGAGCAATATATAATGTTGATTGTTGGACTGAAAACATTAGTAGTTGACAGGTTGCTCATTTGTGAAATTGAAGATGATGTTATCCCTTTGATAGTGTTGGCACAATTCATGTTGTGGTTCTTTGTTTGATTTTGGATTGTAAAGAAAATCATTTCCATTTTATCTATGCTAGAGTTGCATATATATCCATATGTCATTGCTAGAGTGTTATATTATATCTCTTTAATATGGGGTTGAATTCATCTATGTTAGAGCCATTTATATTTCATTTAATATTGGAAGAAACAAGTGGAAATAAAGTGCTCCTCACTTGGAAATAATAAAACATTCTACTATTCACAAAATGAAGAGGAGTACTCCATTTATCATTGGAGTATTGTAATAAAAGTGTTGGGTTAAATTTTCGGTATAAGAAACCTTCGAGTCGAGAAGCCAATTTATACCAAGAGAATATTTAAATTCCCACTGCCTTGTTTCCAATCGAGAAAAATATAGACATGACATTGTCTTGAAGGAGGAATGTTGGTGTGACAATTATCATTTAATGGAACATTAAACACAATGCATTCATTTTGTTGATTATGAATCTTGAGTATTAAGCATAGTGACCCATATTAGCAGTTCCTTGTAAGGATTCAATTGAATTCCAATCATTTAAATTGGGAAACAACATGTTTGTTGATGGGCATATCAAAGGTCAATGGATTGTTTTGTTAATTGCATAGACATAGTACAATTGTTTTCCAATTATTGGTATCTACCATAGCATTGCAAAGAGCTAACAATAAAACCATCCTTTCAGGCTATATGCAGAATAGTGTTGCGGAGAAGATTGCAACTAGAATTGCAATTTGGAACAAAGGACTCAAAATAAATTATGAAGGTAGAGAACTTGGAACCATATAGAGAAAATAGAGGATCCATGTTGGTGAAGTGAGTGGGCTATAAGTCACTCATTTATAAATAATTTGGAAATAATAGTGAGGCAAGTAAATAATTCTATCTACTATATTTTGCCTCATCGAAAATTTTACCAACCCAAGGTATGGAATCTGATTAATGATTTGGGTGCATTTAATATCGATTTTATTCCTCATTCTAAGAATGCAATTGTTGATGATCTAGCTAACACTGCTTCTAGATTTTTTCCATTAGATTTTTTTTTCTACTAATGGATTTTATATTGAACTTCTATACAACCTTTCAATCCTGATATATCACTAACGGGTGAGTGTTTATTGATGATCAACATATAATCCACTTTCTAGCTATTGAAGGCACACGAACATATGCAATGATTGAAGAAGAAGAGTATTCAAAAGCAATGCAAAATTGTCAAGAAGCAATGGGAAATATCAGATGCAATCTTATTCCTAAAGTACTCTAAACTTTGGAGATAATTTAAAATTCTTTGAATGTCAACAAACAACTTTTCCATGAATTATGAATTGGTTAACTTGGGCACAAATAAAATTATGAAGGATATAAATCGTGCAATTTTGTGCCTAGAAACAAAAAAAAACTTATGTTTATTTGTTGGGATGGTATATGAATGTGTTTGACTCAACTTATGAAGAATTTAAAACATACTACATAAGAATCATCCAACATATCATTCCCTTGAAAGAATATGCTAAACCTTTTCAACAAAAATTGAGAAAGGTACACCCAAAATCAAAACCTATATTCCATAAAGAATTGGAAAAAATTTAGAATGCTAAGATAATTTAAAAATGTTGGACATTATGCCAAGGTATCCAATTTGGTGCCAGTTAGAAAGAAATAAGGGGAAATTAGTTTATGTGCCAATTTTTAAAATCTTAATACAACATCAGACAAACATCATTATCACGTTCCTACAATGGAACAGATTTTACAACTTATGTTAGGTTCCAATTTTTTTCACTTTTGGATGGTTTTTCTATCTATAATCAAGTGATGGTAGTTGAAGTAGAGAGATTGAAAAGCACATTTCATATGAAGAAGGGAACCTTTGTTTAGATTGATTACCTTTTGGGTTTATTAACGTTGAAGTAACTTTTCAATGAGATATGGACATAGCCTTCAGAGGTCTAATAAACTAGAATGGTGCGGTTTATCTAGACAATGCCACACCATTTTCAAAGAATAGAGTAGACCACATGCAACATATGAAGCAAATCTTCGAAAGGTGAAGGAAGTATGGTATAGCCCTTAATCCAAAGAAGAGCATTTTTGTAGTTTGAAAGGGTAAAATTTTAGGTCATATAATTTCAAAGAATGGAATTTTGATTTATCTAGAGAAATCTGAAGTTACTAGGCATATCCCAATGGCCATAAACAAGAAGGGCATGCAGTCTTTCTTTGGAAATATAAAATTTGTAAATAGGTTTGTGTTTGATTTTGCTAAAAAAATTAATCCATTACAAAATATGGTAAAGAAATACATTGTTTTCAAATGGGATCCAGTCGAAAAATAAGCTTTAAAAAAAACAATGTTGCGATTGTTGCTACCCGAGCATTTCACAATCCATATTTTAACAAAGACTTCTTATTATTTAAATTTGCATCCGATCATTCCCTTCATGTAGTGGTCACACAAAAACATGATCAAGGGGATGGATATCCATTTTCATTTATGAGCACCGGGCTACAAGGTGTTGAGCTTTATTATCCAACCATTGATAAAACAAGATTTATCGTATTCAATGCTATCAAACATTTTATACAATTCATTGTGAAGAACCACACCAAGGTAATCGTGCCTCACCTAGTTGTTGGATCCTTATTTATGCAACAAGAATTTGGTGAAAGGAGAGGAAACTAAATGACTACTATCCAAGTCTACGACCTAGAATTTAAATCTGCAAACATATTTTGAGGCCAAGGTTCATGGAAATCAGCAACAAATCCATTCAACCTAGCATAATCATTAGAAGAAGGATAGTAAATCATATTTTGCTTTATTCCTGAGAATCCTTATTCATTCCAATAGACGTAGTCGCTTGGTGTATTGATCTCAAAGAGTATTTGAAGTTCGCAACTAGTCCTAGAAACATGAATGCAAAACAAAGGAGGGACTTACAACTCAATCCTACCTAGTATCAATTGATTACCGATATCTCATTCCAAAGAAATCATAATAGATTATTACTGAGGTGTCTATAGAAACAAGATGCTAACAAAGTCCTTGAAGCAGTACATGATGGACCTATTGGAGGACACTTTGTTGGTGAAACAACAACCCACAAAATATTGAGAGAATGATATTATTGTCTAACTTTTTTAGGGACACACACTTATATGCCAAACTATGCAAAATATGCTATATGATTGATGGACGTGAAAATAATTCAGACATCCCATTGTAGCTTGTGACTAGAGTCTAGATATCATAGGGGAAATCAATCCAAACTCTTCGAAGCAACATAGGTACATATTAACTACCACTAATTGTTTTGCAAGGTGTACAAATGTAGTGTCACTAGTAAAATTAAATGAAGAGGTTGTCATGCAATTTCACTGGCAATAATTAATTACTAGGTTTAGTATCCCTTAAGTTGTTGTGTTTGATAAAATGCATCATATGTTTCTTCCTTTGAATTATGTGAATTTTCCTTAGAGAAGGGAATGATCTTTTTCCAACTACTACCCCAAAGGTAATGGCATAGCACAATCCACTAATAATAATATGATCCGAATTCTAAAGAAAATGTAGTTGATCATTGAGTGAACTAGCACAATGTATTACCAAATGCTCTTTGGGATCAAAGAGTTATCCTTAATATTTATCTAAGCACCTCTCTATATTTCCTAGTATATGGAAGAGAATCCATCCTCCTAGAATTTTCCTACCTTCTCCCCAAATAATTCATGTTGCTTGACAACAAAGCTAAGAGACTAGCCAAGGGTGAATTAGTATCTTGTTGAAGCTAGAAGAAGAGAGGGATAACGCTAAGAATTTTTTTGATTCCCATCAATAGACATTCAAAAGATGGTTTGATAAAAATTCAATAGGATGTTAAGTATTTGAGGTGGAAAATCTTATTATGAAGTGGTACAAACTGAATGCGCATAAAGGAAAACACAATTAAAGTTTCAACATCTATGGTTTGGCCCATTTGAGATGGTTGAAAAACTTGTTGTGACATGTACAAAATATAAAATTTGCAAGGGGAAAGAGACCGCTTTCATGCCAATGGTATGATTTTGAAACATTACTTTAGTTAGTTTCCCTGATACATTGGATTGTGTTGATGTATTTGTAACTTCGGAAGATATTCACTTGTATATTACATTTGTATTTTATTGTATCCCCAACGGAGATGTATTATTCCTCCGATTGGAAGTGTCATCATTTGTATTTGCAAGTTTCGCAAGTTATATTGTAAGTGTCGTAACTTATATTTGATGGGTTATTAGACCACCTTAGAGGGGTCGGCCCAGCATGGGTTAAAGGGTTATTAGACCACCCTAGTGGGGTCGGCCCAGTGACAAGTGGTAATGGGTTATTAGACTCTCCTAAGGGAGGTCGATCCAGTTAGAGTAAAAGGCAAGTCAAAGTAAAGTATAAATAGAGAGTGTGACTCTCTCATTCATTCACTCACTCACTCACTTCGCATTAGTGAGAGAGAGGAGGAGTGTGCACAAGTGGAGGAGGAGTAGCTTCTGGAGACATCTATATTTTGGGTTTGATCTTTGTGATCTTTGTATTGGTGCTCATTCTATCTTTGTTGGCAGGCGGTTTGATGAGGAAAGATCGCGGTACTGCTGACGTCGCGACACGTTGGATGAAGGCACGAAAGGAGTATTTTGTGCCAAAGGATACCGAAGTTGGCGGGTTTTGGGTCACTTGAACCATGTATTTTGTAATTTTGTGCCAAAGTATACCACAGTTGGCGGGTTTTGGGTCATGTATTTTGTAATATTGAGTCAATTGTACTGCAGTATGCGGGTTTCTGGGTCATTAGACCAAGTCAGTTAGTTGATTGTCCATAAGTGTCGGTTAGGAAAGTGGACAAGTATTGTAATTGGCGGAAGCCTATAAATAGATGAGAATTGTAAGTGTTAGGAGAAGTCGATGGAGAGAAGATAGAAATAGAGTTGTATGCAGAGATTGATAGAAAGATAATGCGGGGAGTTGCGCAGAGATTTATGTATTGCTTTTGGTTTGCCACAGTAATATAAGGATGATGATTTGGTGCAATCTGTGTGTAATGTTGCTCGATACTTATGTTATTGTCTTGTCTTAATGCAATTATCTGTTTCTGTCGCTATGCTATGAATGCCGCAATAATATGTTATAGATATTTGTTTACTGTTATGTTAAATGCTACGATTAAAGTGATGTGCTATAACTTCATGATGAATATTTAGAATTGCTATTGGTATCATACTGCTGCAACTTGCCTCCACCCTCGGCGGAAACATGGTTCCGTCTGCTCTTCCTGGACGCCTCGGGTGAGATCTCATCCACTCTGCGGGTGTTGCTGGGTGGGCTCAAACCTACCCGGGCCAGTGCCCAGGGAGACTGCGGTATGTGTCGACAGTTGGTGAACCCCGGTCAACTGTGAAGTTGCGACTTGGTCAACAAATGGTTTCGTTTCTAGGACCGTGTGCAGAGTAGAAGGAGGTCATGTTGTGGCACCCGACAAAGCCATAGATACAAAAATGGTTCGATCAGAAGTTGCAGGAGTTTGCTGAAGAAGAAAGTCAGAATACGCGACTGACGGTAGATCACTGGGTGGAAAGATATATTCACGACGCTCCGCATGAATGGTTTTTCTGTGAATTCCCAGTCATTTTGTATGAATGGTTGTCGAAGCTGAACTTTCAGAAGAAGAACTTTCAGGTTGGTGAGCCGACGGCTTGGACCCCGGAATTGATTCAGGAATTGCAGGAAGTCGATAATAAGGCATTGAGGGCTGTCGAAGTTTGGCTTGATAGCTTCTTGGAAGGATATATCACTGAATTTGTGGTCGACACGAAGAAATCCTATAGCGAAGCCGAGAGATATTTTTTTCGAGGACCAAGGGGAAGGTTTCTGCTGTCGCTCCAACTATCGATTAAGATTCCAATCTGCAAGAAGGGTATATTAAAGATGCACCTTGATCAGTAGATAGCCTGGTGGGCGGATGCTGTGGGTACTGCAATTACTGGGGAATGGTACATGAAATGGTAAAGGGGTAGATGGGTGCAGACCATGAGGAGACTGTGAGCAAAGCCGAGGAAGAAAGTGGTCTTATGAGAGGAGGAGCGAGGTTTCGATAGGAGAAGAGGCAGAGGACGGGAGAAGGTCCTGCTGCGATTGAACATCAAAACCGCGAAGGAAGACCACACGGGACGAAGCAACCTCACAGTCCTGATAGGAACGACCAGGCTACGCCCAGGATAGAGGCAGGACCAAACCCCAACACCAACGTACCCACACCTCCGCTCACTAACTCTCAGCTGGAAAGAAACACTACTTCGACACCGCCAAGTACGTCGACACTGCAGAAGTTAATTGGTAGTAGTAGCACAACGACAGGAGGAAGGAAGCCCAAGATGGCGGGCGATGATGCTAAGCTACCGTTGTTCCATGGAAGTGCGACAGATAACCCAGAACAATACTGGTTTTTGTGTGAAGCAGTCTGGACCGTGAAACAGATCACTGATGACAATGCTAAGAAAGGACAGTTAGCCATGACTCTGCGAGGTCGTGCATTAGATTGGTTCATGAAGTTTGTTTTAGTCCCTATGGGGGCCCCAGAGAAGTCACTGGATGAGATTCGGGATGGGATGATTGCTGAATTTAGACGGCCTAAGTCGGAGGCTCAATATATTACTGAATTGAAGGAAATTAAGCAGTATCCCAATCAGACGATATGGGATTTCGACCAGAGATTCAAGACGCTGATGGCCAAGGTTAGTTTTGATATGAGCGCTGTCCAACATAAAGAATGGTTCATTGCGGCACTGGTACCCCATATTCGGCTACCGTTGATGCAGCAAAACATATTGACGCCTAGCGAAGCTCTAGAGATTGCAATGTGATTGGAGGCGTCACCGATCGGAGATAATGCAGCCGGGATATCGCAGATATAGACACAGCTTGCCAACCTGACTATATAGTTGCAAGATTTGAAGAAGAACAAGGAACAACGTGATGTAGTATGGTGTATGCGATGCCGAAGAGAGGGGCATACGAAGGATAATTGTCCAGATTTCCATAATTACTTGGTGTCAGGTGCGCCAAACCCGTTGAATGGCGGGAGTATGCCATGGTGTCACGTTTTTCAAGTGTTTGGACACTGTCACGATAATTTCCCATATATGTAGAAAATGGTCACAACCTTGTGAAATATTTACTGCACATTCTGCAAGTTGGTGGGTCACGATGACAAGGATTGCCGTGCATATGGGTTGCTACAAGAGAGGATGTGCGATGCATTCTACGTCAAGGATGATCAGCGTGCGGTGCAACAACCACAGATGCAACCGCAGGTAGCCCAGCCGCAGATGCAGTTTGCACCACAGCAACAACAACCGCAGCAGTTCATGCCGCAATACACCCCGATGCAGACGGCTCCCCCACAACCATAATATGTTCAGCAACCGCAGTATGCACCACAAGGGCAAGGGATTCCAACAGCACCAATGTAGCAACAATACCAGCAGGGCGGCTACTGGGGAGGCTACAGGGGCGGACGCAGTGACGGATTTGGTCGTGGAGGAGGAGGCCGAGGTGGTCGTGGACCTGTTGAACGTTACCACTAGGCGGTATCGGGGCATTATTAGCGTGACTTCCCACTACTACAGAATTAGTGTACATTTTGTTTCGGTAATGATCATACGGTTGAGAATTGTCCACAGTTGATTGCATGATGGCAGGTTGGGAACATTCCATAGCTACAGAATCAGGCCTAGCCACAAAACCAGTACAGAACCCGGTACAACAACCAGTATAGAATCAGCTCCCGTGACCACCGTCGAATGCCAATCAAAATATCAATCAACTAGGGAATTTGCAACAGAACTAGACACAGGGCACAAATATTGCGACCATTTCTGCAGAACTGCGACCACAAGATGCTTCGGTGGTTGTTGTCACTCGTGGAGGCAAGACGACTGGGGAAGATGGTTCGTGACCACTGATTTGGTTAGCTGGTAAGAAGATGGAACCCTTCGACATCGATACAGAGCGAGAGACATTCCTGGAAGCGTGTCGCACCTTGGCGAAAGACCGCGGTAAGGCTGTTGTTTGTGATATGCTGCTTGTCTTTGATGCCACATCAGATGCCGACCGACCACCACCAGGGACAGTGCAGAAGTTCCTTGAACACTATCTGTCATTGGCACGAGACTCGACTACCTTGGTTGAGATTGAGGGATGGTTGCAGCAATTTTTGAAAGGACGACAAGAGTCGACAGTCAACTCCTTACAGCGACGGAAGACTGGCAAGGAGATGCGAATGAATATTCAGATTGGTGACTATGATGTTGACTCTGTGATTCTTGACCTTGTTTCGTATGTTAACATCTTAACCAATTAGGCATGGCAGAAGATGGGGAGTCCCCCATTGAGCTGGTCTCATGTGCAGCTCCAATTGGCTAGCCATGCCAAAGTAACACCCATTGGGCGAGTTCTGCGGCTCACGATTGATATTGAGGGCATGAAGACTTATGCTGATTTTGATGTTATTGAAGTGGTTGAGGGAGGAAGCTCTTATCCCACACTCTTGGGGATTGGATGGGCTAATGACAGTGGAGCTGTAATCAACTTTAAGAAGCACATGATGACCTTTGAGAATCATGATTTTAGAGTTATCACCCCTTTGGATCCGGCTGAAGGACGCTGATATGTGGAGCCTGTAAAAGATGATGATCCCGCTAGATGGGACCATGCATTCAACATTTCTGAAGATTACTTTCATCCTACTGCCTACGGTGAGTTGGAATGGCGCAGTGAGAGCTCCGCGTATTTCGACTCTGATGATGCATTAGAACATTGGCAGAATCGAATGCATGAAGTATCAGTCCGGAAATGTGGATTAGTTACGCAATCTTTATGTCGTCTTACGACCGAAACGAACACATTGCCTGTCTATGAGGGGTTTCCTGGCTTAAACACCTTTGTAGAAGAATTTGAAGACCGCGTTCCAAAACCACAGCGATTGTTGGCCTTGGAGGAAGCACTGAAGGCTGCTCTAGCACGCTGGTGGGCGACACATAAGAAATTCATTAAAGATTGGTCACAGTGTCGAAGGTTGATGATGGTTCGGTTCGGCGATACTGAGGTTTATCACATTGGAAAGTATGATGGTCGGACTGATCCCAGTGATCATGTGATGGAGTGCCAACGATTGTGGGTAGCGCGACCCAGAGATGAGTGGGTTCATGCTTTTGTCCATACTTTGGAAGAGATACCGCGCTCATGGTACACTGCAGCCGAGTTGCGTCGTGACATTACAACATGGGGGGAGTTGACGATCTATTTCAATCATACCTTCACGTTTGCGGATGCTAACCTTGATGTCCATAATGCCTTGCAGCTCATCCGTGACGTGATATTTCAGGTTGTTCTCATGGCCTGCCCTGTCGACCCGCACACCCACAGTCAGATGTAGTCTCTCATGGAATGCTTCAACATTAGTGGTGGATCGGAGGACGATGATGATCCCCGGAATGTTAACATTCCCGAATCTGAAGGAAGTCACGATATAGTCCCACCTATTGCGCCAAGTAATCCGTTCAGTCAACCATTGCAGCTTCGCAAGACGAATATCGACATTGAAGCTACTCCCAAGTTTGCTAATGTTGGGGATTATTGGGAGGATGAGATGATGAGTAAGGTTACCAAGTTACTGCATCAATTTCAGGATGTGTTTCCCATAAAGTTTTCCAAAATGAAGGGAATCCTGGGTGATTTAGGAGAGATGAGGATTCCATTGAAACCAGACACTAAGCCAGTCCGACAACGACCTTATCGGCTAAATCCGTGACATAAAGAAAAGGTCAAGGCAGAACTTGATCGGATGTTAGATGCTGGAATTATCGAACCTGTGGAAGAGTCCGAATGGATCAGTCCTATGGTGGTGCAGGAAAAGAAAACAGGCGAAGTGCGCATTTGTGTCGATTTGCGGAAGTTGAACGATGCCTGCTTGCATGACCCTTTTCCGACCCTGTTTATTGATGAAGTACTTGAAGGAGTGGGTGGCTAGGAGATGTACTCTCTCACCGATGGATTCTCTGGCTACCATCAGATTCACATTGCCAAGGAGGATCGCCATAAGACAACTTTTGTTACTGAATGGGGTTGCTTTCAGTACACGGTCATGCCGTTTGGTTTGAAGAATGCACCCACGATATTCTCCCGGGTCGTTGTTGCCGCATTCAAAGATTTTATTCAAAAGTTTCTGCAAGTATATATGGATGATTGGACCATTTATGGATTGATTCATGATCATTTGGCCAATCTGCGGTTAATGCTTGAATGATGTCGACAACATCAGATATCGTTGAACTTGAAGAAATGTATTTTCTGCGCACCATTTGGGATATTGCTGGGTCATATTGTGTGTAAGCAGGGATTGCTGGTTGATCCAGCCAAAATTGCGCTTATTTTGGGTTTGCAACCGCCGACCACCGTTAAGCAGTTGCATGTGACCTTGGGTCACACAGGATACTATCGCAATTTCATTAGGGGATATGCTGCGATTACTGCCCCTATGGAAAAGTTGCTAAAGAAGGATGCGACATTCTAGTCAAACTCGGAATGTCAGGATAGTTTTGAAATGCTCAAAGTGAAGATGGCGTTGGCCCCAATCTTGGTCTTTCCGGACTGTAGTAAGGAATTCCATGTCCATGTTGATTCTTCATTAGTTTCACTAGGGGTTGTATTGGCTCAACTAGGAGAAGGCGACATTGATCATCCCATTGCTTTTTCCAGTCGGAAGCTGTCTTCCACAGAACGCAACTACACTACCATAGAATGCGAAGGTCTGGCCATGGTTTATGCACTGCAGAAATTCAGGCATTATTTGTTGGGTGGCCACTTTAAAATGTTTACTGATCATTCTGCATTGAAATACTTGGTCAATAAGCCTGTGTTGGGGGGGAAGATCTGCCGATGGCTACTTTTGTTTCAGGAGTTTGATTTCGAAGTCGTTGTGAAACCGGGGCGGTTGACTGCTGGACCAGATCATTTGTCATGGATTGATACAGGGGAGGAACCGACTAATATCGAAGATAGGTTGCCAGACGGCTAGCTGTTTCACGTTGCAGCAGTTAATTAGTATTTTGATGACATCCTTCAGTTTTTGATGACTGACACCGCGCTCGATGACTTTACCACTACTCAGAAGAAGCAATTGGTCGTCAAGGCTGCTGACTTTCAACTGATCGCGGGAGAGTTTTATAAATTGGGTGCTGATGAGATCTTGCACAGATGTGTCTTGCCGCATGAGCAAGCGCAGATATTGGCTAAGGCACATGGTGGAGTTGCAGGAAGACATTATGGTGGCCAGGTGACTGCTCGGAAAGCACTGCGTGCAGGGATTTGGTGGCCCACATTACATAATGATGCGACAGACTACGCGCGGTCTTGTGATGTTTGTCAACGAACTGGCAAGCCATCTAGACGCGATGAGATGCCGCTGCTACCTCAAGTAACATTACAACCATTTGAAAAATGGCTGTGGATTTTATAAGACCGATCCATCCACCAAGGAAACGCACAGGTGCGTGGTATATTATCACGGTGACGGAATACTTGACCCAATGGGTTGAGGCAACACTTGTAGTGGATTGCTCTGTCGCAACGGCTGCTCGATTTTTGTTTGACCACATTATCACTTGTTTTGGTTGCCCCAAGATATTGCTGAGTGATCAAGGCAGCCATTTTCTCAATCGCACTATCAGCGCACCGACGGAAGAATTGCAGATACAACATAAGAAGAGTACACCCTATCACCCACAGGCGAATGGAATGGTGGAGGCGTTTAACAAGGTAATGGAGCATGCATTGACAAAGGTGTGTAATGCGAACCGTGACGACTGGGATTTGAAAATTCCAGTGGTATTATGGGCCTATCGCACCACATGTAAAAGGTTGAATGGTCAGACACCTTTCAAGCTGGTATATGGGAAGGAAGCAATTATGCCTATGGAGTACATTGTTCCAAGTCTACAAATTGGAGCTGTTATGAGCATGGATGATGTTGCAACATTAGACGAACGTCTAGCACAATTGGTGGAACTTGAAGAGGATCGATTTATTGCAGGCTTTCACCAAGGGGTTGAGAAGGATGGCCAGAAGGCATGGCATGATCGCCATATAAAAAACAAACAGTTTCAATAAAGCGACTTAGTGTTACTATAAGACAATAAGTTTATGAAACATCTCGACAAGTTGCAGATGCATGGTTGGGTCCCTATCGCATCAATAGTATTATTTCAAGAGGAGCGGTTCAGTTACAGCGATTGGATGGGGGGATGCTCCCCAAGCTGGTAAATGGTCACAAGTTGAAGCCCTATCGCGCGTGCTTGGAACAGTGCGATGTCTGAGTCGCACTGGTTAAAAAAAAATGATGATGATGATTGTTGTAGGTTGCTTGGTGGAAGATGGCACACCAACAACAGAGGGTATGTGCAAGCGGAAGAGGCTTGTGTCGCCAGGTTAGTGTAGTCAGAGACTCATGACAGTATTTTGCTCAGGCTCGACGATGAATTTTGTACGACGGTTTTGGGAGAGTACGGCGATGTGGTGTGATTATTGGCCACCATCTCTACACATGATTGCACCTGACCGATTCGGCTGGGTTCACACATGACGACGGCATGTTTTGCACATGGCACGCTGGGCCGGGACGAGCAGTGGGGTTGTTCACGTGGTGGCACGTGGGAGCTTTGTTGGAAGCATGGTCGCCCCCCTCCACTATGACAGTCGGCTGGCTCATACACACAGATGAGAGGTACCGGGGCATCATTCCCTCGTCGTGACCTGGGAGGGTCTGGCTATAAGTAACCGAGGAAGTTGGTAGTTCACCATACAATTCTGACATAGAATGGTTATGCTGGTTAATCAATTTGGGAGTTGAGTTATGAGGAATTCCAAGGAGGCTGTGGAAATGCTTCACTTTGTTTCCCATGGAAGCACCCCAGGGGCCCTGCGAGCCCGCACGACGAGCGTCCCTGAGCACCTTGATATGGTCGGTGCACTTCCCCTGTGTATGCTCGGTTCGGTGCTAGGGTGAATGCGGTATGCGTCGACAGTGAGATGGACCTCTGGTCGGTCCCGCATTATTTAGTATGCAGTAGTTGTTCGAAGGGTTGTGCTATTTTTTATCAGAACGCTGGTTGGGGCGGTAGCTCCCTGACTTTAGTAGACGATGGGCGTTGGCACGAAACAGATGTGCCAAAATTGTCCGCCATTCTCACCCCTTGGTACTGTTTGTCCTCTTTTCTTTTCAGTCTGCACTATTCCATGCGACTGGAGGATGAGTTCGCAACGTACCTGACTGCGAATCGGGGGTTGCCTACTCTCGTGTAGGGATTACAGAATTGGTAGCCGAGGATCTGTACAACCAAAGGAAGGGGACAACATTGCGTGATCCAGACAACAAGAATAGATGCAGTTGATGTGTACTCTGTCCAACAGTTGACGTGGCTCGAGGGCGAGCCACAATATTGTGTTGGGGGCCTGTTGGCAGGCGGTTTGATGAGGAAATATTGCGGTACTACTGACGCCGCGACACGTTGGATGAAGGTGCGAAAGGAGTATTTTGTGCCAAAGGATACCACAGTTGGTGGGTTTTGGGTCACTTGGACCATGTATTTTGTAATTTTGTGCCAAAGTATACCGCAGTTGGCGGGTTTTGGGTCATGTATTTTGTAATATGGAGTCAATTGTACCGCGGTATGTGGGTTTTTGGGTCATTAGACCAAGTCAGTTAGTCGATTGTCCATAAGTGTCGGTTAGGAAAGTGGACAAGTATTGTAATTGGCGGAAGCCTATAAATAGATGAGAATTGTAAGTGTTAGGAGAAGCCGATGGAGAGAAGATAGAAATAGAGCTGTATGCAGAGATTGACAGAAAGATAATGCGGGGAGTTGCGCAGAGATTTATGTACTGCTTTTGGTTTGCCACAGTAATATAAGGATGATGATTTGGTGCAATCTGTGTGTAATGTTGCTCAATACTTATGTTATTGTCTTGTCTTAATGCAATTATCCGTTTCTGTCGCTATGATGTGAATGCCGCACTAATATGTTATAGATATATGTTTACTGTAATGTTAAATGCTGCGATTAAAGTGATGTGCTATAACTTCATGATGAATATTTAGAATTGCTGTTGGTATCATACTGCCGCAACTTGCCTCCTCCCTCGTCGGAAACATGGTTTCGTCTGCTCTTCCTGGACGCCTTGGGTGAGACCTCATCCGCTCTGCGGGTGTTGCTGGGTGGGCTCAAACCTGCCCGGGCCAGTGACCAAGGAGAATACGGTATGTTTCGACAGTTGGTGAACCCCTGTCAACTGTGAGGTCGCGACTTGGTCAACAATCTTTGAGGAAGTTGCGGGGTTTTTCACCTTCTTGGTTTTCCCCGGTGAAATGCTTTGTGTCTCTTGTCTCTTGTGTTTGATATGCTGTACATGTTGTTCTCTCAGTTAATATCCTAGATCATATTGAATTAAATGATGAAAAACTAACATGGTATCAGAGCTAGCTTGAAGGAAGGCATTGTATGGCATTTACGATACTTGTTGCACTTGCGACAAATTGGAAGCTAGGGCTTAGTATAGTAAAAACTAGTCATCGCGGCACTTTCACTATAAATTAGTTTTGGCAAAGGTTCATGATCTAAAACTCTTACAGGCCGAAGATGAAATGTTCATGTACCTTGTGTCCGAAGATTAGACTCATATTCATTGTACTTTGTGAGGTATGATCTGTATAAGTTAGGGTTTCTGCCTCTTCCAGAATGCAGCCCTAAACAGGTGATCTAGGCACAAAGGTCATATCTCAGGCTGGGAAGCTCCAAATGGAATTCTGTAAAAATTGGAAGTTAGGGCATAGACTGGAGTTTCACAGGTCCGAGTTTTGGAGGCCGAAGTTGAAATAGGGACATGTGGCGCTCCGTACAAGTTTGCTATACTGTTTCATCCCATAAACAGGTCACGTTGCGACACTTGGCATATCTGTCTCTCAGAGAATCCATTAAAGCTCAAATCTGTGGGGTTGGAATGATGATAGGTTAGTCTATCACAGGCCAAAGTTTCACACCTTGAGGATCTGAAAGTTCAGAGATACATCAGAAACAATATGGCATATATTTCTATCCAAACAGAATGGGATTCTGAGCACTTTCATTTCTGGTTTGTCACTGCTGCGGGAAATTAGGGTTTCCGCAAAAGTTGGAATTTTTGGAATATGAGACCACAGATGGATGCTCCTCATCAAAATCAAAATTTATAGGCCAAGATCGAAGTTTTTGGTTGGGTAGAACTCCGGGATCTATCAAACCCTAGTTCGGGATTTTGACCAGAAAACCAGAATTTGACAGAAGCTGCAGATCCGAAACTCATAGGTCAATTTTTGGAGTTTTCAAAATCTGAGCACACCAGCTTGCTCTCCTCAATCATCTGCATATCCCTGTCCATACAGAAGTTTGAAATTCCAAGTTTGGATTTTTAGGGTTTCTCTGACAAACCCTAGCTAGCTCCAGTTCCAGATTCAACAAATCAAGTGGATTGGGTTAATCCTAGAAGAGAATGATTTGGACACCTACATAAGTGAAGAAGTTCCAGTTCCAGAGGGATATGAGGCTAAGGCCTTACAAAAGAAGACTACAAGCAATCCCGACAGGTATGACTTGAGGAGATACAAGTATGTTTTGAAATCTATTCATGATTAAGTTTGTCTTCATATTATTGAGGTTAGTACAATCTTGATTAATTTTAGACTTGTCTTGATTAATTTCATACCTTAGTAAAAGTATGAATGCATGTGAATGATAAAAGTCATTCATTGATTAGGGTTATGACACTTATGATTGTACTAATGCACTGTGGTGTCGTATGAGGATGATGTTGTCCGCTAACATGAAAGGTACATCAAGAAAGACAAATCAAGTTCTAGATCAAGAACATATGACCATAGTGACATGAAGACAAAGACTCATCCATAGCCATTGATCACATAGAAGCTCTACTTACGAGGTATGTATAATTTGGTTGCACAATGCTTAACTTATGAGATATGCAGGTTACTAGCACAAGGTCTCTAAATCATTGAAGAGAACAAAGAAGACATTGTTTGGGTATGTAAGACATAATTCACAAACATGATAATCAGGTATGCTTTTATATATCAAGTTAGAACCCTACTTTGTTTTAGGATCTTATATAAGTATATTTGGTATGATTGATAATGATTATTCATGAAGTTATAAGTTTGGGCAATCATGGGTTTATGCATATTATGCTTCTTAGTTTGATTAATGATATGACAAACTAGAAGAGTCCTATGGTCAAATAAAAATATGCATGAGTAAAAGAAGTCCTCCCTGAAACCTTGAATACTAACGCTTGTGTGTGAAATGATCATGACCATACATGTTTAGGATTATTTAGAATCATAATGTTTTGATAGTATTGAGATTATACTAATGCATGCATGATTATGTATGAGATCTTGAGGATGACACAATGATGACACTAGTGCACACTTAAGCATGCATAGTGGTCTAGATGGATATAAGTTCAAAGACAGATAATCAAGGAAGCAAAGATCAAGAGGGAGCACACTCCAGTAGTTCCTGCAAGGAAGCAAAGATCAAGAGGGAGAACACTCTAGTAGTTCCTGCAAGGAAGCAAAGATCAAGAGGGAGCACACTCCAGTAGTTCCTGCAAGGAAGCAAAGATTGAGAGGGAGTCCACCCAACAACCAAACAAAGATAAGTATTTATTTCCTGTATATATGATTACTTAAATGATGTTGTTCAGTCATATACATACTTATGTTCCTAGATTTAGGATGTCTATTATGCATTTTAGAAAAGTTGCACTAATGAACAAGATACTACTAATATGCAAGTAATGGGTAAGTGGCCTATGGTACTGTACAACATTCCATTGCTACTTATCTAGAATGAAACCTCTTTGCTGACATGTTGGGAGTAGTGCAGACTCTTAACAATGTTTTGGTAGAGATGGAAGGTCTCTAGAAAGTTACCGTATGAATACAGGATATGGATGAATGTTGTATTGAAGCATTGGCTAAGATAATTGCATGACTGTATGGCATATGTCCTTATGTGTAAAATTTTGTTCTAAAAACTATGATAAGTTTCTAATCATGCAATTGAATTTGACTTGTAGGAAAGATCGTGTACAATCACCTACAAAAGAAGGACAACGACATTTGTTCCAGCGACGAAGTTCAAGAAAACTACCTATTGAAGATATTGAAGAATTTGAAGTTCCCAGGATTAGGGATGCAGTAATGGAAGGATGCCATGATCAAGGAGTACCAGTCAATCATGAAGAATGATTTCCGAGATGTGGTACCGAGACCAGGAGGGAAGTCTGTAATGAATTCCAAATGGATCTACAAGATCAAGCATGTTGCAGATGGCAGCATACAGAAATACAAGGCAAGGTTTGTGGCTCGTGGCTTCTCCTAGAAAGAAGGGATAGATTATGGAGAAACTTTTGCACCTGTAGCCAGATACACTTCCATCAGAACAATACTTTCTCTAGATGCAGTGATGAAGTGGAAGATACACCAGATGGATGTCAAGACATATTTATTGAATGGTGTAGTCAAAGAGGAAGTGTATGTGGAGTGTTTAGTCATGAAATTGTTTCTTCAATTTTATATTTTGATTGTCATTTTTATTTCAAGTTTGCTCATTTGCTTAAGTTGTTTTTCTACCTCCTTTAGGAAAATTTTTGGTTTTAAGTAAAACTTTTGATTTTTGCCTTTATTTTATTATTATTTCTATTTCTTTAGGATTTGAAGGGATCCATAGGACTTATATTGATTAAGGATGTCACAAATATATCCAAAGAGCATAGTTTATCATTTAAATTTATTTTAAAATGGAAAAAATGGTTAAATTAGTGCCAAAATTGAATGCAAATTATTCTTGTAGCGCAATCATGAAAAATTAACACAGCAACGCTACAAGAATATCGCGCTCACCGAAATCACCGATTTTTAAATTGAATTCTCACATGAGTTCGATTCCCAAGTTACTAATTGCATGTTTTAAGGATTTTGGTACGTGTTGCTCCAGTAATCATCATGAAAGCAGGTGTGATTCATATCGTGGAAGAGATCGTGGTAATCATCAGCTAGAACACAACGTATCATGAAAGGAAGAGGTATAAGCCGAGTTTGATGGGAAGGAAGTTATTTCACATATGCATCACGAAGCTGGAGACTAAGTGGAGCAAGGACATTTGCCTAAAAACTGAAAGTTGGAGTTATAGAGGAATTTTTGGGTTCTCACAATTACAGAGAAATTAGGGCTTTCTCGTCCTGCCAGCTGGAAGTAAATTGGAGACCCGAAGACACTTGTACAGTTAATTTTGACAATCAGATAGCTCAAGGATTGATTTTAAACATCTACAACAAGATAGGAATAAGGTATTCCGCGTTAACCTAATAATGGCTGCTAAATTGGGGTTTTTCCAGTAAAGCTTGTTTTGTTAAAATTGATTAAGGAAAACATAAATGTATGCTTTTAACAAAACTCCTGTTGAAGAGATATCAATATAAGAGGTTTTTAGATGCTGTGGCAAGTGAAAAGTTGAAGGTAGTAGTTGCATTGAATCATTACCCTTTCAAAACCTGAAAATATGGTAGGGTGAAGATCTGTGCAGTTTATGGTATCCAAATTTCACAAATTGACTTGCTACCTGTAAACAATGCAATGGAGGAGCTGAACATGTGAAATTACATAAGACCTAGTCTTATTAGGTGCTGAAGCTGACTAATTTTGGTGCTAAAAGCAGCTGTTAGGTCATTGACAGGACCCTGAAAGTACACAACATTCAGTCATTGAAAGCAAATGAGAAGAAGTGGCAAAACTAATAGGGATGAGCCCACTGAGTTGAAATGGATTGACAAATTTCCAGGATGTGCAAAACTTTTCCAGAACGCTGGGTGGCTAGATTTCTTCAAGAAGATCGATGGATACAACACTGAGGTCTCTTATCAGTTTGCTAAAAGCTATAACTAGGACATGATAATTTTTGATACACTGAGATTCAAGTTGACTGTGGAGCTAATTGCTGAAGCTACAGGAGTCAGAAATGAAGGTGAAATGTGGTTCAAAAAGTTGCCTTTCACCTTTAATGCCCAAAGGTACCTTTTACTTGGTATTACTCCAGACTGGAGAAAAGGAATATTAATCCAGAATCTCAGAGATGAGTGGGTGGAGCCCATTAAAGTCTTACAAAGCTATATTACCTGTGAAGGGAGATATGCCTATGTCTTTAAATATCATTTTAGGTTCTTGCAGCATCTGGTCGGTGAATCCAGAATGAGTCTTCCTTTCTTCTTGTTCAAAAGTCTGCAGAAGATGTCAAGTAGAGTTAAGGGACATCATGATCATACTACATAATCCATCTTCCATCATGGTTTGATCAAACTCATTATCAACACTGCTCTACAACGAGAAGGGAAGACATGCGATTATTTTTTGTTTTGGTCTGGTTTTCAAATTAAGCAAGAAGAGCAGCAAACCAAAAAATGTGTAGACAAAGGGCAAACCCTAGTTAGGAAACTAGGTCAGAAGATCAAGTCTGAAGACAAGAAAGAGGTTAAATTTGAAGAAGCACCAGAGTCCTTGAAGGATGACAATGAACCTAAAAAGTTTGCAGCTGACAGCAAGGGCAAGGGTTTGCTGATTACAAAAAAGGAAGATCAACCTGAGCATTACAGAGCACTAGTAGAAACTTTCAGCGAAGAGAAAACTGTTGCCACAGAAAAGGTTGCTGTAGAGAAAGAAAACATCTAGGTCCAGCAAAGGAGCCCCATCACTATCTTATCCGAGGATGAGGGATATCTGTTAGAGGAAGATGAATTCACTGTCAAAACTGAAGCTAGGGTTGACACATACACAGAATGCTACAGTCAAGAGGACAAAACAAAGAGATCAAAGGAAAAGAAGACCAAAATCAAAGCTATAGAGTTAGCCACAGTTCAACGTCAAGGAAAAACTTTGAAGATGGTGAAAGAACTTGCTTCAGAATGGAGACCAAAAACCAGATCTAAAAATAAGTTAAGGCTGAGTATGAAAAAGCTGCTAAACCCTAGATTAAATACAAAAGAAGTAAGTGTACTTGATGATGATTCTTCAAATGAAAAAATAAAGATTGAGGAAGAAGTAGTTCCAAAAAGTCCAGTTTCTCATCATACAAAAGGAAAAAAGTCATTAAGGTCAGCAGAAGACTCCAGCCTCACCCAAACTAAGCTATCAACTGTGTTTATGGAATTTAAAGATGAAATAATAAAAGAGCAACATAAAAAGGAAACTGAAGTTTCTTATTCTGAAGATCAGCACTTGATAGATGAAGCTACACCTATTGAAGCAACGAGTCAGGAAAACCCTATTGTTCATGGTGTGTATTCAAGGCTGTTACAGGAGGATGAAGACATTTTCAGAAGGCTAAATATCCCATGGTTGCCCAGCGAGATGCAAGATACCACAACAAGGAAGGTTTTTGACTGAGACATGGAGAACCTGCAAAGAACCTTCAAACAATACATGCATCAAATGGATTGCATGCAGGAGACTAATGATGTTCTGATTCTAGCAAATCGAAGACTCAGGGAGGATTTACAGGAACTAAATGATCATTATCAAGAGCTTACTACAGTTTCTAAGGAGGCCCTGAAGAGAAAAAGAAGCCCAGTTTTACAATGTGTAGAATTGAAGCAGACCGTCAGAGGCTTGCAGCAGCAGAATGAAGAGCTTACAAGAAGGTTAGAAAATATGGAAGCTGAACAGAAGAAAGTCAGGAAGAAGGCCCAAGCGTCGGATGGAATAGCCTCACTAGCTGAAGCTGCCAAAGACCTTTGAGTTGGTAGTTAGTCAGTTACTTATTAGATCTTTTGAGAAATACTTTAGTTAGTTAGTTATTAGTTATGTTTTTAAAAGAAACACTTTATTTTGTAAATATATTTTCACTTTATCCCATCGATGAGTTGGTTGAGGGCAGTTAGGGTTTAGACCCTAACTGATTTTGTAAAAAATGGTATTTATATAGAGAGGAAAGACAGAAAGGGGGTTGGATTTTTGGGAGGACTTCAAGAGGTCTGCTAGACTTATTGATGAGCTAAGTACATAACTCTTATATGTATTTGTTGACAGAATTATGAAACATATGATCCTTTTCACCCTTCAGTTTGTGTGTTGGCTTCATTGTTTAACTTGTTTAGTTGCTTAACTGAGAAATTCATTGCTGGTTTATGTTTGTATGTTGGTAATGCTTATCTTTTATGAATGAACTTCAATATTATGCTCTGTTGGATTCTGGTGAATATATTATGCATCTTTGTTTTCCTTTGCTTATGATTCAGTTCCTATTTTGCTCATGAGTGTATTCCCTGTTTGTTCCCAAACTTTATAACCAGAAAACCTATCAAAAAACTTTAAAACTTACTTTTACTTGATTGTATTTTTTGAGATTGTGTTGGCTTGTTTCTTTGTGGCCTGGAAACAATTTCTGGCACAAACTTCTTTGGCGCAATTGCCGGGGAATGAAGTTGAAAACAAAATTTTCCCTGGGATACTTATCATTTCACTGGTTTTAAGAGGTGAACTTAAACCAGCACATCTTTAAGGCTACTTTTCACCAAGTTTGACACAGTGGCTACTAGAGGAGTTGGAACCAGGAACAGGCCTACTTCACCATTGCAGTTGGGTGTGACAGACCCTGAACAGATATTAAAGACAGCAAGAAAAGTTAGAAGGTCTCAATCTTTACCAGCCCTATGTGACCCTGATCAGTTGGGTGGTTTATCACATTCAGCTTTATTAGGAAAAGAAGAAGAAAACTCACCTTGGTTAAGGCCGATTATCCCTGATAGCAGTTTCCAAGTTTTTACTAATCCTCAATCCTTCAAGAAAGCCAAAATTGTTTCTCCTGGTAAGATACCTATTTTTCAGCTGAAATTAGGTAAAAAACCTTTTCAACCAGGTTCCAGTCAAACTTCTTCATCATTAAAGTTAGTTAGTCCAAAAATGGTAGCCCAAAATCAGCCCATAGACATGATGGACCAGATGGTTGAAGCCAGATATGCACCATTGGTCTTGCCTCAGCCTTTAAATGCACTGCCTGGGGGTGACTATCATAAATATCTTCCTAAGTTTAATGGACAGGGGGAAACCACAGCTGAAGAACATTGGGAAGATTTCCTTAGTTATGCTGATAACCAAAACATTGAGGCTAAATATGTATGGATGAGAATGTTTGTGCAGAGCCTCAATGGAGATGTAAGGAAATGGTTCAGGGAGTTGCCTACTAATTCCATCACTATCATTGAAGAACTTCGTGATCTCTTCATGAGACAATGGGGTGACACTAAAGACCATACATATTACATAACTGAATTTGGAGCTCTTAGGAGGAAAAAGGATGAAACTGTTGCAGACTTTTCAAAGAGGTTTAACAAGATGTACAATAGAATTCATGTAGAAATAAAGCCTACAGAAACATCAGCTAAACTTACCTATGCAAATGTCTTTGATCACGAGTTTTCTTTATTGTTGAGAGAGAGAAGACCTATCTCTTTACTAAATATGCAGGATGCAACATTGGAGGTAGAATCCAACATCTTGGATTCTAATAGATTAAAGAAGGAAACAACTCAACATCTTTATGACAGAAAAGGAAAAAAGGAAGCAGCCCCAGGAGGTTCTGCTTCTCATTCTGTAGAAGGGAAAATTGATGAAATGGCTAAGTTGGTGAAGACTCTGACTGCAAAATTGAACAAATTAGAGCTTGAGAAAAATTACAGCAAGCCTGCTCCAAAAGGTGAACGAAATCCAAATAATCAGAATCAGTTCAGAAGGCAATTTGCTCCCTGCTTCATGCCTAGAGAACGAAGGAATAATGATATCCAGCAAGAAAGGAGAGAAAATGAGGACCAAAGAGTGCCACCACCTCTTCAAAACAATATGGTTGATGAGGAAGAAGTTGATGATGAGCTGATCTTTCAAGAGAATGATCAAGATATGAATCATTTTGGAGAGGGATTGTCTGAAGGTTTTGTCACTGAGGAAGAATTTCTAAATGCAGAATACTATGATGCTGACATGTTTGAAACCAATGATGATTTAGGTTTCGAAAAGACTTCTGTAACTACTGCTGTCCATCAAAACGAACGCAAGAAGACTATAAATCTGAGATCAGGTCCAAAACAGGTGGTACAACCCCCAAAGAAGAAAGCAATTGTCCCTGCTAATCAACCATCTGAGCCTGTAATAGAGAAGAAGCAAGGTTCATAAAAACATAAGAAAAACACAGAGGTTGAAGAGGTAAATAAAAATGTCCAGAATTTCAGTTTGGAGAATGAATTAGGAAAGTTAAAGATTCCTGTATGCTTAACTGAATTGATAAAAAATCCTTCATATAAAGAATCAGTCCTTAAAATGCTTAATCCAACAAGCAATCAGCCTGTTTTCGACACAGTTAATTTACAAGAGGAGAATCCTAAGATTTTCATTGGATCAGCCTTGGCCGAGAAGGCTGAGAATGAAGCAGGAGCTTCACCACCATTCTATATCACTCTGACTGTCCATGAACATATGATACACTAGCTAGTAGATGATACACGGACAAGCAGATAGTAGATGTGTTGACCAAACCACTAGCTAGAGTGAAGTTCGAGTACTTCAGAGAGAGGCTTGGTGTTCTTTAGATAGAAGATGCTTCGAGGAGGAAGTGATGGGACACATTATCAGGAGCCATTCCAAGCATGGTGGTAGGAGGATCCTTCCCATGGATGTGGATGTAAGTGTTGTGTGATGAGCGTCAGGATGATGTTATGAATGATGCTATGTATGGTGATGATCAGGATGATCATGTGTGATGAGCATCAGGACGATGCTCCAGATGATATGCATCAGGATGATGTTATGATGATGATCAGGATGATCATGTGATGATGATATGAATCAGGATGATGCTATGATGATGATCAAGATGATGATATGCATCAAGACGATGCTATGATGATGATTAGGATGATCATGTGATGATGATATGCATCAGGATGATGCTATGATGATGATCAGGATGATCATGTGATGATGATGTGCATCAGGATGATACACTGTATGATGATCAGTATGATCATGAGCATCAGGATGATGCTCTGCTCGAGGATGATAAGGGTGATCATGAGTATCAGGATGATACTCCATGGCCGTGGACAGGTTGTGCAATAAGCATATAATAGCGCCCTGGGATATTTGCAGATACTCTTGCGAGGTTTTTCCTATGGCATATAATAGCTCCCTGAGAGATCTAGCAAATGCTCTTTCGAGGTTTTGCTTGGAGGGACATATAATAGCGCCCTTGGAGATTTGTAGATACTCTCGCAAGGTTTTTCCTATGGCATATAATAGCTCCTTGGGAGATCTGGAAAATGCTCTTTCGAGGTTTTGCTAGACCACATGTAATCAATTCTGGAGATCCAATAGGTTGAGCAGTAAGCTCGTAATCAGTCCTGGGATGCTCTTTAGAGATCTTGCAGATCGCAAGACACTCTTTTAAGGTTTTGTGGAGGTCACATGTAATAGTTCCCTGGGAGATCCAATAGGTTGAGTAGTAAGATCGTAATTAGTCCTAGGATGCTCTTTCGAGGTAATTTTGTTGACGCACGTAATCAACCATGAGGATTCCATAGGATGGTTAGTTCGCAGAGATGATGAAGACCTACAGGAGGCTAGGCCTACATCCAGCATGAAAAAGGGTTGGATCTGTAGAACTTCCTATGATGAGAAGAATTGAGAGATAGCCTAGTGATCGAGATGACGAGTATAGCAGTAGTGACGGTGATGCTCCGTGATCTAGTGACGATGATCCAACTCCAAAATTGAAGACTTGCGCTTATATGTATTGATGACCTGTGTCAAGAGAATACCTCCGATTGGAAGTGTCGTCATTTATATTTGCAAGTGTCGCAAGTTATATTGTAAGTGTCGTAACTTATATTTGATGGGTTATTAGACCACCTTAGAGGGGTCGGACCAGTATGGGTTAAAGGGTTATTAGACCATCCTAGTGGGGTCAGCCCAGTGACAAGTGGTAATGGTTTATTAGACTCTCCTAAGGGAGGTCGACCCAGTTAGAGCAAAAGGCAAGTCAAAGTAAAGTATAAATAGAGAGTGTGACTCTCTCATTCATTCACTCACTCACTCACTTTGCATTAGTGTGAGAGAGGAGGAGTGCGCACAAGTGGAGGAGGAGTAGCTGCTGGAGACATCTATATTTTGGGTTTGATCTTTGTGAACTTTGTATTGGTGCTCATTATATCTCTGAGGAAGTTATGGGGTTTTTCACCTTCTTGGTTTTCCCCAATGAAATGCTTTGTGTCTCTTGTCTCTTGTCTCTTGTGTTTGATATGCTATACATGTTGTTCTCTTAGTTAATATCCTAGATCATATTGAATTAAATGATGAAAACCTAACAGATTGTACATAAGTAGTTTTAATTTTCATTACCAATTCTCAAATTTACTTTCACAGTTTCAAGTTTTGCTTGAATTTTCTTTCCTTGCATGTTGTTGGAGTTTTTAGGTCATTTTGATTTAAAGATTAATCTTATTTCCTTTTGATTTAGTGTTCATTTCATCTACTCTCAATTGTTTTCGTATTTGGGTTATTCTCTTTTGATTGACTAAAAGTTGATTCTAATGTGTTGCTAACTTGTGAAGTTGGAAATCTCTAGAGGAATTTGTTATGAAGTCATGAAAATATCATAAGGATGTTCATTACATTGGGATAGAGTAGGGTGACCTTAAATGTGCAAAGACATCCAAGTTGTCCAAAATACAATAGTGAAACACAAAGTATTTCAGGTGACTGACTACTAGATGAATCAAGAACCAAAGTGTTGGATGATTTTCTAGTTGATCGAAGTATTCCACTGACTCACAATTAATTGTTGAATTTTACTAAGAGTGACCAACCATTAACCTAGAGTGAATCTTAAAAAGGGGTTCTTCATCACCCATGCATGTTTCATTAGTCTGTAGAAGCATGTTCCAACCCTTGTGCTCCATAAAACATTGTAGATTTCCCCTATACACCTAATGTTTAAAGGATATCAAAATAAAACAAAATGGAAATAGGAATGGAGATCTATCTCACAATGGGAAATGTAGTTATATCCACTAGTGTTATGGATGCTCAATGACAACAAAACATGTCCTATGGTACTAGGGTCACTCTACCAAGGCTATGAATGCTCACTGGGAGTGGAGAAACATTGTGAAATTTCCATCATAAATTCTTAAAACCCCTTATCCATAGAAAATCTTGGATAAAAATTGGTGCTTAAGGTGTTGAATAAAATCTTAAAGAACTAACCTCACCAATTTGACCTTTTCGTTTCAACTAGTGACATGATTAGACTTGGAACTATATGACTTTGTAGTTGGGATTAGGGTAGATTTATAGTGGGGACCCATTGTTGAAGATACAATTGTTTTATCCTATAAGTTCTTCAACGATCGAATTGCAGAGACTCATGCTTTTGACCAGTGTGTTACCAATTATTGAGCTTGGAAATTCCCCAAGTTTTAGAACTTAGGGGCCCTTCTTGAATTTTTAATGTTTTAAGTTATGAATTTTCTTTATGACAGGTTCATTCTATTTTTTTTTATAAGGATTTTTTGTTATTCATGAATTTCATGACTCAAATAATGATTGTGCTTGCAGGAGTGTAGCATCGTCATTGTGCTTTCGAAATTTTTTATCTTATCTTGTTGGTATTCATCTTTTTGATCTTTTATCCAACAAGATCCTAAGATTACGTCCAAAACAATGTTCTATCTATCTGTCCTTGCTTTTATCCCTGGTAAGATCCTTGGAATTTTCTTCTATCATGATTTTCAAGGCTAGTGCACTTAATTTGAAAGTCTCGTAGGTAAAAGTATGTGATGTTGCACACCCATCAACAAATGTTCATTCTTTTCATTACTTTTGATCACAAATTAATGAATCTCACATGGATAAATGATTTTGACCCCTGCATAGTGTTGCATATAGATTTCAAGTTCACATCTCTTCAATCCTTGTGACATGTCACTACCCTATAAGAAAACCACCTTAAAAGGAAAAGGATCAGGAAAGCTTAAACCAAGGTTTTATGGCCCATATACGATAATTTGAAAGGTTGGGGAGGTAGCTTATGAGATAGAACTTCCGAAAGGTAGTACAATCCACAATGTGTTTCATGTTTCATGCCTTAAGAAGGCTATTGGTAAGCAAATTTCTATTTCAAAAAAACCTCCTCCATTAGATGATGAAGGACAACTCATACTTGTTACAACATATTTTTCCACCTTGTGAGCATCAACATTGACTGGCCTTCAACATCCATTGTATTGACTCAGATCCATTATTTTCCCTTCAGGAACCAAGTTTCCCTATTTTTGTTCTTGTATGCTTGTTGTTCCATTATAGCCAGCGTACACGCAGGCTGCACCTAATTAGCCCGCATACATCGAGTTACATGGTAAAAAATAGTAAAAACTCTATTTTTACTCCCACAAAGCGGTCTTAGGGTGACCTTTGGTCCTCCATATACCCCGAAATGACTTGATTCGACCTTTCACTTACCTTTGGAAGGATATATATTGATCTCTTATGGCGTATGGAAGGGGGGAGAAGGAGAGAGCAACATAACTCTAGTGGATTTTAGCTGTGACTTGAGTCTACACTCATTGATCCTTGTTGTTGTGAACTCCTTATGTTCACCTACCAAACTCCTTTCATAGTTTGAGTTTTCCATTGCATGGGGGATTGAAGTGGTGGAGGCAAAAGTGGAGAGACCTAGTTCTTGGTTGAGGTTGGTTGCCAGCAAGAGGTTGTATCATGTACTTCTTGTTATTATTAATGGAAATACTCATTTTCTCGTCCAATTGATGTTGTGAATGTTGTTTAAATTACATTAGGTTACATTTGCTTATGATATCATGGAACATGTTATTGATTATGCTAATGTCTTTCATGTATTATATGCACTTGCTTGTATTTGTTGTTGAGACTAATCTGCAGGGTCAAGTGTAGAGGTTGAAAGCTCGATGGGGATCTACTTTGAACATCCGGTTGAAGGTTGGTCTTATCCTCCATATCTTACCATTTTCATTATAATAGCATTGCATTGGGAACCGAATTATTTTCTGGTAGTCATCTATCTGTTTTGGTCTGCCCCGAGCCATAGGAAGTTTTTCTCCGTAATAGAAATGGCGACTCCGCTGGGGAGGAACCTCCATTTTGGGGATTTTTAGGCATTTTTCCTTATTTTGAGTTGCTGTGTGTTGAGCTTCTGTGTCATTAATTGGCCGTTGGGATTTACATTAGAAAACTAGCTTTTTTTGGGCTGTTTGAATCTTTTTGGGCTCATTTTCCTTTCCCTGTACGTGGGTCAATCTAGTTTTTCCCACGTCCACCCACCCCTGTGTGAAATATAGCCTGCGTCTACCCGCTACTGTTATATGAACAGTCTCGTACAACTCCAGGATTGCTTGATTTTTTACCTTGGGTTGTTGCTGGGTTGGTTCTGAGTATTCCTGAGTCTTACTTGGCTTGTTTCCTGACTATTCCATACTCTGTTTGTGACCAGAAACTCATCTTTCTTTTTGTTTTTGAGCTTTTTGATTTCTCACCATTTCTTGTTTTCATAGCTCATTAACTTGGATGGGTCTGACTGTTTGGTATTTTCTGGGTTGTCTACTTGGTAGGCTCTGCATTTCTTTGCTGAATAATTAGATTTTGCTTGCATTTTTTCATTCCATTTATATTGAAAAAATACAAAAAACATTTTTTTGCATTTTCCTTCCATTTATAAGAGAAAATACAAAAATATTTGCTTTGTGTTCTGCATTTTGCATCAGCGTGCTTGTGGGTTCATATAGGACTTGCTTGTGCATTGAAATTTTAAAAGAGATTGCATTTTATTTTGAACTGTTGGATTGATTGTCATATTAGTGGCATGCTCTTTTATTGAATAGATGAGTCTAGTTTTTTTCGATTGTGCATACCATTGAGTCTTATACATCATCAGTTTCACGACCATATCCTTTGAGTAATTACGACTATTAAAATTAACGCTTAATCTTAAAATTGATTAGAAACGATTTTCTCTTTGATAGGGTGCACCAACTAGCTTAGGTTTAGAGTCTTGTAATAGATCATTGTGAGTTAACAATCCAAGATTATTGAACCAACATTATGTGTCTGACCAGGGAGTGGTGAAACCCATGGTATACATCAGTGTTCTCAGGAAGCTCTACTCAAAACAAGGTTAAGCACGAGGTCACAAGAGGTTGGTTGGGGAGATAGCCCTCCAATACTAGCTGAACGTGGGATATATTTCCAGGATTTGTTCGTGTACGAGGTGTTGACACTCTATTTTCACAGTTGGGTGAAATCCAAAGAAAGCTAGAAAACACCAAAAGAAACTAAACCTAGAAAAATGTTCTAAAAGAAAAATGTGAAAAAATGAATAAACAAAACCCAAAAAGCAATAGTTCGAAAGAAATTATTCGAAAAGGTTAAAATCTGACAAGATCTAACGGTGAAGGAGCGGGAAAAGAAATCAACAGTGATCGTTTATTATCGCATTACTAAAATGCGTGTTTGGAAATGATCCTGAGCGGTTGCGATGGGGAAACTACCTTGCTACGTGGCAGACATATATTGTAGCGCTTAGGAATAGTAGTGGTATCACAAACCACTTATGCACCTTGCGAAAACAACTGGAAATTTATCATGGAAGACACGTGGGCCATAACACGTGGTGAGTGGAGAAATATATTGGAGTGGGTCCACTCGTCAGAAATAAACAACGGTCAGGATCTAATATGAATTATCTACGGTGTGAATTTGTTCACGCATCGAGAAAGAGCACGCCTGATAACAAGGAAGGTGGTCGCGGAAATAAAACCGCCCAATAGGTGTCAACGGGTGGTTGGATCACATAGAAAGAATCCGGAAAAGGAAAACCATTACAAGGGATTGCGATACTACCGTGAAGATAAAAGCAGGAGAGAAAACGACCTTGATCTTGACACGCGTGATCAATGGCTAAAAACGATCAACACTTGGAGACTAGTAAGGAAGATAAGGAAATATGTTTATATATAATAAAAAGGCGGTTAAGGTTGACATATTGTCTATGTGTCATTGTTTTTGGAAGCTTCAAGGACGTGTGGAAGCTGCCAGGAGTGCCAAAGGAATAAGGGACGTGTAAACAACATGTAGGGCCTGGTGAACCCGGTTTATATATTCTGAAAGCTCTGTTTATAAATAATTCGAAATGGAAACTGTACATGATGTAGACCCTGTTAAAGCTAGAGAATCCCTAGAAGACAAAGATGGAGATGTTTATGATACTTTAATTAGGTCTTCAGTCGCCGAAATTAAGCTTAAATTGAAGAAATTGCTGGATGAAGGCGTAGATGTTCATAGAGTCCACTAGTATTCCCTGCTGTCTTTTTTCCCAGACCAAACCACATCTTTTCCCGAATTTGTGTCCTGGTGTGTTTGTAATTACTCCAGAGATGAAAGAACCATTGTAAATGCTCAAAAGACCAGAGTTGTTTGAAAGATAGAGCCGTCAATTGTAATTGATGTCCTAGAAATCCGTTTACCCCAAACCCTTGAACAAGAAAGCTTCTCCGAGACCACAATTATAGATTTTTACCGTCAATCTCCCCTAGAAAGCAAAGAAATGTTTTTATCTACCCGCCTTAAGCCAGAATTGACGATAGCCGACGTTCCTTATCCCATAGATGCCTCTTTGTTCAATGAGAATACCCAACTGGTTCTGTCATTATTGGCATTAGTGTTAGGGTTTGATACATATATGTATGTGACCGAGTTTTCATTAAGTTTGTTGTATAAAATGAGTATAAGTCTGTCAGAAATTGATGAAAGTCAAATTCCCCACCTCAAATTTGAAGAGTTCTTAGCTGAAAGAATTCACTGGCAAATCACGAATTTTCCTGCCCTCAGGCAATTCAGATTTCAGTCATATTTAATGAAAATGGTTATGATGGCCAATCAGAAGGAGTTACATTTTCCGGAAATAATTTTCACAAGTCCGTTGGAGAACAATATGTTCAATTATATAAATTATATGCTCTCAGAAATATACAGGATGATTTTTGGAGAAAAAATGCCTAGAGTACTACCGGAGATGAAGACGTTTATGCAGTTGAGTACAGATTTGGCAGTAGGAGATTGGTTTTTATCAAAGGATAATACCGTGATCAGGTTATATGGTTTCAAACATCAACCTTATATTTTGCCGACATTTCTTACCATGAGGGTTTTCGCCCTTGAATTTCTCAGACATAAATTGATTGTGGAAGACAATAATTTCTTGTCTTTTAAGAAAGCTACAGAAATCAAATATCCATTTATAGTTGGCCCATTCACTGTGAAAAACAAAAATTCTGTCACATATATAGAAGAATTACTGAAAGAAATGGAATTCAAAAAAGACATAGCTATTGAATATGACCCTTTACACATCATATCGAAACAGAGAGTAAGCCATCACATCAAAGCATTTGATCATCAAGAAATTGAAGGAATTTCTGACAAAGTAAACTGGTTGGAGTAAGAAGAAGATAAAGAAATAACTTCCATTTCTCAAATGGAGGAAATAGTATTAACAGATGTGACTGAAGGAACATAATCCATGGTGGACACTTTGGTAATTGGATCTAAAAGAAATTTCCAGGATATAGTTGATCCTGAAAATGAAAAACAAGAAAAAATGAAGAAGTTAAAGATAGATGAGCAACAGGGCTTGATGGTATTTACAGAGGATGAAGAGAAAGCTGAGTTCATAATACCTGAAGTTAGTGTGAATGAGTATACTTTTCAGGAAGCCCAAGCGATGGAGGATGTAAATAGACCCAAAAACATAATGTACGTTTTTAATGAACATAGTCAAAATAAGCAAGAATCATCTCAGTATACCAGTCAATTGTTTCCCAAAGTTAGAAGTTTATCCAGTAGAAAAGTTAGTTTGTTCACAAGTAGAAATATCAAGGAAAACTCTCTAAAATTGGCGGTTATTACCAAGGATAAAGTTGCAGAAATGAAATTTGATTTGAAAAATATTAATGCTCCTGATAAGGTTTTGTTGCATAGACAAATTGGAGAAGTCATATATTTAGAATTTTTGGAAGCAGTCCTTCAGGTTGAAAAGTTGAAGAATGTAGTAGATAAGTTGTATAATCAGCTAAAACAAGAAAAAGTGGAGAATAAATCATGACAGCAACATATCAAGAAATTATAGTTAGATTTGGTGAATAATGCGGGAGCTGTAGGTACAAATTTGCTTAAGGAAAAAGATAGCATAATCCGGGCATTAAAGAAAAAATTAAAGATTCCAGAAACTCAACTTATTCAGGGATCCGAATTGACTGTACTGGAAAAAGAAAAAGAAGAGTTATCGATGAAGTAAGGGATGTTATAGCAAAGATGTTAAAACTCACTGAAGAAGAAACTCAATGGGAAAAAGAAAGAATAAGTTTGAGAAATCAAGTGGAAGATATGAAAAGAAAATTATCAGATTTGGGTCAACGACATACACATACAGGTCAAGTTGAAGAAGGAGATGGAGCAGATAGTCTTTTGCAAGCTATGTCACAAACAAGTCTAAAAGATGTTGAAATCAAAGAATTGAAGGAAGAAACACAAAGGTTGAAAGAAGAAAATGAAAAGAAGGGTGGAGAAACCAAAGCTTTACAAGATAAATACCAATAATTGATTGACACTAATAAATGATTAGCAATTCAGGTGACAGGGCAGGCCACAATGCAGGGATGTAAACACTTGGTATGGGACCAAATTATTAAGGAAGCTGAAAAATTGAGACCATATCTTGATTTTATGAGAGTTAAAGAAAAGGTGATGGAAGATGCTTTTGAAAGTTGTACAACAGTAAGAGAAAATCTGAATAGAAAAGCAAAGGAAACTGCACATAATGCAATCACATTTCTAAATGGTTTAACAGAAGTAGATTTAGCAGTGTTGGGCATAAAGAACAGGATTGCAGTCATCACATGGGCTGGAAGGATCCTTGGAAAGTATAAACATGTTGAAAATGTCGAAGCCAAAGCTGGAGAAATAAGAAATCAAGTGGTTAAATTTAAAAAGCTATTTGAAAAATTGATTATTAAAGGATTACCTGCTTTCTGGGATGCAAAACAGGAATTGATTCCTCAGAATGATTATAAAAGGTTATTATTTGACATACGGATGAATCATGAAAAATTCCAACATCTAGATCGCTTGCTTACAGGAAAGATTTTAATGGATAAATTGCCGAAGATTTTGAATTTTTAAATCAGATGGTTTCAATTGGCGAAAGATTCCCTCCTATCTCTTATGCAGATCACGTCGAGATGCGAGTCCTGGTGAAGGAAATGACCGGCTATGATATACCCACGACTGACCAATGGAGTTATGTAGACAAGTATGGAAAAGTGAAATACACAGTTCGTTCCTAAAGATGCACGTGGAATTTTTGCCAAGTGGCAATAATGTTTTTATTTTTGAAAAATTGTAATATTGTTTAAAGACATTTAAACTTGAAAGTATTTAAGTATCTTTAGTTAAGATATTTCCAGTTATTAGTTAGAATAAGCAGTTAGGTTATGCTTCTTCCAATTTTGTATAAAAGACAATGTGAATCATTTTTGAAGGGGTTGGAAACCTTTTGAGAGACAATAAGTTTTGTGATCGAGTTGATTATACTAATGAAAAAGGCCGTACAGTGAAAAGACCTATTTTTTGAGACTAGAGATTCATGTGTTAATCGTTATTACAGTCTATTTTTTTTTCCTTTCCTTTACATTTGCATGTCTATCTTCTCAGTTATACCTTCCATTATGTTTTTCTTCTATGCTTAGATGAATGTCTAAAATAAATTGAGATTCTTATTGGTAAGCCTCGATTTATCGTGTCTAAGTATCCATTTGTTTCTCTAAAGTTGATAGTAGATTCATCTTTATTTGGTGCCTATTGTTGATGGATTGTCATCATTTCTTTCTATACCATCTGCAAAGTTAATTGACTGTGATATGTGGAAACTTATTTGGTATTAATCACTTACTGGTATATGAAATATCTTGATATTGACTCCATGCCCAATGTTCTTGTTTCATTTTCAACCAAGCAAATTACTTTGAAAATTTTATTTTGTTTCATATATCTTTAGCCGTTTATATATTTTGTGAGAGAGCCCTCTCTGGTGGAAAAAAGGCTAATTTTTCTACCTAAAGACTGGTTTGAAATAGGTTACCTTAGGTATTATTTCTTTTACAATTGGAGGTAAAAGCTAAGTGCTAACACGAGGTTCTTGGGGGATTTGACCCTCTTGAGTTTTGGCCTTAGCTACCCTGCCCATACGACGGATCCCACCTACGACTGTCCGCCTAAGCATTAGTTATACGTGGTGGCCTTAGTTTCTTTACCTAGGTATCACATAGGGAATTCATTGCGGTTATTCTGCGATTGTCTTGAGTCAGATAGGGGTTGGACAACATAGTTTCCTGTTGTATAGGGATTTGACCTTGTGCATGCAATGAAGTTTGGGATCCCTTATAACTGATTATGTTACCTCTGGTTATAGTTTGGGATTCTCAAGCCTCTCCTAGGTGAGACATGCTGTAGTGTCGGGAGGTCCCTTGAGCCAATATTGTTTGTGTGCATTTGGCTATAGTTTCTTTAGGTGTGTGCTCTTTGATCATTAGTTGGCCATTAGGAGGCGTTTTGATTCCTTGGAGTTATCGTGGAGCGAGATCCACCTCCCCGTAGGTCTTGTCGTTTGGATGGTCTACCAGCCGACGAGGTAGCACGTCCTTTTTATAAGAGACGCCGGAGGATCCCCTCCGATCCTTTTGATACTTTTGATGAGCTTCAAGATTACATTATGACTTTTGAATCTGGAACTACGAGAGGAATTCCCGTGACTTCGTTGGGTGATGTTGATGGAAACATCGCTCCTTCCACTCCTAGAGATGTTGGGGAAGGAGGTTCAACCCCACACATCACTCCTATGGGTTTTGGGTTGAACCTACCCCTGCAGTCAAACCCATTTTATGGTACACATTCACATGGTTTCCGATATGAGATGCCAGATCTTAATAACACTACAAACCCTTCGAACACTAATCCCTTTTCAGTTGGTATTCCCAGTCTTAATTTGATGTTACATCCACTTCGTCGAGTAGTAAATCTAACTCTAGCCTTGGTGCTGGGGGCACTTCTCCCTCTGGGGGTGGTGCACCCTCTTTTACTCCATTTCAATTTAGGTCTGGTCATATCCCTTTAGCTACTATAGATGTTGGGGGAGGACCACCTCCCAGGACTACTCATTTCAGTGGGAACACTTCTCATAACACAACTCATATTCCACAATCGAACAAACATGCTTCTACGCATATACTCGTGACTACGACCACGTTTGTTAACCTGCATGTCCCTCCTAACATGGGAGGTAGGAACGTACCTTTTATGGTCATCACTTGACTGCTCCTGCTACGACTAGCACCTATATGCTCCATAATTATGGTGGTAATTCTTCTTATAATGCAGCCGGTTTTGGCCCTTACTACAACCCTCCTCACTAGGGTGCTTATAACACATATATACCTTTGTACCCTTACACGGGTTAGGTTGGAGGCAGCTATCATCCCTATGGTCATGGTCATGGTTCATATCATCCTTTAGGTCTGCAAGGTCAGCCTCTTTTGGGAGCTTATAATCAAGATTTACAGCTGCAGCTCCCATTTCTTGCTCGTTTGAATCTACCATATCTTTCCAATCTCACGAATGATTTAGTGTGTCACGATCCTACTTGGCCTCCAGTCCCTACCAAGATCCCTTCTGACATTACAAAGTTCGAGGGGAAGAATGGTGAGGATCCAGGTGATCATGTTACTACTTTTCACTTATGGTGATCCTTGAATTTGTTAAATCATGACTGTGTCCGTTTGAGACTATTTCAACGCACCCTCACGGGGGCAGCCGCGAAATGGTACGTCGAGTTGCCTGGGGGCATTTACAGGGGTTTTAATGAGATAGCCTTAGTTTTATTAGATCACTTTCAGTTGCCGGTTCACTACGATATTGGCACTAAACTTTTATCTACCTTTCGCCAGAACAAGGCCATGCACATATTGGATCATATTCAAGAGTGGCGTCGACAGAAGAGGCTAGTGAAAGCCAACATTCCTCCGGATTTTCTGTTGGAGTGGTTCCTCAAGTATTTGCTTCCTTACATGTCTAAGGACGTTTCGATTTCCGAAATTACGATTGAGGAGCAAGCTATATTCAAATCCTAGTAGCTAGATTTACTCTATGCTCAATCTGGTATCCTGTACGATATTATTCCTAACGCATCGCGCTCACGTCATGAGCCCAAGCCTGTTCCTGGACCACATGCTAATGGCATTGTTGGGTCCACAAGTACTCGACCTGTAGACTTTCTTACAAATCAAATGCAAAATTTGTCTATTAGCCAATCTACCCTCGGACAGGCTCACGCCTCGTCCACTTCCACCCAATCATCCGATGTCCATTCTATACAGTTGGCGAACCCATCAGGTAACCAGCAACCTGGTGGAAAGAAGAAGTGGAGAAACAATCGTAAGGGTGGAATAATGGGAATAATGGAAGTAATCAAAATATTCCTAGAAAAGAGAACTCCAACCCTCCTTGGGATGACATAAATGCTGGTGGGGACTGTAAGCCTAGACGTAAGGTGAAATTCCCTTGCAAACTTTGTGGGGAGGATCATCTTACTCACTTGTGTCCTCGAATTGAAGAAGCATTGAAGCATCTTTCACAGAGCCTAGCTGTGTTGAAAGATCTCCTTCCGCATCATTAGAATATGGCTTCGAATGCTCCCGCCATTGGCTATGGGACTAATGAAACTGCAACGTCCTCTTCTCATGCCGGTGGCTACGAATGTGTGAACATGGTTAAATCTGAGGTTAGTGTTGCTACTCGTCAACGCGATTATGGTGTGCCATAACCGAATATGGGGAATGAGCCTCCTCCTCCTCTTGACTCTCCTTTTCATATCAAGAAGTCCACTACTATGTCGCGGATACCGAAAGGTGTTCTTAAGCGCTCAGCGCATAATCCCAATGCCCGGGCCTTCCAAAACTACTCTATTGTGGAATATTTGGGCCAAACTCCGTGTGCCATGTCGGCTCTTGAGGTTTTATAGGCATGTCCTTTGCAGAGGAAAGCCCTTTTATTTTCTTTGGGAGTCTAGGATGAGGGTAGCCCTAACATCATTAAATTCGACACTACTGACATCCAACCTCACTTGCCTTACCATGTGGCTTTTCAAGTCCATGTGAGGTGCTTACAAAAATTCGTTAAACGTACGGTGGTTGACGAAGGTGCTTCCACCTCGGTAATGTCATTGGATTGTTGGAAAGGTCTTGGCTCCATCCGCGAGTGCTCCGTCTGGAGACATTTCACACATTGGAATGGCTATGCCATTATCTGCAGTTGAGCTTGCATACCGTGAAATTCAACAAGCCACTGCAGAGCCGAATCCCTCCTCTTCATGGACATAAGAGGAAGATCCCGTTATGCTGCCGGCATGGGCAGCTGACTCGTCTTGCTCGCATGACTGTCTTGATGGTACTTTGCCTTCGTATGAAGCGATCATTGAGGCTATGTGTGGTAGTGAGAGGCCTTGGGAAGATTTGCATCATCGTTCTTATTTTCTTCCTAACCTTGATCTTATCGAGCGAGAAGAGTTTAGGAAAACTCTTGCCGAGAAGGTTGGTCACCCTGTGGCTCCTTTGGATTCATATGGAATTTACACAGAGGGGAATATGGCTAATATCTCCCCAAACATACCCATCAACATCTCTCGCACACCCGGAAAGATAGAGAATGTTTATATCAGTGTGGATTATTCTCCGGATGAGATCCGTATATACACCGAATTGTTCAAGGAATTTCGGGATGTTTTCGCTTGGTCATATGAGGAGACACTAAGTTTTTTTGACCCAAAATCCGATGGTGAAAAAGTTTAATTTGCTACAACCTATGGTTGACTATCCGACAATTCCAGTCTTTTTTTATAGTCGGTGGGATATTGGCTAAAATCCAACATAGTTCAAGACGTCGGATATTCGACTACCATACCTCATCGGTTAACCGACTTCCTGTAGCTTCACAGGAAGTCAGATAAGTGACAACGTCAACTTGCAATATTTGTCAGATGCCATCCTTTCCCCGTCGATTATGCGTCGGCAAAGTCGTCGGTTAAGCGACGTGTTTGCCATAAAAAAAAGACAATTCCGACGTTCCGAGCCATCAGAAGTATAGCACAATCATAGGATATCACTATGCAATTGTTGGATAGGCTGTCGGTTAAGTGACGTGGACAACATAGCAAAAAAACATGGATCCGAAGTTTCAAGCCGTCGGAAGTATTGCAACACCGTCGGATATTACCCTACGGTCGTCGGTTAACCGACTACCCAATACATTTAAAAAAAAATATACAGGAAATCAATATATTCTATCTCTATTGTGGAAATATGTAGAATAATTACATATATATATATAACTGAGAACCCCATTATGCTCTTCCCATTGTATTAGTAGCCGAGTATCCTAAGGGAATAGATCCGTTGTAATAAATTCATTGTATTAGAGTCATTGTATTAAGCGGCGGAGTCAATCATTATTCAAGTGGACCTACAGGCTAGTGGGTGCCTGTTAAGGTGGCACAAAAGACTGTACTCTAAGTCTCAAGTGCTAGTGTCTATGGAACTTACTTTATGGACTACAGGCTTTCCACGTAGCATAATAAAAGGACTGGGAAGTTATGTAACATTGTGGCATATTCGTCACAAAGAGATGGTAGTGTGCTTCCATTGTGTCAAGGTACTCTTACCTAAATTCTCTAATTTGGTATACTGAGGAGTCTGTATATTCATGTATGAGATCATATTCTTTGAATAAGGCTCATTAGATAGTTAATGGGTAGTTACTTAATGTAAAAGGCTCATTTTTATTAAATAAGAACCAGTAGGTGGTTGGTAGTCATTAATTTTGAGATTGCATGTAGTTAGGGTTTTGGTAGTTATTAGGAAACTATTTATAGCGCAAGAAGGACGTATATTGTTTTGTCAAAGATTGGTATTGTATTGAAGCTTTGCTCAAAGGAGCTCATCCTCTCCAAGAGGCCCATGAACATTACTCTCTCTTTTTGAATTTATTAATATAAGTGTTATATTTTGCAAGTTTAATCTCTTTCTTGCATTTTCTTTTGTTCACTTATATTTATTTGAGGTTAAGCTGGATATTGATTCCAAGGAAATTAAAGAGAAGGTTAAGGATATTGATTCCAGTGCATCATTTACTCAACCTTTGAAGTTATGGAAACTCGAAATTGGTTATGAGGAGCAACCAAAAATCACAACAAGATCCAAGAAATTGTCAAAATTTAAACGACACGCATGTGGGTTGTAGAAAGCCAACATCATAGCCATTCATTGAGCTCCTCTCTGTTTCGATAATAATTTCATATTCTCTACTGAACAGGGCCAACCACGTGAAGGTGGAAGCTCTTATGGCCCCTCCCCCCCTCACATCACTCTCAATTACCCATACCCAATGGCGTGCCCAATGCATGCACTCGAAAAAAACAAATATGTCCAAATTCATCCATATTTTATCATGAACTTTCATCCATTATTCATTCAATAAATGCTAACATTCACTAAACCATTGTTTCTGTCGATACACACATTCATTCATTAAAAGATAAAATTCAATAAACCATTCATTAATCATTCAGTCAACACATTCATTCAATAAAAGTTGAAATTCAATAAAGGTAACAGTTTACTACACTGAATCATTAAAACATTAGAAAATTCATTAAACCATTCATTCATTAATTAGGCCAAAAATCGTGGACAATATATTGTTATCAAAAATATTTAGACGAGATTTGAACCTGCGACCTATGTCTAGGCCCAAGGATACCACCTTCAAGCTTGACCTTATCAATCAATTGCCATCACCATTTCCTCTCATACGACGTCCCAAAACCATTTCTCTCGAGACCCACTCTTCATTTATTCTGCATGCATTTCACTATGCAACCGTCTCAAATTCCCATTGCGTTTTCCATCAATTAGTTGATCAATTCAGTATGACCCATGTCCGCCGTCCAATGAGTGTTTCCACGGTCTTCAGTTTCAGCTTGGCAACTGTTGACGATTCATGGTATTCTGTTTCCCTTCGACTGCAAATGACAAACTCATAGTTCACTATTAAGGTTTGTCTGACAAAGCTGATGGTCAAAGAAATCTTGATAGTGAACTATGAGTTTTCCATATTGCAGCTTAAGGGAAACGTAAATATAGAATGAATTGTCACAGTTGTCAAGCTGGAACTCAAGACCGCGGAAACACTCCTCGGACGGCGGGTGTGGGTCATGCCGAATTGATAAACTAATAGACGAAAAATGCAACAAGAATCTGAGACGATTGCATAGTGAAATGCATACACAATGAATCAAGGTTGAATGTGGTAGCCCGCCATCTCCCATTGTGAAATGCATGCAGAATTAATCGAGCTTGAAGGTGGTCGCCCTTGCCAGCTGCACTTCAAGCTTGAAGGTGGTAACCTTGGGACTAGACATAGGTCACAGGTTCGGATCTCCTCAGTTCAGTTCATACCCTGTTATTTTTTCGATGCAAACTATATGTTTTCTTTAATTTGCTATTGACTTTAATTCCCTAGTGTAGGAGGAGCCATTATGGTCAAGTTGCATTCCCAAAAAAAAGATGAACATTCACAACAAGCAGCATGTCTCTAATTGTTGTCGGTGTATGCTAGCTTAGTTGCAAATATCATGCTTCAGAAGAAGCAAGCCTTGAATGGTAAATATACCAATTTGGAAGGGTTTAATGTGAGGTTAAGGATATTAATTCCAAGGAAATTAAAGAGAAGGTTAAGGATATTGATTCCAGTGCATCATTTACTCAACCTTTGATGTAGTGGAAACTGGAAATTGGTTATGAGGAGCAACCAAAAATCACAACAAGCTCCAAGAAATTGTCAAAATTTAGACAACACGCGAGTGGGTTGTAGAAAGCCAGCATCGTAGCCATTCATTGAGCTCCTCTATGTTTCGAGAATAATTTCATATTCTCTACTGAACAGGGCCAACCACGTGAAGGTGGAAGCTCTTATGGGCCCCCCCTCCCCCCCCCCCCCCCCCGCTCACATCACTCTCAATTCCCCATACCCAATGCATGTAATTGAAAAAAACAAATATGTGCAAATTCATCCATATTTCATCATGAACTTTCATCCATTATTCATTCAATAAATGCTAACATTCACTAAACCATCGTTTCAGTCGATCAACACATTCATTCAATAAAAGATAACATTCAATACACCATTCATTAATCATTCAGTCAACACATTCATTCAATAAAAGTTGAAATTCAATGAAGGTAACAATTTACTACATTGAATCATTAAAACATTAGAACATTCATTAAACCATTCATTCATTCATTAGACCAAAAATAGTGGATGATATATTGTTATCAAAAATATTTAGACGCTGTTTTTCCTGTCCTTCTTTTTATAAGTTTTTCTTCTCTTGATCAGTGGTATATAATCTATGAGAGGACCATCTACATAATCTAGACTTTCTCTTCCAGTTCTTGGTTCTTTAGCAGGCGCTTTTGGTGATGTTTGCAATATCCTAGCTAATTGTCCTGGATTTTGTGGCAAGGGGTTCGGATTTGCTGCAATGATGTGAGAATGTTACATCGTTATATTTTGCTATTGTAATGACAAGTTTTTTCATTTAAAAATCATTACGAAGGTGTTTTTTTACCAGGTGTGACCAAATCATGTTGTTGATGTTCTTGTCCAGTCTTAAACTGTACAGTTTCACCCTCTACATGCTCTGCAGTTGAAATACGGTGAACTACAATTAATGGTCACCATTTGCAATGCTATACATAAAATTGTAGCATATGAATAAATTCATTATCGGGATTTGAAGCTTGATCATCGATTTGTTGTTGTCCCTCCTCGACACTAATGGGATCATTACTTTTCTGTTAAAAACAGAGTCAATATTTTACATCAAGTATTTGGAACGAAAATATTCCACAAGTGACAAATCTTCATTAAACTATATAGATTCTATATACCTGTGCACCAGATGGATTGGTACCACAAGACTGTGTTTGCCCAGATAAGCTTCTTCTACGTTCAACAACAGCTCCAAATCCTTCCTGGAAGCCAAGCTTCATGTCTTCCTCTGTGGGTACTTCATTGAATCGATCGGCCTGCATATTTGCTTATCGTCGTTAATTAACATTTTACGGTGATAAAATGAAAAATAATTTTCAATTTATTATTTGTATTCATTGTTGGTTTCTCGAAACTTACAAACCGTGCTGCCAAATTTGAATAACCACCAGGGCCAAGCTTGTGCTGACCTACTTTTTCTAGTCTTGCCTTTGTGGCCTTTGATGTGTTTGGTAGCCTATGCAAGTGTTGAAATACGTTAGATGTTCCAAGTTCGATATAGAAATCAAGGATAATAAGGTTTAGAATTACATTGCGGAAAGTATTGCATACGTCCATGTGCCTGGTGTTAGCTTGCCTTCTCTTCTCAGATCCTTCGCCTTTCCATCTTCCACTAGAGCTCTCCACTCCATTGCTGGAATCATTGGTGGGCGCTCATACCTATGGTTTCTTTTGAGGTGTGTCCTATATTGGTCTCGGACAACCTTCACATGTTGACAAGCCTTTTTCAAGACATTGGCATGACTGAAGGTTTTCTCTCCAAATAGGCCAACCAACCGATTAGTGAGTTCATCTTTTAAATGTTTTGGTTGTCTATCCCACCTTGATCGGATGGTGGGCTCGAAGATCTCCAAGCAAAATTCATTCATATGTTTATAGAAAACATTGTTTCCTGCACAACGATCATGCCATGATCATAATTAGTTGATAAAAAACATTTTATCGGTATATTACAATGAAATTATAAACACTAATTAACCTGATCAACTATGATTAATTACCTGGGATCGTCGGTATCTTTATTGGGATGAGATATTCGTCCACCAAAAATGTTGTCTCCAGTGTTCCCGTGCTTTTGACACGGGAAGATCTTGGAAATGTAGCTTGTTCGACATCAAAATTGATAGGGGACTCGGTGTCGACCCCTTCTTGTGGAGGATCCGTTGTGTGTTGGTCAGTAGCGGCTGTTGCACTCACAGCGGGGGTCCGTGGTGTTTCAGAACGTGTTGCCGACTGTTCGGTTGAAAATAATGGCAAAGGATTCGAACTACGTGGAGTCGTTTGGTCGTGATGCGAAGTCTCTCCACGAGCCTTGCTGGGGTCAATACCACCTTGACCAATATTGTGTGGTCCCTTATAATTCTGTAAATACATACCATGTCTTATACATTCAATACTATCATATAAAAGAGAACTTTATAAAGATTTAAACGAATTATTTTATGATTCAAGATTCCTCAACTTACTCGCAGGTTATTAGATTTATGTTCCAACAATGCAATCCTTTCTTTAATTGCTCTTGTCTACGGAACCTGGATTACTAGAGAAAGGATTTCCGTAGTATATCTATTCAACAATTTCTTTGCCGTCTTTAGCGGGTGTGCAGCTTCACCAATTTTTTCGCAATCGTGAAGCACCTCTGCCACTTCAGGGTCTAACGAAAAATCTTGCGATGCTGATTCATACTGCGATTCACTAATGGGCAGCAACAAACATATATAAAGCACTACTGAGTTCTCTACTGATAGATTTCAAATTTTATATTAACGTATATAACTCATCTATCATGATAGATTCGTAAAATTACAACACGGTTTACATTATCATAACGAAACCAGTATGTCACACGAAAAATACATAACAAAATTAACATTATGCTACGTATTATATTGGTACAATTGAAATGAAGTATACCTGCGACCTCAAGGATTGCGATCCACTCATTGGATTAATGGTCATAGGCGACTTGCCCCGATCTGCTAATATCTGGGAGCTGCCCCTAACAACACCCTAATAAAAAAACATAGTGAAAGTCACCTAAACGATTCCAAAACTATTCATGAGAAAACATATCTAAAAAATTATTATTCATATTATATTTTTAATATTACAAAGATGTATACCCATTGCGCGGACCCTGGTGTGGCCGACCTTACAGAACCAACCTGCATCAAAAACATAGACTAGAAAATTACGTAAACGAAACCAAAATATTCATTGAAACATTAATATAATGCTAAAACATTTTGACATATTTTAATTGTACAATTCAAATCAGGTCTACTTGTTGCCCCAAGGGTGTTGTCGTCTGATCAACATTCGACGGGTGTATTTCCCGATCAACGTTCTGCATCAAATATAAATTTCATTATATAAAACAAACCAAGTTATTAATAATGGAAAAACAAAGCAAATAAAAACTCTTTTCTCTTATTATATTTGTACTATTAGAAAGATGTATACCTGCTCCGTCGAGGAAGAAGTTCTCCTCCGACCATTTGTTGGCAGGGATTTATCCCGATCACTGTCCTGCGAAGTAAATATGGGAAATTTAAACGAAATAAACTAACAAAAAATCCTTATGATGTTTAATTTATTACTAAAAGGTTGGGTAAAATGTTATATAGTAACCTTGTTTGTATCTACTCGGTTGACAGGGTAATTAATAAGCAACTCGTCCCCTACAGATATTGTTATAATAGCAACTACAAAAACACAGTTTCCTTCATGCCCCTCAAATTCACAGTTTGGTTGCTTAATTGTAGACCCTGGTTGTGTACTGTTTATAAACCCCGCAATATTCCCTGTGGCCTTTGGCCTTCTGTCCATGTACAACGATCCTCCTTTATTTTGATTTTTGTCTTTCAATTGTAAATAGTTTGTTGACAATCCATAGCTATGCATACTTTTTGTATATCGGACAAGGCGCATCTAATCGTTGTAGTTGTATATGGGTCCAACATACTCCATCAATTTTGTACATGTCCCGTAACCGACCAAGATGCAATCCATGGAAAACAACCCGAAACCATGTATTGACGACGGTGCAATTCGATATCTCCTCTCGTTCACACAAAAATCAGTGTTCGGTGGAGGAAGATCCTTCGATACCCATTGTTTCACTAAATGTCTGTACCTCAAGGGAACCTCTTCGTCATCTTTTGTCTCATCACCATAGGAACATGCCCCCCCTTGATCGTGAAAAAATTCATTGCGTCTATGGAATCTTATTTTGGTCTTTTGACATCTAGTTGATACAATTCTTCTAGACCTACTGGATGTCTCACTTTCCTCTAGCCTTCCTAAACTCCCCTCACTCGAGGAAGACAGATTAGACAAATACTTGTTTGGTTCTACCTGCACCATTGGAAAAAAGTTTAGATTCAACCGCAAGGAATAGCGCCTCTTAAAAGTTGACATGTATCGCCTTTAATTTTACTTGATCCTCATTCCCTTTGTCAACATGTAGGCATTCAAGTGATGATCGGAAGACGACCAATTTATCTTTTTTAAGAGTAGAAAGTCATGCAATATTTATGAGTTGTTTTTTACTATTTGATTTAACGCTACATCACACATGTAACACACATGAAACACTACACATACACGTTATAGGATCTCCTCTAATGCTACAAGTCTTGGATACTTAATGAAAACTATTTACCACATATTTGATTACCTTAGTGTAGACGTTTCCTGTAATATACTTAGAAGAGTTACTTTCAGAAATGACTGTGCCTCTTAGAGGCCAGTAAACTCTAGGAACCAAGTGACCCTATGATAGGGCTAGTACAAACTAGAGAGAGAGATGACTGGGCTATGGTACGGTCAATCAAAGAAATTCAGTGACAGTAAAAAAGCTCAGTACAGAGACCAACCAATAAGGTACAAGTAAAAAAAAAAAGAATGGGTATAAAGACTCACAACACTTGGGACTAAGGGGGTGTACACTACCTCAAATGTGGACAAACTACCATAGTTATAACCACAAGACCAAAAACATAAAAGGTAGTCCAAATCAATATATGCAATATCTCCTTGTAACTACCTCATATATGCAATATCTCCTTGTAACTACCTCATATATGCAATAGCTCCTTATAACTACCTCTTGAAACTCAAATAGTACCACCAAAAGGTATGATAGCATGCAATCTTCCAAACTAAGGTTAGGAGGGTGGTACGAAGGGGGTATAAAGACACATAACAATTTGGAGAAAGGGGGTGTACCTCAAATGTGGACAAACTACCATAGTACCCACAAGACCTAAAACATAAAAGGTGGTACAAATCACATGATATCCCAATATCAGTAAAACAACCAAAAGGTAAAAGCAAAGGTACCACAAAAATATTATCGACAAAATGAAAGGACCATAAGACGATCGACCAAGGTGGGGTACAACCATTCATGTCTCTCTAAAATGTACCATTGTTCCATATAACTTGAAATACCGTCATCACAGTAAATGAAAAAGTCCACACGGGTGATGTGATCACGTGGTCCTCTAGACTACTCCTACGGTCAAGCGTTAGTGGCTCCATGAAGGGGTGTTCAGTCCCTTCAGAAGAGCATCTAACTCAACCATCTCGAAGACTTACGAGAAGAGGACATCACACATCATCAAATAAGTATTGGTAACTACCGTGTATGAACTCAAAAACCCTAAAGCAACCGAGCGTGCAGAAGGGGAGCTATGAAAAGACAAGGCTCGCAGGCCAAAAAAACAAGCTCAAAAAACTATACTGGGACTGATGTCACAGTAAGCGAGCTGAAACAAAAGTGGCCAGAATGCCAACAAGTAGCACTAAAAAGAAAAAGACCCTCTAAAAAGGTGAAAATGCAAGCAAACTTCCTAACTAGGAGCTAGAGACCTTGACAAATTGTATCCTTTGCAAGGTGATGAAATCCAAATCGAACAATACGAAGTGAGAGACCGAATTTGAAGGATATCCCTCTACCGAAAGGGATCCTGGGTAAAAGAGACCTAGTAGAAAATTCACTAAGCTACCTCGTTCATGACACGTCGGAAAAAGTTTTCGGCACTTCTGCCTTATCACCCTTGTATCACCAGTATGGTGGCCGCAAAATATAAGGAAGACAATGATTGATGTTGCCTTAGGGCTAAGTGGAGTGCAACATTCCACATAGTCGATCCGATTCTCGATCTCACGGCGATTTAACCCCTGAAACAACAGGAGGCCCCTCCACAAACTGGTGTATGACCGTGTCAAAAAATACTAGAGGATTTTGGTTCCCTAGAGGACAACAACTATGTCTCAGATGATAATGACAAGGGGGAATTATTTGGATGCCTATCCCCGGTGTCCTACCTAACTACCAAATTATTTTGATTTCCTCAAGTGAGGTTATGGTGTGTTTAGTTAGGGGGTGTAAATTTTAGTGGTTGTATTACTCAATCGGGTGATGGAAGTGAAACTCGTGGTGTGATGACTGACTCAAACCATGCAAATGCATATGAATAAAATAAGCCTTTCCTTTCAATGAATGCTAGCTAAGGTAAGGAGAGAGTTCTTTCAAACTATAACTACTCTTTCAAATTAAATGAATGCAACAAGTGTTCAAGTTCATTCATGGGACCTCAAGGACAGCTTCAGATATACTCAAGTCATGCAAATGAATTCATCACATAAAACAAAGTGATAATAAATATAAGGAATTGTACATATCCATGTTCATAATTCTCTAGGAAGACTTATAACATTCTTCAATCATTCTTCACAAAAACACACTGATAGTAGAAACAATAAACTGCATATAAATATTCATGAGCTTAATAAAAAAACAGTAACCACAACTGGGGAAGCTATACCACAACTTTTTTTTTTATCACTATAAATACAAGAGTATCCTAATCATGAGAAATGCATCCTTTACTTTTACATCATGAGCAATACTAATAATTTCCCCTTTAACTTGCACTGAGTACCTTGACATGAATTCCCCCAAGCTACTATATTCTAAGTGTAGCTGCTACAGTACTACCCTAGTCGAAGACTAAAATTGCCACAATCCAAGTCATGATGGTTTGATTGAAGTTTGAAGTATGATGATGCATGCTTACCTTTTATGAATTTACTAACCCTGATGAATGATACAATGAAAGCCAATTTTAAGAAGATGAAGACTTTAAAACAAACCATAATAGCCTGAAATAATTCCTAAACCAGAACAACAAAAATGGGTAAGCAAAATCGAAGTTCCGTTTTCCGTCTAGGTGGCTTACAAATTGATTTAAATTTGACCGCAATGGCACCAACTGCAATTTTAGGCCTATATAATTATGTTCCTTTTATATATATACGTTTCCAATCCGTCAAATGTTTTGTTACTTTGTACCCTGGGGCCACTTTTTGGAAATTATCATCTTCAAGTAGCCTCGACGGAAAACGAAACTTCGATTTTGCTTATATCATGATGCTAATGGTGTTATAGGATCTATCTCACATGGTTCTACTTCATAATGGGATGGGGCCAATTAATCTTACTTTCAAAACTCATATGGTGGCAATGATTGATACATTCTCATTCCTCACATTCTACATTGCCCAAACTTTTCTAATTGTATGAAAATTGAAGCTTTCAATTTTATCCAAACCATGTAAGGAGAACTTGACCTAATTGCAATTTTTATAATCTACATGGAAGGATATGTCAATTTATAGACAGGGCAATTTTTAGCCGTAGTATAGTTATCATCCTAATCCTTCGCATATCAGGGCAATCTAATTTATAGAGACATGGCAATTTAAAGAGGATGATGATTTGGTTGACATCCATACCAGATTGATCTTTAATTTGTTGCTGAGTTATTTAACACGTAGACCGTATGACTTGAATCTGGGTGAGACCCAATTCTGCAACAAATTTCAAAAGATAGAAGAGCAAATTGAACTCACCCATATTGTTTTTCCTAGCCCCCAAGTAGGATTTATCTATGAAGAAATGGCTATCGGAGATATATAGAGAAAACCTGATTTTGCACTACTCTATGGAGCCTTGACAGGCCCCATGAAAAAAACTCCAAGTCATATCTGGATTCACTGCTACTTCACTAATAACACAGGGAACCTTCAAAACTACAATGTGGGTGGCCTTAAGTCTTGCTTTTTGCATTCACGGTTTGGTTGGTTAACTTAACATCCCTCCAATTCACAACAAATTTTTGTGGCATTCATTTAATTTGGTGGAGGCTGAGGCATTCATTTCAAAATCGGAGATGGCGGCTGCTTCCATGCCGAGACTTGAGGAAAGTTCAAAGTATGGTGATTTTAGTTTACAAAAATTACTACTTCGGGACTGTTTTGGGACTGAGGTCTGCTCAGGAGAGGCTACAGCTTGTTATATGAGTTGAAAATTGGGTTAGGTTAGAGTTTGGAGCAGAAAATTAAAATATTTATACTTTAATGCATAAATAATTCCTAAATCAATGCTAGAAACAAAATAGTACAGTTGTGACAAGGTAATATAAATTTAAACATAATTTTCATCTCTTTCAACTTTAACACTCCAAAAGGTCCCTGTGTTAAAGTTGAAGTAGACAAGGACAATAAATAACAACATCATTAATAAAGTAATGAACAAGTTAAAGAGAACTAACAACTAGCATCAATAATGCTGGTTTAGACCTTCCTTATAATCAAATATATTTTTCAATAAACCCTTTTTGCAATAGATGACAACCACCAGGGATCAACAACGTATGCCCCAGCAAGGCCCATAGGCTCAGAATAGAGGCCAAAGACAGTTTGGATAGTCCTGTTCCTATGGATACTGATTATGAAGATAAGCATAATGATGGGGTTGGAACTAGTGGATTGTCTCTTGAAAATATGAGTAATGAACGATTTCTAAAATTAAGCATTTCACATGCCATGGTGTTTGTGCATCTGGCGATGGAAAATCCTGAAACTTGTAGAATATTTGTTGAGAAAAAGGGCATTGAAGCCCTTATGAGGTTCTTGACTCTTCCAAGTATTCCGCTATCTTCAAAAGGGATGTCTGTAGCTGTGCACATGGTTTCAGTTTGCAAAGCATTCACACAACAACACTCAGTTGCCCTTTCAAGGGTATTTTGTGCTCATCTGAAGGAACATCTCAAGACTACATTAAATGTTTTGGATCATGTTGCAGGGACTAATTTATTAGCTGCAAAATATGGACTGAATAGGAAAGTATTTTGGTGCTTGTTTGTGGTACAATTTTTTGTCTTTCTAGCTGATGATACTAAAGAGAATCGATGGTTGGTAGCATTAACAGCAGAGTTTGGAAATGATAGCAAGATGTGCTTCTTGATATTGGGATGATACATCAAGAAATACTATGGCAAGTTGCACTTACTGAGGATTCAAAGGCGCTACTAAAGAAAGATGATGGAAATGTTTCCAGCAGTGTCACAACTGATTTGGATGCACATGCAAATGAAATTGATGATCACTGGCCAACTTCTGTTGGACACTCTGTGGATCTTATTTTGAATCAACATAGGAAATCATCTGTTTGGAATGTTGCGCATTTTAAATATAATAATTTGACCCAATTGTTGCTTCATTCATAGGGGGCCTTTAAAAAGCACGATATAGGTATATGGGCAGCTTATTAAAAGTAGTTATTTCCAGTCTAGCCATAGCTTCCTATGGAGGTTTAGATTCAGTCAATACAAATAGGTGTTCCCTCTCCTACTTTACCCCCATGAAAAGAGGAATGAGTGCAAGTTTCTGCCTGGCCTTTTATTATTTGCTGTTAGCTCAGATTGGTGCTTTAATGCAATAATGGAAACCTTAACTCGAGCCTGTGTGAATACAAGTACTCAGTCACAGTGAGAGCTTGGTAACTCTGCTTTATCGGGGTCATTAGTAATATCCCCCGTCCCCCCCATTCATGATAAAATAAGGGAGTCCATTGCAAGAACCTCAACTTTTTGATCTAATACATCTATTTCATGATATTGGTCACAGTGCTCGGCTTCAACAAAGGTTGAACATTGATTCCTCTGCCCGAGGACAACAATCCTATGTTCGTCAACCATAGTATTCTCATTCTGATGAATGCCCTTCCGGATCAAAACGCAAGGCAATAAGCAAAAGTCACTACATTCTTTTTGCTATGAGATATTACGGCCGTCATTTTCAGTTCACTACAAAGAGGTGAGGGTTCACCCATCAAACTAAAAAAAACAGTAGATGCAATAAGATAAAAATACCCCAATGTAGATTGAATTAGCAATGAAACCCTCTTAGAAGATCGAATTAGCAATAAAACCACAGTGATTTGCTACCAAATTTTTAAAATTTTCAAATCAAAACAATTTAGGGCTTGGTACTCACGGACGTGGGAGGCATTTCCGGCTCCTCTTATAGTTTATTTGCTTGGACTCCAAACAGCCTCTCCCAATGCTTGCTCGTTAATGGGTCACTCCCACTGCTTGGTCCTTGGGTCACTCCCTCTCCCCTGCCACAATCACAAACCACCTCTCCCACAATCGAATAGTCCAATCCAAATCAATAGCAGGTCCAAATCGCAGAGGCGCAACTCCAAATCGAGGGTCACTCCAAATCGAGGTCACTCCAAATCGTAGGTCACTCCAAATCGAGGTCAGTCGAGGTCACTCCAAATCACAAATCGCAGGTTTGTCAAATGCATATGGCCGCCGTCTTTTCCATTTGTTCAATATATATGTTATGTAATGTTTGTTTTTTGTTTTTTTTTAATTTGTTTTTAATTAAATATATATAACATTATATATATAACAATTAAAATTTAATTGTTATATATAATGTTATATATATATTTAATTAAAAACAAATTAAAAAACCATTGTTATATATAATTAATAACAAATTAAAAAACCATTGTTATATATTTAATTAAAAACAAATTAACGAATTAAAAAACCATTGTTATGTTCCTCCATTTTGTCCTATGCCAACTTATGGACCATGAAAGGTGGAAGAGGTTATTGAAGAGCCACCATAGTTGGGGAAAGGAAATGAAATAAAGTTGGGGATTTTGGACTGAGCATAGGATATAACATAGGCATGACAATAAATATTATTGTCCTCCAACCAAGTAGTAGGGTGGTTCACCTCTAAGTGGGATTTAATTTCCTCTTTAAGACCAGTAATAAGGAATTGCTTAAAAAATAATCAATTAATTTTTATGAAAAAACAAATGAACTTTGATGACTCCTATAATGAATTTCATTAGGTAATAAAATATTACATTAAGGGAAAGTTAGTTCTTCATTTGATCGATCGAGCCAACCAATCAGATCTGACCCGCCAAACTTGTTTAGAATTACTTCAGAAAAATGAGGCGTCATACTATTGGAAGGGTTGGAAAATGAGAAGTGATTCTTGGTTTCCATTTTGCTAACTAATTGGGTGAGAGAATCAACCATTTTTTATATGTCCTCTATAGTTTACATGTTATGAGTATTTATCATGGGACCATTAGGTCCATCAAACAAGTTAGTGATGATTTATCCCAACACAATCAATGACCTAAGAGGATTTCCTTGTGAGGGTCCATAAGCAATGGTACTAGCGAGTCCACGAAAAAATAAGTTATTTCAGAGTGAAACCATGATGATCAAATTACTCCTTGTTGAGTATCATTACATGGTTTTTAATGATCCATTAATGGTTGGTGTCAGTCATTTTTGAGTCTAGAAGCCCTCCCACACCGTAAATGCATGCATCTAGTCTAACCATGCCAAATTTCAGTCCAAGCCAACACATATTTAAAAAATTTCAACGTTGGCCCCATGTATCACATTATTTAATTTATAGGTATGGTTTCTGATGCTGCAATGGTGAGTGTCATTCATTCGAGTCTTGAAACCCTCCCACACCGTCAATGCATGCGTCTAATATCAGACTTTTGACTTCAAAAGAATCCTACGAGATCGCTAAATCACCGATGACAAACACCGTTGGTTTTTCTAGGTAATAGCTGCGTCGGATATCATATAACGATGATGATCATGATGATGATGACGATGATGAAGATGATGATGATGATGAAGACGATTGATGATGACGACGACGACGATGATGATGATGAAGACAATCAATGATGACGACGACGACGATGATGATGACAACTGATGATGACGATGATGACGATCGATGATGATGATGACGATGATGACGATGATGATGAAGATATTGCTGATGATGATGAGGAAGATGATGATGATGATGATGGTGAGGATGATGATGATGATGCTGATCACAATGATGGTGGCCGTGACAACGACGATAAACATGATGCTGCTGCTGCTGATGATGAAGATCATGATGAAGTTCATGATGATGATGACGATGATGATGAAGACGATCGATGATGACAATGATGATGACGATGATGATGAAGACGATTGATGTTGACGATGATGATGACGACGATGATGAAGATGATCGATGATGACGATGATGATGACGATGACGACGATGATGATGATGACGATCGATGATGACGATGAAGACGATCGATGATGATGACGATGATGAAGATATTGCTGATGATGATGATGATGGTGAGGATGATGACGATGATGCTAATCACAATGATGATGATGATGATGGTGGCCGTGACGACGACGATAAACATTCTGTTGTTGCTGCTGATGATGATGGGAATGATGAAGATCATGATGATGATGATGGTGACGCTGAAGATGATCGATGATGATGATGGCGACGACGATGATGATGAAGACGATCGATGATGATGATGATGATGACGACGACAATGATGATGATGATGATCGATGATGACGATGAAGACGATTGATGATGACGATGATGATGAAGATATTGCTGATGATGATGAGGAAGATGATGGTGATGATGATGGTGAGGATGATGATGATGATGCTGATCACAATGATGATGGTGGCCGTGACGACGACGATAAACATGATGTTGCTGCTGCTGCTGATGATGAGAATGATGAAGATCATGATGATGATGACAATGATGAAGATGACGATGATGATGAAGATGATCGATGATGACGATGATGATGACGATGATGATGAAGACGATCAATGATGATGATGATGATTACGATGACGATGACGACGAAGACGATCGATGATGACGATGAATATGATGATGATGACGACGACGACGACGATGATGATGATGATGATGAAGATATTGCTGATGATGATGATGGTGAGGATGATGACGATGATGCTGATCACACTGATGATGATGATGATGGTGGCCGTGATGACGACGTCTATAAACATGATGCTGCTACTGTTGATGATGAGGAGAATGATGAAGATCATGATCAAGAAGAAAAAGATGATGATGATGAAGATGATCACAATGACGACGATGACGACGACGATGATGATGATGTTTGAGTCTTGATAATTGTGCATTTCCTTACTAAGCTTCTCTCTATTTCAAGAATAATTTAATATTCTCTACTAAACAGGGCCAACCACATGAAGGTGGAAGCTCTTATGGCCCCTCCCCCCCCCTCACATCACTCTCAATTCCACCTAACCCGACAAAAATATCTACGTACACTAGAAAATTTAAATGTGTTTTTTGACATACTCTAAAACAAGAAATGTTTCTAATTATATCATATAGGAAAATGGAAACTCACTACGAAATAATTAATTTATTATTACTGCACACCTCATAAACTTCAATGGTCTTCATCATCTTCTTCATCTGGGTCATCGTCTGTACTATCATTCGATAATCCAGATTCAACATTGTAAGGATTGGCCATATCATCCTCGTCGTCGATGTCAGTTATGATCAACATGTCATCGTCGATATCATCTTCATGGACATTGTCTGATAGTACATCATCTGATTCAATAAATTCTTCAACATCTTCTTCTGGACCATGATCATCTAACTCATGTTGATCATGATCATCTTCTGCGGCGTCTTCTTCTTCGAGAACGTCTTCATTACCTTCATCAACGTTATACTTTACCAGCCTTCCCCTTGGATTGTGTCTCATAGCAAATGACCAACCCGTTCTACCTGGAAGCTCAGAGTAAAATACCTGTTCACATTGGGTTGGAAGAACATAGGGCTCCGTTCCTGGCTCAAACAACCTTGTATTTACCATAGTAAAACCATGATCATGTTCAATAATTATTCTATCGGGATCACGTTGATTCAATCGACACCTGCACCATTTGACAACGAACAGAAATACCTTGAAGGAGTTAAAGTCACACTGAAGAATGTCTTCCAGATACCCATAGTATCGATTTTCAGATAGTTCTGGATGTCTGTCACTTCTAGAAGAAACATTGGTCACCTCAAAGACTGCAGATATCCCACAATCAGATGTTTTCTTTGTTTCATCCAAATTTTTGATGCGATATCTACATCCATTGCACCACATAGACTTATGATGTTTTACCTAGTACAACAAGCCATACAGGAAAAGATTACATAATGATCACACCATATTTATGATAAAGTAGTGCATGTTTATTATAATGCCATAAAAGGAAAATAACCAGCGTGACGTACAACGACAATATTTAAAAAAATAAATAAATAGTGCCGTTGATTAATATGCTTACCTGCTTATCTTTTAAACCTCTTGCTAAATCAATTTCCCTTTATGTTACATTGGTGTCTCCATTGCGATGTGCAGCTTTAACCAATGAAGCCACACCTTCCCATGATATTCCATGACCAGATTGTTCACATTTTTCGATCCATACCTTCATCCAGTCAAGATTGTTTGCGATGTATAAATGAATAACATCCCACTCTTGACCAACTGTTTGATGACAATAAAATTAAAATTCAATGAAAATGTATATTAGTCACTTAAAAAAGTATATAATTACAATATAAAATGATGCAAAATACTAAATAAAAAATAGAATATATATGTATGATATATAAACATAAAAATAACCAGTGAAATGTGTTATATTACCTTTCACCTTCCTCGATCTACCTTTCCCCTTCGGGTACTCTCCTTCGAAATATTTTTTGGAGTATGGATCATAAATGCGACGTAAATTGAGCTTTGACGCCAATATAGGAAGATATTCACTAATGTACAACATGTTTTGGTACACCATATGTCACATACCCCAATTTTATTAAAATAATGAAATTATTTTTAATATTCCTGAGACATTATGTTAAATTTAATGCTAAGTTGGAATGGATGACTCAGCAGAGTCTCCAGAAATGGAATGTAAATTCTGAATAATTATTATTAATAAATAAATTATGGAGACAACAGCATGGGAGAGCTGTTAAAAGAGGTCACTGGTCTAACTGGTGGATGGAATTAGGTGGAAGGACAAAAGACAAGTGGCAGCATCCTCAAACACTTCCTGAGTTGCAGGTGGAAACTTCCCTATATTTTGGGGTCATGATTCCCCAAGAAAGTGGAATCTGAGCAGGTGGCTCATTAATGACAGTTAGCCCAACTAAGACCTAGGCAATCTTTTAAATACTACTCAATGAACTGAGCTGGGGGTTCAGCAATTGTTCTAGAGGGAGAATACATTCAGGTGAATGCTATTCAGGAGTCCCATTGAGGAAGTGGGAAAATCAGTAAGGAAGTGTTTTGAGTCAGGAAGTTGCAGTAACTTGGTTCCAGTATAGCTGCTTGGGCTGAGGGAATTGTTGGCTGTACCTAGATTCCAGCCAGTTAGACCAGAGCAAGCTCGGGGGTCCTGAGAAGTGCTGTCTGGGCACTCTCCAGGAATTGGTAGGGAGGAACAGCCTCCCATCGCTGTTATTGTCTACCATAGCTATAGGTTCTGTCACTCATCCTGCTGTTAGTTTAATTAATTTTCACATGGAATAGACTATTTCAACTGTGTTTTGACTGTATTCAATTTCAGTAGATCAGCCTTTCTTTATTTTATTCTGGTATAAATTTCAGAAACTCAGATGTTTTAGAATTTTCCCTATTATCATTTAAATAGAGTAAGTATCCTATGCAAAACATATTTGTTACTGTTACAGTTATCAAATACCATGTTTATGTATTTCTAGAGTTTCTATTAATAGTTAAATAATAGATAGAATATTAAACAATAGTTATTCCAGAATTTTATTTATTAAACAATCATAAGAACAGACATAGATAAATCTTAGTTTTACTGTGAGATAGTTCCTATTAGAGCAATGTACCAGTTTTATCTGCTTCTTATTTTCTGTCAACCATAGATACAGGTTAGTCTTTGTATTGAGCTAACAGATAAACAAAACTCATCTCATTATATTATTTATACTCAGTATATTATTGACAGCTATCGACTAACCAAAGGGTGTGACCGCAACAATATTTTATTGTTTAAAAACTTCCATATAATCTTATTCAATAACATAGTATTCAAATACAAACACTTAGAACTGCAGATTATTATTCCCTTCAAACCTAGCATTATAATTTAATAGCCATGTTATCATAACAGAGTTGACAGAACAAGACAAACGTATTGACTGGCTCGAAGCCAAGACTCAAGAGACTTCAATGTTTCTTTAAACAATTTACAGACCTAGATTTCTGTTCGTTATCGAACTCATATACATGTAATACACAAGCACTGTTGAAGAATTTCCTACTTCTAAACAAACATATTAACACACAGAGAAACTGTCAACGAACGCAACCTTTATTGGTTGATACCAACCCTCATAATTATTCTCTGTATTAATAATTATTTCATTATAAATATTCTCTCTTAGAGTAGTCCACAAACCCTACACAGTCGTAGCCTTAAAACATTAATTCGACAGACTGAAAACAAAGGAAAAGAAATGCATATGACAGACAAAACCTACAGGAGATTTTATACCTAGTTATACATATATTTTATCCACAGTTAAATTCGATAATTATATAAGAACTAAAAATTTTACAATTCGTTTCCAGTCACCACCGAATTTTAACATTTCCATATATATGTTTTGAACATAAAACAGAACCCCAACTTACCATAATCACCCTATGCTAATTAACTATTACAGTTATGATCGAAAACATCCACATTCTTTTAGTAAACATTCAAAGTCAAAGAAAACGCAGAGAGATAGTTACATGGTTTCATTACAGTAGAGTTATCATTCCGCTCAGGTATCGAAGAACCCAAAACAACCTTATATCTTAAACACTCTATTCATTTAACAAAACAAAAAAATGAAACACGGCCATGACAGGCCCAATATTATATTAAATATTAATTTATACAGCGTGGACAGAACCCTACGCCTAGCAAATACAATTACAATAACAGAAACCCTGGCCTCATACAGTCTGAGCCGTGAATGGCTATTCATAAACATAACAGGGTATCAAACCCTTTCCATTACAAACAAAACAAATTTATACAGGTGACTGCACCCATGTCACAAAGACATTAACGACCTCATTATACAGGAGTTTTCCTCCAAGACTCAACTCTAACCACAAAACCAACAAAGGGAGAGATAGCCGTGGATAACCAGGCTTACCCGGAGGAGCCAGCGTTGGAGATGAAGCCCTGTACACCTTCAGAGCCGCGTTACCTGCATATATTCAAATGCCAAGTGATATTAGTCACATTATTGAATGCCGAGGGTAGTTAATACAAATGTAAATCTAAACAATAATTGCAAAACCTAAACTGTGAAAATATGGATAATAGTTTACCTGAGCCATTGGAGGAATGCAACCGTAGACAACCTGGTAGCCACAAGTTGAACAAGCAGAGAAACCCCATTTCTTTGTCAGTCAGATGAGCAAGCAAAGCCTCCCTAACTTTTCTATTGACAGCCGCGACAGGTAACCTTCCAGACGAAATCCTTAAACTGGGATTGAACCAGTCGAGAAGCACACCCCAAACCCAAATATACCACCACCTCTGGAATAAACAGGTAACAAAACCCTGCTTCATACTCACACCAGCGACAGGGAGAGACTGTAGGTAGCTGGGATTTAAACAAAGAATAAAACAACGAGACCGAGAAACAATGAAACTGTAGCAGACGCTATTAGCAGAGCCGAGGACTTTATCCTACCACAGAATGAAACCACGAGACCAGAACCACAACACTTTGCATTTTGTTACAGTGCCCAACCACGAAATTCGGACAGGGAGGGTTTCACCCTTAGGACCAAAGAGCCCGAAGGCAAAGACAATAACCTGGTAGGGTTTCGATAATAGCTTATATATCACCAAATGCATGGAGGAGAGTCAAACACGTAGCATTGAAATATATCAACGTAATATGGGTCGAGATCATATAGTTCAGTTGCCATTCAAATCATTATTCACCGATTTCAAAATCATTGCATACATATAAGTCAAATTCAACGTATGGTAATACACTATGATAATACACTCAATCAGCATATAGCGCATGCCTTGCAACCGAACCTTCAATAATTCCAAGGTACATGGTATGTATATTTTCCTACAATGATATGGACGAGATATAGCCAACTTAAAATATTGAGTTTCTCTTAACCTAGTATGGTAGATACTACCTTAACATTGTTTTGGATATAAAGTTTGCCAAAGTATGGGAACATTATGATTGTTGCACAATCATTGTATTATATATATAATGAAACCAAGCCATCGAAGAATGCCAAAAGCACATTATATTATCTACCTACAATCATATAAACAATGAGGTAGTCAACTTTCAAATGAAAACACATTATCACTTAATACATTGAAATGTTACCAAAACTATATGATGGGATACACAATTACCATTGTGTCCTATCATCGTATTTCTTCCGATACTATTGTTAAACAGCAAACAATTAGAATAATAATTTCTATTATTATGATGTTGAAATATAAATTCATCTACTGGTTCACACCACGAATGTAGTTTAAAAACAAGGCACAGTCAGGTGACATAGGTTAAACTTTAAGTAGACGTGGAACCTTGAAGTATAGATGAATATAATGGAACAACGCTAGAGGCGCCACATTTCCAACTCACGTTAATAATACGTGAACACAACAGTAATCACCGGTGTTAGTTGAAAACATATCACATGACGCTAACGTCGCTTTATGCAGACAATAAATATGATACAAACAATTGTTCCAGTGATAGTTACAGCAGTAACATAGAGTAATATTCTTAACGCAATAATTATAACTGAAACAATGAAATTCATCGTAAAACCTGATGATACTATCCCGAATAAGAAATATCATGTCAAGGCGGACTATCAATCTTATTTCAAGTATAATTTCATGAGAATAACTTCACTGTCTTGTTCTACAACCAGCAATAGTAAATAGATCTTCTTTAAGTTTTATAGTACAGGGAAAGGAGCTTGATGCTTACCAATATTAATTTACAGTGACCCTTACTTCACCGGTGTACCTGCGAACAGAAGAAAATTTATGCATTAGCTCGTAAGCTAAGTAAGCCAGTCAGCTTTGGCTAGCTCTCCCCTTGCAGTTTGAAACAAAACAGTCAATATTTAAAATCACAAAAATCACAATTTTAGTAAGACAGAATCTTTTAAACAAGATTATGTTTAGTTACTGAAATTTAACAGGACCAGAATGCTATTAGTTAACAATTATTGTTATAATAAAAATTTTAAATTTTTCAGAAATTTCGGGTTCTGACACCATATATCCCTCCATCATAGAACCCTCAGCATATGCTTGTTGTCTGACCAAACCCTTCATAAATTTCAAGTGCCTCTCAACCATCCACATGGACCTTGAGTGCGCAGGTCCACACAGTTCAATCTCCTTAACTTGGTGTATGAGGTAGTGTTCCCGTGCATTGAAAAATGATGAAGGTAGATGCTTCTGCATTTCACACATGAGACGAGGAATTTCTCTCCTCCAATACTTTATGTCTTCTTTATGGAATTCTTTATATGACAACCATCTACAAGTGACATGACAACCGACCAATCAAGAGATTAAAGAAAAAAGTCATTATATTACGTAACATGAAGTAGAGAATGAAAATCAAATTAAGAATAAGTTCTATGTTGAATTAAACAAACAGTAAGCACATGGAAAAATCACCACTTACCTCATGTATTTCCCGAGACTATATATTATTTGCTTGACATTGTTGTCAAAGTTGTCCGGGATAAAGAGAGGTAGAACATACTGTAACAATAATATACAAATAGTTTCAGTATATCGAAAAAGAGTACTAGAAAAAGAAAAAAAATAATTATTAAATGCATACCATATTAATTATTACCTTCATGAAGACATGCCAATCGTGCGTTTTCACCCCTGCGAAATCACCTTTCTTTGTTATGATATTCTTCATGTTCGCACAAAATCCGGTGGGAAATTTATTTTTTCGAATGACTTCTTTTACAACATTACTTTGCTGGTCCGTTAACATCCATGGAAGTGAGTTTATATTAATTTTCTCTCCATTGCTATGAAATTGAATGACATCTTTCATTGCATGGTTGTTATCTTGAATGTCTTTGCAAATTTTGACAATTTTTTCTTTGTCACTCCTTCCATCCAATATTCGCCATAATGTTTCAGTCACATTCTTTCTGATATGCATTGTATCAAATAGATGAGCAATTTGTAGGTGCTCATAATAGGGCAACCTACTAAATTGTCTAGGATAACTTTTCATTCTTTGTAGAAGCCCATTAATGCCTTCATGATGATCACATGAACGACAATGATGAAATTAAATATTAAATCAATGTCAATTACACTAAACAACACACAATATAATAAAATACAATATGATCATATACAATGATTGATTATATGTACCTTGACGATTTCTATTATATTGCAACTTCCATAGCTGAGGTGTCATTCTCTTTGGTTTTAATGCAGTCTCTTGCTTGCCATTGAAAAGATGTTTTTCGGTAGTTCGATACCTATGATTCTTGGAGAGGAAGTGCCTATACTCATCAAACACCTCCTTTCCTAAGCTTTTTGAACGACGAGATTTGATCTTAGGACCACAAACTGGACATGCAAATTTCCCTTTTGAATGAAGACCTAAATAAAAAGATAGAATATCAATATTAATGTCTATTATAATTATATAAAAAATGACTGGATTATTTAGAAAAACATGCATGCGTATTATATTAACTAGTAGTTCGTAAAGTTAAATGCAACTAAAGTGGAACTTATAATTACATACCATAGAAATGGGTTAACCCTGGGGCATCATGTATTGTCCATACAAGCATTGCATGGAATTGGAATTGCCTTTGTCGTATTGGTCTAGATAAGTCATACATAGTGATGCCATTCCATAACTTCAGTAGCTCGTCAATAAGAGGTTCGATATATACATTCATATCTTTGACTTGGTACTTATTTGATTGATTTGAACATATAAATAAATATTCTGATTATGAGACGTACCGTTTAGATATATAAACCATATTTCACAATAGAAAAACTTTAAATATATATATAACATTATGAGACAAAAAACGACAAATGAGAATATACCACTGCAATAAAAAAAAACTGCAGTGTTTGTACCTGGAATAATCATCGACAACATTATGTGCTCCCTCTTTATTGTCAACCATGGAGGAATGTTGTTGTTGATAACAAAAATAGGCCACACCGAGTAAACAGATCTCATCTCTGCAAAAGGATTGACACCATCTGCTGCCAAAGAAATCCTAAGATTACGAGGTTCGTCTTTAAAGTGAGGCCATTTTTCCTCCATATCTCTAAATGCAGACCCATTTGTAGGCATCCGAATAATGTCGTCTTGACTTCTATTCCATGCATGGTAATCCATAAACTGTGCTATGTTTTTGCACCTGAACAGTCGTTGCAAACGGGGAATAATGGGAATATAACGTAGAACCTTGCGAGGCACCTTTTTAGTTACTTGATCTGTGCGATATCTATTGATATGACATTCAGGACATTCTGTTGCAAATTCACGCTGGTTGTAATAAAGAACATGATCATTGGGGCATGCATGAATTGCTTCATACTGCATTCCAATTTCTTTCATGATGGAAGATAAATCTTGATATGTGCGAGGTAAAATATTTGAAGGTGGTAACAAATATTCACCTATCATGCTACAACAAATTAAAATAAAAATCTAGTTAATATAATATAGAAATAATATTAATGAAACAAATTTCATCCGTAGTAATTTGACTTATATATGAATTAACAATAAAATACATGACAATCATACATATTTTGTGATGGAATATATTAGATACCTTAACATCCGTGTAACTGATATGTTTGAAAGACCATTCATAACCTTCAAGTTTATTACCAAAAATATAGCAGAGAGAAGATTTGTCTTGGAGCCGTCATAAAGGGGTTCGTATGCCTTGTCAAGAAGAGGTATATCATGAATATCATCAAAATGTTCATCATTTTCATGATCATCATCATCATCCATTCCAACATTAAATGAATGATGGATCAAAGTATTTGTAACATCATCTTCAACTATGTTATTAGTATGATCATCTTCTTCAATGTGATAATTAACTTGTTCTCCATTAATATTCATAGCTCCATGTTCCTCCTGTACTTGTTCTGGAAGTACTTGCTGATCCGAACGATATGCCGCAGGATGTCTTTCCTTTATAATTACATGAAACAATCAATAGATAAAAGTTAATATAAGAAATTCAAACGCAAAATGTAAAAATTTATGTGATACATTAAAAATTTAATAAATTTTGTACTGTTGGGATGAAAAGAACAACGACCAATTGTACTATTGGTCAAAAATAAGAAATATTATAATAATACATAAATTTACAAAAGCAATCAAACTAAAAACATATATAATGCAAACTTACAAATGGATGGTATTCATGTCCCCCCTCGGCGTGCCCATGCTCCCTACAATGTTTTTTGGCTGCTGTGATCAAAATTATTCTCCTCTTAAAGCCTGTGCATTGATTACATGGACAATAGCATTTACCATCACCCCTTCTTTCAACTCCTTCCCACAATCTAGCAAGCAATTGTCGATTTTGTTCGTCTGGATCAGGAATATTCGTAGTTGACATTTTCTCATAAAGAGCTTAAATAAAGATTATCAATCTTAGAAAATGAAGCTCCAGAGTACTTGGCTCACTTGAATAACAAAAACAATGAAAAACAGTCCGTCGAACAAAAAACATCCGCAAATCGTCGCTGGTATGGAAAACATGTCGGAATGGTTTCATATTTATAAATTGAAAAAGTCAAAAAGTCAAACCTACGTCGGATATCCGACGACGCCAATCTAGTGACCGTTGGGAAAAAATCCATCGGATATCCTACCTCTTCGGGTTCAAAATGAAGTCGGTTATCTGACATCCAAAGCGTTGGATATCCGAATAGGCGTCGTGTTATCACTCCAGGAAACTACCTAGGGTTATAAACTAGGTATGCCTGGTAACTTCAGAAAATATGTTTTTGTGTCTTTTGAAAAAAGGTGGATCAATGGGATGACTAAATCAGAGTACAGTATTTAGACATTCAACATGTAAACAGATGAAACAGTGCCCTCAAGAAACGATTGATCAGCATATATAATATCAAAGGTGGATGAAGAAAACATGTAACCAAACCAATACGAAGTAGGGTTAGAGATACATTCAAAGAATTGGAATCAAGCTGTGAGCTAAACAATGTAAAGAAACATTCACATTCAAAGCTAGACAGCACTGATACAGTGAAATAGAAAATGGCAACTGATATCAAAACTGAGGGAAACCTGTGATCTATATTAGCATAAGAAACTGAATAAAGTAGCTAATTATTCCATCCAAAATCGAACCCATAAAATGTCTTGGTTCTCAGGCTTTATAGCCTTTACAAAGCAATTTCCAGATCCTAAAAACGTGGATCTGGCTGAGCTAACTGAAACATCAAACTAAAAAAGTAAATGCAAAGAGAAAGGATTGATTGCTTGAATCAAGGAATGATGAGTGTGATCTCCTCCTTTAGTGCTCGGTGTTTGATGAAGTGAAGTAGCCTCCCAAGGCTCGGTGAACTTCAATTAAGTGCATGTAGATTCGACCTTAGTGATGTGGCACGAGATCTTCAACTTGTCTCCTCAAAATATGTCAAAAACAAAGCAAAATGACCACTTAACTGAGATCTCGTTTGAAACTCCTTTAGATACTGATAGCATAATTCATAACTCATTTGTTTTGACCGGTCTCCTGTCATTCCAACTAGAAAATCCGCGATCTGGGCGAAAATAGAGAAAACTGACAAAAAACAGGCTTTCGGCAGCTAACAGTGCTGCCAATTTCATGACTTATCTGCCGAAAGCTGGCTTTTCGGCAGCTAATGAGTGTTGTAGAAACCCGCCTAAGCTGCCGAAAGCCTGTAGAATTCCAAAAAGACTGCCTTAAGCCAAAATCGATTTTCTCCACCGTCCGATGTCCATTTTGGCTGTTCAAATAGTCGATTTTGATCTACAGAACCTAAGCTATCCACTGGTGCTTTCAGATTTGAATTTGGAGTTCGGGAAGGCCGTCAAAATCGCCCCGCAAGATCACGTGGTTTCAACAGAAAATTCCTCCAATTTTCTGTTACAGGTCTGTGTTATTAACGTTTTGCCGAGCTCCTCTTAAATCAAATCAGAGGGTTAGCTACCTTTTCAGTTGATTAGAGATACCCTTCCTTTGGAGTCTCAGTTATTTGTTGAAAGAAGGAGTTCGTTTATGATTCCTGATTTGTAGCTGAAGATTTTTAACCACAGACTTGAGATCTTGGATGTGACAGGTAACGGTATGAGATCATAGGCATAGCTGCTTGGAAAACTGAGACTCGCACTGATGAAAACCGCCTGTGAACCGCTGCTCTACTCTGATGAAAACCACCTGGCTGAAACAGGAACTTCAACTGCACGAAAACATGAAGACACCTCGAGACTTTGGCTTATGTTTGTTCACTTTCGGCAGCTTATGACATCACACCTCATGATGATCGTTTAATATGCGCTCTAATCTTCCTTTCGGTGGCTAAAACACAAGCTCTCTTGATATGAAACTGAGTACGGACCCGATCTTTTAAATTTTCTTATAAAAACCTTTTCGACAGCTTATGTATTTTCTATTAACGCCTTTAGCTGCCAAAAATGGGCCCTTTCGGCAGCTAACTGGCTCCTGCAAAACAGAGTTAGCTGCCGAAACCTGTTTTTCGAATTTTGAAGCCCAAGACTCATAGAAATAAGAAATTTTACCCATTCTGTCACCCAAAATGACGGTGGTCAATTTGGGAGATAACATCTGGCTCCTACTCGGGGATGGAAACCTCCCAGTGAGGTTCCAAAGAACAAGTAGTTCCAGTAGCCTTTAGCATTGGGCATGGAGTCATTAAGTCTTTAACACTGATACCTCTGCAAACCTGTATCCCACCTGTAGCTTACATGCATCCTGTTCTGCTTATTCAATAACAACTGAAAACTGATCTACGTGCTCTTATAAAAGAGCTTATTGTCCTATCTACTCCTACACTAACTAATAGGAGCAGAATGATCAAGTAAAACTCGATTTCCAGTGTAACCAAAAGAGAAACTGGTTTACAGTCATCATGATAGATCTTGACTCATAAAACAATGAAAACCATATCATGCAGAACAGAGGTTTGAACAGATGATAAAGATGATCCTCTTCTGGCAGAAATTTTTTAAGATCTATACTGCTCATAGACTCTAAAAAGTCAGCAAACGGATCATCAAAATCAAAATGAAATACCTCTGGCAGCTGCTGCTCCAATTTACTGTGTTGCAGCAGCTCTTCATTTCCTCCACAAAACTCAGTGCTGAACCTAGACTGCTTGAGATCTGCTGGAGAAATATATGAACAGAATTTCTGATCAGAACCTTTCTGCTGCCCCTCCTGCAAATGTCTGCTGCAATCTGTCTTCGTTTGCAAATATGGAAGGTGTGGGCTGCTCATAACATCTGCTGCTTTAACACATTCTTGATCATGATTCTCGTTTTCTAGCTGAAAATTAAACAGTCCCTGCAAATCCGGACTTTGTAGGCTATCCTCCTCAACCTCTACAGATCTGAAACTGTCAGTTGTTGATATGTCAATCTGCTCAACATTTTCAAACCTTTCAGAAATAAAAACTTGCTCTTCATGACAACTAACAACAGTAAGATTGTCGTAGTGTGAATGATTTATCTCCTGAGCATGATGAAGAGTATTTTCTTCAACTGCATACTCTCCCTGAAGTTCTGATTTCGAAAGATTAAACTCATGACAACACTCAGGAAAAAGAAGATCAGCTGGAAAATGATCCTTACAAAACACATGAAAAGCGGCATGAAAATCTGCTAAAGAACTGACACTTGCATTAGGCAAAGACCGATACCAATCACGGGCAATCCCTTCTAATGAAGAACAGAAAAGTCGGATCTGAACATCCTCATGCACTACCTGCAACCGGTGCATGTAGTCATGAAAGTCCAGCAAATGTTCAGCTGGCACTTCCCACTCTTCTCCTCGAAATATAGGAAGACTGTTCTCCCATTCATCTTTAGTAGGTACTTGATTAGGAAAACCAGCAATGCTTGAAAAATCACAGAACGCATACCTCTTGGCTAAGATTCTGTTCATGTCATCCCAGTGGAGTCACCAACAGATTCTGAACAATGGAGTCGCCACTGAGTTCGTCCTTCATGGAGTCGCCAGATAGATGATTATAACCAGTGAATGTCTACCCCTTGTCTATCATCAGAGAGTAGATCTATGTCGTCTCCCAGGAAGATCAGCTTCTCACCTCGCTCCCCGGCAACGGCGCCAATTTGTTATCACTCCAGGAAACTACCTAGGGTTATAAACTAGGTATGCCTGGTAACTTCAGAAAATATGTTTTTGTGTCTTTTGAAAAAAGGTGGATCAATGGGATGACTAAATCAGAGTACAGTATTTAGACATTCAACATGTAAACAGATGAAACAGTGCCCTCAAGAAACGATTGATCAGCATATATAATATCAAAGGTGGATGAAGAAAACATGTAACCAAACCAATACGAAGTAGGGTTAGAGATACATTCAAAGAACTGGAATCAAGCTGTGAGCTAAACAATGTAAAGAAACATTCACATTCAAAGCTAGACAACACTGATACAGTGAAATAGAAAATGGCAACTGATATCGAAACTGAGGGAAACCTGTGATCTATATTAGCATAAGAAACTGAATAAAGTAGCTAATTATTCCATCCAAAATCGAACCCATAAAATGTCTTGGTTCTCAGGCTTTATAGCCTTTACAAAGCAATTTCCAGATCCTAAAAACGTGGATCTGGCTGAGCTAACTGAAACATCAAACTAAAAAAGTAAATGCAAAGAGAAAGGATTGATTGCTTGAATCAAGGAATGATGAGTGTGATCTCCTCCTTTAGTGCTCGGTGTTTGATGAAGTGAAGTAGCCTCCCAAGGCTCGGTGAACTTCAATTAAGTGCATGTAGATTCGACCTTAGTGATGTGGCACGAGATCTTCAACTTGTCTCCTCAAAATATGTCAAAAACAAAGCAAAATGACCACTTAACTGAGATCTCGTTTGAAACTCCTTTAGATACTGATAGCATAATTCATAACTCATTTGTTTTGACCGGTCTCCTGTCATTCCAACTAGAAAATCCGCGATCTGGGCGAAAATAGAGAAAACTGACAAAAAACAGGCTTTCGGCAGCTAACAGTGCTGCCAATTTCATGACTTATCTGCCGAAAGCTGGCTTTTCGGCAGCTAATGAGTGTTGTAGAAACCCGCCTAAGCTGCCGAAAGCCTGTAGAATTCCAAAAAGACTGCCTTCAGCCAAAATCGATTTTCTCCACCGTCCGATGTCCATTTTGGCTGTTCAAATAGTCGATTTTGATCTACAGAACCTAAGCTATCCACTGGTGCTTTCAGATTTGAATTTGGAGTTCGGGAAGGCCGTCAAAATCGCCCCGCAAGATCACGTGGTTTCAGCAGAAAATTCTTCCAATTTTCTGTTACAGGTCTGTGTTATTAACGTTTTGCCGAGCTCCTCTTAAATCAAATCAGAGGGTTAGCTACCTTTTCAGTTGATTAGAGATACCCTTCCTTTGGAGTCTCAGTTATTTGTTGAAAGAAGGAGTTCGTTTATGATTCCTGATTTGTAGCTGAAGATTTTTAACCACAGACTTGAGATCTTGGATGTGACAGGTAACGGTATGAGATCATAGGCATAGCTGCTTGGAAAACTGAGACTCGCACTGATGAAAACCGCCTGTGAACCGCTGCTCTACTCTGATGAAAACCACCTGGCTGAAACAGGAACTTCAACTGCACGAAAACATGAAGACACCTCGAGACTTTGGCTTATGTTTGTTCACTTTCGGCAGCTTATGACATCACACCTCATGATGATTGTTTAATATGCGCTCTAATCTTCCTTTCGGTGGCTAAAACACAAGCTCTCTTGATATGAAACTGAGTACGGACCCGATCTTTTAAATTTTCTTATAAAAACCTTTTCGACAGCTTATGTATTTTCTATTAACGCCTTTAGCTGCCAAAAATGGGCCCTTTCGGCAGCTAACTGGCTCCTGCAAAACAGAGTTAGCTGCCGAAACCTGTTTTTCGAATTTTGAAGCCCAAGACTCATAGAAATAAGAAATTTTACCCATTCTGTCACCCAAAATGACGGTGGTCAATTTGGGAGATAACACGTCGGATATTAGCAGAGCCATCGGATAGCCAGCTAGCCTCGTCGGATATTCAAAAGCACGTCGGATATCCAACGGGCACCTCTCAAAATTTATTAAAAAAAACAAAAAAAATATTTTTAAAAGAAAAATCCAACGACACAGTCCATTTCGTCGGAGGTTGTCGGAGGTCGTCGGATTTTGGGTTCAAATCTACTAGTGAGATGCTAGAAATAGACCCTAGCATTGTCGAACATGAGATTGAGACATATCCTAATGTTAAGTCAGTTTGGCAATGACTTCGTGCTGTGAATCCTAGGAAGGCAGTCACGATTAAGGCAGAGGTGGAGAAACTACTAAAAGCTAGTTTTATCTACCCAGTTCCCCTTACCGAAAGGGTGTCAAATCCTGTTCTCATGGATAAGAAGCAGGGAACCATCTGCGTATGCACAAACTTAGAGATCTGAACCGAGCATGTCCTAAAGATAACTTTCCCACTCCATTCATAGATCAAATTTGGATGCGTGTGCGGGAAGCGAGGTTTTTTTGTTTATGGACGGTTTCTCAGGATATAACCAGATCCAGATTAAGCCCGAGGATCAACATAAAATTGCTTTTATATGTACTTGGGGTACATTTGCGTACCAGAAAATGCCCTTCGGCCTTAAAAACACTAGAGCTACTTTTCAGCGTGCTATTTACCTATGCGTTTCATGACCTTAAGCATATAGTGGAGGCTTACTTGGATGATTGTGTTGGCCATTCTCGTAAGAGAGTGGAGCACCCCAAGCACCTCCACCTCATTTTCGAAAGATGCCAGTGTTACAAGATTCAGTTGAACCCAAACAAGTGCATCTTTGTTGTGAAAACGGGTCGCCTTTTAGGGTTCGTAGTTTCCAAAGAGGGTATAAGAGTCGATCCTCTTAAGGTTGAGGTAATACTTCGGTTTCCTCCCCCGCATAACTTAATTCAGCTTCAGAGCCTCCAAGGGAGAGCCACTTTCCTACGATGTTTTATAGTGAATTATGCCAGTATTACCAAAGGTTTCATGCGACTTTTGAAGAAGGACACACCATTTATTTGGGATGAGCGAGATCAACAGTCTTTCGACACTTTGAAGAAAGCTTTGGTATCGGCCCCTCTGCTTAATCCACCCGACTTTGCTAGAGATTTCTTGCTTTATGTGGTCACGTCTCTGGAGATGATTGGCATGGTCTTATTTTAGGTAGATGATGCGCTCCAAGGGCATGTTGTCTATTATCTTAGTCAAAATATAGTAGACGCTGAGCTGAGATCCACTCATGTGGAGAAATTGGCACTTGCGACTGTTCATGCAGTCCAACATTTACGGCATTACATTATGCTTAGCAAAACCACTGTCATAGCACACATCAATCCATTTCAGTTCATTCTATCACGACGCTTAATTGGGGGGAAGTATAATAATTGGATTGTTATTCTTCAGGAGTTTGATCTTGATTTTGCTTCGGACAAGTCGGTGAAATCCTTGGTTTTTGCTGAGCTGATGTCAGATTTTCCACGACTTGATGAGGACGTCATCCATGAAGATTCCTTTGTGGATGAGCACTTATTCCTTATATCGTCGGTGGACCCTTGGTATGGGGATATCATTGTATTCCTACAAACTCTGAAGTTCCCTTCACACTATTCACAGGATGAACGACGACGTGCATCAAGCTAAAGATTATGTCCTTGTCGGCGACACTTTGTATCATCGGGGAAAGGACTCTATCCTCTGTCATTGTTTGACTCACAAAGAAGCAGAGTTAGTGCTGAATGAATGCCACTGTGGGGCATGTGGTGGTCACTTATCTGGGCTTGCGACAACCCAATGCATCATGTGAGCGGGTTACTTCTGATCTTTGATCTTCAAAGATTGTATGAACGTCGTGAAGATATGTCACCCTTGCCAGGTGTTTTCTTGAAATGTACACTCCCATCCTGAGCCCCTTCATCCGGTCGTCACCATCGGTCCCTTCACTAAGTGGGGGGTGGATTTCATGGATTGCAAACCAGCTTGGGCCGGGGGGCATCACCATATCATTGTGGTCGTGGACTAATTTTCCAAATGGGCTGAGGCCATGCCGACTATAAAAGCCGATGGTACTACTGCAACCCACTTCGTGTTCAATAAGATTATCACTTGGTTCGGTATCCCGAAAGAGATTGTCACTGACCATGACAGTCACTTTCAAAACAAAATGATGGCAGATTTGTCACTCAAGCTTGGGTTTCTTCAAGATCATTCATCTTCTTACTACCCCCAAGTGAATGGTCAGGTAGAGGCAGTTAATAAGTCCTTAAATACTATTCTCCAATGTACCATCCAAAAAAGCAAGAGCAACTAGCACATTATGTTATATCCTGCTTTGTGGGCATATCTAACCGCAGTTAAGACTGCCACCGGTTTATCACCATTTCAACTAGTACATGTGTGGATTTTATATTGCCGATTGAATGCAAAATCCCTTCATTGAAACTATCCATAGAGATCCTTCTTGACACTTCAGATGTTGAGAAAGGTTTGATCCACCTCGAGTAGCTTGGCGAGCAACGTCGAGATGCCGCCGTGGATATAGATGCCAACAAATGTCATGTAAAGGTTTAGTATGATAGGTCTGTCCGTCCCCAGCAGTATGCTGAAGGTGACTTGGTCCTCTTGTATGACCAAGCTAAGGAACCCCTGGGGGCAGGAAAGTTTAACCCCATGTGGCACGGTCCTTACATTGTGAGGTGTGTCCTGGAGAAAGGATCCTACGAATTGGAAGACTATGAGGGGAACGCCTTGAAGGAGCCTAGAAATGGGCTCTACCTCAAGCGGTATTACGCTTGAGCTAGTACTTTTGTATACTATTGTATAGTTGCTTCTGTACATAGTTTAGATTTATTTTGGTTTTTCGGATCTATTGATTCGCTTCTGTTTGGTTGACACATGTCAACAGAATCTCCTGTGTTCTTGGGATTTGTGGATGGTGCTAGCCGTCATACGTAGCGACTCGCTTCTGCTACATGGGTTATTTATTCACCTGACTATCATATTGTGTCTTCAGGAGGTGCCTGTCTAGGTCCTACATCCAACAATGTGGCTGAGTACAGTGCCGTAGTTGAGCTACTTCAGGATGCCATTTCACATGGTATCCAGTCTTTAGAAGTCCGCCTGGATTTAAAACTGGTTGTGTCTCAATTGAATGGCTAGTATCACGTAAGGGATCCTACATTACTACGGAGGTTCTTAAGGGTAAGACTCTTGGAGCGTCATTTTGTTTCCATTACATACATTCATGTTCCGAGATGTTTTAATCATGTATCTGATGCATATGCTAATTATGTCCTAGATTGGCATTTGTCAAATCAATAAAGAAGCACACAAATAAACATCCATTCACACATTTGTACATACACATATAGTAGAAGTAGAGAATCATAGTTTTTTTATAAATAATAAGTCTAAAATGTGGTGTCACAGTACAAAACTGGAGCCCGTAGCTCTAAAAAATATACGCAATCGATACAAAAATATAGGACTCTGAGATATATAAGCCTTACGAGGAGGCCTAGCTGCCTCGAGAGGATGTGTCTGAACATAGTAATGTACTGCATTGGCTATGCATTGCAATAACCGTACCTAGGTGCCCGGTACTCCTACAACATGTCGCCTTGCCTTTGGCAGATGCTCCACCTCGATGAGCGGTACTCTGATAGTCATGCGGGTCAGGTTGACCCATACTGTCTCTAGTGTGTGCTCTGCTGCAACACCAACCACCTCTCCACCCCTGCCTTGATGATGATGTCCCGGGTAGCCCTCTGGTCTTCGCGAACCAGCATCTGCAAGCAAACAGTAGAATGTCAATATGTGATACTACACTAAAAACATTTTTGCTTTTTCATTATAATAAAAAATCCAAAAAATTAAATACACAAAACATAAAAAGAGTAACATACTGATGGATCTGAATGCGGCCCCTGGAGGGAGCGACATGTTGTGGTTGCCCCAGTAGTCTATCCCCTCATATGGGTAGTCATCGATGGCGATGACCTGTCAAGCCCACCAGTGGAAGAACTCATCTGAATATGGTGATGCCTGTCGGCCACCACCCTATCACGTCAGTAGCTCTGCCCACTGGGTCAGGGGTGGGTCACGAAGACTGTGCGGAGGGACTTTAACCCTCAGACTGAGCCCCAGAACTCTCGAAGAAGAAGAAACTGCAGAGTATACTGCCGAACCCGAAGTTCTTTTCCTGTCCAAGCTTACACTCCGTTAACTAAGTCTTCATAGACACCAGTAACGTTGTGCACCAATCGTACACTATAGGTCTCATGCACTCTGCTGCGTAGAACATCACTGGCCTCGAAGCCTGATGTAAAGCTGTTGAACCTGTTATCCTCACGAGGGTGAGCAATATTATCTTCATGCTCAAGCTCACAATGGCCCCAATGGGTATTTGACTCCCCACCTTTTGGGTACCAAGAAAACAATACCGGTCTATATAGTCAGTAATGGTGATCCCACCACGTACATTGCTAGACCAGAGACTAGCAACATCCCCTCGGTGAGACAACCCTGTAATAAAGTATATGTCATCCACCTCTAATGAGAGCGATTGACCATCCAGGTTAAAGTTCTGCGCTTCTACATCCTAGTAATCTATCAATCGACGGAGCAGTTGGTTTTGGGCCCTTAAGCCCCCAACGCTCCAGAATTTGTAGATACTACAAGCTTGTAGTGCTTGTTGCACAGGTAGATCTTGGTGAACATGCTCATCAACAACATCATGTTCCCTCTCCCTCCACTCTAGGACCATCCTGGAGGAAAAACAAAATATTTTTTAGCTTTTACACATTAAAAAACCACATTCACAGACTTGTACGCGGGCAAAAATTATCATAGTCGCATCCGTACGCATTCAACGCATGCGTTGACCGTGTCCAGGAGGCCCTACCCACGACCCGCAGATCTATATACTGCGTACAGCGCCGTAGATATGTAGGGCTGGGCTAATAAAAAATTGGACCACTAAAAATTGAAATAAAAGCTATGAAATGGAAGAGGAGGATGAGATGACTAACCTGCTCCAGACGGCTCGTGAAATGGACGCCTGCAGCTTCCAGAATCAACAACTGAAATCTAAGGTGAAAACTAACCAAAAACTCCTATTTGGGTAAAATGTGAAATTGGAATAGTAATTGTAATTTTTTATTACTATTTATAGTTTTTAAAACCCACTTTCGTATAGTTTTTTCCATTTTAAGCTGTTTTGGACTAATATGTCGTCCTGGAGTACCATTTTGAACAGATTTTTAAGATGGGAGTTAATTTTTGACCATTTCACGCCTACCACAGGTATATTTTACACCCATCATATAGGTTAGATGTCATTTTCACCTGCATTATGTATTTGACCTTTGACCATTTGTCATTAACCCTAGGTGCGACCCCTCTCTTTAACCGACACAGAGCCTTCACATTGTTATAGAAGTTTTGTTATTTGGCAGTAGGGCTTGTCCGACCATGGGTTCCCTAGATAGAGCCTTTTTATGCATTTTGGCGCCCATGCCGTTGTCTCTCCTTAGGATCGGGATTTCTTCGTAGTTACGTCATGAGTTTGTGATTAAAACTCATACTCTACTTTGTCTTATGCTGGCCATCTCCCATAAGGACTCCCCCATTATATATCGAGTTGTGATTGCATTTGCATCATCCTGCTTGCTGCTTGAGCCTTGTGCCGACTCCTGCTTATTCAGTCATTAGCCATGTGCTTGAGAACTTTCCCTTTCGAGCCAAGAAGAGATTTCATTTTCCTTTCGCAATTTGATGACCCTTTACCCTAAGGGAACACCCCCCCGAGTGTCCACATCTTGCACATGCTTCCTTGCATTGTTCATAGGTATGTTGCACTACTTGGGACTAGTTTGCTTGCCATTTGACACTCGTTCCCTCACCTGTTGTACTATAAGCAATTTTATTCTTTTTCAAGATTTCCTAATATGAAAAAGACCAAAAAAATCAAACATTCCAAAAAGCCGGATGGGAAAATCTTTACTTCATTTTGTTGGCAGCTGTTGTGTCGCCTTTGAACAAAGCATTCATTCCACTCCATCCATTATGAATTGAGACTATAGTAGGACCTTAGGAGCTGTACTCGTTTCTCATATTTTACTCCACTGGCTAGTTAAGCTTCCAGTCATTATGGAGCCCTTTGTTGTTGCCTCCTGCATCGCACAGTGTTATTATCATCTAACACTTGAGTCCATGCTGCTTGATTCTATCCATCTGCTCATGCTCTTGTTCAAAGGAAGTCCTGAAGCTAGAGTCGACCACTCCTCGGATCTCTTGACTATTGCATGTTGGCCATCCTTATTGAGTCAGTCCATTCATCTGAGTTCTTCCAAATCTTTCAGTGTAGCTGTTACCTCGTGCTGGTTGATGGGGGATGCCTTAATGCCATCCTTCCAGCAAGTTTCATTCCGTCGACTTCAACTTATTGATTCCGAAATTGAGACTTAGAGTCGGTTGGGTACCTTGAGGCTTGCAGTAATTAGTGGTAGGTTCTCTCGCCATCGACAGTTTTGGGAATACATCAATGTCCCTTGATCAATGGATTCATCTTAGTGTTCGACCTCAACACATCTATTCACACTTTGATGATTGTACTCTGTGCTGTGATGCCCATTTTCATTATTGGTGGGTTATCTCGCGTCTATTAACGATATGCATCATTGACCGGTAATCAGATGATGTCACATCAGGTTTGACTTCAACACCTTTATTCACTGAATGGGACTTGCACCGTAGATGATTTGTGTAGAAGACCCCAGACATTAGTAGCATTCAGTATGCTGCTCATGATCGTGATTGTACTTATGAGATATCATTTCTCATACATCGGCAGTTTGTACCTCCAGTATTGCACCAGTTGTTTCATTTTCAACAGAAGACCATATCTTACTATATGGGTCATGGCTATGACCACCTATGATATGTATTCACTATGAACTGCCTATCATGGCTATTGTATTAGATTGTTGTATTGTACCGACATGTATTCAGAGATATTATTGTATTATGACGAGTGGGCTACTCTTTCCATTTGTGTCTCCATCACTCCACTTTTGAGATTTATAATGTATTTTGGCCATCGTAGTACCTTCTATGACCTCACACATTAGGGGGCATCTGTTACAGCATATTTTTCCACCTTGTGAGCATCAGCATTGATTGGCCTTCAGTATCCACTGTATTGACTCAGATCCATTATTTTCCCTTCATGAACCAAGTTTCCCTGTTTTTGTTCCTGTACGCTTGCTGTTCCATTATAGCCAGCGTACACGCAGGATGCACCTAATTAGCCCACGTACATCGATTTACATGGTAAAAAATAGTAAAAAATCTATTTTTACTCCCACAAAGTGGTCTTAGGGTGACCTTTGGCCCTCCATATTCCCCGAAACGACTCGATTCGACCATTCACTTACCATTGGAATGTTGAAATATTGTAACCTCTAAGAATATTATATTTGTATCCTATTATTCCGGAGATGTTACATTCCTCCGATGGGACTTTATTATGTATCCGGATATGTTTATTCCTCCGATGGATTGTGGTAACTAGGGTTATTAGATCGCCCATGTGGGGTCGGCCATGAGTTAGTTTATTAGGGGTTATTAGACTCTCTTAGGAGAGGTCGACCCCATTAGGGTAAAAGTCAGTTCGGAAATGAGTATAAGTAGAGGAGGATGTTCCTCACTTATCTCATTCATTCATCCACTTGGGAGTAGTGCACAAGTGAGAGAGAGGTCTGCATAGGAGGAGAAGGAGCTCTAGTCTTGGACTAGATCTTGTATTTGGTTGATTATCTATATTGAGGAAAGCTTTGCTGGGTTTTCTACCCCATGAGGGTTTCCTAGGGTAAATCTTTGTCTATCTTGTGATTGTGTTTCTTTTAGTGATCTTGCTAGTCAAATTAGGCTAAACTTAACATGGTATCAGAGCTATCCTGAATAGGACATCTTTCACAAGGTGAAAATACCTCTCTCTCCTCCTCCGGTGAAAATTAGGGTTTTTGCAAAAGTTGGAAATTTTGAATTCTGATTGCATGGCTGGATAGCCCTCCTCAAAATCGAAGTTTTGAGCCCTAGATCGAGATTTTTGGTTGGGTAGAACTCTGGGAAAGTCAAACCCTAGTTTGACCAAAAGTGCAGAAAACCAGAAAACTAGAGAACTAGAAAAGCTACGCACTTGTGCACCGGTGAACCAGAAAAGATGTGAACCTATGCACCAGAAATCCAGAAAAGAGAAGACTAGAAAACCATAAATTATGTTGCAGATCCGGAAGGTGAAAAGTTGAAGTTTCCAGAAGCAGAACACACCAGATCTCAACTCATTCAAGCACATCTCCTGGTAAGTGTTATTCTATCTCCTGAGAAACCTCAATTTCTGTACCCCCCTGAATAAGATGGCTCCAAGCACTAAGCTTGAAGACAAGCTAGAGGGTATAGAGAATTTTCGGACATGGAAATATAGGATTGGTCTCATTCTTGAAGAGAATGATCTTTCCCAATATATCAAGGATGAGATTGCAGAACCATAAGAAGATGAAGCCAAAGAGAAGTATAGGAAGGACTTGATTAGGGAAAAGAGAATCATTGTTGATTCTATAAAAGACCACTTGATTCCCCAAGTGGCATCCAAGAAGACTCCAAAGGAAATGTATGATTCCCTTTCTAGAATGTATGAGGGAAGAACATCAATAGGAAGATGAATCTAAGAGCTCAATTGAAGAGCACAAAGATGAATAAAGGAGAATCTGTTCAAGACTATTTCTCAAGGGTCTCCCAGTTCAAGTAACAACTAGATGCTATTGGAGATACCCTTGATGAAGATGAAATTTTCATGACTGCTCTAAATGGTCTCACTAGACATTGGGAGTCATTCATCCAAACTATGTGTGCTAGAAAAGAAAGTATGAAGTTTGATGTGGTATGGGAGGATTGCATTCAAGAAGAAGATAGGGCTTCCAACAGAGAATCCCTACTCAAATAAGATGACCAAGACTTGGCCACACACACCAAGAGAAGAAGGAATCAATCCTATTTCAAGAAGGATAGTCACAAGGAGTCTCAATCTCCACAAATATTTCAGAAGAGAAGGGGAAGAAAACACTCTTCCTTCCAATGTTTCAATTGTCACAAAATAGGACACATTGCTAGACATTGTCCTTCAAAGAAGAAGAAATATCTTCACCATAAAAGACATCAAGCACATCTTGCAGAAGATGATAGTGAAGAAAAAGAAGAAGAGGAAGAAAGGCCTCATAAGAAAAGATCTAGAAGAGAAGAAGAAGATGAAGAAAGGCCCTTCTTCAAGAGAAGATCTAGAAGAGATGAAGAAGAAGATGTAGAAGAGTATGTTTTATTCTCTGCACTCTCTGGATCCATAATACCTCGATAGGATACATGGCTTATTGATAGTGGTGCTTCAAAGCACATGAATGGACAAAAGAAAACTCTTTCAAAACTGGAAGAGAAGACCTCCCCACATAAAGTGCCATTAGGAGATGACTATCAATATCCCATCAAGGGAATTGGTGAAGGAAACTACAAACTTGACTCTGGAGCCCCCATGAAGATGAAGGAAGCATTGTATGTACCAGGGTTGAAGAAGAACTTGCTTTCCATCTTAGCTTTGGATAAGAAAGGTTATACGGTTGCATTCATTGATGGACAAGTACTCATGTGGTCCAAAGGTAAATCTATTTAGGATGCAATTGCCATTGGTGAAGAGGAAGGATGTCTATACAAACTCAAGGGTCATTCAGAAGCTGCCCTTGTTCATGAAGCCACTAGTCCAAGTGAGCTATGGCATAGAAGGCTTTCCCACATTAATTACAAAGCACTACCTCATGTGAGCAAAGTAGTTGTAGGACTACCAGATCTAAAGATTGAACATGAAGGAAATTGCAAGGGTTGTGCAAAAGGGAAAAATATCAAGAATCATTTTCCAAAGAGTGAAACAAAGACTAAAAGTACTTTGGAATTGATCCATTCAGATGTATGTGGTCCCATGCCCACCACATCCTTGAGTGGATATGAATACTACCTAACTTTCATTGATGACTATTCAAGAAAGACTTGGATATATTTCCTGAAGGGAAAAGATGAAGTCTTTGGAAGATTCAAGGAGTTCAAAGCCTTGATAGAGAACCTTTTAGAAAAGAAGATCAAGATACTTAGGACTGATAATGGTGGAGAATATACTTCAAAATATTTTGAAGACTTTTGCAAAGAATCTGGAATCAAGAGGGAACTAACCACTCCCTACAATCCTCAACAAAATGGTGTTGCAGAAAGAAAGAATAGAACCATCATGGAAGTAGTAAAGACAATGTTACATGATCAAGACTTACCTATGTACTTATGGGATGAAGCAGCCAGGATAGCAGTCTATGTGCAAAATAGACTATCTCACAGTGCCCTTGAATTCAAGACTCCAGAAGAAGTCTTCACAAGAAAGAAGCCTGAGGTAAGTCACCTTAAGATATTTGGGTGACCTGTGTATATTCACATACCTAAAGAAAATAGAACTAAGTTGGATCCTTCTGGGAAGAAGGTAATATTTGTTGGGTATTGTGAAACATCCAAAGCATTTAGGATTTACATTCCAGGATTCCATCATATGGAAATCAGTAGGGATGTGAATTTTGATGAAGAAGCAGCTCTGAAGAGGTCTAGGGAGTGCCAGCATGAAGAAGTATATGAAGAAGATGTACCTCCTAGAATTGCAGAAGTTGTTCCATCTCCTGACGATGAAAATCCTAAAGACCATGATATGTTAGAACCACAAGAACCCCCCACTACAAAAATTTCAAGAAAAAGAAAGCCAGCATGGGATAGAGACATTATATTGGGAGCTGAAAAATATGGAGCTCCAGAAGGCTCCACTAGAGTGAGCAATAAACCAAAGCCATTCTGCAACTATGTGGCTTTGATGTGCGATCTTGTAGATCAAGAACCTACTAGTTATGAAGAGGCAGTTCATAAGAAAGAATGGGTAGAAGCAATGACAGAGGAGTACCAGTCAATAATGAAGAATGATGTTTGGGACATAGTTCCCAAACCAAAGGACAAGAGTGTGGTATCCTCCAAATGGATATACAAGATAAAGCGTGATGCGGATGGTAGTATTGAAAAATATAAGGCAAGGTTTGTAGCTAGAGGATTCTCTTAGAAAGAGGGAATTGACTATGAAGAGACATTTGTACCAGTTGCAAGGTACACTTCCATTAGAACCATCATGGAACTTACATCCATGATGAAGTGGAAATTACACCAGATGGATGTGAAGACAACCTTCCTGAATGGTGTAATTGAAGAAGAAGTGTACATGGAAAAACCACAAGGATTTGAGGTGGAAGACAGAAGAACCCATGTTTGCAAACTAAAGAAGGCTCTGTAGTGGTTGAAACAAGCTCCCAGAGCTTGGTATGGAAGGATTGATAGTTTCTTAACTAGCTTGGACTTTACTAAGAGTAAAGCTGATCCTAATCTTTATCTCAAAGTTATGAATGATGAGCCTGTCATTTTGTTGTTGTATGTGGATGATCTATTTATGACTGGAAATGAGAAACAGATTGTCGAATGCAAAAAGAAGCTCTCCTTAGAGTTTGAGATGAAAGATCTTGGATTGATGCACTACTTCCTAGGTATGGAAGTATGGCAAGGCCCAGAAGAAATCTTTCTCAACTAGGGAAAGTATGCTGTGGAAATCTTGAAAAGATTTGATATGTTGGAATGTAAAGCCATGGCCACTCCCATGGATTCCAACTTGAAACTGTTAGCATATGACTCATCAGAGTTAGAGAATGTAACTCTGTAAAGACAGATTATTGGGTCATTAATGTATCTAACGAACACTAGGCCAGATATTTGCTTTGCTGTGAACACCTTGAGTCAGTATCTAGTGGAACCTAGACGTGTTCACATGATAGATGAAAAGCATGTGATGAGGTACATAAAGGGCACAATATATTTTGGTCTACATTACCTTGGAGATAATGACTTCGGATTGTATGGCTACACAGATGCTGATTGGGTAGGAAGCATATCAGACAGAAAGAGTAAATCGGGAGGATGTTATTGTTTGGGATCTGCCATGATCTCGTGGTATAGTAGGAAGCAGTCTAGTGTGGCTCTCAGCATAGCTGAAGCGGAATATATAGCTGCTTGCTCTGCTAGTTGTGAAGCGGTATGGATTCAGAAGTTATTATCAGGACTGTTTGACTTAGAGATGGACCCCATTGTGATCCTACGTGATGACCAGAGTTGTATCAAGATGACAGAGAATCCAGTGTTCCATGATAAGTCAAAGCACATAGAGATCCGATATTTTTATATACGGGATATGGTGCAAAAAGGTGCTATCAAGCTCAAGTATGTGAGCATTGACGAACAAGTTGCGGATGTATTGACCAAACCTCTGTTTCGAGTAAAGTTTGAACATTTTTGAGACAAGCTTGGTGTAGTTTAGAAGGACCCTCCTCGAAAGGGGGAGTGATATGGTCGATGATGATACTTGGATACTGGTATCTGTGAGGATACCTGTATCAATGATGAGATTGCCTATATTGACGGTAAGGTCAATAATGAGGATACCTGTGTTGATCTGGATACGTGTATCGATGATGAGTATACTTGTATCATTGATGTAGATGCTGTATTGATGAGGATACTGTATCGTGGATGTGGATAATGTATTGATGAGGATACTATATCGTGGATGTGGATAATGTATTGATGAGGATACTGTATCGTGTATGTGGATACTGTATTGATGAGGATACTGTATCGTCGATGTGGATACTGTATTGATGTGGATACTTGTATCGATAATGAGGTTACCTGTTTCGACGATAAGGTCGATGGTGAGGTTACCTGTTCCGACGATGAGGTCGATGAATGGTCCCTAGTGGACGTGAGAGGATTGTATCATCCCTAGACTTCAGTCCTAAATGGATCCGCAGACAGATGTCTCTGAGAGTGAGGGGATTGTATCATCCTTGGACTTCAGTCCTAAACTGATCCGCAGACAGATGTCTTTGAGAGTGGTCCTTAGACTTTGTCTAAGTTGACGAGTGGACTGCATCGTCCCTAGACATGATATGGTGTCTTAAATGGATCATGTGTATTGCAGGGTATGCTGCTTTTGTGCTGTTGATCGAGAGGATCTAGTTGATGACGATGATGATGATCATATGATGACTATCCTGATGATCGTGAGATGACGATGCTGATGATCATGTGATGACGATGATGATGATCGTATGATGACGATGCTGATGATCATGTGATGACGACAATGATGATAGTATGATGACGATGTTGATGATCGTGAGATGACGATGTTGATGATCGTGTGATGACTATGCTGATGATCGTGCTGATGATTGAGAGGATCCAGATGATGATACTGTAGCTGTTCAAGTGCTATAGAAGATGAAGACTCAATACTGACGATGTTGATGTTCCAGTATTGAAGATCTTGAAGATGTTCCGGTAACTGATTGAGTTACTGAAGAAAGCTTCCAATGATTTATAGATGTATCATGTATTATGTAGTTGATGACTCCTTGCTCCTGCAGATGTTGTTATAATATCCTTCTCATTAAGGGGAGTGTTGAAATATTGTAACCTCTAAGAATATTATATTTGTATCCTATTATTCCGGAGATGTTACATTCCTCCGACGGGACTTTATTATGTATCCGGAGATGTTTATTCCTTCGATGGATTGTGGTAACTAGGGTTATTAGATCCACCATGTGGGGTCGGCCCTGAGTTAGTTTATTAGGGGTTATTAGACTCTCTTAGGAGAGGTCGGCCCCATTAGGGTAAAAGTCAGTTCGGAGATGAGTATAAGTAGAGGAGGATGTTCTTCACTTATCTCATTCATTCATCCACTTGGGAGTAGCGCACAAGTGAGAGAGAGGTCTGCATAGGAGGAGAAGGAGCTCTAGTCTTGGACTACATCTTGTATTTGGTTGATTATCTATATTGAGGAAAACTTTGTTGGGTTTTCTACCCCATGAGGGTTTCCCAGGGTAAATATTTGTCTATCTTGTGATTGTGTTTCTTTCAGTGATCTTGCTAGGCAAATTAGGCTAAACTTAACATGGAAGGCTACATATTGATCTCTTATGGTGTATGGAAGGGGGGAGAAGGAGAGAGCAACATGACTCTAGTGGACTTTTTCCGTGACTCGAGTCTACACTCATTGATGCTTGTTGTTGTGAACTCCTTATGTTCACCTACCAAACTCCTTTCATAGTTTGATTTTTCCATTGCATGGGTGATTGAAGTGGTGGAGGCACAAGTGGATAGACCTAGTTCTTGGTTCATATTGGTTGCCGGCAAGAGGTTGTATCATGTACTTGTTATTATTAATGGAAATACTCATTGTCTCATCCAATTGATGTTATGAATGTTGTTTAAATTACATTGGGTTACATTTTCTTATGATATCATGGGACATGTTATTGATTATCCTAATGTCTTTCATGTATTATATGCACTTGCTTGTATTTGTTGTTGAGACTAATCTGCAGGGTCAAGTGTAGAGGTTGAAAGCTCAACGGGGATCTAGTTCGAACATCCGGTTGAAGGTTGGTCTTATCCTAAATATCTTAGCATTTTCATTATAATAGCATTGCATTGGGAACTGAATTATTTTCTGGTATTCATCTGTCTGTTGTGGTCTGCCCCGAGCCATAGGAAGTTTTTCTCCGTAACAATACCCATTCTAGAATTTTTTTGAAAACAAGAGAAAGGAACTTGAGGAGCAGAACCATAAGAGAATATTTGGCCCACAATGGAAATATTTTCCAAGTGAGGATGCCACATGGGAAGAGGAACAAAATTTGAAGCATCCTAATTTGGAATTGCTTGGGGACAAGCAATCTTGGGTGGGGAGGATTGTCATGTCCCCATCCAAATACATCTCATGAAGGGAAATTTCCACCAATCTACTAGTTCCCTAGGTTGGGGTGGAAACATTTAGACTTGGAATAAGGGAGATATAAGACCCCAAATGGAAATTAGATTGACAAATATATATTAAAGGGGATAAATAAATAATTATAATAAGAAAATAAGGTGGCACTTGGTCATGAGGGTGCATAGGTGGTGTGGGACCTGCACAAGGCAAGATTCTCCATGCTACATGGCATCCTATTCTCACCCATTTGAATCCAAGGTGGAGTCTAACATTCTTGGTGGAGTTGGAGAGGCATTATTCATGGCATGAATCTAGGAGGGTCGAATTAGAGTGGAAGAGTAACTCCCATGGAAGAGGAAGAGGCATCATAGAAGAATTGTGACACTTGGAGCTAGATTCCCTAACTTCTATGACAACAATGATGAAGATTCTATGACACTTATGACAAATTTCAGACCTGATTGCTAACATATTACATATATGACATGCCAGAGATAAAAATATCCTCCAAGAGGGCGCACAAGGGGAGTTATGGCAGCCAAGATTCCCCCATTCGAATTGATGGAAGAGGAAGGCTAGGAAGTGTTGGACAAGTGGCATTCATGGAATCTCTCCCTAATTCGAGTTGGGATGAGGCTCTTGGAGGGAATTTGAGCTATGGAGGCCTTGGGAGGTTAATAAAATACAACATTAAAGAAGGATACCATATTTTGATCATTTCTCATTTGGCACATTTGGAGAGCTTAACTTGTCCTTGCACAGTGGATGTTCATCCTCCCTGCCTTAGAACCAATTTCGAGGGTGCAAGATTCCCATCCAAGTTGGTTGATGGATACGACATTCAGACCTCTCAACAGAGCTTCATGGATATTTTTGGATGCAGGTTCAGACCCAAACTGAGTTCAAGTTCGTCTTCTCTCATTCTCCTATATTCTTATTCTACTATCTTTCTCTTAATGTCTTGTAAATGTGCAAGGGCACAATTCTTGTTGCATATATATAGTGGAGGATTTTTATTTCATCTTCTTGGAAATTTTAGTTGCTGCATACTATGTAATATACATATCATGAGAGCCACAGCTCGAAATACCATGTACTTCAAGTGATATTTTCAATCAAAACTGAGATTCGAGCCATTTTTCTCATAGCATTTTCATAGTGGTTTTGGGATGATGTTGTATATGTTTTATATCAGAGTTTTTTGAGATATTTTTTCATGTTATGAGATATATATGAAGTTAATTTTATGTCCCAAATTATTTTTGCAGACCCCTAAGGTGTCTTTATAGTTTATGACCCAATTCAAGACTCCTTGTCCACCCTTTTCGCCACAAATTCTGGACTCTAGAAGTTGTTGTTCATTGGGATACCTATTCAACCCAAAAAATAGATCTAATGCTGCACATATATTGTAATTGATTTCCTATAAAAAATACAAGTCTCATATCAAGAATTAGTGAATTCCATACAGTGTTTGGAAGGGAAATTAGGGGCATACCTAGGGGAGATTTCCACTACTCAAATTGACTAGTCTTGTCTCGAAACTTCTCTCCTTGCAAGTTGCATACCATGGATGGGTATATTAGGTGTTTGGGTGTCTGATAGATGTGTTAATGTTTCCTATGACCCATGAAGACCTTCCTCCCCAAATTCGAAATAATTTGGAGGTGTTTGGAACCGATTGTAAACTACATCCCTAGAGTCGAAATAAGGTGAACCTAAGTACTTTTCTTTGGAGGGATATTACATATTATTCAGTCGGTGTACTCAAGGGTACCCTAAGTTAGAATTTCGTAGCTACTCTCCCAAGGCCATATTATGGAGTTCATTTTCCGAATTGATTCTCTCAATGCATACTTGGGGCAAGATACCATAGGGTAAGTGACAAAGTTAGACAAGTGCAAATGTGTGTTCCTCATATCTTACACTACATATAACGTTCTATTGCTAGAAGGAATCCATATACTTGATAGAGTTGTCTCTTGTACTCATTTTACATTTGAGTGCTTTGGTGCCATTCTAATATATGCTTTCATTCTATATGAAACTTTATTTGTTCTCTTTGGAGAATTTCTACTTAGCAGTACTTTTAGATGGGGGAGTTGACTCAGTAAGCCTTTTATAGGCATGGGATAGTGTATAGAGTCATTTTGATTTTCTATGCACTCGTAAGGTCTTGTTTCCTTCCCATGGGTCGACCATTGGCAGACATTAAAGAAAGTAGTTGATTATATGTTGAAGTGGGTGGAGCTTCAGGAGAGTAACTGGGAAACCTTCCCCAAGCATATTCATCACAAAGTTTTAATCCAATTCAATTACAACTTGATCATCATGATAACTGCTTTTCCATGAACCAGATACATGGGATGTTTGATAGATGGGATGCAATCCTTTCAAATGATAGTGTTAGAAAGTGCATCACCAAATCCTCACCCTAAGAAGGAACTATAGGAATCACAACGTTTCTTGTTGGAGTGGGTTTTGGACTTGTCTGGAAAGTCGCGCGATAGAGATGGACAATGTGACAGATCAACAATTGGCCCAAAACTGCACAAAATATGGAAGTTAGTTAGAAATTAGTTAGGATTTATGTCCATTTTGTAACAGGCTTCACCCATGTCTTGATGTATAAATATGTAGGAGATCTGAGGGTTGAGGATGTATTTTTTTGGAGTTAGAGTGTGTCTCTATAGAAAACTTGTAGCAATTGTTGTGTTGTTATTGTAATGCTGGTAGTTGAATATTGAGTATTGGCGTGCTTTGCATAGGCTATGTAGAACTATTATGGTTGCAGTACTCTATGCTTGTATCTATCATGCATAGTTAATTTCATATGATGTTGTTATGAATGTTACTTCTATTAATGTTAAGTAATGACATGATGCACATTAAATGAATGTATAATAGATCTATCGAATGTCTGATTCACATCCCTTTAGTACTATAGAAACTTGGTTCTTGCAGTCCCCCTTTGATACCTCAGGTGAGACGTCCTCTGTGTGTAGGTGATGCTGAAAGGGCTAGTTTCTAGGGTTTTTTTGGTGTGATTTATGTTGAACCTTAGGTCTTCCCATGCACCAACAAATGGTTCCATTGCCAATACCGATATATGCACCTGAAGGGATGTGAGATTTGAGGAATGGTGTTTTGGAGACTAACGAGAGAAGAAATAGAAGACTATTTGAAACATAAGGAGTACCAGTTCGCAAGGGAACAAAATAAGAACCCTTGAGTTAGTGTAGTAGACTTGTTACAGAGGTACATATACCAGGACTTGTATGAATGGTTCTTCTGTGAATTTACTATACTTCTTATAGAGTGGTTGGTAAGGTCAGTGGAATCAAACCCGATGTACAATACTAATGGTCCAAGGGATTGGACTCCTGAAGAGATCTAGTTAGTTAACTCTATAAGTAATACTATATCACGCATAGTTGACTATTGGTTGGATAGTATATTGAAGGGGTATGTTGTAGAGTTTTTCGTAGATTATATCTAGTCATACACTATCTTCGAGAGGGAATTATTTAAGGGTCAACACATAAGATATTTGAAATTGCTGAGTACCTATATTAAGAAGCTATTGTGTGAAAAGGGAACGATGACATTGGAATCAAATCAACCTAGCAATTACGCACTTACACACATAGTTGGGAACTAAGGGATGACCAGGGAACTATCTAGATGAAGGAATGAATGAATGAAGAAGGGATGAGCTCATGATGCTGAGCAGAGAAGAGGATGTGATGGTAGAAGAGATGGGATTACTGGGTGGAGAAAAAATATTTATGAAAGATAGTAGGAAGAGGACTGCAGTTGAGGTAGACAAGCAATGCAGTGAGTACCAAGAAAAAGAACAAGGATCTAGTGTGACTGTTGCAATGGAAAATATTAAGATCTCGGAGATGGACTATGTGACAGATCAACAGTTTACCCAAAACTATGCAAAAGGAGGAAGTTAGTTAGAAATTAGTTAGGAGTTATGTCCACTTTGTAACGGGCTCTGTCCTTGTCTTGATGTATAAATATGTAGGAGATCTGAGGGTTGAGGATGTATTTTTTTTGAGTTAGAGTGTGTCTTTATGGAAAACTTGTAGCAATTGTTGTGTTGTCATTGTAACGTTGGTAGTTGAAAACCGAGTATTGGTGTGCTCTGCATAGGCTATGTAGAACTATTCCAATGATAATACAATTGATAAGCTCTTGTTGCAGTACTCTATGCTTATATCTGTCATGCATAGTTAATTTCATATGATGTTGTTATGAATGTTACTTTTTCTAATGTTAAGTAATGACATGCTACACGCTAAATGAATGAATAATGGATCTGTCGAATGTCTGATTCACATCTCTTCAACACTATTCCTGCACTCCGCCTTTGATACCTTGGGTGACTATGAAAATTTGAGCTTGTCAAATGGATTGAGGGAAAAAGAATTATGAGATTAGTATTTTCCCATTCTGCACTCTGATTGTTGAACTCAACTTTATTACAAAAAAGGCTAAAATGAAAGCAATGAGTTGAAAAAAAAATACTGGGCTAAAACTGTGATATTCTATGTCACAGTAGATCTAAAGAGCTGAGGATACCTCACAAAGAAAGAATGAGCAGAAAATTTGAAGAAGAGTGAAAATTACAGTAAAAAAGAGCAGAAGAATAACAATGCAGCATAACTCATATAGGAGCAGAATAATGTCACATGTTCCAATTATCAGTATAATAAACAATGATGTTACAATGGAGAGAATTCAAATCATGCAGGAGAATTCAAACCTTAGTTGGTATAACATAGGGATTATCACCACCGGAGTGCTCTAGAAGCTCAAAGTCAACTGAACTGAAACTAAACTCAGCTAACTGAAGTCACAATCAATTAACTGACGAAGGAGGGAACAATAGTGAGTCTTTCATGCATGCTAGTCAGAAAAGGGTGCATGAGGCCACAATCAGTGGCATTTGGAGCTCTAACCCCCCACAAGAGTCAGATAACTCAGGTGGACTGCACTGGAACACTCAGTAGGTTCCTATAAAATAGGGAACTGACTGAAGTGGTCCTAAAATGATGCATGCAGGGATCAGAAGGTGGTAGATGGATCCTGAATGACATCTGCACACCACTAGGGGGAAAATGACATCATCAACAACTAGGAAAAATAAATAATGCTAGGTAGGACAAGGATTGAGTATTGAAATATCCTAACAAAAACAAATGAAACCAAACAAAGGCAAAGTTGAAACAATGTAGACAAAGTGGTATAAATCAAGACAACAAGGGAAAATTTTTATTTATGTACAAGATTGGTTTTCGCTCTAACTAAGTGAAGTATTGTTTTAAAACCTAACCATTCACAAGGAGAGAATCTACTTCCCCTTCCAAGTCTTTTAGTTTGTATGTCCCAAGGCCAAGATTTTAAGCAATGGTGTAGGGACCAAGCCACAAATATTGTAACTTTGTGTGTTTCCCCTTTTCTTTATGAGGCTTGTCTCATTTCAGGACCAAATCACCTATTTCAAACTCCTTTTTGCTTTCCCGAATGTTGTCAAACCAATTCTTGGCTATCTATTGAAGAGTCACATTTTTTTCTATCCTTCTCTCTTTCTTCTTCGAGTCTCAATAAGGTATTGATTTATTCTTGGATATCATGACTATTAGATCATCTCGAGGTTTGGGTTAACTGTAGGGAAGGAAACAATATGTTGGGGGGAAGGATGGATTCTCTGTTGTAGACTAGGGTGAAAGGTGAGACTCCTAAGGCATTCTTTGGTTTGAACCCATCATCCTATAGAGAATTTGGGAGAGTGGTGTGCCAACTTCTTTGATTTTCAATGACAATTTTCTTCAAGATTCTAATGAGATTTTTATTTGTTGATTATGCTAACCCATTCCCCCAGGGATAATAGTTGGAGGAATAATGCAATTTGATCCCCTTTTCTAAAGAAAATTCATTTGATTTCAATGAGGAAAAAAATGAAGCATTATCAAATACCAAGAAAATTGGAATCCCAAACCTGGTTACGATCTTCTCTTCCAGGAATCTAATGACTCCCTCCTCGTTGACACTTCACAAAGGAATTGCTTCTATCCAGCGCGTCAATTAGTCCATGGAATTGAGGATATAATGGTGTTTCTTCAAAGAATACATGTTTATTTCACCTACAATATCCAAGCCCCATTGTTCAAATGGTTCCATGATCACACAGGATGCAAAGGTATTGTTGGTTTTGTCTCCCTTCTAGTGTTTTTTCTGACAAATAACACATTTATGAGCGTAAGCATGCAAGTGTTTAAACAAAGTTGGACAATAGTAACATGCTTTGAGGATTTTATGTGTAGTGGTCTCTACAGATTAATGTCCTCCGGCAGGTCCTTCATGCAATTCAAACAAAACCTTTTCTACATCTTCCTTTTCTAAACATCTCAAAAGAACATCGTCATAATTCTTCCGTAACAAAACTCCATTGATAATTTGATATGATGTTGATTTAAGACAAAGAGCTCTTATTTGCTTCAAACTCCAATGTTACACAGCGTATCCATGTTGTAGGTATTGTAATAAATCATGATACTGAGAGTCAACAACAATGTCGATATAGTGAACTTCTTGTAAACCTACATCTGCTTCTTTATCCCAACCTTTGACTTCTTCCTCAGAGTTCTCCGTGAGGAGCTTGCACAGTTCTTGGCCTTTGATAATAGTCATGAGTTTGAACTCTAAATCACATTCTTCTAATGTTGTAACATAGTTCCCTCATATTTCTCCCAGCTCTTTCTGTACAAAAAGTGATCTAACCCTTGGGTGAGGAAGTATGACTTTGGTCCTATTTTTTAAAATATAGGGTTTGAACTATTTTACCACCTTAAAGACTGCATAGGACTATTTATCAAAATTTAGATAATTCATTTTAGCACCTTGCAAACTAATGCTCATGAATGATATTGGATATTCATCCCCTTGCTTCCCTTTCTGAGTGAGCACTATAACAAGGGAATGATCTGACACAAAAGTATAGATTATGAAATACTTTTCAAAATTAGGACTGCTCAATGAAGGCGCAACAACAATCACTTCCTTGATTTGATGGAAGGATCCCTTTTCAATATCATTCCATTTGAATTCCACATATTGCTTTATCATTTGTTGCAAGGGTTTCACTATTTGGGCAAAGTTGGAAACAAACCCATAAACAAAACTCCATTTTTCGAAATAATATGTCCCAGTAATCTCCCTTCCTAAACAATGAAAACACTCTTCTTGGGGTTAAGAGATATACCATATTTTACGCACCTTTCAAAGATCTACTTTAGATGACAAAAGTGGTATTCCCTTTTTTTGGAGAATATTGTGACATCATCAAGGTACACAATCATGCTGTGACTAATCAATCTACATAATGCACTATCCATGGCCCTTTGAAATGTGGATCCTGCATTCATCAGACCAAATGGCATTCTGTGGAAGGCCAATGTACCCCACTTCGCGCAGAAAGTGGTTTTCAAGCAATCTTCCTCAGCCATAAGCACTTGATTGTATCTTGAAAACTCGTCTAATAGAGAAAAAAATTCAGACCCAGAGATGAGTTGCAAAATCTGTTCCATAGGAGGAACATGGTAATTATCCTTATCAAAGGCCCTATTGATATTTTGAAAATCCACACATTACCTGATTTCCCCTGATTTTTTTTTATACTAGTACCAAATTGGCCACCCATTAAGAATGGCTGACCTTGAATATGATCCTGACATCCATAAGTTGCTTTAATTCCTTCTGTATCAATGGTTCTAGTGTTGGATGTACCCTTCGTAACTTTTGCTGAAATGGTTTGACACTCGGCTTAATAGGAATGACATGTTGTATGATGCGAGTGTCATATGTTTTAAACTCATTGTAGGTCAAGGTGAAGACATCTTTATATTGCTTAAAAATATGGGTAAATCTTTGTCTTTGCCCTAGCGAATAACATATTCCAATAATCACATATTTAGGCTCTTATGATGTTCCCATATTTACCAGTTCATATTGCATGGGGGAACTGTTAGTATTAACATTTATAGTCTTTATAAACTTGTTCTAGAAATCGATAAGCTTCTCAAGTGTATGCAATCCTTTAGGAATAAAGTTTCCTCCAACCTAACTTCCATTCTTTTTAGAAATATCCATGTTTGCTTGATGCTCTTCATCATCGATAATAGAACCCTTGAAGGTGTCCTCATCTTTTAGGAATTCAATACGTTGTTGGTCATCATCGAACACTCTCCAATTGGTCATGTTGTATGGAATAGAAGGACTGAAAAGTAGTTCAATGGAAAAATTGTCATCAAGAGGAATCAAGCGGGAGGCAGTGTTCGCCAACAAATCAGCTGCAACATTCATTGACCTAGGAATATAATTAATATTGAAAGCTTCAAATTTTGAAATCAAATTCCATACCTTAGTATGGTACCCCTTTAAGTGTGGAGACAAACAATGTATGGTATTCTGACCTGCTTGACAATTATCAAATTTTTTTAAATATTTTACATTTAAATCAATGGCCTTCTTGAGAACTTGGACAAGGGCCTTGTACTCAATGATGTTATCAGGTGGAATCAAATTATAACCTACATGGGATATACATTTTATGATTTTGGGGATAAAAAAGAACACATCAAGCCCCTGCAGCCTCCTACGTTTTTGAGCCATCAAAAAACAAATTCCAAACATCTGATCCTATACTATCTCTAGAATCTAAGTTAATATCTAGGTTTACGTCAATAGATAACTCAACTATAGTACATGCATTATCATCAGCCCTTGAAAAATGAAGGAAATCGAGCTATGTGTCTGCTTCATGGTTGGAAATATCCGTTGGATAACATCCTGGTTTAGTTTCTTAAAAATAGTTACCAAGGACGAAATGTGTGAAATTTACTAGTTTCTTTTTTCCTTCCAGCTCTATGATAGTAATCTTCATTTGTGGATCTCTGTTTTCCCTTATCTAATTTGGATTATTTTGGTAAGGGAGCCCAAAATTAGACCAATCAGTTGAAAAGTATCCTTCAGTAGTTTTCTGGACCATTCCTTGCTCAACAACAAGCCATAAGCCTCTAGTATCTCTACCACCACAATATCAATAAACTCACATACTCTCTCATTAGATGCTAACCTGGTCAATTTTCTCTTTGCTCACCAATTACTTTAACATTAGATCTATTGAGATTTATAACCCTGGAAGGAAAAGCACATGGTTGACCATTTATTATTTTACAAATAGAGTATGGCATAACATTGTATGAAGCTCTAGAATCCACCAAACAATTGTGAACATTGTAATTGTAAATTTCAAACGTTAGCAAAAAAGGTGGAATATGAGATTTGGATTTACCTCCAATGCTAGCTTCATTGATCTCTTTATCTTGTCCATCATCAGATTGCTTCTTTTCTTTTCCCTTGGTGGTGGGGGGTTTTGTCTTAGTATTTAGGTCAAGATATTCTATCAAACGTTTCTTTTGTTGAGGCATCTCACATATTTCAAACAAAGAGATATTCGCCTTAGTATTTTTAAAATATTCTGCCACATCATATCCCATGTTATAACTACCTTCGATGTTTCCTGATGTTGTGGAAACACCCGAAGAATGAATTGATCCTTTGGGATTCACAAGTGGCATGGCCTTTTGAGGTTCATTTGCATTACTGATTTTCTGAGTTTTCATAGTTCCTGGTGCCTTTTGGGGTTGTTTGGCAGCAATTATTTTTCCTTGGTCCTTCTCTGCAGGATTACTTACTTTGTCGCTTTCTACTGTCTTAGTTTGTGTAATAAAGGGCCCTTTAATTCTTAATGAATAGTTATAAGGGGTGGTTTGTACAATTTGTATCTCAATAGTTTCTTCATCATCATCCAAATCAAGTTGAGAGGCCCAATCAAATAATAATAAAGTAGTCTCTTTGGGATATTCCTCAGCTTCAACTAATTGTGGTTGTTCTGCTTCTTCCTCCTCATCCAAAGCTTGCTTATGAAGTAGTTGATTTATCACCAACGCCATAGAATTTATCCAGTGATGGCATCTTTTTTTCAGAGTGATTCTCTGGTGATACGTGCCTTAGGTTTTGCTTCCATAGAGTGTTTTCCAATATTAGACATTTTTGGTTCAATTTTCATAGCCTCTTCAAAGTTGTCTGCCAAGGTAGCTTTGCAAGATATCTTAACAAACATGGCTAAGGAAGGGTGAAGAGACATGGTATAACATTCCACTAGCACTTCCTCAGGTGGTTTGGAAGCAGCCAAAAACTTATTTAGGGTTGTAGTAAATCATTTATTGAAGTCCTTAACTTTTTCTTTCATGTCCATTTTCAATGACGAAAATTCTCTCATAAGGGAATCCAAGGTCCTTTCTTCCCCAAATTACTCAGGAAATCCTTTTCAAATTCATCCCAATTTGTGATTGACCTAGCTGGGAGGATAAAGTACCACGTGGAAGCTTTAATTTCAAAATTATGGGGGAACATTCGACAAAAAATATCTTCATGATCGACATTCAAGAGTTTCAGAGAGAGATAAAAACCTTTTCAAATGATCATTCATAGTTATACATTTTCCTAGATCAAAATTAGGCAAGATGTGCTCAAGGTGCTTAGGTAAGTCATGGAGTGGGATGGCTAAGTTGAGTGCACCTTAAGACCTCCAAGCCAGTGGTTGATTCACATTATGATCCATGTTGTGAATATGTGGAGGTGTATGTGGGGGAGACTGAGTATGATGAGAAGTAGAAGACAGAGGTTGTATCTGATAAATTGGCTTAGGTATTTCTTACAAAGATAAGGCCACCAATTCCTTAAGAGATTCAACCAAAACTGATTAACTAGTTTCTTTAGCCCTTCTATGGGGAGCACATCTCCTGGGTAACAAAGGGATAATAGGAAATCCTCCAACTTTCGTGACTTAAGACCTGGTGTATCGATGGAAAATACCAACTTCTTGATGGGGTACTGTGTAAAGGGTTTCTGGAGATGAGACAAGTTGTTCCAAATGAGGGTTATTGTCTTAAAAATGGTCTGTTTCATGTCTAGTTTCTATTATTAAAGGAACTAAACCTTCAAGTTGAGGGGTTTTGGGTGGATATACAAAGAAAAATAATCAAGGGAGAGGACCTCCTCTACCAGCCATGCACAACGACCCTCCTTCTAGCACCAAATTTGTTGTTGCATAGAAAAATCCTTGCGTCGACAACAGGGGTTCTCCCCGGTGAGAAATCCCATTTAGACATCTTACCATTTGAAATAGGGAGCTCGTCCGGATTCTATACTGGCTACCATTCACTGATTGATACTTTCACCGGTTGCGATCCGACCCACCGTTTAGGATTTTTATTAATAAATGAAATGCATAATGCTTTAATCTAAGATGAAATCTAAGCTAACCTAACCTATCCTTGGAAGGATAAGAAGTTATAGGAACAAGAATGAAATGAAGCGAGATACATTCTAAAAGCATGTTACCATTGAACATGAAATATATCACAGCTACAAAGTGAGATTAAACACTAGGATAACCGCCAACATAATAACATTTATGTATTTGCAACTTGTAGAAAGCAAAAGAAGACTGCGTTAAACACATACACAACAAGCGGTAATGAACCATTAGAATAATATGACATGTAAACATAACAATATTACAGCATACGAGTCACAAGAGAACATGAAATCAGTTCCAAGGCATTCATCCACATAACAAACACAGCTTCCAATGCTAAACTTGAGTCCAAAAGTCCTCTATTAATCTTCATAAATAATTCGTGCATAGAGTGAGTAGCCAAAAATTTCCAGCCAAAAGCCCTTATCTTGTTTCTTTTTTCTTTTATAGTTTTCCCTAGGCATCTAGGAGACTATTTGATTTCCCTTAGAGAAGTTACAACTCTTGAGATTCCCATACACATGTCACTTTACATCTACATTTCTTCATCATAAAATATGATTAAAAAAATAAAATTAACGCTACATAATTAAGCTAGGGTGTTCCCTTGAGCTTGAATAAACTTGTCCCAAAGCTCACAATCATAAGATATTGCATTTAACTGTTGGGGTTCTAATAAATGTAATGCCACTTCATGAAGGACAAATTCTCTAGATAAAGTATTCAATCCTTTGGTTGTTGAGTTGTGTCCTATAGTCAAGTATTGGACCTTCAACGTGGGTTTTACAACTTGTTCCTATAAGACATGTGAAGTGACCTAGTTTGTGCTTTGGATTGCTCCCAAGTCTTCATCTCTATTTGTCTTGAGATCTGCTAACCCCTCTGCTTTAGAGATGGGTTCTTCAAATGTTCCGGGAGGAGGAAAATGACATCTTTCGAATACCTTCACTATGTTCTGGTGCACCTCCTTACATTTCTCCAATGAGGCTACAAGCTCCTTTTGTAACTTTTGCTCCGCCTTCTAGCAGTTATCCAAAGTGGCATAGTCAAGCTGCTTTTATTCTATCATCCTTTTGGGAAAATTTGGAAGGATTTAAGTACGCTACTTGTGCCATGCTGCCACCCTTTTCAATTTTCCCTTTACACCAGTGATTTTGAGAACGCTGATTTTCTCTGGGATGCCTCTGATACTTCCTTAAGCTTAGCGACTATCTTTTGAACCACGAGCAATTGCTTTGTAATCAGTTCTCGTGAATTAAATAACTGTTCTTGTAAAGAAATTGCACAACTGTGAAATTGAACTAGGCTCTGCTTCTCTTCTCTGGAAGTGTATACCTTTGCTTTCAATGAGTGCTTTTCCTGTCGAAGAGTTCCTACTTGAGCTTCAAAATATAGGTTTACTACTATTAGTATCTCCACCTGCTTCACCAACTCATTTCCTTTGGTCTACAACTCTCTGATATGTATGTTCATGGTTTCCTTTTCCACTTGAAGCCTGTTTGAATCTGGGAGGACAACGCATCCTTGTTTGTCTGTAGGTACTCAACTAGTACTTATGCATTTCTCTTCTCAACCTCAAAAGCATCAAGTAGATGTCTTAAATCAACCCTTTCACTCATTGCTTGTAAGAGGAGATCTTCCAATGTGCCAATCCTCTTCTTACTTTTCTCAATTTATTGTAGCAGCTTTTGGATATTATCTTTGGTGTCCATGGAAGCAACCACATTTGCAAATGTGACAACTCTTGGTGCCTTATAATTTTTCTCAAATATTGGAACCTATTGAGTGGTGACGATCTCTGGTCACGTTGAAATATTGAGTCTTTTTTTCGTTCTTTTGACGATCCACTTTCTCTTGGAGGCAAAGATAATGGTTTCCAACCGAGACACAACACTTTCCTTAGATGGAGTGTAGGAGGTGATCCCCAATTATTTGAAGGGGAAGTGGCCTCTTGTGAGTGGGATGTCAACGCTAACAGAGGTATCCTCAATTTCCATGTCTTGATGCATGCTGCCTTGTGCTTCCTCAACCTACCTTTGTTCTTACTCCACATCATTTTTCCAAGATTCTTCTTCTTCCTTCTTCTGAATTTCTTCTTGTAGAGCTAGTTCTTCTCTTTTTAGAGCCACTTCGTGTTCTTTGAGAAATTTTTCTTTTTTTCTTTTTTTCTTTTCTCTTCTTTGATTTCTTTGCTTTCTCTTCCTCTTGCATTTTCCTATTTGTTTCTGCCAACAAGGCTACTAATTCAACTTTATTCAGGGTCGCTTCCTATAGTAATATCTGTTGTGTTTCCTCCAGTGTTTCTCCAGTTTATTCCCTGGTACCTTCCTCTTTAGTACTTTTCCCATGTTTTACCCTCTTGTCTAACTCTTCAAAATTGTTTTCCCTTTGATACACTTCCTCTTTTGCACAAAAATGATTAGCATACGGATAATAAATTTTGATAGGTACACAGTGATTGGCCACCTTTCCATGGTTTTCATTTCTATAAAAGGTCTTTTCCCCAAAGTGAAAAGCTTCAAAATTTTGTGTCAAGTCTATTGTAATACCTCATTTTGACCCCTAGGATATATTAGCTTTTAATGTAAATATTGCATACATGTGATGTATGTTTTCCTAGCGTGGAGCTCAAGGAGAAGGCCTCGCTAGTGGAAGCTCAAATTTTATTTAAAGGCAAGTATTAGACATTATGTTTCCCATGTGCTATTTAGCCATGGAACATTGTAAAAATGATGTAAATAAACATCATGCAATAAAATACCAAAACTGACTATGGAGGCAACAAATGAGAAGGGGCCATGTGTATCCACTAGGGAGTGGTGAGGGGGATGTGGGATTGAACCATAGGCTGCCATATGTCACTTTGAGAACCCATTTGACTTACCTTGCTGACATTTATTTCTGTTGTAAGGAAGTGGTTGAGGAATTCAGTCCGTGGCTTCAATGGAGCATGGGCAGCCCAGAAATTCGTATGGCAGAGTATGGGCTCTGTTTTCTTGTACCACGAGCCACTCTACCTCATGGGAGTTGCTTATTCCTCATCCCCATTCCATTGTGGAAGTTACCAGCATCATTTTCCATCCAAAACGAATTGCCAGCAGTGAGAAAAACCAGAAATCGCAACTTTGAAAGAACCCACATTTTGAGGAGCCATAAACGCCCATAATTGGTATTTAATAGTGAAATCCAATGGGGGATCCATAGGTATGAACCTTGGGGAAAATTTGGGAGCATTAGCTACCTTGAAATCCATTGGAAAACCCGGTTTTGATAGCCCAGAAACCCAGTGACGGGATTGAGTTATTTGTTGCCAGAACGGTGAGAAATCCAAGTGTGGAGGTTTGAATAGAGGATGGGATTGCTTGAATTGAGCTTGAGATGTTTGCATCTCTGTGGTTGAGCTCACGAGCTTAGCATCCTCATCATTTCCTTATTGCATGCTTGATAAACCTAGTTGTGTGCTGGCTTAGCATGACCGTTTGAGTGAATCCATTGCTGTGAGTGAGCCTGTCTAGTTCCTCCTTAGTGGATACATAGCCCAACTCGGGGGTGATCTCTCAGCTGAAAGAATATAGGCTGGACAGAGATCTATGGTTGGGTGGAATGTTTCTCTCACGTAGCCAGTTGTTTGGACGTTTGCATTTCAAGATAAGTATTCTCTGTGGATTAATTTATTTGCATTATGTGTTCAACAAGGTGTTAATCCTGTATGTTAAATTACTCATGTTACTTGGATGAAATGATTATCTTAAGTTAGTTGGCATGATGCCTATGCATAGCATGAGAATGGGATGGATTATTGTATGACCGTTTCATCATTCTGCCTGGAAGAAATAGGCCGATGCATCTCCTTCTGCTTGTATGTTATTATGGTTATTCCTCTGTGTTTATTAAACGAGTTGTGTTAATTCTATGTTCTGTAATGTATTAAATAATGACTAGTATTTGGATGAAGAATGCATATCTTATTATGGCTAACATGTAATTTGTGTATATCATGAGAATGTGATTGCTTCCTCGCATTATAATTCATCACCTGTTTGTGAATGGTATGTTGATGCATTCCATTCTACTTGTGTGTTAATATGTTAATTCCGTTGTGTAAATGAATTGTGCATCTTATTTTAAATGGCAAAATTTTATCATTATGGCTTGGGGACGAATTAGACACCCCATGTTGCAGTCATGTTCCCTCCCTTCCATTGGATAGATGGAAGGGGATGTGACATCTATTGCCTCCTTCACCTTAGACAATTTGTATGCTCCCACTATTATAGGTAGGGGAGGCCATGATGCCTTCTTATTGTTGTTCAAGAAATGTCCAATACAACTTATGAAGGTTTTCCTTACAATATCCTTGAGAACCATGTAATCTGTGATATAATTGGGGTAGACATATGGGACTTTAGATCCCCCATAGATGCACATACAGGTACCTTCATCCATCAGGTACCAGTCCCCTAGATGCGTCATTGTTTTAATAGCATATTCAGACATGAAGTTAGGTGTCTTACCATAGATGATCTTGTATAGGGGGACAATGAATTGTTCACAAATATGCTTGTAGAAACTGGCGTGTTTTTGTGCACACAGTACTTGGAAGCACACATGTATGGGTACTTCATTAGGGTTCCATTTCTACCCATGCCTGGAAAGTGATGGAGAATGCATATACACTCTAACAGATAAGAAGACGTGTGGAATTCTGATTTGTTCGCGAGAATGCTACTTTTATCTCTTATAATAGCATCTTCCAAATTGGTAGAAATTATATTTTCCTAGTTGAACCTGGTGGCGCACATTGTGACTTAGTATAGAAACGGGGTCCAATGTAGCTTGAAGTGTGTCACACTAGACATTCAAAATATTATGCATAAGAGAGCTGTAGCTACTCGATAAGGTGGCTTCAATATAAACATAGTCTCATACTTCCCACTCTCCTTCTGACGAAACTGTTTGTCAGGAAACCATATTTGATTGATGAAATCAATATAGTTAAGGTGCAGGCTTTCGACCCATTCAACAATCATATAGATTTATTCCCCTGGAATCCTGTAGGCCTTTTGTAGATGTGCCGACTGAAATGAAGCGATAAATGTTCTCAAAGCATATTTTATGATACGTGCCATGGGTTTGATATGTGGAATGAGGTAACTTATTACCTCAGCACAAGGGAACAAATCGGCTCTTGTTGCTTCTTTATGGAGTCCTGAGATCTTCATGTTATGGTAAATGGGGACCTCTTCAATGCTGGAATTTTGATATTCTTCACTACTGAAAAGTTGATATATCTCTCCCCAATTATATTATTGCTCATCCCTAGTAGCACTCTGAGTATCATCATATTGAATCTCAATAGGAACCTATTTAGCTGCTCATCGTCCTACAATATCTCCTACACAAATTTAGGTTGTTTTCTCGTGGTACGTTGTGATATGGTGAAATATTGCTAGCCATTGGCCACAACATAAATTTCCATGGGATACAAATCAACAACAAGTGCATATGCTCCAGATTATGATCAACTAATGCAAGCAAAATGACACTAGCAACAATGTCAAAAATCTGCCTTCATGTTTAATGTCTAGATAATGAAACTTACCGGGTATTTCAGGTTCAAAAAATGCTCATCCGGTTGCAGGTAGTCAGATTTCTAGGGTTGGAAAAATAAAAATTCTAATATTTGCAACCCTAAAATCCTCCCGCCAAAGCTCGCATACACCCAAAACGTGAAATCCACTAGTACCCTTGTCCATTGAAAAATAAGGAACTCTAAGCAAATATATTGCGGAAAGTGGAGCAAACCCAGGTCTTCCATGGATAAGGACAAACATTAATCATGCTCTTCTGTTAGGGCCGCATGGATCGTTGTGACGAAACTGTGAAATTCAAACTAACTGCTAATCCGAGCACGAAGGGACGTCGTATTGAGGAAAACAAAAATTGAGGCATGTTAAGGTTAACCTTGCTCGAAAAGAGTGGACACATGGTTTAGAGTTAGGGTTTAGACCCTTGGTTGGGTCAAACATGAAACACAAGAAAAATGCACCCTAGGGGCCATATAGCTTCTATCTAATCCATACATAGCTCAAAAAGAGAAAACCCTCACCGCCACCCACCTAGGGACAGGTTCCCAAGGGCACCAATTAGGTTTATAAGGCCAAAAAAAGGAAAACACTACCAATTCATGAGTTGGAACATATATTTGAGTGAGACAAGGACCTACCTGGTGGGTCGATGACAGGTGGAGGAGACTGAACGACTGCAACTGGCACTAACCTTGCTTCGCTTCAACAGATGACTCGGGTGACAAGCAAAGATCGCGATAGGTGTAACAATGTTGGTTGGAACAATAAGTAAAAATAAATGGGGAAAACTATTTATAGACCAATAGATTTACCCCCCACTAACCTTTGGAAAACCACGAGGTTAAAACGACTTGAAACAAATATTTTACGATGGTTTTAGAAGAGTTTTGCCGAAGCGTTTCGGTGCATTTGGACTAGTTTCAGCGGATTTAAACATGTATAGCAAAAAAATCAACTTCTCTGGGTTTCGGTGGTCAGAGATGAGTTACATCAGCTATTTTAAGGATTTTCACGAAGCATTTCTATGACTCTGGATGAGTCTTGCTGAAACGTTTTGGTTTGTTTTAGTGAGTTTCTTCGACAGGTACATATATTGTTGTACCAGTGGTATTACACGAGATTCGACGAACTGTTTCAACGAAATTTCCTGAGTTGGGTCACACTACAGGGCCTAGGAGGAAATCTTCTGAAACGTTGGATAATTCAACAAAGATAACTGATGTGTCAACGAACTTATCAAATCTCCTTGAAACATTAAAGCTCAAGGAAAATTGCTGAAACACAAAAAACTTGAAAAGTTCTAGTGCTTGTTTCTCTTAGTGGGATCAAGTTTTTTAGAAAATAAATTTCTAAGTCTAAGGGGAAACCAAAAATTGATGAAGGTGAAAAAATGCAAGGAGTCCCCCCCATCATTTCCAAAGGAATAATGGGGAAGGTGGTTGTAGCTATAACAGGTGGCTATCTAGGACTTGGAACCAAATAAAGCATCAGGACCTAATGCATTCTCTATTTCTTTCTACAGAGCATGTTGAGATATAGTTCAAAAATATTTTTGTCAGATATTATGTGGATTTGAAGCAAAGATAGGAGGTAGTACAAATTTCACTTTCCTAACACTAGTTCCGAAAGAAAAAAAAAATGATTTTTTTTCCCATTTTCGTCTAATTTCTCTATGCAACGTTTCGTACAAAATAATTGCCAAGATTCTTTCCAAGTGCATGAATAAATTCATTCCAAATATAATATAACAAAATCAAGGAGGATTTATACATGGAAGGTAGATAGTTGAAAACATTATTCTTGTCTAAGAGATTATGTGAATATGCTCACAGTAGATCCAAAGAGATGATGTAAACCTCACAATGAAAGAATTTAGGAATGACTGAAGAAGAATAGAACAGAAGAACACAGATCCAAAGGAGCTCAGATAGAGGCAGAATAATTACACATGTTACATTAATTTGAATAGTAAAAAGGTAAATATACAATGCTCAGGATTCGAATACAGTAGGTGTGATTTGAATTAGCCTGCATGGACAAATCCATAATCAGTGGAGCGTCATCAAGTCATAACTAGGAGTCCAACTCATCATCAGTGAAGTCATCAATGCATAAGTAATAGTCAACCAGCATTCTAACTGAGTCTAACTGAATGTGGTAGGTGTAACTGGCATATGGAAGCACTAATGTAGTGAAGGAGGCTCAGTGGAGGGCGCTCATGTAGCTAACTGGAGTCAGAACAGCCTATCTAGTCACATTGGAGGTCCATCGGAGTGATAAGGTCAGTAAAGAGTGAGTCAAGCCTAAAATCAGGGAGAGAACTCTTGTTTAACTGAACATAACTAGATTGGTAGGTGAAGAAGTGCGCCTCTCTCATGCAGTGGGTGAAAGGAGGGCGCACTAGGCACTAGGAGGGATGAAACTCATCAGGAAGAAGGTCCAGGGGCTAGCTAACTGAGGGCTAGGTGCTGGGACTGATGACTAGAAATGCATGCAAACCCTAGAATGCATGCAAACCCTAAAAGTGCATGCAAACCCTAAAAGACTGAAAATGAAAATGACTGAAAACCTAGTAGGACTAGGATGGAGTATAGGAATATCCTAACAGGTTATTCATTCAAGTAAAGGTAGAAAATAAAAAGGATTCATCATCAAAATGGATATGTCAAATTCCTTTGACTGGGTAAGACACTCCTTTCTCTTCGAAGTTCCCATTAAATTTGGTTTTTATAATCAATTTGTGGAGCTTATCAAATATTGCATAGGAAGTCCTTGGATCACACCCTTGGTCAATGGCATATTATAAATATTATTTCAAAGTAGGAGAGGAATTAGGCAAGGTTGTGTTGATGCCTCGAGAATCGTAGCATCAAGCGGAAAGGGATTCTCCCCGATGGGCAATCCCAATTAGATCGCTCACCGTTTGGTGTGGGGAATCCGTCTGGTTAACGACTACCGTAAGATTTAAAGTTTCCTATTCATTATACCGGTTATGGCCCGATCCATCGTTTATGTATTTTATTTTAAAGATGATATGCAAGTGCCCTAAGCTAATTTAATCTAAATGCAAAGATGAAACAAATCTTTATCTACAACTGAAATCAATCTAATCTATCCTTGCAAGGAGCAAAATGTAAATATGAGTAATGTGCTGAAAGAAAACATCTAAAGATCAACAAGTAGCCATTAAATCATACAGATGCATCTACAGTAGGAGGTAAAAGATATTACAATATAGCTTCTAATCTAAAAGCAATATATCCCATTACTCATTTGAGAGAGATATCATTGTACAGGAAAATAGAGAAAATCATTCATTGCATAGAAATAATTCATAGTAGCAAAGAAAGATCTCACTGTAATATGTGAATGATACAAGAGTAGTCTGGTAAGCATCCAACACACAATTCCAGGAAAAATGTCCTCTCCAGGCTTTCATTAGGCAAAAAAATGAGTTCCTTATACATGCAGAGAAGTAGTTCACGTACAAGACAAGAAATGTCTTTTCACCTGCCAAAAGTCCTCTACACTATTCACTATTCATCTATTTATAAGTTTACAAAATGCCTCTAGGGCTGCCACCTAGCCTTTTACAATTTCCTTTAAAAGACTTTCCAAAAATAAAACAATTCGTGGCCTCCTTTTCATAACAGAAAAAAGGACAGCTGTCCTTGTGACTCCACACTCTAACCATAGGGACAAAGAGAAATAGACAAAACAAAACAACGCATTATGACTAGCACATTTATCCTTGGGGTGGCGCCTCTGCTGGGGATGATGTGCCTGTGCTGGCTGCTACTGCTGCTGCTACCTTCTTTTCTTCTTCTGCTATATAACTGAACCATACACCAGTGTCTCTTATAACCACATTTGCTGGTGAGGGGAGCAGGATCTTCTGTGAAGTCACATGCTTACCAAGCTCTGCTTCAATACTCTGAATTCCTGCTATTGTTGCCTGGTGGATCTCCTTGAGCATATGATTGTGTACTGATGCTAGCCCAATGTAGTGATGAAGATCATCGGTGGTCAACACACCAATTTTCTTTACATACTCCAGTTGAATGCCCATCTCGTCCCTTAAATCTGTCAGGCATTTCTCTTTGCTTGAAAATTCATCCAGGGTTTGAGGAAAAACAATCTTGCACTTTTCATGCGCTTCATGAATCTTTTGATACAGGCTATTACCTTTCCCAATCATTCCCTAGATCTTATCTATTAGCTTGGCGCCGCAATTCCTGCAAAACTCCATGAGGGCTACATATTCCTTAAAACCGTCCACAGATTTGAATGGGAGATGCTTAGGGAAATCTGCCTTCCCTTCTCTCCACTCCATCTGGCTCAAAATGTTTGCTTTCACCCGATTTTACTTGCCTTTAAGCCTAACAGCTCTGGCATTAACTTCCTTCATCCTATCCACCATGGTCTTGAGTTTGCAAACCTCCTCAGTAATCAGTTCTTGCGTGGCATGCATTTGTCTCAAGATGTCACAGGACTGCTCATGAAAAGGAGACATATCCATTGCTCTGCTTTCTGCTTTCTCTAGTTGCTCAACCATTGACTGTTTATCTACTTCCAAATGAAAAACTCTAGCTTCATAATCATTCTTTTCTACCTCTAGTACCATCATCTGGATTGCCAGGTGCTCCTTTTCTTCTTCCAGGTGTCGATACTTATCCGAAAACTCTTTGTGGTCAGCAGACAGACGATTGTATTTGTTCACCACAAGGTCCATGTAGGCCTGCTCGTTAGCCACAGTATGTTGCAGCATATGAGCTCTTCTCTTTGTTGACTCGAACTCTTTAACCATGTCAATCACATTATCTTCGGATGCTTTTGCTACTGCCACGGCAGCCGATGCCATGGCTACGGGAGCCTTATTTGTATTTTGCATAACCGTGGTTTCTCGATGGCTGATAATATCTGAATGGAAAAGTCTCTTTAACCTCGTTTCTAACTTCAGGACCATAGCCTTTCTCTTCTTATAATATACAAATTTATCCCGTCGGGACACAGTATGATCTTCGGATGGGGTGAAAGGGACGATCGGGAGGTCTCTTATATGGATGTCTGCCTCCGCGGGTGGGGTCTGTACCACCTGAGATGAGTCTATTTCCATATCTTGGGTGCTAGAGCCACCCACTTGGGTATCTTCACTGGCCTTAATTTCCTCTTCGGCGTTAAGCCGCCCCTCTTCTTCCTCATCCTTCTACTGATTTTCAATTACCTCCCTCTATTCTTCTTCTTGTGCTTCCTGCTACAACCTTTCTTCTTCAGCCTCCTGCTGCAGCCTTCCTTCTTCAGCTTCCTACTGCAACCTTGCTTCTTGGAGCTTCAGAGCTTCTTCCTGCTCCTTTTTCAATTTATCGGCATTGATTTTCAGGATTCTATCTGCCTCCTCTTTCAACCTTTGTTCTTCATGGGCCAGGGCCTCAGCCACTTCCCTTTATTTCTGTAGGTTGGATTTTTGGGCTGTGGCAGAGATAGAGCTAGATCCACCGCTGTGACGACAAATCTGTAATTCAGTCATATTACTGATTCCCTTGAATACTTCTTCTTCGGCATCATAGTAATGGGCATACTCAAAATGAGCATACAACTCCTTGCAATGCTCCGCAACTTTGCTCCATCTGTCATTTCTATGAAATATTGCCTCTCCGAAGTGAAAAGCTCTTAACTCCTGAATGAACTCTTTGGTTGCTGCAACCCCTGAGAACTTATAGGCTCCTATACAGAAAAGCAAAGGAGGGAAGGAAGCCTTATGTTGCTTATTAAGAACTCCTCCTACTCCATCAAGGAAAACTTGTCTGACTGCTTCTTTCAAGACTATGTAATTAGTGGCATATCTTGGTAAGATGTATGGTGGCTTAGTACCTCCGAACATTCTGATATAGGTACCCTTTTATGAGAAGTAGAAATCTCCATAATTTTCCATGACTTCCATGGAATTCTCTGACAAGAAATTGGGTTCTTCATTGAACATCTGCTCATACAAAGGCATAATGAATTCTTCACATATGAGCTTATAGTGCATTCTATAATTTTGAGCCCATGGTATTTTATAAGTAGTGTATATCGGGGTGTTGGACTGATCCCATGAATAACCTAACCTGGGGAAAGGGAGCTTTGCCAAGATGCAATCAATGAGGTATGAAGACATGTAAAATTCTGACCTTTTCAGGGCCAAACCTTCTTTAGCTGTATCCACAGTGGATGCTAAACTATTTGAGAGGATAGTAGCCCAATAAAAAATAGTTCCCTTAAATGCTATGTAGTGGATCATGGGGGCCCATTGTATTCTATATACAGTTCCATCAGGCATGCCGAAAATTCTACTTAACATAAGGGAAATCAACCTAAAGGGAGGTCTTAGGATCTGAACGTCATACTCATCATTGTCCCTCTTCCTTAGTTGTTTTCCCGTTATTAACAGCTTTTTAGCCATTTCGAAATTATTCATCTGTCCCAACCATGCATTGTTCAACGCCTGCTAGGGATGTGAGAATTTGTAGGCTACTGCAATATAAGCTAGATGGAACGAAGCGAATTCCTCTCCCTTGCTGTCCTGCAACACTCTTGTTTGTGGGTTGGAATGTTCCAATATCCACCCGATTACTTCTGAGCAAGGGAATAGCTCAGGACAAGTAGAATCCCTGGATATGCTAGAGGTCCTGATGTTTAGGTAGATTTGTTCTTCTTCTAAGAGTACGTCTGGGATATCTTGGTCTCTGATCATCTGGTAAATATCTCCCCACTGGACCTCGGGAGGGACGCCTGTGGTGCACTTAGTGTCTTGAAAGAGAGTTTCAGTCCTTGGCTCTACTGGCTTTGGTTCCATCATTTTAGCTTTCTTTCTACTACCTTTTGGAATTGTGGCTTATCTCTGTCAAGCAACCATACGTGAATGAACATAAGATTGCAAACCATTATGTAAAATAGAGCATAAAATAGAGAGAGATAGGAAGGAAACGGGACTAGCATGATATCGTATAATCATAAAAAACCATAATGTCGTATCATGGGGAAAGAAACAAAATGCAAACCACACATTAAGGCCACCTAACTTGAATGTTCTAGGGGGGCGATGTCGGGTTCGGATAATTTTGAGTGGGCACATGGGTGCGACTACAGGTTCACGTTACCAAATGAGAGCATTTTGCTGGCTTAACCAGATTGGGAAACCTATGGGACTGAAGTGGCCGTAGAGTCTACAATTGCAGGTAACTAAAAAAATAAAAAAACAAAATTGGTATGCTACAAGTTCCCATAGGCCATGAAATTAACGAAACGAAAACCAACCGAGAAAGTTTTGATGCAAAGCTATGACAATAACAACGGTAGAACCACCTACCTGGCAACGAAACAATGGTATGATGGGGTTGTTGCGGCGGTAAATGAGTTGAGCTGGAGCAAATAAATTCGCGCAGTATCCAAACGGCGTTCTCCAAATCAAATTCCACCAATAGAAAAATAAAAACCCCCACCACCCTCATATACAAACTGATATGTGTGGGAATTTAATGGGTAGGTGATGAATTTAAAACAGAGTTAAACATTCTTACGGTGGGGTCATTTCAACATGCTCGACATTTAAGCGTAACCGTCAAAACCGAAGGACTTGTGAGTTTCGTCCGCAATTGCGGCAAGAACTCGTGAGTTCCTTCTGAAGTGCAGGAAACTTGAAGTTTGAATGCGGCATCTACTTGTTGTGGGAAAGAAGAGAGAGTTGATCCGCCATTTCGGAAAGACTCGGCAGGTTTCTCTGAAATTGGACAAGTCAATCGCCCGTTGTGGCGAGAGTATTTGAGTTGGTCCGCCGTTGCGGTGAGAGCACCCCCATGGAAAATCCCCCCTCTAGACCACACTTTTATGATATTTTTGTCTTTTTCAATTAAAACATTAAAAATTGACCCGTTTTACGGGAATTTTTTATTTTTTCGCAATTGAATAAAAATACTAGGGGACCTAGTACATGTTCATAATGACTCAAATTAATGCCTAGAATTCTCATAAACATTGACACATGAAATTTAATAACCTCCTAAGGCATAACCACTAAGATGACCATTCCATGTAATATCCCTGATCAAGTTTGAATTGAGATTATGCAAAATTTTAAGCTTTACAACACAATTTTGAGAAGCATAAAACTAGTTAGCAAAACTAGTGGGAAAAGAGCTAAATGGGGACACGATAGATGACTCCAGGATTATGAACTGAGGATATTTAGGTTCTGCCAAATGTATGTGGATTTGCATAGCAGAAAACATAGCAAAAACAAGGCCAAATTCTGAGTCCTATTCACAAAGCACTGGGGCCATTTACATTTCAACAACAGCTGCCGCTGAGGTCTACTTTTAGGCTTCCTGAGCACTCCAACATCTGCATACTAGAATCCGTTGTTTACACCTGAATGTAACCAGTGGTGTATATCAGTCATTAGACTCCTAATTACTTGATAGATAAGATCTACAGGGAATTTGGTAGGTTTTGGGTGAGTTTGGAAGCAAAAGAGTCAAGTGAGCTATGTTGGACTGCTCAACTAGCCAATTTACAAATCCTTCCAAACAGTCTGAAATTCCTTCGAATCCTCAGGTAAATGAATGGAGGTGACTTAATATTGTATCGGGATTCATGTATAACCTTCAAATAAGAAAACTGACTCCTACATAACTCTGGATTGCACAAATGGTAAAACTAGTCAAATAAATTTGCATAATGAGCTAGTCTTTGAATTACTAGTTCCAAATTGCCTTAAATGCTTACAAAAATAAGATCTGAAGCATGCGAGGGTTCTGATAAAAGTTAATGAACATAATCAGGTCAAAAATCAAAGGTCATGAGCAGAGATTAAATATTTTATTACATTTAGTTCTTCAGTTGATCTCCAATGCTAGAGAATCTTACAATATTGAGAGAATAAGCATGAGAAGCGAAGAAGGAGATGAAATTATGTACTAGATATGATAGGAGGATGAAATAATGGCTGGTATCTGCATATGGAGGTCACACTGAACTAAATAATCTGCTCAGGGGCACATTCATCAACTAAAAATTCACACGTGCGCTCCTTAACATTGAAACCTTGGCTCTGGTGAGAATGGTTGTATCTTGGTCATCCTGACACCTTTTTCAACAAGAAAAGACGTTTATTACTGGAAACGACTCTCCAGACACAATGGAACAGGTCTCACAACCCAACAGTGCTCAGAAGTGCTTATCCCATAAGCTCCATTTCGGCCCTTCCACATTGTTCCCACTAAATGAAGGGAATGAGTAGAGATTTTGAATTGGATGCTTGATATTCATTCTTCTGACTCTCAAATAAGATTGAATGGAATTCAAGACCTGCACATAAAAATATACGTGGCTGCAATATGATATTCAATGGTTGTACAATAGTCTTCAATACCTGTAAGAGAGAGTGGAAGAAATACTGGAACAATAATGGCTAAGGGGATCATCACCCAAAGAAAGGTTGAGGCACACCACTCAACAAGAGAAGATAAATCTCCCACATTCAATTAAAAAATGGTCAAAAGATGTGAATTGGAGTTGGAATCATTCTTTTATAGAATTTTAGGATGACTTGTTGAGCAAGTTGAATAGATTGGTGACCTGTGAGAACCCCTCCACATGGGGCACCCATGGGTGGATATACTTGCCTTGATTTTTCCTTACAAGATTTTATTTCCTTTAGAAATTGTGCCCCCCTTTGTTTCAATAGGTTTCCTTCTTTGTTAGAGTTTCCTGCTTTGTAAATTGAGATCCCTTTTAGAAACTGCACGCTCCTTAGATTTTCCTATATATTTCTAATTTCTTGGTTTTGGAAACTTCTTACACCTTCCCTACTTTTCATATTTTTCTATTTTTATTACCTCCAGTTCCATTTTAGCAATCTTATCCTCATGAGGGAGTCCTCTTGGCCCACTTGCTCAAGATTTAGGAATAATTATTTATAAAAATAATTAAAATTAATAAAATTATTATTTATACTAGACTTAGGATAATTTTGATTCTAAGCATACATAAAATGAAATAAATTTATTTCCCTAGGGGTTATTTTGTTCCCTTTACCCCTGGGAACTAAATGAGCCAAAATTGGGGACATGACATTCCATCCTTGGAGGAGCAAGTGAAAAACTCATAAATTATACATCGCTTATTCAACATTGCATAATTGTGTTAGGATATTTAAACACTTAGGAGTCAGTTAAGATCAACTTGTGTAATATATCCGTTAGGGATAGTGTGTTTCGTTTGATCGAAAACGGTTCCCGGTTGCTCCAGAAACACGTATTTCATCAGATCTAAAGGTATAATGTTACAGTGACGCATTTTTTTTATTCCATTTTTTGAAAAGAAAAAATCTCATATTTCATTTTTTTTACTGCTAGATTTTTTTTGGTTCGGATTGTTGCTTTCCCGTCTGCGTATGCTCTTTGCCGTGCACCTTGAGCGATCTCGGCAAATTAGAAACAGAAAAGGAAAGGGTTTTTCTCGGCTGTGTATGCTCTTTGCCGTGCACCTTGCGCAATCTCGGCAAATCAGAAACAGAGAGAAAACGTAGACTTTCCGGGAAAGCTAACAAGATCTAACTCCACAAGTGTGGAAAAGTTTTTTTTGTTTCGATTTGTGGTTTGTTTTGCAGGAAAAAGGGAAAGCACGCAAACCGAGCAAGAAGAGTAAAAAAAAAAGAAAAAAAAAACCCTTCCTTATTCCCATATTTTAATAACCTTTTAATCTAGCTCACTTGGTTCAAAGTTGCTTTATTCCTTAATAGGTCTTGAGTTCAAGTCTTAGGAAGTTACTTTTAAAAGAAAAGTGCATGCAATTTCTATTTTCAAGTTACTTTATTGTAAAAGTGCATCTCACTTAAATAATAAAAAATAAAAATACAAGTGAGTTACTTAAGTTTTTTTTTTTTTGTTGCACCATTTAAAAGTAATGTCATTGTAAAAGTGAAATCACTTATTTTACAAAAGTGGTTCACTTAAAGCAACTTTCTTGTAAAGTGATTGTCAAAAGGTTCATCTTGGGAAGAGGGAGGTTCTTTTTTTAGCTGGACATTCTCTAGCTGCCACGTCACTATTAGGGACATCTTCAACAGTTTCTTTGTTCAAGCATAACTTCATCATACAGAGTCAGTTTTCAGTGCCGTTTTTTTTTAAACCGCCTATTTTTTTGAGCTCTTCACATCCAGACTATTGGTTTCTAATTTTACAACAATTAATTTACAAATATGGCCGCCCCTTGTGATATTCTACTTAACAGTTCCAACTATTTCTCATGGAAATCTCGTATGGAGGATGTTATACGAAGTAGGGGACTTTTCAGAATTACCAAAGGGAAAGAAAAAGAACCCACTGATGATGATAAGAAAATAAAATGGGCAAATAGATGTGATGAAGCTCGTGGATTGATTGGGATGTCAATCTCTACTGATTTGCGATTCCACATATCTGGAATTGATGAACCTAATGCTGCTTGGAACAAGTTGGAATCTGTGTTTGGTAAACACAATGAAATTCGAGGTCACCAACTCGAAAATGAGTTGATTTCTTTAAATCCAAGTGACTTTTCATGCATTCAAGATTATTTATCTAAGTACAAAACTCTTAAACTCTTATGTGCAGAATGTAAGATTGAGAGGGAAGACAAACAATGCATTTATCATATTCTTTCCAAACTTGGACCTGCATATTCTGTTTTTGTATCTACATTTTACTCCATGAAAGCATCCTTGAATGCAGCTGGCTATCAAGAGCCTAGTCTTGAATCCTTTTGTGATTTCTTGATTAGAGAACAAGATAAACTCATTCACCTTGGAATAATCAACAATGCAGATACATCTAGGAAATCCTTATTGTCCCAACAGAAAGAAAAGTCCAAGCCTCCCAGGAAACAAAATTTTCACAATAATAAGTCAAACAAGGGTCCCAAACCCTCTCAGTCAGCTCCTTCTTTAAAAAATGACAAAGGATCCAAGCCAAAAGGCAAGAAGACTGAGCGTCATTGCAACTATTGCGGGAAAGATAATCATGATGAATCTAAGTGTTTCAAGAAGATGGCAGTCTTGGAAGCAGTAATGAAGAAGCACCACATCAGCCTAGATTCGCCTTCATAATCTGCCTCTCATGGACATGCACTTGGTGCTTCTGTTTATTCTTATAATGCATCTTCTTCTTCTACTTCAAATGAATGGCTCATTGATTCTGGAGCATCTTATCATATAGCTAAGGATCAAGCCATCTTTTCTACTATGCATGAATGTAACACCAAACAAATATTTGTTGGTGATGATAGGTCTCTAAGTGTTGTAGGAGCTGGAACAGTTACAGTAGATAATGGTCATTTTAGTGATGTACTATGTGTTCCAAGAATTTCCTGCAATTTGTTATCAGTCTATCAGATCACTCATTCTGGTGAAGGTAAAACTGTGACCTTTACACCTCACCAAGTTGTAATCAAGGATTTTAAAGATCCTCAACAGGTTCTAGCTACCGGAATTGTTGATGATATTACCAGGTTGTACAAGTTTAACAACTTTGGGTCATCACCTTTCCCTTCAGTTTTTGTTGCTCATAGTGATAACTTGAGCAAAATTTGGCATGAGCGATTTGGTCACTTAAATTATCACTCATTGCAATAACTATGTAAAGAAAATATGGTGACAGGTCTTCTGATGGTATCTTGCAGAGATGGTGTTTGTTTCGGTTGTGTACTCGAAAAACATCATCGGGACAGTTTTGACAAATGTGCCTCTTGGCACGCCTTGGTTCCCTTGGAGCTTGTGCATAGTGACTTGTGTGGTCCTCTTCCATCTGCTTCCTTTTCTGGTTTCAAATATTTCTTAACTTTCATTGATGATTACACCAAACACACTTGGGTTTATATCCTAAAATTTAAGAGCGAAGTATTTAACATGTTCTTGGCCTACAAGGCCCTTGTTGAAAAACAATCTGGTCATCAAATTATTAAGTTAAGATCTGACAATGGAGGAGAATATGTTAACAAACAATTCACTACTTTCTGCATTGAACAAGGCATCCAACAACAGCACACTGTTCCATATACACCACAACAAAATGGTGTAGCTGAGCGGAAGAACCACACTTTAAAAGAAATGGCTAATTGTATGATCCAATCTAAGGGACTAAGTCTTCAATTTTGGGTTGAAGCCATAAATTGTGCAAATTACATAGTTAATCGCACCCCCACAAAAGCATTACAAGGTATAACACTAGAAGAAGCATGGAGTAAAATTAAACTTGATGTAAGTCACTTTCGTGTGTTTGGTAGTGAAGCATGGGCTCACATTCCGGATGAAAAACGGAAAGCATTGCAGCCCAAAAGTGAAAAGTGCACATTTGTTGGATATTCTGAAGATGTAAAAGGTTATAGACTTATTCAACCACATTCTCATGCTATAATCATTAGAAGAGATGTTAAATTTGATGAAAATCTCTTGGCCTGCGAGCCTAACTCGACGATTGTGCCATCTTTGGCCTGCGAGCCTGATTTGACGTTTGTGCCTCCTTCTTCTTCTTCCAACTTCCTTGACAGGTTTCCAACTCCAGTTTCTGATGATGACAGTGAGGATGAAAATCCACCTCCGCCTGCTCATGTTCCTCCAGTTGCACCAGCACAAGTGCTTCCTCGATGGGTCCGTTCAACATGTGAAGTAGCTGGTGATCTTGCCGGTGATCCTAGAGATCAACGTCGAACACGTTCTCAGTTTCAGCGAGCCTCTTCTCTTTTGGATCAAGTTTCCGAGAATCATGATCCAGAAAATTTTGTAGAAGCTTCAGGGAATCCAGATTGGGATGCAGCCATGGATGAAGAATATCGTTCCTTAATGGCGAACGATACTTGGGATCTTGTACCTCTTCCAAAAGGAAGAAAACTTGTCAATGTAAATGGGTCTACAGAACTAAGTATGCATCAGATGGAAGTGTTGAAAGACTTAAGGCAAGGTTAGTTGCCAAAGGTTTTTCCCAAGTTGAAGGGATTGACTACAATGAAACCTTTTCTCCTGTCGCAAAAATGAACTCCATCCGCCTTGTTCTTTCCCTTGCAGCCTTACACAACTGGGAAGTCCATCAAATGGATGTCAAGTCTGCCTTCTTACATGGTGATTTACATGAGGAAATTTACATGGAACAACCTCCTGGCTATGTTCAAAATAACTCTAGCCTTGTCTGCCGCCTTAAGAAATCCTTATATGGCCTTAAGCAAGCTCCTAGAGCTTAGTATGCCAAAATGGATAACTTTCTCCTTGACACTGGTTTTTCTAGATGCCATTCTGACCCCAATGTCTATACCAAGAAAGTAGGAAACCATCTCATCATACTTGTTCTATATGTTGATGACCTTATTCTTACTGGTAGTGACCCTAAGCTTATAACCCATGTGAAATCCAGTCTTAAACAAAATTTTGAAATCTCAGACTTAGGACATTTGCATTATTTTCTTGGTCTCCAAGTCCTACAAACCAAAGAAGGAATATTTCTTTCTCAGTCTAAGTATGCTTGTGTACTTCTTCGTCGCTTTCACATGGAAGATTGTACACCAGCCCCTTCTCCCTTCCAGTCTGGAGTCAAAATTTCTGCCACTTGTACTTCACCTGAAGTCGATGCCACCTTGTATCGTCAGCTTGTTGGTAGTCTCTTATACTTGGCTCATTCCCGTCCTGACCTTTCCTTTGCCGTTGGTCGAGTTTTCCGTTATATGCAGACACCTCATGAAAGTCACTGGAAAGCAGCTAAAAGAATACTTCGATATATTCGAGGTACAGTTCAGTTTGGGATTCATTACAGTACAGGGGGAAACCTTTGTTGGTTGGTTTCACTGATTCAGATTGGGCCGGCGATCCTGATGATGGAAAGTCTACTGCAGGTTATGTTTTCAGTCTGGGATCTGGACCTATTACTTGGGCTTGTAAGAAACAACAAGCTCTTGCTCTTTCTTCAGCAGAGGCAGAATATCGAGCAACCGTCAATTCTAGTCAGGAAGCTTTATGGCTTCGACAGATCCTTTCAGAGTTTGGATTCGAGCAGCAGCAGCCTACTCCACTTTGGTGCAGCAATCAAAGTGCCATCAAGCTTTCCAAAGATCCAGTTCTACACCAACACAACAAACACATTGAGCTACATATGCACTTCATCAAAAATCTTGTTCATGATCGGGTTCTTGAAGTGCTCTTTTACCCTACACATGATCAAGTTGCAGACATCTTCACCAAGTCTCTTACAGAAGCGAAGTTTTCTAAACTTCGATCTATGTTAGGAGTTCAGGAACTTGTCATTAAGGGGGGATAAGCTCTAATGCCTCCTTCCTTCTCCTAATAGTGTCACTTTTGTAAATCCTTCAATCCTATCCCAAGTTGTTCTTAAGGGGGGATGTTAGGATATTTAGACACTCAGGAGTTAGTTAAGATCAACTTGTGTAATATATCCGTTAGGGATAGTGTGATTCTTTAGTATGCATTAGTATGCATTTGTAAATACTTAATCCGACGGTCACGATATGTTTCCGACATAGAGTGATCTGACGGCTCAACTTCTCTTAGATCAAACTTAACCTTGATCCATGGCTTAACACCCGATTGGTCCATGATCTCTATTTAAAGAGCATGGAGGGTCATTGTTTAGTTGATCGATTATGAGAAGCTCATTTGTGACTTTCTTTCTTTGCATAATAAATTGTCCCGTAGAAGCTATTTGGCCGGGGCTGTGGAGTGTTTCCCTCAAGAGGGTTTAAACCACGTCAAAATATCGGTGTGTTGATCTGTGATCTGTTTGTGTGAAGTGGTTTCTCTTGGTGTTCGGTCCTTTGGTAGTACCCTGTGTACCCGAACAAATTGACATGGAAAAAATCACCATGGAATGATCGGATTGATTTCTAAGTCCTAGGGAGCCAATTTCTTTACAAAAATACGTCATGCTAGTACATTTTTTACAACATCCCCAAGGGGTATGAACATGCAATTATTTTAAAAGGGGCCAAAATTTGTCCTAACGGACCTTAGAACACTGATAATGAACAATTGGATTTTTCAAGTCTTCGATAGTTCTCTCGGAATCCACTAAGTGCAATTTTAGTGGATAACAGGAAGAAGAAAAAGCATACATCCACTTATCTTGCATCTCTAAATGGAACATGGAGGATGCAACATGGAAAGGATGGAAAATGGATAGTATCCCAATTCACCTCCAGGACAAATGAGATCTAATAACTCATCTCCTTGCAGGAAAAGATCCAATCCAAAAAGGATTTCAAGATACCGGGCGATGGAGCAAAGGAATAAAAAGATACACATTGTTAAGGTAGGCTACAAAATGCAAGTATAAAACAAAAGGCCCCTTCTGAAAGAATCCATAAAATCCAAAGAAGCGAGGCAATTCCCAAAATTAAATTATTTTTTTGGCTAGCAACTCATTAAAAAATTCTTAATGCAGAGAACCTTCAAAATAGAGGAATAACCGGTCCATCTAGATGTCAGCTATGCAAAAACTCAAAAGAAATCTCAAATCATCTCTTCATGGAATGCATATTTACCTTATTGACTTGGAGCTACATGTTTGTTGATCTAAGAATTTGACTTGAGATACCAAAAAGTTGGCAAGGGATGTTCCTAACATGGAACATATCCTACCCCAAAACCTTTCACAACAAACCTCTTATAAAAAATCTTTGGTAGGTCATCCCCTATTATACATGTTGGAACGCCGGGCTATCCCGAAACAAAGGTTTATTTGAGGACAAGGATACAACCCCTAGAATGGTTTCCTCTCAGGCCTAGGGAATGTTACAAGAAACAATCCTATTTAAAGTACTTGGTGATCATGATCTATCTAAACTTGATCTGGAAGAGAAGGGATGGATTAAGAATATATGTTTCCCTCCCTACCCTCTCTCAAACCAAAACATATTTATTCTCATTCTAGTGGACCCGAATGGAAGCTTATAATACATGAAGATACTTTGGCACTATGGCGGGAAGAAAGACAACAATTTTACTTACACTTTGATGGTGCTTTAAAAGGTAATCCAGGGGTGGCAAGTGTAGGGGGGTTTTATTTGATCCAGAAGGTAATAAGGTATTTACTTTTTCTTGGGGGCTCAGAGTAGCCACAAACAACCAAGATGAGTCTCTATCCCTCTTGAAAGGATTGCATCTATCAAATAGTAAAGGAATAAAATATCTCATGGTTATTGGAGATTATTTAATCATCATCAAGCTCCTCCAGGAAGGTTGTCTAACTAGCAATTCCCAATTCAAAACAACCATGACTCAAGTTCAAATTCTGATCTAAAATTTTCAACAAGTGCAAAGCTTTCATGTCCTAAGAAACCTCAACAAAGTTGGAGATCATCGAGAAAACTGTGGATGTCAATTAGAAAAGGATAAAATGGAGGAAAATCAGGGTGTTATATCCATTAAACCCATCCCCTAATCCATGAATCCATCTATGAACTCATGACACCAATTTAGAAGGAATATAAAATAAATTTCCCACGTGTTCCCTTATAATCATGCTCCCAATGTCATCCACCTCCTCTATGCAATTAAAATTCGGTGTGGTAATGAAAATCCAGTATGCCCCACCTCCTATATTGAATGCGGAACCTTCTTGATTCCTCACCCAACCAAATCTCCAACCATGGAATTCCTTAGTGGAGGTGTTATCGTGGTTCATTTGGATCCTATTACGTTTGCTTTGTTTTTGTAGGGAGCGACTGCTCTAAGTTCTTGTGCTATTATCCCGTCTCCAAATAACGACTACAAGTGTTGGTAAAATGAAAGGAAAAACATTCACAAGTTCGAGGATGGAAAGAAAAACAACACGGAGGACTTGTGTAACTATAGCATACAAGAAGTAGGCTTAGTTTCAAGGAATCACTCTTTACAGGAGCAAGGTTACAATTTTGCTTTGTCATGTTATTTTACATTCTGTTGGAGCATGGAGCTGACATAAGGAGAGAGAGGACCAACACCTCTGCACTCACAGAGCATTCTTTCAAAACAAAACACCATGTGTGCCTCGAGAACACGGAACTGCTTGCAGTTGAGGAACACTACTATAAACGAAGGGTGATAGAGGCTCTTGAAATCATAAAGCACCCGAACAACCTGAACAGAGATGGGGGACTCGAAATTAGCAAAAAATGGCTACCGCTAATCAAAAAGGAAGGTAATGGTTAAAAAAACTAGGTATGTTTTGTGGTCTCATGTGAGTTTTACTAACCTAGCCTCCGACGGATTGATTGGTTTTATTTACTAATACTAACGATTCATAATGATTTTTATTATGAAGCTCTTAATAACCGTATTAGTAGGGTTTTTCAATGACTTTAATTATTAATAATGAGCATGGTTTTTAAAATTATTATTAATAATGCTTGTCTTAATCATATTATATTTCTTTGTTATTATTATTATTATTAATAATGATCATTATAATAAAATATTATATTTTAAATCATTATTATTTTATTAATAATGATTATTATAATATAAATTATTAATATTAATAATAATCTTTCTCTTCTATGATTAACCCTAGGATTATTATTTATGAGCATTAATTGAATTTATGAGTATTTTTTGAATTAATGATCATTAGGGTTTTATTAATAATACTCATTATGGAAAAATTGTTAATTACTTTGGTGTCATGCTTATTATTTCATGCTAATTCTTTCTCTAGTTAGGGTTTCTGGTCTTTTTCTTGAAAGAACGAGAGAGAGATGAAGATGAAGGGACAGGTCGGAAGGGGAAAGGATTGGGCATCCATTTTGCTATTTATACGCCTCACTAGCAACTTCTCTACCTAAATCTTGTCCTGATGATGAATCCAGCTGAGGATTTGAAACGTCGACGACAACAAAAATGCTGACCATGGATTATCCGAAAACCCACCCTAAGTCTAAGAAGCAGTTGAAGGAATTGCTCCCTTAGAACAATGTAAATATAACAATATTCTCTTTGTTGATGTCTTTTAAAGCCGTTGAGGATTTTGGGCCAGTTTTTAAAATTGTACACAAGTTATGTAACATAAAATCATAGGAAAATCATAAAGAAGCAACAAATGGAAAACATCGTGATAGGAAAAAGAATCTTTATGTTGTGTACAAGAATTTTTTTATCTTCTATTTGTAATTTTGTGTAAGAAGGTTGAATGGTGAGGCCACAGTTCTCCCTGTTACACCAAAATGTCGTCACCTTTGTGCAAGTGTCACAAGTGTTGCAAATGTCGTCATCATGACCTAGTGTCGTCACCATGACCGTTGCAAGTATCGTCATTATGACCAACTGTCATCATCATGACCGTTGTGATAATGTCGTCATCTTAACCATTGTGTAAACTCTTTGATTTGACTCCTAAACTCATTCTGGGCTAAAACACATCCAACTGAGAGATTTACCTGCCTAGTTGACCTCTTTGAGTAGGCTGTAGCACTTTGTCTTCCTATAGGGTGAGACAGACCCACTCTGTCGCAGTTGTTGGTCAGCTAGGGTGAGACATTGTCGCACTTTGTCTTCCTACAGGGTGCGACAGACCCCCTCTGTCGCTCTATGTCCTCTACCAGGGTGCGACGAGGTTGGTTAAAGGCTATTTTGGGGAGTCTCGAGGTCTTTCTAGAATTTTGTTGAGGTGGATACCTATCCCTAGACTCTAGGTGAGGTGGCATTTCGGTTCCTAACCTAATGGGAGGATCCCTTAACCATCTACCCCTAATCCTCAACCTACCCTATATCTTTAGCCCTATATAAGTGAAGCTCCTCTCCACTGCAAAGGGAGGAAGTTCTATAGTATCCTTATGCTGGTAGAATCCACATTGGTGATCCCTTGTCATCTTGGGAAGCTTGTACCATCTTGGAGGTTTGGCTTGGACATGTTGTATGGAGGATGCGACGTTAAGGCTTTGGTTGTGTTCTTCTCCTTTCTATGTATTCCCACTTTTAATATAGTAATACAAACTCTTTCCACAAATGTTATCATGTTGATTATTATTTGTAGTTTAATTCCTTAACCGTTTACTTAGATAAGTTATTGTTTATATATGTTGTATTGCTTGTATTGTTTCCATATTGTCTTGATAGGTCTTGCAGTTGGAGATCTGACGACCGCAGGACTTGGAGCAACAACAAGGAGAGGGATCCACGATATGAAAGGTATGATATCTAAGTACTCGATATGTAACTAGATCTAGGAAATGAGTCTTGTATTCTGTCCTATTTGTTCTAGATTCACTTGAACTAGGGAGATCCAGCTCACGTCCGCTCGAGTGGATTTTTCATTAACAAATTTGGCGACCATACTAGGGATACTGAACAGTAGAATTGATTTCATTTATGTTTGATTTCATCTCTTTTGTCTGAGCCATTTCTTTTCTTTTGAGCCTCCTTACCATCATATCTCTTTCATTAAAGAGTTTCTTATGTGTCCTCGATTCTCTTTGGGGTCATCATTAGGTCTCCTACCCTTCTACCTTGAGAGATATCACACTTTTACTACTCAAAATTTGACTGGTGCACCTGGGTTGAGTCTTCCCTGTGCCACTGTCTGGCCGTATCACTTTTCTTGAAGCCAAACTACGACGGTGTCGCACCTTTCCTGTGTACAACCTGTGACGGACCCCCTCTATCATACCTTTCCTGTGTATAGGGTGCGACGATCTCTTAAAACTTAGGGATCAGCAGGGTTTTCCTTTTTTTGGGTTTTTGGTCTGATTGCTTGAGGCCTATAGGGTGTGTATTGTGGTCACACACCCCATAGATCTAGCATAGTCCTTGTTTGGATGTGTTTTGGTTGATTTTGGGTGCTTAGTCAGTCAAGTGTTTCACTTGGTTGTGGCAGGCAATTTCGACCCCCCCCGATTGGTTTGATATTTCAACCCTTGATCACCCCACCAGATATTGTGGGATCTGTTCATATCATTACATCTGATCTCCAAACCCTTCTCCCGCTCAATCATTGAGTTTTGTTTGCATTTGGTAGATTTTGAGCCTTTCGTGAGTACTTTTGAGTTGTTTGGGTGCCTATCATTCTTTTCTTTGGGTATTTCTGAATGAGTAAGTGATGTAGATATTCTCTCGCTTTCTGTATATAGATATGAAAAGCGTTTAGCTATGAAGCTCCATTTTTGATACATACATGTGAAAATTGAAAGCGCTTCATTATTTTTATCTTGTGCATTGTTAAAATTCGTCGCATCTTTCATTTTCTTTGCACTTTTTAGCTTATTATTGCGGAAAGTTAGAGTTATTGCACTCTAGGAAAGAATTCTTCTTTTCGTTTCTATTTGAGTACTTTTTGGTTTCAAAGAAAGAAAAATCTCTCCTTACCTTAAGTAGTTTTCATCGAAAAGTAAAGAAAAGAGTGCATTTTTCATGTAGTTGAGGACTGCATTATGTTTATGTTTATGTACTCACCTCATGCATCCACCTAACCGTACAAGATAAAATTAATGCTAGCTTAGGTTAAAATCATTTAGTAACTGTTTGTAAGTTAGTGACGTGTTCCGGCGTCGTAAAACGTGGCAGCTGTCGTTATTTTCCTGCACTGCATTCCGGGGGCATTGTAGTCTTCCATGTACCAACTGGTATATTGAACCTCTTTCACGTACCAACCAGGTATATCGAAGCTCTTTCACGTACCCACCAAGTACTTCGCATACTTGGCGTATATCGAAAGGTGTTTCACATACTTGGCGTATATAGAAAGGTGTTTCACATACTCGGTAGTATATAGGAAGGTCTCGTGCCGTACGGTTGTGCATTAGACAACACCACTACGGATTTGAGCTCCCACGTACCTTGAGTATATCGGGAGACACCATTAGGATTCCTGAGACCAACTGAGTTAACCATTTGTCCATCTTGGCATCGCAATACACCGAGAACAGCACTTGGGGAGATTACTTCGCACGTACCGTCTAGGTAGTCGAGTATTCAGGCAAGGGTATGGTCCCAATTCTCCTTGTCGTGCTTTACTGTTGGACCCTGTGGTATATAGCGAGTTGCAAAGCCTTGATAATCCTGTGAGGATCTTGACTTTTCATCCACTCCTATTCACACAGTTTTCTTGTTTCTTTTAGACTTGAGTAGTGTTTGACTTGTGTGGTACTTTAGAGACTCTTAGGGAGTTCAAATATGGAATATTATTCTGGGACTACAAACCAAGGCGCCCCTTTCCAGGGTGTGCCATTTGTTATTCCCCTTGTGGAACTGTTGGTCCTCTCTTTATGGATACGTTGAGTCTTCCTAGATTGACAATAGAAATACCAGTATGGTTATTCTCCAATCCAGTTACACCAAGTGCACCAATTGTGTCGGGCCTAGGTCCTTCATCACATGAGCCTCAATCTCATGATGACCCTTCTCCTTCTTCCTCGAAAATTGAATCGGCTTCCCTCTCTTCCTCTTCTCCTACTGAAAACTCTGATGTTAGTAAGAAGGCAAGTGAGAAGAAGAAGAAAGGGAAAACTAAGAAGAAGAACACCAGGTAGAAGGTCACAATACCAGCCTCTGACCATCATGTTGGGGACTCACCATCCATTGATCATCATGTTGGGAACATCGATACATCTATTTTGAATTTGTGTAAACTGAAATTCTCTTGCAAACTTTGCAAAGGGTCCCATTTTCTTAAGAGATGCCTTGGTATCTCCAAGGCCTTAGAAATATGGTCGCGTTCCGAACAACCCATGTCATCAGTCTCTGGACATCATACTGATGATATCCCATAAACTAGTGACGTTGTAATTAAGGGTCGAAAGGGTAGACCTGTAGACCCTTGCTGGTTATGCAAGGGAATGCATCGTACTTACCTTTGTCCACGCATGGATGAAGCTTCACAATTGTTGGAAGAGATTACTGTATCTCATAACCACCTTCCAACTGGATATCGTAAGTTTTCCCTTGACCCCCCATTGGTTGATAAAGCAGTTGATCCAGCTCCATCCTTGGTCAATCCCACTCCTTCTTCAAAGAGTGAAGTTGAAGTGGTCGAGTTGATATCAACTCCACTTGATCCCACTCTTTCATTGGAGAAGGTCCAGACTGAAGCAGTCACCATGACACGATCTTCGTCTCATTCTAGTCTTCCAGTTGAGACTAAAATAGAAATTGCTGATGTTTTTCTAGTCAGTTCAGATTGTTTTGGGCGAGGGGAAACCATGTCCATTTCCACAAGATCCCCTCCAAGTATTGAGGTCATTTCCTTTGATTGGAATGGTCTAGCGGAATCTCGTCTTCCTTCGAGTGTTCCTTTCCAGATATCTGTAGGAATTTCCGATAAGGAAATCTTTCACACTATAGTGGATGAGGGAACTTCTGTTAGTATTTTATCCTCAACTACTTGGAAATATATAGATTCTCCTCAGCTTGTTCCAGTCACTGACCAGATACTGGCTTTCAATAGAAGGCCTACTGGACCTTTAGGGATCCTTCCTCAGTTACCTATCACTTTAGGAGGTAAAACTGTTTATATTGATGTCGTGGTTGTCCAAGGTCCCTTAGATTTCAATCTACTCCTTGGACATGATTATGTCTATGTTATGAGAGCCGTAGTGTCCACACTCTTTCGAGTGATGTATTTTCCCTATGATGGGAGGATTATGACCATTGATCAACTTTTCTACGTGACACCCACTCATCACATGACTCCTAGTCATCAAACTTCCCTAAATGTTCCACATGTTTTAGTGGTTTCTTCCCCCTTGTGATGGGGTGCAGGTCTCCAGCCTCTGGGCATCATGCTGGAGTAGTTCCCCTAGCTTATTATGCTGGGGGGCACTCTACTAACCTCTGGTCATCATGTTGGGTAATTTCCAAGCATAGTTTACCTTTGGTTTCGAGCTTGTGTAAAAATGAAACCATTCCCAAGCAAAGTTTACCTTTGGTTTCAAGCTTGTGTAAAAATGAAACCATCCCCAAGTATAGTTTACCTTTGGTTTCAAGCTTGTGTAAAAATGAAACCGTTTTTTAGCATAGTTTCCTTTCTATTTTAAGCTCATTAAAAAATGAAATAGGTCCCTCCAAGCATAGTTTCCCTTTGGTTTCGAGCTTGTGTAAAAATGAAACCATTCATGAGCATAGTTCTTTTCCTGTGTCAAGCTCGTTAAAAAATGAAATGGTACCCAATGAACATGGTTCCCTTTCTGTGTCAAGCTCGCTAAAAAATGAAACGGGTCATGCGAGCATGGTTCTATTCCTGTGTCAAGCTCGTTAAAAAATGAAATAGTACCCTGTCAACATAGTTCCCTTTCTATGTCAAGCTCATAAAAAAATGAAATAGGTTCCTATGAGAACGGTTCTTTTCTTGTGTCAATCTCGTTAAAAAATGAAACAGATCCTTTCCCTTTGAGTCGAGTCTTCTCGTAGACTTAGTACCTGAACCTTCTTTTCATTCGCCTATGCCTTAGGCGAATGAAATGAAGCCTAGGGGGCATGTCTTCACCTATCTGGACGTTATGTTGAAGTCAATTCAATCGCCTCTCCACGTCATGTTGGAGCTAAGTCACTTACTTCTAGCGATCATGTTGGGGGCATGTACCAACCTCTAGATACCATGTTGGGGAAGAGTCCACCAATGGGAACATTTTCGAGCATACTTTCCTTTTTCGGTAATTTCATTTTTGGTTTTCGAGCTAGTTAAACCATGAAAATAATCCAGAGCTTTTCTTGTATCAATCTTGCTAAAAAATTAAACAATACCTCTAGAAATCATACTAGAAGTAAGCCGTTAGTTTCTTGTGCTGGGGGAAAAATTTCCAACTTCTAACCATCATGTTGGGAAGAAACCTGCCAATGGGCATTATCCCGAGCATAATTCATTTTCTGTTACAATCTCGTTAAAAAATGAAGCAGACATCATGAGCATTCTTCCAACCTATCTTCAAGCTCGTTAAAAACAGTAATATGGTATTTGAGATTACTTTTCACTTTTTTCGTTGTCACGTCCCCATCTTGACCCTATCACGTTAAAATTGTAAATGATGTAATCCTGTTATATAATCGTGGTGAGGAGCTCAAGGCCAAGGCCCCAACATCGATTTATTGATGCATATGGTTTACGTGCTAGCCCAAGACAATGGAATTGTAAATATCATGTAAATATGCATTTAATAAAATACCCACAACTAGCTATGCAATGCAACAAGAGATAGGGGCATGATTTTTACAAGGAATTGGGAGGGAAAACATTCAAACCCTTGGAGCCAATCAAGTCAAGCCAATTTTCAATGAGAGAACCCATCAAACTCTCAACTACCCATGTTGGCTTTTGTACCCAATCATTGATTTCTCCCAAGAGTTGGTTGAGGTAGTTAAAGCCTTGGGGAATGAGAGGTATGGCTGTCCAATTTTGGGTATGGGAAAGCCGCCCTGCATGGGAAATCACGTTTTGCTTATTGGGCAAGAAAAGAGCCATGAATTGCTCCCCAAGCCATCATCCATCAACCAGTTTCTCTCTCTCACGAGTTTGGAGCTACTTGGGCATTTTCCAGCCATGTTTTCCTGTGTTTTCCTTCATTCTTAGCTGGGAGAAGGGCATTTTTGTGTTGTATACCAGTGGGGAAGAATGGAAATGGAATTGGGGTCCCATAGAGATCGTTTGGCTGCAGAATGCTCAGTTAGTTGGGGAAGAAATCGTTTTCCTCCCTGTGATTGTTTCTCCCCATCCCATAATCCGTTTTTGGCTGGAAACGAATTGGGGAAAACCCATGACCATCCTGTTGTAAATCCCATTGTTAAATGTGTATCCCTACCCAATGATTGTGCTTGCTGTGTGAGAAAAGAGTATGTTGGGGTATGGGTTATGGGTATCCATTGTTTTGGCTTGATCTTGAGTGTAAGCATCCAAGGTTCTGATGTATCCTGATAAACCCAGCTATGGACTGGCTTGGCTCAAATGAAATGCTTAATTGGCTGCGTATGAGTTGAATGTCCCTTTTTTCCTTGTAGGAATCATGCCCAGCGCGGGGGTGGCAGTTGTGTTAAGAGATTGATGAACACAACTGGCCTATGGTTGGGTGGAACGTTGCAGCAACATAGCTAGTTGTTTGGGACAATTGCAAAATGGAAATAAGTGTTTTTTTGTCTATGTATTTACTTCTACACTGTATTAATTTGATGACTGTTGATATGCTGTATGCATGAGTAATGTCTGTGGAGAGTTTAATTCCACTATGCATAATTGATTTGTTTTACATCTGCACACAAATGATTTATTCATATGATTCTAATGAATGGGTTGAGATTATGTGAAAGCCCCAGAGATTGCCACCATGTTCCCTCCCTTTCCTTGGATGGATGGGTGGGTATGTGACATTTGTGCTTTGGTTAAAACATGAAAAGTGGTTTGAGCTTAGTTTTTACTTTTTCGTGCTTTGGTTAAAATATGAAAAAGATTTCGAGTGCTTTTGATACCATTATCGTGCTCGTTAAAAGTTTGAGTAAAAAGGTGTGTCTAATGAGTATAGGTTTATCACTTTATCCGGCCTCACTAGACTATTTACGGAAAAGGAACTATGCCGAGTTTACTTTTTCCTTTGTTGTACTCGATTATCAACCATGAAAAAGTTATTCATGGAGTCCTTTTTAAGCTCTTTCCGGACTCCTAAAATAGGAAAAGGTGGCCAAGTGAAATTGATTCGTTCACGCTTGTAAAAGTATTTGAATGATCATCTTCCTGGTGATAGTTTACCCCTTTTTCGGACCAGGGGGCACTACTTATGAGAAAGGAATAATCCAGCTAATCATGACTGGAAGAGTCCTCTCTCGCATTGTTTTACCCTTTTCTGGGCGAAGAGGCTAACCTTACGAAAAAGGACCTTTGGAGTCTTCTTTAGTTCTTTTCATACTCTCTAAACATGAAATGACATCGAGTTTACCTTCTATGGACTTGTTAAAATTTAACATTGAAGGGCCCGCCATGGGACGAACTCCTCCTTTCCCAGGTTCAGAAAATATTTGGGATCAAACTCATCTATGAGATGAGCTATACCGAGCATCTGGTTTCCCTCATCAAGCTCGTAAAAAACACAAGAGGCACTCATCAGTCATGATGGGAAAAAAGGAAAGTTTTTGTATTACACCTTTGGCAGTACTTAGTCATTCTTGAACATGGCACTCATTTTCATTTGCATACAGTACTTCGGTCATCTGTTTGTCCTCGATTTTTTTCCTACTTCCCGAGTCTTGTTACTCCTTTGGTTCATCCAAAGAATACTTCCCTCATCAGTTGCGTTAGGAGATTGGCATCATTCTCGTCATGTCAACACTGCCAATTCATGCCATGCCCATGTTCAAGAATACATTTACTACTCATCATTTGCATTCAGTACACCTTCTACCATGTCGATCCACTCTAAGTCAGTATTGCATGTTACTATACCATCCGATATACTCCAAACATCTGTTTTCAGGTTTCGTGTCGATGATGGGGGATTTATCATGGCCCTCCTTCAACGGATTCATCCTTGTCGACCTCAACACATCATCCGAGGATTGAATCTAGAAACCAAACAAGTACATTGGGCCTGCATGCCTCAATGGCAGGTTACCTCAATTTCGACATGAGTTCACATCATTGACTTTTGATTGAAATATTTCGTCAAGCATTCGAATTCAGCTCATTCATTCGCGCTTGATGATATGTACTATGATACCTTGGGGATCATTTACATTAATAGTGATTTCCCTCGCAATTGTTAATTGTATACATGAATGACTAGTAATCAAGTGGTTTCTACCATGTTCGACGTCAAGACATTTGCAATCACATGGATAGATTCGTATCATTGCAGGTTCAGCTTGAATACCCCAGGGAGTCATGTTTTACCTAGGTTGCGATGGAGATTGTTTGAAGCATATTACACGGATCCACTTTTGTGTTAAATTTTCAAAATTTACTTCAATATGATCTAGGATTTTGACTGAGAGAACAACATGTACAACAAATCTACAGCATATCAATCATGGACACAATAATGCAAGCACACAAGAGACACAAAGTTTACTTGGGGAAAACCATAAAGGTGAAAAACCCCAATAACTTCCTCAGAGATAGATAGAGCAATGATACAACCAGAATACAAGAGATAGTCTTCTCCTAGCAGCAGAGCCTCCTCCTCCACAACTGCGCCACTCTCCAAAGTGTGAGTGAGAGAATAGAATGTGTAAAATGAGAGAGACACACTCTCTATTTATACACTAACTTGACTTGACCTTTACTCAACTAGGTCGGCCTCAACTTAACCGCTTAACATAATGCTGACTGGGCCGATCCCCACTAGGGTGATCTAATAACCCTTTGACCCACATGGCCGACCCCCAATAGGGTGGTCTAATAACCCTTTGACCCACATGACTTATACAGGGCTGACCCCAACAAGGTGGTCTAATAACCCATCGAGTATAAGTTATGACACTTACAATATAAATGACGACACTTCCGTATAGAGGAATAATAACATCTCTATAGGAATAAAATGTACATATATGTGAAATACATTCCGAAGTTACATATACATCAACACTTCCTCTTAACTAGGAAGGTATTTCTCGACACAAGTCTTCTAGCACAAGTCATCTTCTGTGGATCATCGTCACTGCTGCTGCTATCTCAATCAATCTCTGAATCTACTCGTCATAGGAAGTTCTACAGAGCCAGTCCTTTTTCATACTAGATGTAGGCCCACCACCTGCAGGTCTTCGTCATCACTGGCCATACTATGGAAATCTCAGGACTTATTACGTGCATCACAAAAACTTAAAAGAGTCTCTTGACTAGCAAGAACTCTAAAAAGCATCTGAGGCCTTTTTCATCCTGTCCAGATCTCCAGGACTTATTACATGTGACCCCACCACAAAACCTCGAAAGAGAATCCCAGGACTGATTACGAGCACAAGGCTCAACCTATCGGATTTCCCAGGGCACAAATTACATGTGGTCACCACAAAACCTCGAAAGAGCATCCCAGGACTGATTACGAGCACAAGGCTCAACCTATCGGATCTCCTAGGGCAAAAATTATATCTGGTCATGGAAAAACCTCGAAAGAGCATCCCAAGACTGATTACAAGCACACGGCTCAACCTATCGGATCTCCCAAGGCACAAATTACATGCCATAGGAAAAAACCTCGAAAGAGCATCTGCCAGATATCCTAGGGCACAGATTACATGCCATAGGAAAAACCTCGAAAGAAAATCTACAGATCTCCCATGGCACAAATTATATGTCCTCCCAAGCAAAACCTTGAAAGAGCATTTGCCAGATATCCCAGGGTACAAATTACATGCCATAGGCAAAACCTCGAAAGACTATCTGCAAATATCCCAGGGCACAAATTACATGCTTATCTGCACAACCTGTTCCATGGCCACAGAGTATCAACCTAATACTCACCATACATCATACTGATGTACACATGATCATCACTGCAACATCCTGCTGCATGTCATCTGGAGCAACATCCTGAAGCTCGTCATCCATGATCATCCTGATCATACAATGCATCTACCTGTTGCATACCAAGTATCTACCTGATACATATCATCATACATGATCCACCTGATCATACAATGCATCCAACTGATACAAATACAAATACATGATCCACCTGATCATACAATGCATCCACCTGATACAAATACAAATACATGATCCACCTGATCATACATGATACATATCAACATACATGATCTACCTGATCATACAACGTATCCACCTGATACATATATAGATACATGGTCCAAGCATCCAACATGATGCATACACAAAATACATACAAATGATCCAACCGATCATATCCAGCATCCAACATGATGCGTACATACATATGAATGATCCAAGTGATCATATCTAGCATCCAACATGATGCGTACATACATATACATATAAATGATACAACTGATCATATCCAGCATCCAACATGATGCGTATACAGAGCAGTAACTGGAGCATCGTCCTGATGCTCATCATCCAACGCTTACATCCACAACCATGTGAAGGATCCTCCTTCCAACATGCTTGGAATGGCTTCTGCAAATGTGTCCATCACTTCTTCCTCGAAGTGTCATCAATCTGAAGAACACCAAGCCTCTCCCTGAAGTACTCGAACTTCACCCTGGCTAGTGGCTTTGTCAGCACATCTGCAATATGCTCATCCGTCACAATATACAGGAGCTTCACAGCTCCTCTCTGCACCATATCCCTGATATAGTGATATTTGATCTCTATGTGTTTCGACCTGTCATGAAACACTAGGTTCTCGTACAGCTTCACACAACTCTGGTTATCACAAAAGATACCAGTAGCATCCAACAGGAGATCAAATAACTCAGACAGTAGCTTCCGAAGCCATACTGCCTCACAACTAGCTGAACAGGCTGCAACATACTCTGCCTCAGCTGTACTCAGTGCTATGCAGGACTGCTTCCTGCTAAACCAAGAGATCACACCTGATCCCATACTGAAGCAGCATCCAGATGTGCTCTTCCTATCTGCAGCACTGCCAACCCAATCTGAATCAACATAACCTTGCAGGTTAAACTTTTGATTCGCTTCATACTTGAGCCCATAATCCACTGTACCCTTCAGGTACCTCAGAACATGCTTTACAGAAACTAGATGAACACTCCTCGGATCTGTCAGGAACTGACTCGATGTGTTCATAGCAAAGCAAATATCTGGTCTCGTTTTCGTTAGGTACATCAAGGACCCAATCATCTGACGATACATAGAGACATCAACCAGCTCAAATGAAGCATCACATAGAAGCTTCAGATTTGATGCCATAGGTCTGGCCATGGCCTTGCAATCCATCATCCCGAATCTCTTCAGGATATCTACTATGTACTTCCCTTGACCAAGGAAGATCCCACCTACACTCTGCCACACCTCCATACCAAAAAAAAAAACAGTGCATCAACCCCAAGTTCTTCAACTCGAACTCGGCAGTAAGCTTCCGCTACATGTCGGCAATCAATCTATCATCACCTGTTACAAACAGGTCATCCATATACAAAAGTAGTATCACTGGATTGCCTTCCTCAACCTTGTAGTAAAGGTTGGAATCCGCTTTACTCTTGGTAAAGCCCAAACTGGATAGAAAGTTGTCTATCCTACCATACCAAGTTCTACACATATATGACTCCCTGTCATGTGTCTCAAGCCAAGTAGCTGCTCCACATACACTTCTTATTCAACTACACCATTCAAGAAGGCTGTCTTGAAATCCATATGGTGTATCTTCTATTTCATCACTTTTATATTTCTCTATGCTGCCATCTGCAGCATGCTTGATCTGATAGTTCCATTTGGAAGTCACAACAGACTTCCCTTCAGCTCTTGGGACCACATCCCAAACATCGTTCTTCATGATCGACGGATCATGGCATTCTTCCCGTATCCTGGGAACTTCAATATCTTTAATAGATAATTTTGTTGCTTGAACAAATGTTGTAGTCCTTCTTTTGTAGGTGATGGTATACGATCTTTCCTACACAACAAGTTAAATTGCATGATTAAAAAACATCTTATAGTTTTCAGAACAAATTCTTACACATAAAGAAATATGTCATACAGTCATGCAATTGTCTTAGCCAATGCTTCAATACAACATTTATCCATATTCGGTAACTTTCTAGATGCCTTCCAATCTCTACCAGAACATTGTTAAGAGTGTGCACAACTCCTAACATGTCAGCAAAGAGGTTTCATTCTAGATAAGTAGCAATGGAATGTTGTACAGTGCCATAGGCCACTTACCCATGTATATTAGTAGTATACTGTTCATCAATGCAACTATGCATAATACACAACCTAATTCTAGGAACATAAGCATATACATCATTGAATAACATTATGTAAGAAATGACAATTCAAATACTTATCTTTGGTTGCTGGGTGGACTCCCTCTGAATCTTCGCAACTCCATTTTGATGTGGATTGTGAGAAGTGGTCAACTCCCTCTGAATATCTACATCCTTGCAGAAACTACTGAAGTGTGCTCCTTCTTGATCTTTGCTTCCTTGTAGGAACAACTAGAGTGTCCTCCCTCTTGATCTTTGCTTCCTAGATTTCTTGTCCTTGAAATTATATCCATCCTTAATCACTACGCATGCTTATTAGTATCATCATTGTGTTATCATTGAGGTCTCATACATAATCATACATTCATTAGTATATTCTTAATACTATCAAAACACAATAATCTTAAGCATGTATAGTCATGATCAATTCAAACACAAATAATAAACATTAGTATTCAAGGTTTCAAGGAAGTCTTCTTTTATTCATACATATTCTTATTTGATCATAGGACTCTTCTGGTTAGTTAAATCATCAATCAAGATAAGAGATATAATATGCATAGAACCTGTGATTACTCAAACCTATACCTTCATGATTCTTCTGGTTAGTCATATCATCAATTATGGTAAGAAACATAATATGCATACAACCATGACTATTCAAACCTATGACTTCATGAATAATCATTATCAACAACACAAAAGTATAAGATCCTAACACAAGGTAGGATTCTAGCTTGATATAGGAAAAACGTACTTGGATTAGCATGCTAGCTAGTTATGTCTAACATACCTGCATAATATCTTCTGGTTCTCTTCAGTGACTTGTGCTAGTAACCTGCATATCTCATAGGTTAACCATTATAGAACCAAGTTATACATACCTCGTAAATGGATCTTCTATGTGATCCATGACAATGGATGAATCTTTGTCTTCATGTCATCATGGTCTTGAACTAGAACATGATTTGTCTTTCTTGGTGTACCTTTCATGTTAGCGGACAACATAAACCTCATACAACACCATAATGCATTAGTACAATCATAAGTGTCAACACCCTAATGAATGCATTCATAATTTTGTTGTGATACGACAAGTCTAAAATCAAGATTGTTTTAACCGTAATAACATGAAGACAAACATATCATAAACTTAATCATGAACAAATCTCGAGACATACCTGGATGAGTCATACCTGTCGAGATTGCTTGAAATCTTCTTATGTAAGGCCTTAGCCTCATCTCCCTCTGAAATAGGAACTTCTTCACTTATGCAGGTGACCAATCCATCCTCTTCTAGGATTAAACCAATCCACTTGATTTGTAGGAACTGGATCTGGAGCTGTATTAGGGTTTGTCAGAGAAACCCCAAAAATTCAAACTTTGAATTTCAAACTTCCGAAAGGATAGAAATATGTGCCTTGATGAGTTGATCAAGTTGGTATATTCAGAATTTGAAAACTGCAAAGTTTCACCCCTCGAAATTGCCTTTTAGATTTCTAGATTCACTAGGGAGGACCCTGAATTAGGGTTTGAGTTTCCCAGAGCTTCACCCAACCAAAAGATTTGATTCAAATCTCTAAGCTTTGATTTTTTTGAGGAGCTTCCAGCCGTGGTCACAAATTTCCAAAATTCCAATTTTTGCAGAAGCCCTAATTTTCCATCTTTCCGATCAAAGTCCCGAACTGGGGTTTGATCAAGCCCGGCCTTCTGCCCAACCAAAAAATATGATCTTGGTCTCTAAATTTCTATTTTGATGAGTATAATCCATTCGTGGTCTCCGATTACAAAAATTCCAACTTTCTCCGAAGCCCTAAATTCCGGAAGCCATGAATGAAGGTGCTAAAAAATAATTATGTTTTGATAGAAATATGTACCTGATTGTTTCTAGTGTAACTACAAACTTTTCGATTCATGGGGTCTGAACAATTTTCTTGAGATAGAACGACTTGTTATCTTTCCATCTCGATAGGTCTGACCTCAATTGGATTCTCTGAGAGAGAGATATTCCAAGTGTCGCAACGTGACATGTTTATGGGAGAATACAGGAGAGCGAACTTGTACGACGTGACACGTGTCACTGGTTCAACTTCGGCCACTGAAACATTTTTATGAGATAGTACAGTCAGTTTACTACCTGTCACTTTTTACAAAATTTCATTTGGAGCTTCTTAGCCCAATTTATGACCTTTTTCCCAAGGTCACCTGATTTTGACTCAGATCTGGAAGAGGCAGAAACCCTATATTGTATAGATCATAAATCACAAAGTAAAATGAATTAGAGGTTTTCCTTTGGACACATGGTACATGGGGATCTGATCTTCGACCTGTAAAATTTTCAGATCCGAAAACTTCTCCAAAATGGATTTATAGCAAAAGTTATACGATGATTGGTTTTTGCTATATCAAGCCCTAGCATCGTAAGTCCAACAAGTGTCATACATGCCATATCATGCCTTCTTTTAGGCTAGCTCTAATACCATGTTAAATTTTCAGAATTTAATTCAATCTGATCTAGGATCTTAACTGAGAGAACAACATGTACAACAAATCTACAGCATATCAATCATGGACACAATAATGCAAGCACACAAGAGACACAGAGTTTACTTGGGGAAAACCATAAAGGTGAAAAACCCCAATAACTTCCTCAGAGATAGATAGAGCAATGATACAAGCAGAATACAAGAGATAGTCTTCTCCTAGTAGCAGAGCCTCCTCCTCCACAAGTGCACCACTCTCCAAAGTGTGAGTGAGAGAACAGAATGTGTAAAATGAGAGAGACACACTCTCTATTTATACACTAACTTGACTTGACCTTTACTCAACTAGGTCGGCCTCAACTTAACCACTTAACATAATGCTGATTGGGCCGACCCCCACTAAGGTGGTCTATAACCCTTTGACCCACATGGCCGACCCCCAATAGGGTGGTCTAATAACCCTTTGACCCACATGACTTATACAGGGCCGACCCCAACAAGGTGGTCTAATAACCCATCAAGTATAAGTTACGACACTTACAATATAAATGACGACACTTCCGTATAGAGGAATAATAACATCTCTATAGGAATACAATATACATATATGTGAAATACATTCCGAAGTTACATATACATCAACATTTTTTATTGTTCGTGGTTGTGTTATCATCTTATCATGGATCTATGCTTATGTCTAGTAGCCATGATTGTGTTCAGTCGGTCATTACTACCATGGATCTGCAATGTATTGGTCGGAAACCATGTTGTGAGTCATATGAGACTATGTTCTCAGATTCAGTCGTACTACAGCAGCTCCTTCCAACCAACAAGTCCTTGCCATTTTTCTTACTACAAAGAATTTCACCTGTCTCATTACGTTAGCTTCATGCTTTGGGGGGAATTTTGTTACACCAAAATGTCGTCACCCTTGTGCAGGTGTCGCAAGTGTCGCAAGTGTTGCAAGTGTCGTCATCATGACCTAGTGTCATCACCATGACTGTTGCAAGTATCGTCATTATGAACAAGTGTCGTCATCATGACCATTGTGATAATGTCGTCATCTTGACCATTGTGATAATGTCGTCATCTTGACCATTGTGTAAACTCTTTGCTCTGACTCCTAAACTCATTATGGGATAATACACATCCAACTGAGAGATTTCCCTGCCTAGTTGACCTCTTTGAGTAGGCTGTCGCACTTTGTCTTCCTACAGGGTGAGACATACCCTCTCTGTCGCAGTTGTTTATCAGCTAGGGTGAGACACTGTCGGACTTTGTCTTTCTACAGGGTGCGACAGACCCCCTCTGTCGCTCCATGTCCTCTACCAGGGTGCGACAGACCCCCTCTGTCGCTCCGTGTCCTCTACCAGGGTGCGACGAGGTTGGTTAAAGGCTATTTTGGGGAGTCTCGAGGTATTTCTAGAAGTTTGTTGAGGTGGATACCTATCCCTAGATTCTAGGTGAGGTGGAATTTTGGTTCCTAATCTAATGGGAGGATCCCTTAACCATCTCCCCCTAGTCCTCAACCTACACTATATCTTTAGCTCTATATAAGTGAAGCTCCTCTCCACTCCAAAGGGGGGAAGGTCTATACAATCCTTATGCTGGTAGAATCCACATTGGTGATCCCTTATCATCTTGGGAAGCTTGGTTTGGCTTGGACATATTGGATGGAGGATGTGACGTTAAGGCTTTGGTTGTGTTCTTCTCCTTTCTATGTATTCCCACTTTGAATACAGTAATACAAACTCTTTCCACAAATGTTATCATGTTGATTATTATTTGTAGTTTACTTCCTTAACCGTTTACTTAGATCAGTTATTGTTTAAGTATATTGTACTGCTTGTATTATTTCCATATTGTCTTGGCAGGTCTTGCAGCTGCAGATCTGACGACCGCAGGACTTGGAGCAACAACAAGGAGAGGGATCCATGATCTGAAAGGTATGATATCTAAGTACTCGATCTGTAACTAGATCAAGGAAATGAGTCTTGTATTCTGTCCTATTTGTTCTAGATTCACTTGAACTAGGGAGATCCAGCTCACGTTTGCTCGAGTGGATTGTCTGTTAACACTCCCCCCTCTTTCTTATATCAATACAAAGCTTTCCAATTGATCTACGAGGATCTCCTCAGTCGACAAATGAAAAAGGTATCCATTGATTCCCAAGCTATCCGTAAAACAAAGAGATCTTAGGGATCTTTATGACGCAACTTGAATGAGGTTAAATGGACCTCATACGCAGAAGATATTGCTTGTTGAATTTTTGGACAAAAAGGGAAAAATTGAAATTAAATAATTGGAAATGATTAATTAATATTTAAGCTCTATGCTTTTGTAATTTTCCTCTCAAATGTAAAAGGGAAACTAATGGAGAATAATACTTAGTATTCTAGTTTCCTAGTCTCATGGAGACTTGAGATATTCATGGAGAGTTGATATCTTCACGGGGATGTAGATACTTTCTCTCATCTTATCCCTTGAATTGTGCATAGATCCTACATTATGGGATCTTGAGAGATATTTTCTCCTTAAAATGCTGAAGTGGTTTTCAACCATGTAAACCTATATAAGCCTCTCATTTGGAGAAGGAAGTAGGCTTGGAATTGTAAGCCTCCCACGACAGAAATTGTGTAAGCCCTATATTGGAGAAATGAGCCCCTTATTGGGAGAATGACCCATTTTTTATCCTTTTAAGAGTAGGAAGAGATGGTGGACTCTGCCCCATATCTATTCTTGAATTCCTAGTGAGGCCAAAGGCGTTCTCTTGCATATCAGAGATCCATTGTAATGTCATCAAGCATTTGAAGTTATTTGTGTTATATTAATAGAGTGGTTGAGCGAATAAAGCGGGCCCAGAGACATAGCTAGGGGGTTTGGAAAACTCTGTTAACAATGATGGTTTGCATATCTTTTCATGGGCTTGATTATTAATTTCAGTTTTAATGTTGAGTTCTTGATTATTGAATGCCAAATTTTATGTTATTAATGGAAAATTAAGGATTATGTTAGGTAAATGGAGAAAATTTGAGTAATTTTTTCACATGTCCATTTATGGATCACCAACTCTGTTTAAAAAAAAAACTGCAAAAAAATTATATTACTTTGCAAGAAAAATTATGGAGAAAAAGAAAAATAAAAACCAATTGAAGAAAAGCCTTAACAAGACAAACAATACTCTTCTTGCTATCTAGTGATTGTAACGCTTTGTAACAAATTACATTTTTTTAATAAGTAAAATTCCCCAAAAAGTCTATATTAATTCCAAGACAAAAGAGATCTCGGCTCTCTCTTGTATTAATACAATAGGAGAACTACTCTCTTAAACACCCCTAACCAATTTCCAAACAAAGTTATAACATTAGAACTTCTATAATAATAAATCTCCAAAAGAAGTTGTAACATTAAAAATTCCATAAAAAATAGGTAAAGTAAGGTCGACATCTCCTCCATGTTATCACTTGTGTATTCATATATCCATAGATGACGTTGATAGGATTAATGGAGCTAAAAAATTCATCCAGTGGATAACAAATGATCTCCTCCATGTTATCACTTATGTATTCATATATCCATAGATGACGTTGATAGGATTAATGGAGCTAAAATAAAATTCATCTAGTGGATAACAAATTAGACATGATCCCAATTATTTCACACATTTTTCTAGTCTCCTCCCACGTCATGACAATGGGGATAGCACCAATACCCACGACCAATTTGAATATGAAACCACTACAATATCAAATAGTCCAAATGCAAAATCTCCTCATCATCTATGGGTTGCGTACAAATCCATGCAGGAGGTTACATGAGGATTTGTAAGCAACCTAGAAACTAGTTTGAACAACGATGGTTGGTAAGGTAGTTGGCATATATGGCATGTCAAAGGACAACTTTATCTCTGGACAAATATAAAATAAATTTCATCATAAATGGAAAATTTTGTCACATAATTTTACCATTTCTTAAATTACGATTTCTTATTATTTTTAGAAACTATATAATAAATATTTTTGCCACTATTTCTAGGGACAACCTACCCCTCATTGAGATTGACACTGTCCGACAGAGAGAAATCTGAAGAATTTGAGGGCTTTGGGTATTTAAGATAATTTTGAAGAATTTATTAAATGGATATGTTGTTTAATGAAAAGGTAGTTGCATTTACTTCAAACTAAAAATAGAGTGTTGAAGGAAACTGTGGGTGAAATTATCTTGATGATTATCGTTATGGGTGCATGCAACACCTACATTATAAGAGTTTTGTTGGTGTCATGGTGATGATGTCTATTATTATGGGTGCATGCTCTTTAAGATGTTAAATTAGTGTAGTTTTAGCTTTTTGATGCCAAGGAAAATATCCAGGTCAGTGGTCAAGCTAACAACAATAAAATATTGCTCGTAGTAGACCTTACGGGAGGGAATTACCGAGTTATTACATAAAAAACATAACAAAGAGGCAATTCAATTATATAAATATTGTTTATACATTAAAGGAGCAACACCGTAAAACCGGATAGCGGGAAGGAAAATTTTAGCATGTCTAGTCAAGAAATAATATGGTGATCATGTAAACAAAAAATGTTGTGGATTGAATATAAAATTAAAAATATGGGATTTTGGTGTGCAAACCAATGAAGCTTGAATACCATGCATAAATAGGAGCATAAAAATAAGGAGTGCATTTCATTTTGATATGAATAAACAAAGCCCAAAGACCAAAGAGGGATTTGCATATTGCACAACACAATGCATAGAAACATGAAGGAAGATTGGGATACGTTACAATGAGATGAAGGGCATATGAGTTATAGGTCTTTTGACTTTCATAGTGTCATTTTTTTTAGGAAAATATTTAAATTTTATTGACATATAAGAAATGATCCGAAAGCCATGTTTCCTACTGATCACATATCATGGTTAGAGTTTATGTGACCTTAATAGAATAAACACAAAACAAATGTGAAATGCATCTTATCTTAGTATAATAAAAACTATATTTAAACTTACCATGATTCATTTTAATTAAGAACCTCACAAAATTAGGATGGCAAGGGAGCAAGGGTTTTGGATTTTTTTTTTTTAATTAAGTTAGAAGAAATCTTGTCATTTGAAGAAAGAAAATATCTATGGAACTCTTTCTCCATGTATTTCAACATTGATTTTCATTTGTAGGATGATGATGGATTTGGAGGATGATGATGGACACTGATGAAATGTAGTGCAATTTGATACTTCCAAAACAATATGAAAGCAATGGATTCCTATTTAATTAGGGTTGTTTTAGAAAACATAAAAAAACTAATCTAAATAATTGCTACAATGTTCAACATCTATGGAAGATGATATTTGGGCCAAGGTGACTTTAGAAACAAGATATGAATATAAACATCCTCTGGAGTTTTGGGTTTCCTAATCTTACAAAATTGATTGCAGTTTGTGAAAAAAAAAATTATAAGGAATGAAGGGTAAATTACTTTAATGGGCAATTGGACAATCTAATTCAAATTAACAAGGTATAGACATAGAATATCCAATGCATGCAGAATTTTATTTTGGGTTGGACACATCTATTTTTATTCAGATAAGTCAAACACAGGGCACCTAGATGGAAATTGTTATGACTTTGGTCGAGGAAATGTATTTGTGAGGAGTGGCATTCTAGGACTCCCTTTAGTCTCTAGAATTTATGTAGGGACAATAAAGAGTTGTGTTTGTTGGGTAATTTCTGCGACACATGTCTTGCTCTCAAACTTGCCTACAAATTCAATGATTCATGGAATCCATTTAGTGTGATTCTTACAACAAGAACTAGAGATTGGGGCTCTACTATAGGTGCTGCCATGACCATGAATGTAGAAATTAATCTGCGAAGTAGGGGAAATATTTCCTTTTTCCTGCAATTTAAGCCACATTTTGGTGATTCCATACTCTTTCAGTTTGCAAGATATTCACATGTATTGCATTTGCAGGAAGGAGGGGAATGAGGTTTGTTTGGGCCCATAGCTCATAAACCTTCTTTGTCACACGAGGAAACACCATCAAAATATTCACTTAAGTTTAATGTATTTGAAAATAAGGAAGAAGCATAGTCTAGTTTTGAGAAGACCTAGACCTGGAACATGACATAATAACCCCAAATCTATTAGAAAATTGTGGATTTGCAACAAATTTTCTTGAAGAGGACTTCATTAGTACCATTTTTCGGATGGGATTGGGAATCTCAAGGAATTTTGGTGTTTAAAGTAGAAAACTTACTGGGAGAAGTGTCCTTGAGTGCACCTAGCAATCTGCCTGTGAGAAAGATGGAAAGCATTCAAGTTCGATGGGATGTAAAGTTTCCTTCTAATTTCTTTGAGGGGATGATAGCCAGAGACTAGTCTAGGTTTACCTAATCGAAACAAACTTATCTCTTTTTGGACAAATTCGGTATAGAGAATGTTGAGCAGCGGAGATATGTAAAAAGCATTGATTATTACAGTTGCATGCAGGCATCTCTAGAAGATATAATGTTACCCATCATAAGGGAGGAGGAAAATTTATTGGACTCTATCTATTTGTACAATTTTAGCCCAAAATGCAACAACTATTTCAATTTAATCTAAAATTTATTCAATTTAAACTATATTGCAACTATTTAACCTGAGGCCATCCAATTTGTTTAACATCCTAAATTGAAGCCTAACTCACCAATAGTAGTATTTTCAAGACTAGAGTGTGATTCTATGGATTTGTTCTTTCTCCTTCCAAGATCTCATCCACCCTAAACACATATATACATGAAAAATCACTAGAATATCTGCAATGTCATCCTTTAAATTCTACAACATCATCCTTTAAATTATTTATGCTTTCAACCTTACTATTTCATTAAGAACACTACAATATTTACAGCTTTGACCTTCCAATATTTTTCTTCTTGTGACCAAAGGTTTTCAATTCACAACAAATAAAGAACATTGAAATATTTTCCGAACAAGAACTTGAATGTTAGCCTCTTTCTTCTTAATATTTCATACAAACACTCACAATAAACTAAAATAAAAGTTGTAGAAGAGGTATTTACCATGCAAAAGCCACTACAACGGAGAAGAATGGATCCTTGATTTATCGAACTAGGGAGCAAGAAACATGGTACAATGAGCTACTCAAATACAAATCCAATTGGAAGGCATGACACAACCACTCGTTACTAAAAAAACTCTCAACTACCCTTTTCACTACCTTCCTCGAATAAATCTACAAACTGAATCCACCAAGCAAACCATTTAATGCAATGCAGGCGAAGTTAAAACCACAACAAGTGAACTATAGGTGGAGGTCAATCATATTTAATAAACACATTGTTTTGGCAGGTAAACTTTTCAATCCATTTTTAATGCCTGATACCCCTTCTTTCCATTTGGTACAAGGTCTAATTCATTGCAAGTGTTTAATATTGAATAGCTCATTAAATACATGTTGTGTGAAATCAGAAGGATCACAATTGTGGTAACTAGATGGCCCATAGGAGTGCTAGTTGGATATCAATATTATTTATGAGATGTATAGAGCAGGTAGGAGGTGTGTAGGTGTTAGTCGAAGTTATAAGGTGTGGGAGATCAATATGCACCCTGTAAGGATATTACACCTAAATCTCGTCATCATGAGTCCTATGTTAACTTAGTTCCTTGATGTCTGAAGTTTCTAGGACCATGAGTCATCTACAGCAAGTTGTTGATCCTTTGTCCACATTTTCTAGTTAGGTTGACGCAAATTATCTTCCAGCAAGAAGCACCTGACTAGGTTCGGCGCATATTTTCATCTAGCATCCTGCGTCGGTGGCTTAGGTTGCCTTCATTCAACCTGCACTTGCCCCTTCCTGGCGCAAGTTTTCCTCATACAACATGCGTCGGGGTTGGCTGAAACGGATAAATGTAACATTCGAGCGACTTATCGAAGCCTGATGAGGTGGATGTTTATCCCTAACTAATAGGTGAGTTGTCCTTCGGTTCCCTAACCTCTAGGGAAGATCCCTTATACCTCTCCCATCATTTCTCAACCTACTCTATCCACTTGGTATTATAAATATGAAGCTCCTCTCCATTCCAAAGGGAGGAATGTCTATAGCACTCTCATGTTGGTGGAATTGGCTTAGGTGATCCCTGCACATCATTGGGAGTCTTACTTATCCTTGGAGGATTTGGTTTGGCTTGTTGGAAGGAAGGTTGTGACATCAAGGCTTAGGTTGTAACGTTCTTCTCTATTGTACTCTCTTTCATTACAGTTAATACAATCTCTTCCCATATATGTTATTGTGTTTTTAATGTGTAGAGCTTACAATCTCTGTAGTGTTGGATCAAGCAAGGAGCAAAGGGAATCGTAAATCTTAGGTAAGATACTTGTTTGTTACTTTATGATTCTATTGATCTAGGGAAGTTGATTCTATTATGTATTTATTTGTTCTAGAGCTAGTTAGACTAGGGAGATCTGGACTTTAAGTCCGCTTAGGTAGATTGTCCGAAAAAAAATATGGCGACCATATTGGGGAGTAATTTAGCTTTGATTTCAGTTTGAGTGTGATTCCATTTATTTCCTAGCGATCCATTTCTTAGCCCCTTGATCCCTTCCCACCATCAGATATTATCATTAGAGAGTCTGTTGGCTTCCCTTGATTCTTTTAAGATCATCATCAGGTCATTTTATTTTTATACTTTGGAGATATTTTGATTTTTGCAAGTGATTATTCGCTCGACGCACTTGGGATGTGCATCTAGTGCGCCTAGGCCCATCCAGCGTCTATTCTGTGTGTGCAATCTGCGTCGGGCGCTCTACAACATACTGGTAGAGTGCACCATCCCTTTGAGCTTGGTACTTGGTTCAAACCCTCTCCAATTTTTATTTTTTATTTTTTATCTAATTTGCAAGCTTTTGTGTGTTGTATCTTCCAGTCATAGACTTGTTTTCCCAACTTGCTTGAGTTTGGTTTTGTTTTGTTGATTATTTGGGTTCCATTTGGTCAAGTTAGAGATTTGGTGGTGGCGGGAAATTTCAATCCCCCATGTTCATCCGATCGATATTGCATTCCCTAATCACCTTACCAGGTCTATTCATTGTTTTAGATTTGATTCCAAACCCTTTCTTCTCTTAACCATTTAGTTTTGATTGCATTTGATTGATTTTGAGTGATTTGAGTGTCTTTGGACCCATTTCAGTACTTGTCATTTTTCATTGAGAATTTATGAGTCAGTAGAGTGTTATGATCGATCTCTTGTTTTCTACTATTACGTATGAAAACCATTGTTATTATCAGATATTGTTTTGATATATGTATTGAAAAAATCAAAAGTGCTTCATTTTAACTATTTTCAAGATCATTTGGAAATTATTGTGGAATTGTTTCGTGCTTTGGGATTTGTTATTTATATTTTCGAGAAGTTTGAAAAGGAAATCGATTGATTATATTTTTCTTAGTTATGAATCTTTCATCTCTTTGAAAAATCAAGTGAATTCAAGCTCTTGCAAAGTATTTCAAATTCGAAACGTTCTATGCACTTTTGGTCTTTTTGTGCTTTTGGTTCATCATTGAGGAAATTGAAGAGTTAGTGCATTGTAAGTAGAAATCCTCCTTTTTGTTATTAATTAAAATCATTTTTAGTTTGAAAATACAAAAAAAAAGTTTTGATTTGGTGTGTTATTGTTTTTTGTGTTTTGTTCGAAAAAATGAAAAGAGTGCTTTAATCATCTTTGGTAGATTTTGAACTTTTGGGATTTTTTGTCTTATTGAGATTATTGGAAAAAGAAATTTCTCCTTACCTTAGATAGACTTCATCGGAATAAAATGAAATGTCACCTTCATGTAGCTAGGGTTGCATTATTTTGAAATTTCTGTCTACACCTCATGCATTCACCTAACCGCATAAGATAAAATTAATCGATAGCGTTGGGTTAAAATTTACTAGTAACTTGTGTGATAAGTTAGTGACGTGTTCCGGCGTCGTAAAACTTGGAAACTGCCATTATTTTCCTGCACTGCATCCCTGGGGCCTGCATCTCTTCCACGTACCAACCAGTATATCGAAGTCTCTTTCACGTACCCTTGGGTATATCGAAAGGCACTTCACGTACTCGGTCGTATATTAGAAGGCTCTTGTCGTACGGTTGTGCATTAGACAACACCACTATGGATTTGTACTCCCACCTACCTTGAGTATATCGGGAGACTCTCCAAGGATTCCAGAAACCAACCAAGCTAACCATTTGTCCGTCTTGGCAGAAAAATACACTGAGAACAGTACTCGGGGAGCTACTACACAAGTGCTTCTAGTTAGCCGGGTTATACGGTCAGGGGTACGTTCCTAATCCTCCCTTGGTTAGTGATATGAAAAATTGGACCAAGTATAACCGTTGGACCCTAGGGTATATCGCGAGTTGAAAATCCTTGAAAATCCTATGAGGTTCCAGAATTTTGAATCCACACCTGTCACATAAGTTTGCTTGTGGCCTTAGTTTTGTGTATATTTTGATTTGCTTTTCTTTTTGTATAGAAGACACTTAGGATAAATTTTTCTTCAGTCATTATGGCTGAAAAAACTTTGAGAAGGTCTCGTAGAATTTTAAACTTGCCACCCGAATATCCCCTTAATCAGGAGGTGATTTCAAGGGAAAGCATGGATCCACCAACTACTATCATGTCACCTGAAGAATAAAACTCTGCCATGGAGTCGGGAGTGAATTTTTCACTTCCTTTGAGTCCACTAATCACTGATCCTCCAAGGTTTGTGACCACGGAACCATCTACTTCACGAGACATGTATTTCCACCGTTTGATGGAAGGAGAACCTGGGGATGTAGAATGGTACAAGTAACCCAGGATGACCATGCATCCACAGCATTTGGTCCATCTGCATCCTTTTGGGAAACCACTCTAGGGAAACAATGGGATCAATTTTCCATACTTCTGTCTACAGGAAACTCACCCCCTCATTGGATTCCTAATGATGAGTTTTTTGCACCCTTCAAGGAATGCCTCGGACGATAGAGTCTCTCACGGGAGAGTCAAAATTCGAAAGTAACGATATCCCAACATTCCCCAATTCGTTCTTTATCTTTCACTTTACCAGAAAAACCTATACATAACATGACCACTTATGAACCTGGTCAACCCTCACTTCCTGCGAGTACACCTCTTAATCAGGAGACCGGTTCCATACCCCAGACGAATCAAAACATTGAAGGACAATTGTCCAACACCCCTCATACTACTACTGGAACGCTACCTCCTCCCCCACCCCAAAAATCGAGGGGAGGATACTCTTTACCTCCCAATTTCTTCATAAGTAGTGTTCCTCGACTAGTAAGTAACCATCAACCTATTGTGAGTCAACCATCAATTAGTGGTCAAAACATTGTTAATGGGGGAAAACCCCTGTTCACTAGCCTTAATATGAGTGGAGGGTTTCCAACTGGTCATTCTGTTGGAAGCTCCTTACCAGTCGCGGGACCTACCATGGGATTACATCATGGTGGGGGACCATCCAACCTAAGTCACTTACTATGGAGTTATATATATCTAGGTAATTTCAACCCAGCATCGGGACAATACCAGCCGGGAAACATGCTTCCCGGGGTACCTTATCCTGACAACTTAAACACTTCATGGGGACATCATAATTTTATGCCAAGTGGACCCCCACCAACCTTTCCTCAAGTCCCACCACCCACACCACCGTTTGGTCCACCTCCTTTCGGAGGCGGTGGAGCCCCATCTCATTCCGGAGGGGGCTCACCTCCACCTTACAGTGGAGGCCCACCCCATTCTAGCGACGGCGGCCCACCCCGCTCTGGCGGAGGAGGCAGAGGCCAAGCCCCTTCAGGCATCAGAGGGCCCCCACCTTCAAGTGGAGACCTCCCTTATTCTAGAGGTGGAAGACCACCTTATTTTGGCGGCAGAGGGCCCCCACCTTTTGTCGGAGGCCCACGCTATTCTGGCAGAGGAGGCGGAGTACCACCTTATTCAATGGTGGCGGACCCCCAACTTTTGGCGGAGGCCCACCCTATTCCGGTGGAGGATGTGGAGGACCACCTTATTCCGATGAGGGTGGAGGACCCCCACCTTCTGGAGGAGGTCCACCTTATTCTGGTAGTGGCGAAGGACTCCCACCTTTCGGTAGCAAACCACCTTATTATGGCGGTGGACCACCATCAGTTCCACCACCCAACCCAAGTGGTACAACCACTTATGGCCAATTCCCTATGAGAACACCTTACAATCAGTCGATTCAAGGTCCTACTGGTCCGTACTTTCCATATCAATACTATTAGTATCTGTAGCCAAATCAACAGCTGCCATTCCTAGCTACTTTAGAACTGCCAGACCTGTCTCATTTAACCAATAATCCCATCCTACATGGTTATAATTGGCCACCCATTCTAGTTAAGTTACCTTTTCATATCCCAAAGTTCGATGGCAAGCCCGGTGAAGATGTGAAGAACCATGTGATGACATACCATCTATGGTGCTCATCCAATTCCTTGATGGATGATTTCATCCGTATAAGGTTATTTTAAAGGACCCTCACTGGTTTCGCTGCCAAGTGGTATATTGAACTACCACCGCACTCGTTTCCCCATTTTCGTTCTTTAGTTATGTCATTCCTGACTCATTTCCAGTTACCCATTCGCAATGAAACTGGTACGGACTTACTAACCTCTCTCCTCCAGACTACCGCGACTCATATATCCAATCATATCCATGAGTGGCGAAGGAGATGATGTCTCATTAAAGCTCCCATTCCAGACCAATTATTAGTTGATTGGTTTACGAAGTCTCTTTTACTCACTGTAACTAAATATGTAGCTATGGTTAGGGTTGTCACGGAGGAATAGGCTATCATTCATTCCCACTACTTAGACCTTTTCTATGCTCAATCCGACACTTTATATGACATTGTTCCCAATGCTCCCCACCCTACCTACGATCCTGCAAAATTGCCTCAGGGACCTCATGCCGACGGCATTATTGGTTTTGTACACTCTTAGCCTCCTACTCAAACTGGTGTATAGTAGAACCACCATGGCTCTTCTCCACCCTCGCCACAGGCTGGAAGTAGCACCACCAAGTCACCCACTCTTGCTCCCACCGAGGAGATGAATTCTGTTCAATTAGTTTCGCCTCAGAAATCCGATGGCAAGAAGAAAACCAAAGGTAAACCCAAGAAGTCTTTGAACCAGCATGAACACAAGAAAGCTCCCGAAGACACGAAATAGAAATGGAAGCTCAAGTATCCTTGTTTACTGTGTGGTGGTGACCATTTCTCCAAAGAGTGTCCCCAAAAAGACGAAGTGCAGAATTGTCTTAAGGGAAGCTCCACACCCGTAGTTCTCAATGATCCCTTCCACACCCAAAACAAACAAATGATTACCCAACCCTCTCCTTCTCAAGGAGAACCATCCTCCACCGTGCATGTTCTCATGATGCGTAGTGAAACAGTTAACCTGAATACACAATCACAATCATACGACTCGGTCCTTCCTACAGAACCCGCCAGAAGTAATACTGAAAAATATTCCGCCTCTACCTCGGATATTTTCGTGCCGCAAGGTTCTCTCACCATCATGAAACCTTCATTAGATTCAGTGTTGCATCCGCCTATGAGCACGATTCGAAAAGCAGTTTTCAATCCTAATGCTCGGGAAGCTCAGAACTATAACATTGTAGAGGACTTGGAGAATTTCCCTTGTGCCATGTCGATGCTAGAAGTCTTGCAGAATTGTCCCAATCAACGTAAGAATCTTCTCACTGCCATCGGTGCAGTAGACCTGGATTCCTCGAATACGATCATTTTTAGACTTGAGTATTGTAAACCGAGGCTTCCCACCAGCTGGCTTTCCAAATTTCCATAAAGGTTGCTAGGAAGACGATCCATCGTACTATATTAGACGAAGGTGCTTCCATCTCGGTCATTTCATTATCTTGTTGGCAAGCCATTGGATCTCCTGCGTTCAACCGTTCTCCTACTACCCTGAAAGCATTCGACGTTCGTGGCTTCCAACCCCATGGGATATTACAAGCCTTAGAAGTAGAGTTGGGGGGGAATACTGTAACCATTAACGTGGAAGTAGTCAAAGCCCCTTTGGATTATAATCTCTTGCTTGGTCATAACTGGTTTTACACCATGACTGTCGTCATGTCATCCGTCTTTCGCATTGTACAATTCCCCCATTAAGGCCGAATTGTCACTATCGACCAATTGGACTTCTGTACACAGGACACTGCTACTCATCCCGACGATAATTTCCCTTTGTTAGGGAAATATTCAGGACTATATGAGAGTGTGGGGGTCGGCCTCATAAAATATTCATCTCTTATGGGCATTTTTCCAACCCCGGATACCCCTAACCATGTTGCCTCATTCAACATGATCTCCTCCATGATTCCATCTTCTTATAACTCTATCGATCAATGGATCATGCCCGATGAGGAAACCATGCATTTGATTGGAGATGCTATGCCTCTCTCACCAGCTGAAGCTACTTATGAGGCTATCCAGTCAGCCCCTGAGGACCACTTGGATGTGGCCTCTACATTGTGTTCTCTACAGCGGACTTCATCCTCACCAGATCCTCTGCTCCAAAATTTTCATTCTGATGAGTCCATTATGGATATTATGAGTACGGATGAGCCTCCATGGGAAGACCTTCACCATCGATCATCTTTCCTACCCCCATTAGATTCTGTGGAGAACACTATCACAATCATTTTTACCCCAAATGTTTATCCTTTCCTACAGTCACCTATCCTCACTTGTGATACGGTTACAAAAGGAAATATGGAAAACATCACGCCCACCATCCCGATTGACATCTCGGTTACACTCGGCGTCGTGGAACATATTCGCATTGGCCAGACTTGCTCTCCTGAGGAGCTCACCACATTCACGGCCTTATTCAAACAATTTCGCGACGTTTTTGCATGGACCTATGAGGAAATTACCGAGATCGATCCTGCCATTGTTTCGCATGAGATCAAAACCTATCCTGACACTAAACCTGTCCACCAATAATCACGACCAATACACCCTCGAAAAACTGCAGCAATTAAAGCTGATATTTAAAAGCTCTTGAAGGTTGGATTCATCTATCATGTTCCTTTAACATAATGGGTCTCCAATGTCGTCCCTGTGGCTAAAAATCAAGGCACTATTAGGTTCTGTGTCGACTATAGGGACCTGAACAAGGCTTGTCCTAAGAACAACTACCCTACCCCCTTCATCGATCAGATCATCGACAATTGCACCACGAGCATCATCTTCTCGTTTATGGATGGCTTTTCCGGTTATAATCAAATTGAGATCCACCCGGTCGACCAACACAAGACCTCATTCATCTTCCCCTGGGGTACATTTTCTTATCGTAAACTCCCCTTTGGTCTTAAAAATGTTGGTGCTACATTCCAACGGGCCATGTCGTATGTTTTTCATGATGTGAAGGACTTTGTGGAACCCTATCTCGACAATCTCCCTGCTCATTCGCAGCATCGTGAGTTCCACATCGATCATCTGATGGTTGTATTCCTCAGATGCAGGCGGTATAACATCCATTTGAATCCTCGCAAGTGTATATTCTGCATCGAATCGGGACACCTCCTAGGTTTCATCATCTCAAAGGATGGGATCTGCATTGATCCCTTGAAGGTGGAAGCCATTGTCGCTCTCCCACCTCCTACTGACATCACAGAACTACAAAGTTTGCAAGGGAAGGCAACTTACCTACGACGTTTTGCATGTAATTTCGCTCAAAATACACAGGGCTATATGTGATTGCTGAAGAAGGACATCCCTTTCATCTGGGACAACCAAGTCCAACAATCCTTTGACAACTTGAAGTCTTCCATTACTCACGCCTCTATGCTCCAACCACCCAATTACTATAAGGATTACCTCCTTTATCTTGTCGCTTCTTCCACCACGATCACCATGCTCTTGGTCCAGGAAGACAACAACGCCCAGGAACATGTGATCTATTACCTCAATAAGGGTCTTATTGACTCTGAAACGCGTTATTCACATGTCGAGAAACTCGCTCTCGCGGCAGTCATTTCCGTCCAAAAGTTTCGTCACTACATATTACTCCGCACCACTACTGTTATTTCTAACTCAAACCCCATGTACCACGTCCTTACATGTCAAGTGCTCGGGGACAAGTATCCACGTTGGATTGTGATAGTTCAGGAATTTGATCTCCTCTTCGAGAAATCCAAGTCAAAGAAATCTTTGGTGTTTGCGGAGCTCATTTGCGATCTTCCCAGTGTTGATACAGGAACTGATTCCATCGACTCCATTCTAGATGAGTCGTTGTTTCTCATCATCACGTATGACCCATGGTATGGAGATATCACATTATATCTTCAAACCCAATGATTCAACCCTCAACTATCTCGTGACGACCGTCGTCGTATATGCCACCACTCCAAGTATTACTTGATCATCAGTGATACCTTGTATCATCGTGCCGTAGAATCTATCCTTCGACGTTGTTTAACACACGAGGAGGCCGAACACGTACTAAATGATTGTCACTCTAGGGCTTGTGGCGGTCATCTTTCTGGGATGGCTTAGCCCAGAAAATACTACGCGTCGAATACTACTAGCCTTCGATCTTCAAGCATTGTATTGAGGCTGTTAAGAATTGTCCCTCGTGCCATCTTTTCCAATTCAAAAAGTGCTCACATCCAGCCCCTTTACATCCGGTTATTGTCGTCGGCCCCTTTTCTAAATGGGGCATCGATTTCACTCACTGTAAGCCTACATTGGCCAGAGGGCATGGTTACATCATTGTAGCCGTGGATTATTTCACTAAATGGGTCGAGGCGATGCCTACATACAATGAATACGAAAAACCACTGCACTCTTCATGTTTAACCATGTCATTGCGCAATTCGGAGTCCCGCAAGCCATCGTTACCAATCACAGATCTCATTTTCAAAACCACATGGTAGATGAATTGAGCACCATACTGGGTTTTATCCATGAGAACTCAATCCCATATTACCCACAGTCCAATGGACAAGTAGAGGCCATCAATCAGGTCTTGAAAACCATGATTCAATGCATGGTGGGTACTCACAAATCAAACTGGCATAACATGCTCTTTTCTTCCCTATGGGCATAGAGGACCTCCGTTAAGACTGCCACCCGGGTTCACACCTTTCCAACTAGTGTACGGATTGGAGGTAGTTCTACTGATAGAGTGCGAGATTCCATCACTGAAACTTGCAGTCGAACTTCTCTCGCACACCACTGCCGAGGAAGAACGCTTCCTTCACTTGGAAAAACTCGATGAAAACCACCGCGATGCTGCTCTTGCTAATGAAACACATAAGAAACGCATTAAATCCCAGTACGATAATTCATTCAAACCTAATGTCTTTAACGAGGGGGATTTGGTCCTCACATATGATGAGAAACATGATAAGTTGGGGGCAGGCAAGTTTGAGTCCATGTGGCATGGGCCATATGTTGTAAAACGTGTCTTGGAGAAGGAATCTTATGAGCTCGAGAACTATGATGGAATATCTCTAGGGGAGCCTCGCAATGGGCTCTACCTGAAGAGATACTACGCCTGAGTTTTTCACGCATTAGTATCTTGTATATACTGTACATGGTGTGTGTTTTGTGTGGTGTGACACTTTGCTTTAGTGTGTTAGGATCTTGGTTTTATGCTTATATCATGTTCTACCTACATGTGCAAATGGCAACCTATTTTGGATTCGCTGACGGCCGCAGTCGGCATACCCGCAACATCGCTTTGGTAGCCTGGGTACTTTATTCCCCTACCAATGAGCTCATTAGTTCGGGAGGGATTTTGTCTAGGGTATGAAACCAACAACGCTGCAGAATATCACGCGGTGATTGGAGTCTTAACCGACGCTCTTTCCCTCGGTATGGACCACATTTTCGACCACTTCGACTCACAATTAGTGGTCTCCCACCTTAACCATGTCTACGCCATCCGTGATCCCATGTTACTTTGTCTTTTTCGACAAGTACGTCTCTTGGAGAGGTCCTTCGAATCCGTTCAGTACCTGCACATTTCAAGAGACATGAACATTGTTGTTGATTCGATGGCCAATTTCATATTGGACTGGTACATTGCACATACATGAAAAAATTCATAAACATAAAAGTGGCATGACACGTACATAATGCAGAAACAAGCACATAAACAAGATCCCCGAATCATCCATAAAAACACAATGTATAAATCCGCCATAGAATTTTTGTATATCATATCAAAATGTAGTACTAATAAAAAAATCTGAAGCATATAATATTTTAGTTAATATATCCTGATACAAAATTTGAATCCTATAGATTTCAAGTACATATACATCTAAACACGAGCTTAGTCCCCGGGATGCTCATGGTAGCATATGATCGCTCTTGATACTTTCCTAAGCAGCGAGCCAAAGCACTGGGAAACGCCAACAGTCTGGCACTGATACAAACGAGGTAGATCATGAACCCTGGGCTCTGGAATGTCTAGATTCAAGCGACAGATGTTCTCCTCCAGCTCATCCAGCTCCTCAACAGCATCAAGCGCTGCGGCACCCAGCACTGACACTGCTCCTCTCAGCGTAATCAGAGAGATTCCAACTGGTCGCGTCGGACCCACATTTGCATCACACATATGTCAACCATTAGTACTACTCCAAAAAACATCAAATATATATAAAATTAAAAAACATGGTAGAGTTGTCGTTCTTACCAATGTCACCACACTGCATCCCCTCGAGAAGCACGAGGTCTGGATCACCCCTGAAGTTGGTCTCGTCGTATGGATAATCCTCAATCATGAGGAATTGACCCCTCAACCCCCTGAAGAAGGGTGCACCGAAGGTAATAATGGGACCACCGCCTCCATGGCGGGCCAACACTTATGTCCAACAGATCATGTGAGGCTCTCTTAGATCCAGATCCTCTATATCAACCTGTGGGCGCAGATGCGGCACCCGCCCCAGGAAGAATGAAACTACAATTGATCCATAACCGAACTATTTCAGCGCCCCGCGCCGACACTTGGTGAGTTGTTCTCGCAGACTTGCGAGGAGTCCCTCACACCAGTTAAACACAGTTGGATCCATACACTGCCCAGCATACATCATCTGGGACTTGCTCTCTAGATGAGCGGACCTACTGTCGGCCACCCTCACAATGGTAAACAGAACTATGCGAAGAGGTCGATCTCTAACCTCTTTGATGGGAATATTCCCACTACCATTTGGGTGCCATCAATGCACCATCGGTCTATCAAATCCTCCACAGTACGATCACCTCCTCGTGATCCTGATAACGATACGGGATTCCCACTTCGAGACAACCCCGTCAAGAAATAGATATCCTTGATATCTATGGTCAAGGTGTGAGCACCTATCTGAAAGTGCTCCTGCACCGGATCCCAACATTGGATCAAGTGCTCCAATAATGTCACTTGGGCCCTCATGCCCAGAACTTGGAAGTACTTCAGTAACCCACAAATCCTCAACGCAGCCATGCTTTGAGGATCATTTTCCACTTGGGCATCATCGATCTCATGCTCTCGTTCGCGCCATTCGACTATTGTGTTCACTTGAACCTTGTCCAAAATTCCATAAAAACATCATTAGGACCTTTTCCAAACCATCAAAAACATTCATCTTTGGTTTTATTTTAAGCTCGCCATGCGGACTTGCACCGGCGCAACCCGTCCTTTTGGACAGTGCGCCGCCGACACAAGACAACTTTTCGAGATTTGCGCCGACGCTCCCTCGGCGCAATTCCCGATAAGGGAAACTGCGTCGGTCCATGGGTGCAATATCCCTTCATTAACAAGGTCAAAACTAAAAAAAATGGAAAGAAATAAAAAATGTAAACCATTGAAAAGAAAGAGGGCGGAGTTTAGGCTTACCTGACATTGACGGCATGGGAAACGACTGATCACAGCTCCTGCAATCAACGGTTGAAAATCGCTCTCCAAAGGTCACTTTCACTCTCCAACTTGGTAAAAAAATAGTAATTATTTTTCACTATTTTGCCCTATTTATATTGAAAGCATAATATTCCTTTTTTAATTTATTTGTTTATTGGGCTATTTTTCCTATAGTTGGAAGTGTTTTGTATGTCTAAACACCTAATCGACTATTTTGACCTAGTTTTCGGAGATTTGTAGGTACAATAAGATGCCATAACTAATTGCTCGTGTTTGTAGCATTTTCACATTCATTGTAGGGCGTGAACAACTCTTCGAGCATTTTTGTGTCGTTGTCCCGCTCGTTAAAACCAATTAATGACAACACCGAGCTAACTCTTTGTTCCTTCTCGTGCTCGTAAAACGATGAGAATAATTCACCGAGTTATAGTTTATCACTTTTTCGGGCTCATTAAACTTCTACGAAAAAGGAACCCCTTGGAGTCTTTCTTTAAGCTCTTTTCAGGCTCTAGAAATACGAAAATATCGCCAAGCGAACTTGATGCGTTCACGATTGTAAAATTATTTGAGTGATCGTCTTCCTGGTGATAGTTTATCCCTTTTTCGGACCAGGAGGTACTATTTACGAAAAAGGAGCACTCCATCTAATCATGGCTAGAAGAGTTCTCTCTCGCGTTGTTTTACCCTTCTTTCGGGCGAAGAGACTAACTTTATGAAAAGGGAATTTTCGAGTCTTCTTTAGTTCTTTTCAAACTTTCTAAACATGAAATGACATTGAGTTTACCTTCTTTGGGCTCGTTAAAATATAACATAGAAGGGCCCGTTATGGGACGAACCCCTCCTATCCTATGTTCGTAAAACATTTTGGATTGGACGCATCCATAGGATGAGCTATACCGAGCATCTGTTACCCTCCTCAAGATCATTAAAAAACAAAAGAGGTACTCATCAATCATGATGGGGAATAGGGATGAGATTATGTTCATTGTTATTATGGTAGTACTTAGTCACTCTTGAACATGGCACGCGTTTGCATTTGCATTCAGTAATTGGGTAATCTGTTTTTCTTCGAGTCCTGTTGATTCCATGAGTCATGCCACTCCTTTGTGTCATCCAAAGAATTATTTCATCATCAGTTTCATTGGGGGTTGGTATCATTCTCGTCATGTCAATACTGCCAAGTCATGCCATGCCCATGTTCAAGAGACGTTTGTTATTCATTATTTGCAGTCAGTATACCTTATGTCACGTCGATCTACCCTGAGTTAGTCTTGCACATCACTCTACTATCTGATTCACTCCAAACATCTGTGATAATGTTTCATGTCAATGATGGGGGATTCATCATGTCCCTCCTTCGACAAATTCATCCTTGTCAACTTCAACACATCATCCGAGGATTGAATCTAGAAACCAATCAAGTACCTTGGGCTTGCATGCCTCAATGGTAGGTTACCTCACTTTCAACATGAGTTTACATCATTGGCTCTTGATTGAAATATCATGTCGAGTGTTCAACCTCAACTCATTGATTCACGCTCGGTGGCATGTACTATGATACCTTGGGAATCATTGACATTAATGATGATTTCCCTCACGTTTGTTAACGTTATACATCAATGACCGGTAATCAAGTGGTTTCTACCATGTTCGACTCCAAGACATTGTAATCACATGGATAGATTCGTATCATTGTGGGTTTGACTTGAAGACCCTGGGTTGTTTCATATTCTATCCAGGTTGTGATGGATTGTTTGGGTCATATCACACGGATCCACTTTGTATTGGTCGTGGTTGTGTCATCATTTCAGCATGGATCTACTATTGTGTCCAGTAGCCATGATTGTGTTCAATCGGTCTTTACTACCATGGATCTGCATTGTGTTGGTTGGTATCCATGTTGTGAGTCATGTGAGACTTATATCTCAGAGTCAGTTGTACTGTAGTAGCACCTTCCAACCAACAATTCCTTGCCATATATCTTGCAAAGCATATCACTTGTCTCTTTTTTCCAGCTTCATGCTTTGGGGGGCATTCTGTTACACCTAAATATCATCATCATGAGTCCTATGTTAACTCAGTGCCTTGATCCCTGAAGTTTCCTTGACCAGGAGTTATCTAGAGAAAGTTGTTGATCCTTTGTCCACATTTTCTAGTTAGGTCGGTGCAACTTTTCTTCCAGCAAGAAGTGCCTGACTAGGCTTAGGGTAGAGTGGCATCTAGCAGCCTGCGCTAGTGGCTCAATTTGCCTTCATTCAACCTACACTTTCCCCTTCCTGGTGCAAGTTGTCCTCATACAGCATGCGCCGCGGTTGGTTGAAATGGATAAATGGAACCTTCGAGAGACTTCTCGAAGCCTGATGAGATGGATGTCTATCCCTAACTAAGAGGTGAGTTGTCCTTCGGTTCCTTAACCTATAGGGAAGATCCCTTAGACCTCTCCCATCATTTCTCAACCTACTCTATCCACTTGGTCTTATAAATATGAAGCTCCTTTCCATTCTAAAGGAAGGAAGGTCTATAGCACTCTCATGCTGGTGGAATTGACTTAGGTGATCCCTGCACATCCTTGGGAGTCTTACTTCATCCTTGGAGTCTTTGGTTTGGCTTGTTGGAAGGAATTTTTCATATGTGATATGTGATATATGCTTTTACTACTTGTTTTTGTCTACTTGTTCAACAGGTTTTGCAGCTGCAGACTTGAAGGCTCTAGAGCATTGGATCAAGCAAGGATCAAAGGGAATCATAAATCTCAGGTAAGATACTTGTTTGTTACTTTATGATTCTATTGATCTAGGGAAGTTGATTCTATTCTGTATTTATTTGTTCTAGATCTAGATAGACTAGGGAGATCTGGCCTTTAAGTCCGCTTAGGTAGATTGTCCGAAAACAAGGGTAGTATTTAATGCATTGGTGGGGTGCATATAGATTGTGGGATGTGATGGTGCATTACATCCAACGGTGTATATGCATCCTGTCGACACATTAAATTCCTCCCTACAAGGTGCATATTGATCGCCATAAAGTGTGAAGCGCAAGTACAAAGTTGTAATTGCAGGTAACAGGTTTTCAATGCACGTAACATGAGACTATATTAACCCACCACTTTTAACGTCAAATCCAGGTGGCATGATTGAAGTACATTGAAATATGCTTTTTTTATTATTTAATCCTCCATCAATGATAGAAAATGGGGGTTTAACCAATCAAGAATCTGGTAATGTGATTTTAAAATATCAATTAAATAAATATTTCTTTACTAGAATATATATTCTCCTCCTATGGAAAGGATTAATACATAAATTATAGAGCGGTGTTGATTCACATTATGTTTACTTACATAACTTGAATTGTTGGAATTTTCAAAGAAAGTGCAATGGATCTTGCATTTAGAGTCTTTGATGAAATGGCGTGTCAAGGATGTGATCCAAGTGTTCACACTTATAGTGCATTAGTTCATTTCCTTTAAAAAGAAGGGAACTCAGGGAAGCGTAATTACTTCTTTAAAAAAATGAGGAAAAAGAATCGAAACTTGATCAAGTGACATCTACCTATGTTATTGGTGGCCATATCAAATCATATCGTCTTGATTATGCTTTTGATGTATTGAGAAAAATGATAAGGAATGAATGCCAACCTAATTATTGAACTTTAACATACTTGTGAATCAACTACTTCATGAAACCAAGATACAAGAGGTAAAATTGAGTGCACCTGAAGAGGCAACTTGTGATTTAATTAAATTTTGAATAAAATGCCTTCAATAATGATAATGCTTTGAAGATTTTGGACATAATTATAGAAAAGAATTTCCAATCTATTGTAGATACTTGTAATGCATTGATAGTTGGACTATGCATGTGACACAATCATCAAATCACATTTATCCCTATTTTTTCTTATGACTCTATCAATAACATCTGTGACATGTCCCATCTCAAACATACTTTCATGGTGTGTGATCAACAAGTAAGTTATTCTCTAAATAGTTAATGCAATTGGAATAAGTGATATTTAGATTATCATATAGTTATATGATCATCAATGCACATCTAAATTGCTCAATACCCAACTATAATAACTTTGATAGTAGATGCCTGATGTTCTTGCCTAATTCCTATGATGATATTCAAGAGGAAAAAAAAGTTAAACATGTTATATGTCATAGAAATAATAGAGACTATTATAGTTTAGCTAAAATTTAGACATTGTAGGTTCCTTTTCATATGAAATTGACAAAGAGAAGCAAGGTATGTTAAAGGTGCAGAGATTTTTGTTAAACATTTTGAAGGGTGAAATTTGTGAACACAAAAATTTACAATTCATTGTTTTGCACGTATCTTTGAGTTGGTATAGTTCCTCCTATACTATCGGAGATTATGATGGAATTTAATGTTGGTCCTAATGAAGAAATGAACATCCTTTCAAACAACCTAGTAATTATGTTTTGAAATCAAGGTAAGAGAAATTTGATTGCTCTCATAAATAAGAATGTGGATTATTCATCATTAATAATACATGAAACAATAGAATAATTGTGAATAATGTTACTTCAAGGATGGATACATCACATGTTTCAAGTACATGTTTCTTTTATCAATGCCACTTCTGTGATCACATTGTTTTTCCTCCTTACTCATTTTTGGTTCATGTTGCTTGTCTTCATTTAACTTCTTATGGAACCAATTTTTTTTCTAACACTCCTTACTTGTGCACAATTTGGGTCCATTTCATCCTCCAATTTGACCATATTAAGGGATCCTTTATATGACTTTGATATATCAAATACTATATCAAATCCATGATATGAAGCAATGCATGTGTATGAGTTCCAAATTTTGATACCTCCATTGGTTGAAAAACTTCTTCAACCAAGGTCACATTGAACAACTTCTCCTTGCAACTATCAAGTTCCTCTAAGATTTGTGGACATTGAGGATTTTGTGTTGGGATCCATGTATGCATCCTAGAACTAGTTGATCATATCGTCCAAGATAACATTATGAAAGCTTGTTGTTGACTAGAACTCCTTCGCAACTTCTACATGGCAGCTCTGGAAGAGTGCCTTTGAGTGTTATCCATTTAGTCAAAAGGGTATTTTTCTTTTCAGTGTCTCAAAAATATTGAGGGTGAACAAATTGTCTTCCACTCTTCCTATATTATAAAGAGTAGGGAACCTTGATATATCAAGCCTACATTTTATCTTGGGCATTTCTCCACTCTTCTCATAGTCAAAACTATGTATGTGCTATAAATGCGTCAATACTTTTTCTCTAGAATTTGGAAAGGTTGTTGGATTTCCTTATGATTCCTTGGAGAACTCTAATTCCTCATATGCATATTTTCTATTAGAATCTAATGCGTGTTTAAATTCACTATCTACTAGAAGATTGTTACTCTTCCCATACTAGGTGGTAATTTTGAGTTTTATTTGTCATCCTAATTCTTGTGAACGTTAGGTTTTCAAATCCTCTTTTTGGTGCCATGAGGTCCTCTTACCTTTTAGGGACCCTTGTATTTTCCCACAAAATCCCTTCTATTGTTTGCTAGTGATACGACTCTCATTGAAATCTATTTCTGATCTTGTGGAATGTCTCGCCAAATGTTGGGTCTAGAAAAATGACACCAACATGAAAAAACACACAAAATAGCAATCATGTGCCTTTCTTGATAAAACGAATCAACTAATGAACTTGAACACTCTATCACTAATAAACTATCAACTATTGAAAGATATCTTTACAACGTATGTTGGTTAATTTGCATGTTCATATTCTCTGAAAAAATTGTGATAACAATACTCTGCAAGCAATAATTAAATCAACCACAACAACAATAGCTAGAATGAATAACTGCAACATAATTTAAACATATGTTACAATGATCTAATGATAACAATTAACCTTAAAGCAACACATCTAAATGAAAACAAACTAACCCTTGTGAGATTCATAAGTAAAAACCATAACACATCATGAAACACAAAATATAAGTGGGGAAAATCCAAATACGAGGAGGAATCCCATTACGAAAATGAGGCAAAGTACTTAACTCAAAATAAAAAATACAAGATGAAATGTTGGAAAATCGATCACTAGATGTCAAATTCCGGCTAAATCATAACATAGGTAACCTAATCTCCCAAAGGCTACTTCTACCTATATCCCAAGAGTTGCTCAACATAGCCAAATTTGATCCATAGTGGACACAATAAAATTTGATCATTATGTGAAGCATCTCTTCTACCGGTGTGTTTCATGAATTTATTTATAAAATGATATTACCCAATAAAAATGGTTATTAAATTAAAATATGGTATATTCGCACCCAACAACATTGCATTTTGGAAATTTTTTGTTGATCATATCAATACTAATTTTTACTTTTCTTTCTTAGATAAACTTTCTTGAAGCCCTCGACTTGCCCTTCACTTTGTCTTTTATTTATTTTTGTCCATAACATGATGTTTATTTTTTCCAAGGATTAACACATATTGGTGTATTAGAGTAATATTCCTTTTTTATTTTTTTTGCAATATTTTTTAATAGAATTTCTTGTATGATTGTGAATGGTCCGCCACATGTTACAAACTTGCTCACTTAATCCATGTCCACAATGGGCCTTCAACACCCCTAAACATTGCAAGATTCATTTGATACTATCGTTAAGAAATAGACTTTCAACCACTACATTTACCCAAAAAGGTGTCCTAGATTGATGTGTACCCTTATTATTGTGTTGTAGCTTCATACCCCAATCACAAAGTCTTAAGTGTACCCGTATTGTTGTGTTGTAGCTTCACACCCCAATCACAAAGTCTTGAATAATTGATTTTTATCAATACTTTTTCTTAGGTATCATGTGAAATTACTTCATTAAATTGAATGCAACTTGTTTATGTGAAGTGACAAATATGAACATGGAAAGAAAACACGAGATATGTGGAATTTTAACAACCACCTCTCAATGAATGCAAATAACAACAATTGATGATTTGTATGTGTTGATATAGTGCAACTAATTTTTATTTATAGGTAATAGTTTGAGGAATAACTCTAATACCACTTTTTAAAGTGCAAAATATGCATACCAAAGATATATATTGGAAATATAAAATACATAATAAATGACATATAATGGATACATGTTAATTGTTTGTATTGGTGAAGAGGTGAGGTTATGATTAATGGGTGATTAAGTACATATATGAAAACCAACCTTGCACCAAACACATAGAGAAGCAAGCTACACCCAATGCCTAGACCCTAACAATGTCAATAACTTCCAAATTGTGCAACTAAATGCATAACAAGCCATATCAAAAAATCGCCACGTGGCACCAAAGTTATGTGGTTATCACATCCACATTTGTAACTACATGAAACCTATTTGTTTCCATGCAACTCTTTATCTATAATCATATTCCTATTACTATGGGTTTCAACTATCTTTGAAACTTTATTAGTATATTTTTAGTTACACATAAACATACACCTCTTCTCACATGTTTACTATTATGATTTTTTCTTTTTAAAATAATAAAATTTTAGTTATTTCTTTTTACCACCTTCACAAATCTATGTTAAAACTTCATACATTATCTACATTACATTTACCATAATCTTAAACTTTCTAATACACTGCGTTTACCATAATCTCAAGCTTTCTCAAGTTGCCCCACCCATATTTTCATAAGATTGAGATCAACCTCCTTCCAATCAGTTCTCACCCGTTGATACTCCATATCAATGAAACCAATAGTAAATATACTTAACTTTTTAATAACAACATCGTCACTTGGTTTAAATTGTGAATGTTGTTAATATTTTAAAAAGCATTAATGAAATATATCATTTTTCCATGAAACATATCAAATGACACGCACTTTGTTTTTAGAATGATATGCAAAAGGAGATAAGCAATGATAAGTATATTAAATGAATACTTAGTTTTAGCCTATCACCAAGAAACCTACTCTTTAAAAAAAATCAAAAGGCATTGATCTTAAAAGTATATGAAAAAATTAAATTATCTAAATTCTTTTCATTCTTTAAAATCGAAAGGAATGATATCTTTAAAATGAACTTATATGAATTTAAAGTTATGTACATTTTTTAAATAGATTTTTAAATTAATAAATAAATAAAGGAATGATATCTTTAAAATGAACTTATATGAATTTAAAGTTATGTACATTTTTTAAATAGATCTTTAAATTAAAAAATAAATAAAATTGTTTTAAGAAATTAGCGTCTTGACATTGATAAATATATTGATAGCTTTTTGAATTCCTATTAATTTATATTAGTATAAATTTTTCAAAAATCCATTTTTTTGGTATCTTAAGTAAATATGGTCTATTAAAACCAATTGTAAATGGATATAATCTTTAACTGGGTCTGTAGCTAAATCAAGATCCTTTGAAAACATTGGAACTTTGGACAATAAAACCAAAGTCCCCCTAAATACAAGTGAACCAAAGCACTACATAAGAATATAAACTTATGTCTTTTGGATTTTCCATTATTCTAGGTATCTTTGAAGGGCTAATGAATCCCATAGTAGAAGACCTAATTGATGCTCATGGCATGCCAATTCACCTACATGGAAATGTAGTACTTATTTTCATTGTTACTTACGACAAGAATACGTGCATTCTTCCCCAATGCTCATCATTTTCATCAGTATTGTTTAAAATGAAACACATGGGTAAGTGATCGAGGTGGATATCGGTGGCGGCCCACCTCTTCCAACTGGCTCAAAACAGTCTTCTGGCAATTTTGGTAAATTACTATTTTTAGCAGTTTTTCGGGTCCTAAACTTCCGGAGCCATTTTGAGGCCCTAAACGACATTTTTTGGCGATTTGGGGGACCAAATGTTTTCCAACAACATATATTTGAGCCCAATCGAAAGTTGTAAATCTCGGATAGACCTTTCCAATGGGCTACCGAGCGACCCAAACGGATATCGTATCCAAAAGTTATGACCCCGGGAAGTTGACTGTTCAACTAACCACCTTGGGGCCGCAAACTTTATGACGTTCATCTTCTAGGGTTAGGTTTTTGGATGTTTGGGATTGTTTCCCTCATGCTTATGATAAATAGGCCCTTTCGGCCTCTCTTTGTATTCATCTTGGCACGAATGAGCATAGCGGCCACATCTCTTCTCAAAGATAGCTACCACCATTCTAGCTATTGTATTTTACAGTCTGTTCTATTTCCGCTATTTAATAAAATATGTGTTTACTGTATCACTGTGTTATTTGCAATATATCTATGTATATGATTCTGTATATGCTATCTTTTGTTTCGTTCCCACATAAATCCGGATTAGTGGTATCAGAGCGGTCTGCTCTTTGATTGTTTCTCGGTGCATGTCCCCGACGAGGTGAGAATACAGAGAGTTGGGTCTCGAACTAGTTTAACTTGGGGAAGACCACTCTCGCAGCCCCAAACGGCCTCCCATGGCGAAAGAAAAGAGAGACGATGGAGCAGTAGATCCTATCAAGTTGTTGCTCGAGGAATCCCTCGCGCGACAGAGGAACGAGATGATGGATAATTTCACCGAGATCCTTCGACGCATGCCAACGACGGCAAATGCACCCTCAACGAGCAGCCATTTCGGAGATACGACTCCCTTCAAGGTATAACTTAGTTTTGATATTCCTTTATTTGAAGGCCATATCGATGCCGATGCCCTAGATAAATGGTTGAATCTACTAGAACGGTATTTCTATGTCCACAAAGTTTTCGACAGGGAAAAGATCATCTTTGCGCTCCTTAAGGCCGTCCAACATGTCAAAAATTGGTGGGATACTTATTGTGAGAAAAACTCATCAGACGAGTCAGGATTGTTTGAATATTCCAATCCCACTTAGGCCTCTTTTATAGATGTCGTCAAGGAACAATATTACCCTGTTGGAAACTATGATGACCAGTACACAAAATGGACCATTCTACACCAAGAGAGGGACCAAACGGTGTCGGAGTACACCAACAACTTTCATACCTCGCGCACAAAGCTGGGTATCAAGGACTCCGAGCGGCACCTAGTACTGAAATATCGCAGTGGCCTACACCGGTACATACGAACAGAGATGGATTTTCTGGAAATCTCTTCACTCGGATCCACCTATCGATATGCTGTCAAAATCGAGCAGAAATTTCAGCAAAAGAACAAGCGTGACTTCGGACTTGCGCGGAAGCAGAGCAAGGGAAACTCTGGCTCGCAGAACATGGGACAGGGAAAGGACAACCAGTCCCAACCACAAGCGAAGAAGGGTAAAGAAAAGACAAAGAAGAACACCGGGAAGTGGTGCGAGTTCCACAAAAGCCCCTGGCACAACACTGATGAATGTCGCTCAAAACAGTCATTGGTGGCTGAGATCAAAGCTTCAAAATCATATCCCAGTTTCGATTCTGACTCAGAACCTAATTTCACAGCCGCGTGAAAAGGGAAGCAAATCATTAATGCAGAACCCAGTGCCGTTGTCCCCACCACACAGATTCAACCAGAGGAACCTGAAGAGTCGGAGGCAGAGGAGAGCCTTTTCCACTCACAGATGTGGGTGAAGGGAATTCCCCTACACTTTGTTGTGGACAGCGACAGCCAGAAGAACTTGATCTCAATAGAAGTCATCAAGAGATTGGATCTACCAATAACACCACACCCACAACCATACACCATTGGATGGCTAATCCAAGGACAAGGGATCCGCGTCAGTCACCAATGTCACCTACCATATGGCATCAAGCCCTTCAAAGATGAGGTATCGTGTGATGTGGCCCCACTTGAAGTATGTGATGTTCTTTTAGGACAACCATATATGTGGAAGCATCATGCTGTATATGAATCACGACCTCGCAGTGTCATTGTCACTTTGGGAGGACAACTCTATCGGATACAGAAGATAGTTGCACATACCCCAAACGAGCAAGGAAGGAAGATAATCTCCCACACTGGGAAATTTTTCCTATTTGCAATTGCCACTAAAGGAGAACATCAGATCACAGAGACATCCACAACCTCTGCCCATTATCCCTCTACTCAGCAGAAACAAGAACACAAATTCAGTGCTGCATCGCCTATTCGGGTACCTCTACAGTGCAACGCCACGCATTCAATTTGCTCCTCCAAAAAGAAACCGTCCACACCGGTGCATACCAAGGATACCACAACAACCAAAACTGTTGAACAGCTCCAGCGCATCCATCAACAACAATTACAACCCTCTGAAGATGTCAAAGTAAGGCAACCTTTCCACTTCAGCAAATGTCGCACCAAGAGCTCAACTCGACACACAGCTCGACATATGATAAGGGATTTAACGCAATGGAGACCATTGCTTCCTAAGGAGGGAGGATTGATCCAGGTGGATATCGGTGACGGCCCACCTCTTCCAACTGACTCAAAACAGTCTTCTGGCAATTTTGGTAAATTACTATTTTTAGCAGTTTTTCGAGTCCTAAACTTCCGGAGCCATTTTGAGGCCCTAAACAACATTTTTTGGCAATTTTGGAGACCAAATGGTTGCCAATGACATTATTTATGGCCCATTGAAAGTTGTAAATCTCGGATAGACCTTTCCAATGGGCTACCGAACGCCCCAAACGGAGATCGTATGCAAAAGTTATGACCCCGGGAAGTTGACTGTTCAACTAACCACCTTGGGGCCGCAAACTTTATGACGGTTCATCTTCTAGGGTTAGGTTTTTGGATGTTTGGGATTCTTTCCCTCATGCTTATGATAAATAGGCCCTTTCGACCTCTCTTTGTATTCATCTTGGCATGAATGAGCAAAGCGGCCACATATCTTCTCAGAGATAGCTACCACCATTCTAGCTATTGTATTTTACAGTCTGTTATATTTCCGCTATTTAATAGAATATGTGTTTACTGTATCACTGTGTTATTTGCAATATATCTATGTATATGATTCTGTATATGCTATCTTTTGTTTTGTTCCCACATAAATCCGGATCAGTGGTATCAGAGCGGTCTGCTCTTTGATTGTTTCTCGGTGCATGTCCCTGACGAGGTCAGGATACAGAGAGTTGGGTCTCGAACTAGTTTCACTTGGGGAAGAACACTCTCGCCGCCCCAAATGGCCTCCCATGGCGGAAGAAAAGAGAGACGATGGAGCAGTAGATCCTATCAAGTTGTTGCTCGAGGAAGCCCTCGTGCGACAGAGGAACGAGATAATGGATAATTTCACTGAGATCCTTCGATGCATGCCAACAGCGGCAAATGCACCCTCAACGAGGAGCCATTTCGGAGATACAACTCCCTTCAAGGTAAAAGTTAGTTTTGATATTCCTTTATTTGAAGGCCATATCGATTTCGATGCCCTAGATAAATGGTTGAATCTACTAGAAGGGTATTTCTCTGTCCACCAATTTTCTGACAGGGAAAAGATCATCTTTGCGCTCCTTAAGGCCGTCTCCCATGTCAAAAATTGGTGGGAAACTTATTGTGAGCAAAACACATCAGACGAGTCAGGATTGTTTGAATATTCCAATCCCACTTGGGCCTCTTTTATAGATGTCGTCAAAGAACAATATTACCCTATTGGAAACTATGATGACCAGTACACAAAATGGACCATTCTGCACCAAGAGAGGGACCAAACGGTGTCGGAGTACACCAACAACTTTCATACCTCGCGCACAAAGCTGGGTATCAAGGACTCTAAGCGGCACCTAGTACTGAAATATCGCAGTGGCCTACACCGGTACATACGAACAGAGATGGATTTCTTGGAAATCTCTTCACTCGGATCCGCCTATCGATATGTTGTCAAAATCGAGCAGAAATTTCAGCAAAATAAAAAGCGTGACTTTGGACCTACGCAGAAGCAGGGCAAGGGAAACTCTGGCTCACAGAACACGGGGCAAGGAAAGGACAACCAGTCCCAACCACAAGCGAAGAAGGGTAAAGAAAAGACAAATAAGAACACCGAGAAGTGGTGCGAGTTCCACAAAATCCCCTGGAACAACACTTATGAATGTCGCTCAAAACAGTCATTGGTGGCTGAGATCAAAGCTTCAGAATCAGATCCCAGTTCTGATTTTGACTCAGAACCTAATTTCACAGTCGCGCGAAAAGGGAATCAAATCATTGATGCAGAACCCAGTGCCGTTGTCGCCACCACACAGATTCAACCAGAGGAACCTGAAGAGTCGAAGGCAGAGGAGCACCTTTTCCACTAACAGATGTGGGTGAAGGGAATTCCCCTACACTTTGTTGTGGACAGCGGCAGCCAGAAGAACTTGATCTCAACAGAAGTCATCAAGAGATTGGATCTACCAATAACACCACACCCACAACCATACACAATTGGATGGATAATCCAAGGACGAGGGATCCGTGTCAGTCACCAATGTCCCCTACCATATGGCATCAAGCCCTTCAAAGATGAGGTATTGTGTGATGTGGCCCCACTTGAAGTATGTGATGTTCTTTTAGGACAACCATATATGTAGAAGCGTCATGTTGTATATGAATCACGACCTCACAGTGTCATTGTCACTTCAGGAGGACAACTCTATCGGATACCAGAGATAGTTGCACATACCCCAAACGAGCAGGGAAGGAACATAATCTCCCACACTGGGAAATTTTCCCTATTCGCAATTGCCACTAAAGGAGAACATCAGATCGCAGAGACATCCACAACCTATGCCTATTATCCCTCTACTTAGCAGAAACAAGAACACAAATTCAGTGCCGCATCGCCTATTCGGGTACCTCTACAGTGCAAGGCCACGCATTCAAGCTGCTCCTCCAAAAAGAAATTGTCCACACCGGTGCATACCAAGGATACCACAACAACCAAAACTGTTGAACAGCTCCAGCGCATCCATCAACAACAATTACAACCCTCTGAAGATGTCAAAGTAAGGCAACCTTTCCACTTCAGCAAATGTCGCACCAACAGCTCAACTCGTCACACAGCTCGACATATGATAAGGGATTTAACGCAATTGATACCATTGCTTCCTGAGGAGGGAGGATTGATCCAGGTGGATATCGGTGGCGGTCCACCTCTTCCAACTTGCTCAAAATAGTCTTCTGGCAATTTTGGTAAATTACTATTTCTAGCAGTTTTTCGGGTCCTAAACTTTTGGAGCCATTTTGAGGCCCTAAACGACATTTTTTGGAGATTTGGGGGACCAAATGGATGCCGACTACATTATTTGAATCCTTTCAAAAGTTGTAAATATCGTATAGACCTTTCCAACAGGCTACCGAGCGCCCCAAACGGAGATCGTGTGCAAAAGTTATGACCCTGGGAAGTTGACTGTTCAACTAACCACCTTGGGGCCGCAAACTTTATGACGGTTCATCTTCTAGGGTTAGGTTTTTGGATGTTTGGGATTCTTTCCCTCATGCTTATGATAAATAGGCCCTTTCGACCTCTCTTTGTATTCATCTTGGCACGAATGAGCATAACGGCCACATCTCTTCTCAGAGATAGCTACCACCATTCTAGCTATTGTATTTTACAGTCTGTTCTATTTCCGCTATTTAATAGAATATGTGTTTACTGTATCACTGTGTTATTTGCAATATATCTATGTATATGATTCTGTATATGCTATATTTTGTTTCGTTCCCGCATAAATCCGGATCAGTGGTATCAGAGCGGTCTGCTCTTCGATTGTTTCTCGGTGCATGTCCCCGACGAGGTGAGGATACAGAGAGTTGGGTCTCGAACTAGTTTCACTTGGGGAACACCACTCTCGCCGCCCCAAACGGCCTCCCATGGCGGAATAAAAGAGAGATGATGGAGCATTAGATCCTATCAAGTTGTTTCTCGAGGAAGCCCTCGCGTGACAGAGGAACAAGATGATGGATAATTTCATCGAGATCCTTCGACGCATGCCAACAGTGGCAAATGCACCCTCAACGAGCAGCCATTTCGGAGATACGACTCCCTTCAAGGTACAAGTTAGTTTTGATATTCCTTTATTTGAAGGCCATATCGATGCCGATGCCCTAGATAAATGGTTGAATCTATTAGAAGGTTATTTCTCTGTCCACCAATTTTTCGACAAGGAAAAGATCATCTTTGCGCTCCTTAAGGCCCCCATGTCAAAAATTGGTGGGAAACGTATTGTGAGCAAAACTCATCAGACGAGTCGAAATTGTTTGAATATTCCAATCCCACTTGGGCCTCTTTTATAAATGCCATCAAGAAACAATATTACCCTGTTGGAAACTATGATGACCAGTACACAAAATGGACCATTCTGCATCAAGAGAGGGACCAAACGGTGTCGGAGTACACCAACAACTTTCATACCTCGCGCACAAAGCTGGGTATCAAGGACTCCGAGCGGCACCTAGTATTGAAATATCACAGTGGCCTACACCGGTACATACGAATAGAGATGGATTTCCTGGAAATCTCTTCACTCGGATCCGCCTATCGATATGTTGTGAAAATCGAGCAGAAATTTCAGCAAAAGAGCAAGCGTGACTTTGGACATGCGCAGAAGCAATGCAAGGGAAACTCTGGCTCGCAGAACATGGGGTAGGGAAAGGACAACCAGTCCCAACCACAAACGAAGAAGGGTAAAGAAAAAACAAAGAAGAACACCGTGAAGTGGTGCGAGTTCCACAAAATCCCCTGGCACAACACTGATGAATGTCGCTCAAAACAGTCATTAGTGGCTGAGATCAAAGCTTCAGAATCAGATCCCAGTTATGATTCTAACTTAGAACCTAGTTTCACAGCCACGTGAAAAGGGAAGCAAATCATTGATGTAGAACGCAGTGTCGTTGTTGCCACCACACAGATTCAACCAGAGAAACCTGAAGAGTCGGAGGCAGAGGAATGTCTTTTCCACTCATGGATGTGGGTGAAGGGAATTCCCCTACACTTTGTTGTGGACAACGGCAGCCAGAAGAACTTGATCTCAACAGAATTCATCAAGAGATTGGATCTACCAATAACACCACACCCACAACCATACACCATTGGATGGCTAATCCAAGGACGAGGGATCCGCGTCAGTCACCAATTTCTCCTACTATATGGCATCAAGCCCTTCAAAGATGAGGTATTGTGTGATGTGACCCCATTTGAAGTATGTGATGTTATTTTAGGACAACCATATATGTGGAAGCGTCATGCTGTATATGAATCACGACCTCGCAGTGTCATTGTCACTTTGGGAGGACAACTCTATCGGATACCAGAGATAGTTGCACATACCCCAAACGAGCAGGGAAGGAACATAATCTACCACACTGGGAAATTTTCCCTATTCGCAATTGCCACTAAAGGAGAACATCAGATCGCAGAGACATCCACAACCTCTGCCCATTATCTCTCTACTCAGCAGAAACAAGAACACAAATTCAGTGCCGCATTGCCTATTCAGGTACCTCTACAATGCAAGGCCACGCATTCAAGGTGCTCCTCCAAAAATAAACCGTCCACACCGGTGCATACCAAGAATACCACAACAACCAAAACTGTTGAACAGCTCCAGCGCATCCATCAACAACAATTACAACCCTCTAAAGATGTCAAAGTAAGGCAGCCTTTCCACTTCAGCAAATGTCGCAACAAGAGCTCAACTCGACACACAGCTCGACATATGATAAGGGATTTAACCCAATGGAGACCATTGCTTCCTAAGGAGGGAGGATTGATCCAGGTGGATATCGGTGGCAGCCCACCTCTTCCAACTGGCTCAAAACAGTCTTCTGGCAATTTTGGTAAATTACTATTTTTAGCAGTTTCTCAGGTCCTAAACTTCCGGAGCCATTTTGAGGCCCTAAACGACATTTTTTGGCGATTTGGGAGACCAAATGGATGCCGATGACATATATTTGACCACATTTGAAAGTTGTAAATCTCGAATAGACCTTTCCAACGGGATACCAAGCGCCCCAAATGGAGATCATATGCAAAAGTTATGACCCCGGAAAGTTGACTGCTCAACTAACCACCTTGGGGCCGCAAACTTTATGACGGTTCATCTTCTAGGGTTAGGTTTTTGAATGTTTGGGATTGTTTCCCTCATGCTTATGATAAATAGGCCCTTTCGGCCTCTCTTTGTATTCATCTTGGCACGAATGAGCATAGCGGCCACATCTCTTCTCAGAGATAGCTACCACCATTCTAGCTATTGTATTTTATAGTCTGTTCTATTTCCGCTATTTAATAGAATATGTGTTTATTGTATCACTGTGTTATTTGCAATATATCTATGTATATGATTCTGTATATGCTATCTTATGTTTCGTTCCCACATAAATCTGGATCAGTGGTATCAGAGCAGTCTGCTCTTTGATTATTTCTCGATGCATGTCCCCGACGAGGTGAGGATACAGAGATTTGGGTCTCGAAATAGTTTCACTTGTGGAAGACCACTCTCGCCACCCCAAACGGCCTCCCATGGCGGAAGAAAAGAGAGACGATGGAGCAGTAGATCCTATCAAGTTGTTGCTCGAGGAAACCTTCGCGCGACAGAGGAACAAGATGATGGATAATTTCACTGAGATCCTTCGACGCATGTCAACAGCGGCAAATGCACCCTCAACGAGCAGCCATTTCGGAGATACGACTCCCTTCAAGGTACAACTTAGTTTTGATATTCCTTTATTTGAGGGCCATATCGATGCTGATACCCTAGATAAATGGTTGAATTTACTAGAAGAGTATTTCTCTGTCCACCAATTTTCCGACAAGGAAAAGATTATGTTTGCGCTCCTTAAGGCCGTCCCCCATGTCAAAAATTGGTGGGAAACTTATTGTGAAAAAAACTCATCAGACGAGTCAGGATTGTTTGAATATTCCAATCCCACTTGGACCTCTTTTATAGATGCCATCAAGGAACAATATTACCCTGTTGGAAACTATGATGACCAGTACACAAAATGGACCATTCTGCACCAAGAGAGGGACCAAACGGTGTTGGATTACACCAACACCTTTCATACCTCGCGCACAAATCTGGGTATCAAGGACTTCGAGCGGCACCTAGTACTGAAATATCGCAGTGGCCTACACCGGTACATACGCACAGAGATGGATTTCCTAGAAATCTCTTCACTTGGATCCGCCTATCGATACGTTGTCAAAATCGAACAGAAATTTCAGTAAAAGAACAAGCATGACTTCGGACCTGCTCAGAAGCAGGGAAAGGGAAACTCTGGCTCGCAGAACATGGGGCAGGGAAAGGACAACCAGTCCCAACCACAAGCGAAGAAGGGTAAAGAAAATACAAAGAAGAACACCGGGAAGTGGTGTGAGTTCTACAAAATCCCCTGGCACAACACTAATGAATGTCGCTCAAAACAGTCATTGGTGGCTGAGATCAAAGCTTCAGAATCAGATCCCAGTTCCGATTTTGACTCAGAACCCAATTTCACAGCCGTGCGAAAAAGAAAGCAAATCATTGATGCAGAACCCAGTGCTGTTGTCGCCACCACACAGATTCAACCAAAGGAACCTGAAGAATCGGAGGCAGAGGAGCACCTTTTCCACTCACAGATGTGGGTGAAGGGAATTCTCCTACACTTTGTTGTGGACAGCGGCAGCCAGAAGAACTTGATCTCAACAGAAGTCATCAAGATATTAGATCTACCAATAACACCACACCCACAACGATACACCATTGGATGGCTAATCCAAGGACGAGGGATCCGCGTCAGTCTCCAATGTCGCCTACCATATGGCATCAAGCCCTTCAAAGATGAGGTATTGTGTGATGTGGCCCCACTTGAAGTATGTGATGTTCTTTTAGGACAACCATAAATGTGGAAGCGTCATGCTGTATATGAATCACAACCTCACAGTGTCATTGTCACTTTGGGAGGACAACTTTATCGGATACCAGAGATAGTTGCACATACCCCAAACGAGCAGGGAAGGAAGATAATCTCCCACACTGGGAAATTTTCCCTATTCGCAATTGCCACTAAAGGAGAACATCAGATCGCAGAGACATCCACAACCTCTGTCCATTATCCCTCTACTCAGCAGAAACAAGAACAAAAATTAAGTGCCGCATCGCCTATTCGGGTACCTCTACAGTGCAAGGCCACGCATTCAAGGTGCTCCTCCAAAAAGAAACCGTCCACACCGGTGGATACCAAGGATACCACAACAACCAAAACTGTTGAACAGCTCCAGTGCATCCATCAACAACAATTACAACCCTCTGAAGATGTCAAAGTAAGGCACCCTTTCCACTTCAACAAATGTCGCACCAAGAGCTCAACTCGACACACAGCTCGACATATGATAAGGGATTTAACGCAATGGAAACCATTGATTCCTAAGGAGGGAGGATTGATCCAGGTGGATATCGGTGGCGGCCCACCTCTTCCCTCTGTCTCAAAACATTCTTCTCGCAATTTTGGTAAATTACTATTTTTAGCAGTTTTCGGGTCCTAAACTTCCGGAGCCATTTTGAGACCCTAAACGACATTTTTTGGCAATTTGGGGGACCAAATGGATTTTGACTACATATATTTCAACTTATTCGAAAGTTGTAAATCTCGGATAGGCCTTTCCAACGAGCTATCGAGCGCCTCAAACGGAGATCGTATGAAAAAATTATGACCCCGGGAAGTTGATTGTTCAACTAACCACTTTGGGGCCGCAAACTTTATGACGGTTCATCTTCTAGGGTTAGGTTTTTGGATGTTTGGGATTCTTTCCCTCATGCTTATGATAAATATGCCATTTCGTCCTCTCTTTGTATTCATCTTGGCACGAATGAGCATAGCGGCCACATCTCTTCTCAGAGATAGCTACCACCATTCTAACTATTGTATTTTACAGTCTCTCATATTTCCACTATTTAATAGAATATGTGTTTACTGTATCACTGTGTTATTTGCAATATATCTATGTATATGATTATGTATATGCTATCTTTTGTTTCGTTCTCACATAAATCTGGATCAGTGGTATCAGAGCAATCTGCTCTTTGATTGTTTCTCGGTGCATGTTCCCGACGAGGTGAGGATACAGAGAGTTGGGTCTCGAACTAGTTTCACTTGGGGAAGACCATTCTCGCCGCCCCAAACGGCCTCCCATGGCGGAAGAAAAAAGAGACGATGGAGCAGTAGATCCTACCAAGTTGTTGCTCGAGGAATCCCTCACGCGACAGAGGAATGAGATGATGGATAATTTCACCGAGATCCTTCGACACATGCCAACAGCGGCAAATGCACCTTCAACGAGCAGCCATTTCGGAGATACGACTCCCTTCAAGGTACAATTTAGTTTTGATATTCCTTTATTTGAAGGCCATATCGATGTCGATGCCCTAGATAAATGGTTGAATCTACTAGAAGGGTATTTCTCTGTCCACCAATTTTCCAACAGGGAAAAGATTATCTTTGCGCTCCTTAAGGCCGTCCCCCATGTCAAAAATTGGTGGGAAACTTATTGTGACCAAAACTCATTAGACGAGTCAGGATTGTTTGAATATTTCAATCCCACTTGGGCCTCTTTTATAGATGCCGTCAAGGAACAATATAACCCTATTGGAAACTATGATGACCAGTACACAAAATGGACCATTCTGCACCATGAAAGGGACCAAACGGTGTCGGAGTACACCAACAACTTTCATACCTCGCGCAAAAAGATGGGTATCAAGGACTCGGAGCGGCACCTAGTACTTAAATATCGCAGTGGCCTACACCGGTACATACGAACAGAGATGGATTTCCTGGAAATCTCTTCACTCGGATCCGCCTATCGATATGTTGTCAAAATCAAGCAGAAATTTTAGCAAAAGAACAAGCGTGACTTCGGACCTGCGCAGAAGTAGGGCAAGGGAAACTCTGGCTCGCAGAACACGGGGCAGGGGAAGGACAACCAGTCCCAACCACAAGCGAAGAAGGGTAAAGAAAAAACAAAGAAGAACATCGGGAAGTGGTGCGAGTTCTACAAAATCCCCTGGCACAACACTGATGAATGTCGCTTAAAATAGTCATTGGTGGCTGAGATCAAAGCTTCAGAATCAGATCTCAGTTCTGATTCTGACTCATAACCTAATTTCACAGCCGCGCGAAAAGAGAAGCAAATCATTGATGTAGAACCCAGTGCCATTGTCGCCACCACACAGATTCAACTAGAGGAACCTGAAGAGTCGGAGGCAGAGGAGCGCCTTTTCCACTCATAGATATGGGTGAAAGGAATTCCCCTACACTTTGTTGTGAACAGCGGCAGCCAGAAGAACTTGATCTCAACAGAAGTCATCAAGAGATTGGATCTACCAATAACACCACACCCACAACCATACACCATTGGATGGCTAATCCAAGGACGAGGGATCCGCGTCAGTCACCAATGTCGCCTACTATATGGCATCAAGCTCTTCAAAGATGAGGTATTGTGTGATGTGGCCCCACTTGAAGTATGTGATGTTCTTTTAGGACAACCATATATGTAGAAGCGTCGTGCTATATATGAATCACGACCTCGCAGTGTCATTGTCACTTTGGGAGGACAACTCTATCGGACACCAGAGATAGTTGCACATACCCCAAACAAGCAGGGAAGAAAGATAATCTCCCACACTGGAAAATTTTCTCTATTCGCAATTGCCACTAAAGGAGAACATCAGATCGCAGAGACATACACAACCTCTGCCCATTATCCCTCTACTCAGCAGAAACAAGAATACAAATTCAGTGCCGCATCGCCTATTCGGGTACCTCTACAGTGAAAGGCCACGCATTCAAGGTGCTCCTCCAAAAATAAATCGTCCACACCGGTGCATACTAAGGATACCACAACAACCAAAACTGTTGAACAGCTCCAGCTCATCCATCAACAACAATTACAACCCTCTGAAGATGTCAAAGTAAGGCAACCTTTTCACTTCAGCAAATGTCGCACCAAGAGCTCAACTCGACACACAGCTCGACATATGATAAGGGATTTAACGCAATAGAGACCATTGCTTCCTAAGGAGGGAGGATTGATCCAGGTGGATATCGGTGGCGGCCCACCTCTTCCAACTGGCTCAAAACAGTCTTCTGGCAATTTTGGTAAATTACTATTTTTAGCAGTTTTTCGAGTCCTAAACTTCTGGAGCCATTTTGAGACCCTAAACGACATTTTTTGGCGATTTGGGGGACTAAATGGTTGCCAACAACATATATTTGAGCCCAATCGAAAGTTGTAAATCTCGGATAGACCTTTCCAACGGGCTACCGAGCGCCCCAAACGGAGATCGTATGCAAAAGTTATGACCCCGGGAAGTTGACTATTCAAATAACCACCTTGGGGCCACAAACTTTATGACGATTCATCTTCTAAGGTTAGGTTTTTGGATGTTTGGGATTATTTCCCTCATGTTTATGATAAATAGGCCCTTTCGGCTTCTCTTTGTATTCATCTTGGCACGAATGAGCATAGCGGCCACATCTCTTCTCAGAGATAGCTACCATCATTCTAGCTATTGTATTTTACAGTCTGTTTTATTTCCGCTATTTAATAAAATATGTGTTTACTGTATCATTGTGTTATTTGCAATATATCTATGTATATGATTCTGTATATGCTATCTTTTGTTTCCTCCCCACATAAATCCGGATCAGTAAGGGTAGCTGAAATAACACTTTTGAGGTTTTCAAGGGTTCACGCTTCAAAGAAGACACTTCACCCACTTCAATAAAGTTTGTAGAAAAATCTATGCAAAATTATTCACATAATTATGCTTATGCTTTTGTTTTTATATGAATAAATGTAGAAACATTTTTAGGCAAATAAACATATATATTCTTGGTATAAAGTCAATCTCAACTCATCAATTTAGAATGACCCTCTTGCAAAATCACACCAACTTTGAAAAGATGAAACCACCATTTTTAATATAAACCAAACCCAAGGCGTGGCAAGGGCGGCAGGGGTATGTTTTGGCACCAAAGGAAACATAGAAATAAGCTTCGCATGGGGGCTAAGGAAAATAACCAACAACCAAGCAGAGATACATGCATTGTTTCTCAACATATCAATTCTTAATTCACAAAACAGTAAGTTAGCCCTCATCTTTAGGGATTCATCTTCAATCATAGATCTAGTGAAAAAATGGGAGAATGCCAAAGGCTCAACTCTCAGTTGAATGTCAACATATCAATTCTTAATTCACAAAACATTAAGTTATTCCTCATCTTTAGGGATTCCTCTTCAATCATAGACCTAGTGAGAAAATGGGAGAATGCCAAAGGCTCAAGTCTCAGTTGAATTGCATAGAAATACAAGGAATACTTGACTCTTTTGACTCATACAAACTCTTGCATATTTGTCGATTGAATAATTGTCAAGCAGACTATGGAAAACCATGCTACCTTATTGGAAAAAGAACAATTAGCTAAAATTGGGGATTCCCCCAAGCTCCCTTAGATACCTTTATGACCACCATGATGAGTAAACTAGCACTTAAACATAGGATTAATTATCCCTTAATCATGCATGTAAAGAACTGGGGTCCCTCAGGCTCCTTTTGATACCTTAATGACCACAATGATGAAAAATCAACACTTAACCATAGGGTTAATCACCCCTTAATTATGCATGTAAAGAGATCCATGTGAATTGGCAAGTGTCAAAGGATAAGTCTCGTGGGAGGCGAGGGATTGGTTCCCCCTTGTGCCTCATTTCACCTCCCACTTTCATTTACAATCATGTCGAACCATCAATCTATTCCAAATTTAATGCTCGCATGACGTGAAGATGTGATAATTGGCATGGAGGCTGCTCTGGTTTATCTATGCAATGTATGGGAGAAGGCTCCATGTGGTTTAAGTGAGTAGGCTCTATGTGGAAACCTCAATGCCGTGACAATGATTTCTCTAGCAGGAATGTGGGTGACCTAGGTCTTAAACTCTATGGAACTCATCTATTTATTCTCGTCATTGGAAACTAGGGGTCTAAGGGAATTGATGATTTTGTGCATCGTTGCTCTACTATTTTGTTGAGTATCAACAATGGCAGTCAACAATGGACCATGGTTTGCTTCTATTTTTTGTAAAGAATATTAAAATAGAAATTTTTCTTTCAAACCTCCCACGTATTATCAACAAGAAATAGGAGAGTATCTGAAAATTTTGGAAGATGGGACTCTATTTAGCAAGCTATCCTATTCCTAGGGAGAATTCCTAATGACAACACTATTGACATAATAAAAAGAACCTCAAGGGAAATGTCAGGCCATTTAGAAGGAATTATGAAACAAACAATTGAAGATTTGAGTATTCACATGGAGAAACAAGAATCCATGCAAGAAGACATGGAATCTAAGCTTAATAATTTGGCTCTAAAATATGATGAATTGCCCATTCATTTTGAAATGCACCATGATATCATCTTGGGTTTTCAACAAAGCTCTCAATCTATAGCAAGCCTTCCAAATGTTTCCATAGATTCAATGAAAAACCATGTAGTTGAAAAGAAAAAGGTGCAACAGAAAACAATTGCTCTTAAAGAACAATAAAAGGTCCATAGAAAACAAGGTCAAGAAACAGAAACATGTGAATGAAGAAGGCCTGCATCCTATTTAAATTTCTATATGCAACTTACTTGGATCTTACTCTTAGAACAATATATCAAGTGTTATAGTTATAGGCATGATATAAATAGAACGAGCTCTACACATAGACAACACTTTCGAAGAAAAACCAAACCTAAATGATGATTGTAATACTACTCCACTCTCGTCAACCAATCTAAGTCACACACACACACACACACATATATATAATAAAACTCATTGTAAAACCCTTGAACATCAATAATTACTATTACAAATTTGTATCATTTACTATATTAGCCCCATTCTCGTCAACCAATCTAAGTCTCATATATATATATATATATATATATATATATTACTACATTATTAAAACTCATTGTAAAACCTTTGAACATAAACAATTAACTATTACAAATTTGTATCTTTTACTATATTATTGCAACATGTGGTGCAACTCTAGACAATGCCATTATATGTTGAGCAAACATGGTTATAATTTTGTAGTGCTCAATATATAACAGGTCTTGCCTTGGTTTTGCTCTTAATATAGAGCATGCCTTAAATTAGCAAAATATTGCAGTTTTGAGTACCGTGTTGACATTTTCCATTTTTATTTTTATTTTTATTATTAGTATTAATCTTCTATTTTTATTTTTATTATTATTTTTATTATTAGTATGAATCTTCTATTTACTCTCCTTCTGAATCGTCTTTTACACCTTTCAAACTTTTAAGATGCCAAGAAGAGACCCATTGAAGTGTTTCACAATTTGATATTCTCCCTTCACTTTTTGAACTTGTCTATGGCATTTAGTGAACCTTTCCATCATCTTTGCCCAATAATGTTTATTCCATTGAGAGAAGCAAGGCTCACTAGGCTTATGCAAATGCTAATTCAGTTGCAAGGACTTTCCTTAAGATTGGATCAGCATTTGTATCATCGTAGAGATGAGTTTCCATCCCAAGTCATTTATGTATTTTGTTACTTCAGCAATGGGTATTCAACATTTGCTGAAAAAATTGGCATCTGTTAAAAATATGAGGGGTCCAGAATACAATTTCTCAACAACATGAGTGAAAAAATAAAAAATAAATCAACAAATCATGTCAAGCATTAAAAAATACAAAACAATTTTTTTTAAAGACATAAACCAACGACATCAAATAAACACTTTAACACGTGAATATAAAAAATACACCCATATATATGTAGTGGATGCCAAATAAAAATTAGTACATTAGAGACAATACTAAATTGTGAAACCTAATAGTTGTCCAATCAAAGACTCCAAAGTGGACAACCAATACAAAATAACATCAAATATATAAATCTATATCATCATCATGAATCAAAACCATGGTGTACCACTTAACATTTGTATAGTAGAATGGTTGAGAAGAGACGAGCCCAAGTAGGTTTATAGTCAATGGTTCAATAATTGAAAAGGTCTGTCCTCTTGGCTATGTTCATAAGCCATTTGTGTTTCTCAAGGCTTACATTGGAAGTATCTAAGCCATGCCATGAATACAAACACAAAATAGTTGCAATCTAAACCCTGGATCCATGAGGATGACTAATTGAAATAATGTTTTTAAGGTTTTTATTTGGCATAGGTATTCTAGAATATACCCATGTTTCAATATTTACTAATTCAATACCTCCAATCCTACCTTCCAATCGAAATTTAAATCCTGGTTGCACCAAATGCTACACATACATACAAAAGAAAAGTCACTTTTAGTAATCATATTGCTTCAACATAAAACTGTTATTTTATAAGCCCTTCTTGTTAATCTGCCTTCACTATATATTTTCTGACTTGCGATTCCTTCTGAATGAATGAGAAACTACATAAACAAGATAAACCAGGCTCTATATGATTCTAGTGATGAACAAGATAGTTTATAAATGCCCTGGAATGCCATCAAATAAATAATGATTTGGGGATGTTGATGATGGTAAATGCATTTCCTCTCATTCCCAACAGATGCAAAGACACAAGTCTTGAAAAAAAAAACACAGCACTTTAAAAGGGTCAAAATTTGCCTGTCGATTTTTTCACTTTTTTTCCATTTTTTTCAATTTTTTCCGACTTTTCCCAATTTTTTTTATGTATTGATTTTTTAAAATTTTCATGGTTAGTCTTGAAGAAAAACATAACAGCTGCAAAGACACAAGTCTTGAATAACAAACACAGCACTTTAAAAGGGTCACAATTTGCCTGTTGATTTTTTCACTTTTTTTTCCATTTTTTTCAACTTTTCCCATTTTTTTCCTGTATTGATTTTTTAAAATTTCATTGTTTTTCAAGCCGGATTTTCGTTTGAGGTTTTATATCACGAAAAAAAAACGTGAAGTCACCGATTTTTCAATATTTTTTTCATCGATGTATTCAACAATCCTCCATATCTTTGTTTCATCCTACCATTGATCAACTTACAATTTGAATGGGACATTTAAGAATATGTTAGTTCTGTGTGCTGATCCATGACATTTAGACTGGCATCTTACCTTCCCTATATTTTCACTAATTACTATTGTTCGGTTACATTTCAGTGCTGCAACATACTGATGGCCTTCCTGCCAACAATACCTGGTAATGCTCTACTTATCCACGAGCAATATTACAAAAATTGTGTACAGAAACAACTTGGCAAGGGTCCAAAAAAAGAGAAGTAAAAATCGGCAAAATATTCCCCAGCAATGAAAAAACAATTTTGTGACTCGCTATTCAATCAGTATTTAATGTGTTATCTTTTTTGTTCTTCAATGATATGGTTGGCTTTGCAACTCCAGAGTGTTACAACATAAACAAAATTGTGACAGTTCTCAATAGTTCCATGACTTTGTTCACGATGGCATTTGGTGCTTTGTCTATCTTCCTCTATGGAAGAAAAGGTTCTCAGAGTGTTGACTTCCCCGATGATTGATGGTTGGGACCATATATGGTACTCCAAAGTATCACCCATTCTGCTTTAACAGTTGCAGCACTTGGCTAATTGAATGTTGCATTCTATCTATATCTCTGGAATGGAGGCTGATCATGAACCCTGACTGCAACTTCTTCAAGTGGGTCAGTGTTACGAGGTTTGACAACAGAGGTCAGCATAAAAACCTATATTCCTGGAAGGAGCAAGTGATGTTGACTCCTTGTATTTATATCTTTGTAGTCTGCTGGCCAGATATCTCTCATGCTAAAGAATAAAGTGCAGGCCTTTTACCATGGTGCTTCTCTCCAACATAGATTTCTCTGCTGTCCCAGTCTGAGCAAATAGATGTGCATCCATTGAGCACTTGTACTAGCTGGTCAAAAACTGGTTTGGAGAATTTCCGAGATCCTGGAGACTAGCAATATTACACCCAAAGTCTTGGCAGTTGATGCATTTCCCACAAGGAACCAGGGCACCTAATAAGTGCAGGGTGGACATTTCAGCCCTGCGTATCATCAACTAAAAATCAATCAATGTGGAAGTTAGGTGTTTGGGAGATGCAGGTCCAGCTATGTAATAGTAGCATGTCATTGCCCCTCCACAGGTAGACCGATTGGTCTTGCATGAGTGACAGCCATCCCAGATCCACCATTTGAATCGCCAGGGGCATCCATAGTGAGCATGAAGCTCAATTATTCCTGGGTATGCCAGAAAGGACTGACCTATCCCTCGGGTGTGTGGAACCTTGCTGTCGATGGAGGGAAAAAAAACATTAGCATGCCATTATTCTTACCAGCACTAGCAGCAGTAGAGAGAGAGCAAAAAATGAACAGCTAACCACCGGGTTCCTTGCCATTGTCAACATACTGAGACAGCCTCATGGATTTTGATGCCCACTCCTGTCTGTTAGGCTGAATTGTTAGGCTGAATTGTTAAAACTGTGACAATATTTCGAGTAAGTTATAACTATGTCAGCAATCATATCCTACATCCCAAAATCTGACTGGACCATGCTTCATGGCAACACAGGTGTAAATATCAACTCATTGAAGTTACAACTAGAAACTACAAGATTAGACTAAAGAAATTAGCTTGCAAAGGAAAAATCCCTGTGGAATTTCTGGACTTCTGTACGTGAACTACAAAATTACAGGAAGTTTGAAAAGATGCATCACCATACATAAATTTTGGATGACTGCCCTGTTATAAGCAGGTTTTCAAGCCAGAGAGGCGGATTAGATTAAACGCATTAACAGCCAAAAACCTGCTCATAACACAGAAGTCATGTAGCTTCTGATCAACTTATTACCTATACTGACAAACCCCGTAATACATTAAGAATTTCAGAAAATTGAGGTCTCTGAAGAGGATAGCTGCTCCAGCATCTCTGCATCAAAGACTTCAGAAGAGGTGGACAATCTGAAGGGATATCTGGCCGCAGTCCACATGCTGCAATGCCTACGGCAGCCTGTACAGGAGAGTAGCCCGCATAAGGAGCTTGGCAAGTAAGCATTTCCCAAAGAATCATTCCAAAACTGTAGACATTGCTCATAGGTGTTTCCGATACAGTCTCGGGATCTGCCGCAATGACCTGTTTGATAAACCCATGCAGAGACGTCAGACGCAGAACACTGTTTATTAGCGATGTGTAACAGATCTATTATTGATGTAATGAACCACTATATGAAGAGTTATGTTGTTTCCACTAACTGGTAAAAAGTTATTGATTTACATAATAAAAGCTAACGAAATGCAGTACAAGCATCCATAAGACAAAATCCAGACAAAGACGAGCTCCAAAAGTAAACAGCAATGGGCAAAGCCTTCTTACTGTACAACAAACACAGTCCAATTCACCTGAGCATGACTACTTTTCTTGGTAACATAGAAACAAACTCCCTGCGAATTATTACAGTAGCAAAAGACCTTTGAAAAGCACGGCAGAAAGCAAGAATCCGCAGCACCAATCTAGAGTGTGGTAGGAAATTGAAAAAAAAGACAAGATAATCAAATAGTGAATCTTTGAGGTCAATATTATTAGCAATATACAACCCTTGTAAAGAATAACCGAAAGCAAAATGGAGCACAGCAGCAGGAGCACTATACTAGTACATCGTGATCAACCAAAACCTTGTAAAAAGTTGTAGGAACTAAAGAATGTAAAATCTGTAAACTCTATAGAAAATGAAGAAGAACGAGCCAGAGTTTGAAAGAAAATAGCTTTATACTTATAAGCCTATCACCTTCCAATGTCATTGGAGTAGACCTTAAGAAACTAGAATAACACATGGTCCTGATTCTTTACAAACATTCCAGTATAAATTACTATTACCAAGGGCCAAAAAGTGAGAAAGTACATGAACAGAAAATGTTCAGATAGCCAGTCCCATTGAATAAACACCAAAAGATGGATTAACAAACCTCAGGTGCAAGCCATTTGTATCCGCCTGTCTCATATTCAAGAACCTCACCCAAGATCTGACAAGGGCGAACCAGTCCAATATCTGCAATAGCTGCATTCCCTTGCTTGTCAAGCAATATACTCATTGTATTCAAGTCTCTGTGCACAATTCCATGGTCATTCAAGAACAAAATCCCTTCAGCTGTATCAATGGCAATGCGAAGCACATCTCTTAGTGGAAGCTTCTTGCTCCTTTGAATCAGTTCATGAAGAGATCCCCCTTCCATGAATTTCGCAATAGTGCACATTCCATGTGTGTCATCTACACAAATTCCATAGAAGGGGAGAATATTTCTGTGCCCACAAGTCATGAGCTCCAAGATATCTCTTCTGCACTCTACTTCGTAAGAGCTACCTTTCTCACATCCTCGCAGTTTTCTCAGAGCGACCTTTTTACCTTTGTATGTACCCTTGAAGAGTGTTGAAGTTATTTGCTCCAAGAATTCAACCTCTTCAAGATTGGCAAGCCATTTATCTAGCTCTTCTTTGCCAGAAGAAATTGTCTGCCATTCATCTACTTCAATTTGGAAAGAAGAACCCAGATGTGACATTTCAAGTAATCTGTGAAGAGGTCGCTGCTCTGGGCAGTCCCAGCTGAACTCAAATTCTTTCGAGGGTGAATCCTCTGTTGTTTCCCCACCCTGTTTTCGCATATTTCCGTCATCAACTGCAGCACTTGTTGAAGCCTGACCGAGGGAATCTCGCCCCTCGCACCCACAAAGCCCAAATGTGAGTTTCATTATTTTAGGTTTCTTCATTGCTGATTTCAGGGCACTTTCAATCTTTGTTTTAGAGCATTTATCTTGACTGCATTGAATGGTTATAATCCCCAATGTGAAGTTTTTTTTCTCAAAGAGCTGTATTTCCTTGAAGGAGATGCCAGCATTTTCAAGTGCACAGTTCACAGTGGGCCAGGAAATAATGGAATTGCAAGCAAATGTGATCTTGAAGATGCAAAGTTCATCATCAGAGGATGCAGAGTTGGATTTGGGGGATTCAGATGCATCAGTGGGTGGATCTTTAGTACCGCTCACTTCCTGTATTAGAACTGCAGGATGGTCTTCTGTTGCTTGCTCAATCAAACGAATGTGGAGAAAAACTTCCTTCATATCAAACTCAGCTTGAGCGTAGCTGCCACATCCAAATACCGAAACCCAAAACGATGGTAAGGAAAACACAATCCAGGAATTGAGATAGAATTGGAAAACAAAATTCAGATATTAAAAAACAAAGCCCAAAAACCTCTTCCAGAAGCTAAACAATTGCAGATTTACCCTAAAAGGATACAAATGAGAGGATTTTCAATTTTATTAGAGAAGGACCAAACAACAAATTCACATAGAAAATACAAGAAAGAATTGAAGACTAATAGATTAAATTTAAAAACGCGAGACAAGGTTCTTTAGATGTCAAAGCACAAGCAAGAAAGCAATTTACAGACAAACGAGCACCAATTGAAGATCTACCAAACCCAAATCTACACGCTCAACTGGCAATTTTTTAGTTTGAAGTGATTTGAGGAACACACCCCAAGGGGCTGAACGGCATAGAGCGCACTTCCTTTGGCTTACGTGCAATGTACGAGAGGCAACTATGCTGCCAAAATTTCTAGGGACTTGCACCCAGCCTCGTCCCTTCGAAACTCATGCCATTTGGATTAGGCTGAGCACAGCAAGAATGGAACTCTGGTGAATGGCTTAGTACTCCGTCGACCTCAGTCGTGAAGCAAGGCCTCGTTGGCAAGCTCAAACAACATTCAGGGAATGAGGAATCTACAAATTGATATTTTGAAACCGTTGCCATTGCAGATCTTAAAGTTTTGGTGTCATCTCATCAAGATATTCAATTTGCGTAGTACAGATCTCTAGGTGATCTTGTTTGCAATGTGAATCTGTAATTTGCTTCGACAAGGGATGCAGCATTGCAGTGTAAACAAAAGCACAAGTTTTACAAATGTAAAAACTGGAGATTCGGCCAGAGAACAAGAACACCAATTGAATATCTGGACAAGATAGCACCAAATATTGAACATTTGCAACATTATAAATCAGAATTTGCAAAAACACTACATCATCCTGATATCATCAGGGTGCTTATACAATTTATCCCCATAAGAGTGCCAAAGGTCACCGGGATCACCATGAGCGAATTTGTAAGAGAGTGAACTGCGCTGATTGAAATTTGCAACCTCTCAATCCACAGATAAGCACTGAGTTATATTTTCGACCTGTGCCTTGCCAGCTTAAACTCAAAATCTCAAAACGAAAAATACAGAGAAATCATAGAAAACCAGAGTACTCACCTGAGAGGCATTGAATCAAAATGCTTTCTGACATTGCTGATGAGCTTCTCTGGAAGCTGGCTCCCGGGGTACAACTGTGTCAAATTCTTAAGCACACTTCCCCAAACCACCTTCCTGCATTCGTTTCTGGATCCATCTCTGGATATGGTGTCAAGATTCAATGTGTTCTTCAGTGTATTAATAGCCCCTGAAACATTTTTTCCCAGTCTCTGCCATTTCCTCTGCACAGCATCCTTAACCCCACTGTTATTGCCATTGGTGTTGCTTTCAAATTTCTGGTTTTTAGAAGAACCCAATACACTATTATCCCCTGCACCAATATCTGATCTCTCCCCATTCCTCACCAAGACTTGCTCCACCATGTCCTCATCTATGCTTGGCCTGCTGCTCCAGCATTCCAATGCTGCCGCCATTGAAGAATCCTCTATCCAGATCTATTCCAAACTGTTATTATGCTGTACAAATATTCCTATTATAAGTGCATTCTGCAGAGACCCAAATGCTTAATGAATCAAAACCGGCTTAGAAAATGATTCCACCAATGGGATCTGAAGATGCGCGGATGCTTGATGGGTATTGAGGAAGCATGTCTAAAAACTCGACGGGCATTGAAGAATCAAGCTCTAGATTTCTGAAACCCCATAACTGCAACTGCCCACATATGCAAAAAGCTCGAAACATACAAGGGCTTAAGCTCTGTGAACTTGTCAGGACTAGAGGGTGTAAATAAGTAAATTGCAGATCATTGCATATACTAATCAGTTGTTCAGACAGCTGCTATATTTACACTATAAAGCATTAAATAAATGAAGAGGAATCATATGGGTTTCACTGCGAAATCTGTCAAGATGTGTGCGAGAGATAGGAATCTGCGAATCTCCATTCACACTCAATCATGGTGCAGGGATTAAGCGTCGAAGGGGATTGTTAAGGGGGATGCATGCATGTGGGCGCGTGCGAACATGGGTAAAAAATGGTGTGGAGTGTCCTTGAAGCTGTACAGGGAAGCACCTCTATCTACATCATTGTTGCCGAGTCGCAGTGTTCATTCATTCCACTCGTGTGAAGGAAATATGGTTCCCTGGGTGCATTTACAGCTCTAGAAGACCATCAGAGAAGGGGGTGCAGAAAACCATTTGATATATATATATAAATAAATAAACCTGAGTGCAAGTTTTTGGGTATTGGTGTTGTTTGGAGTCTTGTCTTGTGCATATGATTTATCTATCCATCTTAATCTTTCATGGATTCTGTCTTGTTTCCTCTTTTGGGATCTGTAACTATCATTAATCCTACACATGACATTGGTTTTATGTTTTCTCTCATAGGCCTAGTTGATTGTACATTTTTTGGATAGCCCTATGCCCAAGCAAGAAAGGTTATGTTATGTACATTGGTTTCATTCAAACTCAAGTAGGCAAGCCAAATACATTAGAATGCAGGCATGAAGAAAGAGACAAAAATTGAACTGGGCTTTCACAAGGAAATGTTGTGTGAGGAGATGCTTTATGCATGGTGATGGCAGTTCAACTGCATAACTTCCTTGAGTTCGTACTGGATTGTCTCGACGAGTTTGGTTTATGTCACCATCCTCGTACATTGTGACAGTGGTATTTGTCAAATATATTAATTATTAAGCTTTCACATTCTCATTGTGTGGTATGAGAGGTCCATGTCAATTACTTTGACAAGTCGTTATCCAGTATAAAGCATCAGAATGGTAGGGTTGCACATTATGGAAGTTGAATTTACTGGTTTGAGTTGAGGTGGCACTTAGGATAATGTTTGTTAAATGGCTGAAGATAAATATTGTTATTAATTATATAATTTTTAATTAAACAATATTTATATAAAAGTTATTTGGTTATATTAAATTAGTAAATAAAAGTTGATGTTATAATGTCACTTGGAATAATCATAATAAAGAAATGCTCGGAATTTTTATTTTTATTTTTATTTTGTTTGTATTAATTTAAGTGGTATGGTGATGTTATTATTATTAATTTGTAATTTGCTTAATGGTATAATATTCATTTTTTGCATAATTATTATCAATTTAACAATTGCACTTTTTTATAATATTTATCATCATCTCATTTTTACAATGCTTGATGATATTTATCTTCATCTCATTCTTATTACAATGGCTTTGGTAATCTATATCAACCACTTTAGGAGGTATCCACTCCATTATTCATGGTAATGCTTGATGATATTTATCTTCATCCCATTCTTACAATGGCTTTGGTAGTCTATATCAACCACTTTAGGAGGTATCCACTCCATTATTCATGGTAAGGCTTTAGGATGGGAATTTTATGCCCTTGCACACCAAAGTTGCTTGCCATTTATGTGTTGGAATATGTCATTTGTGTATGTTTTGGTAAAGATAATGATCATAGTCTGAATGTTTTAAGAATTGATCATTTTCCAACCATTCAAAATAAGAGGAAAGGAAATTGACATTTTTTCCCTGAAATTTGGTAAGAAACATTTATATTATGGAATTACAAAAGTTAATATGTCAACATTGTAGAATCAAGTTCTAGTAGGGGCATTTCAAGGCGTTGAATCCATTTTTGCATTGAAAACAACAATTTTATCAATCCAAAATTACAGTTATGTAAAATATTGATTAATCGGATTCTGGTTATGACAAATCAAGAAAGGTTAAAATTGTAGAATGTCAGCATTCTTCAAGAAAAATTACTAGCCAGAAACTCATCTTGATGTGTGCATAGTGTTCTTTTAGTTCGTTCTATGTCTTTTTTGGCCTTCCATGTGCTAGAATAGTAGTTCAAACAAACTCTAATGTTGTTTATGGCATGTATGTGTTTTGCATCATGTTTCACCATCCACTTGTGACCATTACTTAACCTTCAATGTATTATTGATTCAACTCCAACGTCCAATCTACATGGTGACAATGGTGATCACATATAGGTAAGTGGATAATTCAACGTGCCACCTCAACAACATCTTATCTATGCAACGTATTAACTGACCACAACTGCATGTTGTTAGGTGTGACCACATCCCAAATATGTAATCAATGTCAATTTTTAACAAACAAGACATTGTACTTAATCACTCATAGATCAAATTTGACTTAATCAAATAATATGACCAAAAGGGCACTTGATCAAGATTGACTATGTCCAATGACCCTTGTTATAAATAGAGATAACTAGGAAAATAATATTGCATGATATTGCACTAATAATTCATGATCTACACTTTGTAATTTGATTAAGGCTAGTAAGTTGCTCTCCTCTTCAACATTGGGTTTTCCTCCCATTCTAAGGTCATTTCCCACTAAATTTTTTTTGTCTTCATGGGTGATTATTATGCATATGATCGTGGATGTTGTCCAAAAGAATTTATTATGTTGATTCTATCAACGATTATTGTATAGTTTGGTTTCCTCCATTTTAATCAAATAATGAATCATTGATGTCAATTTCTCTCAATAGTCAATTTCCAATAATCATAAGTTTTGCTTTAGATAAGTGCCTTTCGAACTGTTTGGTCAAAGAAAGTTATTCGTTATTTAAATCTGTGTAGGTTAGTCTATTTGGAGACCAAAAAATGCTAATAAATTAGGTGATCAAAGTTAATCATTTCAATATGGGTGTCTTCCTAGTAATCAAATTGGTCTAAGTCAATGCAAATCATATTTTACCTAATTATTGGATAAAGAGGATAATTATCCTCATTCATTAAGTATAAAGTGTATGATGCAATTCATTTTCTATCATCTCCATTAATGAAGTTGATCCTCCTATTATAGAAATCTCCATAATTCTGAATTATTAACTAAATAGCTCTTTAGATTGGATTGTTTGTATATCAAACTCATATAGTTATTTTCACATACTTGAGTTGTATTATAATCTTATAACACTTGATTTTGTTAATTTTGTAACTCATTTTTTATACTAACAAAATGTTTTATATTAAAATAATATTTAACATCCTTTAGTAATTTTTTTTTTAACAGAAACGTGTATTGTATAAAAAAAACCGTGGTTAAGAACCAAATCGGCAAAGTACATTTGATGTTGGCCAAATTGGCTATGGGTAGCTTCCGTACCTCTTTGAAATTAGATTCCAATGTGCCATACATCTGTAGATGCCTCTTATGCTAACATAGCTTATTGCAATTTAATAAAATGTATATATTACTAAGTTTGCTAATAACAAAGAAAAGAATGTGACTATCAAGAATTGAAATGATGAATAAATGCTTCAGTTATTTGGTATAGTATGGCTTCTTAGCCATAGGATTAAATGATGCTTGTCTTTGTTCCAAGAAGTGATAAGAGGCTAGATCTCAGCGAAGTTCTTAAGGAGAGTTGCATTAGCAAATTCTGGCTGAGATGTCCAGAGACAAGTCCTGCCCTGTTGTGGAATGGCTGATAATTAAGATCGTTGATGGACATTCACTTGTGTTGTAAGATGAATCACTGCCTAAATTGAAAGATTGAAGAATCCTGTGTATGAGTCTGTAAGCATGTTGGTACAGTGAGCTTGCTCCATGAACAACGTTTGCTCGATGCTGGGTGAAATTGAGAAGTTAAAACGTCTGCTAAAGAGTGTAGAACCAAGAAATCTAAACCCTCAGTCTGTCTTCAAGTGTGCTGAGATCTGAATATATTGAGGAAGATGACTTATGCCCTGATGCACCATTGCCTTCTGGAAATCGGATTTGCTGCTTCAGTAATTCGAGATTCTATTAGATTTAAGCATTAATTAAGCTCGAATTATTCATTGAATTGGACAAAAATACTGATTTATGCTGCCACTCTATCCAACGTTGATGGACATATTCTTCTTGAAATTATGAATCTCTCTTTAGTGAGCATTCAAATCTTAGCAGAATGAATAATACTCTGTATTTTGGATAATTTCCTTGAAAACTGTCAGGATGTAAACTTGTTTCTAAATAATCAAATAAATCAAACAAAGTGGTGGAAGCTTGCTAATGAAATATTTCCAAATTCAAGGAATATGTTGGGCTTCTATTTCCATATTGGAAAACTTGAGAATGCCTTGCTGTTGACTGGAAGCAACATTTGCTTCAATGTCTGCCTCGTTGTTTAAGATTCTTAAAATATGGTAAGCCTTGAACATAGTGAAGGTGCTCGAAATTTGCCGAATTCGCTGAATAATGCGACTGAGTGGAAGGTTATTGCTATTAGTGTTGGTGTTAAGGGCGCGGATGATGATCAAGGAGTCTCCAAACACATGAATCTTTTCAATTTTATGATCTCTAGCAATCTGGCAACCTTTCATCAGGGCTAATGCTTCTGCAATATTATCTGAGCTTTTTCCCAGGCCCCACCTATACTTCAGTCTTATGTTCCCATCTCTATTCCACAAGACTCCTCCTGCTCCTGCAGCGCCAAGATTGTTCTTGGAGGCACCATCAAAATGTAGGTTGTCCTTATCCTGAATTATTCTCCACTCTTGGAAATATTTATTATTGAGTTTGATTTGCTAGACTAGAGTGTGTCTCAGCTTTGGCTCAGTCCTAGGTTGCGGTCGAACCATTCCTATCCAACTCAATTCCAACTTGCTAAGGGTTGAATCAAACCTGTACTTAGAGTTATTGAGGCTTTCAAGCAGTAAGCCTTTGGCTTACCTTGCAGTATGTATGGGATTACATAGCTTTTCTTAGAAGATTTCCTGGTTTCTTGCGATCCAGATTTTCCAGCATGCGTATTTTGGGATGGAGATCCAGAGGTGATACCAGAGTTTATCCTTGGAGAGGGGCGCGAGATAGCTAGAATTCCAATCTGTAAAGAGCTGAGTGATGGAAGTAAAAATGGGCATGTTGATGTTGAGATCCCGAAGTAAATAATTCCAGACATGGTTAGAATAAGGACAATCCAGAACAAGATGCTTAAGTGTTTCAAGGCTGCTCTGGAAAAGGGGGCACCAAAAAGGCCCATAGATTCCTCTCTTACTTAGATTGTCCCCTATGAGAATTTTACAGTGAATTAGAGTCCAGGTAAAGAAGTTGATTTCCGGGAGTCCAAATGGATCCCAAACCATTTTCCAAATATTATTTTACATCATCATCTGGTTGTTGAGCTTTGTACCCAAGGACAGCCGTGTACGAGCCTGTAGGCCCCCAACCTCGTTCATCCCTGGCCAATAAGTGTAATGGGGTGCACCCTTTTAGGTTCTCAATTAGAATGGCTTTGGCTGCCTCAAGATTTGTAGGGACAACAACCTTTTTCCAATTGTTCCAGTTGTCATGGCTGTCCCAGGAACTCAAATCTTTTAGAGTTATGATCCCGTGATGGGCGAACCAATCTGCAATATTTTTTAGCTCTTGGATATTCTGCAATGCTTCTTTTTCTATAATTTTGTCTTTAAAGATATCTATTTCCTTGCCATTACCTGGCACCCAATACAGTTCTTTTGAAAAAAAATCCCAGGCCTCTTTGCATAAATTCCAAGTGCTTGAGCCTTTGGAGGTAGGCTTTTGGTCTAGACATCTTAGATTGGCTCCATGTAAATATTTCTTCCTGAAGACTTGACTGATTCGATGCCGCTTGTTATGAAGAATCTGCCATAATATCTTGCCACCCAGTGCCAAGTTTGCATGGCGAGGATCGCGAATTTGTAGGCCTCCCGCGATTTTTGGCTTCTTAATTGTGTCCCAATTTATTAAGTGGATTTTTTTCCCAGTGTTTTTCCCACTAGACCATCAGAAGTCTCTCATTATTTTACTTATCTGATTTGCTACTCCTTTTGGAGCTAGGAGAGTAGAAAACTAATATATGGGAGTGGCGGAGATTACCGATTTCACAAGGATCAACTTTCCAGCCTTACTTAGCCAGTGACCTCCCCATCGATTGATTCTTCTTTTAATTTTGTTGATCGTATCATCCCAAGTTCTAGCTTTAGAGTTTCCATAAGTGATTAGAAGACCCAGATAAGTGAATTTGTCCCAGTGATTATGTACCTTGATGCCAAGAATTCTGTTGATTTTTGCAACCACTGAGTTGTTTATCTTCCAACTGTAGACTGCACTTTTTTGTAAGTTAATCTTTCCTCTTGAGGCCTTGCAATACATGGTCATATTCTTCTTGAAATTGCGAGCTATGTTGGATGATGCTCCTCCCAGGAATAATGAGTCATCTGCAAACAAAGTGTGGTTGAGGGAATGGGAATCCGAGGTCAAATGGAGGCCGGGGAGAGTGCCAATGAGAAGGTCGTGGTTTAATTTCCGGCTAATAGAATCTGCCAATATAATATACAGGAAAGGGGAGAGAGGGTAGCCTTGCCTGATGCCACAGGTTGCTTGGAAGAAATCGAAAGGTCGGCCATTAATTAAGGGTGCGATCTAGGGTTTGCTAATACAAACTGCAATCCAACTGATGAAAGTTTCATTGAAACCAAAAAGAGACATAATTTTGAATAATAAGGAGTGCTTAACCCGGTCAAAAGCATTGGCCATGTCAAGCTTGATTAACATACCTTTTTCGTTTGTAGCTTTGCTGGAGTGGATAGCTTCTTGAACGAGAATGACATTGTCCAGAATTTGTCTCCCTTCGAGAAAGCCACCTTGGTTCTCCGAGATCATGCTGTTAAGTAAGGGCTTCATCTGGGTCACCAACATCTTGGCTATGATCTTGTATGAGGCGTTGCATAAGGAAATAGGCCTAAATCTACTGAAGGTGCTTGGATTTGTGTCTTTTGGTATGAGGGACAGAAAGGTGCTATTTGTGCCTCCACCGATCTTAGCCTTCGAATGGAAATTCTTTACCATTCTCATAAAATCTTTTTTTTATATATTCCCAGCAAGCTTTATAAAAATGAATGGAGAAGCCGTCGGGGCCCAGGGCTTTATCAGAATCAAATGAATTGATTGTATTGACCACTTTCTACTCGGTGAATGGTTCCATGATACTCTGGTTCTCCTCAGGTGTAATGTTGTTCCTGATGTGCTCTAGCAGAACGTGCTCCTCATCTACTTCAACCTTGCCATCATCAGCGTACAACGTGGAGTAGTGAACATGAGCAACATCTTTGATATTATCAATTCCTTTGCAAGTCATGCCATCCTCAAGTTTGATATCATTGATATGATTAGATGACTGTCTTATCTTGAATTGTTTATGAAAATATCTTGTATTTCTGTCTCCTGCCTTTAGCCACGTGCTCCTCGACTTCAAGAGCCCGTATTACTCCTTTCTAAAGGCGTGATACACTTTGATTTGTTGGGTGGTTTCATCATTCAGCGTTTTAGCTTCAACAAGTTGATCATCCATAGCAATTTGAATATCTTCTAGAATTCCCACGGCAATGTTTTTGGGTTCTGCAGGGGCAGGGCAATTGAGTTTTGCCCATTTCTTTAGATCGATCTTGACATTCTTTAATTTCTGTTCCTAAACGTGACAGGGAGAGCCCGTGATGGGAATTCTCCACGCTTTTTCCAAAATGGGCTAGAAACTTGTATGATCCAACCCACTACAGAGTGAACCTGAATGGAATAGGACCGTGGTCCTCAATGTCATTGAATTGGAGTTGAATAGGTTTATGATCAGAGGCTAGATTGGCTAGAGTGTTGGATGAGATAATTTGTGTATCAGTCAGAAGATTACTATGGACGAGGAATCTATCCAACCTGGCCATGATATTCCCCTTACCGAAATGCTTGTTGGACCAAGTATACTTCCCTTTCTTCGGCTTGATATCGATCAGATCACTATTTTGAATAATTGTTTCAACTTGTTGTTTGAAAAAATCATTTCCACTAAGGCTGCCTCTCTTTTCCGCTTTGGAGAGGATGATGTTCATATTTCCTGCTAAGATTATGTTCTGTGGGTTATATGCATCTAGAAAATCTTCTAGAAGACTCCAACACTCTTTTTTTTCCAAGTGAAGATTTGGCACATATATGTGAAGAGGGCAATCTGCTTATTTCTCTACAGATGGGTAAGATTCGTATAAATCCAGTGTTGCGTAGCAAATTGATTGTGGAGCTGGAATTTTGTGAGGACCATAAGGTTGCCAATCCTCTGGATGCTCCTCGGGTGCTTACTGCATAACCTGTATTGTGCTTCCAATAATCTTTTCCGATGGCTAATACTGTATTTTCATCGAGTTTGGTCTCCTGGAGCAGTAAAAGGTCAGGCATGTCAATTCTTTGTAGATCTTTGACTGCTTCTATATTGCAGGGATTACCTAGCCCTCTGCAATTCCAAGAGACCAGCTTCATCATTTAGGGATGTAGATGGAGGAGGGAGTTCCTCTTGGAAGGTCCCCATGTTTCTTTTCCTACTATCTTGGTTCTAGTATTTCTACCGAACACCATATCTATTGTTGCTTGGGAACCTTGAACTTTCTCTCGCTCTGCTTCTTCTTCCCTCAACTCTTTGGTGGATTTTCGACCCAGTTTTTTTATGGATTTGTTGAAGGGTTCTTCTGAAGAGGAGGGGGAGTTTGGGGTTCTTGCTTTTGTGATCTCAGCATAGGAGGGAGTCTCTTTAATCAGGGTAGAACTTGTGGGGCTGGGGGTACTCTGGACCGGGGAGATTGATGGATTATCGGGAACCTGCTTAGTTGCATGAGTTTCTTATTGTTCGCTTATTTCTCCTTCTTCTTCAGCCTTAGGGTTTTCTTGAATCTCATCTGACTCCAAGGCTTTGTAGTTGTTCCTGTTGTTCGAGGTTGACGGATCTTTTTGCTGCTGATCTGTTTTCTGCAGATTTAGGCTTTTTGAGTGAGATTTCGTACCTGCTCTATTATTTTTTTGGATGGTTGTCCATTGTTCTTTTTTCCCATTCGATTCTATTTCCACGGGCTTCTTTTTGCATGATCGTGTGAAATGACCGTATTCGTGGCAGAACTTACTTTTGAATGGAATCTGCTCGTAGTCAAGTTCTTGGATATGCGACCAGTCTGCTACTATGAGATTTATTGCTTCCGGAAAGCCATGTTCCAAATCAACTTCGACGCATATTCTAGCACATGAATATTGATCTTTCCGCTCGGCTTTATCAATGTATTTACCTAGGGCATTTCCGATTGCTTCTAGGGATTCTGTATTCCAACAATGGAGAGGAAGATGGGGGAGCCTCACCCAAACTGGAACGGCAGAAGGGATATCCAGCGTAGGGTCAAAATTCGGGTTCCATCTGTTCATATACAGTCCTTGTGGCCCCATGAAATAGGGTCCGTTTCTAAAGATAAGCTCGCGATCCTGCTTGCATTCGAAGACGAATGCAAAGTAGCCTTTACTAAGGAAGAATGATTTTACATCCTCGGCGATCAAGGGTCTCCAATTTTTCTGAACCCAGCTTTCGGTGGACTTAGGTGAAGGCCATAGGCTCGTGAACTGGCTGATTAGAGCCTGTTCTGACAGATTCAGGGTTGTCTTGCATGGGAGCTCAACCGACAGAGCAACAATGGGGATCTCGCTTAACTTCTTCATGAATTTTTGTTGAGAGGAGGAGATCGGTTTCTTGCCTTGTGCAGAAACGAGTTTTAAGAAGCTAGAAAGGTCGGGAGGGAGGCTCTTAGCTCCCGAGGCCATGAGGGCAGAGGGAGCATGCCCTATGAGAGGGGCAGAGGGACAGCCAGGGCGAAGATGAGGAACTTGGGTTGAGGAGGTGAGGGGGCAGCGTGCATGGGGATGGCTCGTGCGCAGAGGAGGAGGAAGATTTGGCCAGAGGCTGACATCAGGGCCAGGAGGGCCGAAGAACTCGGATCGGATCGCGAATTCAACCTAAGGTAAATATCTTTTCGAAAATTCTTGATTTTTCAATAAAATCTTAAGTTAATCTCCTTTAATAATTTGATTCTTTATTATTTTATAATTTAATATTAAATTGTTATATATTAATATTTATACTTAATATTTTAAATTCATTAATTATTTGATTCATAATCTAATATACTCTTATATCACTTTTACATTTTCATTGTTATACCATTAATTCTAATAATCATCACTTATTTACAGTAGTTAGTCCCTTATTGTGTTGTTTGTATCATGTCCAACTTAATGCCTTAGTTCAAGGTAACTCAAAAATCATACAAATCAACAAATTCCCACATACCTAAGGTCTAAGATTAATGTGTTGTTACAAGGACAATATTGTGTGTGGTCCTATGACATCTTATATTTATAAATTAATTAACATATTTGTAGAGTAATTAACAAAAACTATGGTTGAATTAATTGGTATGCGTATAATAAAACTGGTCCTTTTTAAAGTTCATAAAAACAAATTAATAAATTTTTATTATTTACTTTGTTTACTCAAAATAATCATCATTATTTTAAAGATATAATAACAAAATACTCAAATCAATAACATTATTATGAATAAAGTTATAAAAAAATTAAAATTTATAAAGACGAAGAAACTTTTATTATTTATTTCCAGATACCCAAAATCATCCACGTTATTTTAAAAATATAATAGAAAAGTACCCAAAATCATCACATTATTTTAAAAATATAATAGAAGATTACCCAAACAATTAAAATTATTATGAATAAAGCTATAAAAAGATAAATTATAAAAGTAAAAAATCCATACAATTAACACAAATCTTCCAAACTATTTTGATAAATAAATATTTAATAAATATAAAATTATTTTTACAAACTTAAGAAAAAAATTCTAAATCAAATAAGTGAAATAAAAAAATTAATAATATAATTAAATTGATGATGACGATGACGATGATGGTTAATGTTCACTAAGATCAACTTTGGTTCATCGGATTTTAATAAGAAAGAAATAAATTACATGGTTTGTTGTAAAATTTTATTTATATGCTAAAAAAACTTATAAAGAACCATCTCCCAATAAGGTTCAATGGCCATTGATGATGAATAATCAGTTAACTAAGGTAGAAATGAGCATAACTAAATCATGTGGGCACCAAAATAGGGGAGGAATCTCCAAGGGGGCGAAATACTCATTTGTAGTGGTCAAAATAGGTGCTCCTACACTCAATAGCAGCAAAACTAGGTGTAACAGTCAGTTCACTAGGTAATCAAGGGGACAAGGTGCCTTAAATCATGGAACTGACTGTGCTAACTCCTAAAATCATGCATGAGGGCGATTTTGGACTTCAGTGATGTAACTAAAGCGCTCTGAGTGGATAGGAGGGCTAATGATGGCCAAAAACAAGCTTGGGGGGGGGGAGTAAGGACTATGTGTTAGGAGACTCAACTGATAATGCATGGAATGCATGGATGCATGCAAAGCATGCAAGACCAAAATGAGATGGTGAGAATATTCCAACACCCCTCCTTAAGCCGTACTATGAGGAAAAATAAATGAAAATTAGGGTCTTGGTTACTAAGACCAAAGGTCACCATGTACAAAAATCTAAAAAAGTGAGGAAAGAGGGAAAACCCAATGGGAAAAAAAAACCCTCAAGATAGACTAAAACACACCAAGAATTGTTGCTCAAGACTCAAGTAGGTGTGATGCTTAATTCAATGTCTGGAGGTATCTTCCTCTTGGGAAGAAGTGGATCATGCTCCAAAAAAATGTGCTTGAATTCTCCTTTAGTGGATACAAACGAATCTGGAGGCTTCCTAGACTTGCTCTTCAAACCAAACATGGTGAGAACAAATCCAACTATATAAATATCATCCTGGAACCTGTAATTCGAACCAACTGAGGTAGGATCAACTCCAATCAGATCTAATTGCTCTTGAAACTTGAACTTCTGATTAGTGGAAGTTAAATCAGGTCCAAGAATTGATGGATGGTTTCTTGTGATGTCCTTTGAACTAGCAGGGGTGAGAACAAAACCAAAATCACTAAAATGCGCCTGAGACTTGAACCCAAGCGAATGGTAGTGTCCTCCATATTCGTAGAAACTCTGAGAGCATGTGCCAATGATCGAATAGAAGTACATAGGAAACATGTGATCAAGGAGGGAGAATGAATCACCTCCAAACTCTAATTTAACCTCCAAAACATTCAATAGATCATCATTCTACACACCAGCAGAATCATGTGAAAGAGAGTATTTAAGAACCTCTTCAAATTCTAGAACATGAACTAGCTTATCTTGCTCAAAATTCAAAATAGAAGATATTGAGAACATGAGTGAGGAGAGGATAATATCTCCAAAAGGATAATTTTCATTAGTTGTATCACTTTCATCTACATCAGCTACATGGGAAGGGGACAATTCGAAATTGTCTTCAACTTCTAAAGCAACAGAGGAAGGAATGTCTTCAACAAGAACTTTCTGTGTTGAATCTACAACTTCTTCTTCATCTTGAACAACTTCTTCATGAGAGATGATTGAGGTCGAGACATAGTTAGAGAGAACACTTAAGGAGGTATCATTGGGCTTGTTTTCCAAATAATTTGCACCAATATCTTCATTCTACTTGTTAAATGCTTTGTCTAGTTGGGCCCATAGATCACTTGGATATTCGTCAGTTTCCATGAGGTAGCGCATACTAGGAGACATAGCAATACACATTGCTCCAAAGGCTCTGTCACATTCATTTAGCCAATCAGTATCTTCTTCATAGGAAGCAAAATATCTCATAACACCAATACACATATGAAAAAAACATTGTCTCTTCAAATATGCTATCATCTTTGGTTTCCACTCATCATAGTTGAATGGAGAGCGAGGATGAATTGCTTTCGTATTCATGGAAGTTGTTGTAGAATACCTACAAAAACAATAGAAAAAAAATCTGCAGGATTGTTACTGAATCTATTGAACACTGCTTTAAGACAGTAGGCACTTTTATCCAGATCCTTCACACCTGGATAGACCTCAAAGGATTTCTCCAATGAATTCAATGCAATGGAGCCATGATTTGTTGTGGAAATCCAAAGGCTTCTGGTGCTCTACTGAAAGCAACTGCTCAATCTACTGTTGGAACTGCTGCACTCAAAAGATCTCAAGAGCTCTGATACTGTGTGAAATTCCACAAGGGTAGATCACTAAGCTTGAACAAACCTCACAATTTCCACACAATTTCACATTGTTATTACTGAGAATAATTAAATAGAAACATGGATCAATTCACTCATAAAACTGAAACACATATGAAAAACTGACATTGATACATTAATCAGTTGTAAGCTGGCAATCACAAAGTGTTACAATAGAATGAATTCAATACTCTGGGAGGATTCGAATTCAGCTCAAGTATAGGCTTAGTTTGCATTGGAACCATTTCCCAATAAGGTTCAATGGCCACTGATCATGAATAATCAGTTAACTGAGGTAGAACTGAGCATAAATGAATCATGTGGGCACCAAAATAGGGGATGAGACTCCAAGGGGGGGAAATACTGACTTGTAGTGGTCAAAATAGGTGCTCCTACACTTAGTAGTAGTGAAACTAGGTGTAACGGTCAGTTAACTAGGTAATCAAGGGGACAAGGTGCCCTAAATCATGGAACTGACTGTGCTAAATCCTAAAATCGTGCATGAGGGAGAGTTTGGACTTTAGTGATGTAACCAAAGCACTCTAAGTGGATAGGAGGGCTAATGATGGCCAAAACAAGCTCCCATGGGCCCAAAGTAAGGACTAGGTGCTAAGAGACTCAACCGCTAATGCACGGATGCATGCAAGACCAAAATGAGATGGTGAGAATATTCCAACACGGGGCACTCTAAGAGAAAGTGAATTTCATCCTCAATCCTCTTAGTCTCACAGAGATGGCAAATCCTTTCCTCCCATGGTGTTTTAGAAATAGTCCAGCACCCTGTTTCTCTACGAAGCTCATGAGAGTTCTTTCTTATTTTGGCTATACTGGTTTTCTTCTTCGAGCTAGTTAAAATGGATAGATATTTTTGGTCATCTAGATTAAGGTTATTGACCTCCATATAGTATCTTAATTTCTTTTTAACCTCTAAATCCTTATTGCCCCACATATTCTCTTTAAACAAATATAATAATATTTTTAATGTTATTGATATTTTGCAAAGTGGCATTTTCGTCAATCCCACAATGATTTAACCAAGCTATGGTGTCTTTATGCCAACCTCTCTTGAGCCGTAGGTGGCCTTGACTAGATTTCAAAGCAATTTTAGGTAGTCTTTGGTCTCCCATGATATTTATCTTGTACATGTACATTAGGTATCTAGTCATAGTGATGCTTTTGATGGGGAAGACCCACCTCTATTAGGAGAATAGGATAAGGCGTATTGCTTTTAATTTTGAGGTTATAAGTTATAAAATGCTTCTGGATTTGCTCAATATTTCTCAAAGATTTTCTAGAAATGTCGCAACCCCAAATTTCGCAATTGTACAAGATAATGGGAGTGGCGAGAGTTTCAAAGATGAACTTATTTTTTTCCCACATCACAAGGTTTGTTGATTTACAATTGTTTTCAAGACCAAAATAAGCTTTCCACCCTCCATTAATCATTTTTTCAATACTATAGTTTCAATTAAGCTTGAAATAAATATCAATCACTAAAAATTAATATGTAAAATTCATTTTTTAATCTTAAATTAAATTTTACATAATTTTCTAATAAATAAAATTTTAAAATATGTCACTTTATTATTTATATATATATATGAGATGAATTATATATATATATATATATATATATATATATATATATATAAACTTAAGATCACTAAACAATAATGTATTTATTCTATTTAAAAAACAAAAACAAAAACATTGATAGAGATTGTAAATATATGGTGAGGAGTTTTTAAAAGATTTTTAATAATAACTCATATTCAAATTTTCCTTTTCATAAGATTATTGAACAATAATGTATTTATTTTATTTAAAAAAACAAAAACAATAACATTGATAGAGATTGTAAATATATGATGAGGAGTTTTTAAAAGATTTGTTCAATAATAACTCATATTCAAATTTTCCTTCAATATTTACAAATATATTTATTCAAAAAATTAATCCATATAAAATCTAATGTTTAAAAAATTGATTGTTATTAATAATGTTTTAATTACCACTAATAAATGATATTACATATACAACCCAAACAAATTGAACATGGTTTATGCCATTTACCACATGGCCTTTTAATAAGAAATTGAGAAATTTCAATAAATCTTGTCAATCTCCTGATTATAAAAATTATTTGTTTGTGTTATTTCCAATTTTTAATCAATGAAGATTGATTATATTGTAATTATTTTCAAATATAATAACTTTATGGAATAGAGAATAATTATATTATGCTTAGTAGTAAAGTAATAAAAATAAAGTAAATTTAATTTATAATAAAAATTAATTAAATAATACAAATAAATTATTAATGAAAAATATAAATTATGGATGTCGCGATGCCCTCTAACGCATCTACTCCCAATAATAACCTTAATAGTCATAGGGATTCTCTACGGTCTCCTTAGAAGTGGCTGAAATTGCATAGGGGCCCATTACGATTCTCCTGCCCCTTAACATACAAGTGGGGGCTCATATTGTACAAAGAGTTGTTAACCATATGGGTCCACACATTGCATAGAGGGGGTTCTGATAGCAATATGTGGACACAACAAATAGACAATTCCCCTTTCATTGTCATATTCAAGAAGTCACATTGGTAAACAATATATTCTAAGAATGTTGGTCCATCCAGGTGTAACAAGTGTGCTTCATATTCAAGATTGTTGTCACCATCATATGAGTGCTTCATATTCAAGATTGTTGTCACCATCATATGATTACATTGGAATGTCTTGGGACCATGTGTTTTATAGTGTTTATATAATCATTATAATTTATAAATATAATTAACAAGAATAATTATAGTTGGAAATAACTATTAGATTATGAATATATAATTTTTGATATTTTGAGTATAAATATTTTTGTAATTTTAGTTTTGATGGTTAGTATAAGTGGTCGTATGTTAAATATGAGATATTTCCCTCCAAAGTTGGGAAGTTCACACGTACTTTCTTGATTCCCTCAAGGTTAGGCTCCATAATCAGGATTAACGATTTACCTTGTTTACCATCCATGAATCACGGGGAAGTACTCAAGATTTTCCACAAGGTTGTCCCTTAATTTTTTTTTTTTTATCTTTGCAACTTTTGATAAGGTTAATATACATAATTATCATTTACGATTAAACATTATAAATAGTTTGTTTGTGCTTATAAAATGATTATCAAGAAGAAAACTATAAACTTTAAAAAAAAAAGTGTTCATCTACATTGTCATGATAAGGAAATATTATTTTGTCAAAATCATCCATGATTTTTAGATTGAATGTTGTAGTATGTCACCATTAAACCATTAAACCACAATCCCATTAACAATTAACTAAAAAAACTAAAATGTAGACATTATTTAAGCCCCACTATGATTCAAATTTTGTATATAATGGAATGATTTCTTAGACCAATTCTTAATTAACCCAAATCATTCATAATTACAACCATTAAAATATTTTTGTACAAGATTACACAACTCTATTTAATACATCTCTAAACAATTAGTCTCTTTTAGAAAGACAAACTATAATTATATGATGATCATGGGAGCATATTAAATATATTCAATTAAATTAACAAAATATGATTTCTAATTTAATTTAAATTCAACTTCAATTCTTATAAACTTATATATAACTATTATTATGTCAATTGGGTTTGGCTTGAGTGATTGTGGGATGGAGTGTTATCCTCCCCCTTAGGTTCTATTTCCCTAAATTATAAGTTGAGTTCATAATGAATATATTTTTGTATTATCTAAGGTTTACTCTAAATAACATCCTTGAAATGATTTTTACACTAAAAACAAAAAATATATTAATTCAAAATTTCAATTTCAAGAAAAATTACTTAACTAAATTTCAATAATGGTTAATCTAAAACATAAAAAAAATATATTTTTCTTTTTAAAAATATTTAAGTATACTACCTTGATTCAGAAGATGACAGCTAGGGACATGGAGGGGCCCCATTCTAGGGACGTGGCAACCCCTTTGGAGTCTCCCATGTGCAGCATCATAAATAACATGTTATACAACTTGACGAGAACCCGACATTGTTCTCGTTTTTTGGGGGGGTCAATTTTAGTAGTTGTTTTGACCTCCGTTTCAAAAAGGGTGTATACTGGTAGCACCATTTTTTTGTGATTTTGAAACTTCTTGGTCATAAGAAAATTATAACTTTTATTTACAAAGGTCATTTTCCAAACTTTACAAAAAAATCTACATTTAATAGCTAGCTATAGTAAAAAACACACACACATTTTTGAATTTTTATACGATTTAGAAGCTAGTTAGAATGAAAAATACATGCATTTTCAAAGTTTTTTCATTAAACTTTTATTTTAAAGAAGTCATTTTTGGGGCAAATTTCTAAACAAACTGCAAAAAAAAGACATTCCAAACCATTTTTCAACGTATTTGCTATTTGTTGTATAAAACTGATACTCCTTAACATTGTTTTCCATAAAGTGATGATTCACATAAACTCAACAAAACATATACCATATATTTCTAAATAGCATATTAAAAACATAATAGTTATTCTCAAAATAAAATATTCAATTCAAAACATTACAAAATAGCTTATCAAAAAATTGTCAACTTTGACATTTTCCTCAACAATAATGAAACTAATCAACAATATCCTGCATCCCGAACTCTTCATTGAAATTGACATTTTCTGTTGGTTGGCTCTCTTCCTGGACCTCAATGTGTTCTTCCATTGGATCCTCTACTTCTGCAAAATGCCCAAAGTGATCTTTTCCGAACATCCCTTTTAAAGGAGGATGAGGCTCTTTTGACATCTTTGCCACAAGTGACTCACTAAATTCTCCTTTCTTCAAACCAACTTCCTGTATTTCATCTGAAAGAACTTTCATAGCATTAATTCTTTGCTTGATATAATTGCACTGTAGTAGATCATTCTCAATGGATATGCAATTTCTTCCCTTTTGTAATGAACATGCTATTGTTGTACCTAATCAACACATACAAAACAAAAAAAGTTAAATAACACAATGAAACATAAATTTAAAACATATATATTACTAAATTTAGATTACAACACTAGTTTCATATGTAACATCATAAATATTACCTGATCCCAAGAACAAATCTAAAACCCAATCTCCTTCTCTTGAAAAAGTATCTATGAGATAATTAATCAATGCTTGTGGCTTCTGGTAGATGTTTACAGTCTCTCCTTTCAAATCTCTTTCTTCATATGTCAACTTGTTAACCACGACATTATAAGACAATATTTGACTATATTTGCCTTCACTCTTTTCATTGATTAAAAGAGTATCATAGGTCTCATCTTTTGTCCAACATGCAAGATGTGTGTTTTTCAGTATCACTCATAAATGGATCAGTGCTGGAGCTACGAATGTTAGGCTTATGCCTATAACAAAAATAGATAAGAATCTAATTAACTTATAGAAAAATAATTTAATGTTTTCTAAATTCAAATGTTTAATAATATACTACAAATATCTTACCAATACAGTTGTTTCCTTAGGTTTGCTTTATCCTTGAATGTTGTTAGCACTGCTACTCCTTGTACATCTGAATGGAAAACAATAAATCTCCATAGGGGTGATGTTGTGACGTTCAGAAATCCTGAAACCACTTTATTGAATGACTGGTATGTATAAGGCTCACAATCATAAATAATGTTTTTGATATTGAATCCATGAGGGATATCTGCAATAACTGAGGAGTACTCCTTTTTGGGAATAAGATTTGCAATGTTTGCAAAATCACCCAAAATCACTTTATATTGCACAGTGTAGAGCCCATTCCAAACGTGATGATCAAGGGTATCATCAAGTTCAACATTTGCAAGATGTTGTCTTCTTTGTCGTTCTATTTTGGCTCTTTGAATATGAATTTTGAAAGACTTTGGTACTGAATTCTTCTTTGACATCTTTGAATATATATATATATATATATATATATATATATATATATATATATATATATATAAGTAATAAAATAGAAATGAATTCATTTATAAATAAATAAAATAGAAAATATCATAAACCATCAGACCTTTTTGTATGCAACAAAAAAGACATTTAAGCTTTCCATGGAGCTCAAATATGGATAGTTGCATCTGACATCATCCCAACTCTTCTCACCCAACATTATAACCATATCCTCTTGTATTTTCATGTAAACCTTATGACTACATGATGTAAAAATAAATGGCGTTAACAATGACATCTAATAATAATAGAATGCTTATTTAATAAAAAATCTTAAACTCAAAAAATAAACTTAAAAAAATAAAAACAATTTATAAACTTACTTTTCTAAATCATTGCACATTTCTTCCATAGATAATTCACCTGACTTTACACCTGATAGTATTGTATATATAAGTGTTTCATCCTTCACACCTTGCACTGATCTCCAAGGTGTTATAGTCATATCTTCTGGCAAGTTCTTGACATCGGGACCTCCTTGATTACTGCTTCAGGCAACTGCTTTACTTTTTTTTACCTTCTGATTTTTTACACCAATATTCTCCCACATGCTAAATATGTCATCAATCAAATCCCATATGAGGCCCGATCTAAATTCCAACTGAAAATAGTTATCTGCAGCTCTGAATGCATCACTTCCTTTCAAACCTTTCTGTTTCACATTATCCTCTTTAATAGGGATACCTATTTCCATACAACATTGTTTCCGAAAATCTGCATCAACTTTCGATCTATCCCCACCACATATTTGTTCAAATTCACTGTGGATAAATGTAACCCTTTGAATGAATGTCATGGACATCCTATAGTCACTATCTGTGTTGTGATCCCATGCCAATAGTTTTCCTTCCACATCTGTTAAACCAACATAAATGATGCATTTCACTTGAAAAATAGGGTTTTTTGGAAACTCTTCATCAATTCTCTTCTAGCCTCCGCAGAATGATTCCCCCCCAAAACATAGTAGTTGTAATCAAAACATTTTGATTCTTCAAATGCATCTCTAACAGTAACATCTTTTGGGTCAAAAAGAACTAGGTAGTCAACCACATGTGCATAGGGATTGTGCCTCATCAATGCTTTCAAGTTATGAACATGCAAGCGATGTGGTTTCCTAATTTGATACTTCTCTTGGCCTTCTGTGTGTCTATAAAGTTGTTTTACATTTAAATCAAATGTATGTCCATTGTGAACCAACTTATCCCTCTGCAATCGATCTTGAATAGTATTTTGTGTTTTCTTAACCACACCATCACCCAGATCACCACCTGGAGTAATGATTTCCAAACTGTTCGCCGAGTTCTCACTATGATTTTCAACATTGGATTGAACATTTTCTCTCCTCGTTTTATGTCTTGAAGTAGTTGTATCTAAAAGAACAACTTGTTGATCAGGAATGAAAACATCCTCATCCATAGGTCTTTTAGAAGACTGTCTATTTATCTTACCAGCAGAAGTAACATTGTCATCACCAATAATTCGTCGATCATGTTCAACTAGGCGAGATATGCTTTTGAATGTAACCTTCCTAGGAACTTCATTTGATTGTTGGATTCCTTTACCTTTCCATGCTTGTACTTTTGTAGGAACATTTTGCACTCGATTTTGCTTTGGTGTTTCTCCCTTCTTTGGTGCTTCTCCCTTATAAAGAGGGGCATTAATGACATCCATCATATTTTCTTCTATACAATAAATTCCATTCATAATATTGGAAAGTGGCATAGCAAAATCCTGCAAAATAAAAACATTATTGTATTAAATCTATTACATTGTCATATAATTCAAAGTATAAGAAATTCAAAAAGATATACAAATATAGAAACTTACTCTCTTGCTCTCAATTTCGTGCACGATTGCTGCACAAAATTCTGTGAAAATTTCATCGATCTTATAGTTTGAAACCTTCTGAGAATATCGGATTTTGACAAAGGTTTTAGCTTGTTTCACTAGTGCATAAACAATGCCTTTACCCGGCACTGAAAAAATATCTCGCAACAATCCCAATGAGTGATAATCATTTTTAAGATATTCAAATCCAACACAATATAGGTGAATACTGTCCGAGTTTCCTTGATATTTCTCTTCCAGATACCAAGAATAGTCAAGTTTCTCTTCAGCTGGTGCATGCTTCCATTCTCTAACATTCTTGGCTTTTAATTCATCACTGGGAATAACTTCATCGCACACAACATTTCCAGATGGCTCAACTATGTTTTTCGATGAATTCATCTACGATCTCGCTCCAGAGATGTTTACAGATAGCTTTCTCGATGTCATTTTCCCTATAGTCAGAAAAAAAACAAAATTAGTATATGTTTAAAAAAAAACAAATTGCAATACAAAACAATTGTTAACGTATAGTAGCCAAAGAACTAAGAATTTGATGGCTTAACATAGCCCTTGGGATATGTATTGGTGCCCCCATGGCCAATGCATAGCCCTTGGGCTATGCTACGGGGTTCCCATAGCATATCCCGAGGGCTATGAAATGGGCCGCCCCAATGGGTGCCCACTGTGCCCGCCCTAGCGGATGGCGTGATTCTGACAATTGTGCCACCCTAGAGGGGGCCAGGGGGCGGATCTCCGTTCCTCTCCGACCCCCTTCGGGCGCCCATAACGCCCGCCCTAGCGGGAAGCGCGATTCTGACCCATCGGGTGGCGCTGTGGGCACCCAGAGGGGGCCAGGGGTGGAGCTCTGCTCCCACCCGGCCCCCTCTGGGCACCCACAACGCCCCCCCCGTCGGGATATGCAATGGAAATGGCCAATGCACTATGAAATGGGGGTTAAGGTTCATATTCCCTCGCCCCACCCCCCCCCCCCCCAAAAAAAAAACCCAGGTTTTACAGAGGGCATGCCAAAGCCCAAAGTAACAAAATTTGCATTAAAACATAAAAAAAAATTAATTTAACTAACCTTGATAATGTTTGAAGTTGTTCGATGGTCTCCAAAGCCTTTTTAGGGTCTAGGAAATGCCCCTTTTTGGCCATCCTGATTACGTCATTTTGCCCTGATTTCATCCTACTTTTATAAGCTCTATCCATGTCTTTCTCCAGACCAATCAATAATATTGACAGGTATAATTTGTTATTGCTTTATTTATTTTATACCTAAGATTGTTAAAGATTATGGATCTTAGTCCTTGGTTTATACTGATCTGTGTGATTTCATTTAGCCAAGGTCTAAAGCGCAGGTGTATCAGCCAAGTGGCGCTAGCTGTTACTCCTCAAAGCACCAGCTCCTCATACCCCAAGGAACAACGCATCCTCCACGTGAGCTGTAACAAATCCTCACTGTAACAGATTCCACTGAAACAGAGCCTAGCTGCAACATACAGGTTGCATTCCAGTTGCTGAGTCTTTTGATCCATTAATTATCAGAGCAACAACATCCTTCACAATTAACAGCCTTGTTTAATACGGCTGTATTAGTTAGCTGTAACTCTGCAGCATGAAGATCATAGATCTTCATTGATGCACGAAAATAGTGGATCTAAAAACGGTATTTTCCTTGTATAAATTCCAGAAGGCTCTCGTAGCCTGGGGTTGGACAGTTACCATTTTACATAAGCTGTAACAAAGCACTGATACTGACGATTTTCCATCATTAATATGAGAGCAGAGTTCTTCATTTCTGTGTCTTAATTTGTTGTGACTCTCGGCATCTCTGTTAGAAGGCCAGGGCCCGCCTTCTCACAGAGATAGCCGGTTTAAGTAGGTAGAGTAGTTTAGTTTTACTTCTGTTGTGTGGTGTGGAATTATTGCAGATGTTATTGGTAGCTACAACTGAGAATTAGCTTTCCTTTTGGTAGTTTATAATTGCATCTCGAATAGCTGTAGCAGATTGGTGTAACAGTCGACTGTGTAGGATAATTTATTTAATTGCATGTGTGTTTTAATCAGCCGTGACAGCCAAGCTCAATTCCAATATCTTTCAGTTGTTTATGCTTTCTAGGACTTCCAGTAATTATCAGTTTAGAGTTCAAGCTTGTATTATAATTCTGGTTGTTGTTGTATCTTCAATTGCATTCATAGATTAGACAAATAATGGTAAAGTTATAGTAGCCACTGGATAGATCATTTTGGTAAAGGTTGAATACTATAGTTTGATAATTATAGGATTTAACTTCTTGCAAAAGTAGTTTAGTTCCATTTCATTATTAGATCATTAACTTGCTGGGTTGATTTCTGTAGGAAGGTTGTTACACTTTGGATTCTTAGATGTATGAATTAGATTAGTTTTCTTATGGAATGAGTTGGCTGAGCATATAGGTAGGGTCATTATCTGCATTTAGTAAATCAACTGCTTGATCTGTTTATGCATAGATTGTGCTTATTGCCTTTGAAATAGAAGACCTTCCTGGGCTTGAAAATTTATATTGACCATCCTGTGTGTTAACTTTAATTAATTGACATATAGGGTGACCAACATTTTGGCACCGTTGTCAGGGATGGTAATAGATAGATAGAGTTAGTGGTTGGTTTCATTTGATTTTATTTTAGTTCAATTATTTACAGCATGCATGAATACAAGAAAAACAAATCGGGAACCCCCTTTGAATACTAACATTGTAGGCGGAAGAGGTCGAGGTCGTAATGCAGGTTAGGGAAGACACACATACATTGATGAGATAATTGCTAGAGCTGATTCTTCCACTAGACCACCACAGAACTCTACAGGCAGGGGAAATTCTGTTCCTCCCAATCTTGAACATTCAACATCCACAGTGGAGAATACAACGGGACCTTCAACTCTTGTTGCAGAAAGTAAACCTCCTAAAGATAAGGGAAGCGCTGTAGGTGCACCAGATAGAGAGGAGATTTATCATATCGACAGAACCAGAGTTACCAAAGAGGTGTGGTTGGATACTCGCCAAATAGCAGAGGAAGAAAGAAGGCGAGAAGAAGAGAGGAGAAGAAAGGAAGAAGCTAAAGCAGAAGAAGAACCCATAAAGGAAGTTGTTGAATTTTGGACTAGAACCATGGCCGGTAGAGAACAGGAGGGTGAGAACGAACATGGGAATAACCGGGAGGAAGAAGCAGAAAATAATAAGCCTGGTAATACTATGGCTACGTTAGAATTCCCTATCCTCTAGATACTTGGAGAAACTCCTATGAAGAATATCTCACCATCAGTTCTCCCAAATTTTCATGGTAAGTCCTCTGAGGATCCTGATAAGTTCCTTTTTGAGTTTGATATCCTCTCTTGCAGCTATGATTACACCTCTAGTGCTCAGAAGCTGAAGTTATTCCCAGCCACCTTGAAGGGAAATGATCTGCGCTGGTTCACGAGTCTGGGTCGTGAGACCATTACTACTTGGGACCAAATGAAAAACACCTTCCTTTCTAAGTACCAAGAATATTGCAGAACTAGGGATAGGAAAGAGGAGCTGTTTAAAATGGTTCAGAAGGATGAAGAAAGTTTGGAGGACTTTGTGGAAAGATTGCTGTACAATTTACAAAGATCTGGTCATGCTGAGATTGGAAAGGATGTGCTCAAGATTATATTACTAAGAGGAATTAGAGAAGATTGCCTTGATATGTTAAATCTACTGGGAAAAGGGGATATTTCGAAAGAAACTTTTGAAAATATTGTTGAATTATGTCGAAGGTACTCCAGGGGATCCTCTAGAACCAGCAAATGAGACAAAGACCGAGACCAGGATGTCTTCACTAGGACTCGGAAGTCAGCTAGTGGAGGAGCCGCTCGAGCAGAAATAGGTAACTTACTGGAGAATTTCAAAACAGACATGATGAGCTCCATTTCCTTAGAGTTAGATGTCATGAGAGCAAAGCAGAAGCAAGTGGTAGAAGATCTTACACTTGGTGTATTCTTCCCTAGATGTAGGAAAAAGCACCCACTGAAGGAATGCCCGTTGGACAAGGCAGAGGTATGTAGGATATGCGAACTCAAGAATGATACTAAGGAATGTCCTTCCTTACCTAAGGTCAAAGTAGTTTTGCAGGCATCTATTCCAGATGTGGAGCCAACATACTTCATGGCACAGAAGAAACCATGCCAGCCTCGAAATCAAGGTATGAATCCAGACCCAACATTTTTTTCTGAATAATATGAATGGAATGAACAATATGCATAATATGAATACACAATTCCCTTCACATTATTCTAACAACCAGTGGCATCCATCTCATAACCCAATGCAAAATCCTAACTCATGGACACCATGGTCACAGCAGTCAAACCATGCTCCTTGGAATTCCAACTGGAGAAATTCTTACGAAGGAAATAACTTTCCTCATCACCAGACTCAGTATCAACAGTATCCTCCTCAACAATATCAGCATCAGCAGTATCAGCAACCACAGCTCCCTTTCCAAAACAATGCCGCACCTATGAATGCACCACTTCCACCGCAACTACCTGCACAACCTAACCAGAACCCAAACAATAAAGCAGTCCATCAATTTGAGACTGCCAACATGCCTGCGTATTCCATCACTCAGATTCCATGCAATGATATACAATTACGATCAGGGAGGGTGGTGGAACCTATTATCACTAAGGATGTTTCATCCCTAGTGATTGAAACTGGAGTAAATTGGCACTATGAGAACATGGTTAATTCAGCAAGCCCCATCATTGAGGATGCTAATAATCCTACTGAAACAGTAGCTGAAACTCAGAAAGTAACACATGATGTGCCACAGCCTACACAGTTGAATAAATAACCACCATACCCTGAACGATTGGCCCTGCAGAAAACAGTGGAACAACCCCGATTTGATCTCGTGGGAGAACTGAAAAATTTGTATGTTAAAATTCTATTGTTACAGGCCCTTCATGATGTGCCCATTTATGCCAAGACCGTTAAAGATTTATGTGTCAAGAAACCGGGAAGAAGGCCCAGGGATCCCTCCATTGTCCACGTGTTGGGAAACCTTTCAGAATTAATAATGGGGAAGGCCCCTTTGGCAAAATACGATGGCCCTGGGAACCCGACTGTTACAGTTCACATAGGGAACACACAAATTCCAAATGTCTTGGTGGATTTAGGTACATCTAATAACGTTATGACCATAGAAACTGTGAAGAAATTGGGACTCACTAATCTTCATCCAACCCCTACCGTTTTGGAACTTGCTGATAGATCAACGATCAAGCCTGAAGGGATCCTAGATGACCTCGTGATATCGGTCGATTCGTGGGAATACCCTGTGGATTTCTTGGTGTTACAGCCGAAATCCTAGTTGGGGGGACACCCACTGATCCTGGGAAGACCGTGGTTGGCCACAGCAGATGCTTGTATTAGCTGTCGGTTAGGATCTATCACCATTTCAAACGGAACTGAGATCAAGAGCCTAACCCTGTACCCTCCATCTCGACCAAGCACAGAAGCTGAGACTCCATTGTGGGAAGATTTGGAGGAGGAAGAGGGTGTGCAGCCACTACTAACCATAGGGAGAGCCTTAACGTTTAAAGATGAAACAGAGGATGATGCCATTAATATTTTCATCAGTGAGCCCACATTAGTCAATCAAAGTGTCTATAATATCTTGGACAGTACTCTAGCTGCAACAGAACAAGAAAAGCTTACAGAAGAAACTCTAATCGGTGATGACATTATAATTCTGGTACTTAAGAATCCAAAGAGTGTTCCAATAGAAATTGGGCCAGGAAAAACATTGAATATCAATCCTAATCTGGCACTTAGCGAGTTGGAACAGCTAGTCACTCTGCTGAAACAACGTAGGGGAGATTTCGCTTGGGAGTACACAAACATGAAAGGAATCCCTTCTTATCTGTGCACCCATCACATTTATATTAAGAGTGACTCCAGGCCGGTATGTCAACCACAACAAAGAATAAACCCGAACCTAAGAGACATAGTGAAAGAAGAAATCCAAAAAATTTTGGAAGCATGATTCATATACCCAATTTCAGACAGTGAGTGGGTTTCTCCACTTGTGATTGTGCCAAAGAAGAATGGGAAATGGAGGGTCTGCGTGGATTACAGAGAATTGAATAAAGCAATGCAGAAGGACCATTTTCCCTTACCTTTCATTGATCAGGTCGTTGATACCTTGTTTGGGAAAAAGTATTTCTCCTTTCTGGTTAGCTTTAGTGGCTATAACTAGATTCAGATTGCTCCAGAAGATCAGGACAAAACCACTTTCACCTGCCCCTGGGGAACTTTTTCCTACCGAGTACTTCCTTTTGGGTTGTGCAACACACTAGCTACATTTCAGAGAGCAATGATTGGAATATTTTCGGAAATGGTGAATGATTGCATGGAAATTTTTATGGATGACTTTACTCCATATGGTGATAGTTATGAAGAAGCACTGAAAAATTTAGAAAAGGTTTTGAAACACTGTGAACAAAGCCAGCTCTCTTTAAGCACTGAAAAGTGCCACATGATGATGAGTGAAGGCATAGTGCTGGGGAACTTCATCTCTTCTGATGGTATCTAGGTAGATCCATCCAAAATCAAGGTAATTGAAAATATACCAACTCTTGGAACACAGAAGGATGTACGTAGCTTCTTGGGGCATGCAGGCTATTACAGAAGGTTCATATAAATTTTTTCCAAACTAGCTTCTCCTTTGTTCACTCTGTTGATGAAGGATGCACAGTTTGTCTGGAATGATGCATGCCAAACAACGTTTACTGAGCTAAAGAAAAGGCTGTCTACAACATCCATCTTAAGAGGGCCCAATTGGGCTCTGCCTTTTCACATTGCTTCAGATGCTTCAGATACTGCCATTGGAGCAGTTTTGGGATAGCAGGAAGGTAGTGCTCCTTATGCCATTTACTACATTAGTAAAAATTTGTCTAAAAATTTGTCTCCTACTGAACCAAATTATATTGTCACAGAAAAAGAATTTCTTGCCATTGTTTATGCCATCAACAAATTTAGACATTTAATTACTGGATATTCTAATTTTGTGCACACTGATCATTCTGCTATCAAGTATTTAATGAATAAACCAATCACGAATGCTAGAGTTACTAGATGGCTGTTACTGTTACAAGAATTTGATATCACAATTATTGATAGACCAGGAAAGGAAAATGTTGTTGCATATTTTTTTATCTCGACTTACTAATAGTGATGACAATTTACTAGTTGAAGATTCCTTCCCTGACGAACATTTGTTTGCAGTATCAGCTCATTCCCCATGGTATGCAGATATTGCTAACTTTTTGGCTGCAGGTAAGCTTCCAACACATCTGTCAAAGAGAGAGAAACGGAAGATCATACAACAGAGTGCTAGGTACTACTGGATTGATGGCCATCTTTTCTACACAGGGCTTGATTTAGAGATCAGAAGACGTGTTAGAGAAGATGAAATCTTTAACATTCTTAAAGCTTGCCATGATGATCCCTGTGGGGGACATTTTGCTGACAAAAGGACGGGTCATAAAGTTTTGAGAATGGGCTATTTCTGGCCTACATTGTTCAGGGATGCGAAGAAGTATGTTCAGGCATGTGATAGCTGCCAAAGGATGGGCCAACCCAACAGATTAGATGAGATGCCTTTGCAACCACAGCTTGTGGTTGAACCGTTTGATAGGTGGGATCTAGATTTTGTAGGGCCTATCAACCCTTCCTTAAAGCAGAAAGTTCACATCTTGGTTTGCACAGATTACATGACCAAATGGGTAGAAGCTATAGCCTTGGTCAAGGCCAATGATCACGCTATGATTGATTTCCTGTATGAAGAGATTTTTACTCGGTTCATAGTACCTAAGGAGATCATTACAGACGGTGGACCACAGTTTGTGTCTCACAAGCTGGAATCATTGTTACATAAATTTCATATTCAACACAGAATAACCTAGCCATATCATCCACAGGCCAATGGCCAAGTGGAGAGCACAAACAAGGTTATCAAGGCCATTCTGACAAAAATAGTGAAGAGCCATCGTAAAGATTGGGCTGAAAGGATTCCAAAGGCACTATGGGCCTATTGTACTACGTGGCGTAACACCACTGGTTTTTCCCCATATGAGCTAGTGTATGGAAAGAACGTTGTTTTTCCAATTGAATTTGAAATCAGAACCTTGAAAACAGCTATGGAAGTAAACCTAGATTGATCAGAGGCACGGAGGAACCGACTGAATCAGCGCAATGAATTGGATGAGAAGCGCATAGCTGCAGTACATCATACAGCTTTAATCCAACAACAACACTCTAAGTGGCATGATCGATTTATAAAGAAGAAAGTCTTCCAAGAAGGGGACTGGGCCCTGTTGTATGATTCACGGTTTAAGAGGGACTTTAAAGGCAAATTGCGCACCCGTTGGTTTGGACCCTATTAGATAGATTGGGTATTCGATAATGGAACAGTCCGGTTGATCACCAGTGATGAAAACAAAGTACCATTATTCGCAAATGGCCATCGGCTACGACTGTATCACAAGCCGATCTCAAGGGAAGCTTTTGTTTCACACGTTGCAGGTGATCCAGACTATCAGTTAACGCCAAGGCAGGGATCTTTCTCAAACCCCGTGAATTCCTAAAAGCTGCAATTTCCATACATATTTTGTACATAAATAATTGGTTTTTCTTTCTTCTGTATTTTATCTATTTTTATTTTTGCACTTGATCGGTTTGTTTTGAAGAACTGTGTGCAGGAACTAATTGGAGGAGCAACAACCGTGACTGGGCCAGACGATTGCAAACACTCCACATATGTTCCTAATCTAATAAAGCTCTTTTTAATAAGATGGATGATTCGTTATCTCTCAGCAGTTAGCTGAAAAATTGCTTGTTACTTCATTCTGACACAGCTGCGACTCCTTGCCTTGCTATTCTTCCTATTTTTGCAGCTGTGACTTCGCCACTTTTTCTTGTTCTGCCAAATTTCGCAGCTGCGACTCAGCTACCTTTGTCCATTCCGCTAAACCCAGCAGCTGTGACTCCACCATTTAGCCTTTACTTCACTTTTTCGCGGCTGTGACTCCCCCACTTTTTCCCGTTCTGCCAAATTCTGCAGCTGCGACTCCGCTATTTTCGCTCACCTTTCTATGTTTGGCAGCTGCTACTCCACTATTCTCGTTTCATTTTGACCCCTTTCCAGCAGCTGTGACTCCACTACCTTTGTCCATTCCGCTAAACCCAGCAGCTGTGACTCCGCCATTTTCCCTTTACTTCACTTTTTCGCGGCTGCGACTCCGCCACTTTTTCCCGTTCTGCCAAATTCCGCAACTGCGACTCTGCTATTTTCGCTCACCTTTCTAAGTTTGGCAGCTGCTACTCCACTATTCTCGTTTCATTTTGACCCCTTTCCAGTAGCTGCGACTCTGCTACCTTTGTCCATTCTGCTAAATCTAGCAGCTGCGAATCCGTTCTTTCCACTTCATTTCCGCTCCTTCCATACAGCTGCGACTCCGTCACTTTCAATTATTTTGCTAAGTCTAGCAGCTCTGACTCCGCCAGTTTGTCTACTCTCCGATTGATGATGCCAATAATGATGTGATTAGGCATCAGTTTTGTCGCTCGCTCCACAAGATCCAATCATGGTTTGCCACGAAGGAAAATTTCAGGTGCTTTGAGTAGCTGTCATCCCAAGTGGTAGTGGCCACATCACTTAAGCACATGTGCATTCATACCCGCAAGGACGATGTTTGGCTGTAATGATTAATCCATGGCTCAAACTCATAAATGAAAAGGTATGGATCGCATCTTTTACATGATTTGGCAGAAAATTAAATACAGTAATAACGATTATGTACTGTCGCAACCTCAATTAACGAACCCATGCAAATTAACCTCTAGGGACTATGTCAAGGTCATAGTTGTAATTATTTTCCGTCACCTTACCCGACTTTGCACCTGTTACTCCTATTCTGCCAACTTCATCGTTTCAACGGAATGTTCATACTGGCGCAGACTTGCCTAAGACCTGATTTTTGAACCCCAATGACCCTTTGCATGTTCATAAAGCTTCAACTTCCACGTCCATATTGGAGATTGTTGTGTTTGTTCTGAAATTTGAGGGGGGATTAAAATGGGAAACCCAGTTCGACATGAGCCAGTAAATACAGAAGCTGTACATGCCAATGCAGCAGTCCTTAATATTTTTACAGCAGCAGGTTGGATGGCATACTTTGAACGGTTGAACGGTTTCCACACAGAAACCGCATTGCAATTTGCCCTCAACCTGACTGATACTCACTCTGAGGTCAGGGGACTGCATGTGAATGTTACAGAAGAAATCATAGCCGAGGTTACTGGATTACCCCTGGTTGGCAAGAATTTATTTGGATGGAAGGCACATAATGAAAATGCGGTACGGGAATTTTTGGCAGTTGGTGAGCAGGTTATTCCAAAGCGTCATGGGCTGGAACTGACATCTTTACCACCACCCTGGAATCAAGTGGCAATCTTTGTGAAAAGATACATCTCTTGTGGAGGTAGGTACCAAATTGTTTCCTTCTCTGAACTTCCCTTATTGTCTCATCTACGCCATGGAAATTTGGTGAATATACCATTTTATCTGTTTAAAGCCCTACAAACTATGGCTGGATATGCAAGAACAGCCCAACACCCAGTTTCCTCCCTTACTAATGATGGCCTAATTAAATTACTAGTCCTAAGAGCCATTGCAATTCGTAATTTAACCTGGGAAAAATTTCTGGCGGGAGATAGGCCAATCATACAGCCTGTATTGGAAATGGAGGGTGTTGGTGAAGATAGTGAGGACCGACACTCCTCAAATCCAGTTGGGGGGGAGGTTGGAGCATTAGAAAAACAAACCAGTGACTAAGAGGAAGTAAACAAGGGAGAAGTAGCATCAACAGAAAACCTTGTTGGTGAGGAAATTGTGATGGGAACCATGGAGCAGGAGGCAGAAAAATCAGGAGCTGTAAATACAGAAGAAGATACTCAAATAAAAGAAGATGAAACTGGAGCAGCTGTTGAAGCTGTGACAGTAGAAGATGCAATTGTAGAAATAGGAATTCAAGAGGAAGGATATCAGACGGGAAGGGTAGAATAAGAGATTATGGAAATTTTGGAGGTTGTGTCCTCTCCGGAGATAAGGGGTACCATTATTGAAGAAGAAAAGACCAAGGTAAAAACCCTTGTGTCAAAGAAATGAAGAGTAGGATCAGGAAATAGGGATCAGACACCTATTGTAACAAAGAAAAGAAGGATCAGATCTGTCAAAGCGTCAGCAGCAGTAAGCAGTGAGGAACACCTAGTGGGAATGGTGAGGAAAAGAAGGACTCGATCAGCAGCAGCAACAGAAGCAACTGTGACAGTAGCAACAACAGAAGCAACTGCAATAGCAACAGAGGTAGCAGAGACAATAGAGGAAGCTGAGAAAGTGGATGCAATTGGGGGTAATATTGAAGCACCCTTATCAGAGATAGCAGGAGTAGTCAGAGGGAATACAGAGTCACCTGTGTTAGAAGAAGCACCTGCAATAGGGGTAGATATAGAGATTCCCATTTTGAACCCCAAGTTGTCTGCTGCTATGCAGGAACCTTCCAGGGAAGAACCTCAAATAAAAAATCTCCTACTTGAAAATGAATTATTAAAATAGGAGGTGCAGAGATTGCGAAATGAGCTGGAAAGATGGAAGGGAGTAGTTGGAAAACAAGCAGAGAAAAATTTGAACACATTAGCAAATGTTGCAAACTTATTGGAAAATCCATCTTTTGCATTTGAAAATGAGAAGTATGGGGAGACTGTTTGTCCAAAGTGTGGAGATATATTTTCTGCAGCAAGACACAGAGTTGTTGTGTTGGGACTTGCATCACAAAAGCATGTACAGATAGAGGAGGTGGAAGAAGGAATGCCAGAAATCGAATTGATGGGGGAAAATGAGCCAAGAATTGAAGAGATCCCTGATTTGAATTTAGGAGATGAAACAGTACAGTCCCAACCATTAGGGGATACCGAGCTTCTTCAGGACTAGTCTCATCAGTCAAAAAAACCTGATATAACCCAGAAACAATCTCAGCAGTTCAAAGAAATTGAGGAACAGGGGACTGTTACACAAGAACCAGTACCCTTGAAAATGTTTAGTGAAGCTGCAACTCAGACAACAACATTTGATATCAAGGACCAGGAAGAAAACACTGTTACACAAGAACTAGTGTTTCCAAAATCATTTTCTATAGTTGCAACACAAACTGAGATGGCTGAAATTGAAATGGAGAAGGAGGATGCTGTCACACAAGAACCAACAGTCCTAAGAATATTGGCTGAGACTGTAACACAGAACGAAGAGGCTGAGGTGGATATGGAAATAAAGAATGCTGTTACACAAGAACCAGCATCCATAAAACCCATGGCTGATACTGCACTACATACACAGACCACTGCAACCCCAATAGAGGATGAAACTGTCACAGTGCCAAAGCAAGATAAGGAAGTCATTTATCTGGATTCTGATGATGAAAGGGAGGTAGAAGACAGAAGACTTCAACAGCTGGAGAAGAAGATTCTCTGGTTAAATCTCAAGTTGGATAAATGGCTCAAGTGGATTGAACAGTTCAGAATAGGTATGATCTCTCTCCAGGAACATAGGAATGTCATTAAAGGGCTGAGAGAAAAGTGGGTTGAGGAGTTAATCTTCCAGAAACTCTGGTGGGATAAACTTCAAGAAAAATTGGAAGGATTGAAGAAACTTAAGTCCCTGCAACAAGAAAAAGACAAAATGTACACTCTTTCCATAGAATTGTTGAGTTGCATGGCTCCATCCCCCTCTTACCCTGTCTTTCTTCATGAGCAGACAACTTTATTTCAATTAAGAGCTCTCAAGGAAGGGAGATCATTTGATTTGGCAATAGCTACTCAGTTTTTGGAGACTTTTCTGAAGAGTGATTTTGAGGATCAGCATTTGTTATGTGAATTGTATTTACATGACAGGGCTTGTTATATTGACTTTCCATCTAATCTTTTACCTTTTCTAGGGGATGTTCAACTGAGGGCATTTTCCTCTTTTGTCATTAACCATGTAAGATGGCGAGATGCTTTCCAAACCATCCTCAGGAATGAGGAGAATTCTACTCTCTGGATTAGGGGGGAACCTCAGAATCCACCAACATTCATAGAAAATCATGCTAAATCTCTCAGGGTTCCTTCAATTGCTCGATATTTTGAGAGCCTGCGAGATAAACTCCTCACCACATGTGTCCCAATGATTCTTAATATGAAACAGGATGCCCTGGAAGGTAGTGAATACAGATGGTTGTACTCTTCCTCATCTCTGAATGAAATGGATCCATCTGGCTTTGAAAATTTTAGGCAAGCTTTGACAAGGATTCCTAGATATGTGCAGTGCATGAAAAGGTGTGGGTCTTGGTGGATTGGTTTAAGATTCAAATTCCCTCTCATTTGGTTTCCTATGAGCAATTCTTACAGAAACAACTATGCTTTGACATTAGAAGAAGAAGAGTTGTGGTGGGAGCATTGGATATCCTGCTATGGGTTTGTGCCTCAAGGGGAGACACCAGAACTTGCCTATAATCTTACAAATCTCCACAGATTCAACTCAGACTTAGATTCGGACTAGGGGAGGTTGTTGCATGAGGTTATGCAATTGGATAGTTGGGGGGAGATGTTGGGTCTAGGAAATTCCCCTTTTTGGCCATCCCGATTACGTCATTTTGCCCTGATTTCATCCTACTTTTATAAGCTATATCCATGTCTTTCTCCAGACCAATCAATAATATTGACAGGTATAATTTGTTATTGCTTTATTTATTTTATGCCTAATATTGTTAAAGATTATGGATCTTAGTCCTTGGTTTATACTAATCTGTGTGATTTCATTTATCCAAGGTCTAAAGCACAGGTGTATCAGCCAAGTGGCGCCAGCTGTTACTCCTCAAAGCACTAGCTCCTCATACCCCAAGGAACAACGCATCCTCCACGTGAGCTGTAACAGATCCTCACTGTAACAGATTCCACTAAAACAGAGCCTAGTTGCAACATACAGGTTGCATTCCAGTTGCTGAGTCTGTTGATCCATTAATTATCAGAGCAACAACATCCTTCACAATTAACAGCCTTGTTTAATACGGCTGTATCAGTTAGCTGTAACTCCGCAGCATGAAGATCATAGATCTTCATTGCTGCACGGATATAGTGGATCTAAAAACTATATTTTCCTTGTATAAATTCCAGAAGGCTCTCGTAGCCTGGGGTTGGACAATTACCATTTTACATAAGCTGTAATATAGCACCGATACTGACGATTTTCCATCATTAATATGAGAGCAGAGTTCTTCATTTCTGTGTCTTAATTTGTTGTGACTCTCGACATCTCTGTTAGAAGGCCAGGGCCCGCCTTCTCACAGAGATAGCCGGTTTAAGTAGGTAGAGTAGTTTAGTTTTACTTCTGTTGTGTGGTGTGGAATTATTGCAGATGTTATTGGTAGCTGCAACAAAGAATTAGCTTTCATTTTGGTAGTTTATAATTGCATCTCGAATAGCTGTAGCAGATTGGTGTGACAGTCGACTGTGTAGGATAATTTATTTAATTGCATGTGTGTTTTAATCAGTTGTGACAGGCAAGCTCAATTCCAATATCTTTCAGTTGTTTATGATTTCTAGGACTTCCATTAATTATCAGTTTAGAGTTCAAGCTTGTATTTTAATTATGGTGGCTGTTGTATCTTCAATTGCATTCATAGATTATACAGATAATGGTAGAGTTACAGTAGCCACTGGATAGATCATTTTGGTAAAGGTTGAATACTGTAGTTTGATAATTATAGGATTTAACTTCCTGCAAAAGTAATTTAGTTCCATTTCATTATTAGATCATTAATTTGCTGGGTTGATTTCTATAGGAAGGTTGTTGCATTTTGGATTCTTAGATGTATGAATTAGATTAGTTTTCTTATGGAATGAGTTGGTTGATCATATAGGTAGGGTCATTATCTGCATTTAGTAAATCAACTGCTTGATCTGTTTATGCATAGATTGTGCTTATTGTCTTTGAAATAAAAGACCTTCCTGGGTTTGACAATTTATATTGACCATCCTGTGTGTTAACTTTAATTAATTGACATATAGGGTGACCAACAACCTTCTGGATCGTTGTTTGCAAATGGTGACTATAGAAAACCAAACTACGTTAATATAGCATAAAATAGGTTTTTCTTTACCGTTTTATGAATGTGGGATTAAAAACTGTGTAATTAGATAATGCATTATTTCTAAATATAGAGAAGAAGACATTAAATGAAATTTGACTAGTGTTGTGACTTTTGGTTTAAAAAATTAATATAAATAACTAATATTGTATTAAGTAGTTTGGATAGCATTGCTTAAATGCCATTTTATTAGTATTATTACAATTGTTATACGATAAATTAAATTACTTTTACTAGTGTTATAATTGTGTTTGAAATGTGTGATTTATTTTGCAGGGAATTTTTGGAGGGAAAATTTTGAAGTGAAATTTTGAAGGGAATGTTTGGGAGGAAAAATTTCATTCTTTTAGCTATAATATTGTTGGGGTTGATAATTGCACCATTGCATTTTTGGGTGAGGAATGTGAGAAAATTTCATTTTCTTAAACTTTTTAGTGAAAAGTCATGGACTCGTCTCAATCAATCTCAATATCTGAATTATGAAAATTTTGATTTAAGTGGGGATTTGAAAGGCATCGATGATGATTTACCTTCAAGTGAAGATGTTAAAGGCATTAATGATGATGATGAAGAGCTTCCTCCATGTGGAGATTTTAAAGACATTGAGGAAGATGATGAAAATTTTCCTCCAAGTGACGATTTTCAAGGCACCAATGATGATTTTGCTCAAGGAAATGATTCTCAAAGCATCAACAATGATTTTCCTTCAAGCCAAGATTTTCCGCGAAGATTTTCCTCCAAGCGAAGATTTTCAAGGCACAAACGATGAATTTCCTTCAAGCGAGGATTTTCCTCCAAGCGAGGATTTTGATGGGATAGATAATAATTTTGGTGAGTATGAAGACACTAATGATGGTGTAGATGATTTTCCTCCAAGCGAGGATTTCAATGGCACCGATAATGATTTTCCTCCAAGCGAGGATTTTAATGGGATTGATAATGTTCCTCCCCCAAGCAAGGATTTTGATGGCACTGACGGTGATTTTCCTCCAAGAGAGGATCTTGATGGAATAGATGATGATTTTCCTCCAATCGAGGATTATGATGGTAGCGAAGAGGATTTTCCTCTAGGCGAGGATTTTAATGGAAACAATGATGATATTCCTCCAAGCGATGATTTTAATGGGACGGATGATGAAGTTGGTGAGGATGAGGGCACCAATAATGGTGAAGATGAATTTCCTCCGAGCGAGGATTTTGATGGCAGCAATGATGATATTCCTCCGAGCGAGGATTTTGATGGCAGCAATGATGATATTCCTCCGAGCGAGGATTTTAATGGGACAGATGATGAAGTTGGTGAGGATGAGGGCACCAATAATGGTGAAGATGAATTTCCTCCAAGTGAGGATTTTGATGGCACCGATGATGATTTTCCTCCAAGCGAGGATTTTGATGGCACTGATGATGATTTTCCTCCAAGCAAGGATTTTAAAAGGACAGGTGATGATTTTGGTGAGGATGTAGGCCAATAATGATGAAGGTTATTTTCCTCCAAGCAAGGATTTTGATGGCATTGACGATGATTTTCCTCCAAGCGAGGATTTTAATGAGACAAATGATGATTCTGGGGAGGATGAACCCAACAATGATGTTCATTTAAACTCAAGTGATAAACTTGATACTGATGCAGATACTCATTCTCCTACTAATTTTGGTGATGATAATCTCAATGAGAGGGATGATATTCCTCACATTGATGAGGATATTCATTCTAATGAGGATGATTTAATGGTTGATGAAACGCAAAGGCAAATTGTACCAATGAGCAAGATTAAGTGTAGGACTAGGCTATTTTATATCAATCCAAAGCATTCTAGTTATACAATGTATAGGAAAGATTTGCTCACAAGTGCCAGTTCTATTACTGATTTTATTTCAAGTGAGTGTTGCCAAAAAAATTGTTTGAAAACAATACACTACAATCTTGCTTTTGAGAAAAGACGAGCATATCATCAATGAACAAAAATATGCAAAATTCATATTTGGTAGGGTGCATGATTTCTACAAAGGTAGGTTATGATTATCGAATTGGAAGTTTTATGCTTTGCAGAAGGGCATTCAAAATAATCCACTCAATTGGTAATCTTAGACTATCAAGAATCCAGACAAGGCTAGAAAAGGATCTTACATTTTATTCTAAAGAGTATCATGCATGATCTAGTGGGCCATTAACAAACATTGCAATGTCATGGATGCGTGACTTATTTTCTAAGCACGGAGAGAGTATGCTAGATAGAGAAACCATACACATTCCAGAAAATTTCTCAAGGCTAGAAATCTACAACTTGTACAAGGCATTTGTTCAAGATGCTAAAGGAAATAACAATTTCATTAGATATGCATATTTTACAAGACTATGGATAACAGAGTTCAACAATGTCCGTTTTCCTAAGAGGTCAAGGATGGGGGTTTGCAGTATATGTGCTTCTCTTAAACAAAGAACGGGTAAATCAGAAGGGATAGAAAGAGGTATGTCTCTAACAACTTTATTTTTTTGCAATAAATATCTATTACGAAAGCTCATCAATATTTTGTTTTTATTTTATTTGTAGATTCTGTTGTTAAAGAACTTCAAGCACATCGCAATCAACAATCAGTTAAATGAAAAAAGTTATACAAACATCACAAGTGTTATGATGAACCGCATAAGTATATGGGTTTGATAATTGATGGCATGGATAAAAAAAAAAACACTTTTGCCACATTTTGTTTGTGTACCAAAGAATTTAAAGGAGGAAAATTTTATTCAGTTTCACTTGGTTGGTTGTATGGTTTTTAATGGTCAAATGTCTCCAAAGGTTTACATTACAACTCCCAATATTCATAATGATGCAAATCTGACCATTACCATAATTCACCATGTGCTAACTCATTGGTCTGGTAATCTTCCTCGAGTTCTATATCTGCAATTGGACAACACCAGCCGAGAAAACAAAAATCAGATCATGTTTGGTTATCTGAACATGCTTGTTGAATTGAGAATTTTTCAGAAGGTTAAAGTTGGTTTCCTTCTTGTTGGGCATACACATGACCATATTGATCAAATGTTTAGTCGTTTTGCAGTGACATTGGGGAGGAATAATGTTGGGAGCCTTCCATCATTAACTGAAATTATTAGAAAAACATATAGTCCAGAGCATGTTGTGCTAACATTGGAGGAAACTATTGACATGCGAAGATTTATTTTGGGATCACATGGTGAAGAAAGGTGCATTGAAAAACTTAATGACATTAGCTTTAAGCATCAATTTCGCATAAAAAAAATTGATGGGAAAACACTATTATGGGGTAAGAAGTACTCAACAAGTGCAGAATGGGGGCCTGCATCAGGTTTAGCATTTCTGAAATTCATCCCAGGTCGTCAAATGTATGCTTCAAAGTTATCGTTGTTGCAATCAGCTATTGAGATTCAAAGTTCACGCTGGCACAATAGAGATGTTGATTCTTCTCAATGCTTGGAAGTAATCAAAAAGTCTATCAAGGATACATATGACTATTTGAGGTTGTTGATTCTTTTTGGTGGGAGTCATTTTTCATGGAGCAAAATGACATAATTACAAACTCTACAAATGGAGAAATTTTTTTGAAGACTCCATTTGGTTGGCCACAAAGTATGTCAAATGAAAATGAGGAGAGAAATGTTGAGCCTTCTCAACCAGAAGAAAGGGAAATGTACATTGGGTCTAGAAGATCAATTGCACGGCGTGAGGCGATGGAAGAACTTTACAGAAGCTTAGTACAAGATATTAAGGAGGGTTGCATGATTGCAGTTTTGGCCATAGAAGATCCACGTGGTTATCCATTCTGGATTGCAAAAGTTATGAAGGTCAATAAAGAAAATGAAGAAGTTATTTCTATTGAAGCACATTGGTATGCAACAGACACACACCCATTTCATGGTGTGTACAAGACGGAGATGGTGATCGAGAAAAGGGTTTTCAAAAACAGAAAAAGAAAGGTTCAAAATGTAAATCATCGTCGAATAAACGTTTTGAAATTAGAGGATGTTGACATACTAGTTTATGACTTCTAGTTGACAAGGAAAGGCACTCTTCGCTCCAAGAGTATAGAGATTATCAAAAGATTGTTGGCACCAGAAATAGTTGCAACACGGGAGTCTGCTAAACCAAGGCATAGATCTAGAAGGAATATGGCATATGAAATGTTGGGCGTACATGAAGATTCAAATGGTGCACTTGTTGATAATCAAGAAGAATACGAGTCATCTACATCTTCATCTAGTCATTCATCTGAAGAAAATGTAGATTATGATGGTGTGTCAGAATCCATGTGTTGATTTGAAGATTCGCACATGAAACATTTTGTCAACTTTTATTAGTATGCCATTGTTTGTATGGCAACTCTAAAGGAGTGCTTGAATTTTGATATGAATTACTTCTATGTCTTATGGTTTATTATATGATTTTCTGATGAATATCATAAATTTTTGTATTTTATATGAAAAGAGTGGTCAAATTATTTATTGAATAATTTGTGTTTAACTCAATGCATGTTTTATACAGTGTTACTAATAGATTAAATAAGCACAATTTTCAATTTTGATAAAATCATATAAAAATGCCATTTTTTGAAAAAGTGTGCTACCGGTAGCATTAGTTTTTAATTTAGAGCTTGATTTTAAGGTTTTTGCAAACAACAATAACAAATGTTTTGGTTCATTTCTATATTTTTGACCCCAAATCAAAAAGTGGTGCTACCGGTAGCACCACTTTTTTATTCGGGGTTGTTTTTTTGGTGTTTTTTATGCAAAAATATGGGTTTTTATGGCTAGAGTTCTCGTTTTGAGTATATAGTTCTCGTCAAGTTGTATAACATGTTAAATGAAGAAATTGACATGTCCTCAAGATAGTCAGTTGTTAATTTTCCACCCTTCTTGAACGTGCAAAGAGCTTAAGCTAAACCCCTGTGTACAAGATCATTCCTCCCCACACATGGAAATAATCTTTGGATTCAATGACCTACCATTGCAGGACACTCCAACCATCATGAAAAATATTGGATCAAGAGCATAGGGTTAGACAATTTCTTTCTTTTATTTCGACCCCAATGACAATTCCAATGGACCAGGTCAGAGGTAATCGCGTGGTATTCTGTTGTGTCTCTTGTTTTAGCTTGAATGTTCTATGTTTTGCAGTTTTTTTTGTGGTCTATGCAATCGACTTGGACAAACTTGGGCTCATTATCTCAATTTAGGTAAGTGACATTGGATTGGAGAGCCTAGTTTTGTTGTTTCATTTGGGGTTTGTGTCGGTTGTGTTGTTTGCTTTGGGTCCATGCCGAGCCTTGTTTTGATGTCTCATTTTGGGCCTATGCCATCGAATCTCCTTACAACATGGTGGCTCACACTAGGAGCACTTTAAAATCTCATAGCCAGGACAAGGAATTCTCCCACTGCCCTCGCACCTTGCAAGAGGTAGAGGCTTCGGCCTCATGCTACCATAAGAAAGTTCCTACTAACATCAAACAAGAGATCTCTAAAGTGGAAAACTGGGTCAAAAATGACTTAGAGGTCACTCTAGATAGTGAAATTTGCGGGGAGGTTAAGGATTGGTTTCCTTATGTGGTTACCTCCAGAACCCATGACTCCAAATGCCTCCAAACCATCATACTCTATTGGAACACTAAATCATTGTTGGGCAAGGTCTTAATGGATCATCAAGAGAAAAATAAGGATATCCTGCTATAGTTGGATGATATGCAACTGTAGATGAATACAATCCATGAGAAATTTAACATAATTTCTAAAGCTATAGTTGGGTTTACGGTGTTTGTGAGTTCGTCTCCTCACACATCGACCTAACCTCCTGCCTCCTCCCAAGAGGTGCCTATAATCCCATCATTGATGATGAAGACCACTACTATCTCTATTAGGAGTTTTTATTCATTTTAGTTTTTCATGTTTATCATAAGCATAGCATAAGAATTCTAGTCCAGGTTCATGGCATAGCTATAAACATTGACAATTTTTGTTATTTTTTGTTCCAAAAAACTATCAGTTTCAGATAGTGGACAATCCTCAATAATGGATAGTCCTCAATGAGAATCTTTTGTTTTATGTCTGGTCAAGTTTTCCTTGTGGCCGACCAGCTAGACCAATTTTCCTATAGTTTCCATGTTTTAATATAATCTATTAGTTAAAAAAAACTATTTAAATAAACTAAAATATTTAAAATATTTAAATGGATCACAAAGAAAAGACATAGATTTCCCCAGAAAAGCTAGGCATTATATCATTAATTTTTTTTTTAATGAGTTGATATGATACACAAATGATTTTGGGAGTTTCCATAATTATAACTATAGGGGATTGCTCAATATTTGTGCAAAAGGCATTTAATATAACATAAAAATATAATTAACCTTTTAAAATTGTTAAATTGTAGTTAAATCTTAATACACCAAAGTTTTGATTCACTTATGTTATATAATTTTACTTGTCTTTATGAAATTTATTTTATATTTGTATATCATTATCAATGAACAATAACTAGGATAAACTATTGGTGTCAATTGGGTCTAACCTGAGTGTTTGTAGGATGGAATGTTATCCTCCCCACCTAGGTTCTATTCCCTTGAGTGACATGTTGAACTCATGATGAGAATATTGTTGTAAAAACTTCGAGCTTTGTTGTTGACTTGGCCTTGTGCCTTGAAAAATCTAGGATTTACCCTGGGTACCATACTCAAAATGACCCTGGGATAATTACCTGGAATAAACATTAACAAAACGACAATAAACTATTGGTATAGACTATAATACACATGATCTAACAAGGACATTGACCATTAATATATAACATATAGTTAGCATGGGGTTCGAGACCTCTTATTTCCAACTCACAACACTTAAGCTAACTCACTAGGTTGTTATATTTATTTATTTATTTACATGCATAACATCTCATCTCACCCTCAAGCCCATAGGTAAGAATGAGATTGTTGATATCTTGCCAAACCTAATCAATAATTTGTTCATGAAAAGTGAACATGTAACAAATATGTTTTGAATTTAGACGGGGAGGATAACATGTCTCCTCCCAACCACTTGAGCTAGATCCAATTGAATTTTAATCCTTTTATTTAGATCATAATGGTTTAATATTTTTATTTTTATTTTTAAAGAATACGTCGTAGGAAAATTCTTTGACATTTCTTCATATTTTGGAGATGGCATCCAATGTAAATTTCTCAATACTAATTACAATGTATGATCTGATAGGGACATCAATTCGATAGATTAGCTCAAGTACTTGAATTATTTGAGCTTCATGCATGAGGTCTTAGTGTTAATTCCTACATTGACTTTCTTTGTTACATACATGTTGGCCTCCCCAACAAATCCCTCTCATTTTCACCAAAATGAAGCCCCCCCTATAATATTTTTTCACATGGACTGGAGATTAATTTTGGCTCTAGTTTCAATTTGATTTATTTTCATGTTGTTTGCTCATATGGATCATGATTTCTAAAAGTATGTTCTTTCTAGTCCGTAATGAGTTAAAATGATCATGCCTTGATATATAACTTGGGGTCATTTGAGCTTAATAAATTGGGGATGAGTTAATGATTAGAAATGTTAATTTTTCTCTTGTGACATATTGACTTTATTATTATCTCTTTGATTGTTTTAGTTTAAATGACATGATAAAGGATTTGTCGAATTATGGTCATTTACCTCTTTAGTTTAAATTGCAAATATGAAAGAAGTGATGAACCACTCATTGGATATCTAATACTTTGAATTATGTCTTGATGAAACATTCATAAGTTAGTCATAATGTTTTATTGATTCAATTCTGTTTATTATGATATTTAACCACTACTGGAAATTAACTTATATTATTTTCATAATTATGTTGATTGTTGGCTAAATTTACAACCTGTATGATACCCTATGTTTAACGATTATTGGTAATTTCATGCATATGTTATGAAATTAAACTTGTCAACAAATAACAACATTTCAGTAGCTCTTAAACTATCTAACTTCTTCAAATGGAAAAATTATTTGGAGGCAAATACAATTTTCAATAATGCAATTGCAATTGTAATTCAATGTCCTTGAATGTCTTTCTTCCTAGTCTAAATTGCAAATCAAAACGTGATTCATTGAATTTTGGTCGTGTTATATGTTCGATTATGCAAAGTCGTCATACCCTTAGTTTATGAGTGTTAGTTTATTGATCTTGTTAAGGGTTAGTTTATTGATTTTGTTCAGGTCTTAGTTTATTGACCTTGTTAAGGGTTAATAATATATCTTAATTTTATGACTTTGAAGACCCAGTTCAATGTGTTATTACGCATTATGGTTTTATGATCAGACTCATATTGGAGCATGTCGAAGTGACACTTACATTAATGATCCCCATGCACCATCACCATTTGTCAAGTTGGTGAAATGATGTAGCAATGAAACTTGCTATTATCTCACACGTCTAGGCCATTCTTTTGGGTTAACGCTAGTACTGACATTACCTGAATTTGAAATCATAGTTCTATACTATTGTTTCTCTGAATGATGGCCATGATGCGGTTCATCACATCCTTAGTACTACGCCAATTCTAATATTGGTTTCCAAAATGGTCCTACATTCATCTCGGCTTCCATCTCTTTTTGCGCCTAAAGAATTTTACACACCTAACTAGTTCAAACACTCATGTCTTCCTATGGCTCCTATTGTAAGAATGAAACCCGACGACATTGAAATTTTAGAAGTTGAGGATGAATGCCGAGGGAAATTTGAGAGGACTGGATGGATCCCCTTCCTGCAGAAATTTCAGGGCTCTAACCTCATGGTTACAAAAGAATTTTCCATGTCCTTTCATGGGAATGAGGCACAAATTGGGTATATAGAGCTTCAACTCTCTGAAGCCTTGATTTCTCAAGATACTGAATTACCTCAACAAGGTGAGAGATGGTTCATGTGCAAGAGGTTTAGGGATTATACCTAGAGAAGTTTCCTAAAAAGCCCTAATGAGCAGGTTGACTTAAGGAGAGGCATACCTACGAGATTCTTCCATAAAGAATTACAATGTGTGTTATTTGTCATACACAGGTATGTGACTTGCGAGGGAAGGTATTCCTCGACTTATTACTATCATATTAAATTCCTCATGGTATTCCTTGGAAATCCTTTGAAAATACCATTCTATTTTCTCAATAGTTTGAAGAAAATGGCATCCTTTGTACGAAGAGGAACACAAAATATAAATAGGATATTGCTCCACTATGGTTTGATTAAGATGCTTGTCGAAGCTATATTAGCTGAAATGAATGATACATGGGATCAATTCCTACTAAGGAATCACTTTATGAAATTCCCAAACAACTCGAGACCAATAGGGAAACGATCGTTGATATGAACAGTGGGGTCTCAATTACTAGGGTTTTGAACAACTAGGATTCCAATCATATGGTGTCCAATGATACAATTTAGAATCCTAGGGTTTCAACCGCTAGTGTCCCTGAATCTCATATCCCTGAATTCCTTATCTTGTAGTTAATGCTCATAAGATCAAACCCAAAACTCAAACCAAAAAAGGAGGGAAGGGCAAAGAGCTTGGTGATCATCCCAATAACTCCTTACACATTGCAATGAAGAATACTAAGTCAAAGGCTATTGAAACTACCAAATGTGGCAACAATGTAGCCACCCGGAAGGTTATAGTATTGCTAGGGACTTAGCACCATAAGCCGATCCACGACTAGGGGTTATAGACCTTGATGAGTCTGATAGTGACCAAGAAAATTAATCAAACAAGATCAACAATGAACATGGTATATATTACACCTTTAGTCATCAATCTGTCTCTCTATCTAGAATGAAGTGTAAAAATTCGGAGAATAATGAACGAGTTGAATTTTTTTTTCTTGATAATCAATGTGATGAACATTCTACCTCTGACCTGCAAAACAAGGTCACTCCATCACTGGAAGAGAGGGAGGATAACAAAATTCATTGGCTAGAATGTGAAGTTAAAGAGATGGAACTCTTGAATAATTATATTAAAGCATAGAATGATAGCTTAAAAGTGAACTTTGCTTGAGTAGAACGACATAAAGATAGACTAAAAAATAAGAAAGAATTGTTGGTTAGGAAAGCATAAAAGTATTATTTCCAAAACAAATGAAATAATGCCAAAATCATGAAGTTAAGGTCCAAGCTATCAGAAGCTAGGAGAAAAGTCCCTCCCTTACCTCCAGGGGTCAATATTTGAATTGATGCTATGTAGATAAACTAAGAGAATGAGATCATAGTATTATGCAATTTTGATTGATGCGTAGGGAAATTTTTCAATACTACTCTTCCTTGTTTTGGTACTCTTCTAGAGGCTTCAATTATTTATCGTTTCCTATCTTTTTCCAAACTTATGCTGGGAAATTTCATCATGTACAGGGATGTAGTATCATTCAGATACAAACAAGGTAAATCTCATACACATAATCTTGTTTATTTTTTGTAGCTACTGAATTTCATATTTTCTTGCTGTGAATTTTATATCCCATAACTACTGAATTTTACATCCCGTAGTTGGTATAGTTTAATTTGCATTGTTGATGTGACTATTTTTGGTGGCAGGTGTCTCCTGTATAGTTGGTTTTGTTCGCGATTCCAATAATCCTTGTTTAAGTTTTGAGCATCAAACAAAGTTCAAGAAAACAGATTGCTTATCACAACATGGAGCATCATCGAATGATCAATCGACATGTGTAAAGATGTTATCTGGATCCGCTTAATCTGTGAGTTTGATCTTGTTCAATCAACTTACTTGAGCTAAATGATCGCAAAAGTACGATGTACATATTTTATCGTATTCCAAACTTCTTGGATGATGACAAATGTAATATGTCATCATCCTGTAGCGATTTGGTCTGATAGTGGATCTATTTTTAGGGTATTTGGAGATTTGAATCTTAGAATTTGAGCCTAGAGATCTGGTACTAGTTGTTGTATCTTTTCTATGAGTTCAAACTTGTTAAGACTTTATGGGGGTCAATCGATTATGGAAGTATAGACAATGAAAAGTTTGGATTGATATACAAGTTGCTTTCTTCCTTTTGGAAACTTTTTTTGGAAGTTAATGAACAATTTGATTGCTATTCAATCCATGGGTAAAATCTCAATTTTATTTCAATTTGTCACTTAAGATTCTTTATGGTTTATCTTATGATTCTTTATATCATCGATATCTTTATAGATTACGAATTGTTATATATGTTCTGAATTTGTTGACTACATTGAGTTGATTTGTATCATATAAGTCATTGTAATTAAATAGTTATTTCTTTTGAATCATTGTTAATAACCGTGGCTTAATTTATGACACGCGTTAACTTATAAACTTAGTTTTGATTCTGACTTTTTGTTTTGTTTTTTCATGTGGTTCATAGCCCCAAAAGATGGAGGGCTTGCTACATCCATGGTAATAATTCTCAGGGGACCCACCCAAAGGGGCCTTACCCTGTCAACTCTAGGTTCGAAAGCCTAACCCAAAAGGACCCATAGATTTGAACCTCCAACCTCGACTACTTCGGTCTTGGACTAAGAAGCTCCAACCAAGTAAGCTACCCTTAGGGGCCGATTCTGATTTTTTGTTATTACATGATTGATTCTTTTTTAGTATAGATTAACTTGACTTAAACATTATCACTGCTCTAGATCAAGATAGAATAATGTTGTAGTCAAATGGATTGCATAGTCACTAGCAATACATGTTATAGAATAAGCAAGCAAATAGATAGATATGAACACAAGATAAGTAATGGAGGTAGAGTCAACAAGTATTTCTATTACTTAGAATAAGTACATAAGTGCGTTACAATGTCTCAATGATTTTCATGTATCCGACTCTCCAGCCTATATATATGGTTTACAGACGATTACATAACGGCCTGTCGATTCATTAACCGAATCGACACAACGGTTCGACATGTTCCACGAAGTAGTCAAATGGAGGACCTATTCGGGTGACTGAATTAGGCTCCTCCAACATCTACCGCACAACAAAACCTTTCTTCGTCCTGAAGAAATAAGAATATGGAGTTGAACCGGAGTTTTAAATGACAAAATCGTAACTAACTGAGTACTAAGAAAAATATTTATCGTTACTACTAGGACTGACTAGTGCTGGAAGTTGTTGTTGTTGAACACATACTTCGACAATGGCTTTGGCGGAAACTGAAAGCTGGTGCTGGAAGTCTTCCCAGGCATGAAGTGCATTTTGAATGTCAATAGTAAGGGTAGTAAGGCTAGACAAGTTCTCCATTTTTTCATGGACCGATCGGTCTCGAATATTGATCATGTCTTTCCCAAGGATGAGTGTTATGTTGTCGGCAGTGGAGAGCAATCGATGGAGATGTGGCATGATCTTCTTGACTTTTGACAGGCTTACTCGAGCTTGTGTTATCCACTGATCCTCTTTCTTCTCCAGTTTTGCTAGCTTCATGTGCTCCATATTGATTTGATCATCGGGGATTTGTGAGAGAGATTCATCGGCAGTCTGTCGTTGCTGTTGAAGAGTGTTACTAATATCTCGGGTTTTCTGCATTTCGACAAACACATTGTTGTAATGTGTATACCAGTTGCGCAATACTTTTGTAGTCGTAGCAGCTTCTTGCGCATGTTGTGCTAAAAAAATATGTGCTTTTGTGAAAGACGTATACTGGTTTGTCATTATGATAGATGTTTCTTCGCTTGATCTTGTTGTTCTTTAACCAATTGTTCTTGGAGAGTCGACACGACACTTTCAAATAATGCACAGGATTTGTCGAGTGGTTTTTTAGTGTCGATCCTCGACGGGATAGGTATTACTTGTTGGACTAAGTTTTCACACTTAGGAAAAAATGAAGATCGTTCTACCTGAAGTGTTTAAATTTTCTCTTTAATTTCATTTCTTCTCTTCCTGCACTCTCGGTCAATAGCGTCGTTGAGTAGATATAATTATTCTTCTTTTGCTTGTTTGGGTTCAAAAGTGGCAATCATACTGAACTGATCTAAATGTACAGTGAGCAAAGGTTGTTGTTGGAGGTGTTGCAAGTGCTGCTGCTGTTTCTACTTTTCCTCTTCTTTTCTTTCCTTTGTTTCTTCTTTTCCCTTTCTACTTCTTTTTCTTTTTGCTTATCAAGTTCTGTTTGATTTTCTGTTGCTTTTTCCTTGTCAGCAACTTCTTTATCTTGTGTAGGTTGTGTCTCTTCATTTTGCTGCTCTTTTGGTGCTGCAGGAGTGAGTTCGATAGTATGAGGATATGGTATATCTATTGGACTTGGGGAGGCAACTTCAGGCTGTTCAGTCAGTGGTGGGGAAGCGGTCGGTGGTGAAGATGGTCGGTCGGTCGTGCCGAATTCTGTCGAAGGACTGCCGGTTGAGGTCCAATTTTCTTGTGACAAAGGAATTTCCTAATTATTTGTCGATGTGGGTTTGACAGTCGGTTCTAACACTTCAAAGAGAGATTCTAGTGGCATGTTGGTGGTATCAGACTAGTCGGGGTCTTCCAGAACTGAAGGGGTCTGGGATGGATGTGAAGTGGATTGGTCGAATGGTTAGGGTGTAAAGGTGGATGTTTTCCGGAATGCAACCTCACTTGTCGGATCAAAGTTTTTCTCGATGATGGTTTTCATGTATCCGACAATGGTTGGGTTAGAAGTTGACGGTGGTGGAATTTATTTGGATATATGCACATCTGGTGGAGGTAAGTTGAGCTGTGGGACGAGTTCAATTATGTCTGATTTCTTTATAATGAGTCATTTCCAGTCAGGGAGGATTGATGGTAGTTGGTTGACAAGTTATTGGAGGTCGAAGTCAGTCTGGATTTTTGCTTTTAGAGGAATGGGGAGCTGTTGTACAAAGTTGGGGCTAAAGGTTGAGGTTGTAACAGAAGTGAGTGGGGGTGTAACAGTGCTCAAGGGAGCTAGCATGATGTCTTCTTCCATGACAGTAGTTGGGGAAGGCAATGGTGGAATTTATGTGAGGTCGACATGTGGCTTGTCCGCAAACTTAAATTTCTTACTTGGCAGTACCTATGTCTGTTGTTGATCTTCCTCTGTAATGAATTTTGCTATCTGCTCTGGAACAAATATCTTGTGTTTGGCGGCATCTTCCAATACTTGAGTTGCACAGTCGAATATTTCAGCGTTGTCTTCTTTTGTTGGTTCCTAAAGGATAAGATTCCACTTTCCATTCCCTTGTGTTTTGTTCTTTCTATCCTGTCGGGCTATGAATATCTTGTCGGCCACTCGACATATGTTTTCTTTTGTTAATGCATACTCCGGAAGCGGAGTATTTGACTGGGTACTATCATCTAACTGGTCAGATGCATGCAAGGGTTTCTAATGAGGGGTCATCATAACCCTAAAGGATTGATGTTGACCACCTGCTCAGCATTCAGTGTAAATGTGTTGAGATGAAGTCATATTTCATAGTCTTATTCCTTCTCGGCATCTTTCAAGGGTTCGACCATTTGTTGGTAGACCAGTTTTTCTTGTGGTGGTGTTTGAATGGCAGTATTGGACTGTCAACTTAGCTCCTCAAATATCTTGTTGACTTTAGGGTAGAAGTAGAGCTCCTCTGCTGCTCTGATTGATCTTTCTAGATACCAAACCGATGTGTGGTCGAGTGCTAGCTGGATGTGCGTAGTCGGTGGCAGACTTCGTCGAACATTTTGTGGAACTCTCCATCTAGTTGTTTTCACCTTTAATGCTTGGAACTAGTTTTCAAGCCAAATTTTTGTTGTTGTCGCACCAAGTCAACATCCACCTTGTCAAAATAAATGAAAGTTCCACATCAGTGGTCCCTTGATTGCGGTGAACTCTTTGTCACCTATTGGTCTAATATGAGGCATGGCGATCCAAATGATAAGTGAAGGGTATCGGATCTTAGCTCCCTCCTCTTGGAATTTCTGGCAGATGTGTCAAACAATTTCTGCCAGGTGTTCGGCCCATTGGAAACGTTTCCCTTCTAGGACACATTCTGCATGGCTTCGAGCATGTTGAGTTTGAGGTTGGAACCTCGACCAATAATCGTTAATGCGACTGACACGAACCGCGCTACTATTTTATGTGTGCCATAGATTATTTGGTTGAAAACTAAACCTCAGGATTTTTTACTTGCGAGGGTACCTGTGAAATATTTAACCAAAGCAGGGTTTAGCTGGATAGGTAATACATCCCTTTTGCTGGACAGTCCGGTGATTTGATTGATCAGGTTGGCAATGATTTCAACTAGCTGGTCGAAATAAAATTTTCCATTGTGATACTGTCTCACAATGAACTGGGAAGCTACTTCTTTGAGGCCAAAAAAACTGTCGACCAATGGTGCATTGAGATAGTTCAATATAGTGCTTGTTTGGATTTTCTGTGCTTCCTCCCTCCATCGACTATCGGACTCCTTCCCCCAGTCAAGGATCTCATTCCAGATTCATTTCCATGTTGTTCTACGACTTTTGCATTGCGGATGTGTTGGATCCGAACTTTCAAAGGCGTGTTTTCTCCTTCCAACCGTCGGACTTTTGAAGCCGCAGATATGGTGGTTGGTTGAATTATCTTGGGAGCCATCTTGATTGCAGGGTTTTCTAGTTTAGAAGTTTGGTTTGTGTTTTCGAAAGTTTTGGTGCTCTGTTGTTCAAGCTCTTGGCGGAATAACACCAAGTCTCTTCTAGTTCAGTATTTATAGAGGAATTGTGAGGCACGAGTGAATGCGTAGTAGCTGGCTGTATTAATTGCGAAATTGATGAGGGCAATAAATTTGAATGACAGTTGGTCGAGGATTTTTCCACCGCATACCGAATTTTCTACTCCTTATGTCGGGTTTGATGACTTTCCTTTAGCTTTTTACGTTCATCGGTGTTGTGTTTGTCGGATTTGTGTCGGCTCGACCGAATGGGTGTATTTGGGAAAAGGTGTGGCCAGGTTCTTTTAGCTTTGTATCCTAATATTTTCCATTCTTTTTTGCAGTTGTCGATATGCTTTCCAGGATCTTGGCCCTGTGTAAAAATCATAATAGTTGCTTTTGCTGTGAGTTTTCTTCCTCTGAATCTTTCAACAAATTATGTCGACACTATAGTCCCAGTTTGAAGTCTTTGCTGATGTGTATCCCACCATCTTGTAGCTTGAACAGTGAAGGTTTCGACCAAACTATGAAGTCGACCTTTTTCTCCTATATTATTTGATACTTCCTCGACATGGGATGGGTGTGATTCTTGTGATTTGTATCTCAATGGTGGAACACCCGACGACTCATTTCTCACCGATGCGAGTGTCGGATATTCTTTGATTTTCTTTCGAAAATCTTCGAAATGATGGAGACAAAAAAACATTGTTGGATTGTCTTTTTTGGGATAAATTCAATTGTCCAACATTCCCATGCTTGTAATCCATAATTATCCATTTTCCAGTCGTAGAGTTCAGCATCTGAATTATATCTGAATGATGAAGGGTTTCCAAGGTGGATCTTTCCTTGTGAGTTAGGATCAATATAGTCTTCATTGGTTGTTACTTGATATAATTATCGAATGTCAACGCCATCATCGATAGGTTCTATCCATGGCTATCCTTGCGATGGGTGAATTGGCACAATCACTTTCTTCCCATTTCCTTTGCGTTTTATCATATCTTTGTCAAGTGATATTGAATATTTCATTTTCTTCCCCATGGTTGGCCAACTAGTGCAGGAAAGGAATTGGAACCTTCTTTTGGGTCGATAATTTAAAAGTCGAATTGTGTTGTTATGCCCTTGATGGATGTGTTGACATTTTTCCATACCCCAATTGGTTCAATCAGTCCTTGGTTGACTAATTTTAAATATATGCTCAACTCGTGTAGTTTTGGTCGACCAAGATGTTCCCAAGTGTCTCTAGTCATGATATTTGCTTGTGATCTGAAGTCAAGGACGACTTGTCGAACAGAGTATCCTTCAATTTATAAGTCAACAAGTGCGTCTGCATCATTTTTATCTCTCTGACTTAGTCGACAGAGATTTTTTGTTTGTTTGTCTTCGACAAATTTACTTTTAATGTTGCACATTAGGTCTATAAACTTTGCGACATCTTCTTCCTTGGTTAAATTGATGAGGCTTTTAATATTTCTTTGTCGAGATTCTTCATTGTCTTCTTGGGATGCTAATTCTAAAAAAAAAATTGCAGCATTATTATATAAGTGCTTCTGTTCAATTGGATTAGGATAGTCATCTTCACTTTTTATTTTGCTAATTTGTGGATTATCAACACCAATTTTAGTTCCTTGATGAGTTACAATATGAATATTCTTAGTTTTAACAATATCAGACTTTAGAACACTAGACGAGATGTTAACATTATTTTTATTATTAATCATCTTTTCAAGTATGGTGGGGAAATCCTCCAAGAAGTGATCACCCACCCCACACTTCGTATAGAATTTGAGATCTGTTTGATCTTTGAAGGGGCAGTCTGCAAAAATATGTTTTTCACTTAGACATGTAAATCACTGCAGTCATCGACGTGGTCGGGGGTCTCGATTTCTAGTGTTTTTCCATGAACTTGGAATCCTCCTCATCGATTGAAGTGTCATTTATTTGATCATATCGTTGGCCATTGTTCCTGTCGTTTCTATCATTTCTCTGGTTGAAAGCATTGGTCTGATAAACTGCGTGTTAATTCCGTTTATTCTTTAAATTTAAGCTACATTCTGTCATGGAATGAGATTTTACGTCGCATATGGCACACCATCGAGCTTGATCATTCTTCATGTTGTAGGGACAATATTTCATTGCATGCGAGTCGTGTTACTGGTAGATGTCACATAAACATTTTGATTGTACAAAACGGACATCCGACGGTCATGTTGTCGACAATAATATTTCGCATGGTCGACTGTTGAGAATTTTATACACCATAGATTGGCTCCTCGCATATTGATTTCGTGAATGGATTTTTGCATATTTTCCAGTTGTTCTTCAATGCAACGATTGATAGGAGCGATATGATAGTCATCATCTATTTCTATTTGTAATTCTTTTGTCAATGCATCTTCATATGTAGTAAAATCAGTGAAACAGATGTGCACTCTAATTTTCTATATTATTCCAGCCACGAACCATTGGACCAATAAGGATTCTTCAATATCGTGCTCAATATGGCTTAGCAAATCTTTAAATATTTTATCGTAGTCCCTAACAATATCTGTTGGCTTTTGAGTTGTGGTTTTCAACTTTTTGGCAGCTAGATATTTTGCATCTAGGGTCTTGAAGAAAGACAAAAACTATTGTTTTATCTGATCTTTTGATGCAATACGTGTCCTTTATTTATAAGTGATGTACCATGTAAGTGCTCATTTTAGAAGGGCACCAGCGAATTGTTCCATTTCTTGATATTCACTGGAAATAACATTGGCTTCCCATATTGATTCACAAACAAAGCAATGCCTTCTTGGGTCTTCATCACATTCATAGAAAGGAAAGTGTGCCGTTATGTGTGTCATATCTACTTGGATTTTGACTTCTAAGCTCAGAGGTGGTGATGGTGGATTAAATCCTGTGGCAAAAACGCTCTTACACTTGTTTTCGACAAGTACTATTTCTTGATGTGCATTGACAGGAGTTAATGAATGTTCTTCACTTCCGACAACAATATTACTGGTCGGTTCTTTGTCGACTGTTGGTTGTCGAATTTCTTCGACAACTTCTGTTGATACCCAGGTAAAGTTCTGTTCAATCCGGGTTGTACTTCTTTTCTGGGATCCCGACTGACTCGACGAATCACTCAATGATGGAAGTGGTTGGGGGGGTGCTTTCTCATGTTCTGAATAGAGTAGATGAAAATTCCAATTGGAAAACTCAGGTTGAAAAGTAACCCAATTCCCTTGTTGCGTTCGATGGATAAAAAATCTATCAACCTCATCACCTTCATCGTTTTGTCGGCTCCATATGCCATATTGGCCAGCATGAAGTCCTAGATCTTCTTTGACAATTTACTGTACTTGGGAACTCTGAGTCAAATGTAATGGGGAATGCGGAGTTATAACCTTGTGTATACTTACCTGGAGAGAATTACCATGCTCCATCTACAGGTATTCATCCATCGGTGACAATGATTCATCATCGCTCTCTTTCTGTCGAGCTCGACTCGACTCTGGTGGATTTCCTACTGCATTTGTCACTATACCCGATCTTCTTTTCTTCTGGAGCGCACTAGTCTGCTCCCTTATTTCTTCGCACCTCTTCCTCTTCTTTTCTGATTCAATATTTTGGATATCCAGAGTGATTTTGAGTACCATTATTCTATCATTGTTGAATTTTTTGGATTTCTCACTGCTGGCCATATCGTGTTTTCATCTGTCGACCATTATTCATCTACTCCATCCGGAATGTGGTCGGCTATGCCCCCATTTTCGACCCAAAAATTATTTAGAGAACTAAGGTGGTGCAACAATTCATTTTCTCATAAAGTATTCCCACTCTCACTCTTTCACGAATATTTCCCACTTTCTTTTTTTTTTCTTCCCAGTTCGTGTTGGGGAACGGTGGTAACAATAGTGGTCGAGGTTCGACAATATGCGTTGCTCCCTTATTGATCAAGAATTTAAACAGAAGCGTCAGTAGAGAACAAATAAATTGTTCGGTAAGGTCATTATAGAATCTATGCTTCACGTTATCAATAGATACTCGATCCTTAATCACGCACTCTTCATAGAACTCGCCAGCAATTCTTTCGCACCATTAAGATAAATTTGTGCGGCCTCCTCTATTTAGTTTTGTTAGCAATTATCAATATTTTTCATATGCCGGTCTTTTCATCCAGAATCTTCTTCAATGCGAACGACACAGACTCAACGAACTTTTCATGTGTTTCAGAAAAGAACTTCTCCCTTGCTTGAGCGATACTCAACTTGTTTCCTCTAGCATAATTTTGCAGATAGTTTGCTATATTTCTCTCCCGCCATTCCTTTATCTCATGTTCTAATCTCATTGGATCATGCTCATTATCGTCCTATGCATGTATCATCGAAAACGGAACCAATGTTGTAGTCAAGTGGATTGCATAGTTACCAATCATACATGTTATAGAATAAGCAAGCAAATAGATATATATGAACACAAGATAACTAATGGAGGTAGAGTCAACAAGTCTTTATATTACTCATAATAAGTATAGAAGTGTGTTACAATGTCTCAGTGATTTTCATGTATCCGAATCTCCAGCCTATATATATGGTTTACAAATGGTTACATAACGGCTTTTCGGTTCATTAACCAACTCGACACAATGGTTTGACATGTTCCATGAAGTAGTTGAATGGAGGACCTAGTTGAGTGGTCGACTTAGGCTCCTCCAACAAATAGTGTAGTTATTATGTTTTATTTCCTTCTTAGGTTAATTTGCATATCATCTAGGTCTTAGCTACATTTAGGAAATATCTTCAATAATGATTAAAAACACAAAGTATATCATCAGAAAGAAAAAACAATTAGTGGCAATGGATCCCACATACCCATAAGAAATAGCCATTTTAAACGACTAGGGGTCAATTTGGTACCTTTGGATCAAGTTATTTCTTCTTGTTGACGACAGTTCATATCCGTGCATCAACAATAGCTCACTCATTGTCTATGCTAAATTAAGCACTGTAATGTCCCCATTTTGACCCCCTTTGTATTAAATCGTAAATGATGTAAATATTGTAATTTAATCATGGTGAGGAGCTCAAGGCCAAGGCCCCACCATTGATTTAGCGTTTCATGTATCGGCAATTAAAAATAGATGCCTATGGTTCTTGTGCCAGATAGGCACAATGTAAATAAGACATCATGTAAATACGAATTTTAATGAAAATACCCACAACTGGCTATGTTATGCAACAAAGAGATGGGGCATGATTCTACAAGGAATAGGGAGGGGAATTATTCAAACCCTTGAGCCAATGGTGTTAATCCATGTGTCAATGAGAAAACCCATAAACCCTCAACTACCCATTTTGGGTTATGAACCCAATCATTTAATTCTTCTAGAAATTGGTTGAGGTAGTTAATGCCTTGGGAATGAAGAGGTATGGCAGCCAATTTCGTGCATGGGCAAGCCATCAACCTGGAAATTCGTGTTTTTGCTTCTTGGGCAAGAAAACATCCACGAAATGGTGCCCAAAGCCATTAGGAACCCACAGTCTTTCCTCTCTCACGTTGTCTGAACTACTGGTCCTTTTCCCATCACGTTTTTCACCATCTTTCCTGCATTTTCCATGCCTGGGAGCTCGTTTCTGCATTGGACAGCAGCTGGGAGAGAAAGGCCACGATTTGGGACTGTTATGGAGGCCGTTTTTGCCCCAGAATGTCCATGGACGTTTTTCTAAAAACGGATTTGGCTTCCCAGGGTTGTTCCCCATCTTCCAGTTTCGTTTTTGGGTTTCCCACGTTTTTCTGAAGCTAATGAAAACCCCATCTTTGGGTATCTCACTGTAAAAACGTTTTATCATGCCCAATAAGTGTGGTTTTGCTGTTATGTGCATCCCGGTTTTGATTTGAACCTGTGAGCAAGAAACTTGGACTGGTAGTGGACAGAATTGGCTTGATAAACCTAGTGGAGGGAGTAACCTCTCCAGAAGATCAAGAGGGATGACTACTTTACTATGCACACCCTGAGGGCACTGGATGGGGAAGGTATGGCTTGAGGGACTGTGCAGCAGTGAAAAGAATACTCCCTTGTGTTGGGTGTGTAGGTATTGTGGGTGTCAAGCTAGATAGATCTTGTAGAGGTATCCATAGCTCTGTGGTTGAGCACACTAGCTTAGCAATTCTTCCTTTCCATTTCCTAGCAACCTGATAAACCCAATTGTAGATTGGCTTGGCTCATCCTGGTGTATGCTTGGCTATGTGTGAGTTTGTTGTTTCCTGGTTCCTTGTAGAAATCATGCCCAGCTCGGGGGTGGCAGTTGCATCAAGAGGTTGATAAGCACAACTGGCCTATGGTTGGGTGGAACGTTGTAGTTGCATAGCCAATTGCTTGGGACTACTGTTATAAGATAAGTATTCTCTTGTGTTAACTTTGCATTTATTTATTTGATGAATATCGTGAATGTATTATGGATGTGTCATTGGTATTATTTCCGCTGTGTTTTTCTTATAATTACACACTCCATATGTCTTTAATATTATGTGAATGCTTAGTTAAAAGCTTATGGGGCTAGATGCCCGGTTTAGTATCACGATCCTCTCTATCATGCTGGTATGATAGGAGGGGACGTTACAAGCACCATAATCAACATTGCCAAATTTGTATTAGATATTATTCTCAAATATGAAGAAGTGCTAAAATAAAATTCCCCACAAAATTTGGATGGACAAAAGTAAATTGTATATCCCCACAAAATTTGGATGGACAAAAGTAAATTGTATATATAGAATTTGTTAGACTATGTATTTCATGTTTATTGCTAATTTCACATTAACATTTAATATTTAAATATGATCTTAGATTTATCTAGCATTCACATTTTCATTCTGTCATGATAATTTTGCACCAAATATCTACAAATTTCAATCAATCATTATGATAAAACAATTTGTTTGATATTTATTATGAATTTCATCTCTTGGGATGATTATTGACTCTTATAGTGTTGTAATATTATGTGTTGATTAAGAATATTAAGATAATATACATTTAAATTTAACAATAATTTACTTTTACTTTATTGCATGTTGTGAAGGGTGGAAAGTGTTGGGTGGCTTATTGATATCAGAGGAAAAGATAAAAGTGGTTATGCCTAGGGCTAGGACTTACAAAGAGCAAACTTTTAAAGGATTAATTATCTAATGGTTATAGGAGACATGCCAATTTTAACAAGTGTTGCATGGCAGCGTAGGCCCTGCCAAATGCAATGCTGCAGCGTTGGAACTAATGAAAACATAAATGGTTGCAAGAGTTGGCCCGCAATTCTGTGACCTTGCTTATAGTCCTTTTCCACTGATCCAACTATTGCTTATATTAATGGAAATTTATACTTACACAATTAGAATATTGCATTCAACGAAAACAAACGTGACCATGATGACTCGAAAGATTTTATAATATATATGCCAAATAAAATCGATTAATGTTTCCTTTAATATAACCTATATTCACTACCGTAGAAGAGCACAGAGCACATAAGCCAAAAGATAGCGCAGGATACCAGAGCTTCAATGGGATCAACATCAACTACAACTGTTGGTACTGGATAAAGAGGTTAAACCACAATTAGTGCATTTTACGACTGATTACAAGTAAACGATTGGTTTTGGTTTCAAGTCAAGAGGCTATGTTGATGCTTTACCCGCCTTTGATTGTATCCATGATTGTATCCATGTATGTGATGATCATTACATTCCCATCTTGGTAGAGTTTTAATTCAATGGCCGCAACATCTTGTCATTAGACTTTGTCTTAAACACAGGACGCTCAGATGAGAGAAATTATTACAATGGTTAAGGACGTGGACATGTGATTCTCAACGGTAGAAATCATAGGCAAATAAACATCAACTCAAATTGCATTTACACATTGAACATGTTTCTTTGCAGTTGCAATTAACTTCTGGATTCTGTCTACTGAATATGGCAGATGTTTGAATCCACGCGGCTCAGTAATTATAGCGTCTTTTTTTATCAGATTCCCTGGTTCAGTATCAATAAATCCATCTCTTGGAAGGAAATAGACAAGAATATAGATAATAGCAACGTTGATGTTTTCATGTACTCGCCGACAAGAATATATGATTCAAAATCGACTGAATTGGTGTCTGCAAGTTGTATTCGAGTACCCTTTTGCTTGTTTCCTCTGTTTCAGCTATGCCCATGATCAAAATTTTGCATCAGTATCTATTTTCCTATTTAGAATTAATTTATGTTATCCTTTTACATCATTTTTGCGAGGGATTGGACATGAAGCACTGCGACTGGAGCAAGGATAGGCTTTTGAGTGAGAAGTTAAAGTCCCAAATTCACCGCCTATACTTTGTTGTCCAATTCCAGCTGCTACCAATTGCTTGCAGATCTGCTAGAAGCATAGCTATATTTTAGTAGACCCAACAACGTTTAAACAACATCAACAGATCGATGCTACGTAGTCCTAGCACCAGCTTATCCACCATCCGTAGAGGTAACATATGTAGATTCCATTTATTCTAACATTGACTTAGCACTCGATGCAACAATTTATTTTGGTTAAGCGGATTATTTACATGGATATGCTCCTGCCTTCGAAGGTTGAATTCCTCATCAGGCCTATGAAAATAAGGGAAAACGAATGACCCATGCGATGGAGGTAGAGCAGGACGATTCATGACGAGCGTAGATCGATGGTTTTTCATGTATTTTGTAGAGCGGTGGAGCTGAAATAATACAATGCCCTGAAGTTTGGGCAGAACAATTTTCATAATGACATGGACATCAATTACATCATGAGGTTGGTCTGCGATGCCACAACTTGTTCCAGTGTGACGATCCAGGAGATGATATTGATGGCGTTAGTGCAAAAGAACGATTTATTGCAATAAGGAAGCATCTTAGTGATCGTTTTCAAGGTTCCCTACATATCATATACTATTTTTGCACTCCTCGCCTGCTATACATAATTTTGCATTAACTTTTGTTCGGTTATTTAATATTTTTCTCCTACTATGCAGATCTCCCGAGAGCCCATGCAATCATTGAATTTAAACATTCATGGAAAAGGAGATGAGAGGGAAAGATAATATATGCACCTATTTGGAAGCGAAGTCGGGGACATAGGTAATTATATTGCAGGAGCACATTGAGGATTGATTGGCTTTATGTTTGCTCAACGGATTTTTGTTCTTGCTCTTCTTTTTATTATGTTCATCCAACCTTATTATCTTGCAGGAGCATGTTAAGGATTTGATTAACGACCTGGTTGATCACTTTTCTGCTAAGGGTCGAGGTATTATTCTTCATCTACCCAATCCTCTGTATCCAATCCTTTCTATGCAGCATCTACCCATCTTGCTTGCTTCAAATCAGATTTTATGAATCAACAACAACAATTTCGCATGGTGCAGTTGAAATGGATAGTGCCTGAAACAGACAGTGCTCTAATCCTCAAGTTCTTGTTCTTGTTCTTGTTGTAGACAACCGTCCCGCATGGTGCATTTGAAATGGATAGTACGTGAAACCGACAGTGCTCTAATCCTCAAGTTATTTTTCTTGTTGCATACAACCATAGCCAGGCCATTTGACTTAACTTTGGGAGTAAGGAAGCAAATAAAAGCAATGGCGGTGAAAATAGTAGGAAATCTCTAGGTGGCAGTGGAGGCGGTGATATTTTGCATCAAAGGTTGTGAGAGTTGGCGATGCAAGTACAGAGTTAGCAATGGCAGTACAGGACGAAGCAATATCCGAACTAACTGATTTCTTTGCATGAAGGTATGCATGAAACCTCCACGAAGACATTGGTGTCAATGCTGGTGTAAATGCTAGTCTGTGCTTGCAACCACTTGTATCTAATGCAATAAAATACCATCGATGCACTAAAATCCCATCGAAGAACGCACTGAGAGGGAGCCATTCCCAATACCCACGCCATCGCTGTGGAAATAACGCTTCAATCTATCATCCAATGAACTTGCAAAAACATTGGATTTTTATATTAATTAATAAGAAAATTAATTTGAAACTTTGGTTAAAAGGGTACATTGCCTTATTAGTCAACTGAAACTAATTATTAGTCAACGTGGATCGAAAACAATTAGTACCCTGACCTTCCGCAGGGACTAATAAGGTATTTTTGAAATCTCTCGACTCCAATCTCCACTAGTCTATGGAGGATTATTCAAAGATCCTTGAATGTAGCTTTGGAGTTTGATTTCATCTAATTTTCCAAGTTCTATGAAACCACTTAATGAGAAAGAAAATTTATTGTCCAACTTTGCTTCACAATTAGATAAAGTAATTTTAAGTTAAGGGGGGGAATACAATTTTCGTGTCCATCCCTAATTGAAATGCTTGTTGATTGCACATGGAAATGATGAAAACGTGTATAGGTTAGAGGGGGAAATGGGACCGAGCATTCAATTATTAGTTCGGGCCCCTTCACGAATGCTAAAAAAAATGAAAAATATGAAGGTGATTTTTTTTAAAAGGAGGGAGGCAAGAAGATGTTTAAGAAAAGGTGGGTTTAATCGATTCTCGTGGTCTTTTTCTTCTCTAATTTATTCACATTATATGCTCTTGGAAGCCTTTTAGTGCAAAGGGTAGCATGTGTCTCCTCTAGAAATCCTTGTGGCCCCATTACCCAAATATTTCTAGGATTTATTGGCCTTTATGGCTCATTTCTCTGCCATGTTTGTTTGCCTTGTCTCATCAATGGTTAGAAGTGATGTTTTGGAGTTACCGTAAATCAAGAGAAATTTTGGCCTTGCTGCTTGTTCCCATGGTTTCTCTTTGGTCTACCATCGATAATAGCCCATTGCAAGAACATGAGTTGCACAATGTGTGAGCTTGTAAATATATGACAACACATGCATGTGTATGAAAAAGGGTTAGCAGATGTTCAACTCAAAGTCACTGAGGAGGCTCTCAAGTATGTTGACTATCATGCAATCTAGGAGCAAGAATTATGGGCAGAGTCACAAGAAAGAGTAAGGTATAATAAAGTAATGTAAACTCAAATTCAACCAATGACAGGTATGGAACAAGACATGCAAGAATACATGCGATCCCATGACGTTTTTGATATGGAAATGAAGAAACATATGGGTGAGATTGATACCAATAAGGATGTGGTTGAAATATATATATGAAATATTAATGGTGGTTCTACATAAGCCATTCCTCTCCCAATAGGAACACCATTTGAATTCCATGAATCTAAGAAGGAACACAAATAGGAAGTATAGACCCCTAAAGCGAGCTTGGAGACACACAATGTAAGGAAAAGAAGCAGGGAAACCCAATCGAATATTCTTAGGTTCAAGAAGGTGCACTCCATAGGCTTACTTTTTAATGTATCTTTCTTTACTAAATGTATTGCAAATTTATGCTAATTTTGGGACAATTTGAACAACAATACACTTGTCATTTTCACCATTTCTGTTGTAGAAGGATAAGTAGTGTAGAAGTATTTTTGGAGTTAGAACTAAAGTTTTTGATTAAAAATGTGGATGTATATCTATATTTTATATTGTAATGTTGAATTGCTCGACCAAAACCTCATTTTGATACAAGATTATATGTTTTTGTTAAAACAGATATTACATGTTGTGTACATACATCTTAGCAACATAAGCTAGATGATTTTTCCAATATGTATGAGAGTGGTAGTGAGTCCTATAATTGGTTGAATAATTGATGCCAAAAGATAAGGTACCTAGTGTAATTCTCTAGGTTATTGGGGTGCCAAAGTAAAATAACTAATAGTCAATCTCATCTCTCTAATTTTACTAAGATGAGTACTAATGGGAATTATGTGAATTGAGTGGTGAAAAATGCAAAAACATAGAGTAGTTGTACAATTTTACATGGAGAATTATGAGACATGAAAGATTAAAATTGCTAATTTTTGAACATCAGTTTTGATTTTTGTTCTCAATAATTTTTATACCTATAAATAATTGCTAAGTTGTAACTTATTGCTGAAATTATAAACAAAAATACACTGATATTCTTAACCAATAATGCAGTGGAAATAACCAGGAAATCAATCACATTTGAAACATGTGTTTACCTTGGAAAACCCCAATGGGAAAAAAACTAACAATCAATGATTTTATTAAGATAAAATTTGGGCTCCCATCCTGGGATAATGGCTCACTAAGGAATAATACAAAACAACAAATAGCCTATCCTATCAGATCTCAAGATCTTTCTCTGGATTTTGTTGGTTGCTAATCCATTGCTGCCCCTTGCTTCTTCCCTTGGACCCTTCCCTTGCACACTTGGATGAAAGTCCTTATCCACCCAATCAATGAGATATGACTCACTCTGTGTGTGTCTGTGGGTCTCCTCCTCTCCTTCGGCTTTATTTTATAGCATCCCAATGACCAAAACCTTGAATCTCAATCTCCAAAGTGATGGATGGCTAAGATTAGATCTCAAGCCTCACTTAAGATCAACGACTGTGACTTAGTATCAAGTTTACTTTTAGTCATTAGCCAACATTAAATTAATTATTTTTTTCCCTAAGTTAGACATAGGAAAGAGATATAAAATTCACTTACTCAATAAATAGAGCAAGTACCTAGAGACGTAATGGACAACTACTGCATGCCTGACACCTAACCTATGCAGAAGCACCTGCCTAATTCTAAAAACATCAACAATCCCTCTTAGAGAGGAATGCAATTCTAGAAGAGCGACTTGGACCTATTTCTCCCTTTGAACTTGTCACATTATCGCACAAATCAGCCTGCACACTATCATCCCTCCAACCCTATTGGTCAGCTACTCCCCAATCACTAGAAGTCACATAATCGATGATGCTACATATCGGTGCCATGAATTTTGAAAAATTTGTCAAAGGCCTTCTCTCCATCAATGTGCTCCTATGAGCCTTCTCCTGCTCCTGAGCATCCATCAATTTCATCTTGTACCAAGTAGGTCTCTTGATATAATGGGACAGGGTTAACTCCCTCTTCCCATTTGAAGGTTGACTCCACACAATGGAATTTTGTAAACTCTGCTCACCCTTCGGAGACTTCTTCTCTTTGTCCTCTGCCACTAGAATTGATCCATGATCCAATATTCCCTTGGATCCACCTACAACCTTTCCCTGAAACCTATACTCCCTGCCCTCTTTGACACCAAGAACTCGTGCTAAGTTTATGCCAGATCCCTTTGGTCGAATAAGAACCCAACCACCCTCAAAAGGGATAGTGTACCCATTGTCTTCCATTGAAAAAACTAAGTGCAAATTCATTTTAAGCTCTGGAACATACAACACATCTATCACCTGTAGAGATCCTCTTGACTCTAGCTAAAACTTGACTATCCCAACTCCCTTCACACCACACCTGACATGGGTACCAAGATCCATATGCAAATATGAGGTAATCTCTGACAAACTGGTGAACAAATCACGTGTCCCCGTCATGTTATGAGAAGCCCCACTATCCATGGACCAAGAACTATAAAAAACTGTGCCAGAAAGACAATAAAATAACAAGATTTCCTTCTTGAACTTCTCAACAAAATCCTTGACTTGAGCTTCTACGGATGATGCTACCTAGTGAGACTTACTCTTCCATTTCTTCTGTTCTAAACACTATGAAGCATAATGGCCACACTTGTGCCACACAGATCATTTCACTTTTCTCATGTATTTCTTCTTCTTCCTCACCTATGAAGTTGACTCTTTACCTATTTATTCATTGTTCTTCTTTTCATGACTAGTAAGAGCAATGTTCTCCTCCTCATCACCCTTTTGTTAGCCTCCATATATAGATTCCTATTGAATATCATCTTGGATGAAGTCATCCCACAACCTATCCCAGTTAGGAAGATTTTCTCGTACAATGATCCCTTTGATAAAGGGTGTCCATGGCTTGGTGAATCCATTCAGATCTATCCTCGCCAACTCTAGATCTCCCACTATCTCCCCAATTGATGCCAACTTATCATGTACCTCTTTGATCTTGGTAATAAAGAAGCTATTGTATATGATATATATATCTTGGTGTTCTTCAGTTCCTCCTTCAACACCATCTTCTTGTTGTGCTTGTCATTTTGATATAACTTCATTAGAGTCTCTCACATTTCCCTGGCTAAATTCTTCTCAGACATGTGAAGGATCAAATGATCCTTCACTGCATCTAAGATTATCCTCTTAAATTTCACATGCTTCAAATTATGAATGACCAGGTCCTTTGGATCCATCGGTGGGGTCATAGTTGTGTTAGAAAAATCCCACAACCCATTCTCCATGAGAACCAATATGACCCTCACCTTCCAAGGGTTTGTATTTGTATGCACCATCCAACCCATCTTCAAACCTCAAACCGAATGTGCCCATCTCCAAATCAGGAATTTACGGTGAATTCACAACCTATTAAAATGCTTCCTGGATCTACTACCTGAACTTTCTACCCACTGCTTGGAACTCTACCTAAAGCTACCCGAGGATACCAATAGCCTTTTGCTATTGTTTAGCTACTTTTATAGGATGACCGAGTTTTTCTAGGAGTTGCTTGGCTATGTCTCTAGGCTACCCAATGACTCTGCTAGGTTTCCCAATGGCTGCCTGGTCTTGGTGGTGGTTTCCTCTACTTCTTGTGGCTTATCTGGGGATGCCCATGGTCTATTGGGCCTTCCTATGGCTACTTGACAACTGCTTCACCTATTGCAGTTGTGGCCTACGACGATTGTCCTAGTAGCTTTGTCAGTTGTCAACTGTCCAAGTGGATAGCTACAACCCGCACTCATCACCCTTTGTCATTGGATTCCCATGCAACTTGTCGTCTCTGCCTCTCAGCTCCATGGAACAGAGCTATTAACCTTCTCTTGCATCATTTCCTCCTGTGTACACCACTCAAGCCACCTCCACGCACTTATCTCCATGTCGTCACCTAGTGCCTCTGGCCTCTTCTTGACTTTGTTGGATGCTAGCTGTTATGCTCATCTCTATGTTCACCTCTGCTACTCTTCGCTCCACCAATATCCCACTGTTCTGCACTCATGCATCCTCTCACATCCACCCATGTCCACTCGTTTTCTCCTAGCACCCTACGACCCATACCCACTGCTCTCCTATTGGCCTTCTCCCAACACTTGCGGTTGTTGGCTCCCAATGACTACCTTATGCTCATTTCTTGTTGGATGATCCACAGGTAGCTAATGTCTGCAACAACACCACGCAATCCAAATCCATTGTCACTCATCCATCTCCGATCTCACGACGTATCCATATGGTCCATATGGTCCTTTCCCCCCTTTTTTGTAAACCCTTGTCAAATAATTTCTTTCTCAGAGTTGATCTTGCTCTGATACCATGTTAATTTCTGAACATCATATCTGATTTCTACTCTTGATCATTTGTATACCTAGAAATAATTACTACTATAACTTACTTCTAAAATTATAAACAGAAATACACTAATAGTCTTAACCAATAATGCAATGGAAATAACGAGTAAATCAATCACATTTGACACATGAGTTTACCCTAGAAAATCCCAATGGGGGAAAACCAACAATCAATGATTTCGTTAAGATAAAATATGGGATCCCATCCTGGGATAATGGCCCACCGAGGAATAATACAAAACAAAAAATAGCTTAGCCTATCACACCTCAAGATCCGTCTTTCGATCTTGTTGGTTGCTACTCCGTTGCTACCCCTTGATTCTTTCATCAGACCCTGCCCCTACACACTTGGTTGAAATTCCTTCTCCACCCAATGAATGAGATATCACTCACTCTGGCTATATCTGTGTGTCTCCTCCTCTCCTTAGGATTCTGTCTACCGAATATGGCAGATGTTTAAATCCACGCGGCTCAGTAATTATAGCGTCTTTTTTTATCAGATTCCCTGGTTCATTATCAATAAATCCATCTCTTGGAAGGAAATAGACAAGAATATAGATAATAGCAGCGTTGAGGTTTTCATGTACTCGCCGACAAGAATATATGATTCAAAATCGACTGAATTGGTGACTGCAAGTTGTATTCGAGTACCCTTTTGCTTGTTTCCTCTGTTTCAGCTATGCCCATGATCAAAATTTCGCATCAGTGTCTATTTTCCTATTTAGAATTAATTTATGTTATCCTTTTACATAATTTTTGCGAGGGATTGGACATGAAGCACTGCGACTGGAGTAGGGATAGGCTTTTGAGTGGGAAGTTAAAGTCCCAAATTCACTGCCTATACTTTGTTGTCCAATTCCAACTGCTACCAATTGCTTGCAGATCTGCTAGAAGCATAGCTATATTTTAGTAAACCCAACAACGTTTAAACAACATCAATAGATCGATGCTACGTAGTCCTAGTACCATCTTATCCACCATCCGTAGAGGTAACATATGTAGATTCGATTTATTCTAACATTGACTTAGCCCTCGATGCAACAATTTATTTTGGTTAAGCGGATTATTTACATGGATATGCTCCTGCCTTCGAAGGTTGAATTCCTCATCAGGCCTATGAAAATAAGGGAAAACGAATGACCCATGCGATGGAGGTAGAGCAGGACGATTCATGACGGGCGTAGATCGATGGTTTTCCATGTATTTTGTAGAGTGGTGGAGCTGAAATAACACAATGCCCTGAAGTTTGGGCAGAACAATTTTCATAATGACATGGACATCAATTACATCATGAGGTTGGTCTGCGAGGCCACAACTTGTTCCAGTGTGACGATCCAGGAGACGATATTGATGGCGTTAGTGCAAAAGAACGATTTATTGCAATAAGGAAGCATCTTAGTGATCGTTTTCAAGGTTCCCTACATATCATATACTATTTTTTCACTCCTCGCCTGCTATACATAATTTTCCATTAACTTTTGTTAAGTTATTTAATCTTTTTCTCCTACTATGCAGATCTCCCGAGAGCCCATGCAATCATCGAATTGAAACATTCATGGAAAAGGAGATGAGAGGGAAAGATATTATATGCACCTATTTGGAAGCGAAGTCGGGGACATAGGTAATTATATTGCAGGAGCACATTGAGGATTGATTGGCTTTATGTTTGCTCAATGGATTTTTGTTCTTGCTCTTCTTTTTATTATGTTCATCCAACCTTATTATCTTGCAGGGGCATGTTAAGGATTTGATCAATGACCTGGTTGATCACTTTTCTGCCAACGGTCGAGGTATTATTCTTCATCTACCCAATCCTCTGTATCCAATCCTTTTTATGCAGCATCTACTCATCTTGCTTGCTTCAAATCAGATTTTATGAATCAACAACAACATTTTCGCATGGTGCAGTTGAAATGGATAGTGCCTAAAACAGACAGTGCTCTAATCCTCAAGTTCTTGTTCTTGTTCTTGTTGTAGACAACCGTACCTCATGGTGCATTTGAAATGGATAGTGCGTGAAACCGACAGTGCTCTAATCCTCAAGTTATTTTTCTTGTTGCATACAACCATAGCCAGGCCATTTGACTTAACTTTGGGAGTAAGTAAGCAAATATAAGTAATGGCGGTGAAAATAGTAGGAAATATCCAGGTGGCAGTGGAGGCGGTGATATTTTGCATCGAAGCTTGTGAGAGTTGGCGATGCAAGTACAGAGTTAGCAATGGCAGTATAGGACGAAGCAATCTCCGAACTAACTGATTTGTTTGCATGAAGGTCTGCATGAAACCTCCACGAAGACATTGGTGTCAATGCTGGTGTAAATGCTAGTTTGTGCTTGCAAACACTTGTATCTAATGCACTAAAATACCATCGATGCACTAAAATCCCATTGAAGAACGCACTGAGAGGGAGCCATTGCCAATACCCACGCCATCGCTGTGGAAATAACGCTTCAATCTATCATCCAATGAACTTGCAAAAAAATTGGATTTTTATATTAATTAATAAGAAAATTAATTTGAAACTTTGGTTAAAAGGGTACATTGCCTTATTAGTCAACTGAAACTAATTATTAGTCAACGCGGATCGAAAACAATTAGTACCCTGACCTTCCGCAGGGACTAATAAGGTATTTTTGAAATCTCTCGACTCCAATCTCCAATCTCCACTAGTCTATGGAGGAATATTCAAAGATCCTTGAATGTAGCTTTGGAGTTTGATTTCATCTAATTTTCCAAGTTCTATGAAACCACTTAATGAGAAAGAAAATTTATTGTCCAACTTTGCTTCACAATTAGATAAAGTAATTTTAAGTTAAGGGGGGGAATACAATTTTCGTGTCCATCCCTAATTGAAATGCTTGTTGATTGCACATGGAAATGATGAAAACCTGTATAGGTTAGAGGGGGAAATGGGACCGAGCATTCAATTATTATGTCCCCGACATATAGTTTTGAGTCGGGTGGTATTAATTCGGGTGGCAAAAATCGCGGATATGAAATTACAAAGTTTTTGTTAAAGTTTATATTTATTTGTATTTTTTAATTTTTTTTGAAATTCATTTTACGTGGTTTTGGTTTGATCCGGACACAGTGACGTTGGCCTGGGGCTGTGTGCCCCAGGCCCCGACGACGGGGTTGTAAAATTAGTCACAGCAGATCTAATGAACAAGTAAATCAATCACAATAGATGAATATAGAAAATATGGTGTAAAACTGTGCAAAACATGCAACAGTGCTCAATATCCCAGAAAGGGTGAATGAATTACAATAGAATACAATATCTGTCAATGAGCAATTCGAATTGACTAAGTAGGCCATTTGAATCACTGAATGGAGTAGCTTGACTCCAACTAGGAGTCCTCATCATCAATCGGTGGTGGTCATCAATGCACAAGAACCAGTCATCCAGGTGTCAATCTGAGTCTAACTGAGTGTGTCATGTGTAACTGAAGTGTGTAGCACTGATTAAGGGAAGGAGGCTCAGTGGGGGGCGCATGGGAGACTAACTGAAGTCAGAACACGTCATCTAGTCAAACTGGAGGTCCAATGAAAGTGAAACAGTCAGTCGGGAGTGAAACTAGCCTCAAATCAGGGAGAATCGGAGCTAACTGAATGTAACTGAAGTGGAACTGCAGTGGTAGGTGAACAAGTGCGCCCTTCTCTGGCAGTAGGTGAGAAGTGGGCGCCTTTCAGCCTAGGAGGGCTAAAACTCTGAAGGAAGTGGCTCCCGGGTGCTAGAATAAGGTGGCTAAGGTGCTGGAGGCATCAAACTGGTGACTGGGATGCATGCAAAGTGCATGCAAACCCTAATTGCATGCAAGATCCTGAAAAAGATGATGTGGATATCCGAACACCCCCCCTCAAGCTAGACTATGATGTGCAAAAAATAATGTGGGGCCCTGGTAACTAAGACTAAAGGTCACCCCAATACAATAATCCAAAAAATGGTAAAAATAAACTAAGTGAGGAAAGAGGGAAAACCCAGTGGGAAGAAAGCCCCCCCTCAAGCTAAAGCATAATAATGAATCAATCTGTCTCCACCATGATGGAACTCACCCCCAACAGTGAACGGAGGTAAGAGAACTTCTTCTCAGTGAAGCTCTTGGTGAAGATGTCTGCAATTTGCTCATCAGTAGGGCAATATTGCAGAATGATGGTGCGGTCATGCACCAACTGTCGAATGTAATGCATATGAATCTCAATGTGTTTGGTCCTCTGCCGCTGAACTGGATCTGTGGAGATCTTGATAGCACTTTGATTGTCACAAAATAGGACAGTCGAAGTAGTGCCACCAAAACCAAACTCGGAAAGAATACCCTGCAACCAAACTGCCTGAATGCAGGCATTGACTGCCCCTCGATACTCTGCCTCTGTTGAAGAAAGTGCAATGGCTGCTTGCTTTTTGGTGGACCAGCAAATAGCACCATGACCGATACGGAAGTGGACTTCCGATCAATGCTTTCACCTGCCCAATCTGAATCAGTAAAACCAATGAAATCAAGCTCAGAATCTGCAGCATAATGTATGCCAAAATGTCTCGTACCTTGCACATACTGCAAGATTCGCTTGGCTGCTCGCCAATGAAGCTCATGTGGCTGCTGCATATATCTTGACATGGCACTCACGGCATATGATATATCAGGCCTTGAGTGTGTCAAATAAAGTAGTGAACCAATCAATTGTCGATACATATTGCAATCTGCAAGCGGTATAGAATCTCCCTCCTCAAGACTGATTCCTGAGAGGAATGGGAATGGGGCTGCCTTACATTCAGCCATATTAAACTTCAATAATAGGTCGGAAGCATATTTTTGCTGAGATATAGTGATCCCATCAAAATTTTGAGCTATCTCCAAGCCCAAAAAGTGACTCAGCAAGCCCAAATCGCTCATGTCAAAAGCTAGATTTAAGGCAGTTTTTAGCTTGTTTATTGAAGTAAGAGTGCTACCAGTAATGAGAATATCATCAACATAAAGTACAATAACCAACAAATTACCTTTAACTCACTGAAGATACACATTCGGATCAGATTTGTATCTTTGAAAATTCTGAGAAGGAAGGAAGGAGTCCATCTTTGCGTACCAAGCTCTTGGGGCCTGTTTTAACCCATACGAAGATTTCTTCAATCTGCAAACCAATGATGGATCTGATGTATAACCCTATGGCTGCTGCATATATACCTCTTCAGCAAGGTCTCCATGCAAAAATGCACTCTTCACATCCATGTGGTGCACTTCCCAGTGCTTGGATGCGGAAATAGCTAAAACAAGGCGGATGGAATCCATCTTTGCAACCGGTGCAAAAGTCTCAGTGTAGTCCACTCCTTGGACTTGGGAGAAACCTTTTTGCCACCAACCTTGCTTTGTATTTGCTGATAGAGCCATCAGCAGCAAATTTCGTGCGGTAGACCCATTTACACTTTACTAATTTTCTTCCAGGTGGAAGAGAAACTAGCTCCCATGTGTTGTTCTTTTGAAGAGAACTGTACTCTTCATCCATGGCACTTTGCCATCTCGGATCTCGGTGGGAAAAATAGTATGATGTGGGATCTGAACCAGCCTTCAAATAAAAAATCTCAGGAAGTAATGGATCAGCAATAGATAGTGCCATACCTGCTCTTTGAAAGTCCGCTCTTGTTCGTCTCGGATCAGCAGGATTTCCAAGGTTCGAACCAGCAGATTGGAGAGTGTTTTGGGCCCACTTTGGTAACTGAGGAGTATCATAATGGTCGTATTCCGAACCTGATATGTCATGATCATCATATGCTGCTGAAATATCAGAAATATCAGAACTCATACCTTCACTATCGCTGCACGGATCTTCTTCTGGTGAAGGCGGTGAATCGGCAGTCTTTTCCTCGACTAGTTGCAATTCTTGAAGCGGTTCTTCAAATTGCACACTGCGCTCTATGAATATCTTTTTAGATCTGATATCCATGAGTTTAAATGCTTTTGATTCTTCCCCATATCCTATCAATATGCACTCGATACTTTGTGGATCCAAAGCTCGTCTCTTCTCAGAAGGAATTCTAGCCCATGCAGTAGAGCCAAAAACTCTCAAATTTGACACATCCGGTTTGTGACCAAAGAATGCTTCGAATGGAGTCATACCTTTCACGGATGAATGTGGAACACGGTTCTGTATATATGCAGCAACATTGATTGCTTCAGCCCAAATATTTGCAGCCAAACCTTTTGATTCAATCATGCATGTAGCCATCTCTTTCAGTGACCGGTTTTTCCTTTCCGCTACACCGTTCTGCTGGGGTGTGTAGGGAACTGTATGTTGGATCTGAATTCCGCTTTGGTCACAAAGTTGCAGCAACTCGGACTTAATATATTCTCCACCATTATCAGATCTAAGAGCTTTGATCTTGCTCTTAGTGGTGGTCTCAACAGAAGCCTTAAAATCCTTGAATTTTCTAAGCACTTCTGACTTCTTTTTGAGAAAGAATACCCATGTAAAGCGGGAAAAATCATCAATAAATGTCAAAACATACCTTGAACCATTTAATGACATATGGGGCAGCGGACCACTGATATCAGAATGGATCAACCCCATAATAGTAGAAGCTCTGCTAGCTTTGCCGCGGTCGAATCTGTGCTCGGGGTGCTTCCCAATGATGCAACCAGTGCATATTCCCTTCGAGGAACGGAGTTGTGGAAGACCATCTACCATGGATTTGTTTGATAACAGCAGCAAATACTTATAATTAAGATGTCCAAATCTTTCATGCCAAATCCTACTAACCTCATTACCATGTGTGCGAAGAGCAGTGGGCTTTGCAAGCGGAATAAAGTGTGAAAACTCATAGCATTTTGCAGTGTGGTTTGCCTTTCCGACTGCAACAAGTCTTCCACTTTTGATATCAGAAATTTCAACTGTATTAGGGATGAATGTAACTTGCTTAGGTTCACCAGTGTGTGTCATTTGATACACAGAAAGAAGATTTGAAGCCAAGGAAGGCACATAGAGAACATTCTGAAAGCTTCCATGATCTACATGAATCGTACCTTTGCCCTTTGAAGAAATTTTTGAGTCATCTCCCAAATGGATGGGGATGGAGCTGTTTGGATCGAATGAGGAAAAAGAATCAATATTTGCAGCCATATGATTGATGCACCCGAATCTATCAAGAGAGTAGTGGGCTTCAAAATCGTTGCCATGAGTGCTTGTCCTCTTTCATGATCATCATTCCTATCCTTCTTCCTTGCACCGTCGGGAAGAGTTATGTTGTTCTTTTCCAAAAGGAGGGCCATTTGATCTATAGTCTTCTTCATACATGAACTTTCGGGATGAAAGCCACGATTGCAATAAGTACATTTAGATTTTTGGTTACCTTCTTTTCCCTTTTGCTTGAACTTCGAACTGGATGGTGCATCTGTTTGTTTGCCTTTGTCTTTTTGCTTGTGAGGCTCGAATTTGGGCTTCTCCTTCTTTTGCTTTCCTTTACCATTCGAGATCTTGGGTCCTTGAACATATAGGGCTGAATCTTTGGAGCTTATGGACCCCATTTGAATCAACTTGTCATGCTCTTTTGTGACGGACTCAATGAAGGCATTCAAGGTAGGCATATTCCAATTCGGGGTAGTTAGCCGACCGGAATTGAAAGTAGAGACAAATACCGAATAATCTTTACCAAGCTTGCTTAGAATGGAGAGGATCAATTGTTTGTCCTCTTTGATAACTCCACTGTTCTTCAACTGCAAGTTCAAGTTCTTGAATTTTGTGAAGAATTCATTGATGGTCTCGAAATTCTCAGGACTAAGGGCAATCAATTCATTCTCTAATTGAAAAGCCCTAAGCTCATCCTGCTTGCCAAATAATGTTTCAAGTTGCTCCCATATAGATTTTGGAGTCTTCAATCCGCTGAGATGGAAGTGAAGATCTTTGGAGATGGAGAGACAAAGAAGACCATAAGCTTCATCAAGCTTGTTGTAGTGTTTGGTTCGATCTGACACATTGTTTGGCTCCAATTCAAGACCAAGAGTGACTCGGTAGTAACCTTTTGAACGTAATATGATCTCCATATCATCTTTCCAATCAAAATAATTGAATGGGGTGAGGATAGGCTTTGAAGAAGAGTATTCCATTGCTAGGAGCGAGTCAAACTGATGTAGATGAGCTTGCATGCAGAGTGTAGCGAATGCAAAAGAGGAGTTTCCATGCACAGTGTAGCGAATGCAAAGGAGGAGCTTGATAACCTGCAAATCACAATCAAACCAAGAACAATAAGGTCAAACAATCCACCCTTTTAGAGTTGCATCACACCTGGGATTGGAGATCAAACAATGTTGAATGGGTCCAATGTATCAGATCCAGGAATTATGTGGAAACTCAAGCTTCTGGAGTGGTATTGGATGTATTTTCAAGCTTTGCATGCACAGGAGCGAATGCCCTTGAGATATCTCATGCCAATTTTTTTTGCAATTTGAGCAATTCAGTCAAATCTTCTTGTAGAAACACCTGTAGAAAAGAGATCTTGTCCCTGCAATGGCTCTGATACCATGTAAAATTAGTCACAGCAGATCTAATGAACAAGTAAATCAATCACAACAGATGAATATAGAAAATATGGTGTAAAACTGTGCAAAACATGCAGCAGTGCTCAATATCCCAGAAAGGGTGAATGAATTACAATAGAATACAATATCTGTCAATGAGCAATTCGAATTGACTAAGTAGGCCATTCGAATCACTGAATGGAGTAGCTTGACTCCAAATAGGAGTCCTCATCATCAATCAGTGGTGGTCATCAATGCACAAGAACCAGTCATCCAGGTGTCAATCTGAGTCTAACTGAGTGTGTCATGTGTAACTGAAGTGTGTAGCACTGATTAAGGGAAGGAGGCTCAGTGGGGGGCGCATGGGAGACTAACTGAAGTCAGAACACGTCATCTAGTCAAACTGGAGGTCCAATGAAAGTGAAACAGTCAGTCGGGAGTGAAACTAGCCTCAAATCAGGGAGAATCGGAGCTAACTGAATGTAACTGAAGTGGAACTGCAGTGGTAGGTGAACAAGTGCGCCCTTCTCTGGCAGTAGGTGAGAAGTGGGCGCCTTTCAGCCTAGGAGGGCTAAAACTCTGAAGGAAGTGGCTCCCGGGTGCTAGAATAAGGTGGCTAAGGTGCTGGAGGCATCAAACTGGTGACTGGGATGCATGCAAAGTGCATGCAAACCCTAATTGCATGCAAGATCCTGAAAAAGATGATGTGGATATCCGAACACCCCCCCTCAAGCTAGACTATGATGTGCAAAAAATAATGTGGGGCCCTGGTAACTAAGACTAAAGGTCACCCCAATACAATAATCCAAAAAATGGTAAAAATAAACTAAGTGAGGAAAGAGGGAAAACCCAGTGGGAAGAAAGCCCCCCCTCAAGCTAAAGCATAATAATGAATCAATCTGTCTCCACCATGATGGAACTCACCCCCAACAGTGAACGGAGGTAAGAGAACTTCTTCTCAGTGAAGCTCTTGGTGAAGATGTCTGCAATTTGCTCATCAGTAGGGCAATATTGCAGAATGATGGTGCGGTCATGCACCAACTGTCGAATGTAATGCATATGAATCTCAATGTGTTTGGTCCTCTGCCGCTGAACTGGATCTGTGGAGATCTTGATAGCACTTTGATTGTCACAAAATAGGACAGTCGAAGTAGTGCCACCAAAACCAAACTCGGAAAGAATACCCTGCAACCAAACTGCCTGAATGCAGGCATTGACTGCCCCTCGATACTCTGCCTCTGTTGAAGAAAGTGCAATGGCTGCTTGCTTTTTGCTGGACCAGCAAATAGCACCATGACCGATACGGAAGTGGACTTCCGATCAATGCTTTCACCTGCCCAATCTGAATCAGTAAAACCAATGAAATCAAGCTCAGAATCTGTAGCATAATGTATGCCAAAATGTCTCGTACCTTGCACATACTGCAAGATCCGCTTGGCTGCTCGCCAATGAAGCTCATGTGGATGCTGCATATATCTTGACACGGCACTCATGGCATATGATATATCAGGCCTTGAGTGTGTCAAATAAAGTAGTGAACCAATCAATTGTCGATACATACTGCAATCTACAAGCGGTGTAGAATCTCCCTCCTCAAGACTGATTCCTGAGAGGAATGGGAATGGGGCTGCCTTACATTCAGCCATATTAAACTTCAATAACAGGTCGGAAGCATATTTTTGCTGAGATATAGTGATCCCATCAAAATTTTGAGCTATCTCCAAGCCCAAAAAGTGACTCAGCAAGCCCAAATCGCTCATGTCAAAAGCTAGATTTAAGGCAGTTTTTAGCTTGTTTATTGAAGTAAGAGTGCTACCAGTAATGAGAAGATCATCAACATAAAGTACAATAACCAACAAATTACCTTTAACTCACTGAAGATACACATTCAGATCAGATTTGCATCTTTGGAAATTCTGAGAAGGAAGGAAGGAGTCCATCTTTGCGTACCAAGCTCTTGGGGCCTGTTTTAACCCATACAAAGATTTCTTCAATCTGCAAACCAATGATGGATCTGATGTATAACCCTCTGGCTGCTGCATATATACCTCTTCAGAAAGGTCTCCATGCAAAAATGCACTCTTCACATCCATGTGGTGCACTTCCCAGTGCTTGGATGCGGAAATAGCTAAAACAAGGCGGGTGGAATCCATCTTTGCAACCGGTGCAAAAGTCTCAGTGTAGTCCACTCCTTGGACTTGGGAGAAACCTTTTTGCCACCAACCTTGCTTTGTATTTGCTGATAGAGCCATCAGCAACAAATTTCGTGCGGTAGACCCATTTACACTTTACTAATTTTCTTCCAGGTGGAAGAGAAACTAGCTCCCATGTGTTGTTCTTTTGAAGAGAACTGTACTCTTCATCCATGGCACTTTTCCATCTCGGATCTCGGTGAGCAGAATAGTATGATGTGGGATCTGAACCAGCCGTCAAATAACAAATCTCAGGAAGTAATGGATCAGCAATAGATAGTGCCATACCTGCTCTTTGAAAGTCCGCTCTTGTTCGTCTCGGATCAGCAGGATTTCCAAGGTTCGAACCAGCAGATTGGAGAGTGTTTTGGGCCCACTTTGGTAACTGAGGAGTATCATAATGGTCGTATTCTGAACCTGATATGTCATGATCATCATATGTTGCTAAAATATCAGAAATATCAGAACTCATACCTTCATTATCGCTGCACGGATCTTCTTCTGGTGAAGGCGGTGAATCGGCAGTCTTTTCCTCGACTAGTTGCAATTCTTGAAGCGGTTCTTCAAATTGCACACTGCGCTCTATGAATATATTTTTAGATCTGATATCCATGAGTTTATATGCTTTTGATTATTCCCCATATCCTATCAATATGCACTCGATACTTTGTGGATCCAAAGCTCGTCTCTTCTCAGAAGGAATTCTAGCCCATGCAGTAGAGCCAAAAACTCTCAAATTTGACACATCCGGTTTGTGACCAAAGAATGCTTCGAATGGAGTCATACCTTTCACGGATGAATGTGGAACACGGTTCTGTATATATGCAGCAACATTGATTGCTTCAGCCCAAAGATTTGTAGCCAAACCTTTTGATTCAATCATGCATGTAGCCATCTCTTTCAGTGACCGGTTTTTCCTTTCCGCTACACCGTTCTGCTGGGGTGTGTAGGGAACTGTATGTTGGATTTGAATTCCGCTTTGGGCACAAAGTTGCAGCAACTCGGACTTAATATATTCTCCACCATTATCAGATCTAAGAGCTTTGATCTTGCTCTCAGTGGCGGTCTCAACAGAAGCCTTAAAATCCTTGAATTTTCCAAGCACTTCTGACTTCTTTTTGAGAAAGAATACCCATGTAAAGCGGGACAAATCATCAATAAATGTCAAAACATACCTTGAACCATTTAATGACATATGGGGCAGCGGACCACTGATATCAGAATGGATCAACCCCAAAATAGTAGAAGCTCTGCTAGCTTTGCCGCGGTCGAATCTGTGCTCGGGGTGCTTCCCAATGATGCAACCAGTGCATATTCCCTTCGAGGAACGGAGTTGTGGAAGACCATCTACCATGGATTTGTTTGATAACAGAAGCAAATACTTATAATTAAGATGTCCAAATCTTTCATGCCAAAGCCTACTAACCTCATTACCATGTGTGCGAAGAGCAGTGGGCTTTGCAAGCGGAATAAAGTGTGAAAACTCATAGCATTTTGCAGTGTGGTTTGCCTTTCCGACTGCAACAAGTCTTCCACTTTTGATATCAGAAATTTCAACTGTATTAGGGCTGAATGTAACTTGCTTAGGTTCACCAGTGTGTGTCATTTGATACACAGAAAGAAGATTTGAAGCCAAGGAAGGCACATAGAGAACATTCTGAAAGCTTCCATGATCTACATGAATCGTACCTTTGTCCTTTGAAGAAATTTTTGAGTCATCTCCCAAATGGATGGGGATGGAGCTGTTTGGATCGAATGAGGAAAAAGAATCAATATTTGCAGCCATATGATTTGATGCACCCGAATCTATCAAGAGAGTAGTGGGCTTCGAAACCGTTGCCATGAGTGCTTGTCCTCTTTCATGATCATCATTCCTATCCTTCTTCCTTGCACCGTCGGGAATAGTTATGTTGTTCTTTTCCAAAAGGAGGGCCATTTGATCTATAGTCTTCTTCATACATGAACTTTCGGGATGAAATCCACGATTGCAATAAGTACATTTAGATTTTTGGTTACCTTCTTTGCCCTTTTGCTTGAACTTCGAACTGGATGGTGCATCTGTTTGTTTGCCTTTGTCTTTTTGCTTGTGAGGCTCGAATTTGGGCTTCTCCTTCTTTTGCTTTCCTTTACCATTCGAGATCTTGGGTCCTTGAACATATAGGGCTGAATCTTTGGAGCTTATGGACCCCATTTGAATCAACTTGTCATGCTCTTTTGTGACGGACTCAATGAAGGCATTCAAGGTAGGCATATTCCAATTCGGGGTAGTTAGCCGACTGGAATTGAAAGTAGAGACAAATACCGAATAATCTTTACCAAGCTTGCTTAGAATGGAGAGGATCAATTGTTTGTCCTCTTTGATAACTCCACTGTTCTTCAACTGCAAGTTCAAGTTCTTGAATTTTGTGAAGAATTCATTGATGGTCTCGAAATTCTCAGGACTAAGGGCAATCAATTCATTCTCTAATTGAAAAGCCCTAAGCTCATCCTGCTTGCCAAATAATGTTTCAAGTTGCTCCCATATAGCTTTTGGAGTCTTCAATCCGCTGAGATGGAAGTGAAGATCTTTGGAGATGGAGAGACAAAGAAGACCATAAGCTTCATCAAGCTTGTTGTAGTGTTTGGTTCGATCTGACACATTGTTTGGCTCCAATTCAAGACCAAGAGTGACTCGGTAGTAACCTTTTGAACGTAATATGATCTCCATATCATCTTTCCAATCAAAATAATTGAATGGGGTGAGGATAGGCTTTGAAGAAGAGTATTCCATTGCTAGGAGCGAGTCAAACTGATGTAGATGAGCTTGCATGCAGAGTGTAGCGAATGAAAAAGAGGAGTTTCCATGCACAATGTAGCGAATGCAAAGGAGGAGCTTGATAACCTGCAAATCACAATCAAACCAAGAACAATAAGGTCGAACAATCCACCCTTTTAGAGTTGCATCACACCTGGGATTGGAGATCAAACAATGTTGAATGGGTCCAATGTATCAGATCCAGGAATTATGTGGAAACTCAAGCTTCTGGAGTGGTATTGGATGTATTTTCAAGCTTTGCATGCGCAGGAGCGAATGCCCTTGAGATATCTCATGCCAAAATTTTTTGCAATTTGAGCAATTCAGTCAAATCTTCTTGTAGAAACACCTGTAGAAAATAGATCTTGTCCTTGCAATGGCTCTGATACCATGTAAAATTAGTCACAGCAGATCTAATGAACAAGTAAATCAATCACAACAGATGAATATAGAAAATATGGTGTAAAACTGTGCAAAACATGCAGCAGTGCTCAATATCCCAGAAAGGGTGAATGAATTACAATAGAATACAATATCTGTCAATGAGCAATTCGAATTGACTAAGTAGGCCATTCGAATCACTGAATGGAGTAGCTTGACTCCAACTAGGAGTCCTCATCATCAATCGGTGGTGGTCATCAATGCACAAGAACCAGTCATCCAGGTGTCAATCTAAGTCTAACTGAGTGTGTCATGTGTAACTGAAGTGTGTAGCACTGATTAAGGGAAGGAGGCTCAGTGGGGGGCGCATGGGAGACTAACTGAAGTCAGAACACATCATCTAGTCAAACTGGAGGTCCAATGAAAGTGAAACAGTCAGTCGGGAGTGAAACTAGCCTCAAATCAGGGAGAATCGGAGCTAACTGAATGTAACTGAAGTGGAACTGCAGTGGTAGGTGAACAAGTGCGCCCTTCTCTGGCAGTAGGTGAGAAGTGGGCGCCTTTCAGCCTAGGAGGGCTAAAACTCTGAAGGAAGTGGCTCCCGGGTGCTAGAATAAGGTGGCTAAGGTGCTGGAGGCATCAAACTGGTGACTGGGATGCATGCAAACCCTAGAATTTGCATGCAAACCCTAATTGCATGCAAGATCCTGAAAAAGATGATGTGGATATCCGAACAGGGGTGACGTTTGCTGTTTTAAATGAGGTTTAACTGGTCTCGGGACTGAAGACTCCTGTGCGATTTATTCACCAGTCTTGTCCATTTATTGTGCCTTTCGTCGAGCTCTGTTGTGCGTCCGCTGGCGTCCGGTTGAGGTTTAAACATGTTGCAGTTTAAATGAGGTTTAAATGGTCTCGGGACTGAAGACTCTTGTGTGATTTATTCACCAGTCTTGTCCATTTATCGTGCCTTTCGTCGAGTTCTGTTGTGTGCTGGCGTCGGGTTGAGGTGTTGCAGGGGTTTAAATGGTCTCGGGACTGAAGACTCCTGTGCGATTTATTCACCAGTCTTGTCCATTTATCGTGCCTTTGGTCGAGCTCTGTTGTGCGCCCGCTGGCATTGGGTTGAGGTGTTGTAGGGGTTTAAACGTGTTGCAGTTGGCATATTCATGCAACACGTGTTGGTCCATGGTTTCGTGGTGTTAATGCAGTTGGTGGTCTCGGGACTCAATACTCTTGTGGGATTTATTCACCAGTCTTCTCGATTTATCGTCCCTTTTGTCGAGCTCTGTTGTGTGTGATTTATTCACCAGTCTTCTCGATTTATCGTCCCTTTCGTCGAGCTCTGTTGTGTGCTCGTTAGCGTCGGGTTGAGGTGTTTTAGGGGTTTAAACGGTGTTGCAGTTGGCGTATTCATGCGGTATGGTCCAGGGTTTGGTGGTGTTGATGCAGTATGGCGCAGGGTGACGGTGGTCTCGGTACTCAAGACTCACGTGCGATTTATTCACTAGTCTTGTCGATTTATCGTCCGTTTCGTCGAGCTCTGTTGTGTGCTCGGTAGCGTCGGGTTGAGGTGTTCTAGGGGTTTAAATGGTGTTGCAGTTAGCGTATTCTTGCGGTATGGTCTAGGGTTCCGTGGTGTTAATGCAGTATGGCGCGGGGTGACGTTTTCCAGTTTAAATGAGGTTGGTGGTCTCGGGACTCAAGACTCCTGTGTGATTTATTCACCAGTATTGTTGATTTATCGTCCGTTTTGTCGAGCTCTGTTGTGTGCTCGCTAGCGTCGGGTTGGGGTGTTCCAGGGGTTTAAACGGTGTTGCTGTTGGGGTATTGACGCGGTATGGTCCAGGGTTTCGTGGTGTTAATGCGGTATGGCATTTTTGATGTGACTCAAGACTCCTGTCCGAGTTTTAGCTTGGCGAATGTGGTTGCACTGTCCTTGCTTATGGACATTTCTTCTGGCGTGTTTGTTGAAGCTATATTTTAGAGGTTCTCTGGTGTTCAAGCTTGTTCTGTTTGGTGCGACTTGCTTTTGTGTCGTGGCTGTCTTTGTTGGCTTCTTTGCGGTGGCGTGGTTGTTTGTGGCTTATTTGCGGTGGTCCAGCGAAGGTGGAGTGGTTTCTGGTAGTGGGTGTTGATGTCTGAATGCGCTTCATTGATCGAGTAATTTGCGGTGTTCGTGTCTGAACCTGTAGAGCGCTTTCTTGGTGCAACGAGCTTTGTCTTCTGCAATTTCATTGACGGGTTCTTTGGACGGGTAACTGTTGGAATTTTGTCTTCAGCTGAGACTTCTGTTTTCTGTTTTATGAAAAAAATCCGATTTATATCTCTCGGAAAAGACAAAGTAGTGCACATATAGTACGAGGATGATATATATATTTATGTGAGTTTAGAATTGCTTAACACATCATGTTGAAGTTTATTATTATCTCTTAAGCATATGGTTTTTTTAAAAAGCTTATAGATAAATATGAGATTATGATCGATATGCTACACTGTATTCAATAAGAATACTCACACACAATATTTTTTTTATTATTTTTAAGTTTTTTAAAAACCAACCCAAACCAAAATACTATATGAGAGACAAGCTCAAATGTCCTGTGTTTACTATGGTTATTTCCATGTCTCTGGGCCATTAACCTTTGTCTTCGTGTCAAGCCCCTGTCGACACAGCGCAAAAAAGTATACATCTACATTATTCTGACAAACTATAGATCACTGAAGCATACTCAAGCTGGCCAATGCAGTCTATAGTAGCCTAGCAACAAGCTGATCTGGTTTCATCTAAAGAAAAAGCTATTTCAGATTGGATATTTCATCAATTTTTCCTTAAATAAAACAACAGGTTGTCAATACCACCATCATTGCATCTAAGAATTTGTTAGCGTTCATGTTTCTTGTAACAGTATTCTTGACAAATAACAAACTTTGCTGATATAGGGCTTTCTAAATATTCACAGGATTCCTGTGAATTTACAGCAGTGTTCTGTTGCAAACACTGTCCACGTTTTCTTCTTTAGACAAAACCAAAGCATCTTGTTGCTAAGTTATCATAGACTTCATTTCAGATTGGATGTTTCAAGAATTTATCCTTAAATAAAATGGCAGGTTGTGAATTCCAGCATCACTGCATCTAAGGGTTTCCCCTTGAGCCACATATGGAACTGAAATAGTTGTTAGTCATTACCTCATTTGGCAGATGTCAAAGTCAAAGACAATGGAGTATCTCGCCAAAGACCCAGATTTTATACTGCACACGAAATGCCGTTTGTCTTATATGGGCAGTTGGCAAAGCCAATGGAAAATGAGCATCCCTCTCTTAAGCTCCCGGCCTGTTGTTTTGGGGTAGACTTCTATTCTCAAGTACAGATACTTAGGTTGAAAGTGGTTTCTATTTCTAGATTCAGTAAACCTGTATAGTATCTATTTTCTGAAAAAACTTGAAAAACAGGTCCATGCGAAAAGCAAAACCACTTAAACGAAGCAGACCAAAGAACCATTTAAAAATATCACATTCATACCACATGGCATAATGGAAATGGAAAAAGAACGAAGCAAAATAAAATAAATACAAACAGATCTGTAAATTTAATTAATGATATAATATAATGTCATTTATTTCCTACCCGGTGCCCGGGTTGCAGGCTGGTATTAGCATTTAATCCCAGCGCCGACGCAGCTCGTGATATCATGACCCCACTCCATACCTGGCCAAAATACCCGGGAAGGAGGGAGGTTGGCACTCTTGGCATTAAATCTTCAGATACATACATACATACAATTCCGTTCCCCATACATTCATTTCAGGGAGTTTAGGTCATTACCGAAGAAAAGAAATGGTAATGACCAATTACGCAGTCTTTGTGTTTTTTAAACCACAGTTTTTATTGCAATTATGGAATAAATCAAAAAACATAAAATTCTTGGCGCAAACAGTTCTTATGAAACCAGGCCAACGTCACTGCGTAAGGAACAAACAACAACCACATAAAATCAACTTTAAAATAAATAAAAAAGAAAACAAATAAATATATTATATTTTTATTTTTTAAATTCTTATATAATTTTTATGGTGATAAAACCTATTATAATTTGGATATTAAACTATCATCATTAATTTGGATACCGCATCAATATGCCAACTGCAACACTGCGAGAAATTTATCTCGCAACAAGTACTGCTTCCACTTGGCCAAGCCATGTGTTATTGTCAACGTCTTTCCATCATATGTAGATTTTATATGCTCATTCAGTTGTAACTTTTGACTCTCAAAGGCAATGAGATGTTTATGACTTATGAGCAGAACTCCTACGCATGTTCCTGAAACATAGTATTCATGGACGCATGTTTTCCTGACATCTGGATTTGTCAAGACTAGAGTGGATGTCATTAAAGTTTTCAACTTTTCAAAATAGTCTTTATCTTTTTTTATCCCATATGAAGGCATCACTTTTAAATAATGATGTTAATAGTGTGACAATTTGTGTGCGCATTTGAACAAATCTTCTATAGTAGTGTACGAGACTAAGAAATCCCCTTGATGATGTCATTGATTTGGGGATAGGTCACTTAGTAGTTACCACAATTTTCTTGCACTCAACCTTGATGGTTTCAGTTAAAATGATATGTGCTAAAAACACTTTTTAATTTTGTCCAAAACTGCATTTGAATTTGTTAGCTGCAATTGGCCAAAATATGTATATATTTAAATTTCTATACACATATCCCAAGTACAGACATCCTTTAGGATAGAGACATTTCAGAGTCATATAACATATAGGAATTTCAGAATCACATAACATTTAGGAAATTCAGTGTAGCTTGAGTGTTAGTAAAATTTCGGTTTTGTGCAAAATGTCTTTGTTTTTTGTAGTAAATAAAAGAGCTGTGAAAATTGGAATTTTTGTTAATTAATAATATAAATAATTTATTCATTTGCTGTTTGCGAAATCTGGTTGCAAATTTTTTGTTAAATTGCTGAATACTATATTAATTAGATTTTATTATTCATTTCACGTTAGGGCTAAATCTACAAAAATTAGTTAGTGTCAAGAATTTCTTTCTGCAAAGCAGTTGTCTATAATGCTTAGTTATAGGCCTTGATAATGAAAAACATAAAATATAAGTGCTTCATGCAAAAGAATGAGTACACATTATTGCATAATCATTACAATTGAATACTGATTTAAAACTATGTAATAATGCAACAAAAACCTGTTCTTGGTTTCTAACTCTTTCATTTCATTTGCAAAGTGCAAATGTGAATAACTATATTGGGCAAGCATTTACAAACAGGCATTTACAGGTGTATTTGCTTATCCTTGGATGATTCCTAGAGTTATTACACGTAATTTGTTCTCACAAAAAATGAGAAAAAAATTTAAAAGTGGTACTGATCTAAAGGCTTTGAAAAATTGCATTTAAAATAAATTCCTAACAAAAATGTTTATTGAATTCTTTTCCAACATACTTTTCATTGCAAGTCGCTATGCAAAAGACATTGTTCTATTTGATTCATTGCTTGCAAGTGTCACAAACAATGTGACTTATTTTTGCTCATTTCCAAAGTTGCATTTGCCATGCAGGTTTTTCTTCCTGTGTTTCTTCTTCTGATGGAGAACATTGAACATAATCAATGTTCTGCCATAGGAGCAAAATCTGTTCCGATTATACAATAGGCATTTGATGGTATTGATGTTGCTTTGTCAACAAACCATTTGTTTCGTTTACAAGCTTTTCATTACCGAAATGGAGATTGTCTTTTTGATGCCTTTGCTGTTCTCTTGCATTTTCGCTACACATCCTTGGAGATAAGAGAAGCAACCATAAACCATTTTCGTTTGCGTCTAGCTGCAAACGATCCAGCCGCAATTTCTTCTTTGAACTTGGAATTGGATCCTTCGTACTTGTTTCAATTGCATGGGATAGAAAATAGAGATCTTTACTTGGAACGAATGTCGCAAACTGCATCTGAACCGGATGCAAAAAATGTTTATGGCCTTTGGGGTGATATCTTCTGCATAAAATGGTTTGCAAACTGGTTAAATGTGCCTGTTGCTATATGGTCATTGATAAGCAAAAGGAAATATCTTCATTTCAACCCTTCCTGTGTTGGATATTGCTACAATATTCTATTCCATGATCATGTTCCAGCTGCTGGGCACTTTGAACCTTTGCTTTCATACAAATTACTAGGACCTGACTATGTTGTTTTCAATGAACAATCAGATACTTATTCTATTGATTCTTGTGAAGATATCTTTTTCGAATGTCATCGGTTAAGAAAAAGTCCATTGCAACAAGGATTCCAATTAATCTCTCGCATTGATGGCCATTGCTGTGACTCGTTATTTGAATCAATTTCAAAATTGACAAACACATTTGATAGTGCAAGCCTCAGAAAAACAATAGCGCAAAATTTTTTTTCAACTGCATGCTTTCAAATGATGCAAGAGCCTTTCATTGTCTAGAAACATTCCCTCATCTTGAGACAGTGCAAGAAAATCAACTTGTTTCTAGTTGGAAAACCTTTGTAGTGAATTTGGCAGAGCCTTATAGCCATGTAAATGATGGCCATTTCACAATTCAATGGTTGTGTGAGGTTTTGGAAGTCAACATATTTATTTTGAACATACACTCCTACAAAGTGGAAAACCAATTCTTCTCAACAAATACATCGTCAAAGATCTATTTTCTTCTTCATCATGAAATTGACAAATGCCATTCGCATTTTCATCCCTTGTGTCAGACAAGCATTGAAAAAAATTCTCCAATATTGTCAAATGCCATGACTAGGAATCTTCCTATGAATGCAATGATGAAAACAATTGACAATTGTCATCATCAAACTCTTTGCAATGCCATTGAAGAAGGACATTCTCCTGACCTTTGCAAAGAACATTCTAACATAGAAACAAAGAAAAGGAAAAAAACTTGTTCGATGGAAAAAACATTAAAAAAAAAACCAAGACTCTTTTGCATTGGCCCAGAAATTTCAATTGTGATGGAAAAATGCCTGGAGAAAGATTCCATTATGAGACATCAAAAATCCATTGCCCCGTTCAAAAACATACGTGCCATTAAAAAACAAATGCGTCTGAAAACTTGTTCCATGCAAAAAACATTAAAAAAAAAACCAAGACTCTTTTACATTGGCCTAGAAATTTCAATTGTGATGGAAAAATGCCTGGAGAAAGATTCCATTATGAGACAGCAAAAATCCATTGCCTCGTTCAAAAACATACGTGCCATTAAAAAACAAATGCGTCTGAAAGCACTTCAGTCCTTTCAAAAGCAAAAGGCATATGAGAAGGCAAAAAAAGCACTTAAAGAATACTCGAAAAATATTCAAGATGCCCCTATTCATGCATGTTCTGTCTGTAGACTCTTGCACTTTAAAAGGGATGTTCGCTATATCAATGAAGACACTTTCTATGCATTGAAATGTCTTCCTTGGAATACCATGCCTTCTTCAATCGCACTGTACAATTACATATGAAAATATTGCAAAAAGAATATTTCAAATTCAGAGACACCATTGTTTGCAACACCACTTAACATTCGTTGCAACACTTCATTGTCTGATGTAGACAAATTGACTTCGCTTGAAGAGCGGCTTGTGTCACCAAGAATTGCTTTTGCTCAGATTCGGCAACTAGGTTATAAACGAGCTCAAGTTGGCTTGACAGGAACAATCATCAGTGTGCCCGCATCTTTAGACAAAGTACAAAGAGCATTGCCTAGGAACCTAGAAGAGGACAAGACCATTGCAGTTATGCTTAAGCGAAAACTAGAATACAAAAATGCATTTGTTTCTGGAAATGTTCGACCAAATATTGTCATGCAAGCATTGAAAACTCTTTGTGACATGGATCTTTACAAAATGGAGAATGTACATATCAATTCAGATTGGGAAAAGGCATTCCATGAATTGTTGGCAAAGCAAGAATCTAATGAAATATCAATATCAGAATCAAATGATTTAGATCAACCTCTTACAAAGCTAAGAGAAAGTGATGAGGATACACATGACCAATTCATAGAACCAATCACAGAAACATTGGTACATGGATATGGAGAAACCCATCTAATAGATGATTTGGCCACCAAAATCATTGAGCTTGCGCCTTCTGAAAACTACCGACCCCTAGGAATTTTCCAAGATCGGTTCTCTGAAGAACTTAATTTCCCTACACTTTTCTTTGGATGCAGCCGCTCCAATGACATCTACAAGCGCTTTCGACACCAACAAATTTTCCAGTGGTAGCTTCAACATGAAAGCACACATTTTGAAGCACATCCCACAAATATATTCTTTAAAGCAGTGAAAGTGTTAATAGGTCAAATCTCTAGTACTGCTTGGATATCTATTCGCATAGGGGAGTTAAAAGGGAAAAAACTAAAAGCCAAAGATGTAAAATGCAAAGCCAACCTTCTTAACATAATGAAATCGCCAATTGCATATCATTCACTAAAAGCCGTTCGAACATCTCCTGACTATTTTGACAACATGAGAAAAAATCTTTTCGCAATGATACGTCAACTAGGGCCACCAACCTTTTTTGTAAGCTTTTCTACTGCTGAACATCTTTGGAAGCCTTTGTGTGATGCTTTGCACATGCTGGAGAAAAAAGACAAAGAAAATTGTGATGAAATTCTTACTGAAGATGTTATTGATAATTTGATAAGAAAACATCCTGTACTTTGTAGCCGTTACTATAAAAACAAAATGAATTCGTTAAAGTCCTTGATCTTGAAAAACAAATACCTTTTTGGTAAAGTAACTGACTTTTTTTTTACAACTGAATTTCAACAAAGAGGAAATGAACATGAACATGGGCTTCTCTGGATTGAAAATGCACCTGTCTTTTGCAAGAATAGCAATGATGAAATAAGTTCTTTTGTCGATTGCTATATTTCAACAGACTCTTCATTGCTTGAAGCAAACTTCATCAAAATTCAAACTCATAGACATACAAGAACATGTAAAAAACATAGATGCTCTGCATGTAGGTTTCGATTCCCGATGTTCCCTGTTGATATTACAATGGTTTTAGAACCTCTTGAAACTAAATCGGATGCGTTGACTGAAAAAAAAAAACTCCTTTCTTTTGCTCTTGAATCTAAAGAATATTCAAAGAACATGACATTTGATTCATTCTTGCAAGAACTACATTTAAACAAGGACGAGTACATTGAACTAGTACGTTCTACAATTGAGAAACCGACATTGCTATTAAAAAGACACCCTTCAGATATTTGGATAAATTGTTTTGCAAAAGCAATTCCAAGTTTGTGGCAAGCAAATATAGATGCCCAATTCATCTTAGATGCATATGCAACTGCAACATACGTAAGCTCATACATAACGAAATTAGATAGGCCTATGACAATGGCTTTGAAAACAATCAAAGAAGAGTCTATTTCAAACAATTGTAATTAGCTAGAAACGATTTGTAGGCTTGGAAACACGTTTCTGAACATGCAACAGATGTCTATTAGAGAAGCAGTACATATTGTGCTTTCGTTACCTCTATATTCATCTTCAAGAACGACAACTTTTATCAACACTGCTCCAGATGATAAAAAAACTGTTGTTTTAAAAAAGCCATCTCTACTAGAAAAGGAGCATGATGATTCTGAAGACATCATTTTCCCATCGATAATAGACAGGTACATTGAACGCCCGACAGATCTACAACATGTATCTTTAGCTGAATATGCTTCTTCCTATTGCCTGTTTCATGGAAAAACAATCAAAAGAAACAAACAATCTATCATTCGGTACATTCATTACAATCAAGAAAAAGATCCTGAAAATTTTGCTCGTGAAAAGCTATTGCTCTTTGTGCCTCACAAAAATCTTTCCAATTTCTTGGAGCACCCCCTGCAAACATGGACAGAGGCATATGAAAAACACAAAGAACAAATAGCAAATGTTGAAGGAAAAATCATGGCAAAATCAATTTCAAAATGGGGTGATATTGACATTGCAAAAGACAAAGTTGAAGCGCTTCTTGAAATACCTGTAGACTTTGCAAAAGATATCAATGATGCACTCAAATTGGATGGTGTTGAAAAGTATGACATGGGCGATGATCTTATCTACAAAAGAAAGAATCGACTATTTGAAACACCAAAAACATTTAGCATAGCTAAAAAACCATTTCTGCCTGATAAGGATGAATACTTTGCGATTAGACGTAGTTTAAACAATGAGCAACAGTCCATTGTGAAAGAAATTATTGCTAGGAAAAAAAACAATCCTGCAAAACCAATCCATATCTTCCTTACGGGAAGTGCAGGAACAGGAAAAACACATACTGCAAAGGCCCTTTATCATGCTCTTGTCTTTTTCTATGAAAAAGAACTTGGTAGCAACCCCTTGAAAAGAAAAGGTCTTATTGTTGCATTCACTGGAAAAGTAGCATACAATGTAGATGGAATTACTGTTCACTCTGCTTTTAAGCTTCCTTTGGGTTCCTCGATCTTGATCCCATTAAGTTCAAACACACTAGATCTTTTGAGCAAAGACTATGAACAAGTACGTGTTCTATTAATTGATGAAGTTTCTTTGATAGGTTCACGAATGCTACATAACATAGACAAACGTCTTCGTGAGATCATGCATACTCCAACAAAACCATTTGGAAATCTAGATGTCATCTTTTGTGGCGATTTCTGCCAAGCAGAACCTGTTCATGATTCTTGGATTTTCGACTTGCCAAGTTTCAATAATAAAAAATTCCCTTATAGTTTTTGGAATGACTCCATACAATACTATGAATTAAAAACCGTTGTCAGGCAAAAAGATGAAACTTTTATATCGATCTTGAATAGAATCAGAACAGGAAAACAAACATTTGAAGATATACAATATTTGAACCGGAAATGCTACAAACAACCACCAGTTGATCCATCGTTTCCATTTCTTTATTATTGCAATAAAGATGTTCAACAACATAACTCAAAGATGTTGACTCTTGTTAATACAGAAGCATTTACAATTGCTGCTCAAGACACCAAAATTGATCAAATCGATAACATAGCTAATGTAGATAAGAGAATTCATTTGCCATCTACAATTACTCTAAAAAAAAACATGCTTGTCGAAATAGTAGGCGGGAACTATTCAATTGAAGATTGCCTTGTCAATGGTGCTGAAGGAATCTTCAAACATTATAGTCAAGCAACAACAGACATTTTATGGATTCAATTTTCAGATCCAAAGATTGGAGCAATTGCATGGGCATCTATGCAACACCTTTACAATGATTCCATCCTATGCACTTGGACACCTATAAAAAGAGTTACAACACAAATTTCTCTTGGAAAGAGAAATAACTATATCCGAGTACAATTCCCAGTTCAATTAGCATGTGCTCGAACAATTCATAGAGCACAAGGTCTTACACTTGAGAAATTGGCATTTGATCCAAAAGGAGTCACAAAACATGGTCTTGTTTACACTGCATTGTCACGTGTAAAAAGCATCGAATGTCTCTATCTTGTAAGCAAATTACAGCAATTTTATTATTATTATTATTATTATTTTTTTTTCCATCAAAAGTAGTTGCAGAATTAAATAGATTAGAGAAACAGGCTTCTTTGCAATTTCAATATGGACTTAAGTTGTTTCCAAATACTAAGCACATGTTCATTTCTTCACTTAACACACGAAGTCTGCTTTCACACATTGATGACGTTGCAAATGACTTTGAACTTATGTAATCAGACATTCTTTGTTTGCAAGAAACACATATGAATTTTCCACCTACTACTGCAGCATTTGTAAACCAAAACAATTGCATTGCAACACATTCAGTTCATGGCCTTCTGACAGTTGTCAATAAGAAGATTCCTATTATGAAAACAACTTTTGTCAACGAGCCATCAGTCGAGGCAATTGTCACTTACATTACGCTCCCTGACAACATTCTCCAGCTTGTCAATATTTATAACAAACCAAATAATCTTGTTAACAACCTTATTGATGTCTTGGACTGTGTTATGTTACAAAACAACAAGAAAATGCTAACCATAATAACTGGTGACTTTAACATTGACATGTACAAAGAAACAATATCGAAAAGGAGGTTGGAATTGTTTATGCACAGTAAATGTCTAAAGTTAAAAACAAACATACCTACAACAGAATATGGTTCTATGATTGACCATTTTTGGACAAACATAGATATTGACAAGCTTTCATTTACCATTTCCGATGCATATTGGTCAGATCATTTTACTAGTATCTTATCAGTACCTGCAACTTGCATATAGAAACTGATACAGCATTTTGTCTTCCTTGTTTTTTTGTCTTTTTTTAAGATGCTTTTCTATTTGAAATATATTCTTGAATATTTTAACATGCTCCGAGTCTTCATTGGATGTGCAAATTGAAAAAAAAAAAATACAGCATTTCAAAAAAACAACTAATCAGAAGCAATATTCTCAAGGACCATGATATGTTTTCAAACACCATGTTGCAAAACCTGCATTTGCAAACATGTTTTCATAAATTGGATTCTGTGGTTTTTCCTAGCATGGCCTTCGTATCAAAACATGCTCATTGCAATGTTTTTTTATGTTTTCTGTTTACTTGCATAGAACAGGTATATGGGACATTGAAAGTAAAAAATGTTTTTGCACCACCCTACCACTGCATTTGCACATAGTGTAAACTGCCAATGATACAAAGCACCGTTTTTTGTACATTTTGCAATCGTGAAACACCAACTACTTATGAACATATATTACAATGTAAGCTAGAGACTGAAGAAGGGACTATTGAATGTACACTTCGAGACACACAATTAAAAGAATGTTGTGCCGATGTTCTAGCTATTTCTTATGAACAATACTCCAATAGTGTTTCCTCAACCATTTACAATCTTCGCAAGTTGAAGCAACAAGGGCTTTATTACACTTTGGCAATGAACAACAGAATTGTTGAAGTCAAAAAATTTTGAACAAAAGGTATGCTCATAATTTCCTTTTTTGTTCAAACACTTAGAACAATTTTTCCATTGTTTCAGCTTCGATTCAATATTTCAAAATAGATTTCAAACACTCTCTATTGCAACTTCTTTTATGATTTATTTGAACCTGTTTTTTATAAAATACACACAATATTAAATAATTTTTCTTTTTCCATTCACACAACGCTTGCATTCTAATCATGTTCATTGCTTATATACCTGTCACTTGTCCTATTTATTGTTTAGTCAATAATAACTTTCAACGGCTTTTCAAAGATTCAATTTTAATGTATTTGAAGTTCTCTTTTGTTACTCTGTTCATTTATTTGAAGATTGCAAAAAGCATTGACCCTAATAAAATCAAAGGAGTCATCCCTAGTATAAGATTACCAAAACCCTGTTCACTTTTAAAAGATTTTTTGCACCCCCTCCTCCATTGCCTCCTCAAATGGTACTGAAACTGCCAGAGGTCTCGTATTATGTTCTACCCAAACGACCTGGACAAGGTCAAGCTGATAAACCTGTTAAATTACTCTGTAATCACTTCAGAGTAAGCTTTACTAATGTCCAGGACTCGTTCCAATACGATGTGAGTAAGTTCAACATTCTATTATCTGTCTTATCTGTCTTATATATTAGATTTTGTTAAGGCAGATGATAATTTTCCTTCCTTCGATTTCAGGTGAAAATAACTGCTCAACGTGGGGGCCAAGAAAAAGAATGTGCCAGTAAAATCTTGTGTACAAAAATTATGGATAAAGTCAAAGAAATATATAGTCATATTGAACTAGGTGGCAAAGATTTTGCTGTTGATGGGGAGAAGAACTTGTTTAGAGTTGGGCCTCTTAGAAACAATATCATTCAATGCAATGTTCTTGTTGGTGACAAAAGAAATAAACAAAGGTAAGTTTTTCTTCCTTACTTACGTTTGTTAATTCTTTCCTACGCAAATATTGATTGAGTTACAAGATTATCTCTCTATTATATGTTTTAGTATGTAGCTTTAAGAAATTAAATATTCAAGCTGCATTTCATGAGATTGCTCTGTGAACACATTTCATAATCCCTACACTAGTTAATATTCGTGATCTTACAACGCATACTTGTCTAATTGAGTTACAAGGTCCTCTCTCTATCACATGTCTTGGCTTTTAGTTTTTAAAAGTTTCAGTATTCAAAGTACATTTCTTTTAACTCTATGCACAAATAAAGAGATCCAAACTTGCACACTCCCTTTTGTTGATATTCTTATCAGAGAAATCTGGAAGCTTGGTTTCAGTAATAATGATTCAGAATTCAAAGCAGCTGTAGCAATTTGATATTCCCATCAGAGGAATGTACAGACTTGATTTCAATAGTAGAATTTCCAAATGTAGAAGTAGAAATTAGTTTACAATTGCACATTTTTGCTCTTTTAAAATGTCAACGCATCAGAAAACTGTTAACGACATCCATTTTTGCTAACTTTCATTATCAATTTTCATGTTTGAATCAATAGAAAAACCAAACGACCTGGACAAGGTCAAGCTAATAAACCTGTTAAATTACTCTGTAATCACTTCAGAGTAAGCTTTACCAATGTCAAGGACTCGTTCCAATACGATGTGAGTAAGTTCAACATTCTATTGCCTGTTTTATCTGTCTTATTTATTAGATTTTGTTAAGGCAGATGATAATTTTCCTTCCTTCGATTCCAGGTGAAAATAACTGCTGAATGTGGGGGTCAAGAACAAGAATGTGCCAGTAAAATCTTGTGTACAAAAATTATGGATAAAGTCAAAGAAATATATAGTCATACTGAACTAGGTGGCAAAGATTTTGTTGTTGATGGGGAGAAGAACTTGTTTAGAGTTGGGCCTCTTAGAAACAATATCATTCAATGCAATGTTCTTGTTAGTTCGGGCCCCTTCACGAATGCTAAAAAAAATGAAAAATATGAAGGTGATTTTTATTAAAAGGAGGGAGGCAAGAAGATGTTTAAGAAAAAGGTGGGTTTAATCGATTCTCATGGTCTTTTTCTTCTCTAATTTATTCACATTATATGCTCTTGGAAGCCTTTTAGTGCAAAGGGTAGCATGTGTCTCCTCTAGAAATCCTTGTGGCCCCATTACCCAAAGATTTCTAGGATTTATTGGCCTTTATGGCTCATTTCTCTGCCATGTTTGTTTGCCTTGTCTCATCAATGGTTAGAAGTGATGTTTTGGAGTTACCGTAAATCAAGAGAAATTTTGGCCTTGCTGCTTGTTCCCATGGTTTCTCTTTGGTCTACCATCGATAATAGCCCATTGCAAGACCATGAGTTGCACAATGTGTGAGCTTGTAAATATATGACAACACATGCATGTGTATGAAGAAGGGTTAGCAGATGTTCAACTCAAAGTCACTAAGGAGGCTCTCAAGTATGTTGACTATCATGCAATCTAGGAGCAAGAATTATGGGCAGAGTCACAAGAAAGAGTAAGGTATACTAAAGTAATGTAAACTCAAATTCAACCAATGACAGGTATGGAACAAGACATGCAAGAATACATGAGATCCCATGACGTTTTTGATATGGAAATGAAGAAACATATGGGTGAGATGGATACCAATAAGGATGTGGTTGAAATATATATATGAAATATTAATGGTGGTTCTACATAAGCCATTCCTCTCCCAATAGGCACACCATTTGAAATCCATGAATCTAAGAAGGAACACAAATAGGAAGTATAGACCCCTAAAGCGAGCTTGGAGACACACAATGTAAGGAAAAGAAGCAGGGAAACCCAATCGAATATTCTTAGGTTCAAGAAGGTGCACTCCATAGGCTTACTTTTTAATGTATCTTTCTTTACTAAATGTATTGCAAATTTATGCTAATTTTGGGACAATTTGAACAACAATACACTTGTCATTTTCACCATTTCTGTTGTAGAAGGATACGTAGTGTAGAAGTATTTTTGGAGTTAGAACTAAAGTTTTTGATTAAAAATGTGGATGTATATCTATATTTTATATTGTAATGTTGAATTGCTCGACCAAAACCTCATTTTGATACAAGATTATATGTTTTTGTTAAAACAAATATTACATGTTGTGTACATACATCTTAGCAACATAAGCTAGATGATTTTTCCAATATGTATGAGAGTGGTAGTGAGTCCTATAATTGGTTGAATAATTGATGCCAAAAGATAAGGTACCTAGTGTAATTCTCTAGGTTATTGGGGTGCCAAAGTAAAATAACTAATAGTCAATCTCATCTCTCTAATTTTACTGAGATGAGTACTAATGGGAATTATGTGAATTGAGTGGTGAAAAATGCAAAAACATAGAGTAGTTGTACAATTTTACATGGAGAATTATGAGACATGAAAGATTAAAATTGCTAATTTTTGAACATCAGTTTTGATTTTTGTTCTCAATAATTTTTATACCTATAAATAATTGCTAAGTTGTAACTTATTGCTGAAATTATAAACAAAAATACACTGATATTCTTAACCAATAATGTAGCGGAAATAACCAGGAAATCAATCACATTTGAAACATGTGTTTACCTTGGAAAACCCCAATGGGAAAAAAACTAACAATCAATGTTTTTATTAAGATAAAATTTGGGCTCCCATCCTGGGATAATGGCTCACTAAGGAATAATACAAAACAACAAATAGCCTAGCCTATCAGATCTCAAGATCTTTCTCTGGATTTTGTTGGTTGCTAATCCATTGCCGCCCCTTGCTTCTTTCCTTGGACCCTTCCCCTGCACACTTGGATGAAAGTCCTTATCCACCCAATCAATGAGATATGACTCACTCTATGTGTGTCTGTGGGTCTCCTCCTCTCCTTCGGCTTTATTTTATAGCATCCCAATGACCAAAACCTTGAATCTCAATCTCCAAAGTGATGGATGGCTAAGATTAGATCTCAAGCCTCACTTAAGATCAACGATTGTGACTTAGTATCAAGTTTACTTTTAGTCATTAGCCAACATTAAATTAATTATTTTTTTCCCTAAGTTAGACATAGGAAAGAGATATAAAATTCACTTACTCAATAAATAGAGCAAGTACCTAGAGACGTAATGGACAACTACTGCATGCCTGACACCTAACCTATGCAGAAGCACCTGCCTAATTCTAAAAACATCAACAATCCCTCTTAGAGAGGAATGCAATTCTAGAAGAGCCACTTGGACATATTTCTCCATTTGAACTTGTCACATTATCGTACAAGTCATCCTGCACACTATCATCCCTCCAACCCTATTGGTCAGCTACTCCCCGATCACTAGAAGTCACATAATCGATGACGCTACATATCGGTGCCATGAATTTTGAAAAATTTGTCAAAGGCCTTCTCTCCATCAATGTGCTCCTATGAGCCTTCTCCTGCTCCTGAGCATCCATCAATTTCATCTTGTACCAAGTAGGTCTCTTGATATAACGGGACAGGATTCACTCCCTCTTCCCATTTGAAGGTTGACTCCACACAATGGAAGTTTGTAAACTCTGCTCACCCTTCAGAGCCTTCTTCTCTTTGTCCTCTTCCACTAGAATTGATCCATGATCCAATATTCCCTTGGATCCACCTACAACCTTTCCCTGCAACCTATACTCCCTGCCCTCTTTGACACCAAGAACTCGTGCTAAGTTTATGCCAGATCCCTTTGGTCGAATAAGAACCCAACCACCCTCAAAAGGGATAGTGTACCCATTGTCCTCCATTGAAAAAACTAAGTGCAAATTCATTTTAAGCTTTGGAACATACAACACATCTATCACCTGTAGAGATCCTCTTGACTCTAGCTAAAACTTGACTATCCCAACTCCCTTCACACCACACCTGACATGGGTACCAAGATCCATATGCAAATATGAGGTAATCTCTGACAAAATGGTGAACAAATCATGTGTCCCCGTCATGTTATGAGAAGCCCCACTATCCATGGACCAAGAACTATAAAAAACTATGCCAGAAAGACAATAAAATAACAAGATTTCCTTCTTGAACTTCTCAACAAAATCCTTGACTTGAGCTTCTACGGATGATGCTACCTAGTGAGACTTACTCTTCCATTTATTCTGTTCTAAAAACTATGAAGCATAATGGCCACACTTGTGCCACACAGAGCATTTCACTTTTCTCGTGTATTTCTTCTTCTTCCTCACCTATGAAGTTGACTCTTTACCTATTTATTCATTGTTCTTCTTTTCATGACTAGTAAGAGCAATGTTCTCCTCATCATCACCCTTTTGTTAGCCTCCATATATAGATTCCTCTTGAATATCATCTTGGATGAAGTCATCCCACAACCTATCCCAGTTAGGAAGATTTTCTCGTACAATGATCCCTTTGATAAAGGGTGTCCATGGCTTGGTGAATCCATTCAGATCTATCCTCGCCAACTCTAGATCTCCCACTATCTCCCCAATTGATGCCAACTTATCATGTACCTCTTTGATCTTGGTAATAAAGAAGCTATTGTATATGATATAGATATCTTGGTGTTCTTCAGTTCCTCCTTCAACACCATCTTCTTGTTGTGCTTGTCATTTTGATATAACTTCATTAGATTCTCTCACATTTCCCTGGCTAAATTCTTCTCAGACATGTGAGGGATCAAATGATCCTTCACTGCATCTAAGATTATCCTCTTAAATTTCACATGCTTCAAATTATGAATGACCAGGTCCTTTGGATCCATCGGTGGGGTCACAGTTGTGTTAGAAAAATCCCACAACCCATTCTCCATGAGAACCAATATGACCCTCACCTTCCAAGGGTTTGTATTTGTATGCACCATCCAACCCATCTTCAAACCTCAAACCGAATGTGCCCATCTCCAAATCAGGAATTTACGGTGAATTCACAACCTATTAAAATGCTTCCTGGATCTACTACCTGAACTTTCTACCCACTGCTTGGAACTCTACCTAAAGCTACCCGAGGCTACCAATAGCCTTTTGCTATTGTTTAGCTACTTTTATAGGATGACCGAGTTTTTCTAGGAGTTGCTTGGCTATTTCTCTAGGCTACCCAATGACTCTGCTAGGTTTCCCAATGGCTGCCTGGTCTTGGTGGTGGTTTCCTCTACTTCTTGTGGCTTATCTGGGGATGCCCATGGTCTATTGGGCCTTCCTATGGCTACTTGACAACTGATTCACCTATTGCAGTTGTGGCCTACGATGATTGTCCTAGTAGCTTTGTCAGTTGTCAACTGTCCAAGTGGATAGCTACAACCCACACTCATCACCCTTTGTCATTGGATTCTCTCTCATTGGCTTCCCATGCAAATTGTCATCTCTACCTCTCAGCTCCATGGAACAGAGCTATTAACCTTCTCTTGCGTCATTTCCTCCTGTGTACACCACTCAAGCCACCTCCACCCACTTATCTCCATGTCGTCACCTAGTGCCTCTGGCCTCTGATTGACTCTGTTGGATGCTAGCTGTTATGCTCATCTCTATGTTCACCTCTGCTACTCTTCGCTCCACCAATATCCCACTGTTCTGCACTTATGCATCCTCTCGCATCCACCGATGTCCACTCGTTTTCTCCTAGCACCCTACGACCCATACTCACTGCTCTCCTATTGGCCTTCTCCCAACACTTGCGGTTGTTGGCTCCCAATGACTACCTTATGCTTGTTTCTTGTTGGATGATCCACAGGTAGCTAATGTCTGCAACAACACCACGCAATCCAAATCCATTGTCACTCATCCATCTCCGATCTCACGACGTATCCATATGGTCCATATGGTCCTTTCCCCCCTTTTTTGTAAACCCTTGTCAAATAATTTCTTTCTCAGAGTTGATCTTGCTCTGATACCATGTTAATTTCTGAACATCATATCTGATTTCTACTCTTGATCATTTTTATACCTAGAAATAATTACTACTATAACTTACTTCTAAAATTATAAACAGAAATACACTAATATTCTTAACCAAATGTGCAATGGAAATAACCAGTAAATCAATCACATTTGACACATGAGTTTACCCTAGAAAAACCCAATGGGGGAAAACCAACAATCAATGATTTTGTTAAGATAAAATATGGGATCCCATCCCGGGATAATGGCCCACCGAGGAATAATACAAAACAAAAAATAGCTTAGCCTATCACACCTCAAGATCCGTCTTTCGATCTTGTTGGTTGCTACTCCGTTGCTACCCCTTGATTCTTTCATCAGACCCTGCCCCTACACACTTGGTTGAAATTCCTTCTCCACCCAATGAATGAGATATCACTCACTCTGGCTATATCTGTGTGTCTCCTCCTCTCCTTAGGATTTCTTCTATAACATATCAATGACCAAAAACCTAACCCTCAATCTCCAAAGTGATGGATGTATGAGATTACTTCTCAAGCCTCACTTAAGATTAATGACTATGACTTAATCTTAAGTTCACTTTTAGTCATTAGCCAACATTAAATTAATTAATGTGATTTTCCTAAATTAGACTTAGGAAAGAGATATAAAGTCACTTACTTAATAAATTGAGAAAGTACCTTGAGAGGTAATGGACAACTGCTACATGCCTGACACCTAGCCTATGCACAAGTACCTATCCGATGCTACAAACATCAACAAAAATGAACACATATCTCTTAGGAAAAGGAATGTGGAAAATAATGATATTATAAGGCACTTCACAAGATTCATATAACAAAGCAATTAAATAATGACACTTGTCCTCAATTCCTTCATTTCTCGTTCCTTGGTTTCTCCTTTTCCATTTCTCTATTTTTGCATCTATGCATTGTTCAACTATATTTGTCAACATCTCCACCTATCCACCTAGGCATCATCAACACTCACATGTTGTCTTCATCCATGTTTGCACCTCTCCACTTATGTGTCAAGAGTACTCCATGCATGCTTTTAAGGAGAATGGTGAATGAGAGCAAGTATGCCAATGATAATTATTTAATGATAGTATGCAACCATGATAGAAACCTCATTTGGAAATTCACCATTACCCTAGACACAATTGTATCTATCTATGTAGTACCATGCAAGCTACACAAAGATTAATGCAATTTTTATATTGAATTAGGAGAAGAAAATATGGAGACGAATTGCATTTTGGATTTCACAATTAAGCTGACAAGTTTGTGTATGGATCTTGGCATCATTCATTAGTAATCCATGTTGCCATGCTCTTCATTTGGAATTGATCAAATCCTCTTGCAAGGGAAGGAGAGCTTTAAGGATGATACTTGCAATGCAGAACACCAAACAACTATCAATGTCAGGATATCCAACACTAGTAGAATTTGACAAATTAATGGTTACGTGACTAAAAATGATAGTCACGATAGTGTTTTTAAGCTAAATACTACTAAATTTGAGTAACACAACTAAACATGACTAAATTAAATGACCAATTTAGTCACGTGATAAAAGTACGACTAAATAATAAGTGACACAAGTAAAAATGACTAAAACAATGACTAATTTAGTCGAGGGATAAAATTACAACTATAAAACAACTACAACTAGATTAATGTGAATTAATCAAAACATTAATATGCCATCCAGAGATGATATAATCTGACGACCATTAGCATGTTTGGCGTGGATCACTAAGGGACTTATACACATATATTATATAGATAGATAGCTTATTATAAGCCAAAACTTGATTAAGCCTCGACTCAATATAATGTATAAAGAGGACCCAAGAAAAGTCTCAGAATCCATCTGTAGCTTTAGAATTTACCAAATCATAAGGGGCTGCAAATTTATTCAGTAGATACCCCCTAATGCATATTACTATTTAATAAATTTTAATGTTGCAGATGGATTCAAAGTGGCAGGGAAGAGCATGCATATTATATGGGGGTGGGGGGATTTGAACATGGATCTCGCCCAAGTAATCCCAACCGAGGATTCCTCTAGATTTAAAAATATATGATATAATTATTGTATATATTATAGTTCATATATATATATATAGTATTAATTTATATATATGATATTATAGTATGTTAATATGACAATATGTTAATATGTTACGCTTATATATAATATATACTATTAATATAATATGTCTTTAATATATAATTATATTATATTAATATAATAATATTAACAAAATTGAGAGAGAAATGGAAATTGGAGGGAAAACAATTTTGGGGAAAAAATTGGGGGAAAACTTAAGAAATTGGGGAAAATTTTCTTCTATGTTGAGAATGAGAAAATCAGAATGGCTATGCATTTGTTGGTGGTACTTTCGATATGGCATTCAGACTCAACAATGGATCTCCCAGCGGGGCCGCTTGGTGAAATCACAAGTTTTATGTCTTTACATGATGTTTTATCAGAAACCATAATTTTCAATTTGTTTCATAACCGTAAGGCTTCTCAAGGCAGTGGCCTTGTATCTATATATGTTTCTCTATTACTTTCAATACTCAGATTTGGGTCTATTGGTCTCCATTCTACATTTTATAAGTTTTTGAAAGCAGATCTGTTGTTGTTTGGGCTTGAGATCTGCGATATCTAGTAACCATAAAATAGAGCAAAATGTATGCGTTAAGGAATATGAATGGAAGTTTGAGGAAGGATCAATTTATATGCCCCATACCTCATAGGATGATGGCATATGTCCCTTGTACAACAAGAACAATACATAAATCCTATGCCAATAATCATAGGTAATAGCTGGTTGGCCGACTTTTTTCAGTGGTAGAAAAAGTGATATAAATGACTATAAAAACTATTAAAAATTGCATATAAATGACTAAATTTAGTCATGTGACTAATAGTCATTTATTGCTAGTCACTTATAATGCGACTAAATACGTGACTAAATTTTTTTAGTCATTTATTGGTTGTTCTGATTGGTCAGTTTGGTCTTATATTTAGTCATTGATTACTGTTAATTGGTCATTGATTGTTGTTAACTGGTCATTTATTTAGTCATTGATTGTTGTTAACTGGTCATGTATTTAGTCATTGATTGTGGTTAATTGGTCATTTAGTTAGTCATTAAGTGTAGTTAACTGGTCATTTATTTAGTCATTGATTTTTTTAACTGGTCATTTATTTAGTCATTGATTGTTGTTAATTGGTCATTTAATTAGTCATTGATTTTTGTAGGTAGGGCATGAAGGAATCGAACCACCAACCTCCTACCTGTAAGGAAAGTGTTCTTCCATTGAGCTAGCACCCTTAGATAGAATCAAAGTTCACACTAAATCAAAGTTTACACTAAAAAAACAAGTTTAGTTAAATACATAAATCTTTTCCAAAACCTGTTGAAAGCTTAGAAATATAATTGGAAATTTTAAAAATCAGTACTTCATTTATTTCTCTTAACGTCAAGTGCAAAGCATACCTTCATATGTTGTGCTAAGCAGTCCTAAATTAATGAGGGTCATTGTGTATATGCTAATAAATGAGGCGAGAGTCTAAATAATTTAAAACAACTTACAAAGAATATGTTAGAAAAATCATATTTTCCCTTTGGATAGATCAGTTTTTTCCTTTTGAGTAGATGGTGAGATACTTTAAAAAATGGCGACTAATTTTGGTCACTTTCCAAGTCACTAGACGACGACTTCTTTATTTAAAACTCTAAAATGGAGATGAGATGATAGAAATCATAACCTATCATTTTGAGATTGATCTATATATGAAAAGATTCAGAAAAAACACTTACCAAGCCTGTATGGATAGACATAACTTCTTATTAAAGAAATATTGATCGAAAATGAAATGTATAAAATCTTGGACAAACCTACTAATGTAACATAGGAAAGCTTCAATAAATACAATTTCTATTAAAACATCTCCTATAATGTTTCAGTGAAAATATCAGATGATGTACAAGGCCATTGGTCAGTTCTATATAAACGATGTTGATGTGCTACAATTGATGCACTGAATTCTTTCATTTCAGATATATAAATACATACAAGCTTTCCAAGAGGAACATGGCACATACATTATCTCTTTGTTGACGCATTATCAAGAACAATAAAATTAGCCCGCAACTGGAGTGTCATAATTAGCATTGTGTAGATAAGTAATATGGGGTAGGATTGCAGTTGTCTAGCCTACATAAATGAAACAAACAACAATTAGTACTATAGAAATCACTATAATCCATCAAATATCATCATTCTATATATCATAGATAAGTAACAACAACATGGAAGCCTAGATGTTGCTTAAACTCTATTGTATACTAAGATTTTAACAATATAAACTAATGTATACAAGAATGTCTACAAATGAGTATGGTATCTTGAGGACCAAAAATAAACAATTGGAAATCTTAGAAGAAATCGACCATTTATGATTTCAATGCCTAAAATATTGCGAATCCCCAATGGTAATGCATTGCACATCATATAATTATGAATCTAATGGTAATGGTAATATCTGCTAAGTTTTCAATTTGCTACAATTATGAATCTAGTTTCTTAAAGTAGTTTGTAGAGGCATCTCTCACTTCAACTTGATTTCCTGCTAGGATGTGCTCTTGTAAAGATTCCATTGAGAAACACCCTGCCAATAGTCAAAGTGGCAAGCTTGGATTTTGCAAGATACCTCTTATAATATTTGTAATAAATAATATTTTATATAATTGATGATGGTTACAACAGAAGTAGGCCGATGTTAAATATGGCCAATAAGGTAGAGTCATGTCTATCCATCAATAAACATGTCATTTAATAAATAATAAATAATAACTAATTAACCTATAAATTCTAATTAATAAATTAATATGTATAGCATTCGTAAAAACCAATTAGGTTTATTACAAGTCATCCTGCCTTGAAAAGATTCGTCCACGAATCTTGTGTAAAGAGTGCTCCACTTGAACTTCATAGTTGCTTGATCCTTCTGGATTTTCTTCTAAACACAAGATTCAACAGTTAATTAATATACATCAATGTAAAATGGGAATGTCTCCTATATTCCTAGAAATGAAATTTTTTAATGAACATATAAAGATAGACACTTACTGAACTAAATTGTGATCCAGAAATCGATTTAATTGCTGAGATTCTTCCAGACAAGTCCAGACAAAGAAGAAGATCAAGATGCACGTGTTGTGATTAACAAGCAAACTGATGGTAAGAAGAAGCTTGATGATGTCTAAATAATGAATCTGTGATTCCCCTTTCGCGGAGCCAAGAGGCCCACAAAAATCGGAAAAATTTATAGAGGTCATTTGTAGAGAAGTGCCTCCTGCTTCGTTGGGCTCTGGCCTTTAGAATAATTTAGATTTTAAAAATATGAGACATTTTTGTCAAACATAATAGCACTTTTTAAAAATGAACCTTTTTTCCAAATCCTATTCCCTCATTGCATAGAATAAAAAACATGATACAACTCCCCTAATACAGGTGCCCAAATCCAAATCCTGCATAGTTCACTGTCTACGGGGAAATGTTCATTGTCTTGGAAAGCCTAATAAAGCTTCCTGATGATAAGTAGTTGTAGTGGGGTACATAAGGGGCCATAGATTAATCAAGCTATTAAATGAAACCTTGGCATGGTCGCATTAACCCTTTACTTGCAATAACAAGATAAGGGCTAATAACACTGAAGCAATGCCAATAAACATTAATTTGCTTTACAAGATAACTAAATAAATGTAATAGTGAACAAACATTTGATTATCTGGAGAGTATGTATGTTTCTGTTCGTTCCCAAATGGAGCTTTCACAATGATTCGAGAGCTAAAGTTTAAGCATACCATATCAGTAGATGCATCAATATTTTCCACCAAGAAAACCCTCACAACAATACTCCAATGTGCAATACCCCCAATTTTGACTTGGAATGTATTTAATCAAAATTATGTAAATGATGTAAATATGCTAGTATGTATTCCTAGTGTGGAGCTCAAGGCCCAGGCCCGACTAGTGAATGGCTAGGCATGTATGATGTAGGACCATATGGTTGGCTTATCATGCCAATTCAAAATATATGTAAATATTATGTTGGAAAATAATAAAATGTTCCAAGATGGTTGTGTAAAGAGCACTAGAGGGGTTATGATTCCACCAGAGGGGAAGAGGAAAGGGGGAATATAGGGATACTAAATCCTATGTTTCCAAGTGTCAACCTTAGAAATCATCCAAAATTATGCCATGTGCGTTAATTGAGCCAATTATGTTCTCCTGACTATCAAACCCAATTATTAAATGCATATGTGAGGTTGGTGGGAAAATTCACTTCATGTAGTTATTGAAGCATGGGGGTTGTGATAGTTATGTCAGCTATCAACAGTCCTATTTCTTCTATGATTAGAAGATATGTTAGTTGTCTTTTCACCCTTACCTCATATCCTTGGAGTCAACACTCTTTTGATCATTCTCTCATGCATGTTTCTACACTACGTAGAGATTTCCTATGGCTGTTCATGTCTATTACCAGATTGTGTTTAACCCAAAATTCCGAATATGAAGATAGAGCTACATTTTTGGAAGGGAAATTAGATGGGTGTAGGTGAGAATGGAGGTTGGGAAAGGTAGGAACCTTTACCCATTTAGTTATACTACTTTTGGATGCTTGAGAAGCCATGGATTAATGCTGCAAGAGGTTCTCTAATAGCATACAACAAGTTGGACTCTTACTGCACACAATGGTAAGCACTGTAAGGGTTGGATTTCCTAAGGGAACTGTGGATTAGTGAAGGGAAATGCATTCCTTGTGTTGTGTGGGGCAGTTGGAAGGAGTTCCATGGTTGTGATGGCTTAGTGAGACCCATGTAGAGCTATGTTGGATCTTTGGGCTAAGCATAAAGAATAGAGTGGGTTGTGGGTTGAGAGAGCGAATCCTGTAGGTGTATCCTTCGCCTTGGTGGCCTCATAGCCTAGCTTGGGGGTGGCCTCTTAGCATAAAGAGTATATGTTGGATAGAGTGCCTATGGATGGGTGGAAATCGCTCTTAAATAGCTAGTTCCTTGGATCTTCTTTGTTTAAAGATAATTATTATTATGTGTCTAATGTGTAATGATTTTTATTTGTATTCATGTGATAATTATGCCTATAACTTGCATGTTGTGTGTGTGGATTATGTTATTTCCACTGTGTGTTTTTATTTCCATATCTGCACATGCATTTTAGTTGTTATAAATTCGTAATTATGGTTATGGTATGAAATTAAGGGGCCCTGAGTTAGTTAATGTCCTCTCTGTTGGGCGTATTTGGTGAAGGGGACATTATAGAGTGGTATCACAACTTATGGTTGCAACATCGAAGATGTATGTGTTGAGAATTAAAACTTACATGAACTTACCAGAAAATTCTCTTGTAAATGTCGGGTTCTGTTAAATTAGGGATAAGGGCCAAAGTTAATTTTTTAATAAGCCTTTATTCCCAAATTAAATTTTTTATACAAATCTGAAATTTTAAATTTTGGTAATTTTTTTTAAAGTGGGCCCCACCTGTGCCACATGGATGGGTGACGTGGAGGAGCCACATGGGTGGAAGGCATGATGTGGAATTGTCACATGGGACTCACGCACATGTGATTGCTCGGGATGGAGTATGGAGGTGACGAATATTTGATCGTCGAGCGATAGGGCATATCAACGGTTGTAGTTGATAGTGCATGGGAAATTTGCACGGTGGTTAATAGTAAGTGGATGAATATATAACCATCGGTTGGTGAGGGAGATCAATGGTCATGGTGCATAGCAAGGAAAAAACGTACGCGTTGGTCAATTTGGGGTGAGCAAGGAATTGGGCCAAAAACCACCCAAGGCGCGTGTCACTTTTTTATTGACAACACCTCCCCAAGAGACTTTTTCAAAATTGCTTTCGTGGGGAGGTGTTACCACTTTGGTAATGGCAAAAACCACCGACCCGCTTGTTCCTGAGGTAGGTGTTGTTGCGACCTAGTGGTTGGTGGAAGGTGACAAGTACGACCTGTTGGACATATCGATAGGCATGTGTCAGGCCACATTAGCACCCTTGCTACATCAACAGAAAAATATATTTTTCTTATGTGCCAGATTGAATGAAATTGAATTATTTACCAAAAAAAATGAGGGCACTGCCCTTGACTTGCACTGCACTGGAGCAGGGAGGCCGCAAGGGGGAAAGCACCCTTGACCCCCATTCTTTTTTTTGAAATCAACAAAGTTGGACTTGGAGTTTAACCGCAACCATTGGAGAAGCATAATTTTGGTCATATTTTGGAATGAGGGTGGATGTTACAGAACTTAAAATTTTTTTAAGTCTAAAGAAAGTTGAAAAAAGGACAACAGTATTCAATTCAAGAATATTATAGCAGGTGACTAGAGCATCAAATCAGAGAACTGATGATTGTTGGGTAATCCTCATCACATGTATTATCTAAGCCAACAAAGAATTTGTTCTGTTTCTCCATAGGTGGTCTTTTGTAGGTGTCTGAAGTTGGCCTCTAGGGTTAAATGCACCTACAAGAAAAGTGCAGAATTGGGCCAATTTAACATTTTTGAAGGATTATAACTTTGTGCTCTTAATTTAGAATTAGGAATACCTATAGTCGTTGGAAATTTTATCCAAAGGGGAACAATTGTATAGAGTCAAATTATGACTTGGTGATTCAACTGTTTCTGTAATTTGATCAGAAAAGTGCCTATAGCCATAATTTGACAAAAAATGTCAATAGGGGTATTTTCCAGGATACATGAAAATTGTTTTTTGATTTTCTAAGAACTCAGTAAATCTAAAAACTGTGTTTACATGAACAATTTTGCAGATTCAGAGTCATATCGGTGACTGTTAAGGGTCAGCAATGAGTATAGTGTAATTGAGAAATCTCTGGTCTTGGTTGGGCCAAGAAGGTCATCATCATGGATGATGCACATGATTCTTTTGAAGTTGAGACATATGCAATGGGAGAGAATATACAGTTTGAGAATGAAGAGACATAATCCAATGGTAGGAGAAATCAAGTGACTCCCCCAAATATTGTAGAAACCATGAGGAGCCTAAGGGTGGAACTGCAGAGTTATAGAGCAAACAATGAGAGGATTCTTAGAGATCAAGAGGAACAAAATCAGCTGAATGTAGCTATGCTCCAAATTTTGACAGACATTCGAAGGAATATTAACGGTGGACATCATTTTGAAAATCATGAAAAGAGTGGGAGTATCCCGGGGAGTCATTCTCACAAGAGGTCCCATAGTTCAAGAAGATTTTCTAAAGGTAGGTCATATACTCCAAAAATATCTTATAGTGAGTCATATAACTCTAAGAATTCCACTGAAATTTCAATCTCTTCATCTCATAGGAGGAAGATGAAGATGTCTTCAAAGAACAACTCACATGGAGAATTGAGGAAGGCCAAACCTCCTACATTTGATGGTGAGATAAAATCCAGTTAAGAAGCCGAGGCTTGGCTTCTTGGGATGAGGAAGTATTTCCAAGTTCAAGACTAGTCAGGAAATATGAAAGCAAGAGTGGCCATATTCAATCTGAATGGAAGAGCATCTATATGGTGGGATCACCTTAGGCAAGTGAAGAAAATCAATGAAAGGAATATGGCGTGGAAGCAGTTCAAGAAGTACTTCAAGCAAAAGTACCTCTCTGATAGGTACTATGATGGAAAAATTAAAGAATTCCATGAGATGAAATTGGACCAAATGACAATGGAAGAATATGCAAATAAATTCTTGGAGCTACTTATGTCAAGTATATCAAGGATGACAAAGTGAAAATTCAGCGTTTTCTAAGTGGGTTTCCTCTGTCCTACAAATATAGAATTGAGTTTGATGAGCCTCAAACTCTAGATGAGACCATAAGGAAGGCCAAGTATCGTTTTGATCAAGCCAAAAGAAAGCGAGATTTCCATAAGGCATGGAAGGACAAGAAAAATGAAAAGTTTGACCAAAGAAAGAAGGGTTTCAAGCCTTCTTATTTCAGAAATAATCCAAGGAAGCCACCACAAGTTGTGAAAAATCCAACTAGGATGATGGGAGACAAGCCAAGAGAGCCACTTCAATGTTGGGGATGTGGAGAGGACCATTTGCTTGGAAATTGTCCACATTGAAATTAGAGTGTAAAGCACTGTTCACAACATTCAAGAAGCTGAAACTGTGGGTCAAGTGGCAAGGAATGTCCCTAGGATTTATGCTACACTAGAGTACTGCCAAGCAGATCGTCAATCAACTATGGTTAAGGTTGAAGGTAATATTGCTAAGCAATCTGTTTCTATTTTGATTGACCTTGGATCTACTCACAGTTATATCAGTCCTTAAATTGTTGAGGTTTGTGATTCTAAGAAAACCAAGCATAGTAAATCATGGTTGGTCCAACTAGCCACAAGAACCAAGAGGAAGGTTAGTGAGATGGTGGAGAAATGTCTATTAGATATGGGTGAACTGTCCACTTGTGTAAATATGATTTTTTTTCGCTTGGTTCATATGACATTCTCATTGGAATGGACTGGTTGGAAGCACACATAGTTAAACTTGACTGCTACAACAAGACTTTTGAATGCATTGATGATGAAGGAGACCCAAGGGTTGTAAGAGGCATCCCAAAGGTAGTTTCTATCAGGGATATTTAAGCTATGTAGATGAATAAGTTCTATAGGAAAGGTTGTCAATTGTATGCATCCCATGTTTTGGATAAAATGGAAAATGAAATTGCCAAATTGGAGGACTATCATGTGCTACAAGAATTCAAGGATGTGTTTCCTGATGAAGTGCAAGCGGGACTTCCTCCTGAGAGGGACATTGATTTCACAAATGATCTTGTGCCAGGAGATGCACCAGTTTCCAAGGCACCCTATAGGATGAGTACACCATGATTATTGGAGTTGAAAATGCAAATGCATGAATTATTGGAAAATAAATATATAAGGCCAAGTGTGCCTCCATGGGGAGCACCTGTACTATTTGTGAAAAAGAAAGATGGAACACTTAGGCTATGTATTGATTACAGGAAACTGAATGAGGTGATTGTGAAAAACATGTACCCATTGCCTCGAATTGATGAATTTTTTTATCAAATGAGAGGGACAAAGGCATTTTCAAAGATAGACTTGAGGTTTGGTTACCATCAGGTGGGGATCAATGAAAAAGATATTCACAAGACAACCTTTAGAACAAGGTATGGACACTATGAATTTGTAGTGGTTCCATTTGGTCTCACTAATGCACCATCTACCTTCATGTGTCTCATGAATAGTGTTTTAAACATATATTTGGACAAGTTTGTGCTTGTTTTTCTAGATGAGATTCTTATTTACTCTAAGAATGAAGAGGAGCATGAAGAACATTTGAGAATGGCTTTGCATTTGCTAAGGGCACATAAGTTGTATGCAAATCTAAGCAAATGTGACTTTTACAAAAATAAAATTCATTATTTGGGTCACATCATTTTAGAGAAAGAAATATATATGGATCCAAAAAATATTGAAGCCATTATAAATTGGCCAACTCCAACGAATGTCACATATGTGAAATATTTTATGGGTCTTGATGTTTATTATAGGAGGTTCATTGAAGGATTCTCCGAGGTTGCTCACCTAATCACTTCTTTGCAAAAGAAGGGAATTGAATTTAAATGGGCACAACAATGTGAAGATAGCTTCCAGTTGTTGAAGAAGCTTCTCACAAGTGCCCCAATTCTAAAAATTGCAGACCCGATTTTTTTTTTTTAGGTGTGTACAAATGCACGTAAATAGGGACTTGGAGGAGTTCTTATGCAAGAAAATCATGTGGTGTGTTATGAGTCTAGAAAATTGAAGGAGCATGAAAATAATTATGCCACACATGATCTGGAGATTGCAGCCATAGTGCACGCTTTAAAAATGTGGAGGGACTATCTAATGGGATGAAAATTTGAGTTGAGGACAAGCCATTGTGGTATGAAATATTTATTTGAGTAGCCAACATTAAATGCCAGGTAAGCTAGATGGATAGAATTTTTATGTGAGTTTGATTTTGAGATAAAAAACATAAAAGGACAACAAAATAAAGTGGTTGATGCACTCAATAGAAAGATGCATGGAATGCATGTGGCAACCATTACAACTTACAAATCAGATTTAAGACAATAGATTGTTAATTACCTTGCTAAAGATGAATTATATGTGCAAATAAAAGGTAATTTACAACAACATAATTTTTAAAAGAGGTATGAAGGGTATCATTTAGAAGATGATGGAATTCCTATTTATAAAACCATAATTTATATTCCAAATGTGGCAGAATTGAGGAGAATTGTTATGGATGGAATCCATACAATGCCATATTTTGCTCACCGAGGATATCGGAAAACAATTGCTACCGCTAGGAAACAATATTTTTGGTTGGCGATGAATAAAGATATTGCTGAGTATATTTCAAGATGTATGAAATGTCAGCAAGTGAAGCTTGAACATCAACACCTAGCAAGTTTGTTGCATTCTTTGCCCGTTCCAGAATGGAAATGGGAAGTAATTTCCATGGATTTTATTACAAGTTTTCCAATGACTGTGAGACAACATGGTTCTATCATGGTTGTGGTGGATAAATTGTCTAAGGTAGCACATTTTATACCACTTAAATCCACATATAAAACATATGCCATTGCAAATATTTTCATGAAGGAAATTTTCAGATTGCATAGGTTTCCAAAGGCAATAATTTCAGACAGGGACACCAAATTTACTTCAAATTTTTGGAAAATATTTTTGTAGATTTGGGGGCATAGCTGAACTTTATCACTACCGACCATCCAAAAACAGATGGAAAAACTAAAAGAGTAAATCGGGCCTTTAAAGATATGCTTCATATGTATGTGATGGATTAACCATCCAAGTGGGAAGATTATCTACACTTGGTTTGCATATAACAATGGGCAGCAAGCTTCATTGGGCATGAGTCCATTTGAAACTTTGTATGGCAGAAAGTGTAGGACAACAGTGACATGGGATAATTCAGTAAACATGCTTGTACTTGGGCCATAATTGCTTAAAGAGATGGAACATGAGGTTGCAAAAATTAGGCAGAATTTAAAGGAAGCCCAAGATAGGCAGAAAAGCTATGCAGATAAGAATATAATGCATAGCGAATTCAGTGTTGGGGATCATGTTTACCTTAGAGTGAGGCCAATGAAGAGTTCCTTGAAGCTTGGAATTTGTGTCAAGTTGTCACCAATATATTGTGGGCCATTTGAAGTGCTTGAAAGGATAGGACTAGTTGCATATAGAATTGCATTGCCTACTAACACTAGAGCTCATAATGTTTTCCATGTTTCTTTGCTTAAGAAATATGTACATGATCCTAACCATGTGATTGATTGGGATGTGATTCAGGTGGAACCCGATGTATATTTCCGAACCAAGCCACTATGCATCCTAGATAGGAAGATAACATTGCTCCGGAACCGAGCCATTAGACAAGTAAAGGTGCAATGGAAGCACTTCGGCCCTGATGAGGCTACGTGGGAGTTGGAGGATGCCATGAAAGAGGAATACCCATTTTTGTTCTGATTTTGCGCAGACACCGAGGACGGTGTTAGTCCAAGGGGGAGCCGATTGTAATACCCCGATTTTGACTTGAAATGTATTTAATCAAAATGATGTAAATGATATAAATATGCTAGTATGGATTCTTTGTGCGGAGCTCAAGGCCAAGGCCCAACTAGTGAATGGTTAGGCATGTATGATGTATATATTTTATTTGGACCATATGGTTGGCTTATTATGCCAATTTGAAATATATGTAAATATTAATTTGGAAAATAATAAAATGGTCCATGATGATTGTGTAAAGAGCACTAGAGGAGCTATGATTCCACCAGAGGGGAAGAGGAAAGGGGGCCTATGGGGAAACTAAATCCTATGTTTCCAAGTGTCAACCTTAGAACTCATCCAAAATTATGCCATGTGCTTTAATTGCACCAATTACTTTCTCTTGACTATCAAACCCAATCATTGAATGCATATGTGAGGTTGGTGGGAAAAGTCACTTCATGTAGTTATTGAAACATGGGGGTTGTGATAGTTATGTCAGCTATCAGGAGTCCCATTTCTTCTATGGTCAGAAGCTATGTCAGTTGTCTTTTCAGCCTTACCTTATATCCTTGGAGTTAACACTCTTTTGATCATTCTCTCATGCATGTTTTCTAAACTAGGTAGAGCTTTCCTATGGCTGTTCATGTTCATTACCAAACTGTGTTTAACCCAAAATTTCAAATTTGGAGATAGAGCTGCATTTATGGAAGGGAAATTTGATGGTTGTAGGTGAGAATGGAGGTTGGGCAAGCTAGAAACCTTTACCCACTGAGTTCTTCCACTTTTGAATTCTTGGGAAGCCATGGATTAATGTTGCAAGAGGTTCTCCGATAGCATACAATAGGTTGGACTCTTATTGCACACACTGGTAATCACTGCAAGGGTTGGATTTCCTGAGGTAACTATAGATCAATGAAGGGAAATGCCTTCCTTGTGTTGTGTGGAGTAGTTGGAAGGAGTTCCATGGCTGTGATGGCTTAGTGAGACCCATGTAGAGCTCTGTTGGAGCTTTTAGCTAAGCATAGAGAGAAGAGTGGGTTGCGGGATGAGAGAGAGAAGCCTATAGGTGTATCCTTCACCCTAGTGGCCTCATAACCCAGCTTGGAGGTGGCCTCTCAGCATAAAGAGTATATGCTGGACATAGCACCTGTGGCTGGGTGGAAAATCGCTTGTACATCACCAGTTGCCTGGATCTTCTTTGTTTAAAGATAAGTATTCTTATGTATCTAATGTGCAATGATTTTTATTTGTATTCATGTGATAATTATGCCTATAAATTGCATTTTTGTGTGTGGATTGTGTTATTTCTGTTGTGTATTTTTATTTCCATACATGCACATGCATTTTAGTTGTTATAAATTCATAATTATGGTTATGGGGAAAAATTAAGAGGTCCCTATTTAGTTAATGTCCCCTATGTTGGGAATGTTTGGTGAAGGGCACGTTACACAATGCAAGAAAGTGAAACCCTAGTGCGGGTGCGAAACCAAATCGAAAGAGGAACTAGATCAAACTAAGTTAGAGCCGATTAGCAGGTCAGAGGGAACCTTGATCCTACCTTCCTGATGGGAGATATATGGATGGCGGGATGGATACAGACCTAGCTAGGTCCAACTCTAGATTATCCATAGATATTCATTCATAATTAGCATGGATGATCCTCGACCCTAAATTCTACTGGCGAAATCAGTCTCTCCCAAACAAAACCAAACCAAAAAAAATCCCTCAAGAAATGCACCTTTTCATTTATTTTATTTTTATTTTCTCTCATTTTATTTTTCCTATTTTTACAACATTTTATTTATTTTCCCTCTTATTCGACATAAATGAAAAATTAGTCATTTTTTTTTAGTTATTTTTAATTGTGTCACATATTATTTAGTTCTATTTTTTATCCGATGACTAAAATAGTCATTTTTAGTTGTGTTGCTCTAATTTAATCATTTTTAGCTTAGAAACAATCACATGACTAACTTTTTTAGTCACCTAGTCATTTATCTCACTTTTTCTACTAGTGTTTGGATTGATTTTCATGTGGGTTCTCAAGGAAGGCCATGCAAGCATAGATTTTGTTCATTTTTTTGTATTCTTGGACGAATAGATTGATACCCATGGCATCAAAAGCAAATAATTTAGCATCTAGGGAATGACCCATTTTGCAATAGTACGTTCAGAGGTGAGTCCCTTGAACCCCAAACAACCATTCAAGTTGATTAGCTAATTCATTAGAGTGTTTGTGTATGTGTATACATACACACACACACACACATATGACAACCCAAAAGTAGCTATAGTTGTTTTGGGGTTCATCAGTGCTTTTATTTTGTATATAACAACACTGGTATGGTGCAGAGGTCGATTGGTAGACTTTAACCATGATTGATAAACTTTAACCATTCCTCTTCCATAGTGAAAAAGAAGCTCTATCCCCAAAAATACTAATATTTATACCTTATACCCTAATAAAATATCCGAGGATCTACCCACGTCTAAGGGTGTGACCGAAGGAGCACCTCCTTATATTATATGTGGTTGCTTTGATTAATAGACCCGAGTAGTTGGCCTGCTATAACTAGTCACTTATAGTTGGTCTTCAATCCATTAAACCTCATTACTTATAGTTGGGAAAGGATAGATCCGAATCCCGTGCTTGTGTTGGCTAGTTAAGGTAATTGTCTTGTCCTTGTGTTGGTTAGTTATTTATAAATAAATCCATCCTTCGAGTTACAAGGAATGATATTTTCTTTCGGTCTGCCACCTGACCGCTCCTACCGCTCCTAGTCCCATGCTTATTGAGTTGGTATTCCCTTGTCCTGTGCTTATTGAGTTGGTTTGTCACCCGCATTTGCCACATGCCTCACTAAATAATGGATTGTGTTTGGGTAGTCCCTATTCATCGATAAATAAGATCATTCCTTAATAATGGATGATCTTCGAATTGTCGAGGAGAGGCTCAATCTGTGACAATAAGTCACTTCACCAACCAATGCCCTAACCCTAGATAGTATTATACAAACAAGCAAACCCCTTAAAATGACATTTTAAATTATAATAAGGAATCTATAGCTATATGATTCAGATTCATTCAATACTGGATGTTGCAGAAATACTGGATCAATGATTCGTATGATTAATCAGTTTTTTGAAATATGTATGGATTGTTCACACACCCAAACAAAAGACAAGATTGATTATGTATATATATATATATATATATATATATATATATATATATATATATATATATATATATATATATATATATGGGTGAAATAAACTAGTGGGAACGCCCTTCTATATCATATCAAGAGGCCTCTTGATATGATATAGAAGGGCGTTCCCACTAGTGTCTTTCAGCCATATGTCCTACTTGCCCAACATCACCTTGTCGAACCATGCTCTCATGAAAAAATGTACTTGAAGTTGAGGCTTCCATATGACTTCCTAACCGCTCATCCATAACAAGTCCATGAGCTTCCTTTCCCCCCCTTGGTAGTTTTCCTCCCTACATAATAAGATGTACCAAAACCACCCTCACTTGGAAGCAATTCACATCGCAATCCAGATGTACCAAAACCCTTAAAATGACATTTTAAATTATAATAAGGAATCTATAGCTATATGATTCAGATTCATTCAATACTGGATGTTGCAAAAATACTGGATCAATGATTCGTATGATTAATCAGTTTTGTGAAATATGTATGGCTTTTTCACAAGCCCAAACAAAAGACAAGATTATATATATATATATATGTGTGTGTGTGTGTGTGTGTGAGTGAGTGAAATAAACTAGTGGGAACGCCCTTCTATATCATATCAAGAGGCCTCTTGATATGATATAGAAGGGTGTTCCCACTAGTGTCTTTCAGCCACATGTCCTACTTGCCCAACATCACCTTGTCAAACCATGCTCTCATGAAAAATTGTACTTGAAGTTGAGGCTTCCATATGACTTCCTAACTGCTCATCCATAACAAGTCCATGAGGTTCCTTCCCCCCCCTTGGTAGTTTTCCTCCCTACATAATAAGATGTACCAAAACCACCCTCACTTGGAAGCCATTCACATTGCAATCCAGATGTACCGACCTGATTATCCCTCACATATGAACCATTAAGTAACTAGAAAGTATAATACCTATCAAGTATGTACAAATGGTTTGTAATTTACTCAATCATATTTATGGATATATTAACTCAATAACAAAAGAACAAGTCAGAAAAATTCAAAAACTAGTATCTAGAATCAAACTAGAATTGGCAGACTAGTATTTAGCACAATTAGACCTCCCAAATTCTCCACAAGATGGAATCTAGGATATTCTAGGGCTTAAATTAAGATGAAAAAAATTCCAATAATTTGATAGTGGCACATTTATGGGTGCTTCACGCCTGGGAATATTTATTTAGTAGATCCAAGGCTATCAAGGCACATTCCCCGAGGACTTCTGTGGAAACCCAAGGCTTCTAGTGCTCACTGAAAGTAGTTAGAACTGGGGTAGACTAATTGGTTTATCCTGAACCTGCTACAATAGTAATACAAATTTTTGGTAGCAATCTAATAGATTTTGTATGTTAAATAAGAAAGTGCGCTATCTAGGACTGCCTGGCTAGTCAACTTCCAGACTTTTCCAAACGCCTTTAGATGGTCACAAATTTCTGAAATAAGGTTGGGGATGGATGTATAAAAGTATTAGGAACTTTTTGAAGCTTGCAGAATGACAATTTCTCTCATAGATGACATTTTATAACAATTTTAGTAAAACTAGTCAATTTCCTATGCATAAAGAGCAAGCCTTGAAACTGCAAGTTACAAGCAACTACCAAAGTTCATGAATTCCCTATCAAGACTGATACATGAGTTCAGATACATTTAATTGAACAAGAACAAGCTCCTTTATAATTATATAGCATCATTTCTAAGCATTTATGACCCAAACTTACAGACAGTTCACCATCGCCTAGATTTTACAATATAGAAGCATAAATATTCATTGGAAGAATTAGAAGAAGAGATATAATCATAGGATTAGATCCATCGAAAAAATATTGATCATATGGCTTCTCATAAATGGCACAAATCATCTAATTCATATCACAGGAGTGCAATCACTCCAACTGCTCACTTCTCTATATGGGTCTCATCATAAATTTCACCTCAAACTTGTACTAATCTCTGCATCAACTCTAGAGACTCGAGTTCTTCATGGTGAGGGATGAATAAGAACTGAAACTTGAGATATAATGGATTCATTGGGACTATGAATAATACAAGAACAAAATTTTCTGTGGGGCACGTCATGCAAAGCTGGCTAGGGGCGCATCTCCCAAGCCTCTGAGAAGCAATCTCTCAAGACAAATATCAAAATGACCAAAAGACGTGAGAGGGGGAACACCATCTTGTTTTATAGGATGAATTGAGTTCTATATACATTGAATGTGGACATCCTCATTAGACATGCTCCCTCCTTGAATGCTTTTAGCATCTTCATCTTTTACTTTTCTTTTTCCTAGCTTTGTTTCCTTTCCGCTTTAGACTGATTTTCTGCTTTTGGAAACATCCTGTTTTTCCTAGATTTTCTTTGATTTTCCTACTTTTCCTATGCTTTCGACTACTTTTATGCTTCTTTATGCTTTTATGTACTTTCCTGCCTTTCTGGATGCTTTCTTCTTTTCAGAGTTGCCTGCTTTTGTGCTACCTTCCATCTTTTTAGTGGCTTTGTGGTTTTTTCTTGATTTTCTTCTAGTTTCCATTTGGATGAAAACTCATTGGGTCCGCTAGACCTTGCGTTCCCTCCTTGGCCACCTAACACATCCACTTAATTACAAAAATTAAATATTATAAAAAATATTCACAATTTAACATAGAATTTTAATCCTAAGTCTAAAAATTAAACAATTGGGTAATTAATACATCAAAATTGACCCCTTCACTTGTTAGGATTTGGTCAGAACTTTATGGGTTGTCTAAGTAGCACAATAGTCATGGATTCCTCGTCCTTTTAATGCAGTTTTCCTAGTTCGTATACATTATGGTGGTATTATTTCCCCTTTTGTATCTTAGGATCAACAATTATCAACCTAAATCACCACCTAGGTGCATAATCATTAACCAGTCTAGGTGACTTAGGCAATTGTGGTCTAGGGTTGATTTGGGGACATTATAGTCCTCCCCTCCCAATTTTTCTTGTCCTCAAGAAAGACATCAAATCCATATAAATCTTGAAACCGATCCATGACTTCTCACCATTGATATTTTGTTGTTGAATTGACATACCCTAGGAATTCAAATGGTCCACCATGTTTCCTCTCTACCACTCTGAACATAACCTTCTCCCCATTTAGTGACTTGACTACCTCTGCAACTGAAAATGTTTGTTCTTCCCAATTGAAACATCTAACAAGAATTCCAGGATCTGAACTAAATATGACAAATGCAATGTGACTATGAAAACCACCACTGCACTCCAACAACATCAATGATACCCAAGAAAATCCATCATGCCAAGGAATGCACAGATCCCACTGCCTCAACGACACCCTCCAAAACATCAGTGGTGTTTGAAACCACCCATCAATGCCTGGATCCCATGGTCCCTGATGCATACCCTCCATTATCACTACTATTTGTGACAACCTATCACTCCATGGTATGCCAGGATCCATCCACCACCATGTTGGAAGTTCATCACTTCCAAGGCATCTGAAGGTCTTTGTCATTTGTTCCAACAAATTTTGGATCTCTTCTTGTACAAACTGATTGCTTACATGCTCTGTTGTTTCCAAGATGCTGTGTATGCAAGATTATTTTCTCTTGCATGACAGTTCCAAATATTCCATGTACTTGCACACCCAATCCATGGATGTATGTGTACTAACAGTATCCAATGGATTCCATACATACCCTCGCCGCTGCTCACATGGTAAGGAAATGTTAGTAAAACCAAAAAATTTATCACAGAGGAAAAATTAATCTTTACCTCAATGAATCTCCATTCTTTCTATGTATCTATCCACCCAACACATGGATGAATAAAATATTTGGCTCGCTGATCCATGTGGGACGCTGATCCATGTGGTATGTGGTTAGCCACCTTCTTCAAAACTAATTCTTCTTTCCATATAGGTAGCTCATGAGGTCTCTCTTTCAAGGAATACATGTCAAACAATTCCCTAAAAATGCAATCAAGACATATGCATCCTTGGGCCTCCATCTAAGTGATGTACTTGTCTACCCAATCCATAGATAAACAATTACCATATCTTGTAGACTTAATTGGTATGTCCCTAGCTAAGTCATTATCTATGCCCTTTTGTATGGCAATAAGTGCTTGTCCAAAATATTCTACATCTTCGTTCTCCTTACGCACTTGCAAATATGAATTTACCTCATGTTCAAATATCACATGAGGTTCCTCCATCAAATCCAATGTGCCACCTGCAATGTGAAAATGAATATCTTCTATGTAGGATGGAGGGTGTGATTAACTCAAGTTCTTTCGAAGTTTCTCATTCTGCATTCTTAATTATTGAAGGGCCCTTTGTGTGCTCATCAATGAATCACTGGTGGCCTCCAATTCACTAGTGAGATTTTCTGATTCTTCTTCTTCTTCCTTGATAACACTATGGTACATTTCAGCTACCATGAGGAGATGATCTCTATCTGAATGTAAGTTCATGTCACTCTCTTTCATCTTGTCCACTGCTTATTTGAGTACCATGAACTCTTCCAAAAAGGCTTCTCCTTCCAACTTTCCTCCTGAATCTTTCCAATAACATATTGTCACCAAGGTATTGGTGTCAGTAAAGTCCTTCAATGATCCACTCAAATGATGTGGTTCACCAAGAATATCCTCCACCAATGAGCCTTCCTCACATAGAGAAATTTCATAATCCTCTTGGTGTGAGACAAGTGCTCTTCCATCATCTTGCAATTCAATGTTTCCTTCAAGCACCTGCAAATTAAAAAACTCCTCATGCTCACTTTGCACATGAGGCTTCTCCAATATTCCATGTGTGCAATCAACCACACACATCTGATCACATGTAAATTTGGGAAAGTAATGTGACTCTCCCAATTCCATATTGTAGAGCTTCTCTACTTCTACTACCTTGTCTTCTTCAACTTTGAGAGCAAGATATCTATCCATAAATATCTGCAAGTATTCTTCTCTCATCATCCCTAGCTCTATTTTAATGATTCTTAGTATGGAAGTAGAGACTCTTTCTACCATTCCTTCTTGTCCCTCATCGATCATTGCCAATGAGTTTTTGTGCTCCATCATTTTGGGACAAGGAAATCATTAGCTTTTCTTATGTGACTAAGACTTGGCTCTCTAATTCACTCAATGGCTCCTGAAGAGCACTATGTGGGCTGCCACAAGTGTGCTCATGCAAATCGTGAGAGTCATGAAACTCTCCTCTGACAATTCATCCTTCTCAAAATTTTGATTCTCAACACTAGAAGGCTCTGCCATGCCAATTTTTTCACCAGAAGTGGCTGCCATCTCAAAATGACACAAGGGAATGCAAAAATCAGAATGGTAGCAATACCTTTGAGACACCTTTGTCTCTTCATGTGATGGAGTGGTGATGGCATGTTCCTCCACCAAACTTCTAGTTTCACCCTCCACTAATGTGGGGATGCCTCTTGCTCCATGATGAATTTCTAAGGGTGCTTGGAGGGCTGCACTTTCCTCTTCCTCCAAATCTGCTCCACAAGTGGTTTCCTCTCCACCAAACCTATCTTCCATCTCCCTTGTAATGATCTCAAACTCACCAAAAAAGAAGTTTGACTATCCATGAGTGGATTCATTCTCCATATTGTCAACAACCTCTTGCATGGTGGCTTGACCTCCCATATTACCATGTTCCTTATCCTCATTTGTGGCTAACTCAATGGGATGTTCGTCATATTCATTTGATGAGCAGCCTTTATTGGGAAGGGTTATATGCATGCTTTCCAAGGGATGTAATGCAATTTCCAATTGCTTGTGGCATGCATCCATAGCTTCACAGTCATCCTTAACCTCCACACTGGCAATAGAAAACTCTCTACTCTCATTTTCATCACTTGAGATGGAAAATTATTTGGCTTGATATGAGAAAACATTGCTGTCACACAAATCAGATTTAAATCTATCTCTTAGCATGATGCTTTCCTCTTTCTGCTGAATGCATTCATTAGAGGAACTACATGGTTCTTCTCTTGGAGAATTTCTTCCCTTTAATGATTCATCATCTACGTCCTTAGGAAAGAATCCATAGCTGAGATAGATATAATCCTTGGAGGTCATGACTGAACAAATCTCCTTACCTAACGCTAGGTACTCTTGGTAGCACCGAGGCATGCTTTCACATACTTCTATCACATTTGCCAAATATTTATTAACCATGGGAGGATCAGAACTTGTGACTTATTTATATTTTTGGTCACAATAGAAACCATATTCATCTCTCAACATGTGAAAACCTCCATATACATAGATTTCCTCTTCTTCTTCATACTGATCATGGTCTTATTCACCCACTGGTAAGAGCCTCATTTTGCAACTTTTAAAGATGCGATCTGCAAGAGTTCTTCAATTGAGAGTTTAAGGAGCTTGGTATTGCTGCTCATAGGTGTATAGGACCATGCTATGATACCATTTTAATATCCCCAATCATATTTATGGAGATATTAAATCAATAACAAAAGACCAATTCAGAAAAATTCAAAAACTAGTAGCTAGAATCAAACTAGAATTGACATACTAGTATTGAGCACTATTAGACCTCCAAAATTCTCTCCAAGGTGGAATTTAGGATATTATAGGGCTGAAATTAAGATGAGAAACATGCCGATACTTTGACAGTGGCACATTCATGGGTTCTTCATGCCTCGGAATATTTCCTTGGCAGAGCCAAGGCTATCAAGTCACATTTCCTTAGGACTTCTGTGGAAACCCAAGGGTTATGGTGCTCACTAAAAGTAATTAGACCCGGGGTGGACTAATTGGTTTATCCCAAACCTTCTATAACAATAATACAAAGTTTTGGTAGCAATCTAACATATTTTGGAGGTTAAACAAGAAAGTGCGCTATCTAGGACTGCATGACTAGCCAACTTCCAGGATTTTCCAAACGCCTTCAGAGGGCCACGAATTCATGAAATAAGGTTAGGGATGGATGTATAAAAGTATTAGGAACCTAAAAAATCTTTGAGAATGACAATTTAGCTCATAGATTACATTTTATAACAATATCAGTAAAACTAGTCAATTTCCTATGCATAAAGAGCAAGCCTTGAAACTGCAAGTTACAAGCAACTACATAAGTTCATGAATTCCTTCTCAATATTGATACATGTATTCAGATACATTTAATTGAACAAAAACAAGCTCCATTATAATTATATAGAAGCATTTGTAAGCATTTATGACCCAAACTTACAGACAGTTCACCATCATCTAGATTTTACAAGATAGAAGCATAAATCTTCATTGGAAGAATGAGAAGAAGAGATAGAATCATTGGATCAAATCCATTGGAAGAAGGTTGATCATATGGACGCTCATATATGGCTCAATATCATATAATGCATCTCACAGGGGTGCAATCACTCCAACTGCTCACTTCTCTATATGGGTCTCATCATAAATTTCACCTCAAACTTGTACTAATCTCTGCATCAACTCTGGAGGCTCAAGTTATTCATGGTGAGGGATGAATTAGTCCTACAAATCGAGCTCTAATGGTTGCACTGGGATTGTGAAGAAGACAAGAACATATTTTTCTATGGGGAACATCACCCAAAGTTGTTTAGGGGTGCATCTCCTAAGCCTCTTAGAAGCAATATCTTAAGACACATATCAAAATGACCAAAATATGTGAGAGGGGGCGCACCAACTTATTTTATAGGATGAATTGAGTTCCATATACATTGAATGTGGACATCCTCATTAGCCATGCGCCCTCCTTGATTACTTTTAGCATCTTTAGCTTTTACTTTTCTTTTTCCTAGCTTCGTTGCCTTTCCGCTTTAGAATGATTTTATGCTTTTGGAAACATCTTGCTTTTCCTATATTTTCTCTGCTTTTCCTACTTTTCCTATGCTTTTCTACTTCTTTATGCTTTTATGTACTTTCCTGCTCTTCTGTATGCTTTCTTCTTTTCATAGTTGCCTGCTTTTTTGTTGCCTTCCATCGTTTTAGTGGCTTTGTGTATTTTTCTTGATTTTCTTCTAGTTTCCATTTGGATGACAACTAATTGAGTCCACTAGACCTCATGCGCCCTCCTTGACCACCTAGCTCATCCACTTAATTACAAAAAATAAAAATTATCAAAAATATTCACAATTTAACATAGCATTTTAATCCTAAGTCTAAAAATTAAACAATTGGATAATTAATACATCGAAATTGACCCCTTCACTTAGGATTTGGCCAAAAATTTAGGGGTTGGCTAAGTAGAAGAATAGTCATGGAGTCCTCATCCTTTTAATGCAGTGTTCCTATTCCACATACATTATGGTGGTATTATTTCCCCTTTTGGATCTTAGGATCTTTAACATGTCAATAAAAAATTTACACCTTGAGAAATTGCTATTTGATGTTTTGGGTTCACCAATATATTGGGTTATTTCATTGATAATTAGATCTTCCAAAATGCTCATAGTAATATTTGGTATATTTCCAATGAAATTTAATATAGAAACAAAAAATTGTATATATTTGCTTAACTTTTTCTTAGGGTTCTGGTAGCTATCATGATTTCATATGCCTTATAATATGTTCTAAATTTTTCTCATTTTGAAAGCATATAGCAGGGTACAAAATCCAAAATCTTACTTATTTCCAACAATCTTTCTGGTAGAGGAAAACACATTCTAGATTTTTTCTTAATCATTGCTTGAAAATATGTTTTTGGATACTTGCCAGAAAATATATATGGTTCATATTTGGTTTCATGGTTCATATTGTGGTTTTTGATAAGGTCTAAAAGGTTACTTTCAAACCGAAAACACGATTTTAGTCTCAACCTGGCTACAGATGGAAACATACAACTATTGCATCAGAAACCCTTTTTAAATATGGGAAAATTTGTCTAAGAAATCACTTTATGAAAATTTATTGTCTTCCACTTTGTTTAAGGTGTATAATTATTAGTTTCTATATCCAATTTAATTTGTGTTAGATGATACATGTTTCCTCTTTAGCATGACATGTTACCAACAATAATCCTCTGTACTCGATTTGGGAATTACTTGTTCATGTATTGCAAATGAGCACTACGAAAAAAAACATCCATATGGATGTGTGTTTTATCAGAAATTGTAAGTTTTGTGTGTTTACATGATGTTTACGGTTTAGATATATTCCTGCTTCCAAATACACATCTTGGTGTTGAAACTGATGTTGAGAATTAGATGGTTTTCCCGAACTTGGCATGAGTGAAATAGAGGAACTATTGGTGAATCAACAACAGGATTCATTAGGACATTGTTATCAATCATGCACCATGGAATTCATATCTCCATTCAAGAGTATTTTCTCTATATAAATTAGATATCTTGGATCTAATATCACCGACTCCCAGTTATCTTTCGACCGTAACAACTTGTAAAATTTTACCTGGGATACAGTTACAAATGCATTTAATTTTTGAGATCAAAATGATACATGTAATTTTTGAATTACGTGGATCAAATGATACACTAAAAATCCATCTTGTTATTTAATATTGAAAGCATATTGCAAAACATACATTTAGTAAAAAATATAAGTAGTCAAAGAGAAAATTTTCAGTACATTATGTGAAGCTAACTAATTTTTTCTTCTTTTAGTGGACTTGTGTCAAAAGAGACCCCTTTATTGGAATTGTCTTTACTATCTCAAAAATTGAATAAAAACAAGAGTTCTGGAAGCCCATCTCGACTGTATGAAAATAAAGTTATTCCGAAGAAAAATCAGTGTGGTGTATCTGGTAATAAGTTGATTGAAATATCTATGGAAGGACCTAATATTTCCTAGAAGGGATCTGAAGACGTGAGTAATACTGACAATGGTGCATTTGCAATGCATTTACTTGTGTTAGAAGGTTTTCTAGTAGGTGGGTTGGAAGGTGAATGTAAAGAAATTTAGAATAGGAAAAATGATGGCAATGGACACCTTGCTACTCAACCCATGAGTGGGGATTGTAGGGATTCACTGGATGTTAATGTTGAATGTTCAGTATATTTCAGCCAATGCAAAATTCTGATAATATGTTTGAAGTTCATGGTCAAACTAAGATGCCTTTTTTTCCAATATTGGATCTCCATAATTTCTGAGAAAATGTTGCCTAACACCTGAAATTAGGAGAGAGAAGACATCTCTATGTACTCCTAAAACTATTTATATTAAGGGTTCTGCCATTAAAACTCCAGGATGGGTGAACTGTAGCTCATTCTCTCCGAGATATGAATTTTGGAATGAAGCGATACAGGTTGTAGATGGCTTAGTTGTCATTAATACTGATGATACTATCGAATATCATTGTAAAGTTTCTATATGTCCAACTGGGCAGGATGAACAAGGAAACCTGCAATATGATAATGGAACTTACTTTAAGAGTCATGACTTGAATATCTAGAATGACAATGGGAATTTTTCCTTGAAAATGATTCGCCAACCACATTTATATAGAAACAATGCTAAATAGATAGAGTGAGAAACTCATCACCAGGTTGTTGCATCTTCTAAAGTGGGTTTGTCTAAAATATTTAACACAAGAAGTTCATCAAAGCTTCAGTGATGGAGGCTAAGCAACTTTTTGAAGTGCTACAAAATGATGAAATAACTTCTATCCAGATGCAATAACAATGTTGACTATGTAACACCCCGTTTTGACATTACTACCTGAACTACTATTATATGTTGTATTTGCTCGACTGTGAGACCTCGTTGGTTTGACGACACTGTGGACATATGGTTCTATTATTTTGCCGATATATATGTGTGTGTGTGTGATGATAGTATTATGATCAGTAGTCATGTTTAGATATGTATCATGTGTTAATTATGTCAAATATATGGAAATTATTGAATGATGGGTACGTGGATACCGTTACAGTTATATGTTGAAATAATGAATGTTACGCCAGGTGCATGGCGAATGAATGAGTTTATTGTTGTTATGTTATGGTGAAATATATGTGTGCATATCGAGGATTTATGCACGATATTCTATATTGTATGTCGAGGACTGACTTACAGGTTGAAACGGCTAAGTGATAGCTGGATCCTACGAGGTGGGAGGGCCTCAGGGGACATGAACTTCGAAAGATAAAATGGTATGCGAGTGATGCATTATTTACCTTCGTGTGGTTATTATGTTGTTTATTATGATGTATGTTACGACATGGGTGGGGTAAGGTTTCAGGAAACTCAACCACCCAGATTGGTTATACGATGACAGACCGAGTACAAGTGCAACGCTGTTGTTATGTCGAGTAGACATAGTCCCTTGTTCCATTAGGGGGGTGGAGGCTTTACCCACCATTTATCCCCGAAACCCAGAGTCATGGGAGGGCTGTGCTATGGCGCACTCCCCAAGGTGTGTGATGATGACTGGTGGTTGCCTGCTGGGGAAGCTTGGTCGATGTAGTCGACACTTCCGCTTACGGGTTCTAGCTGGAACCGATCATGACTTGACATTCCAGGGTAGTCCAGTAGAGGACAGGATAGGATGTGGAAGTTAGTGATGATGTAGGTAGATAGGTGTAGCGCGGAGTAGGGGTGAAAACAAGATCTAACTGTAGGTGTGTAAAACCCTTGGTTAGTATGTGTCGTAAATCAGTGATGTATGAATTGTCGTAACTTGGATTTTGGTTAATGGATTTGTACCTTGCCAACTACGTTTAGAACTTGTCAGTAAATAATAAGTTCCTTGATTATGATTGACGTATGTGAATTATTACTTTAGTGTACTTATGTGAGGAATGTAAGCAGTAGCTACGCTTACATAACTCACCTACATATTATGAATTACATGAAATATTGTTGAGTAATAATGTTAATTAGTGTCGCTTAATATTAATTACTTTCGTTTAGTAATTAACTATTGTTGATCAATGTTAATAATGTCGATTAAAGTTAATAATGATGATTAGGGTTAATAATGTTGATTAATGGTTAATTATTGTCCATTAATAATTAATTATTGTTGATTAATAAACAAAGCTATGGTTAACCTAGGTAGTGACTAATGCAATTGATTAGAATGCTTGATTGATTGTTAATAAGTTTAATTAGCCAGGACTAAGGGTTGAAATGTTGAAAATGTAACTATAATGTTAAATAAGTTAATAGTAACTTGATCCCTTAAATTAATTATGTGTTAATGATGTTAATTAATTTTAACAAGACTATGCTTATCTTTAGTAATGATTGTTAATTAGCTAATTACAAACCTAGGGTGTAATTAAAATGGAACCAGGTAAATGAGTCGATTAAATCTTAGTAAATTTTATTTAATTAATATAATTACACATTGATAATGTTATGAATTACATTGATAGGATTATGGTTCATAATTTATAAATTGAATTAGTTGAATTTATAATTAGAGGGAATTAACATATTATAAACAATAGAAACCATTAATTAAATGATTAGGTTAATAGTAGTTAATCAATTAACCATTATTGTTAATTAATTGAAATATAGGGATAAGGTTTAATTTATATATATTACTAATTTCTTATAAGTATGTCGTAGTTGTTTATAACCAGGATGTAAATTACGAACGATGCCATATACCATTATTTAACAAGTTATAAAAATGTGCTTGGATTAATTAATTAAAATATTAATTAAATGGTTAAATATTGAAATATGAGTAAGGAAATGTTTAAAATTATTATATGAAATAAAAAGGATTAAATTTAATTTAATTGGAAATTACGGTTGAGAAGTGACCCAACCAACACCTTTTAAATTTTAATTTAAATTATTAATAAAAGTCCAAGTTGAGGGCTCGAGGACTTACATGGTAGGTGGAAGGGGGGTGGAAACATTTAAGTTAGGGATAGGGGTAGTAATGAGGGATAGAGTCGGCAAGTGAAGGGGATAAGAGGGAGAAGGGAGGAAGGAGAGGGGGAGCTTTACCTTATGAATTTTGGGAGAAGTTTTGAGAGAGCAGAAATTGGGAGAGCAAAGCTGCAAAGAAGGGATTTTGTTGGAGATTGTTTTTCTAAAGGGATACAACAGCTTGGGCTTGTACTCGGTTTGGGCTCGGGGGTCCAAAGAGGTACCTTTGGATCTGGGTGGTAGGCGAGACCTCGCCAGTTGGCAGGGTGGCAACACTTGTTTGGTCGGTTGAGCTTCAAAGGTTTGGAAAAAAGGCTTTTGGTTGTAGGGCTGCAGCATAACAAAGGAGCAACAACAAAAAAAGAAAGGATCTACTAAGCGCGTAAGAGGTATTTTCCAGCAGGTATATTTATCATTTCTACTCTATCAAATTATTGTTTCCAATTATATGCTATATGTTATTGCACCTGCACATGAGAAGTAAATGTTAGAATTTAAATGTAAACTTGATATAATTTACATGCACAGAAATAGACGTAAGTTAGAAAATCAAAACAGAAATTTTGAACAGAAATGAAATATCTGACTGTATAGAAAAAACACAGATTTTATTAAAAGTAAAATAGAAAATCTAGGACGGGGTCCTATAGACTAAGGTATTTAAAGAGTTTGGTTCTAGTATTAGATAGCCACAAACTACAATGAATAATAGGCTTTTACACTTGGAAAGTTCATGGCAAGTGCAATCCATCTAGTATGGTAGCTTATTGGATTACAATCAAATGATAAGTTTTCCTTACAGAATAGCTCCAATGATTTCCCACTCAAACTCTGCTCATTTGACGTGAGATTGGAAGTTTCCTAATAGAGGAATGGAGAAGTTCCAAGCCAACTTCCAATCGCCAACTTTTTAAAACCTTGCTAATAACCGATCCATGTTGGATTTTTCCAGCATTTGAATAATGACTTTGGAATCACCTTCAACGACCAAGCGTAAGCAATTTTGGTTTAAGGTGATAGAGAGGCTGCTATTCAACGCTTATAATTCTACGACATTGTTACTCTCAAGCCCCATCAAACTATCAGTCATTTTGACTTCCAATGTGAGGATCATATCATTATTGATAAAAATGAAGGTAAAATGTAGTTCAGTAAAGTGTAATTGATATTTTGCAGTCCCTACTTAGTACAATTCTCAAAATGTAATAAAATTGGATAAATATCCAGTGATTAGATATGAAAGTTTCAAGAAATGTGCACTGATAATGCTTAATGATGTATCAGAATGTTCACAGATTTCCCCAAACACCAATCCTAATAAAATTAATGTATTTTTTGATGGAGATACTCAGAAGGCTAAACATTCAAAGGATGATGCAAATATGCCAGATGTGAGCACTGAGCCTTTGTAATGCTTAGAATGATCTAATAGTAAATATTTTTCATTATGACATGCCATGGCAACATTATTTTGATTCTCAATCCTATTTCATGTTTTCAGACAAAGACTCTAGGAGATATAGAGAACTCTATGTTTGCAATTGGTAATGTTAAAGTCTCTGAGGAAATTATAGGACATGTGGATCTGCATGCTAACAATAGCAAAACACTCAAAGAAAGTGTGACAGAAGTCAATGATTCCTTTATTAGTAAGGATAACATTATTGGTACACCATCAAGTTGTTCTACTTCGAAATACATTCTAGAGCTGAGCTATTGGCTTTCTCAAAAGTTATGAAATGTTTATGCAAAGAAGGGCATTACCAAGATTTATCCTTGGCAAGTGAATTTTGCTTTGCTTTTTTCTTAGTATGGGCATAATTATTTCATTTTTTTGTGCATTATAGTTTGGAAATGATCCTTAATATACAGAGTAAAACACACATTTCTTGTAGTTATTGTTATGTTACATCAAATTAAAAACTTAATATGGGTTGATCTCTCTTTATTGCATGTTGAGTGCTTGCAATTGGATGGTGTGCTTGAAAGAAAGAGTCATGTTTATTGTGCATCTACAAGGTATAAGTTGTATTCTGATAGAGAATGAGTTACTCCTTAGGAGAACTCACTCAATATTTATTCTTATGTTCTTCATATACATCTTCCATACTATATCAAATTTTGCTTGTCATGTACTCTTTTATGACAAAAGTAGCTAAGATTGTGGAGTTTCACCCTTAGCATAAGCATGTATCATTGTTTTGGGAACTATGATATTGTGATATAGGAGCAAGTCCTAGGCACTTTGGGGAAATAGATGCCCCTTGTTTATACTTTATTCTATTGGTGTACAATGTCAAAGGATGCCATATTATTGTGATTGCAGGGCTTGAAGGTGATGTGCTTCCCTAGGAATGACACTTCACGACCTCTAGGCTTCTTTTGGGCTTTTTATCCTTAAACTCAAAAGTATCATAATTTTTGTCCATACAAATGCTTGTGGCATACGATGTGGTTGTCACAAGACTGAATTCTCTATCAAATATTCATAGAAAATCCAGAACTGAGTAAACCCTCTTGTTTTGAAGAAATCATGCCTTAGACACTTCAAACTTCAAATGTGCCCCTTGTACATATCTTTAAGACATCTTCCGTAGAACTCTTTTCCATAGATCTAATGTAGAATGGATTTATTTTTTCCAGGGTTTAGTTCAATCCTCAGAAAATATCCTATATATATGTTGTTCATAATTCCTTCACATTTTTCCACATAGTGTAAATGATATCCCTCTTTGTAACTGCAAACTAGGTCCCCATTCCATTTCAATTCATGGCTTAAATTACACATTCTTTCAGGATGTTAAAATATCCTCAAATGCACCCTACAAGAACCTTTAGTTGCTAGAATAATGTGCCATAAACAACTCTTAAATTGATGTAACATTCACCCTAGTATACCTAAGATATGCTTCATTGCTAGTTGTTCAAACCCTTCATAATTACCTTAAATGGTTGTCATCACTTTGCTATTATTAATACCTTATCTCCACACATAATAGTCCTTTAGTGTTGGTGTTTATGTGCCCCAAAAATGCTTCAAAAAGATACTTAGGTGGCCATAATTAATGGGACATGCGCTTCAGGACGATGCTCTAAACATGCCTAGTATTTTCCAATTTTAATAGGACTAAAGGGAGGTTGGGATTTAATTTTGTGATGCATGACAAAAACACTATAACACCATATCGTCATCTAAGTGTACCTCAAATCCTTACGCTTAACGAATTTAGAACAATGATTTATGTGCTTTACAACCACTCGTGAGGCACCAATAAATACAAATATCTTCCTAGAAATAGGGCCAACCTTACTAGTTAATTTTCACATGTTTTGGGTAGGGCCAACCTTAATATTTTTCCAGTAGGAAGCTCCAAAACTAGGTGTGTATCTTCAGAACGCCCAGGATTGAACCCTTTTCATTACCATCAATTGTTGCGAGCTCTAAATCAGTTGTAGACAAGTAAGATTCAATAAAAATACTTTTTATACTACATATTGATTTATCAAGCTGTTTGGATTAAGATTTCATTTGGTTGAATGAATATAACTAAGCTTCGCAAAGAAAAGACGTCTCATAACAGTTTTGCATAATGCTATATATTACTTTCAATAGAACTCATTTTGTATTCATTGTTTTATCTTTTGAATGCAATACTAAACTACTGGCTATTATAACATATGATGCACTATACTGTGAATTTTGTTATAACATATCTCATGTGTAAGATTGAACACTTGTAATTATCATTTTGTTTCTTTTTACAAACACATGCTTTTGGTGGGGAAATTTTTGTCATATTGCATTTCAATAATAAGCCCATTTTTATATTTTAATTCTTCTCCTTAGGATAGCTAGCATCTACAAGCAACATGTTAGGATAGCTGGAATCTACAAATAAAAACACAGTAGAGGTCATTTTAAATCTCTTGTTTTTATAGGAGTTAGAAAATATGCTTACATATGCACCTTGTAACATGGTGTGAATGGAGCAGTTCTGTAAATTTTTGTAACATTCAGGAAAAATGGGGACATATTTGTGTGAATCAGTCATATTTAGTATTTAAGCACCTGCCATAGAGGTGCTACATATAGAGGTGCTACATGATATATTTTCCTCATAAAGTTATTTTCCTTCATGGAAGCAATGGAGCAGTTATGCACAAACTATTATATATAATATTTTGTTATTTTTGGTCAAGATTTCCCATTCATGATAACATAATCACATACCACCAACCACAATTACACATAAATATCTTGATAACCTCGACTACACAGTTAATAATTCACATCTAAGTCCAGGCACAACCTTATGGAGGTTGTATTTGAAAAATGAATAGTAGCATACTATGATCAATTTTTTCTGAACTGGCAGTCCCCCTTCCAATTTTGAAACCCAATTGTGCAGTATTTAAAATTTAAATTACTATCTTCTTAGTAAATTTGTTTTAAAAGTATTAATTTTAGACTTTCTCTTTTACTCAGATTCCTTTTCTTTTAACTATGAATTTTCAACAATATGAAATATTAGTTCTTCCTATTGTTTTTTTTCAGGTTTTAGAGTCACAAACTACCAGACATGCAATACTTGTGGTTGTATATAACTGCTGGAAAGCAAAGGTCGGTATTGCTCTGCCACATTTACAGTTGGTTTAATGTTTCACTATCATTAGTGTTAATCAATATATATGTCAAAATTCAGATCTCACCATGCGATTTATACAAATTAATTTAGCAGTCCACATGGATTTACCAATGATGAAATATGGGTGTTAATATTGCTCCTCTCCTCAATTCTGAAAGGGTGCTAGGTCAATGGAAGAGCACCTGCCTTATAGGAAAGATGTTGGTGGTTTGATTTTTCTATGCCCTGTCTATAAAAATCAATGAATAAAAATGACTAAATATACTACTAGTTGACAACAATTAAAGATTAAAATGACTAAATATACTACCAATTAACATAAAATTAATGACTAAATATGCTACCAATTAACAAAAAATTAATGACTAAATATATTACCAATTGACAACAATTAATGACTAATTAAATGACTAAATATATTACAAACTAATGGAAAATATACTACTATTTGACGGCAATTAATGATTAAAATGACTAAAATCAATGACTAAATAAATGACTAATTAAACAACCAAATATATTACCAATTGACGAATTTATAGCAAGCAATAAATGACTAAAATATTTTAGTCATTAATTTAGTGGTGAATTATATGATTGCAAATATAACACCACTGGTCGTTTGACCAAAGATAGTCATTTACATGTTGAATTTATTAGTTTTTTTAGTTATAAATTTCTCTTTTTTCTACTAGTGCAACAAGTAATATAGCAACACAAACAAAATAATAAAGTGTTATATGTTAAATATTATAATTTTGATCACATTATATTTTACAAAATAATAGTTACCGTTATTTAACATGAAATAAGAAAAATCCAAGAATCCACAGATGTAGTGCACCATAGATATCCAAACCTTATCACATTGTTGCGGGAGTGCGAGTTCTTGATTAGCCTTGTTCTAGAGCTTAGCTTGATTATGACAAAATGATTGGAATTGATAAATAAAATCATCAATGATATCCCAAAGTCACTAGTTCCACAATAACATATTAACTATGCTGTGAACAATGACATGAAACAAAATATAATAATTGTCATGGGATTTGATCCATTGCTTCAAATTCAACGACAAGTCAACCTAACCTAGCATAAATATGGTAGAATCACATTTCTTTGTAGAAATTAGAATACAAGACTATCATCGAAGTATGGAGAAATTTCCTCTAATGAATCTAACTTAAACCTAACAATGGAAATAATCCTTTCATTTTGACAAATCCAAGTATTAACTCTTCATAAATCCATGTACTCTAATTTTTCCGCAACTATGTAATCTACCTATATAGAGAGCTAACTAAAATGGGCATTTTTGTATTTAAAATAAGTTTTAGTCTCATAGTATTGTTGGTTCTAATACCGATTACAACAAGTTTGCAAATTGATTCATATAGTTAAACATATCAAACACAAAATAATGGTACACACCAACATCAATACATTACACAAAAAATATCATGGAAACCTCTCTCCTAGAGTAAAATCAACAAACCAATGAGCTTTCAACTCATCTATTAATCAAACACTCAAACAAGTGTTTACAAGCGTAACTCGCTAGACCACAAATCACATTTCATTACATGATCATGCTTCACACTACTACTATACACCATGCATAGACATTATATCTTATTTATAGATGCAATGCAACCAACTTCTCATTAATGATAATCCATAACTTCCTTACCACTTTTGATTATTCTATTACTATCAACTTGACTAGGTCAAATTTGGTTGATTTCCCATTGATATTTCGGTTGTTCCGTTGACTTCTTTTCAACTAGTCATTTGATTTCGACCAAACAAATATTATGGTCGTTCGATCGACCAAAATTCCATAGTCTATCACCTTTGAATCCATTCGACTATTGACTTTGCCAGTCGATTTACATGCAAAGAATATAACATTCCCAACATTCTCCCACTTGTTGCATTCTTTGCATAAACTTGAGATTCATAACTTTAGTTCACAGGGATAGCAAACCCATTGTTTCCCTAAATTAGGAAAACTTCTCTGTGCTTACAGACTTGGTGAATGAGTTTTTAACATTCTTCACTTTGTCTACTTTTTCTAGTAACACCTTTTGGTTTTCCACCACCTCCCTCACAAAATGATATTGAACAACAATGTGTTTCGTATTTGAATGATATGCTAGATTCTTTGCATAAAGGTTGCACTCTGATTGTCACAATCCAACCTAACAATATGTTGTTCAAACCCAACATCTGAACACAACCTCTTCAACGGTTGGCCTTCTCTTTTGACCTCTTTTGCATACAGAGTTTCCATCCATTCTAACCTACTTATCGTACTTTTTGCACCTATCTACCATACTTATTTCCATAATATGAAGCTAAGTTACATGGCACGGTTTTGAGATAGAATTGTTGTTAAATTATATAATTTCCTTTGCTTTAACGACTTAGAAGAATGTTATACTAATTCTGACTAAGATAGTTCAGTTCTAGCTATATATATATATATTAGTTCCTACTCTCGTGGCTATTTCTAGCACCAGTTCTGGCACTGAAATTGGCCAATGCAAATTATATTTGGGAGAAAGTCAAAATTGATATGTTTATATGCAAATCAAAGATAAGATTTGATCAATTATTCATTGGCTACTCTTTCACTTATTTTGACAAATGTCTTAGCATGAGAGCATGAATCTCAAAGAATGGAGGTACGTTGTCAAAATTAATTGGTCCACTGTTCCATGCAAATATTCAGAGAAAGTGACACATTATTAAACCATTGATCCATGATTTTATTTGGTATGCAATCTTAAGATAGAAGAGATGCACTCCATCTGGAATCTCTGTTTAAATTTCAATAATTATTTCTCCAAAAACATTTGCAACAACTTCATAATCAAAGGGTGTTTTTATATACTCTATCTTGGAAAATTTGGAACTCGTGGATTCTATGGAAAGGAATTCACTCCACATGGAATCAATGCGGACTGAATCCGTGCTTATCTTCAACACAACTTCTCCAAGAAACAAATTGATAGCAAACTCCAGCTCATTGTCAAATATTTCTGTCTGCCATTCTCGTCAGTTTTAAGGCATCTGGTTTCAACCTTCATTTCTGGGAAAAAGGTGGTGAATCCTCAAAATTCGTTAAAAACCCACTTCTTAAATGGTGTCATTTAGCCAATATCGTGCGTCGATTCCCTAAATTATGAACGGATTGGGAGGAATTGTTGGTTCTTTGAAGTGGTAAAACCCAGGAAAATGAGTTGTGGCATGTTCATTCAAATCAATCACAGACAGATGGAACGCCAGTCGGCATGGAGGTTGGACTGACCTTTTACTTAGCTCAGGGATCATATTTTCATTACCTTCAGTTGCAAGAATCCAAATACTATGGAGAAAATCTTGAACTATTTCTAATATTTTCAAACAGTTGCCATTCTTTATGGGATGTTACCTCACCCTCAGTTCTGTTTATAAAACTTACTATCTCTATATAGGAATGAACTCGTATGAATTGAGCAATAGAGAAGGGAGGTGTGTATACATATTAATGGAGATTGATGTAGAAGAATATTGCTGGGAGAAATCCCGTGAAACATTTTATGCATTGGTTGATCATATATTAACAAACAAAAGAAGAGAAATAGCTGCAAAGCAGCTAGTTAGTTCCTGCTTTAAAATTATGTTTATGATTGAAATATGGTTTATGTGGAATATTAAAAGAAAAGAGTAAAGAAGCGAGCACATGTCATCATCATAAAGATGCAAAATTTAAAAGGAGACAATATCTCTAAAACTCTTTACTCAACATACGAATCTAATGACATATCAAATTTTATTGAGGTGTTGTGTAGGCATGGACATAGTTACATTACTAATAGAGTCATGGGCTTGCTTATTCCCATGTGTCCCAAGAATATGTAGAGATTTCTCCACCAACTTTACACATTACTTAATTCCTCTACCCATGGTAGCATAAATGTTCCTACCAACGTCATCTATTGTTTATAGGTTTGTAGTTGTTCCATATGTGCTCTCAAGATTGCAGTGACGTTTCTTACACTTGCTACACAATGTTAGCATTCAATATTTGCTTAAATGTTAGCATTCAATATTTTTTTAAATAATTGAAAATATGAAAATTATACAATCTTAGTTATATTTATGATTACCTTTTTTTTTGTTTATATATATAAAAAAAAATTATGAACCAACAACTACAAATTAAATATATTAAAGAATATTTTATATATTTTATAAATACAAATAACTAATCAAAAAAATTATGGTTTTATGATAAACTTTACCTCTATTATATTTGAAAAAAAAAAACTGATTTATGAAATTAAAATCCGACCAATAGTTTTCAACAATTTGTAATCAACTTGATTACCTGAAACTTTGACGTTTCAGGCATTATATCTCCTTATATTTGGCCAACATGCTCATAGCCTAGCTTTATTTAGAATCGTCTAAATAATAAGGAGATGGCTTGGTTTTTATTCATTTAGGAAGTGGCAAGGCACATTATGTAGGCTTATAGAGCCATACAGAGAAATAAACTTTATCTATATGGAATAATCATGTATTTGAATACGGATTTGAATGGTAAGCTAAAATAGAAGTAACATTAAAACAAATTAATGGAAGGCATCAAAAGGAAACAACGTTGAATTGACTAACAAATGCGGTAACTCCATTACCTCATCCAAATTAATGGGGACACTTACAACTATGTAATATTAAAATGATAAAAGGATAATATTATAAAGTGTAATATTATAATTTTTTTCAAAAATATAAAATACAATATTATTAATAGCTTTTTGCTATTTTGAACTTTATAATTTTTTAATGCTGACATAAACTTTAATTATAATTTTTTTAAAACATAACTGATAATTATTTTTAATTTCTTAAATATTTATATAATTATTTAAAACTTTTTTATGTTAAAAGCCATTCAGATATCTAATATTAGATATGGTAATGCTAATAAATAATTAATGCTTAGAGCATTGGCATATAGTGGACGATCCTCACCTCAATTACAGTAGCTTGGAATTTAAACTCAGCGATAAGCCAGTGTTCAAGAAACGGATATAAATTGAAACAAACAAGACGTTGGATAAGCACAGGTAGACTGTGAATACATTTATTACACAATAATCAGTTTCATCCTCGGTTTTCCAACCAGTCAACATCGCAGCATGCCCTCCCATGTAGTTCTTAGAAGAAAACAGCTTCGGACAACTACCATTAAATACAAATCATTTAATATTTTACATGTAAAGATAGTTGCCACACACCACTATTGCGTGGGTATGGGTGGCTCACAAAGAGAAACATAGCTGAAAGAAGCAGGTTTCCACGCACCACATCGCATGCATTTCTCATGCGTTTCCTGTGTTACATTTTTCGTCTTTTCTAAGAAGCAAGTTGCCACGCACCACGCACCACATCGCATACATTTGTCATGCGTTTCCTGTATTACACTTGTCGTCTTTTCTAAGAATAGCACGTGCCATCCGTTGTCGGTAACCAATGTTTCACCATCGTTGCTTGTACTCTTCATGTTTGAAAGTTCTGATGCTCTAATCTACAGCGTAACCTCAAAGTTGAAGAACCGTGGATTTGACCAGGCTCGACCCATGAATGTGACCTTCCCTTGTTACTTGTTATTTAGCAAGGAGGATGGGTTTCAGTTTCAGTTTCAAAATTCTTCCACATTATGCATGAATATTGTTCATGATGTTAGCTAAATGCATATGGATCACCAGACAATCGATGTCACTAGACGATCGATGCATTCTGTCGTTTACAAGCTTATGGATCACCAGACGATCGATGCATTATGTCGTTTACCAGTCTCAATGCATTCTGTCGTTTACAAGCTCATGGATCACCAGACGGTCGACGTTATCTAAATGCATATGAATTTTATTAAGCTGGAAGCTCCCCTTGCGGTTTTAGACTTCGTGAGAGGGTTGTGGATCGAGTGACTGTGTGACCTGGTTAGCTCTCCTCCTCAGCTCATTCCATCATGCCATGGTAGGTTTATGAGGTAAACTCTTCTCCACCTATGTTTTTATTATTATCAGTCTCTAATATAGGGTTTCCTTTAATTTAGGGTTGTATAATTACTATATATATATATATATATATTTCTTTGGAGCTCTGTCCGCCCCCTCCATTTCACCACCTTTCCGAAGCTTGCTGAGTGCGAGGAACTCTGCTGTCTCCCGGTAACGACATTCACAGCTTTCCTAGCGTGCTACAGTCCAGCAATCTGAATACACTCTTTTGAATGGGTTGGTTGGTCTGATGGGCTGATAAACTAAGTACTAGTGACGTTGAGATGAAAGCAGGGACATCTAGCAAGTTTAGGATGGATGATACTTGTAGCAATTGGAACTCATTCATCACCTCCAGGTACTTCATCCCATCACTAAGCTATACTTCATGCATGTAGGCGTGATGGTTAAAATATCGAAAAAAATGTCATCTTTGAAGTCATTCTCCACAATGGTGGTCTTATAAACCTTTTATTTTAGATCCCCCTTTGGTGGACACAAACATCAATGGGGGTTCACTCGATGCCTCTCACCTATCTGGAGTGTCGTGCATTGTAATATTTCCCATCATTCATCTTCTAGTCATTCATCTTTTGTATACCAAATTTCTACTCAGTTGTCTCCTTCTTAGATAATATACCAAATATCTACTTAGTTGTCTCCTTCTTGGCGCATCAATGGCTATGAACTCAGGTTTTGTTGTAAGAAACTGGCTCTCCAAAAACTATATTCTGTAAGATAAAAAACCAAAGTGTCGAGGTCATGCTTATATAGACCATGTCTGCCTCTCAAACTGCAGAATTGTCTTTCACTCATGTCTGGTAGCATTTCGGTCTCCCTCTTAATATTGTATTTGACCGCGATTTCCATTTTATAAGCACCTTTTGGAATACATTGTGGCATCTGCTGGGCTGTAAAATTATCTTTTCTACTACCTTCCACCCCCAAACCGAGGCCAAATTGAGGTGTTTAATAACAGTATAGTCCATGCCCTCCAAATATATGATATCTAGCCGTATCATCAGTCCAAACATATAACCATGATATCTGTAGCATCCGTCCATCCATAGAAAACAGTCCAGCTATATCACCATTAAAGTCGTATAACCATTACATCCCCATATCATCGAAAGGAACATATATCATGAAAGGGTACATACACCCAGTTTTTTTTATTAGCTTCTATATATGTCATATTCTATTATCTTAGTTTATTTATTTGTTCGAAAAAGCATTGGTTAGACAGGCCTCACTTTTTGAAGATTCAGGCCTAGATCACTTACTTAAGGTATCCCAATTAATCCCCTCTCTGCACGTCGAATTCCTACCCTTGTTAAGGATTGATGCACACTTATTTTTCCATGCTTCCCCCTTTCGGTAATTACCAAGCCAATAAGTGCTTCAATTAGTAGGGTGACTAGTACGTTTGCCTAGATTACTTTTCTCATAATTCATCGTTTGGTGCTCTGGCTATGGCGATGCATAGTGTCCTGCTCTGCATCTGGACGACTACGGTCACAGTACAAACTGAATAAGGTACAAATTTTGTCTTCACGGAGGATATTTGGAAGTAATTTGATGAATTTTTAAATAAAACGGAGACGTAGCCTGCTTTGGCCTCACAAATTTCCTTGTGCAGAGAAATTTATGGAATTTGTTTAAAGTCTTTCTATGAAAGTGGTTTTCCATATATTTAACGTGATTGAACGTGATCCGTTAATTATTTCTTGTTCAAAAATCTTGAAAATTTATACATTATCTACAAGTGAATGCCGTGTTACAGGTTAATTGGCCATGTCTTTGAAAAAAAGGTTAATTGGCCATGTGTGCATCACATGGATGAAAATGAAGTTCTGTGCAACTTTAAACTACTTTATTTTGTTCGAATTTTGGATAAAGGTCGACAATATTTTATGTGGATGCTAAGATACATCCTATTTTATAGTGGAAATATGGAATTTGTCGGTTATAGCTGTCGAAATTTCCTTCAAATTTGTGTCAAAGTTGGAGATTTTGTCAAAATGTTAATGTAAAGTGTTACAGAGAGAATATGGCATAATTTTATTCGAAATATTTGGATTGAAAAAAGAAGAACTTACCAATCTTGTTTGAGGGGCTCAAATAAATAGAATATTATCGCTTGAAAAAGTGAAACCAGATATATTTTGTGGGGTAATGATTTGTTTGCAAAAGATCAGTGAAACGGCCGGTCGTAGGGTCGAGGGTTTGGTTATCAGATTATGTATGGCATTATAATATGTACATGAGATTTTTCCAGATCCCGAAACAAGATAGTGGAATATCGCGCTGGCACATCAATGGGAAACTGGTTGGTCTTTCTTCAATATGGAAAATGTTGAATGATACAGCACCCTAAACTTAATTTGGGAAGAAACAACAACGAGAACGAACAAGAATTTAGAGGATAGTACATTTGCAGTAAAATTAGCGAAGCAAACTTACTTTACTGTGGAAAGAGGACAAGTTTGTCCAAAACTGTTTTCTAATCCGTGAGCTGTAAGGAAAATTTTGGCCTTGGTTGTGTTGTTGCAGCAACATCCCCCCCATTTTTTGTAGATATTGGGGCCCCTCCTTCTATTTTCCTAGAAAGTTTGCCTAAAAGAGTTAAGTCTCCTTTGGAAAGCCTTTTGAACTTAGTTTTGTTTCAAGTAATTGAAGTTTTTCTTCTAAGTCAAAAATCAAATTTCTTTCCCAAAATAGCGGAAAAACTCAGTATTCTCTCCTGAAATGGCGGAAGAACTTGGGATGTTCGCCCGCAACTGCGGAAAGTCTTAAATTTTTTCCCAAAATGACAGAAGCACTTACATTTTTTTTGAACTTCGGAAGAACTCAAAATTCTCTCCCGAAATAGCGGAAGAACTCGAGATTCTCTCCCGCAGCTACGAAAACACTTAGCGTTTTCTAAACTGTGGAAGAACTCAGCATTCTCTCCCGAAACGACAGAGGAACTCGAGATTCTCTCTCGAAATTGCGGAAACTTGTTTTTTCCCAAGTTACTCGACCATTCACATTTCAGAAAAGGCTTTGCATATTCATTCGTAAATTTGCGGAAGAACTCATCGAATCTTATCGAAGCGTCGGGAGAAAATCACGAGTTTACACCGCAAAATTTTAGCTTGCCAACTTCGGAAGACCTCGTCAAACCTTTCCACAAAAGCAGAGCATCTTTCTAATCTTTCCCGCAAAGTCTGCCGCGCCCAAACCCATAAAGTCCACCCGCGCTTTGGAAGAAACTCACAAAGTCCGCCTGCAACCGTGGACGAGACTCGCCTTTTCCACCCCGTATCGACGGTTACGCATAAATGCTGAAGGTTTGAAAAGACCCCACCGTATGGGTGATTAACCCCATTTTGATTTTGCCACCTACCCAATTAAATGCCCGCACGTACCAGTTTTATATATAAGGGCGGTGGGGCTTCTATTATCCCGTTGATAGAATTTGATTTAGAAAACGTCGTTGGAAGACTACACTCATTCGCTCCAGCTCAGCTCTTTTGCAGCCGCGTCGATTCCATAGCACCACTGTCTCACTGCCAGGTAAGGGTTTCTACCAGTAACTTTGTCTTATCTATGCATCAAGACTTTCTTGGGGTTTTTTTCTTTTATTACGTAGCCGGTGGGCTCTCGTAGTATGCTATCCTTTAAAAGTTTACATCCACTACAGCCCATAGAATTCTCATTACTGGTAGCTAGGAGTCATAGCCAGTGCTAATCGTCCCCAGTTAATCCATTGAAAGAACTAGTAAGGCCTAGCCAGTCCCACCGGCCGCAGTCCTATTGTAAACCTGCCTAAGCCGAGTCGATGCACTCAATCCATGTTCTTTTGCCGGCCGTGTGCCGTTACTCAATACTGTCATAACAAAAAAGAAACACCCGTCATAGCTGACTAGGCTACTCGATCGCTCAACTACTTAGCTTGGACTGCTTATTCTCCATAATTTTCCTTTTCCATGCTTATGCATTCATGTTCCCTCAGTTATTGAAAAGCAGTTTCGTTAAATATTTTCTTTGCTTCCTCATTATGTTTTTCTGCCCCCCAGCATGCAGCCGTATAATTTTGTTTCTTGTTAGCATGCTAGTCTTGCTCTATGATTTTGCTCTCATAATAATTTACAATTTTATATTCATTCACATATGGTTGCTGACAGGGATAATCCACAATGCCAAAAGGGAGCAGAAAGAAAGCTAAAATGACGGAGCCAGAACTAGTACAACCAAGGACTGAAACTCTTTTCCAGGATACAAAGTGCACCATTGGCGTCCCTCCCGAGGTCAGGTGGGGAGATGTTTATAGGATGATCAGGGACCAAGACATCCTAGACGTGTTATTAGAAGAAGAACAAATCTACTTAAACATCAGGACCTCTGGCATAGCCAGGGCTTCTGCTCGCCCTGAGCTATTCCCGTCCTCAGAACTGATCGGGTGGATATTGGAACATGCCAACCCACAAACAAGAGTGTTGCATGACAGCAAGGGAGAGCCATTCGCTTCATTCCATCCAGCTTATATTGCAGCAGCCTACAAATTCTCACGTCCCTAGCAGGCATTAAACGATGAATGGTTGGGACAGATGAATAAGTTCGAAATAGCTAAGAGGCTGTTAATCACGGGAAAACAGCTGAGGAAAAGGGACAATGATGAGTATGACGTTCAGATCCTAAGGCCTCCTTTCAGGTTGATTTCCCTTATGCTAAGCAGAATTTTCGGCATGCTCGATGGGACCGTATATAGGATGCAATGGGCCCCCATAATCCATGCCATAGCATTTAAGGCGACTGTGTTTGATTGGTCTACTATCCTCTCAGATAGTTTAGCATCCACTGTGGCCGCAGCTAAGGAAGGTTTGGCCTTGAAAAGGTAAGAGTTTTACATGGCTTCATACCTCATTGATTGTATCTTGGCAAAACCCCCTTTCCCCAGGTTAGGTTGCTCATGGGATCAGGCCAACACCCCGGTATACACTGCTTATAAACTACTATGGGCTCAAAATTACAGAGCACACTATAAGCTCATCTGTGAAGAGTTCATTGTGCGTCTGTATGAGCAGATGTTCAATGAAGAGCCCAATTGCCTTTCAGAGAACACCATGGAGGTCATGGAATCTTATGGAGACTTCTACTTCTTAGAAGAGGGTACCTATATCAGGATGTTCGGAGGCACTAAGCCACCATACATCCTACTGAAATACACCACTGATTATGTAGTCCTGAAAGAACAGCTAGGAAAGTTTTCCTTGATGGAATAGGGGGATTTTTTAACAAACAACACAAGGCTTCCTTCCCTCCTTTGCCTTTCTGTATAGGATCCTAAAAATTCTCAGGGGTTGCAACAGCCAAAGAGTTCATTCAGGAGTTGAAATTTTTTCACTTCGGTGAAGCAATCTTCCATAGAAATGACAGGCGGAGCAAGGTTGCAGAGCATTGCAAAGACTTTTATGCTCATTTTGAGTATGCCCATTACTATGATGCCGAAGAAGAAGTGTTCAAGGGAATCAGTAACATCGCTGAGTTGCAGATTTGTTGTCACGGCAGTGGAGCTAACTCTAGCTCTGCCACAGCCCGAGAAACCAGTCTGCAGAAAGAAAGGGAAGCAGTTGAATCCCTGGCCCGTGAAGAACAAAGATTGAAAGAGGAAGCAAGATTGCAGCGAGAAGCTAAGGAAGCAAGACAGCAGAAGGAAGCAGAGGAATGAGAGTAGAGGGAGGAAATCGAAAATCAATAGCGGGCTGAAGAAGAAGAAAGAAGGCGTAAAGCTGAAGAGGAACAAAAGGCAGAAGAAGAACTCAAGACCAACGAAGATGCCCAGGCGGGTGGCTCTGGCACCCAAGATATGGAAATAGACCCATTTCAGGTAGTGCAGACCCCACCCACGGAGACAGAAGTCCATATAAGAGATCTCCCGATCATCCCTTACACCCCATCCGAAGATCATACTGTGTCCCGATGGGATGAATTTATGTATTATAAGAAGAGGAAGGCGGTGGTCTTGAAGTCAGAAGAGAGGATAAAGAGACTTTTCGAAGCAGATATTGTCACCCAGAGGGAGACCACGGTGATGCAAAATACAAATAAGGCTCCCATAGCCATGGCATCCGTCGTTGTGTCAGCAGCAAAAGCAACAAAAGATAATGTGATCGATATGGTCAAATAATTTGAGTCAACAAAGAGGAGAGCTCGCATGCTGCAACATACTGTGGCTAATGAGAAGGCTTACAGGGATATTGTAGTGAATAAATATAATTGCCTGTCTGCTAATCACAAGGAGTTGTCAGATAAGTATCGCCATCTAGAAGAAGAAAAGGAGCATTTGACAATCCAGATGATGGTTCTAGAAGCGGAAAAGAATGATTCTGAAGCTAGATTTTTTCATCTGGAAGCAGATAAACAGGAAATGGTTGAACAGCTAGAACAAGCAGAAAGCAGAGCGATGGATATGTCTCCCTTTCATGAGCAGTCCTGTGACATTTTGAGACAAATGCATGCCACACAGGAGCTGATCACTGAGGAAGTATGCAGGCTCAAAACCATGCTGGTTAGATTGAAAGAGGTCGATGCCGAAGCCACCCGGCTTAAAGGCAAATACACTCGGGTTAAAGAAAACATTTTAAGCCAGATGGAGTGGAGAGAAGGAAAGGTGGATTTCCCTAAGCATCTCCCGTTCAAATCTGTAGATGGTTTTAAGGAGGATGTAGCTCTCATGGAGTTTTGCCGGAATTGTGGTGCTAAGCTGATGGCTAAAATCCAGGGAACAATGGGGAAAGGCAACAGCCTATATCAAAAGATTCATGAAGTACATGAAAAATGCAAGCTTATGTTTCCTCAGACCCTGGATGATTTTCCAAGCAAAGAGCAACGTTTGTCAGATTTGAAGGAAGAGCTGGGCATTCAAACAGAATATGTAAAAAAGATTGATGTACTGGCCACCGATGATCTTCTTCACTATATTGGATTGTCATCAATATACAATCATTTGCTTAAGGAGATCCACCAGAAAGCAAGAGTAGAAATTCAGGGTATTGAAGCAGAGCTTGGTAAGCAAGTGACTTCACAGAAGATCCTACTCCCCTCACCTGCAAATGTGGTTGTAAGAGACGCTGGTATATGGTTCAGTTATATTGCCGAAGAAGAAAAGAAGGCAGCAGCAGCAGTAGCAGCCACTGCAGGCACATCATCCCCAACAGAAGTACCACCCAAGGATAAACGCGCTAGACATAATGCATTGTTTTGTTTTGGTCTTCTGTTTTTGTCCCTATGGTTAGAGCGTTGAGTCACTAGGATAGCTGTCCTTTTCTACTTTGAGAAAGAATTTCTGTATTGAGAAAAGGGCCATGAATTGTTTATTTCTTGGAAAAGTCTTTAAAGGACAAGTGTAAAAGGCCAGGTGGCAGCCCAGAAGGCATTTTGTAAAGATATAAATAGAGGCTTAGGGAAAAGTGTAAAGGGACTTTTAGAGAGGGGAATATAATTTTCTGAGTTTGTATGAACTACTTTGCACTTGCTCCAAGAAAGTTGGATTTTCCTAATAAGAGCCTGGAGAGGACATTTCTTTTTGTCGGAGAATGGGTTTTGGATGCATGCTGGACTATTCCTGTGGTGTTCATATTTTACAGTGCGATCTTTCTGTGCTGCTGTGAATTATTTCTATGCTTTGGATGATCTTACATTATTTTCTGTGTAAATGATGTTTTCTCCACATGAGTAATGGAATGCTTTCTTATGAATTAAAAGCTATCTTTTATATCTTTAATCTCCTGCTGTAGATGTATATTTATGGTTTAATGGCTATCTGTTGATCTTTGGATGCTCTCTTCAGCACATTACTCATATTTACAGTTTTGCTCCTTGCAAGGATAGATTAGATTTATTTCAGTTTTAGACACAGATTTGCTTCAAATTCTGCATTTAGATTAAATTAGCTTAGGCACTTGCATATCATCTTAATAATAAAATTTCAAAAAGAATAGTGGATCGGGCCATAACTGGTGTAAAAGAAAGTAAATCTAACGGTAGCCGGAACCGATAACCGGACGGATTCCTTACACCAAATGGTGGACAATCTAATTGGGATAGTTTACCGGGGAGAATCCCTTTGTGCTTGATGCTGCGATATTCGGGGCATCAACAGTTTTTGGCGCTAGAAGGAGGGCCTAAAGTGCATGGGTGATAAAGGAAAATCTCCCACTGTAAAAAATGTTACTAAAAACCCGCTTAAAACAGAAATTTCAGACAACCCAAACCTTGAAGTAACAAATCAAGAAAACCTCATATCTGATTCTAAACATCAAGAAGTCTTGTATGCTGTGCCTTTTGCGGAAATAGAAGATTTAAGGAGACATACACGATCTTATGTTAGGCAACTAGGTGGTTTAAACGCAGTAAATTTTCTCCCTAGGAAAAGTACTCCCAGAAAAGAAAGACAGTACACCCGTGATTCGATTCTTGTGCAGAATTTTGAAGAGCTTGTAAATTTAACTTTGGAAGAGATTGTGGAACCCTTGGAAGAACTCAATCTTGAAGACCCAGAAAATCTTGGAGAACTTGTCACTCCAAAGAACACTCCACCCAATTCTCCACCTGATTCTCCACATAGAGACATGGCTGTACCTACTTGGAGAGCAAGGGAAGCATTAAATCTAGCTGGGCCATTCCACAATCTGCCTAAAAATCCAGAGAAAGTCTTGCCTAAATTCGACCCAGGAAAAGACATTTCTGCTGAAGACCATCTCAAGAGTTTTTACTTAGCCTTAAATATTTTAAATGTACAACATGAAGATGTAGTTTGTAGGCTTTTCCCATACACATTTGAGCCAAAAGTTTCTTCCTGGTATTTTAGCCTACAAGCTAGCTCGATTTCCAGCTGGGAAGAATTTGAAACATGTTTCTTAAAGAAGTATGGAAATCAAAAGACTGTAGCTACACTCATGAAAGAATTATTGTCCATGAGGATGGAAAAGAAAGAAAAGGTTAAAGACTTCAACCAAAGGTTCACAACACTCTTAAATAATTTCAGCGAAGCAAATAAACCAACAGAAGAATCTCTAGTCGAATATTATACAACAGCTCTTGAAGGGCCTATAGCAATGTTCGTCAAAAGATCTAAGAAAACCACCCTGATAGAAAATTTTGAAGAAGCTAGAAAGGTGGAAGAAGAAGCAGACAACATTGCCAAACATGCCTTAGATGCAGAGACAAAACCAACAACTAGTAAAAAAACCTTGCTGCTCACCAGGAATAAAGAAGAGTCATCGGCAGATATGGAGAACGTAATTAAAATGATGCAGAAATTGTCCAATAAAATTGTAGATATTGAGAAAGATAAAGAAGCTAGTACATCTAGGAAGCCTTTCAAACCATTCTACAAGAAGAGAGAAGACACCGATCAACCTCATCCACCTATGAACACTTCCCCTGTTTTAAATCTAAATAAAGTAGGGATGGAACATTTCTGCACCTTTCATCAAGAGCCACACTCGGAAAAAAGCTACCCACAATGGATCAACTCTATGAGTTTAGTCATGAACCAAATGTTGGATTCACAGATTCCAGATCAAGACGATCCTCCAGAAGAATCAAGCCCTGAGATAGAGGAACCATCTCTAGACACCACCATGGTGCTATGGGATTGTGTACCTTTAATTGAATTGGTAGAAGATGATCCCGTGGAAAACCCAGTCTCTGCTGTAAACATTAGCACTCGTAGTAAAGGCCCCATTGCAGATCCAGTTCCAAGCTCGACTATTCTCAAACCAAAAGCTTCAAAAGAAATACCTAGAAGACATATAACAATCATTCCACCACGACCTAAAGCTAACCCAATAGTGGCAAGGCAGCCAAACATTGAAACAACAGTTCAACAACCAAAGGTCAATTTGGATAAAACAGATCATCAAACTAGAATTACAAAAGAATGTGATATGGGATATGACATTATTGAAGATATTAAGAAAGCGAAGGCAAATGTTTCAATATTTGATATGTGCATCTTGCCCCAGAAATGAGACAAATTGTTGCAAGCTTTTCAATCCCAGGCCAGTACTCCGTTGACAGATGCTCAAGAAGACCCTGAAATTAATGAGGCCAGTATCGACGGGAAATCCAAATCTCAAACATTGCCTTTCCTTTTAAATTTTGAAATATTCAATCACAAAGTGCATAATTGTTTGGTAGATTCCGGAGCATCTTCAAATGTTATGCCACTATCTATTTGTACGAAAATTAACGGTCAGCCAATTCCATCTCCTGCCCAAATTATTCAGTTAGATAGGACTGCTGTCAAAGTTATTGGGGAAATGAAAGATGTCCTCATTAGGTTGTCAGCAGATTCTAGAGTTTGTCAGTTCATTGACATAATGGTAGTTGATATTCCTGAATCCTATGGTTTGATCCTAAGTAGAGACTGGTCCACAAAGTTGAACGGTTACTTTGCTACTGATTGGTCCCATTTGTGGTTGCCCTATCAAAACAGACAGAATCAGATTAAGGTTCTGAGGGAACCACACATGAAACAAAATGTTACTCAACTAGAAGGAAAGAATGAAGCTGTGGCCTTCTCATCCTCAGTTTTGGGAAATTATTTCTTAGAAATTGACCCGGGTAATTATTAGTCCGAAACTATTGGCCATGAATCAGATAAACAGTCTGATCTCCTTCATTTTTCTCGGACTGGTGATATTGACTGTAATATAGATAATTTAGTCACTGACTTAGATCATAGCGATACTAACTTAGTTGAATCAAACAATCTTTTTTGGACATTATACTTTGACGGTTCTAAAACTTTGGAAGGATCCAGAGCCGGTTGTGTTCTGATGGATCTAGAAAGAAATAAGTATTTTCTGTCCTGTAGGTTAGAATTTGATTGTACTAACAACACTGCTGAATATGAAGCATTGGTACACGGATTAAAGAAAGCCATCGGTTTAAATGTTAAGTACCTGAAGGTGTTTGGTGACACGGAAATAGTTGTGAGATAGGTAAGAGATACCATTCAGTGTCTTTCACCTCATTTGAGGAGTTATCAGGCTGAGGTATGGGATTTAATTATGCATTTTGATGCTTTCAATATAAAGTCTATTCCTAGATTACAAAATTATGCAACTGATTTATTAGCAACATCTGCTTCTAGATTGGTGCCAACTAATAACAAGTGTTCGATTGAATTAATTTTCAGGCCTTCTATCCCTGACAATATCACAAACTTCAGAGTTTTCGATGATGATGAACAAATTATCAGTTTTTTAACAAACGAAGATATATTTCAAGAGGCTGTGATTGATGAAGAAGAACACGATTCTTACTTACAAAAGAAAGATACGACCAAAGGAAATTTCATCCCCAAAGGGGTGAGGTCGCTTGAACTGCTGTTTGATCTTCATAACAAGTTCAAAAGGCCAGCAAATACCAAGACCAACAGTTCATCAATGCAGCATGTGTTAGTTAATCTGGGCACCGAGGCTGAACCAAAGTTTGTCAACCTTGGCAAATGTTGTTCACCAGGAGAAAGAGATAAGTTCATCAAGCTATTTCGACAATATAAGGATGTTTTTGCATGGACTTATGAAGATCTGAAAACATATGACGTACGCATTATTCAGCATGTCATACCAATGAAAACGGGTGTCAGGCCATTTCAGCAGCAATTAAGAAGGATGCATCCTACTCTGGAACCTCTGGTTCAAAAGGAATTGAAGAAGCTACTGGACGCTAAAATAATCTTTAGGGATAAATAATCTGAGTGGGTTGCTAACTTAGTTCCCGTGGGAAAGAAGTTAGGAGAGATAAGACTATGTGTTGACTTCAAAAATTTAAACAGGGCTTCCGATAAGGATAACTATCCCGTCCCTTCAATGGAACAAATTCTTCAAATGGTGTCAGGATCTGAGATATTTTCCCTTCTCGATGGTTTCTCTGGTTACAATCAAGTATTAGTAGTCGAAGAAGATCGTCTTAAGACTACTTTCCGCACTAAGTGGGGAACTTTCGCATATAGAAGGATGCCATTCGGCCTGATAAACGCAGGAGCTACATTCCAGCTAGCAATGGATATCGCCTTCCGAGGATTGGGTGGCCATTGTGTTGTTGTTTATCTAGATGATGTGACAGTTTTTTCGAAGAAAAGGGAATACAATGTTGTTCATTTGAAGCATATTTTTTATCGTTGTCAGAAATATGGTATCTCATTGAATCCCAAGAAGAGTGTGTTTGTTGTTCCCGAAGGTAAACTATAGGGCCATATCATTTCCAAAATAGGAGTATCAATAGATTAGGAAAGAGTACAAGCTATCAATAGAATTCCAATGCCTCATAACAAGAAATCCATGCAGTCCTTTATGGGCACTATCAATTTCGTCAGAAGGTTTGTTCCAGATTTCGCTCAAATTGTTAAACCTTTGCAGCAAATGGTCAAGCAAAGCATATAGTTCAAGTGGACATACTTAGAAAAGGATGCATTCAGAGACATTAAGGAAGCCATAGCTAAAGCTCCTTCCTTAAGAAGCCCAGATTTTGACAAAGATTTTATCCTGTATACTTTTGCTTCAGATAACTCTCTCGCGGCTGTGCTCACACAAAACGTGGAACTAGGGGACGAGTACCCAATCTCGTTTATGAGCACTGGTCTGCAAGGTGCTGAACTAAATTATCCCGTTGTCGACAAGCATGCGTATGCTGTCTTCAAAGCAGTCAAACAGTTCAGACCATATATTCTTAAGAACAGAACTAAGGTTATAGTTCCCCACCCAGCTGTTAGGTCCCTCTTCGTTCAAAAGGAATTAGGAGAAAGGAGGGGAAAATGGGTAGCAGCTCTTCAAGAATATGACTTAGAATTTAAGCCGGCCACTATCATCAAAGGACAAGGCCTGTGCAAATTGCTTACAGAAAATCCGACTGATGAAGAGCAACATTGGAAAAATGAAGCTGAGTTGAATTCAGTTGAAGTATGTCCTATCTTCACAGCTCCTCAATCATGGTATAGGGATCTGGTGCATTATTTGCAGCAAGGATACCTACCTGAGCACTGCAGCTCTAAGCAAAGAAGGGTGCTCTGTTTGAAATCGGTAGCTTATCAAATCATTGATGGGATACTTTTCAGAAAAAATTACGATGAAATTTTTCTTAGATGTCTAGAAAAGGAAGATGCAATTAAAGTTGTCAAAGAATTACACGATGGTCCCGTTGGTGGACATTATTCAGGGGAGACAACAGCTCACAAGATACTTAGAGCTGGATATTATTGGCCCACTCTATTTCGAGATGCCCATGCGTATTCACGAAACTGTGATATATGCCAAAGAAGTGCTGGGAAATTACCTAAGGCAGCAGGACCCTTGCAGTCGGTTATTATCTCTGAACCTTTTGAACAATGGGGCATAGATTTTATTGGAGAGATAAACCCAAATTCTTCTTTACAACATCGATACATCCTAACAGCTACCGACTACTTCACCAGATGGACGGAGGCTATCCCATTGCGCAAGATCAATGAAGATGCAGTCATCAGTTTCTTGAAGGAAAACATCATAACCAGGTTTGGGGTTCCAATTTCCCTTGTTTTTGATAATGCTCCTTATTTCTCATCTTTTAAGATAAATGAATTTGTTTATGAATGGGGAATTAAACTGCATTATTCAGCCAATTATTACCCTTAGGAAACGAATTAGCTGAATCTTCAAACAAAAACCTCATTTGAATTCTCAAGAAGACTGTGATAGAAAATCAGCGAAGTTGGCATATAGCTCTCCCAAATGCCTTATGGGCAGATAGGGTGACTCCAAAGAACGAATTAGGGGTTTCCCCTTACACTCTCGTCTATGGAAAGGAAGCCATCCTCCCTCCCAACATCTTGCTTCCATCCTTATAGTTGTCCCAAGCCTCTCAAGGGTCTGGTAGCCAAGTCTTACAATCCAGGATCAATACCTTGCTTCAACTTGAAGAAGCCCGGCAAAAAGCTAAAAACCGATTCCATCAGCACCAAGACATAGTCAAAAGATGGTTCGATAAGAGGAAGTCCGGTAAAAGAAGTTTTGAAGTTGGGGATTTAGTCCTAAAATGGGACCATAATCATGAAGGCAAGGTGATGCACACGAAATTCCAACATTTATGGATAGGTCCTTACCAAATTTCTGCAAAGCTCGACCCATCCACTTACAAGCTGATAGACCTCCAGGGAGAGGAAGTAACCCTTCCTCTCAATTGCCTCGCCTTGAAACAATACTTTGCGTAGTCTCAATGAGACTTTCTGTACATAAATAAAACTTTTCTTTTATGTTTCTTTAGCCCCTTGTTTTCATTGTTTCCAGCTATGTTGTTTCTCTTCTCAGCATTTGAAATTTTTGTACAAAGTTTGTTTTCTGAAACACCTGCTGTCGGGCCTCTCATCAAGATAGATCTCTCGAAGAAATCTCACAACTCGTGAAGCTGAAAATACCCTCAAATGAAAGTCTATCCATGTATTTTGCTCTTGCTGAACGTTCTCTAGAAGGAAGAGAGTCTATTCTATTAGCCACACTAACCCTTGTTTAAATAGCATAGATCTATGATTATCTTTATTACTATCTTCGGGCTCCATCCACTCTCACACTTTAAAAAAAAAACATCTCAAGAAGATTGCTGAAGTTGGACCCATGGAAAGTAGCACATCTCGAAGGCATAGGGTATTGAAATGACTCCATGCTGCAAATCTAAGAGCCAAAAGGGCTGATAATCAAGGGTTTTGTTTTCCTTAGATTCTCGCCTCAATCAAAGCATGGCTAAGATCAAAGCAAAGCGTACTAGTAAGGAAAGTTGTCCAAAAGACTCAGCTCATTCAAGGCTCCTCTCCGTCCATGAGGCTTGATAAATCAATGAAATCTCTAGCTCACACAAAAGGACATTATGGATTGAGGAGCCAAAATCAAAGATTGTACTTTAAAGAAAATATTTCTGGAAGGCCCAAACAAGAAAGCTGTCAAATGTATGAACATCCAAAAGGATGCAGGCGGCATGGGAATGAGGAACAAGAGCAGTAGTGTCTATGAGAAGCTGTTGCAAATCCTGTGGATTCCGATAGCAGTGGCCATCTGAAAGATGAATCTTCTAAAATGAACCCCATATGTTGGCCCTTTGAAAGTTTTAAAGATGTCTTCATCAAAGCTCCCCTTTTCCCAATGGCCAACAGATAAAGTGACTTCTTCCTTTGCCGAGATTCGAATGCTCAGCTGAATATTGCAAATAAGATGGACATCTTTTAAGAAGGTTTCCGATTAACGAGAGGGATTTTTCAGAGATCTGTGTTCGCCAGCGATTTGCCAATTGTTGTTGTAGCAACATCCCCCCCATTTTTTGTAGATATTGGGGCCCCTCCTTCTATTTTCCTAGAAAGTCTGCCTAAAAGAGTTAAGTCTCCTTTGGAAATCCTTTTGAACTTAGTTTTGTTTCAAGTAATTGAAGTTTTTCTTCTAAGTCAAAACTCAAATTTCTTTCCCGAAATAGCGGAAAAACTCAGCATTCTCTCCCAAAATGGCAGAAGAACTTGGGATGTTCACTCGCAACTGCGGAAAGTCTTAAAGTTCTTAATTGAAACAACGGAAGCACTTACATTTTTTTTGAACTTCGGAAGAACTCAAAATTCTCCCCCGAAATAGCGGAAGAACTCGAGATTCTCTCCCGCAGCTGCGAAAACACTTAGCATTTTTGAAACTGTGGAAGAACTCAACATTCTCTCCCGAAACAGCGGAGGAACTCGAGATTCTCTCCCGAAATTGCGGAAACTTGTTTTTTCCCAAGTTACTCGACCATTCACATTTCGGAAAAGGCTTTGCATATTCATTCATCAATTTGCGGAAGAACTCGTCGAATCTTCCCGAAATGTCAGGAGAAACTCACGAGTTTACACCGCAAACTTTTAGCTCGACAACTTTGGAAGACCTCGTCAAACCTTTACACAAAAGCGGAGTGTCTTTCTAATATTTCCCGCAAATTCTGCCGCGCCCAAACCCATAAAGTCCACCCGCGCTTCGGAAGAAACTCACGAAGTCCGCCCGCAACGGCGAACGAGACTCGCCTTTTCCTCCCAGTATTGACAGTTATGCATAAATGTCGAAGGTTTGAAAAGACCCCACTGTACGGGTGATTAACCCCGTTTTGATTTTTCCACCTACCCAATTGAATGCCCGCACGTACCAGTTTTATATATAAGGGCGGTGGGGCTTCTATTATCCCGTTGATAGAATTTGATTTAGAAAACGCCGTTGGAAGACTACACTCATTCGCTCCAGCTCAGCTCTTTTGCAGCCGCGTCGATTCCATAGCACCACTGTCTCACTGCCAGGTAAGGGGTTCTACCGGTAACTTTGTCTTATCTATGCGTCAAGACTTTCTCGGGGTTTTTTTCATTTTATTACGTAGCCTATGGGTGTGCTCTTGTAGTATGCTATCCTTTAAAAGTTTACAGCCACTACAGCCCATAGAATTCTCATTATTGCTAGCTAGGAGTCATAGCCAGTGCTAATCGTTCCCAGTTAATCCATTGAAAGAACCAGTCAAGCCTAGCTAGTCCCATCGGCCGCAGTCCTATCGTAAACCTACCTAAGCCGAGTCGATGCACTCAATCCATGTTCTTTTGCTGGCCATGTGCTGTTACTCAATACTGTCATAACAAAAAAGCAACGCCCGTCATAGCTGACTAGGCTACCCGATCGCTCAACTACTTAGCTTGAACTGCTTATTCTCCATAATTTTCCTTTTCCATGCTTATGCATTCATGTTCCCTCAGTTATTGAAAAGCAGTTTCGTTAAATATTTTCTTTGCTTCCTCATTATGTTTTTCTGCTCCCCAGCATGCAGCCATATAATTTTGTTTCTTGTTAGCATGCTAGTCTTGCTCTATGATTTTGCTCTCATAATGATTTACAATTTTATATTCATTCACATATGGTCGCTAACAGGGATAATCCACAATGCCAAAAGGGAGCAGAAAGAAAGCTAAAATGACGGAGCCAGAACCAATACAACCAAGGACTGAAACTCTTTTCCAGGATACAAAGTGCACCACTGGCGTCCCTCCCGAGGTCAGGTGGGGATATGTTTATAGGATGATCAAGGACCAAGACATCCTAGACGTGTTATTAGAAGAAGAACAAATCTACTTAAACATCAGGACCTTTGGCATAGCCAGGGCTTCTACTCGCCCTGAGCTATTCCTGTGCTCAGAATTGATCGGATGGATATTGGAACATGCCAACCCACAAACAAGAGTGTTGCATGACAACAAGGGAGAGCCATTCGCTTCATTCCATCCAGCTTATATTGCAGCAACCTACAAATTCTCACGTCCCCAGCAGGCATTAAACGATGAATGGTTGGGACAGATGAATAAGTTCGAAATAGCTAAGAGGCTGTTAATCATGGGAAAACAGCTGAGGAAAAGGGACAATGATGACTATGACGTTCAGAGCCTAAGGCCTCCTTTCGGGTTGATTTCCCTTATGCTAAGCAGAATTTTCGGCATGCCCGATGGGACCGTATATAGGATGCAATGGGCCCCCATAATCCATGCCATAGCATTTAAGGCGACTGTGTTTGATTGGGCTACTATCCTCTCAGATAGTTTAGCATCCACTGTGGCCGCAGCTAAGGAAGTTTTGGCCCTGAAAAGGTCAGAGTTTTACATGGATTCATACCTCATTGATTGTATCTTGGCAAAGCTCCCTTTCCCCAGGTTAGGTTGCTCATGGGATCAGGCCAACACCCCGGTATACACTGCTTATAAACTACTATGGGCTGAAAATTACAGAGCACATTATAAGCTCATCTGTGAAGAGTTCATTATGCCTCTGTATGAGCAGATGTTCAATGAAGAGCCCAATTGCCTTTCAGAGAACGCCATGGAGGTCATGGAAGCTTATGGAGATTTCTACTTCTCAGAAGAGGGTACTTATATCAGGATGTTGGGAGGCACTAAGCCACCATACATCCTACTGAAATAAGCCACTGATTATGCAGTCCTGAAAGAAGCAACCAGGCAAGTTTTCCTTGATAGAATAGGGGGAGTTCTTAACAAGCAACACAAGGCTTCCTTCCCTCCTTTGCCTTTCTGTATAGGAGCCTATAAATTCTCAGGGGTTGCAGCAGCCGAAGAGTTCATTCAGGAGTTGAAAGCTTTTCACTTCGGATAAGCAATCTTCCATAGAAATGACAGGCGGAGCAAGGTTGCGGAGCATTGCAAAGAGTTTTATGCTCATTTTGAGTATTCCCATTACTATGATGCCGAAGAAGAAGTGTTCAGGGGAATCAGTAACATGGTTGAGTTGCATATTTGTCGTCACGGCAGTGGAGCTAACTCTAGCTCTGCCACAGCCCGAGAAATCAGTCTCCAGAAAGAAAGGGAAGCAGCTGAATCCCTGGCCCGTGAAGAACAAAGATTGAAAGAGGAAGCGAGATTGCAGCAAGAAGCTGAGGAAGCAAGGCAGCAGAAGGAAACAGAGGAACGAGAGCAGAGGGAGGCAATTAAAAATCAGCAGCGGGCTGAAGAAGAAGAAAGAAGGCATAAAGTTGAAGAGGAACAAAAGGAAGAAGAAGAACTTAAGACCAACGAAGATGCCCAGGTGGGTGCCTCTAGCACCCAAGAAATGGAAATAGACCCATCTCAGGTAGTGCAGACCCCACCCACGGAGACAGAAGTCCATATAAGAGATCTCCCGATCATCCCTTACACCCAATCCGAAGATCATACTGTGTACCGATGGGATGAATTTGTGTATTATAAGAAGAGGAAGGCGGTGGTCTTGAAGTCAGAAGAGAGGATAAAGAGACTTTTCCAAGCAGATATTGTCACCCAGCGGGAGACCACGGTGATGCAAAATACAAATAAGGCTCCCATAGCCATGGTATCCGCCGCTGTGTCAGCAACAAAAGCAACAAAAGATAATGTGATCGATATGGTCAAAGAATTTGAGTCAACAAAGAGGAGAGCTCGCATGCTGCAACATACTATGGCTAATAAGCAGGCTTACAGGGATCTTGTAGTGAATAAATATAATCACCTGTCTGCTGATCACAAGGAGTTGTCAGATAAGTATCGCCATGTAGAAGAAGAAAATGAGCATCTGACAATCCAGATGATGGTTCTAGAAGCAGAAAAGAATGATTCTGAAGCTAGAGTTTTTTATCTGGAAGCAGATAAACAGGAAATGGTTGAACAGACAAACAGAAAGCAGAGCGATGGATATGTCTCCCTTTCATAAGCAGGCCTGTGACATTTTGAGACAAATGCATGCCACACAGGAGTTGATCACTGAGGAAGTATGCAGGCTCAAAACCATGCTGGTTAGATTGAAAGAGGTCGATGTCGAAGCCACCCGGCTTAAAGGCAAATACACTCGAGTTAAAGCAAACATTTTAAGCCATATGGAGTGGAGAGAAGGAAATATGGATTTCCCTAAGCATCTCCCGTTCAAATCTGTAGATGGTTTTAGGGAGGATGTAGCTCTCATGGAGTTTTTCTGGAATTGTGGTGCTAAGCTGATGGCTAAAATCCAGGGAACAATGGAGAAAGGCAATAGCCTGTATCAAAAGAATAATGAAGTACATGAAAAATGCAAGCTTATGTTTCCTCAGACCTTAGATGATTTTCCAAGCAAAGAGCAGTGTTTGTCAGATTTGAAGGAAGAGCTGGGCATTCAAATAGAATATGTAAAAAAGATTGATGTACTGGCCACCGATGATCTTCATCAATATATTGGACTGTCATCAGTATACAATCATTTGCTTAAGGAGATCCACCAGGCAGCAAGAGTATAAATTCAGGGTATTGAAGCAGAGCTTGGTAAGCATGTGACTTCACAGAAGATCCTGCTCCCCTCACCCGCAAATGTGGTTGTAAGAGACGCTGGTATATGGTTCAGTTATATTGTTGAAGAAGAGAAGAAGGCAACAGCAACAGTAGCAGCTAATGCAGGCACATCATCCCCAACAGAAGTACCACCCCAAGGATAAACGCGCTATACATAATGCGTTGTTTTGTTTTGGTCTTCTGTTTTTGTCCCTATGGTTAGAGCGTTGAGTCACTAGGACAGCTGTTCTTTTCTATTTTGAGAAAGAATTTCTGTTATGAGAAAAGGGCCACGAATTGTTCATTTCTGGGAAAAGTATTTAAAGGACAAGTGTAAAAGGCCAGGTGGCAGCCCAGGAGGCATTTTGTAAAGATATAAATAGAGGCTTAGGGAAAAGTGTAAAGGGACTTTTAGAGAGGGGAATATAATTTTCTGAGTTTGTACGAACTACTTTGCACTTGCTCCAAGAAAGTTGGATTTTCCTAATAAGAGCCTGGAGAGGACTTTTTTTTTTCTTCAGAGAATGGGTTTTGGACGCATGCTGGACTATTCCTGTGGTGTTCATATTTTACAGTGCGATCTTTCTGTGCTGCTGTGAATTATTTCTATGCTTTGGATGATCTTACATTATTTTCTGTGTAAATGATGTTTTCTCCACATGAGTAATGGAATGCTTTCTTATGAATTAAAAGCTATCTTTTATATCTTTAATCTCCTGTTGTAGATGTATCTTTATGGTTTAATGGCTATCTGTTGAGCTTTGGATGCTCTCTTCAACACATTACTCATATTTATAGTTTTTCTCCTTGCAAGGATAGATTAGATTTATTTCAGTTTTAGACACAGATTTGCTTCAAATTCTGCATTTAGATTAAATTAGCTTAGGCACTTGCATATCATCTTAATAATAAAATTTCAAAAAGAATGGTGGATCGGGCCATAACCGGTGTAAAAGAAAGTAAATCTAACGGTATCCGGAACCGATAACCGGACGGATTCCTCACACCAAACGGTGGACAATATAATTGGGATAGTTTACCGGGGACAATCCCTTTCTACTTGATGCTGCGATATTCGGGGCATCAACAAGTTGCTTATTCTAAATAGGTAGCGGCAACCTTGACTCAGCTCCATGTAATAGATTTTTGGCCATCGCATCTGACATAATCAACGGAGTTTTCATAATAATGATGCATAATTGAGTTGTCAGATCATGAAATGATGGAGATCCAAATGGCATTTTTTTACAATTTTAAATTTAGTTTAATTTTAAATTATTTTTAATATCTGACAATTCTCCTCACACTAGGGGTATATTGTCAAATCAATCTTCTTAACCAATCATAAAAGAGCAATTTCTAATTTCAATAATTTTATAAAGTTATTTTAATTTTCAAAAAATTAAATTTAATATATTATTTTTTATAAACTTTATAAACTTTGTAGATATTTTGATAGAAAATTAGCTTTTAATATAAAGTCAACGAAGAGCGAGGACCAGCCAATCTCTATAATCCCTGCTATGCATTGACTAATAAATATGTGGGAGCTTTGTTTTATATGGTGTGTAAATCTGATTTAGTTGGAGTGCGACGTTGTTCAGTCCAGGAGGCTCCCCTGCTTGGACATGTGCTTTATCCATTTTTGTTTTATATCTTAGATTTCAGTGTTATGCTTTCATTTCAGTTAGATTATGGAGTTATAATTTATGCATCATTTACTTATGTTAGTATTTTGTTGGAGTTTGTAGAAGGATACCAATACCTTATGCTTTTGTCAAATTTTATGCTTCTGCCAAGGATCTTATTGGAGTCTGTTAAGAGGATTGGATAGTTAAGCATGTGAAAGGTGTGAATGTATTTTTTACTCACTTGAGTTATTTTCATAAGTTCATGTTGATTCCCTAGATGTTATATTCTTGAACCTTGCACTTAGTTTTTGGTAGATCAAACTAGGCTAAGTCCTACACATAATTTGCTTTTGCCTCAAAGTCTATAGACTCCTGGTTGACAATTTAATGTCGAATTAGTAAGCATGTATTTTTCTTGACAACAAACAAACAACTTCCTTACATGCATGATTAGTTTCCATGTATTCAACCTCAATAGTCAACAGTACGACAATCGATTTCCTTCTACTCATCCAATTGACTACTCCATTGAATATCTTGAACACATCCATTGGTCCACCATTTGCGGTCAAGTATCCAGCCATGTACATTGATTTCCTTGTCATCCTCAAACACTCGTCCATAATAGATTTCGTAATCCATCGTGCCACGTAGATACCTTAACACTCTCTTAACTATGGTCCAATGCTCTTTTCCAAGTGTTAAGATGTACTTGCTCAATACTCCCACTTCAAGGGCAATATCAGGTTGAGTACATACCATATCATACATCAAACTACCTTTAACACTACATAGGGCACACATAACATGTACTCTATTTCTTCTTGTGACTTAGGACACTATTCAGTAGATATCTTGACTCACTACCTCCCTTCATACTTTCTAGTTACTCCTGGAGTTCCACTAGATAGTCCATTCTTGCGAGCAGTCGACTTCTGGGTCGACAGTACATTACAAATTTTTGTGACACAGTTCGCTCTGGACATGCTAAAGTCCTACAACGCAACCGAAAGAGAGTTTTTCAAGGGAATCAGAGGTAAGTATCTGAACAACCTCAGTCTATATATTAAAATGCTTTTAGTTGAGAAAGGTGTTTTTAGACTGTAGTAAAATGTTTTGAAATCTGTAATGGTCAATAGCATTTTTAGTGAGTCAAACGAAGAGACACATAATCTAAGAAGTGGGAAAAGGTATAAATATACACCTAAGAAGATTGCTAGTGGACATGGACTCCGCGTAGACATCGATTCAGAAGACTAACCTGATAGCCAAGTTGCACCCCTATCTTCCAACTATCAGCCTATTACTCCGTAGAATCCACCGGGTGGGAACACCGCGCCTTCCATTGCACAAACTCAGCCAATCCAGAACCCCCCTATTGCAAATATCCCTAGTACTCAGACCATTCCGTTTATCTTCTCTGCTCAGAAATCTATGCAGAATCCTCCACCACCTAGAAGAAGCATAACCGAGGATATTAAGTTGCCGATATTCAAAGGAACGGGTCTAGAAGACCTTGATCAACACTGGTTTCTATGTGAAGCCGTTTGGAGTGTTAAACAAGTACAGGACGATGTTGTTAAGCAAGCACATCTTGTCACCACCTTTAGAGACAGAGCCTTGCATTGGTTCATGAAATAATCCCAGGGACAACAGAGAACCCTGGTAGAAATCAAGGTTGCGCTCTTAGCAGAATTTAAAAAGCCGAAGTCAGAGTCACAGTGCATTAGAGAGTTGAAAGAGATCAAACATAGACCTAATGAGACGGTTTGGGAGTTTCATCAGAAGTTTAAGACGTTGTTGGACCAAGTAAGCTTCGTCATAGCACCACAACAGCACAACAAGTGGTTTATAGCCGCGATGTTTCCCCATATCATACAATCGTTGATGCAACAGAAAGTGGCTTCGCAGGAAGAAGCCTTGGAGATCGCAATGAAGCTGGAAGATTCACCCATGGGAGAAAATAGCATTGGCCTGTCACAGATTCAGAATCAGTTAGCTACACTGACACTACAATTACAAGATATCAAGAAAGGAAAGCAAGAGAGACAGGAAGTCTGGTGTACAAGCTATAAAGGGGAAGGACACACTAAGGACCATTGTCCTTTATTCCAAGAGTTTCTTAATATGGTTGGACCAAACCCATTAAACTTGCACACAGGGCCATGGTGTAAAATTTGCAAAACTAGAGGACACCGGCCAGAAGACTGCCACTTCATATAGAAATACATAAGAACACCTAAAAACCTATACTATAACTTTCGTAAGTCAGTGGGGCATGATGAGTCCAATTGCTGCGCCTATGAGATCATGTTAGAAAGAAAGAAATATATTGAGAATATGTATGGAGGAATGCACAGAGTCCAAGGAGAGACTCCACAGAAACAAGAAAATGCACCGCAAGATCAAGGAGCATATCGAGGCCGTGAAGGATATCGCAGGAGAGGAAGGAATAATGACCCAGCGTAAGGACGAGGCCGAGGTCAAGTAATATGTTACAACTATGGCCAAGTAGGCCATGTATCTAGGGACTGTACCAACCCATGCACTACATGCAGTTATTGTCAATCATTTGATCATGTTATTGAAGACTGCCTAGTGTTAGAGGTAGAAATATAGAAAAGAAAACGGCTAGAGGCGTCGAACCCAAACATCCAGTTGATCGTAGAAGAAAGGAGACCTGCGGATCCAAGTATCAACGTAGTGACACGAAGCAGCGCTACAACAGGAAGAGATAGAGGGGCAGAAGCTTCGACTTTTGTATATTTTGACACTAAGCAGACTCCTCTTGAAATGATATGGATAAGGAAAGCTACTGGGAAAGGACCTGCTTTCGACTTGAAGAAAAACAGAGAAGTATTTGATGAAGCGCGGGATACCTTCGAAGAATCAACACCTGGATCACCAAGAATCCCGTTGTGCAGCGAAATAACACATATGGAATATATACCGGCTGCTTATGACAGAATGAGCATCGCAGCAGAGACATGCACCTCTATTGTGCAGTTCCTTAGGAGCTGCATGAAGTTGCTGAATAGTCCAAATGCTATAGCAGAATTGCAAAAGTTGGTAGACCAGTATGAACCGTGCAGTGAAAATGAAACTACTGATAGCGCAATTCATCACATCAAGAAACACAAGAGAACGAGTAGAGAAATGAGACACAGTGAACAAATAGGAGATTATGAAATGGACGAGATCATTCTTGATTTGGGATCAGAAGTAAATTTCTTAACCAAGCAGACATGGCAGCAAATGGGGAGACTGAATCTATCATGGTCACCTATCCAGTTGAGAATGGCCAATCAGGATAAAGTCATACCCTTTGGACGGTTAGCCACGTGATTGTAGACATTGATGGAGTACAGAGTCACGCAGATTTTGAGGATATCGAGATTGTCGATGATAGTCATCCTTTTCCTGCGTTGTTGGGAATTGACTGGGTTATCGATAACCTCGCCATCAAAAACCTGAAGACAAAGAATATAGTCTTTGAAGGAAATCATCTCAGGGTCATCGCACCATGGACCCTGCAGATGGAGACAGACATAGTGAGCCGATTCAGGAAGAATCCAGAGCTCAAGATTTGGACCGACTGTACAAGATGACCGCGAACTAGGAAGATTACATTAATCCTACTGTGGATGGAACACTTAGCTGGAGATGCGACAGCTCTTGCATTTCAAACTCTAATGCAGGACTAGAGAGTTGGCAAAGCCGCATGCATGAAGAATCTGCGAGGAGGTGCACGCAGGTCACAAAGTCATTGCACTAGATTGGAAAGGAGGTAATCCCAATCCCAACGTATGATGGTTTAGCTAATGTTTATTGCTTTATCAAAGATTATACTGCAGCAATTACAGTTGAACATCGCTTACCAGCACTAGATATCGCACCGCGCAAGACACCTGCCAGATGGTCGGCTGCGCATAAGTAGACATTGACCACATGGGATCAGTGCAGAATCAAAATGCAGATCATATTTGCTGACAAGGTTACCCTACCCTTTGAGAAATACAATGGACAGATAGATCCAAGACAACATATTGAGGTCTATTCACAAGCATGGGAGGAAAGACCAAAGACATAATGGGTGCATCTGTTTGTGCACACACTAGAGGAAGAAATTACGAAGAAATGGTACCTATACCTAGAGTTGTGCAGAGGAACCACAGACTAGGCCATGCTAACTGCGAACTTCCAGAAGGACTTCAGTTTTGAAGGTGAGAGCTCGACCATAAATGAATCTTTGCAGCTTATTAAAGAAAGAATATTAAGACCAGACTTCACACAGAGGAACATGACACTCGAAGAATTCTTTGGAGCTGACAGTGTACTTGCCAGCTTGCAGCAGGAATGGGACAAACAAGAAGAAAATGCTATGGAATGTTATAACGTGGCTGAAGCAAGAGAAGACAGTGACAAGGAGGACCTGCGTAACCTTAAGATACCTAAGTCAAAAGGTGCACGCGACGTAGAGGGACCTCCATTGGAAATTCTAGACATGAGTGGACCTGTGAAAACAAAGAAAATAAACATTGGCACTTTTGAAGAGCCAAAGTTCGCGTCTATTGGAGACTACTGGGATGATCAGACTGTTGCGGCGATCGCAGATACACTACGCAAATATCAGGAGTTATTCCCGACTAAGTTTACAGATATGAAGGGAATTTTGGGGGACTTAGGAGTTATGAAAATACCTCTTAAGCCAAGTGCAAATCCTATTAAGCAAAGGCCATATCGCTTGAACCCACAATACAAAGAAAGAGTAAGGGCAGAACTTGATAAAATGATCGACGCAGGGATCATCGAGCTAGTCGAAGAGTCTGAGTGGATAAGCCCTATGGTTGTCCAAGATAAGAAAACAAAAGGTGAGATCAGGATTTGTGTGGATCTCAGAAAGTTGAACAATGCTTCAATGCATGACCCATTTCCAACCCCCTTTAATGATGAGGTACTTGATAATGTTGGAGGAAATGAGGTATACTCTTTCACGAATGGATTTTCCGGATATCATCAGATTAGGATTGATCCAGCAGATAGACACAAAACTATGTTTTCTACAGAATGGGGGTCGTTCCAATACACAGTAATGCCATTTGGTCTGAAGAACACGCCTGCCATCTTTTCCAGAGTTGTCATCATAGCATTCAAAGATTTCATGCATAAGTTTTTAGAAGTGTATTTTGATGACTGGATTGTGTTCGGATTACTGAAGAACAATTGCGCGAACCTAAGAATGATGCTGGAAAAGTGTAGACAGCATCAAATCTCCTTGAATCTGAATAAGTGTGTTTTCTGCGTCCCCTATGGGATCCTACTGGGACACATTGTCTGTAAACAGGGTTTGATGGTTGATCCTGCGAAAGTCGCAGTCATCGTAAACTTGCCAACACCAAATTTGGTAAAGCAACTGCGCACTACATTAGGACATACCGGCTATTACAGAAAGTTTATAAAGGGTTATGCACAGATAACCGTAGCCATGGAGATGCTACTAAAGAAAGATGCGTCGTTCATCTGGAACGCAGAATGTGAACAAGTTTTTGATACATTAAAGAGAGAAAATGGTCACTGCGCCGATCCTAGTGTTTACAGACTGGGAAAAGTTATTCCATGTACATGTTGACGCGTCAAGCATAGCACTGGGAATTGTTTTAGCACAACTTGGAGAGGGAGGTATTGACTATCCCATCGCATTTTCGAGCAGGAAACTCTCATTTGCAAAGAAGAATTACATCACAACTGAGAGAGAAGGCCGAGCTATGTTCTATGCATTGCAGACGTTCAGGCACTATTTACTTGGTGCACACTTCTTTATGTTCACTGACCATTCTGCTTTGAAATACCTAGTCAATAATCCAGTGTTAGGGGGGTGAATCTGCAGATGGTTATTACTCTTTTAGGAGTATGATTTTGAAATAGTAGTTAAGACAGACAAATTGAACTTAGGACCTGAACATTTGTCAAGGATTGAGTCAGGAGAAGAGCCTACGAACCTTGAAGACAATCTTCCTGATGCACAGTTGTTTGCTATCCAGACAGCTGATGATTACTATCAAGACATCATAGACTTTTTTACTATTGGACTAGCGCCCACAAAGTTCACTATGCAGCAAAAGAAGCAACTGGTAGTGCGAGCAACAAACTTCACCATTATCGCAGGTCAATTATACAAATTGGGACACATGGTCCTTAGGTTTTTCGAAATGGTCTATACATGCTCCAGATCTAGGAGGATTGAAGATATTTTTTTATAAATGACTATTTTCTGCCATGATTCTCCATCGATTATCATTATACACATTATCTTCCCCCCCATTACTTGGTTCATTATCCGTGGGTCCTTGATTTTCAATCCTCCACATTCCTTACAAGATTTGATGATGTTCTAGTTGACAAGATGGTATTTTTGTGTTGCTTTTTCTTCCTTTCCGAAGAAATTTATGAATTCGTTTCCCTATTTTATTGATTACTCTACTGGGATCCAACAATGTTGATCCTTGGAATAGATGGGAAGTTGATATTATTGGTTTAATTAAAACAATCCTTCTAGCGCGATTTAACCAAAAACCATCCCATTGTTGCATCCACTTTTGAATTTTTTGTATTGTTCATTTTTTGCTTAGAAAAAAGACTAAAATAGGTAATGTCTTTCTATACACCATTCTAATACAAAATGGAGAGTAGGATATTTACCCACTTTTCCAAAAAAGAGTCAATTTTTGTTTTTTCACATCTTTTTGTCTTATCTATCTTACTAGTTTTTCTTTTAAAATTCCCATACACCGACTATATTGTCGAACATACTATCCTAATATAAATAGAAATTAACAATACATAATATGATTTCAAGTGTAGGGAATTAAAAAAAATCCCTTTCATGAAAATGGGTCATGGTATCTCCAACCTTGGAACCTCGGGAATCATCTAATTACTATTGGGTTGTTTGTTGGACTGTAGTCCCTTCATTCATCTTCACCTCTTCCATCCCATAATTCCCTCCAAATTGTGAATGGGGAGAATTGGAGTATGCTTCTCCTCTTCCAGGATTCTTGTCCTTTTCCATTTATTCCATTTTTTTCATTAGATATTTTATTTTTTCCTCCAAATCATCCATTCATATACTATTTTTCTCCTATGTTATCTCTTTCTTATGCTTGGTGAACTTCATTGTTTTCATTTGACCTTCAATTTTATCCAATCTCCTACTCCAAGGGGACTATTCTTCTTTTCTTTTCCTTTTGAAAAATTTCCTCCACTTTTCCATCTTGAAATTAGAAATCCATGTTACTCCTGGAGTTCCACAATTTTACTTGTGCAACACCTTATGCCCCTTTTGGTCTTGAAAATTTCACATACTGCACATCAATTTGAATTCTGATGGTCTTCCATTCCTCTATTCCAAAGTAAACCGGGTCAAATTCTATGATATGTTAATAGGTAGGTTTGATGTTTTAACCAACAACAAGTTGATATCCCTTCTTTCCTATAAGAAAAACAAAGTGGCACCTTACCAATCCAAATCTCAAGCCCCTGTTCTATCGTTACATCAAAGAACTAGGGTGCCATTTGTTAGGATAATTAATACTCCATCATTGTCCTACTTAGCATTATTTACCTTTCCTAGTAGTTGATGATGTTATTTTCCCCCTAGTGGTGTGCAGATTTCATCTAGGACCCATTAGCCACCTAATGCGCCTTGCACTCATGATTTTAGGACCACCAGAGTTAGTTCCCTATATTCTAGGAGCTAAATCAGTGATTCAGTTCAGTCCAACTGAGTTAGACTTGAGTTCTTGACTCTAATTGGGGGTTTGAGATCCGATCACCAATGATTGTGATCTAATGCACCCTTTTCTGATTGATTTGCATGACAAACTGACAATTGCGCCCTTTTCTGATTGATTTGCATGACAAACTGACAATTTTACCCTCCTTGGTTAGTTAGCTGACAACAGCTTCAATTAACTGAGTTTTGGTTGTGTTGAGTTGAGTTTGGGACTTATGAAGCACTCCAGTGGTGACAATTCCTATGTTAGAATGATATGGATTTGGATTCTCCTAGGATAATCGAATTCTCTCCATCGTAACATATTTGTTGACTATATTGATTAATGGATCATAACACACATTTCTGTTTCTATCTAAGTTCCAATGCATGATTAATTTTACTGCTCATTTCACTGCAATTTTCACTGTAATTCATCTTTTCTACTCATTATTTTCACCGTGAGGTATTCTCAGCTCTATGATCTGTTTTGTTCTAGAATTTCACAACATTAACTCTAAATTTTTAATCCTGGTCTCCAATCTCCCATATGTGGTTTTCCATCCCATCCCTTCAAAGTTTACTAAGTGTGAATGAATGAAGTTGACATGAGTTAGTACTAGGGATATGTGCGACGAGATATGCCATTTATTCATGGTTGAGATACATAAAGGAGCACTACCTCCCTTCATACTTTCTAGTTGTCCTCCATTGTTTCCTTAATTTCAATTAAGAAATTCAAAACTAATATCATGGGAGGTGACTATGGATGGTCACCCTCCCATTTTTCCTATTTTTCCTTTTTTCTAAGCAGATGCTTGATTTGCATATTGATCAGTGATGTAGTTCTGTTTGTGAAGGACCTAGTAGAAGGAGATTGAGTCAAGGTTTGAGATAAAAGCTTATCTCTTTGTATCTGTATCGCTAACTGAGTCTCCTTTGGGATGGCATGGAAGAACCTATGTTGGATGAAAATCGTCAAATTCCCAATCATATTAATTTTTTTTTCCAATTTATCTACTAATTATGACTCCTTGATAGATGGATAATGTCTAAGCTTTGTTATTGGTTGCTTCACCTAATCCCGGGGAAAAGGATATTATTTTTGTTCCTCCCAAGTCTATAATGTCCCCCTCCATCTCCTGTCGCCCCTATATTATTTATTTCCGTGCCTTTTCTTTTGGGTATTTTAAAATGATGGGAATCCCAATGTACCTAGAGGTTGTCCATTTTTCAACAACTGAAAATTCCAATATCTAGGACATGGATTGGAGTAGATGATAGGAAGTTTTGTTGCCAGAGACATTATTTTCCTCTTGTTTGTTTCTTCTAATAATGCATTTGTAAATAAATCCAATAGTATTCTAAATATATATGTTATGGCAACTGGAAAATCCCCTATAAGAAAGGTGTTATCAATAGGTTGAAAGTAATCGACCTCTTTAATTCCTCTTACCATAATGATGCCCAACCATCTCCTAGTCACAATTCTTTCCTTTTCCAATTTTTTGCTTAATGTGTTAACCATAATTATGAATAAAAAGGGGAAGATAGGGTGTCCCTGTGTCAATCCCCATGAACTTTGAAAAAAGGAAGTTGGCCTAATATTAACTAGAGGTGTTATCCAAAAGCATCCAATACATTCTTTACCCATTTTATAAAAAAAAAAATGTTTTCATAACAGTAAAAATAAAAGAATGCCTTACCTAGTCAAAGGCATTGGCCATATATATCTTTAGGATCATACCTCTTTCTTTATTTCTCCTATTGGAATGAATCAAATATTGAACCAATAAGATATTGTCCATAATTGTTTCCAGATAGAAATTTTTTGAAGCAAAACTAGTAAGCTAGATAAGAAATTACTTGATAAGCAAAACTAGTAATTTTTTATTATTATTCGTTGGAAAAGTATGACAATATCTTGGTCTCCAATTTGTATTAGCATGTTGTGTGGCGAGGTTGTAGCTTATTTTTAATAAAAAAATACTAGTTTATATGTGTGTGTGTGTGTGTGCAATAATTTGTCATTTTTGAACAAATCCTCCTTGGTTTTATGAGATTACATCAAGGAGTATCTTTTTCACCCTATTTGCCATGATTTTTTCCAGTACTTTATAATAGCATTACATAAGGAGATGTGATAGAATCTTGCAAATGAGGAGGGACACATGTACTTTGGGATAAGAGAAAGAAAAGTAGAATTGGTACTCCCTCTCAGTTTTGGTTTACGCTTTGACCCTTTGAAACATTTTACACAAATTGTTATTAATCGGTCCGTAACGCGCTCTAAAGAAGTGGATGGATGAGCTTCCAAGTCTTCGGACCTTATCCAATTCAAGATTCCAAATGGCTTCTATGACTTCCTCTTCCTCTATTTCTATGTCAGTTATAATTTGTCCTCCTTAGTTACTATTTTTGTTATCTCTTGAAGTAGTTTGTGAACCACTGATGGATCCTCCTCATCTTCTATTGTGAGGAGGTCTCTAAAGTGGTCAAATGCCTCTTGCTTGATTTTTTTCATTCTCAATGAGTTTTTCCCTTGTCTTGCTTATTGTTCCCTTCACATTATTTCTAATATGTCTGGCTTTGGTCTGCTTATGGAAAAAAGTTGTGTTTTTATCTCCTCCTTTCAACCATAGACTACACGATTTCAATGTGCAATGCTCTTATCCTTTCCTATATATTGAGTGCAGCTTCCCACTTAGTATATTTTCCTCCCAAAAATGTTGCTTCACGCTTTCATTATTCTCCATTTTGCTTTATAAATAAACTAGTTGTTCAAAGAATCAATTCATGCCACATCTTTCCCTTCTTCAAAAATACCTTCTACATTGATATCACTAGAAAAGAAGATACTAATATAAATTCATGAATACATCCATATCTTTAGTGCATCTTATTGAAAATGAAACAATAATATTCACAAAATTACAAATATAAGTTTTAGTTGAATTTTCTTAGCATTTGCTTTATAAATTAATGAATATATCCATATATCTATATACAAATATAAATTCATGAATATATTCATATATTTATTACATCTCGTTGAAAATGAAACAATAATATTTGCAAAATTACAAATATAATTTCTAGTTGGATTTTTTTACCATTTTCTTTCGTCACAAAGTAAGACCTTAAACTGTTTCGAATTGGCTAAAAGCTCACTTTCTTCAGACATAAAAGAATAGGTTAATGGTCCAAGACCAATAGGGATCTGACATGAGTAGAAATCTGTCCTCTTATGAATCACAATCAGATTATTTCAGGTGGCGTAGTTTTCCTTGAATAAAGGTAATTAATCGGCTCACAATTGCAAATAGAAGTCAATGATGATTGTCCTTAATGCCAATTTCACAACTAAATTATGATAGATTTTTCCATCTTTGAAAAAAATATTCATTTTAAAACTTTCCACTAAAAAAATTATCTTAATTGATTGTAAAGACATTAATAAATAAAATTATTAATTATAAATTAAAATTAATTTAAATAATTATGTAAAAAAGTTATTACCTTTCCACTTATATTCAAATATTACTTTATAATATATTAACTTTTGATTAAAAAATAATAATGAACCCATATAACATAACATATTAATTTTAAAAAATATCATATTCCATTTTAATATTATTTACATTACCTTCAACCAAAACCATACACATGTCATTTACCATGTATGGAGTCTTAATCTTATATACATTGCCTTCCACCAAAACTATGCACATGCCATTTGGAATCTTAATCTTATTTACATTACCTTCCACCAAAACTGTGCACATGTCATTTACCACATGACCTTTTTTTATAAAAATAGAGATTTTAATACATCATATCATCCATTAATTAAATGTCTTAATCAATTTATATTTTAATGAAAATATATTATAATACTTCAAATTTCATTATCAACACATTAAAAGTCAAACCTTTATAAAAAAAAATTATCTTAAGATATAATATGTTTTTCTTAGGTTTCAGAGAAAAATGATAAAACAATGCATGAATCATAAACCTCTTACCAACTTCTCTAACTAGGCATTTTTTATCATTCATTGTCCCATTAGAAACCAATCATGGCTTCCCCATAAATGGCCTACACATGGCCCCATTACGGTTCTATTTACTGATACATAGGGATCCACACATTGTGGAGAGGGTTTCCATGAGCATTCGAATTTATAAACATAATTATCAAGAATGGTTGCTTAACATTAGAGATTTTGTTTTCTACATGCATGGTTATTTGGGAAAGGGAATCGATTTCTTCAATTCCAGAAGGAGATGTACAAAACTATAGAGAAATTAGTATTACTAAAATTTTGTATAAATTTGAAAGAATAAAAGAGAAAATAGCGATGCATCAGTGTGCATAGTCCTCAAGTATTATTAAAATTCTTAGATAAATTTGAAAGAAGAAAATAGAAAATTTATAATGTATCCATGTACACGTTCTTTAAAAGGTATGTTTTCTTTAATATTTCCCCTCCACTTTTACATTCAACAATATAAAATTAAGAAGTATTGTTTCTTAGAATCTTCTTGTACACCTAATTTTTCATTCTATTATAGGAGCCAAGCAATATGTTTTTTCATTGCAAAAATAGTTTGGTACTTTTTCTCATTATCATTTGGGGAGTATGGATTTTCAGGAATAAAGTGGTTTTTGATAAAAAATTTTGAGCCTAGATTCTCTGCTATCAATAGCCTGGTTATTATGATAGCCTGGTTATTATGAGCTAAATTTCTCAAAATGATGAATTTGTAAAGATTAGAATCATAGTGCTTGAAGTCATAGATAAGATTGGAGGATGGATCTATTTTGATAGTGCCTCGTAGGGCACTCCATCAATGGGGGGAGTGGTAAGGATGATTTTCCAAGATGATAAACATTGGACAAAGTTCCAACCAGCCATTGGATAGAGCATAAATAATAGGGTGGAGATGATGGCCCTGAAGCTCCTTACGATCATTGCACTCTCTACAAGTATACATAAATTTCAGATTTTTGGTGACTCAAAATTGGCCATTGAATGGTTTTGTTGGAATCGTCCTCCTAGGAACATTCATCTGAGAGCTCTTTATGAAGAGTTTTTGTCAATGCTAAGAGAATCTGAGGAGATCTCATTCAACCATATATTCAGAGAAAGAAATTAGATTGCAAATGGATTCTCAAAGGATGGCTTACAGCTGGGACCTGGAACTTGGCATAGGTGGGAGATGAATGGAGACACATTGGAAAAATTGGACCTGGGACCCCACCCTCCTAATTTTAACAAGTTACTCAAATCAGTTACTTATGTTTTAATATATCATATCATAATTTAATGAAAGTTTCATGTTATAAACTTTTTTGTTACAGTCAATGGTGGAAGCATACTACAAGCATCAATAAACTTGTTTGGATTTTTTGAGTTTTTTATTTGTCTCTCCTTGGTTTCAAGGACTACTAACATGTGTTTTGTTTAAAGAACTACTATGATGTCTTCAAATAGGTAGAATTTTACAAGTAAAATGGTTTCTTGGAAAGGCTTATATAGTCTATATAAAATATGGTTTTAGATTAATATAATTTGAAACTACAAATTTTTTTCTAAGGAAATTTTTTTTTTTTCATTGTAGATATTGTAAAACAACAATCTTGGTATGCAACCTCTAGCAAGCTAAGTCCTTTAGATGCACAAGAAAAGTTAAATACTAAAGTAGTCCAAGCCATAGGTATCAAATATTGAATATAAGGATTTGAAAGCATGGAAATGTTGTAATTTTTTTTCAGAGATATGAATACAAAAATATTAGTTATAAAAACATATATATATTACAATTCGTTTAATGTATTTTAAATTTTTAATATACAAATTTAATTAGTTATTTCTTCTATAGATTTAAAATATTTTGTATCGTCACTATTTTTTTTTAAATAATAAATTTTGAATTAATGTCAAGTCAATAATTAATGATAGATTAAAAAAAACAAACATGGAATTTGAACTTAGCATATAAATCAATCAACTTTCTTACCAATGATTTAAAATAATTTATTTAAAAAAAATAACTCAAATGCAAATAAAAACACAAAAACCTATATCTACTCCAAGTTAATTACCTTACAATCATTTTAAAAAAGATCAAGATATCGCACCATAAAGAAAAGCATCAAGATCTATGCATAAAATTTAAACGAATCTCATAAGAGTCACATGACTTTCGTACCATACAAAAACTATTATAAGCTCAAAAATTATAGTAAAATGTTTTTGATGAAATGATGAGATCATTAAATGATTTTGGAAGCTTGCCACAATTATAGTCATAGGTATGTTGCACAATTATTTGTGCAAAACACATTTTAATATAAACATAATTGTATAATCAATCATTTACATTTTAAAAACAAGGCTAATATTTGTCTCTCATCAACACTTTATTCTTAATCACGTAGGACACTTACTCTAGATTCCTCTCAAATGTCATAATGGTTTTTCTTTTTATATTTATAACCATTTCTTTATATAGTTTAATCTTTCCATCCCTAGAAAAAGTGCGACTTAAAGGATCTATAGTTCTTACCAAAACATGTCCAACATTGAGATGACATGCAACCTAGAGAGTTTGCCCTTTGGTTATGTTCTTGGTAGGCATGGAGGATTTAACATGAGGAGAAAATTGATGTCATTTGATGCACCTTGGTGAGCATATGTTGATGTCTCATATTTGAGTAGGTAAATAAATGATTTTCCCAATCAACAATCATTTTTGAATAAAAGAACATAAGTAAATATGTTATGCCATTTTCTAAAGCTAAAGTAATGCAAGTGATTATGTTACATAACTCTGCAAAATTGTTTGTGTTGACTCCAGTGCCTTGTTGAAAGGTGATGGTATGATCCTTGAATTACAAACATCCCCCTGAACCACTAGGGCTTGGATTTCCTTGGGAAGCTCCATCACAAAAGCAATGTGGAAGAGAGACATCGAAATTGGGAGGGGGAGCATTCTACTATTGTTTTATCTTTGGTGCAATTTCTTTAACCATAGAAAATTTTAACTTGTATACTATAGGGAGTGGATGTGGACAAACAATTGAGAAAATTACTTCATTTCAAGTAATCCATAAACTACATAATATTTGAAGAGGGAGAGATGGATAATCCATTTCCTTTGTGTTTTCAAACAACTTATTCCATGCTTCCATCATAATCGATCCTTATCACTCCGAGTATTTTCCAAATGCTTTCGCCACACTCCAAACTTCTCTAGAAAAGTGACAATGAACAAAAATATGGGAAACCGTTTCATTTTCTCTACATAAATGACGTTTTCTCGATCCCATATTCCCCCTCTTTTGTAGATTATCCGAAGTCAATATTTTGATGTGCAAGGAAATCCAAGAGAAGAATATTTCCTTAAGAGGGGCATTTAGTTTCCAGATCCCCTTCTGTTACCATTTTCCCCAGACCTCCAATGCCTCGCTTCATAATTCTTTGTAGCTTGATTTAACTCTATATTCTCCTTCCACGAGATTTGTGTCCATACATTTCTATTTGGATCCTATGATAAGGAGATCGAGGCACTATGTAAGTTGGATGTATGTTTATTCCATAGAATTGAATGTCCCTCTGATAGACCAAGATGAGTTGTTGTTCAATGTTGCTGCCTATACACACCTGGGTAACGTGGCAGAAATATTCAAGCCACTTGGTGTGTCCTTGGGGAAAAGTCTCGAGTCAAAATCAAGTGAACTTACCATATTTAACTAGTTAATTGAGGATTCCATCTATCGTAACTCTAGTTAGCCAACTATGTGTACTGAGCTCCTTTAAGATATTCCAAAATTTAAGGTCAAAACTTGAAAAGACCATAACAATCATATATATATATATAATTACAAAAAATGCTCCGGTGACAACTACCTACCTATTACACCAAAATACCACCTATTCGCATAGATACCAACTTCTCCAACAACCATGGTTTTCCCAAGTGGGGAACACATGGGCCCATTACTAACCTTGTTGAGAATACAAGTGGAGTCCACATATATTGTACGAAGGGTTGTTAACTAGGTGTCTCATAACAATACGTGGACCCAACAATTCTTGCATTCCCTTTTCATTGTAATTCTTGATAGGCAAGATCTTTCAATAATGTTGGTTAATCCATGTCTAACACGTGTGTTCCATGAATGATGATTGTCATGTGTGGTCATCCCAATGTGATGTCAAATCATTCAATCAAATGTGTCTAAATCCCACAAAACAAGATTTCTAAAAGAAGGTGTAGGTAGAAGCATTACAATTTAAAACAAGATTTCTAAAAGAAGGCGTAGAAGCATTACAATTTATAAGTGTAATGATAAAGAATTGTAGTGAGATACAAGTATTGAGAAGTGTAATGATAAAGAATTGGAGTGATATACAAGTATTGAAATATATAACTGTAGAAGAAGGTTATATATTTTATGAATTTTTTTTATAGTTTTTTTATTAGTGAAATTTGTGGTTATATGGTGTTTGTAAAAATTATAATTTTAGATTTATGAAATTATTGTTTTAAATGTAAAAATGGATTTAATAATTTTGAAATTTTATTATAGTTTTTTTATTAGTGAAATTTGTAGTTATATGATGTTTGTAAAAATTATAATTTTGGATTTATGAAATTATTATTTTAAATGTAAAAATGAATTTAATAATTTTTGAGTTTTTTTATTATAATTAAATTGTGAAATGTTTATATTTGATATCTGTAAATTTATCAATACAAAATTATTTTTAAAAGATAACAATTTTTTTTTCTCAATATTTTGAATGATTCAGAAATAGTCAATTCATAACAGGTTTATATCATAATGATAATTTTTAAAAAAATTTTGAAAATGAAAATAAATAAAAAATACTATTTTTACGATGCATAAAAAAAACTTCAAATATTCTCAAACTTATACTTCTTACAAAATATTTTATTTAATTAGTAAAAATAATAATGTAAAGTTAAATACAATTATTATTCATAAGCCAAACCCTCTACTAATAGTTTTTTTATTAAATAGCTTTCTAAGAGAATTGATTCCTTTACATTAATTGAATGTTGTAAAGCAATTGCTAGAATATCTAATAGTTTCTAATTACAGTATTGGATGGAATGAATTTTAGAATAAAAAATGGAGAAATATGGCCTATCTGCATGATCCTCAACCGATGAAGTGAAAAAGTAGATTTTATGAGAGGAAAAATTTGTAAATAGTTGTTTGAAAAATTAAATGTTGAATATTATTTTAAATATGTATTTAAGTTATATAAATTAAATATTGAATGTTAGATTGAGGAAGAAAGTATAAATATTTTATATTGTTAATATAAATTGTTTATATGTATTAAAAATAACATTACATGATATCCATTGAGACAATGCCAATATCTGATATTCAAGAGAATTAAGGTATTTTAGAGTTACAATTATTACATAATCAAAGTCAACTCCTAAGGAACAAGTGTCACAAAGATAGATTTTAATCTCGGTAGGGAGAATAACAACATTCCTCTCAACCACCCTATCTACACTCAATTGACAAAACTATTAAGTACTTAAAAACACTTACACTATTAAAATGATTATTGAAAAACAAACTATTAAATACTTAAATTTTTTTATTTATTTACAATATTATAAATGTTATAATAAATAAACATTATTAATATTATTTTATATATACATATATATAAATAAAAACTTAATGAATAATTTGACATTCGACCATTTTTACTACTCAACTATAACCTATTCACATGTCATTATTAACATGTCAATTATAAACAATGGACAATGCCAAGCATGTCATTATAAACAATGTACAATGCCACGGCCATCTTTCAATATGGTACAATATGCCTTTTGAACGATCACTCTTCTCAAATAACAAGTTGTGACATGTTTTAGTGTGTACCTAAGTTAATATCATATAAAAGAACTATATTTACAAAATGTAATTATAAAGTTTAATTATCTACATAAAATTCTAACTTTCCAAAACAAGGAAAATGACCCTACCCCAACCAACAAAAAGACAAAGAGCTCTATCCATCACGTTACAATACTTTAAATTCAGTAGAGCTTGATGCCATCCTAAAGAACATCAAGATCTTAGTGATCTCACTTTAATAATATAAAATATTTAGATCTTAGTGTTTGAGCGACATAGATTTTAGCACACTCAAAAATATTACAAGTTACATGATAACTTTTAAAACTTACAAGTTACATGATAACTTTTTTTTAAAAAAGATGTTCCGATTGGCAAATGAATTCGAAAGATTTTCACCATCATAGTTATGGGCATATTTCTTACTTATGTGTTTGAAAAGAATAAAGACATGATTAACCATTTAAAACTGCTAAATTGTAATGGACCAACGAAACCTTCATTAACCCCTCTTTTTTTTTCATGCGATAGAGTGCAAGGGAATTGAACCCCACCTTACACTTTTTGAACAGCCCAAGCCTCATCACTCACCAAGTGAGCTACATTGCTGGCCTTTATTAACCCCTCTACCTCACAAAGAAACCCTTCATTGTTAATCATTTATATTTTTTAATAGAAGAAAGCTAACCCCACTATCTCACAAAGAAAAACTTTATTGTTAATCATTATGACATTTGCTTTAAATATTCCTTCATTTTAGATAAAATGGTTTAAGTTTTTTTTTCAAATTTTAGAGGCTGCATTTTTAATTGAATTTTTTTTTAAAATTTAAGAGGCTGCATTTTTAATTGAAAGTCTATTGCATGATTGGATGTGAACCATGGGGTTATGCTTATATTCATTGATAATGATGTAGATTCCTAGACACTGTTAATAGCAAACCTAACCAATATCACTATAAATGTTGGCTAAAATATGTGACTTCTCGCAAGTACATCAAACTAAACTTGAGTTGAGCTAGCTCTACATCACTTAGTTGGCACCTTCAAGGTGTAAACTAGTTATCATTTGACTAAGTTTAAATGGGATTACTCACTCATATATCTTAGAAGATAGTTAATGTGCCTTCTATTTTCTATTCATCAATATCTTTAAGGCTTTAAGCCTCTAAGAGAGTTTAAAATGGATAAATTCAATGCTTTTGGAGAGCATGCACTGGTGGGAGGGGTCGAGGTCAATCCAAGATGAGCATTAGAATAAGTAGCATGTATAGAAATAGAGAATGTATTAGAATCTTGTATATGTGCAGATGTAGGACAACAAGATCATGGAGAGGTGACCTCTTAGAACTTGCAAGAGCCTACTTGAATAGGCTTCTAATTTGAAGATGTGATATACTCAACAAGGGAAGCTCAGTGACCATGATGTCATATGTGGATTAAAGAAGATGATCATTGCAAACTACCCTTTGGTTAAAATACTTAACTCTCACTCTTCTCGATACTTGCACCATGAACTATGAAAAGGTGTTCTTTAAGGTGATATCTAAGAGAGTTTTACATGAGATGGTCAATATGACTACTGATCCTCACAGAGAAATAAGGTATTGTAGTTGACTAAGGCATGGGGAGCTTTTGATCGATCATCGACTTTGTTATTTACTCATTTTCATCCAATACTGTAATGATGCCAATGAATAATGTTGTATGGATTATCCCTTTGAACAATTTTGAGAAACTAGGTCTTTTTTTTAGTTGTTGCTATTATCCAAGCTTAAGCCTAGTTCATTTGACTAGATCCATTTTGTTTTAGGACAAAAGAAAGAACAAATCAAAGATACAATGAATGTGGTAAATTTTTTCTTACACAATAATTTAGATGGAGAAAATGAATAATATTTTTTTTCATTTTTTTTATAATGTTTTAATAACAAGATTGCAATTACAAAGCGAGAAGGTGACTATTAATGTTATCAAATTCCTTGATAATACTAAATTCCAGTAACAATAAAATATATGTTTCATCCCTTAAACTATTATATTTTTCTTTCATGCCATTATCATAATATTGGTTTGAAAACATATTTTGTTTTCCTTTCATTTCCTAATGATTATCTGAAAGTGTTATTATGTCCCCGACATCTAGTTTTTCGTCCGGGGGTATTAAGCAGGGTTACTGTTCGTCAATGGAGTCTTTGCTGCAAGTTCAAACCTTTGTTCTGCAAAAATCAGGCATTTTCGAAATTGTTTAGGAGCTATTTTTCTGTGGTCTGGTTGGCGCCGTGCATGGTGACGCCTGCCTTGGCTCCTGCACCCCAGGAGCCGGCGGCGGGATGGCGTCATGGTGTGTTAAATGTTGGCGTGGTGGGTTGTCCTCGGTTTGCAGTGTTCAGTTTTTCGAGGCCTAGGGTTTTCGCCTGGTTTTTCTTGTGCCGGACGAGGGTTTACGGCTGGTTTTTCCATGGGCTCGGCGTCTTTTCAGTAGGGTTTTCGCTTGTTGTCCAGACAGTCGTGGGCTCAGTGTCTTTTAAGAGGGTTTCTTCTCAGTCGGTAGTTGTTGTTTGCGTCTTTCAGAGGGTTTGTACAAGAATGGGTTTCTGTGGGTTTCGTGAGGGCTTCGTCAAAGACTGCGTAGGGGCCATTTTGATTTTTTATTTCGGTATGGCCATGGCCATCGTGGCTGGTTCGTGGTTTTATAGCTTGCCAGTGTTCGTATTTTCGCCTTTGATTGCCATTTCAACTTGTTTGGGTCTGCACTCTGTTTCGGCGGTTTCTGTTGCACATTTCGGGAGCTCTGGTTGTTGTTGCGGTTGTCATTCACTGGGTTCATCTACAGTTTCTCGTTTCCAGTTTGTCGTCTCTTGCGTTTTTGGTCGAAGTTCAACGACAGGTTGCTTGCACAGGTACGTTTTTGCTGTTCATTGCACAGGTACGTCTTTGGTGTAAAACAGAAACCAGGAACTGTTCTTGGCAGAAAAACACAAAAGTTTAGATGAATTTGTGGGCAGTAAATATGTATACATTTTTTGTGACCATAATGAATGAATGTTGTTGGATTGATGTCGTAGACTCGTATAATGTCACATATCTATGAAAAAAAACAATTGAGCATGGAGTTTGTTTTGTAATGTTTGATAAGATATGGAAGAATTCAGTGGAAACACTAGAATTCATGGCCCCTCGCATTTTCCTTGCAATTTTTAGTCGAATAGATGATGTTTTGGTTGATTTATTCACGTATGAGTCATTTCTTTGTTTCGTCTGAAAGGAATCCTTCAATTACAATAATAACAAAAAAGTTTCAGAGAGGAAGAATCCTCTCTCTTTCACTCACAAAGGGATTTGTTCCAAGAAGAAAAAAATAATTGTCTCTTTGGCTATAGAATAATCTTCAAGAATGCTACCATGGACTTTGTTATCATAATTTTTCTCTTAAAAATATTCAAGAGAACGGGTGACCCTGGGCATTATCATTTAAGTTACATCTGCTTGAAATGTTCAAATCCCATGATTTGAGAGGGTGTCACAACCCTCTTTATTTCCCGAGAAACTGTAAGTGCACAATAACATGATAGTGACCATATTTGGAACTATATCGCATAGAAATGTTATAATAGTACTAAGATAATTAACTAGAAGGGCATTAACTTGGGAAGGGATTGGGATCCAAGTATTTGTTTAATTCAACTAGTATTATAAAGGTGCTACTAGTGGTGACTCTTATTTTTTTAGTGGGAGATGGGAACAACAATTTTCACCTGTATGCTCTATTATATATAGACCTTGTCTGAGTGGATAGTCGTAACAACTTCCACTCCTGTGTTCTGAAAATGGGTGAAGAGTGGGAATAATGATTAATAGACAAAATTCGTAACAATGTTAAGTATTAGCTGATTAAGATTTTTTCAATACCTTCAATGCTGTATTATATATAGACCTTATCGGAGTGGATAGTTGTAACAACTTCCACTCCTGTGTTCTAAAAAACGGTGAAGAGTGGGAAGAATGATTAATAGAAAAAATTCATAGCAATGTCAAGTATTGCTTGATTAAGATTTTTTCAATACCTTCAATGTTGTCATAATAAATCTCAAAGCCTAAGTAATCAAAAGGAAATTCAGCAATGCCCCAATTACATGGAAGTTCATATGAAGAAATTGCAAGAGGAGAGATCAAACCAAGAGAGGTGGGGGAACTTCTTCTAATAGGCAATGCAATTAAGGTGCAAGCCAAGGTGCAAGGCTCTTAAGTTGCAGAACCTCTTAATTCTACCAACCCTTGTCAAACTTTAGAGGTCTTCATGGGAAAAAATGAAATGGGTTAAGGTAAACAACCATGGAAGGTGCTTTCCAGGTGCAATAACCTTGAAGAATTACCACATAGAGGCTCTTAAGTTGCAGAACCTCTTAATTCTACCAACCCTTGTCAAACTTCAGAGGTCTTGTGTTTAAGACCATTTAAATAGCTTGGGAGATGTGCAAACCATCCCTAAAATGAAATGATAAACAAATCAAGTCAAGCATTTCTTTGAATGAAAATACATTAATGTGGACTCATCTTGGCAGAAAAACACAAAAGTTTAGATGCAGAGATTAAGATGCACAAAAAGGGCTTATCTTGTTATTGCCACTGGGCTTTTCTTATCAGATTCTGATGTAAGATATGTCAGAGACTGAATGGCAAGAAATTCATGATAAACAATGGAAATTGAAATGCTGGTGGAATAATTGACATGTTTCAGTGATTCTCCAGCTTGTATAGGTATTAAACAATGTAGACAGTGTTTGCAGGAGAAACCCTTAGATGCAGTGATGCTGGTATTCACAAACTGCTGTTTTATTTAAGGAGAAATTGATGAAATATCCAATCTGAAATAACTTCTTCTTTAGATGAAACCAGACCATCTTGTTGCTAAGTTACCATAGACTTCATTGGTGGGCTTCGGTATGCTCGAGTGATCTAAAGTTTGTCCCACCAGTGTAGATGTGTATCAGAAATAGATGCTTTTTCCGGATTGTAAGTGGAATGGAGGAGTTCTCATTAGGTGTCCTCACAAATTTAAAATACTATACTATTTTCAAGTTTCACTTTCATAACAAAGACAACATTAGATGCAAACCAAGGACAGTTGCACAGTCAAGGGCTGGTCGGTTGCAATAGCCCTCCAGAGGTAACATGTCAACTTATTGCCACCTCTGTCTTACCAATCAGCCATAAGTCATTGTAGACAATTTCTGAAAATTAAACATAAACTTGCAAATACCCATCAACCAAAAGCCACTGTAGACAAATTTCTACATACTTCTAGAAGGCTAGTGTCACATGTGAAATTGAAGGGAATAGTATCATCTGAATTTATCAACCAACCACAAATTTATGGATACGCTTGGAGATAACATAAAAGCTTTAAAGATTGAAGAAAAGAGAAAATATAATAAAAAAAAATTAAAAAAAAAATATAAAAGTTTTAAAGCTTGGAGATAAGAAATATGTTAACACCGAGGCAAAGGTTAATGGCCTACAGTCATGGCAATAACCATAGTAAAGGGATGAGATGCTGATTGTGTGATTCTGAACCACTATTTGTCTTATCTTGTTATTACCACTGGGCTTTTGTTATGAGATTCTGATGTAAGAATTTCTACCAACACAGGATATGTCGGAGACTGAATGGCAAGAAAATCATGATAAGCAATGGAAATTGAAATCCTGGTGGAATAATTGACATGCTTCAGTGATTCTCGAGCTTGTATAGGTATTAAACAACCTAGACAGTCCAGCTCCATATTGCTTGAATCTAAATCAATGTTTCTTCTCATTGTTATTACGGAAAAGTGGACAATTTCTGAGTCTGATTTTTGTAGGAGTTATCTAGTTCCTTATTGGTGCCTTGGAACAGCCACCTGCTTATGTACTGATCAGGCCTAATGGTGATGTAGACATTAAGATGCAGAAAAAGGCCTTATCTTGTTATTGCCACTGGGCTTTTCTTATCAGATTCATGTTTCAGTGATTCTCCAGCTTGTATAGGTATTAAACAACGTAAACAGTGTTTGAAAGAGAACACTCCTGTAAATTCACAGGAGTCCTGTGAATATTTAAAGAGCCCTATATTGCCAAAGTTTGTTATTTGTCAATAATACTGTTACAAGAGACATGAACCTTAAGAAACCCTTAGATGCAGTGATGGTGGTATTGACAAACTGTTGTTTTATTTAAGGAGAAATTGATGAAATATCCAATCTGAAATAGCTTCTTCTTTAGATGAAACCAGATCAGCTTGTTGCTAGGCTACCATAGATTGCATTGGTGAGCTTGGGTATGCTCGAGTGATCTAAAGTTTGTCACACCAATGTAGATGTATACTTTTTTGGGCTGTGTGGACAGGGGTTTGACACCAAGGCAAAGGTTAATGGCCTACAGTCATGGCAATAACCATAGTAAAGGGATGAGATGCCGACTGTATGATTTTGAACCACTATTTGTCTTATCTTGTTAATACAAATGGGATTTTGTTATGAGATTCTGATGTAAGAATTTCTACCAACACAGGATATGTCAGAGACTGAATGGCAAGAAAATTATGATAAGCAATGGAAATTGAAATGGTGGTACAATAATTGACATGTTTCACTCATTCTCCAACTTGTATAGGTATTAAACAACCTAGACAGTCCAGCTCCATATTGCTTGAATCTAAATCAGTCTTTCTTCTCATTGTTATTACAGAAAAGTGGACAATTTCTGAATTTGATTTTTGTAGGAGTTATCTAGGGCCTTATTGGTGGACTTTCTTATTTTAAGAGATTTCATAATGATTTTCTGCTAATATCGATGCTTTGGTTCTTCTTTTCATTCCAGTATAAGCTATCTTCTTCATGACTTGGTATGTACTATGATCTGCTATCTTCTTCGTTACTTGAGTCTTGGTATGATCTCTTTTTGATGGCTTTCAAGATGATTTTCTGCTAAACTGCATGTGTTGGTCCTTTGGGTTACAGCATAATTTATTTTTACTTTTTATTTTTTGACTTGGTGTAATCATCATTTTTTCAATGGCTTTCATGAAGATGTTTTGATCTCTTTCACTAAAATGAGTTGTTCATTCATTGAAATGTTTCCATGCATAATTAGTAGGAGGGTTACACTAACAGAAATATGAATCCAACTCACACTTCCTAATTGGATGCATCTAGCTTCCTTAATAAGCCATTTGCAGCTAGATTTTTCTTACCCTTTTTGGACAAAATGTCGAAATAAAAAACCTAGATTTGCTCACCCGTTTTTGTTGTTTCGACAAGAGATTTTTGGGGGTTACGAAATACTTTAGACTTTTGTGATATGTTTTGACGAGAAATTTATCTCCCAACAAGTACTGCTTCCACTTGACGAAGGCATGCGTTATTGCCAACATCTTTTCGTCATATGTAGATTTTATTTCCTCATTCAGTTGTAACTTTTGATTCTCAAAGGCAATGAGATGTTTATCATTTATGAGCACAACTCCTATACATGTCCCTGAAACATAGTATTCATGGACACATGTTTTTGTGACACCTGGATCTGTCAAGACCGAAGTGGATGTCATTAAGGTTTTCAACTTTTCAAAATAGTCTTTAGCTTTTTTATCCCATGTGAAGGAATCACTTTTAAATAATGATGTTAATAGTGCCACAATTTGTGTGTGGATTTGAACAAATCTTCTATAGTAGCCTACCAGACTAAGAAATCTCCTTGATGGTGTGATTGATTTGGGGGTAGGCCACTTAGTAATTACCACAATTTTCTTGCGCTCTACCTTGATGCTTTCAGTTAAAATGATATGTCCCAAAAACTCTATTTAATTTTGTCCAAAACTGCATTTGGATTTGTTAGTTGCAATTGGTGGAAATGTGTATATATTTAAATTTCTATACACATATCCCAAGTACAGAGACCCTTTAGGATAGAGAAATTTCAGAGTCATATAACATATAGAAATTTCACAGTCACATAACATATAGGAAATTCAGTGTAGCAAGAGTGTGAGTAAGATTTGGGTTTTGTGCAAAATGTCTTTGTTTTTGGTAGTAAATAAAAGAGGTCTGAAAATTGGAATTTTTGTTATTTAATAATATAAATAATTTATTCATTCCCTGCTTACAAAATCTGGTTACAAATTTTTTGTTCAATTACTGAGTACTGTATTAATTAGATTTTATTATTCATTTCACGTTAGGGCTGAATCTGGAGAAATTAATTAGTCTCAAGAATTTCTTTTTGCAAAGCAGTTGTCTATAATGCTGAATTATAGACCTTAATAATGAAAAACAGAGAATATAAGTACTTCATGCAAAAGTATGAGTACTCATTGTTACATAATCATCACAATTGAATGTTGATTTAAAACTGTGTAATAATGCAACAAAAACCTGTTCTTGGTTTCTAACTCTTTCATTTCATTTGCAAAGTGCAAATGTCAATAATTGTACTAGGCAAGCATTTACAGACAGGCATTTACAGGTGTATTTGCTTATCCTTGGATGATTCCTAGAGTTATTACAGGTAATTTGTTTTCGCAAAAATCAGAAAAAAATATAAAAGTGGTATTGATCTAAACCCTTTGAAAAATGCCATTTAAAATAAATTCCTAACAGAAATGTCTATTGAAGTGTTTTCCAACATAGCTTTCATTGCAAGTGGCTATGCAAAAGACACTGTTTTGTTTGGTTCATTGTTTGCAAGTGTCACAAACAATGTGACTTATTTTTGCTTATTTCCAAACTTGCATTTGCCACGCAGGTTTTTCTTCCTGTGTTTCTTCTTGTGATGGAGAACATTGAACATAATCAATGTTCTAGCATAGGAGCAAGATCTGTTCCGATTATACGAGGGGCATTTGATGGTATTGATGTTGCTTTGTCAACAAACCATTTGTTTCGTTTGCAAGCTTTTCATTACCGAAATGGATATTGTCTCTTTGATGCCTTTGCTGTGCTCTTGCATTTTCGGTACACATCCTTGGAGATAAGAGAAGCAACCATAAACCATTTTCGTTTGCGTTTAGCTGGAAACGATCCAGCCGCAATTTCTTCTCTCAACTTGGAATTGGATCCTTTATACTTGTATCAATTGCATGGGATAGAGGATAGAGATCTTTACTTGCAACGAATGTCCCAAACTGCATCTCAACCGGATGCAGAGAATGTTTATGGCCTTTGGGGTGATATCTTCTGCATAAAATGGTTTGCAAATTGGTTAAATGTCCCTGTTGCTATATGGTCATTGAAAAGCAAAAGGAAATATCTTCATTTCAACCCTTCTTGTGCTGGATATTGCTACAATATTCTATTCCATGATCACACCCCAGCTGCTGGGCACTTCGAACCTTTGCTTTCATACAAATTGCTAGGACCCGACTATGCTGTTTTGCATGGACGATCAGATACTTCTTCTGTTGATTCTTGTCAAGATATCTTTCTTGAGTGTCATCGCTTAAGAGAAAGTCTATTGCAACAAGGATTCCAATTAATCTCTCGCATTGATGGCCACTGTTGTGACTCGTTATTTGAATCAATTTCAAAATTGACAAACACATTTGATAGTGCAAGCCTCAGAAAAACAATAGCGCAATCTTTTTTCAACTGCATGCTTTCAAATGATGCAAGATCCTTTCGTTGTCTAGAAACATTTCTTTAGATTGAGACAGTGCAACAAAATCAACTTGTTTCTAGTTGGAAAACCTTTGTAGTGAATTTGGCAGAGCCTTATACAATTGGCCATGTAAATGATGGCCATTTCACAATTCAATGGTTGTGTGAGGTTTTGGAAGTCAACATATTTCTTTTGAACATACACTCCTACAAAGTCGAAAAGCAATTCTTCTCAACAAATACATCGTCAAAGATCTATTTTCTTCTTCATCATGAAATTGACAAATGCCATTCACATTTTCATCCCTTGTCCCAAACAAGCATTCAAAGAAATTCTCCAATATTGTCAAATGCCATGAATAGGAACCTTCCTATCAATGCAATGATGAAAACAACTGACAATTGCCATCATTCAACTCTTTGCAATGTCATTGAACAAGAACATTCTCCTGACCTTTGCAAAGAACATTCTAAAATAGAAACAAACAAAAGGAAAAAAACTTGTTCCATTGAAAAAACATCGGAAAAAAAAAACAAGACTCTTTTGCATTGGCCCAGAAATTTCAATTGTGATGGAAAAATGCCTGGAGAAAGATTCCATTATGAAACAGCAAAAATCCATTGCCCCGTTCAAGAACATACGTGCCATGAAAAAACAAATGCGTCTAGAAGCACTTCAGTCCTTTCAAAAGAAAAAGGCATATGAGAAGGCAAAAAAAGCACTTAAAGAATACTTGAAAAATATTCAAGATACCCCTATTCATGCATGTTCTGTCTGTAGACGCTTGCACTTTAAAAGGGATGTTCGCTATATCAATGAAGACACTTTCTATGCATTGAAATGTCTTCCTTGGAATACTATGCCTTCTTCAATTGCATTGTACAATTACATATGCAAATATTGCAAAAAGAGTATTTCAAATTCAGAAACGCCATTGTTTGCAACACCACTTAACATTTGTTGCAACACTTCATTGCCTCATGTAGACAAATTGACTTCGCTTGAAGAGCGGCTTATGTCACCAAGAATTGCTTTTGCTCAGATTCAGCAACTAGGTTATAAACGAGCTCAAGTAGGTTTGACAGGAACAATCATCAATGTGCTCGCATCTCTAGACAAAGTACAAAGAGCATTGCCTAGGAACCTAGAAGAGGGCAAGACCATTGCAGTTATGCTTAAGCGAAAACTAGAATACAAAAATGCATTTGTTTCTGGAAATGTTCGGCCAAATATTGTCATGCAAGCATTGAAAACCCTTTGTGACATGGATCTTTACAAAATGGAGAATGTACATATCAATTCAAATTGGGAAGAAGCATTCCATGAATTGTTGGCAAAGCAAGAATCTAATGAACTATCAATATCAGAATCAAATGATTTAGATGAACCTTTTACAAAGCTGGCAGAAAGCGATGTAGATACACATGACCAATTCATAGAACCAATCACAGAGACATTGGTGCATGGATATCGAGAAACCCATCTAATAGATGATTTGGCCACCAAAATCATTGAGCTTGCACCTTCTGAAAACTACCGACCCCTAGGAATTTTCCAAGATCGGTTCTCTGAAGAACTTAATTTCCCTACACTTTTCTTTGGATGCAGCTGCTCCAATGACATGTACAAACGCTTTCAACACCAACAAATCTTCCAATGGGAGCTTCAACATGAAAGCACACATTTTGAAGCACATCCCACAAATATATTCTTTAAAGCAGTGAAAGTGTTAATAGGTCAAATCTCTAGCACTGCTTAGATATCTATTCGCATAGGGGAGTTAAAAGGGAAAAAACTAAAAGCTAAAGATGTGAAATGCAAATCCAACCTTCTTAAGATAATGAAATCCCCAATTGCATATCATTCACTAAAAGTCGTTCGAACATCTCCTGACTATTTTGACAACATGAAAAAAAATCTTTTCGCAATGATACGTCAACTAGGGCCACCAACCGTTTTTGTAAGCTTTTCTACTGCTGAACATCTTTGGAAACCTTTGTGTGATGATTTACACACGCTAGAGAAAAAAGACAGATAAAATTGCGACGAACTTCTTCCTGATGATGGTATTGATAATTTGATAAGAAAACATCCTGTACTTTGTAGCCGTTACTATAAACACAAAATGAATGCGTTCAAGTCCTTGATCTTGAAAAACAAATACCTTTTTGGTGAAGTAAATGACTTTTTCTTTACAACTGAATTTCAACAAAGAGGAAATGAGCATGAACATGGGCTTCTTTGGATTGAAAATGCACCTGTCTTTGGCGATAATAGAAATGATGAAATAACTTCTTTTGTCGATTGCTACATTTCAACAGACTCCTCATTGCTTGAAGAAGACTTCATCAAAATTCAAACTCATAGACATACAAGAACATGTAAAAAACATAGATGCTCTGCATGTAGGTTTCGATTCCCGATGTTCCCTGTTGATGTTACAATGGTTTTAGAACCTCTTGAAACTAAATCGGATGCCTTAATTGAAAAAAAAAACTCCTTTATTTTTCTCTTGAATCTAAAGAATATCCAAAGAACATGACATTTGATTCATTCTTGCAAGAACTACATTTAAACAGGGACGAGTACATTGAACTAGTGCGTTCTACAATTGAGCAACCGACATTGCTATTAAAAAGAGACCCTTCAGATATTTGGATAAACTGTTTTGCAAAAGGAATTCCAAGTTTGTGGCAAGCAAATACAGATGCCCAATTCATCTTAGATGCATATGCAACTGCAACATACGTAAGCTCATACATAACAAAATTAGATAGGCCTATGACAATGGCTTTGAAAAAAATCAAAGAAGAGTCTGTTTCAAACAATTGTAATCAACTAGAAACAATTCGTAGGCTTGGAAACACGTTTCTGAACATGCAACAGATGTCTATTAGACAAGCAGTACACCTTGTGCTTTCCTTACCTCTACATTCATCTTCAAGAACGACAATTTTTCTCAACACTGCTCCAGATGATAAAAAAACTGTTGTTTTAAAAAAACTGTCTCTATTAGAAAAGGAGCATGATGATTCTGAAGACATCATTTGCCCGTCGATTATAGACAGGTACATTGAACGCTCAATAGATCTAGAACATGTATCTTTAGCTGAATACGCTTCTTCCTATTTCCTGGTTCATGGAAAAACAATCAAAAGAAACAAACAATCTATCATTCGATACATTCATTACAATCAAGAAAAAGATCCTGAAATTTTTTCCCGTGAAAGGCTATTGCTCTTTGTGCCTCACAGAAATCTTTCCAATTTGTTGGACCACCCCCTTCAAACATGGACAGAGGCATATGAAAAACACAAAGAACAAATAGAAAATGTTGAAGGAAAAATGATGGCAAAATCAATTTCAAAATGGGGTGATATTGACATTGCAAAAGACAAAGTTGAAACGCATTTTCAAATACCTCTAGACTTTGCAAAAGATACCAATGATGGACTCAAATTGGATGGTGTTGAAAAGTATGACATGGGCGATGATCTTCTCTATAGAAGAAAGAATCGGCTGTTCGAAACACCAAAGACATTTAGCATAGCAAAAAAACCATTTCTCCCTGATAAAGATGAATACTTTGTGATTAGACATAGTTTAAACAATGAGCAACAGTCCATTGTGAAAGAAATTATTGCTAGGAAAAAAAACAATCCTGCAAAAGCAATCCATATCTTCCTTACAGGAAGTGCAGGAACAAGAAAAACACATACTACAAAGGCCCTTTATGATGCTCTTGTATTTTTCTATGAAAAAGAGCTTGGTAGCAACCCCTTGAAAAGAAAAGGTCTTATTGTTGCATTCACTGGAAAAGCAGCATACAATGTAGATGGGATTACTGTTCACTCTGCTTTTAAGCTTCCTTTTGGTTCCTCGATCTTGATGCCATTAAGCTCAAACACACTAGATCTTTTGAGCAAAGACTATGAACAAGTTCGCGTTCTATTAATTGATGAAGTTTCTTTGATAAGTTCACGAATGCTACATAACATAGATAAACGTCTTCGTGAGATCATGCATACTTCGACAAAACCATTTGGAAATCTAGATGTCATCTTTTGTGGCGATTTCTGCCAAATAGAACCTATTCATGATTCTTGTATTTTTGACTTCCCAAGTTTCAATAATAAAAAATTCCCTTATAGTTTTTGGAATGACTCTATACAATACTATGAGTTAAAAACTGTTGTCAGACAAAAAGACGAAACTTTTATATCGGTCTTGAATAGAATCAGAACAGGAAAACAAACATTTGACGATATACAATATTTGAATCGGAAATGCTACAGACAACCACCAGTTGATCCGTTGTTTCCATTTCTTTATTATTGCAACAAAGATGTTCAACAACATAACTCAAAGATGTTGGCCCTTGTTAATACATAAGCTTTTACAATTGCTGCTCAAGACACCAAAATTGATCAAACCGATAACATAGCTAATGTACATAAGAAAATTCATTTGCCATCTACAATTACCCTAAAAAAAAACATGCTTATCGAAATAGTAGGCGGGAACTATTCAATTGAAGATGGCCTTGTCAATGGGGCTGAAGGCATCTTCAAACATTATAGCCAAGCAACAACAGACATTTTATGGATTCAATTTTCAGATCCAAAGATTGGAGCAATTGCACGGGCATCTATGCAGCATCTTTACATTGATTCCATCCTATGCACTTGGACACCTATAAAGAGAGTTACAACACAAATTTCTCTTGGAAAGAGAAAGAACTACATCCGAGTACAATTCCCAGTTCAATTAGCATGTGCTCGAACAATTCATAGAGCACAAGGTATTACACTTGAAAAATTGGCATTTGATCCAAAAGGAGTCACAAAACATGGTCTTGTTTACACCGCATTGTCACGTGTAAAGAGCATTGAATGTCTCTATCTTGTAAACAAATTACAGTATTTTTTTTTTTCCTGTTTCATCAAAAGTAGTTGCAGAATTGAATAGATTAGAGAAACAGGCTTCTTTGCAATTTCAATATGGACTTAAGTCGTTTCCAAATACTAAGCACATGTTCATTTCTTCACTTAACACACGAAGTCTGCTTTCACACATTGATGATGTTGCAAATGACTTTGAACTTATGCAATCATTCTTTGTTTGCAAGAAACACATATGAATTTGCCACCTACTACTGCAGCATTTGTAAACCAAAACAATTGCATTGCAACACATTCAATTCATGGCCTTCTGACAGTTGTCAATAAGACGATTCCTATTATGGAAACAAGTTTTGTTAACGAGCCATCAGTCGAGGCAATTGTCACTTACATTACACTCCCTGAGAAAATTCTCCAGCTTGTCAATATTTATAACGAACCAAATAATCCTGTTAACAACCTTATTGATGTCTTGGACTCTGTTATGTTACAAAAAAACAAGAAAATGCTAACCATAATAACTGGTGAATTTAACATTAACATGTACAAAGAAACAATATCGAAAAGGAGATAGGAACTGTTTATGCAGAGTAAAAGTCTAAAGTTAAAAACAAACATACCTACAACAGAATATGGTTCTATGATTGACCATTTTTGGACAAACATAGATATTGACAGGCTTTCATTTACCATTTCCGATGCATATTGGTCAGATCATTTTACTAGTATCTTATCAGTACCTGCAACTTGCATATAGTCTTTCTCATTTGTTTTTGTTTTTTACATGTGCATATTCTGATGTCATTGATTTTGTTTTGCTTGTGTACAGTTTGTTGCCTACACTTCCTTTGTTTCTTACAAATGCATCTTCTTTTATATTAGCAAATTTGGAATGAAGATCATTTTGTTGCTGAGATAATGCACATGTCATCCTTTACTGCCACAACAAACCAATTTAAAAAATATTTTTGTCTTTTTCTTTTGACAGTGATCAGTTCCATACAAATCTTTTTTATAAATGAAAACCCACTTTGAAAAGCACTTGATACTATAATCTAGTCCACTTTTCTCTTCATACATACATTGTTCTAATGCAATGCTCCTAACATCAGAGGAAAAAAAGCAAAACAACAAAGCTTTATAAAGTATTTAACAGAGCAATGAAACCATATGGCTGAACAAAAAACAAAAATCTCTTCATGGAACAAAGCATATACTAATATTCATGTTCCTCGCTTTGCTAGATTTCATTGATATTTTTTTCCTATTCAATAAATGGAATATTAAAACATTATAGGTAGCTTGGTTTATGTCTTACAACAGTATTCTTTTTTTTTTTGCTATGCAAGAGTCTATTTTGCAAACTTTCTGCAACCAGCTTTTTTTTTACCTTTGTCATTAGTGAAACTGTTATAGTCCATTTCATATTTGCTGCTTGCAAGTGACATTATTCTGATTACTGATCAATAACATGACTTCTTTTCTTATTGAAAAGTGAATTACCATTTCAATTGAAAAGCATCAAAAGCTGAAAAAACAAAAAAAAAAGACAAGAAAAAAATTGACTGTCGTCATTTTTTTTGTTTTGTCTTTGTTGTTTTTTGTCTTTTTTTTAGATGCTTTTGTATTTGAAATATATTCTTGAATATTTTAATATGGTCTCAGTCTTCATTGGATGTGCAAATTGAAAAAAAAACAAATACAACATTTCAAAAAAAAACTAATCAGAAACAATATTCTCAACCAAGGAGACAATTTAGCTATGTCTTCGACATTAGACAGTCCATCAATAGAAAGAAATGTTTCTTCCTCACAAGATGCTCTAGAGACTATTGCAATGGAAACACTGTCGCAGCCTTCAGGAAATGCAACAACAAATAGTCCTAAGAGGTAATGTTCCTATCCAACAGCTTTGTTCATTCACTATTCTTGACCACATTGTTTCATCTTCTACCTAACACAAATCTCAATGTTTGGATCAAGCATCTAGTTCGGCTTCTCTACTAATTTCATTTTAGTGTATTCGATACAAAATTTAACATTCAATGAAAGACTAATCCATTTGTTGTTTCACTTTTTGATATTTTTAAATGTGCACAGATTAAAGCAAATAGCAGTTGAACCATCATCAATAATACAGCTATGTACTGCAACACATAAGCATGTATTTGAGGGGGATGTTTTGGTTGTCTATGGACCTGCAAAAAATCGTAACCAAAACTCCCCTGTGAAGACAAAGATTCTACATGCAGATCTTGTTGACAAAAATGGATCGATGACAATGACAGTTACAATTAATGATAGTTTGATAAATTGCTTTGGCAGTTTCTTTTTGCTTGGCAAAAGTGTCAGAATTTCTGGTTTTGAACTGAAAAAGAAAGGTCAATATGACCGAGGAGATGCCATAAATTCAATATCGATATTGCCAACAACTGTCATAGAGACAATCGAACAAGTATGCAAAATGCATTGCCTTCCACCAGATACAACAATCAATGAGCTGGTTACATCAGATGAGACATATGTCGTTGGCTCTGTCACAGTCATAGTTGTCGCCTGTGAGTACAACAATAAACAATTGGACTTCTACATAAGAGATGGTGAAACTACAAACGACTATGCAACTGTAAAGTGGATTCTCTTTAAAAAAAAAAATCACTATATTTCTTTTCATTTTTTATGTTTTTTCTTTCCCGCTCTATCTACTGCTAGATGCATATACAAAAAAAAAAGTAGAACCGATAACCAAAAAAAATTTGTCTATTCCCATCCCCCCTTCACTAATTCTTCTTCAGTTATTCATGCTCAGTTTCGAGTTAATGAAAGATACACAAATTTCTTCCTCTGAGTGCAACAACAACTTGCACTTGATGAACCGCCTCTGTATCTAATAAAAAATATCGTAAGTCCAGGTGCAAAAGGAAGTCATCTTATGAAGACTTCACAAGCAACATTTATAGATCCCCTAAATGATGAATTCGCAATACAAAGTTTGCTTCCAATAATTGAAGCTAAAACACAGGTGAGATATGAAGAACGTCTCCTGTAATGTCACTTGAAATGTTTTTTTGTCATTTCATTATCAATTAAGCAAGTTCTTTATATGTAGTTTCAGCAGTTTCATAGTTATCAAAAGAGATTTTATTCTTTCTTAAATGTTCACCCTGTTGCATTACTGATATCAAAGTTTTCTGCTTCTGATATAAAGAAAATATAGACTTTTTACTTGTCAAAATGTCTTTTTTATAGTTCCAGATTTAGTATTCCAATTAACAGCAACATAACTCATTACAATGATATCTTTTCAAACACCATGTTGCAAAACCTGCATTTGCAAACTTGGTTTCATAAATTCGTTTCTGTGCTTTTTCCTAGCATGGCCTTCATATCAAAACATGCTCATTGTAATGTTTTTTTATGTTTTCTGTTTGCTTGCCTACAACAGGTATATGGAACATTGAAAGTAAAAAATGTTTTTGCACCACCCTACCACTGCATTTGCACACAGTGTAAACTGCCAATGATACAAAGCACTGTTTTTTGTACATTTTGCAATTGTGAAACACCAACTACTTATGAACATATATTACAATGCAAGCTAGAGACTGAAGAAGGGATTATTGAATGTACACTTCGAGGTACACAATTAAAAGAATGTTGTCTCGATGTTGTAGCTGTTTCTTATGAATAATACTGCAATAGTGTTTCCTCAACCATTTACAATCTTCGCAAATTGAAGCAACAAGGGCTTTACACTTTGGCAATGAACAACAGAATTGTCGAGGTCAAAATTTTTTGAATAAAAGGTATGATCATAATTTTTCTTTTTCTCCAAACACTTTGAACAATTTTTCCCTTGTTTCAGCTTCGATTCAATATTTCAAAATAGAATTCAAACACTCTCTATTGCAACTTCTTTTATGATTTATTTGAACCTGTTTTTTATAAAATATACACAATATTAAATAATTTTTCTTTTCGCATTCACACAAACCTTGCATCCTAATCATGTTCATTGCTTATATACTTGTCAGTTGTCCCATTTATTGTTTAATCAACAATAGCCTTCGAGGGCTTTCCCAAGATCCAATTTTAATATATCTGGAGTTGACTTTTGTTACTGTGTTCATTTATTTGAACATTGCAGAAAGTAGTGAACCTAATAAAAGCAGAGGAGTCATCCCTAGTATTATAACTAGTGCCACCACAACAATCGTCCCTACCAAGTATAGAAAATTTCCCTTAAGATCCATGGACACTGCCATTATTATTAAGTACAGAATGTTGCAAGTTGCAACCAGTTAGTTTAAGATTTATAGAAGAGACAAATAAATAAAAAAATTGCTCTGTTAAATTTCTTTCACATAACATCTTCCGTTCATAGACCATGTCACTGAGAAAATATACCTCCAAATTCTTTCTACGACCCTAGTCCAGACTGAAGGTCTCCTGTTCAAGTCTGGGCGCCGCCATATTCTCTGATTTAGACGGTCTATATTATCATGCTTGATGCAACATATTGTTTGTTCAGGCCCTAGCCTTCATCACATAGAGTCATCTCTCATTTAGAGGGTCCAAAGTATCATGCTTAAGTAGTTATCTGATGCAAATAGAATATTCGTCAGTGTATTGTGGAGATATATTTTGGCGCATATCCCCCTCATCTTAAGACAATATTTAGGCTTCTCATCTACTTTCATAGACTAGAACAAATGAAAGATTCCTCATCGCATGATAGGTACCCCTTTTTGGCACTTTGCTCCTTTAAATTACTTGCATCCTAACATTAGTCAAGTTAATGACGTTGATTTTTTTTTTAGGCATGTCATTCTTGGAGTCAGTGGGCATTTCAATTGATTGCTTCTATGCCTACCTGATATCCCTTGATGGCCTACCCCACCTCCTCCCTTGAAACGAGAAGATCAATTCTACAATGATGCGAGATATATGCAAAAGCTTTATCTTAGTATTTTGCACTGCACCGCTTAGGCTCTTGAGCTGCAACATGGCCATTTACTCTGATCATTTCCTCCATATTGTGTCAGGTTTATTTTTTAGCCTAACTACTTCCAGTTTCATTTTCTACACGTGCATTGTTTTCCTCTTCGCCAACTTTGCCTGTGCTCACACCAATTGAAATTAGACTCCGATAACAATCTCCTTAAGGCAAAACAGGTTTCCAAGCTTTTCTCTTTGCGTAGAACACTTTATTAAGTGCCTAGCTTATTATAAGATTAAGGGAAGGTTTCATTTTCTCTACAGGTGCTGCAACAAATTCTCATTGACATTTTTAATATCCCTTCACTAAAAATTCTCTTCCTTTTATGTTAGACCGGTCTTTACTTTCACAAAGTTTATTTTAGACCTCTTTTTGGACTACATAGATGATCTCCTTTCACCTAGGTTCAGGAAAGGGGACTAAAGCACCGTCAATCTATTTACATGGAAAACATTAGGTCTGTCCAACATTGTTCTACACCAAATAGGCTCTACATTATGCCATTGCAGCGCATAGAAGGACAAAATCCAGTCAGAGGCATCACCACTATAGCAGAGTTTATTTTCCCATAGATGTTAAAAGTGCTCCTTTTTAGCCTCCTCTTTGACCATGAACATGGGTGTTTTGATGTTTCCTAGCATTACACCCTAGCACTTGATCACTTTAGGCCACGCACCAGAGCACATTATTTGGCAAGTTCTTGCTCTTGACATTTTCCAACTGATACATCTGACAAGCTATGCTAATTCAGAAATTCTCCCCTCCTTTGGAGACAACCACATCTTATTCTCAGCCTATATTCCTTTATTGGCTTTTCTTCATTGTGTAGGATCTACCTTGCAAAGATCTAATGTTCTTGCAATAAAAAAAATACTAAAATAGCACCATATTCGATCGGTTGCTTTGCCCTTTTATTTGAAACTTGAAATTATTTTATTTGAAACTAGACACCTTTCATTGCACACAACTTTGCACTTTCCACTGCAATAGCTATATTTATAGACAAAAATCATGATTTCCAAAATCTTGTTCACTTTTAATAGATTTTTTGCTTTTCCATCGGTCCACTGTCAATCACAAAGCTCTTGCAGTTGCTATAGCCCTGTTTTTTTTTTTGACATTTTGTCCATTCCAATGGCCAATGTATGGGAAAGAAAAAAAGACATAGAAATATAACAGTTAACAGGATTTATTTTTCATTTAAATTAGCATTTGCTACATATGTTATCTTCATATCTGCTTTTATATTCTCTCCATAATTGCTGATAATAATGCACGGCCCATATGCAGGAATGATAGAAAGTGCACACGCTACTGCAACATGCCTTATGTTGTCACTGCTGCAGATTTTGGCAAAGCGTGACCTGTTTTAGCTTTTGATACAAAGTGCATATGCTATCACTTGAACAAATCTATGTTCTCATTATGCATTTTGTAAATTTATGTGCTTTTAAAACCTTTTACATATTTATAAACTTAATGCAACTGAAACAACTTCCGTTGAAATATTGCTAAACTGTTTTTTTCTCTACCTCTTTTGTGGTTATAGAATTGCTAGAGCTGTATAAAATGATATAGAATTATTGATACATAATATTGACTAGATTCGCAATTTCGGTCATCTAATTGCTTTGCTTTTTCTTTATCTAATGATTTTGGTTTCAGATTTTGGATTCCGCTTATTATTGTTGAATGTGATTTTCCAATTCAAATTTTTGCAATGTATTCTGAAAAATGCCATGCAATGGCCAAACTTTGTCTCTATATGAAAACCATATATTGCTCAATGCCAGCTAGATAGGAATTATTTCATGAATTTACCCTTGTGATTATGAGTTAGGATGGTGAATTTACCCTTGTGATTATGATTATGAATTTACCCTTGTGACTTGAAACAAATACTAAACCTTGGATAACTTCACTTTATCAAAAAGGCTAGCCATCTAGCCTAAGGCACATTTCCATCATTTTTTCTTGCTAATTAATTCTCATCTTTAACTAGATAAATCAGAAGAAAATGAATACAGGTCGTTCTTGGGATTTTTGGTCCACTCTTTATGTTTGGGAAGAGTGAAGATTGAACTTTGTTAAGAAGCTCAAATTATGAATAAGGCTGTTAGCAAGCTGGCAATGCATACAAGCCTAATTACAGTGCACACAAAAACAACCATAGGTTATGAAAGTTCGACTATAACAAAGGAGTTTCAAAGTTTAATAGAAATTGTTCACCATTTGCTTCCTCAATCATAGGTTATGGAAATTTGAGTGTAACCAAGCAGTTCCAAAGTTTAATACCATAGGTTATGGTAGGCTGGTAGCTTTTGGTATTGTGGCCCTAGTTCACTGACTTTCATGGATACTAAGCATTAGAATATGCAATTTCATGGGGACTAACGTTCTGGTCTAGATTGGCAATTGCCACCAGTTAACTGTGACGATGTAACCTCTGCAACCTTGATATGGAGATTTATTTGCTTCTACCTTTTCATGGTGCTTGACTGAAAAAATGCGAAATATGTCAGTAGACATTAATGATTCCTAAGCAGATGCCGGAGAACCATTTTCTGAGGAACTAAGATTCATAGATGACATATGTGTATCTATATAGAAGCTTATTTGACAAAAGCTATTTTTCTTGTGGCCTGGAAAAAGCAAGGGCAGTGTTAATCACATCTTCAGGTATCATGGTTGCTGTTTCTGAATGCTCTAAATCTGTTATAGTTTCCCAAGGTTTGATTAGCTGGTTTGTTGGGTCTGTTTGCATGTGACATATTGAGCTTAATCTTGATGCAGGACTGTTATTGTTGCCAATAATGTCTCCCAGCTAAACAAAGATATAAATACACCTGTTTTTACTACTGATAATATCAAAAACATCAAGAAAATAGCAAATAGACAGGATACATTTGCTCTACTAGCAAATTCACCGGCTCCATCAATCTGTGGGCATACATGGATAAAGAAAGCTGTTATTTTGCAGCTACTAAGGGAAGTGGAAAAGAAACTTAAGAATGGAACTCACTTAAGACGATAAATAACTGAAACCCGTTTTTTCTCTACAATTCTTTGTGTTAAGGTTATTGAGTTCATGCTATTCACTTCGCCTCATTTACAGTGACATCAAAATGATGATGGTTGGTGATCGTTCTGTGGCTAAGTCCCAAATGTTGAGAGCTATTATGAATATTGTTCCTTTAGCAATTTCAATCATAGGCCGAGGATACTCTGGTGCAGGTTTGAGAGCAGCTGTTACCTCTGACCAAGAGACTGGTAAATATTTTTTGCGTACATCTTATCACTACATTTTCTGGCAAATAATGATCTGAAGTCCTTAACTAACTGCCTGTAAGCAATTCATATGAACGCCGGTTAGAAGCTAGAGCAATGGTTTTGGCCGACCATGGTGTTGTTTGTATTGATGAATTTGATAAGATGAGTGATCAAGATCGTATGTCCATTCACAAGATTATGGAACAACAGACAGTAACAATTGCTAAAGCTGGCATTCATGCATCACTTAATGCACATTGTGGTGTGGATGCTGCTGCAAATCCTGTATATGGCACAGTAAGTCTTTTCCACATTTTTAATGCCCAATAACAACAATTGCATAAATGCATTGAATTTTCAAGCTATTTTCCTTTTTCTGCACAAGGTATCATTCACCACTTGATATTCTTGACTGAGATATTGTGTTGTATATAATTTGTTTGCATTCCATGGTAATTGTGTTTCTGAATACCTTTTGGGCTAATATTCTCTTAACAATTTTGTTTGTTCAGTACGACCGCTCCCTTACTCCAACCAAGAATATTGGTCTTCCAGATTCTTTATTCTCTCGTTTTGATCTAGTATTTATTGTGCTTGATCAAATGGATCCTGATGTTGATCGTCGAATATCTGAGCATGTTTCACACATGCATTGTTATCGCTATTCAGGTGAATATGTCGATCAGCATCTGCTGTGCTAAAATGATGAAGACATTTTATTCCTTGCGCTTGATAATATTTCTGTGTGAAGACTGCTGAAATGATATCCCTCTGGATGTCAATTTCTGCAGGTATAGTGGTGGCTGACAACAATTCAAGACAGGCAGAAGAAGATGATGCAGAGTTGGCAACATCTATTTTTGTGAAATACAATGGTCTGCTGCACGGTGAGAGGAAAACAAAGCATTCCAAAAATGAGAACCTCACTATTAAATTCTTGAAGAAGTACATTCATTATTCGAAAAGCAGACATCAACCCGTGCTAACAGATAAGGTGATTTTCTATCTCAAACTTGTGCCTATACATTTATTTATGTCTTGTAATTGTCTTATTATATTTTGAATGCCCAAGTGGAATCATATAATCTTACTGAATGACAGTGTTTGTATGGTGATAACCTACAGGCATCAGAACATATTGCATCTACATATGCTGAGATGTGTAATGTAGGTGCAGAAGCAAAGGTGAGCAGGGCCCTGCATTACTAGTTTAATATTTAACATATGAAGGAGTTTATCATTTGTCTCGGTTACTTGATAACCTTACAGGAATTGACATGGCTTAACCCTTCAGCATTATTCAACAAGTTATGACTATTTGAACTCCTTAAGACTTGTTCAGGTAAAAAAGTCTTTGTCACTTCACTCTGATTATTATTTATAATTTTGTATTTGTTATTCATCGTGTAACTCAAATACTAAATCTCTTTGGGTGACCTTGAAGGTAGTGTTCACCCATTGGAAGAGAAACCAAGGGTACTCTATGTTTACCCAAGAGGAAGTCATTATCACTTTTAGGTCATCTCTTGAATATTTTTGTACTTATAGGTATGCCAAATTCACTTGGTTACTTCATGAAGCTAGGATTCCATACCCTGATGATCTCCACGTTTTCAATTATTTCTTTTGAAAATATATAAATTTCTTGTTGAATGTTTTGATTATGAACGGGTTCAAACCTAAAAGTTCATCGTCGATTATAAAGGGGTTTCTCAAAACACACACATAGGTTCGAATTCTAAACAGTGTTCACCGGTCAATTTCTGCAGGTATGCTGGTGGCTGACAACAATTCAAGACAGGCAGAAAAAGATGATGCAGAGTTGGCAACATCTATTTTTGTGAAATACAATGGTCTGCTGCATGGTGAGAAGAAAACAAGGCATTCCAAAAATAAGAACCTCACTGTTAAATTCTTGAAGAAGTACATTCATTATTCTAAAAGCAGACATCAACCTGTGCTGACAGATAAGGTGATTTTCTATCTCAAACTTGTACCTATACATTTATTTATGTCTTGTATTTGTCTTATAATTTTGTATTTGTTATTCATTATGTAACTCGAATGCTAAATCTCTTTGGGTGACCTTGAACGTAGTGTTCACCCGTTGGAAGAGAAGCCAAGGGTACTCTACGTTTACCCAGGAGGAGGTCATTATCAGTTTTAGGTCATCTCTTGAATATTTTTGTACTTCCAGGTATGCCAAATTCACTTGGCTACTTCATGAAGCTAGGATTCCGTACCCTGATGATCTCCACGTTTTCAATTACTTCTTTTGAGAATATATAAATTTCTTGTTGAACGTTTTGATTATTAATGGGTTCAAACCTAAAAGCCCATCGTCGATTGTAAAGGGGTTTCTCAACACACACAGACATAGGTTGGAAGTCTAAACAGTGTTCACCAGTCAATTTCTGCAGGTATGGTGGTGGCTGACAACAATTCAAGACAGGCAGAAGAAGATGATGCAGAGTTGGAAACATCTATTTTTGTGAAATACAATGGTCTGCTGCATGGTGAGAGCAAAACAAGGCATTCCAAAAATGAGAACCTCACTGTTAAATTCTTGAAGAAGTACATTCATTATTCTAAAAGCAGACATCAACCTGTGCTGACAGACAAGGTTATTTTCTATCTCAAACTTGTACCTATACATTTATTTATGTCTTGTAATTGTCTTATTATATTTTGAATGCCCAAGTGGAATCAGATAATATTACTGAATGAAAGTGTTTGTATGGTGATAACCTACAGGCATCAGAACATATTGCATCTACATATGCTGAGATGCGTAATGCAGATGCAGAAGCGAAGGTGAGCAGGGCCCTGCGTTACTAGTTTAATATTTAACATATGAAGGAGTTTATCATTTGTCTCGGTTACTTGGTAACCTTACAGGAATTGGCATGGCTTAACCCTTCAGCATTATTCAACCAGTTGTGACTATTCGACCTCCTTAAGACTTGTTTAGGTAAAAAAGTCTTTGTCACTTCACTCTGCTTATTATTTATAATTTTGTATTTGTTATTCATTATGTAACTCGAATGCTAAATCTCTTTGGATGACTTTGAAGGTAGTGTTCACCCGTTGGAAGAGAAGCCAAGGGTACTCTATGTTTACCCAGGAGGAGGTCATTATCACTTTTAGGTCATCTCTTGAATATTTTTGTACTTCCAGGTATGCCAAATTCACTTGGTTACTTCATGAAGCTAGGATTCTGTACCCTGATGATCTCCACGTTTTCAATTATTTATTTTGAGAATATATAAATTTCTTGTTGAATGTTTTGATTATGATCAGCCATGATTACATACTTGTTTAAATGAGCATACCAATGTTTGATGAAGAATGTCTTTTTCAATCAAAAGAGATAAGCTTCCTTGCAAATTCAGTTTACGATCAATTGCAAAAACCATGTAAACAAAGTTGCTCATTATCTTTTTGCAATGTGCAGGAAAGAAACCTTTCCAATTCTGTCGTAGCACTGATTATGCCACTGCAAAATGCAATTTTGGATATGGCTGGAATTTTTGGGTGTTCAAATACAAAGCAAAACTATCCTTCTTGCTTTTTGCAAAGAAGCTTCTGCAGTTTGACACTTTCTTTGCATACAACAACATGCTTTAAGATTGTTGAAGTCATCGCAGCCACAGTCTCTTGCTCATTTAGTTTATTTAGCTTTATCAGCAAAGAAAACTGAACCAAATTATTGTTAATGTTATGTCATATTTGAATAGCTCTTTCTTACATGTACTCGATCTCTGAAATGATAACAACCCAACTTTTCTCATTGGTCTCTTTGTACATCATCTTAAAACTATGCCACACCATTGTGTTAATATGAACAAACTTTCAAATTTCAAGAATGTATGCTCTTTCAATTAGCAAACTCTTCTTTTATTACATGACAAGTTTATTTTTCCTTAGAATTTAGAATTTACATGTTAAATTTCTCTTGCATCAAACTACAGCCACTGTATATATGCAAATGCTTGTAAATTTCTGTTGTCAATGGTTGCAATGTACTTGTTTTATCACATGTTAATTGATAATGTTCATAGCCCAATTACTTACTACAAAATATAGATATGAATATTGTTTGTTTAAATATCCTTTTCTTGCTCTGCAGACTATTCATGGATATAGATTTTTTCTTTTTGCAAATTGGAAACCTGCTTTCTTTTCTCTGTGAATTTCCATAATGCACAAATTGAACAAACCACAAAATCCATGCTCTTGCTATTTTTCAAACATGCCGGTGGAACTTATTTTTGTTAGTTATTTAAAAAATCTTCAAAAAATTGAATTTATTATGTTTTAAAATACGTTTTCTGAAAATTTGATTATATATGTATTTATGCTCTCTCACCAAATTAGTAATAGATCAATTGTTTTATTGAATTAAATTATTCTTGATCTCTATCAATTGTCCATGTCTCAACACAAATAGCTCATCCCTACAACTTTCTGCGAGTAGAGCATGTGACAATGTCAAAGACATTGCCACTACGTGGCTCTTGTTCAACATATTAACTGGTGCACTTGAAATATAAAGCACATAGACTATAGACTTGAAATTTCGTTACATAGATATTGATGCTTCATTGTGCTACCACAAATAACACACCATATTGTGATGTTGTATTGAACATAATCCTTAATCTCCTCCAAATATAAACTGCACAAGACAAGGACACATCATCAAATAATATAGTTCTTTATATTATAAATTTCAAAAAAACAATATGGTGTGTTTATGTAAACATCGCCACCTCGATGTGCAATAAAGATAAATGCACCAATAATTGGTGCATTACTATGTCACACGCCTCGATGCATGTTATATATTAAGCACACCTACAATAGACTTTACATTACACTATAAATTACAATTTCTATTAAAATTTTCAAAAACATAACTAGTGTGTTTAGTGAAACATTAATGCCCCATTGCACCACAACTTTGAAACCAATGTCACCATTGTCCTCCCCACATATAAATGCATTGTAAAATATTTAAATTTTTTTTGATAAAACATATATTTTATATTACAATTTGAAAATTTTAATGGCGTTTTTAATTTAAAATATATGCCATGATGCTCCTAGACTAATCTTAGGTTAGTTCACTAAAACCCAATACATATGTAACATCATAATGGATCATATTATATCAATAACAATATGTACGTGTGTTAGTACAATTCATCCACATAAAACTTGAATTGTGTTATTGTTCATATGCATTATTAAGTAATCACAAGGAATCATCAAAGTTTGTGTGTATGTATGTGTGAGAGTGCGTTAGTTATTAGTACCATTCATAAACATATGTCTATGTGTATGTGTGTGTTATTAGTACCATTCATCCACATAAAACTTGAATTGCGTTATTTTTCATATGCATCATTAAGTAATCACAAGGAATTATCAAAGTTTGATCATCAACAACATAAGTCTAACACAATCAATAATCACCAATGAACCAATAGAGAGACGATGAGTCCAAAACACCATCTCTTGAAACCATCTAACTCAAGCATAGTGCATAAGAATATCACAATAATTATATGAATACAATAAACAATGATGTAGAGTAAAGTATAAATATGATGGCAAATAAGAGAATCCATGTCTTCCCTTATCAACATCTCAAATTTAATATCGTAGTTTTAATTATTTGAAACCACTAATGCCTGTAGAATAGCCATGCGCTATATTTGGGATGATACATGCATTATCATGGTTGCAGTTTTTACCAATTAGTAAATTACTTTGCCTTACTAAGCTCCATCATCTATGGGCACATTATATTTTTCCTATGGCCAATAAAATTTTGTCGAATTTGAAAAACATTCAACAAAAAATTGACTTTTATCAAATAAGAAGACAAGCAAAATAACTTTTCAAAGTTGAATTTATTAATATCGTCATTTTCATAAATGTTATATATGAATTGAAAAAAGTTGTAAGGTTCATTACACTTGATTGCTTTTCTTGGATGTTTGAAAACCATGGCCACAAAGTTAATCACTAAAACTTGAAGGAGACATGCCATAGATTGAATTGAAAAAGCATAACATCACAATTAAAAGCACGGGGGTTGTGACATGGATGATCCTTTCAAAAAAGACAATTGTCAAAATGACAGCAAGTTTTGATGTGCAAATCATGTAGTTAAGAGAAGACCCAGTTTTATGGTTTTGTTCAAAGATAATCCGATCTTTGTTTAATTGTATCATTTCTCTATTTCATCTACTTGGTCACTTTCGCTGCATTAAATATATGAATCTTCCTTCAATAATATATAATATGCTAAAATAGCTAATTCAATTTATTAACATACTGTTCATGTATGATAAATGTCAGTGACCTATGTATTTGTTACTTCAAATTGATTTTGTTTAAAAATATATTATACAGTAGTCAAATGTATTTTCTCTGGCATTTACACTAGTTGCATGTCTACAAGTATTTGCTGCTTATTAAAAAATATTGAAGCACACTTACAATAACTGTATTCTGATACAAAACCTTCATCAGCTTTCTTCTTTACACATAGGCTTCTGCAACTATTTGCTACTTACTAAAAAATATTGAAGGACACTTACAATAACTGTATACTGATACAATACCTTGCTCAACTTTCTTCTTTGCACACAAATTTCTTCAATTTCTCTTCTTCTTTACAGCTTAATGATATTCATTTTCTGCCTTTTGCATTAGACTTTATATTTCTAATATTGAAAACCATCATACTACACGCAATTACAACCTTTCTCGTCTTTCATTCTTGTCTATACCCAAAGCTATTCATACTGCTCTAGGCCATCCCAAGAACAAAATCTAGTCTCCAAGCCATCCCATAACCCCCCCTACATTGTTGTTTTCAGAGTTTTCTTCTCATTTTGACTAGGAAAACACTTTCGATGCCTATCACATTCTTCAAGTTTATGAAGATGAAATCCACACAAAGCATTTCACAGATTTCCTACAATACAAGGCCCTTTGTACATCTAACAGGACTCTTCCCCATGTTTTCAATTACCTCCTCCAGTTAACTCAAATGCTTCTCTCCAACAAAACTTGCTTTCCATAATCACAAATTACAAAATGCGGAATACAGAAGCATCCTTTTCAACTACAATGTCGGGGACATTGCCACCTCATGGCTCTTGTTTCAAATAAGTGTCCAAATTTGTCTTATTAACTTTTCATGTTCTCGATAAGCATCGAAAATATCTTCAAATTTTATTAAACCGCACGATCAAGAACATGCACCATGGCTATCATTTTGGGAAATTATTTGAACATAACCAACCACAAGAATGAATATATCCGTCCTTTGCGATAAATTGAAATTAAAACTTATATTAATGTTCACTAAAGATGGAGATATGTTGTTAAAACATTTTTCCCAATGAGAGTTGTGCGATTTCAGTGGTGAATGTACTCATACTCACCAATATGTGTTAGATGATTGTCAGTAATTCATGAAATTTATGATTAAACATTGGAAAAATAACATATTTTGCATTTACCTTTGAAATATGGATGAGTTCGATGACCTGTTCAGAAACAGTTCCATGCCACTTGTTGTCATTGTTGGATTTATGGTTATATTGAGGGGGGGGTGAATTAGTATAATTTACTTTTTCTTACTTTAAGTATTCATCAAAAAATTTATAAGCATAAGTAGACTCAAACCATAGAACACAAGATGTAACATGGAAACCCAATCTAGAGAAAACCACGATGAATTTTATCTTTATGAATTTTGAGTAGGCACCAACCTAGTGTTACAATAATTGCATGCACCAATCTGTTGTTACAATGGTTTGCAAGCACCAAATTGCTGGAGACACCCATCTCTTCAGCTGAGCACGAACTTGCTATTATAATGTTTGCAAGCACCAAATTGTTGGAGACACCATTCCCCTTGGCTGAGCATTGACTCATAAAATATTGCATAGGCACCCACCTAATTGAGAATCAAGTACAAAATAGCTGACATAAATTCTTCATAATCAATTTCAATCAGTCTCAGATCTATGCAATTTCATCAACTTCTGCAAAATTTCAAATTTTGTGCTACTTCAACTTTCATGCAACTTTAAATTTTGTGTTTATTCAACTTCTTCAACTTCTGCACAAATTTAAATTATGCCCCGCTTCAACTTCTTTAACTTCTACACAACTTTAGATTCCATGTGACATCAACTCTTGTGCGGTATTCAACTTCTTTAACTTTTGTTCTTATAACATGTCCTATGTATGTCACTGAATTCAATATTGTACTACTGCTTACTTCACGCCTCTCTTCTACAACAACTTGTCTGTTGCGTGTTGCACTTCGTAAACATATCTAAATCCTATGTACGATTTTACTTTCTTGTGTTATACTGCGCAAGGAAATTCTAACTCTTTTGCACCAGTGTATCTTTATGCACCGCACTTCTACTCTGTCACACTCTTCTTTGCGCAAGACAATATTCACCGTTGTCACACTTCGCTTTGTCGCACTTTGTTCTATCACACTCTGGTCTATTGCACTTTTCTCTGTGCAAGACAATATTCACAACTGTCACACTCTACTTTGCTTTGCACAAGATTACTGTCATCCTGCATTTCTTCTCATAGAGCAGCATGTTCTGCTTCTGTGATAGATAAGGATGAGGTAGAGAAACTTTGTTGGTTTTGGAAAGTTAGCATCTTTTTGGACACCACGTCATCCATGATTTTCTCCTCAAAATCCATCATATTACTACTTTTTGGTCACTCAGAGGATTCCATATCTGATTTTTCCAATTCGTGACCTCCTTGACTAAGTTGGAAAGTTAATGTTGCCATAAATGGGGATTTTTGCTAGTTGTAAGCCTCATTTTGTGAAGCAACTCGAATGCCTCCATAGGATTTCAAATATCAACCATTTGTATATATTTGGATAGTCATGTCATTGCCTAATTTTGGTTGCTATACAGTTATGCAATAGAGCTTTGTTATGTGCATCTATTCTATCTCATTTTTCAAGAGTTTTGTGTAATATTTGCTTAGCAATTTTGTGAGGAATTTCTTGTGTGCATAGATCTACTTGTGATTATATTTTCACATCGTATCAGAGCAAAATTTGCTTCCAATATCTCTCATATACTTCCTCTGAGCACTAGAAGCGGTGGAGGTTCCACAGAAGTCTCGGGGATAGTGCCTTGAATCCATTGGAGTCTACCCAGGTTTGATGCATTCCTGAATGTGCTCAATTTCAAAGTAGAGATTGACTATGCTAAAAAATATTCCTTCTGAGTGTTGTTTTGCAATTTTGCAGGTTCAAATCCAGTCTCACCAAGAGCACAACAATTGATTATGGATAAATCTCAATCTATCATTCTAACTCCATTCAATTATTTTGATTGGAAAGTAGAGATGGTAATTATGTTGAGGAGCAAGGGCCTTTACAGAGTTACTATGGGAATTTAGTTCGAGCCTACTTCAGTTATAGAGAATTCCAAATTGAATAACAAAAGATATGAGGTGTATGGTCTATTGTGTCTCAGTACTTCCAAAGATATCTTATTCCATCTGGATGGATTATCCACATCGAATGAAGTTTGGGTCAAACTTGAATCTTTGTTTGGAAAGACAAATGAATTAAGAGGCCATCAAATGGAGAATGAATTTATTTCTCTGAGTCCCAATAGTTTTGAGTCCATACAATACTTCTTCACAAAGTTTAAGTCTCTGGTTCTTTAGCTCAAACAATGTGGAATTGAAAAGAAATATGAGCAGCCGATATTGTTAATACTCTCAAAATTGGGTCCAGAATACTCAATTTTTGTTTCTAGCTTCCATGATACCAAGTTGACAGTTCAATACTATAATATGCTTTCCATGGAAGAGTTTATGTTGTCTCTAACTCAAGAGCAAGAAAAGTTGGTCCAGATGAGTGCCATAAAGCCTTCAAAATACCATGCCCTAGCAGCTGGATATTCTAAGAGTTCCAAAGGGAAGAAGAAAGCCAAAGATAAAAAGCATTCAGATCAAAGGAAGGAGAAATCCAAACTACCTGAAGAGGCTTTGAATTCCAAGAAAGAGAAGAAGAAGAAGAAGGAAAAAACTAAGTGCACATGCTGCCATAAGGGTTGGCACCCTAAAAGTGCATGTATGAATAAAACCATAGACATTATGGCTCAAATTCTATAAAAGAACAATATTCTAGTTCCTGAAGGTGCAAAGAAGAAAGATAAAGGTTCAAATTCAGAAGGAAAAGAAAGATGCCATGATGTCATGGTAGGCATATCAGGGTCTTCTTCATTCATAATTGATTATGGAGTTTCTAGGAATATGGTTTCCACAAGGGAGTCCTTCTCTATTTTTCGAATCCATGGGTGGTCCCTCAATATTGTTGGTAGACGACTCGAAGACTACATCAAAAGGTAAGGGTAAAATTGATATTGACCATGGTTGTTTCAAGGATGTCTTGTATTTCCTGTTCTTGCTGCAAACCTCCTTTCTATGTATCAAATGACACACACTGGGTCTCCTAAGAAAGTCACCTTCACCCCCAATGGTGTAGAGATTTCTGAAATTTCCACTGGTAGAATTGTTTCCTTAGGTGCTGCAAACCATGTCTCGAAGGTATACACGTTCTCGCCTTTTATCCCTTACACATCACCCAATGCACTCCTTACTCATTCCAATGAAACTAGCAAGCTGTGGCATGAGGTATTTAGCCACCCTAACTATTATTATTTTCAATATTTGCATAAGTTTTCCATGGTTAATGGGCTTCCAAACATTACATTTTCAAAAGGCATTTTTCAGGGTTGTATATTTGGCAAGCACCCTGAGCGTAAGTATGAGAGAGGTAGAACAGAGAGAACCTCTTCACCCCTTGAGTTGATCCATAGGGATATCTCAACTCCCTTCCCTACCTTGTCCTTGATCAATGCAAAGTATGTGTTGACTTTCATTTATGACTACTTAAGATATTGTTGGATTTACTTTCTCCAGTTTAAGTCAGAAGTCTTTGGAATTTTCACTGTTTTTAAAGCCTCTATGGAGAATTTCTCTTGTAGGAATAAATCCCTTTGAAAATACAATGGGGGGGATATGTCAAATCTTATTTGAAGCAACTTTGTTCTTATGTTGGCATTAAAATGCAACATATTGTTCCCTACACACCTCAACAAAATGGTGTGGTAGAGCGCAAACATAGATCCCTCAAGGAGTTGGCCACCCGAATGTTAGAGTCCAAGTCTTTATCTCCAAGAATATGGGTTGAAGCCATTAATTGTGCAGCCTATACTCATAATAGAGTACCTCATAAATATTTGAAAGGTATGAATCTATTTGAATCTTGGAGTGGGCACAAGCCAAATGTGTCACATTTTAGAATTTTTGGATCAAAAGCATGGGCTAGAATACCTCCTGAGAAGAGAAGGGATTTGCATCCACAAATCCAACCATGCATATTTGTTGGATATATTGAAGATTCAAAGGGTTACAAATTGATGAATCTCTCCACACATAATACATTCATTGAAAGGAGTGTGCAATTTGAAGAAAACCCTTCCAGACAATCCAAATGGAAGAAGGAGAATGCTCACATCCACCACCTGATGAAGTAAGTGATGTCTCAAGTGAATATTCCAATTCTGAGTATGATGATGATGAATAAGAGAATCTAATTTCATATCCTAATCCACCTACAGTACCAAAGTGAGATTCAAAAACCATTGAAGCAACGAGAGAGCTTGTAGGTGATCCTTAAGACACTAGGAAGAATAGGTCTCAATTTGATAGTGCACATTGTGCATTTTATGCCAGTGATCCTTATCTTCCTGAAAGATGTTATTTGATGATAGTATATGATCCAACATCATATCATGAGGCCTCATAATATCCCATATGGAAAGCATCCATGGATGAAGAGTTTCAGTCTCTTCAAAATAATCAAACCTGGGAACTAGTTTCATTTCCTCATGGCAGGAATATGGTTCAATGTAAGTGGATATTTAGGACAAAGATGGATGTTGATGGTGCAACAATCAAATAAAAATCAATATTGGTGGCTAAGTGCTTCTCCCAAGTCCAAGGTATTGAATACACTGATACTTTTGATCCAGTAGCCAAGATGGATTCAATAAGGCTACTTCTAACTATTACAACATCAAGCATTGGGAAGTGCATCGCATGGATGTTAAAAGTGCATTCCTCCATGGAGATATTGAGGATGAAATTTACATGCAGTATCCAAAAGGTTATGTTCATGATCCCTCTCTTCTGTGCAGATTGAAAAGGTCACTGTATGGTCTCAAGCAGGCTCCTAGAGCCTAGTATGCCAAAATGGACAACTTCCTTCTATCACAAGGTTTCAGTAGATGCAAATCAGACCCAAATGTTTATATGAAGCACGTTGATGGTTCTCTTTTACATATTGTTTTATATGTTGATTATATTTTGATCACTGGGAGTTCCATTGTATAGATTGCTTTAATAAAATCTGCTTTGCACAATGCTTTTTCAATGACTGACTTGGGATTGTTGAAATAGTTTATGGGACTTGAGATCTCTTAGACCACTTCAGGAATATAGGTATCTTAATCAAAGTATGATTCAGATATGCTCAAGAAGTTAAGAATGCAAGAATGCAATCCAACCAAGTCTCCCTTTCTCTCTAGAGTAAGACTTGAAGATGGTGACTCTTCCCCATTGGTGAACAACACTTTGTACATGCAGTTGGTTGGGATTCTACTATTTCTTACAAAATCTCGGCCAGATATATCTTATGTAGTAAGTATTGTATCAAGGTACATGTAGGATCCACATGAGCTCCATTGGAAGGCTTCCAAAAGGATCTTGCATTATGTGCAAGGAACCAAGTCTTTTGGGATACACTATGTTGTTGATTCTTCACTAGATCTCATTGGTTTTTCATATTCTGATTGGGTTGGAGATAGTTTAGACCGGAAATCAAATTCAAGATATGTTTTTATGATTTTAAATGGTCCTATTTGCTGGTCAAGTAAGAAAGAGAGTGCCATTGCACTTTAATCTGCAGAGGCTGAATATATAGGAGTTGTAAATGCAACCATTTAGTGTGTCTAGTTGCAAGGCATACTTTCAGATTTTGGGTTTGACTTCATTACACCTATTTTCATATGGTGTGATAATTAGAGTACCATAAAGATCTCAACTGACCCAGTACAAAGACAAATGACCAAGCACATAGAAATTCACATGCACTACATCCGAGGACTAGTGCATGATCAGATCATATCTATGCAGTATTGTCCATCTTCATAACATACTGCAGATATATTCACCAAAGCATTCACAGAGAAGACTTTCAACCATCTCAGATCACTGCTTGGAATGGGTGAAGACGTGGTGAATACATATTGAAAAGAATTTTTTTTAGTTTTTTTTCATGTCCATATTTAGAGGGAGGTTTTTCCCATGTGGTTTTCCTCTTTTCCTTGTTTGTTTGGAAAAATAAAATGTAAAGGGTGACCATAGCCTTTGTTGATGGGCCCTATATTTTCTAATTTTGTACTCACATATTCAGGCTTAAGGGAGGGTGATAAAATAAAATTGATCCCATCTACCTTAGGATATACTTTATTAGTCATTAATTAAAGTTTCCTAGGTGTTAGACTAGGTTGTTGGCCCAATTGGGCCTATATGGCCCACTAATTGTCATGTTTATCCACCATGCGCCCTCTTACTGTTTTCTTCCTGCTTTTATGACATTTTTACTTAGTAAGAGCACTTATACTACTCTTAGCAACTCTTATCCTGCTTTTCTGCTCATAAAGTGGGTTGTTCTGCTTTTGTGATAAACCAGCATAGATCCATCTTAAACCCATATCTATCAAGCACCGCGAGGGATCCAATTTCTTGAGGTGTATTTCTTTTTTTAAATTTGAACTCAAGAAATTTGATCTCTCTTGATTGATAGATCCGGGTTTAAGTTTTAAGTTTTATTTTATAAACGAACATCTATTTTTTAATTACTTTTCATAATATTTTATTTTATTAACCAACTTGGATTTTTTTTAAGTACTTTCCATAACTTTTTTTATGAGCCGACATGATTTTTTTTAATTATTTTGTTACAAACGTTATATCACGTTACAACATCTCCCCCATATTGGGCTGTAGAGCACCTTGTTTCACTTGGTGCAATAAGGATGAGGTAGGGGAGTTTTGTTGGTTTTGCAAGTTAGCATCTTTTTGGCCACCACATAATCTATGATTTTCTCCTCAAAAGCCATCATCTTACTACTTTTTGGTCACTCATAGGCTTCCATATTTGATTTTTCCAAATTGTGACCTCCTTGACTGAGTTGGAAAGCTGATGTTGCCATAGATGGGTATTTTTGCTAGTTTTAAGCTTGATTTTGTGAAGCAACTCAAATGCATCCATAGGATTTCGAATCTCATCCATTTGTATATGTTTGTACACACATCCCATTGCATAATTTTGGATTCTATATAGTTATGCAATAGAGGTCTGTATAGTGCATCTATTTTGTCTAATGTTTCAAGTGTTCTGTGCAATCTTTGCTTAACAATTTTGTGAGGAATTTCTTGTGTGCATAGATCTACTTGTGATCATATTTCATATACTTATCTCCCTGCACAATTTCTCCCCCTTTGACATCAATTACAAAGGTTTTCTCCCCCTGACCTTATGCTTATCCTTGTGTGTGCACATTATTTCCTGTCTACAATTCCCCCCTTCCTGCAACACCACAACATTGGAAAAGGGTTGCTCCCCCTGATATTGTGTATCTATTTAGGGATTGAAATTACCCCCAATTTTTGTAGATACTCAAATGTGTCTTTGGGAAGGGGTTTGGTAAATATATTTTCAATTTGTTCCTTAGTAGTATTCCAACTTGACAATATGGTCTATAACTTGTTCCCTTAGAAAATGATACTTAATTGGAATGTGTTTTGTTTTTGAGTGCATAACAGGGTTTTTGGAAATATCTATGGCACTAGTGTGGTCACACATTAAGGAAATTGGATGTTTTTATTCTACCTTAATGTATTTAAATGTCTGCTTCATCCAGAGAACTTGAGTACAACAAGATGCTATTGCAATGTACTCAACTTCTGCGGTAGACAAATAAATTGAGGATTGTTTTTTGCTCAACCATGATACTAGATAGTTTCCCAAAAAGAATGCTCATCCACTTGTACTTTTCCTATGATCAATACTACCTACCCAATATGCATTAATATAGGTTGTTAGAGTAAAATCCTCACCTTTTGGGCACCGCAATCCAAATTCTAAGGTACCTTTTAGATATCTGAAGATCATTTTTACTGCTTGAACATGTGTTTATTTTGGCGTAGATTGAAATATTGCAACCAATCCTACTGTTTACATAACACCTGGTCTTGATGCTATCACATATAGTAAGCTTCCAATCATTGACATGTAATAAGTTTGATTTGATTCCAAGGATTCATCATCATTTCTCAATTTGCATCCTGTAACCATGGGGTGCTAACAAGTTTGCAATCTTCCATTCTGAAATTATTCAACATTTCTTTAATATATTTAGTTTGAGAAATGAATATTCCTTCTTTAGATTGGGAAATTTGTATACCAAAGAAGAATGAAAACTCTCCCAGCATAGACATCTCAAATTCCTTTTGCATCTCTTATGTAAAATTTTGACTTAAATTGTCAATATCACTCCCAATAATGATGTCATCTCAATAAACCACAATAATAATCATATTTTGATCTAAATTTTAGGGGGCATATGGTCTAAATTCGGATGTATAAGCCATAAAAGCATTAAATAGAGAGGCTGCCCTCTCCCATTTATCATAAAAGCATTAAATGGAGAGGCCACCCTCTCATATCCATGGTATTTGGTAGCACATGGTTTTGGCCCATGGTATGGCCTCAAGACACATTGTAATAATGCTATATAAAGGTTTAGCAAGCCTTCTCATAATAACAAGTTACTCATTTGGTTTCTCTCCTATTTTCCATTGTTCATTGTGAGATTAATTAGATCTGAGTGACTTATTGGTAATTAGTTTCAAAGGTGGGACCCCTCTTTGAGCCTCACCTCCCATTGACTTCATATGTTTTTGTTCATGCTTATTCTCATGCAAGATTAGTGTTTTTCATGTGAATTTTATGACAGATTTGCATGCTTATTCTCCTCCTCTCTCGGCATTCAAGTCTTCCGGGTCTCAGCCCACAAGATCTGGATCGGTGGTATCAGAGTGGGTACGCTCTCCATCAGGACAAGATTTTGAAGCATGATGCAGGTTCAACGGAGGTTCCAAAACCTCTACAACAACCCATGCTTCTCTACAAACCCTTGGCATTTCTATAGTCAACACTCTCACATTCAGAAAACTTTGAACAGGTTCTATGGTCTGCACAGGACGTTTCAGAGGCTATACCATATCTCATCGCAAAGGTATTTCCGTCATCTCAAATGGGTATTTCACGATATTTCATTTCGTTTCCCGTTTTGTGAGATATGCTTGTTTGAAGTAGCACATGTTTGTGCATAATGCGGCCGGATGTACAACAAATTTAAACAAGTGCTATAGACTCCAAAGAATGTCTCAGAGGCTCTACCATTTCTCATTGGAAATCTCTTTCTGTCAGCTAAAATGGGTATTTCACAGAATTTCATTTCCTTTTCTGGTTTGTGAGATATGTTTGTTTGAAGTAGTACATGTTTGTACACAATGCGACTGGATGTACAACAACTTTAAACAAGTGCTACAGACTACACAAAATGTCTCAGAGGCTCTACCATATCTCCTTGGAAATCTCTTTCCATCAACTAAAATGGCTATTTCGTGGTTTTCCATTTGGTTTTCTGGTTTGAGAGATATCATCGATTGAAACAACATATGTCTGCAAAATAATGTGCGCGCATCTCTTAAACTTTAGAAAACATTTTCTCAATCTCTGGGCCACCCCAGAGCAAGTATGTTATATGGATGGCAATGTCTCTTTGAGATCTCAAATGGGTCTTCAATGGAATTCAATTTTAGTACATGCATAAGAAGCTATGAATGGATTTGTAGCAAGACATCAACTGCACCAAAGATCATGAATTTTCAATTTTTTTAAAATATTAATGTAATCATGGTTATGGTTAACCACACAAACCCTATGGTTCTGGGTCAACCACACAAAACCCATGGTTATGGGGGAAACCACAAAAAACCCATATTTATGTATTGTAATCATGGTTATGGGTCAACCACACAAAACCCATGGTTATGGGTCAACCACACAAAACCCATAGTTATATATTGTAATCATGGTTGTGGGTCAACCACACAAAACCCACGGTTATGGGTTAACCACACAAAACCCTTCTCTTCAGTGGAAACAAGCTTGTCATTGCCACCATGGTTATGGGTCAACCACATAAAACTCACGGTTATGGGTCAACCACACAAAACCCATGGTTCTGAGTTAACCACACAAAACCCATGGTTCTGAGTCAACCACACAAAACTCTTCTCTTCATTGGAATCAAGCTTTCCATTGCCATCACGGTCATGGGTCAACCTCGCAAAACCCACAATTATGGGTCAACCACACAAAACCCTTCTCTTCATTGGTAACTAACACTTTGTAATCATGGGTCTCTTTTTAGCATGAAATGATGGGGACCATCATTTTCTAAGGGGGGAGGAATGATCCAAATTTTAGGGGGCATATGGTCTAAATTTGGATGTATAAACCATAAAAGAATTAAATAGAGAGGCCACCCTCTCCCATTTATCATAAAATCATTAAATGGAGAGGCCACCCTCTCATATCCATGGTATCTCGTAGCACATGGTTTTGGCCCATGGTATGGCCTCAAGACACATTGTAATAATGCTATATCAAGGCCTAGCAAACCTTCTCATAATAACAAGTTGCTCATTTGGTTTCTCTCCTATTTTCCATTGTTCATTGTGAGATTAATTAGATCTAAGTGACTTATTGGTAATTAGTTTCAGAGGTGGGGCTCCTCTTTGAGCCTCACCTCCCATTGACTTCATATGTTTTTGTTCATGCATATTCTCATGCAAGATTAGTGTTTTTCATGTGAATTTTATGACAGATTTGCATGCTTAATCTCCTCCTCTCTCGGTATTCAAGCCTTCCGGTTCTTAGCGCCCAAGATCCAGATCATATTTTCATTTTCAAACTTGATGTAGAGATTATTGTTTGTAACTCCTCTTTGAAACCTTGTTGTTGTAAGTATTTGTCAAGTATTGATTACCATGCTCTAGGAGCTTTCTTTAGACCATAGAGTTCTTTCTTCAGTGTGCATACATAGTATGTGTCTTCTGTCAGTTTAAATCCCTCAGGCTACTCAATGTACACTTCTTCTTCTATGTTTCCATTTAGAAATGCTGACTTGACATCCATTTGGTAAACCTTAAAATTCTTGTAGCCTGTGAATTCCAAAACAATTATAATGGCTTATAGTCTAGCCACATGAGCAAATGTTTCTTCAAAGTCAATGGCTTCAACTTGAGAATATCCCTTACAGACCAATATTGTCTTGTTTTTGACAATTTTTCCTTATTCATTTAACTTATTTATGAAAACCCATTTTGTTCCAATCACATTTTTGTCTTTAGGTCTTGGGACAAGTTCCCAAGTTTGGTTCTTCTTGATCTGATCCAATTCGTCATTCATAGGAGCAATCCAAATCTCATATTTTCTTGATTTTGTGAAGTTTGTAGGTTCTATTTTGGATAGTAAGGAGAGATTAGCTTGTTCAGAAATGCTTTCCAACTTTCTCCTAGTTTCTGTTCCTGCATTTGTTCACCAGGAATAAAGCCTTCCGAATGGTTCTTTTGCACAGACCTTGATGGGGCTTGTGTATCTTGGTGTTTTGTTTCCATTTCTTCTTCTTTATTTAATTCTTCTTCAATACTGTATTCCATTCCCTATGATTGTTGGTTGTTTTCCCGAGGCCTTGCTTCATCTATTCTGGCATTTATGCTTTCAACAATTTTTTGTTGTCTTTTATGGTAACATCTATAGGCTTTGCTACAAGATGAATAACCAAGAAATATTCCTTCATCTGCCATTGAATCAAACTTGCCTAGATCCTCATCATCTCTTTTGATATAACACTTGCTTCTAAAAATTTTGAAATGTTTGATAGATGTTGGTTTGCCTTTCCACAATTCATAGGGTGTCTTATCACTATTAAGTCTGATTTTCCCTCGATTTAATAAGTATAAATAAGAGTGCTTTCTCCATTCCAAGAAGAGGACTCTTAGAGCAACAATCCAAGTTAATGATGGAATAAAATTATATTTCTTTTGAGATCTATTTTGTTAATGTAGATTGTAGTTCTCTAATTTCTCTAGTTTGTAAATAGACTAACTTATTCATATTGTTTAGCATAAGATGTATTTTATTTTGATTCATTTATTTCTATAGATGTATTTCTAATTCAAGTTTATTTATTTATTAATGAAAGTATGTTAGATTCCTCAATTAGTATGGTTGCAATCTTATTGTGTATCAATTTTCGCAAGTGTGCTTTCAATTATGCAAGAGTGGGTGTGTTTCAATTTCCGCAAGTGTGCTTTCAATTATGTAAGAGTGGGTGTGTTTCAATTTCCACAAGTGTGCTTTCAATTATGCAAGAGTGGATTGATTTACTTTGTTATAATGCATATTAGATAGCTAATGTTAGCAGAGGAAACTGTTGCTTGCATATATTTTGCACGATAACCTTGAAACAAAAAGACATACCCTAGATTGATAATTAATGTTTGGGAATTGATTATTTTCATAAGCAATTGATTTACATAACAACATGGTGGTTGTAGGTCTATAGGTTTAGCAATTAGTACTTTGCATCAACACTTTTGCTGATTTTGATTTATTGGTGGCTAGGCTTTAGAACCCAACCAAATTTGGGTGGCAAGGATCATTGTTGTGGATCAGTGGGCCAACTAGAGCTCGATCAAATGGTATAAGCATATCTAGATGGAATGCATGGAATTTTCCAAGTGTTGAAGAGAATAATGTTGGGAGCTTTAAGACTAGAACCTAGCCATGTGCCATATTCTTATGTGCCATCTGACTTGAACCTAGCCATCTCTCAAATACTTATGTAGCAAGTTGTCTTAGATATAAGCAACATACATTCCCTTGAGAAGTATAATACTTTTGGCTAGAACTGGTTCTGTATGGAGGTGAGGTTATAACTTCTGCTTGGAGGATCTTCTCAGTTTCTCACATCGACAAATTAAAAATACATCTCATAATCCCAATTCAATAAGAAGTTATAAAGAATTATTTTCAACAAACTATTACTTTATTGTTAAGTTGGAATATTTATGTGGAAAATAAGTTAGATAAAAGGATTAGAATGTGATCAACCTTGTATAACTATTTAATTGTTCAATGAGATCATGGACCCAAATTTAGATAAGGATTTATTAGGTATAGATAGATTCTAACGATGGATAAGTATATTTGAATGTTCTTTTAGTGGAATAATCTATGTAGAGGCTTGTTCTAAATCTTAGAACAAGATAATTAAAAAGTAAATATTTGTAGCCTAATACAATTAAACATTTGAAAAAAAATTAGCACCATAACATAGTTAACAAATGTCAGAGCTCTTGCATTGAAATATCATGTCAATGCTTGGTGTTGCCCCTTGATCCTTAAAAACTCTGTGGACATATTTGTTCAATATTAACACATAAAAAAACCATATATGCATGGTTTGTAGTTGGTGAGGCATGCATCCTCTATAGGAATGGATCAGTGGGTGATGGAATGAAGGTACATATATCATCCTTAGTTTTTTGAAGGAGCTGCATTTAGTATGCTTCTAGTATCTTGCATCATAGTTAAGTTGAGAAGGAAAAAACAAGGGTACAAGTACACTATTATCTTTGACACATCTTCCAAAGAACCAAAAGTATCTAAAGAAAAATGGAAGCAACATCTCATCTACCATCTCTCCATGTAACCCTTCCATTCTGATAGCCTCTTTAGGAGCTAGCATCCTCATATATTTAGGAGCTCGTGGATTCAGAGCCAATGCATGAATAGTTTATGTTGATCCACCATTCCCTAACTACGTAACATCTCATAGTGCTTGGTTAGTGATCTAGACATATTATTACAAGCATAAAAAAGTAGAGCTTTGTTGTGGCCTTGATAGGCCACGACCTCCAAAAAATTTGTGACTCTCAAGCCAAGTAGGTAAGGATGGTATGTTATACACCTTCACCTCTTCATTTGGAATGTGGTATGCTCTAGACCTCGAGTAAGATATATTAAAAATATGGAGAACCATAGAAAATTAAGGTACATACAGAGTAGCTATAGAGGTGAGGGTAGAATCACTAGCTTCATTTCCAATTATGGCACTACAGTGATCAATTAAGCCTCTAGAAGAGGAGAAGAAACTAACATTGGAGTGAATGTTGGTTCTATGACTAGACTTGATCACTCCACGAACACTTCCTTTGAATTTGTATTTGGATTTGCAGTGATTGTACAAGAAAAAATGAGAATAAAGTATACTTGGCCCATGTGATTTGAATCTTTAACATGATCATGGCTAGGTATGGATCTCACTGTATTAACTCTAGGAATACATTGTATTTCATGTTCCCTCTAAAGTTGAACATATAACCCCCACTATTTGGCCGAGATGGTAAGAATTTGTAATACTAGAACTATTTATTTTCTTAACCACCTTGTACTTCTAAATTCTATCATGCATAAGCTAGTTCAAAGTAAGGACACATGAATGAAAATGAATGTTTTGAGACTATGTTTAACATTTTGAAAGAATTTTCTAATAGTTATGTGTTGGTGGAGATAGTTTATAGCTCCCACTATTTGGCGGAGATAGTAAGTATCTATAATACTGCAACTATTTCTTTTATCAATCACCTTGTATTTCTAAATTTGGTCATGCATAAGCTAGTTCACAATAAGGCCATATGAATGAAAATGAATTATTTTGAGACTATGTTTAACATTTTGAAATATTTTTCTAATAGTTTATATGTTGGCTCATAAAGATATTACATGAATACAACCTAAATGCACTGGCATGTGGAACAAAGGAGTACATACCAAGACCTAGAACTATGGGTGATGTGATGCATGATGCGAAGGAGGTGCAGTGATTATGCATCAATTAAGGTAGTGGAGTGATTACGTGCAGTCAATTAAAGTGGTGGATGGTGGAGTGATTACATTTCAATTAAGGAATTGGAGACATCACCATATATAATTTTAACATGAAGGATGGTGTTCATTCACCTCATATTATATAATATGAATGGTTCTCTCTATTTTTAAGTTTGAAACCTAAAATTTCAATAAAAATGCTACTCGCCTCGATACAAGGCCAAATAAGAGAGAAACGTTGTTGACTGGTGCAAATAAAGAATTTTCTATATTTTTTCATGAAAACTTAGGTTAAGAGATATATAATACATGGGTTTGCATGTAAACTTATAAAGATACCATATGTTGATTCCTATTGTCCCAGCAACCTAAAAGGAAGGGACTAAAAAGGGTGATACTTTGTATTGGTGTTGGAAATCCAATAGATTTTTCACCTTCATTATTGCATTCCCAATTCAAAATTGCAAAAGGTGATGCTAAAGGTTTGGGCTATATTCTTGAGTGTAGTCCTCATAAATACATCCATGGAGTTCTCTCAACTAGACAACATGTAATGATTGGGACTATGCATCCCAAGAGAAAATTTACATGAGAATAACAATTTGGCCATGTTCCTTACATTCATTTGCCAGCTCAAGGAATATTGATGAGTATGGGATATTCATACTACATAAGTGGGATGTTTATTTATTTGGAGTTATTCCATCTTGTGTATATCATGTTTAAAATTAATAGTGTGAAAGAATGTGAATAATTATTTCCCTCAAACGAGGGATTGATGGGCTTGATGTATAATTTTATTGTTGGGCTTCCACGTCAGAAGGAGAAGAGCTCAAAAAATGTGATTAGATGTTCCACTTCAAAAGGAAAAATAGATAGATGAGGAATAATGAGGTACCTGGGAGGTTTTCATTTTACTCCTCTTGAAAGAGGTATTTTTCTAAAGGTGTTGGGCAATCCAACTTCAACAAAAATCTATATTGAAGTAGGGGAACTTTCTGACAATGGAAATTTAAAATTTCTCTAGAGACAATTTTCTAATGTATACTTAGATGCAACAATTGCTATTGAAGAGCCACTTGTTTCATCGAAAATGTTCCAAAATAGATTAACACGATAATGGATTTAGAAAGTGATCTATTTGTGTACACCTATGATGGAAAAATGGACAAGGTTGTACAATGCCACAATGAGTTTCAAGAATTTCGAAAGACAATCACTTCTAATAGAACAAGTACTCCTTACTATAGGGAACTTAGGGATTTTCCAATAATAGATTAATACTTTATGCTTTAACAAGTCCCATGTATGAAAACAGGCAAGTATCAAGGGAGTTGTCAAAGGGAAAATTATATGCATGGTTTTATTACATTTGACTTGTTTTTAGGACCCTCTTCCATATTTTCTAGCATTCAATCTCTTACTCCATTTTTCATTGACTCACAAAGTCTTACTTTACAATCTCTCACTTACCCTATGTGCATTAGTGCATCTCTATGTAAGAAGGACCAAATAAGTTTTAGAATTTTTGTCATAAAATATTGGTTTTTATTTAAACAGATTACAAAAACTAATTGGTGAGCTTAATAATTTGGGCATGCATTGGTGTGTATTAACAAATGGTGCACCCGATTATAATTTTTTTAAAACCTATCTTTGTTCCCTTAGCATACAACTACACCAATGCCTTTACTATCGACCGTACTAGGGTAGGGTAAAATATAAAATTTTACTAGACTGTAATTTCATTTTCACATTCCTTCAATGCTTCAAACCATCCAAGCACCAGTTCTCACCATCCCTATACAACAACCCATTGTTGGTTCTACCATGTTGCCAAATTCCTTGATTTCTTCACTTTGCCAATGGATTTGGTTTGTTCTATAATTTTGCAAATAAGTAGCATTTTTTTTAATCTATGTGGAAACCATGCCTCCTTGATTTAGTAGATGATTTTACATGGTTTCCACATAGTAAATTAAATTAAATCCTCCCATCTCTCTCTCTCTCTCTCTCTCTGATAGTTTAGAATGTATGAATGTATTATTGGAAGTGCACATATGCATATAAGGTGCACTAGTGTGGTGTTGGTGCCCCTATACATATGGCACACCAATTACCATTAATAGTCTAAAAACCTTATTGTCTTTACTAGTGTGTTAATTTTAATCAAGATCATAGATGATGGTGCATTGATAATAAAGATGCATAATTGATGGTGAATCTAAACTACAAAGGTGCACAAATGAGTTTTACACCTTTTTTTACAAAAATAAATAAATAAATTTAATGAATATTACAAATAGTAATTTAGCATAGATTGTTTATGCTATGTGTCTTCCTAATGAATTTGTGTATGAATCAGAGACAATCACGACGAAAGAAACAACAAAAAAAATTCAACACATACAACTCTATATATGAGAAGGAGGCCAAAAATAGGGAGAGGGATATGTACCCTTATCTTAATACGGTGTAGACTCATGTCCATTTGAGGGATGCTGACCTCCTTAAGTTTTATGATGAGGATACACCCCTTATGGGGTACACATGCTTGTTGATGCAATTGATTCGTAATTAGGATCATGCTAGGTAGGCATTTAGGGATGCTCCCATTTTGTGGTACCAACCCATAGAAGATGATATTTATTTTATTATTGAGTTGTCTACAATCAGGAAGGATTTCCCCCAATTACTTGATCTGTCATTTGGCATTGCAGTAGAGAACCAATTGGTATATGTGAAAAGATATGTTAGTGTGACCATCACTAACCCCAATGGCTTCCAGGTTGTTACTAACCAATTGCATTTACATTCATTTGGTGCATAACAGGCTAGGTTCTTGTTGCTTATGGTCATATCATTGGCACACTATACCTCTAATGGGAAACACATTAGTTTCTTTTTGATGCACTGTGTAGATAGTTTAATTCATAGGCTTATATTGAGCATGTGGTCTACCATCTTTTTGCATCAGTTTTGTTATTCTTTTGATTGTTGTTGTGTTTTGTGTGATGGGAGGATTGTATGATTGTTTTCTTTAGAAATATTTAATTTATCTACTAATATATATTCAGTTACTCGAATGAAATTTAACCACCTCCCTCCTAGGCCAATGACCGATATGAGTATGCACACGTGGGGGCAGATGTTGCTCAAGTGGGGATATGTACGCCATTCAATTCCAAGGTGTTTGATTTTCTAGTTGGTGTGTATGATCATGTCCTCAATCTTATACCATACTCGTACATAGGGATGGGATAATGAGGATGTGTGAACATCCTTTTTAGTTTATTTGAGCCACCATATGTAAGAGGTATCAAGAAGATCATTATTGCCTCAATCATTGGCTTAATAATAGTCATTAGCTCGGTATAAACTACAAAGTTTTTTTCCTTTTTAACTATGAATTGTTTTTTGAAAAAAAAAAAGAAAATCAAAGAGAAGGAGATACTTCTCCACGTTGAAGATTGATTCTATAGATGGAAGGTTGAGTGCTTTCGCAATATTCCTATGTGAACAACCTATTTGTAGTTCACTCGGTTTCAAGTGCTTTTGATTTCACCACCCAATGCAAGCACCAATAATATGCTTCTAGGACAAATTGGCATAGAAAGTAATCGTAAGCCTTCAATTTTGCTTCTTTGAACCAAAAAATACTCATTTCCATTATTATCTAAATATCAAAATTATACATTAGCATATTTGTTTCATACCATACAATACTAGTGATGTAAGAACCACAACCTAGAACAATATACAATTCCTATCAATAAAAAATATCTATTGAAAATAGGTAACTACTGAGAGGTGTGGATATCCAATTTCAATCATCCCCAAAAAGAGATTTCTACTTTCCCATTTCTAAAGATCTCAACCCCATAGGTTGTTCATCTTTAAAAATAAATATAGATTCTTACACAACAATCACAACTCCTTCGAATAGTCCCTCGAATAGATTTAAAGATTTGAAAGATTGCACCATTGAACATGAAATAAAACAGAGTGGGGCATGAACAAAAACTGAAATAGGTACAGAGGATTTAATTCTCCAATTTTCTAAAAATGCCTATTTCTATTTAAAAACTCACACAAACAATAAACAAGGTAGCATGCTAGACCTGCACTTAAATGAATCTTGACATCAAGTTAGCATGTGAGACTTGCACTAAAACAAACATGGTTATGGTTTTTTGTGAAATCGCCCTCAAGGGCAATGTTAACTATGAACAAATTGTTCGAAAGACCTGTAGGGAGATTGGTTTTATTTTTGACCATGTGGGTCTCGATGTTGATCATTGTAAAGTGCTAGTTAATATTGAACATTATATCCTTGAAATTTCCCAAGGATTTCATGGGCATTTCACCAAGACGCTTGAGGATATTGGCCCGCTAGTGACCAGGTGTTGGTTGTGGAGCCAGATATTCCAGTCTCATAGATGATATTGTCTCAGCTGTGCACCCCAGAGGACTATACACTCATTCCCCAACCTTGGGGTTCAGGGGAAGTGCCCCCAAGAAAAAAATTTGGGGCTATTTTCGCCAACAGTTTTCAGGCCCATGGTTTTGGGTAACCCGTGGTATTTTCCCATTGTATCTCCCTTATAAAAGAAAGACATTGTAATACGACTAGGGTTGATGTATTAGGTTTTATGCATTGTAAATATCTCTGAGATCAAGAAGAGAGACTGTGAGACAGTGAAGAGGAAGTGCAGCGGCTGTGTTGCAGGTTGTATCCCTTCACTTTGTTGGACGGTATAATAATAAGGACTAGCAACTTCAGTGTGGACGTAGCCCAAGTTGGGTGAACCATGATATATTTGTGTCTCTTTTAAAATGTGTATGTGTGATTATATTTGCATTTATGTTTATTGTTATTGCTTTGCGATCCTGTTTTTTTAACAATTGGTATCAGAGCCGAAGGTCTATTTGGTAGTTAAACTTGCAGGAAACTAGGTTTTCTGGTTCGAATGGGAGCAATGGCAGAAGAAGGAAAGTTTAAGGTCGATAAGTTTAACGGCCAAAACTTCCAGTTGTGAAAGATGCAAATGGAGGACTATCTGTACCAGAAGGATCTATTCCTACTGTTGGGAGGATGAGCAAAGCAGCCAGCGGCCATGAAGGATGAAGAATGGGAAGTTCTTGACAGAAAGGCTCTGGGAACAATACGGCTAAGCCCGGCTTTGTCGGTGGCTTTCAATATCTCAAAAGAAATGACAACAAAGGGTTTGATGAGCGCATTGGGTAAGCTGTATGAAAAAACCTCGGTCTCCAACAAGGTATTTCTAATGAAGTGTTTATTTAATATGAAGATGTCTGAAGGTGGATCTGTTACTGATCATTTAAATGAGTTTAATATGGTTACAAATCAACTAAGTTCTGTAAGTGTGAACTTTGATGATGAGGTTAGGGCTCTTCTAATCTTGTGTTCATTGCCAGAAAGTTGGAATAGCTTGGTCATGGTTGTAAGTAACTCTGTCTCTGGTTCAAACATCTTGAAATTTGATGATGTTATTGGTGTTATTCTTAGCGAGGAAATGCAAAGAAAAAGCATAGGTGAGACATCAGGTAATGCATTGACCATGGAGAACAAGGGAAGACAAAAGGAGAGAGGAAAGAGCCAAGGTAATCGCAGCAACTCTAAAAAGGGTAGATCCAAGTCTAGACTGGGAAAAATAGAGTGCTGGAACTGTGGAAAGAAAGGACATCTGAAGAAAGACTACAGATCTCTAAAGAAGAAAGGAGATGGACAGCAGGAAACTACCCATGAAGCGAACGTAGTAGGTGATGTGTTACAAGATGCTTTGATTCTTGCATTAGATAATACTAGTGATTATTGGGTAGTAGGTTCAGGGGCTTCATGTCATGCTATACCCCATAGGAAATATTTTCATGATTATGTTTTAGGTGATTTTGGACATGTTTTATTGGGTGATGATGAGCCATGTAAAATTGTTGGAATGGGTAAGGTATGGATAAAAGTTAAGAATGGAACTAATTGGTTGTTGAAATATGTTAGGCATATTCCTGCTATGAAAAGAAATCTGATCTCAACAGGGAAGTTGGGAGATGGCGGCTGTCTATCTACATTTGGTGAAAAGTGGTGGAAGATCACTAAAGGATCAATGGTGATAGCAAAAAGAGATAGGGTAGGTACGTTGTATTTATGTCCTCATAATACTGACCATTCTATCTCTTTAGCTTCCACAGGAACAGACACAGCATTGTGGCATCATAGGCTTGGCCACATGAGTGAGAAGGGGATGCAGATTCTCCACTCAAGGAAGTTGCTACCAGATTTGAAGTACGTAAGTTTGGAATTCTGTGAGAACTCTGTTTATGGAAAACAGAAGAGAGTCAGATTTCTCAGGGTTGGAAAACAGAAGAAGAATGAAAAGTTAGAGCTTGTGCATACTGATATATGGGGACCGTCTCAGGTACAATCTCTTGGTGGCTCTCATTATTATGTTAGATTTATTGATGATGCAACTAGGAAAACTTGGGTTTATTGCATTAGACAGAAATCTGATGTGTTTGCTACTTTTAAGAAGTGGAAAGCTTTGGTTGAGAATGAGACAAGAAAAAGGTTGAAGTGTCTCAGATCTGATAATGGAGGTGAGTACTGCGGCAAGGAGTTTGATAGTTACTATTCATACCATGCGATTTGTAGAGAGAAGACAGTCCTAGGAACACCACAAGAAAATGTTGTGTCAAAAAGGATGAACAAAACGATCATGGAGCGTGCAAGGTGTATGAGACTGCATGCAGGGTTTCCCTTACAGTTTTGGGCAAATGATGTAAATATTGTTGTTTATTTAATAAACATAGGACCTTCAAGTGCTTTGGATGGTGGTATTCCAGAGGAGGCATGGAAAGATAAAAAGGTAAACTACTCATTTCTGAGAGTGTTTGGTTGTGAAGCATTTGTCCGTATTGATAAAGAAAATAGAACAAACCTTGAATCTAAATCCAAGAAATGTACCTTTATTGGATATGGGGTTGATGATTTTGGTTATCGTTTATGGGATTATGAAAATCACAAAATCATTAGAAGTAGAGATGTCATATTCAATGAAAATATCATGTATAAAGATCAGTTGCAGGGAAAGAAACAGGAAAAGGAAAACACAGAGTACACAATACTTGATGAAATTCAAGAAAATGAAGTTCCAAAGGTGTTAGAAAATCAAGAACAGCAGCAAGTACCTGAAACTCCTGCAACTGCAAGAATATCTAACAGGTTAAGTAGAATCCCTGAACGATACTCTCCTTCAATGTATTATTTATTGATGACTGATACTGGTGAACCAGAATGTTATGAAGAAGCAATGCAGGTGGAAACTAGAAAGAAGTGGGAGCAAGGCATGAATGAGGAGATGGACTCATTGGTAGGAAACTAGACTTGGGATTTTGTTCACTTTCCTGCTGGTAAAAGAGCATTGTAGAACAAATGGATTTACAAGTTGAAGGAAGAAGAAGGAGGCAAGAAGTGGTACAAAGCCAGACTTGTTGTAAAGGGGTTTGCACAGAAGAAAGGTATAGATTTTGATGAAATATTTTTTCCTTTTGTTAAGATGACTTCAATTAGGACTATCTTAAGTCTAGTGGGGGTAGAAGATTTGCATCTTGAACAGTTAGATGTGAAAACAACCTTTCTCCATGGGGATTTGGAGGAAGAGATATATATGCAGCAGCCACAAGGGTATGAGGTCAAAGATAAGAAGAATTTGGTGTGCAGGTTGAAAAAGAGCTTGTATGGCTTGAAGCAAGCTCCAAGGCAGTGGTATTTAAAATTTGACGGGTTTATGAAAGAACAAGGTTATAGTAGATGTCATTCTGACCACTGTGTTTATTTCAAGAAGCTAGACAATGAAAGATATATTATCTTGTTATTGTATGTGGATGACATGCTTGTTGGAGGGTCTAACATGCAGGATATAAATGTGCTCAAAAGGAAGTTAGCTAATTCATTTGCGATGAAGGATTTGGGTGCTAGAAAGAAAATCCTTAGTATGAGAATAATAGGAAATAGAAAAAATCGCAAATTGACATTGTCTTAGGGTGAGTACACACAAAAGGTGTTGGAGAGGTTCAGAATGCAGAATGCAAAACCAGTTAGTACACCTTTGGCCAACCATTTCAATCTAAGTAAGGAAATGTGTCCCAAGACACAGGAAGAGACATAATACATGTCCAAGATTCCCTATCAATCAGCAATTGGCAGCTTGATGTATGCCATGGTGTGCACACGACCAGCTATTGCACAAGCAGTGGGAGTTGTGAGCAGATATATGAACAATCTAGGTAAAGAACATTGGAAGGCAGTACAGTGGATTCTCAGGTATTTGAGAGGTACCACCACTCAGGCATTATGTTTTGGAGGTTCAAACACTGTTCTACAGGGATATTTTGATGCAGATATGGCAGGTGATAAGGATAGCAGGAGGAGCACCACAGGGTATGTGTTTACTGTAGGTGGAACAACAGTAAGTTGGATTTCGAGACTGCAAAAGGTTGTTGTACTTTCAACAACAGAAGTAGAGTATGTTGCGGTTACAGAGGCTAGTAAAGAGATGATTTGGTTGCAGAGGTTTATGGAGGAAGTGGGTAAGAAGCAGAAGGATAGCAGGTTGTATAGTGACAGCCAGAGTGCCATTCATCTTGCAAAGAACTCAGCATTCCATTCCAAGACTAAACATATATAGCTCAAGTACCATTTCATACGCTCTGTTCTGGAAGATGAATTGCTGAAGCTAGAAAAGATACATACTAGCCAGAATCCTGCAGACATGTTCACAAAGGTAGTGACCAAAGAGAAACTGAGTTCCTGCTCGATTTCAATTGGCCTTCTAGCATGAAGATGAAGATGAGAAAGTTGCCAAGTCCAAGGTCCAACAAGTACAACAGCGGTAGAGTTGTTGTGATCAGTCTCCAAGTGGGAGATTGTTGGTTGTGGAGCCAAGTCTTCCAGTCTCATAGATGATATTGTCTCAGCCGTGCACCCCAGAGGACTGTACACTCATGCCCCAACCTTGGGGTTGTTTTCACCAACAATTTTCGGGCCCGTTGTTTTGGGTAACTCGTGGTATTTTCCCATTATATCTCCCTTATAAAAGAAAGACATTGTAATACGGCTAGGGTTGATGTATTAGGTTTTATGCATTGTAAATATCTCTAAGATCAAGAAGAGAGACTGTGAGATAGTGAAGAGGAAGTGCAACGGATGTGCTGCAGGTTGTATCCCTTCACTTTGTTGGATGGTATAATAATAAGGACAGGCAACTTCAGTGTGGACGTAGCTCAAGTTGGCTGAACCACGATATATCTCTGTCTCTCTTGTAATGTGTATGTGTGATTATATTTGCATTTATGTTTATTGTTATTGCTCTGCGATCCTATTTTTCTAACACCAGTGTCACATGTTTGGGTATGCAATTGATGAGACCCCTAAGCTTATCCCCTGACCCATGTGCTAGTTACCACATTGGGAGCTAAGCTCACCAAGGTCAGAAAAAATGGAACCTACCCTTGGTTGAGGCATGATGGGAAAACCCACATGACCATTGAGTACAGAAACGAAGAGGGTGCCATAGTTCCTGAGTGCGTTCACATTGTTCTGGGTGTAATGAAGTAATGAATCTGATGATGATTGTTGACGTTCATTTTTGTCACCATTTTTTATCATCAAATATACTCTGAGTGGCGTTATTTTCACTATTTTTATATAATAAATCACTATTTTCGCCATTCAGACCATCAAACAGACCAAGTATGCATATATTCACTTATCAAATGGATTTTGGTCAAATCTCGCCATATTATGATTTATTAATGTTTAATTGACATTTTTATGACTTTCTTGGTATTTAGTTTTGATCTACAGGTTGCGGTTTTTCAAACGATCTTCCATTCAGACCGCGTGTTTATGTTGCTAATGTTCGGCCGCATCCAGCCTGTCATTCAGCCTTACGTTCGACCCGCGGAATATGTGGTTGGCATATTTCAAGCCATTAAAGATGGAAATGGGCATGTGGGTTATGTTTTCCATGCGGTGGTCAGGGTTAACGAGCTATGGTTCTGGAATATTCGTCCCCATTCCCTCCAAGCTCGACAACACACTCTCCACCCACGTCAACATCCCACGAAACGATTCTCCTGCTCATTCAACCTGGTATCACGCACGCTGGTTCACTCCGATGTTCTAGAGGAGTCCAGTCTGCCCACGCTCAGTCTGCCAACACAATTCCTTTCCCACGTCGACGCTCTAGCAGCTTCATCCTTCCACGCTCAGTCCACCAGCATGTGCTTCTATCCACGGTTGAAGGAAACAAACACGCAGTTGTTCGTGTTGGGTAGGATCGACCCTGTAAAGCCTGGTGGATGCCCTCTACGTTGTCGTGTATCACTTTAAGCAGCCGGTTGTAGTCTTAAAAGGCCTCTATTTTTAGATAGGTCGACTCTATCAACCTTCTCTCCCATTGTAACTTATAAATAGATGCCTCTTATGGAGAAAACGGAGATTAGATAGCATAGAGAATAGAAAGGAGATATCAGTTACGTCTACATAAGTATTGTGTAATTTTCTCAGAATTAATGAAAGTTTCAGTATGTTGATGTTCTGTTGATAGTGTTTACGATGGTTTAGTTTCCATCTCTTATTGGTGGGAAGGGCCCCTCATCAACCAGAGGTTTATTTCATTTTGTATTTTCTTTCTGTAAGTAGATAGTTTATTTCTCAGTTGTTTAAATTATTCTTGTTTACTATAGATGTTATTTTCTTGCTTTTCTTGTAAATCATACTATGCTACTAACACAGTCTCTTTTTCAGGATTAGGAATGGTCGACCAAACTTAGTACTCTGTAGTTGCTTTCAGTTTTCTTCCATAATCTGTCGTTAGATGTTATTTCAGTTTCTTCCATCAGTTTCTTCTTCCTGTAGCTATAGGTTAATTCCATTAGTTAATCAGCCTCTTCCTCTGTAGTTGTAGGTTACTTCTATCCTCCATCATTAATCTTGCTTCAACATATCATATAAATAGTTCTTCTTCTTAGATAATGATTAGAATAAATAGTTTCTTATTAGTTTAGCCTCTGACTAGTCCATCTATTGCTTTTTTTGCACTGTAGGATCATATGCATCAGCTAGCTGGTAATTAAAGTCATCCAAAATTCTTCTTTTCCTTAGTTTAACTCATTTTCCTCCATTCGGACTGTCATTCGAACTGCCATTTAGACAGGCATTCGGACCTTTACAGTTTCTGCACTATTTTAGGCCTTTTTCAGAATTTGATTTCTTCTTCCTTTCAACCATAATTCTTCTTGTTTCTAATTAACAGTTTTTAATGTAATTCAAATCGTGTTTTATGTTACAAAGAGTTTTAATTAAGTTTTGTCATTCTTCTTAGTTTCTTTGCTATTTCTTCTAATCTTCTTTTCAACTAATTTTCAGAATTATGTCTTTTATGTTGGATTTGCTAATAAGTTACTGTTTTAGAATGTATCAGTTTTATTTTTAAGTATAGTTTATTATAAGTTTTCAATATTTGCTTCATATAAGATTTAATAATTCTATTTTCTAAGTTATTTTAGTTTTAATAGTTTCTTCATTAATCGTAGGATTAGTTTCCTATTTCATATAATTAATGAAGATGGTCATAACATATGATTTGGATCAGAAATAAAATATCCTTATCAAGTTTTCTACTTGTTTCTATATTAAACATCTTTATCAAGTTTTCTACTTGCTTCCAAATCAATTCAATTCAATTAAATATCTTTATTAAATTTCCTACTCAACTCATTTGCTAACCAGTTTCCTGTTTTCATAAATAAAATAATTATGAAAGTCATGCAACTAGTTTAAAATCATATAGTTGCATGTTAGCACATTTGCATCTTTAGTCAGCTTAGGATAGTTCAAGCCTTCAATCCTGCACATATAGTGATTGCATCTCATAAGCTCCCTTCCCGGGTTGACAATTTAAATGTTGAATTAGAGTGCATAGATTTTACCCAACAATTTGGCGCCGTTGTCGGGGAGGTGCTAAAGGGATTGGAGTCTAGGTAGATAGGGGTAGATAGTTTTCCTTTACATTACACATCAATGGGGAGGGGACACGGTAAGACACAAAGACGACCTCACTACGGATTTCCCGTAGTGTAATAGCCTGACGCATCCACTTTAGTGGGTCACCCCAAAGCCTTGTTGTTCCTTTATGCACAAGTATGATTTCTTTTCTGTTCATTTGAGTGTTTAATTTTCTGCAATTGATTTCGTAAAATTTTCCTTCCTTCTTTTCAAGTGTATTATTCTTTCAGAAAGTGGTGTGTTTTTCGCAAATTTGTTTTAGTAATAGAAATTATTTTAAAAAAAAACACATAAAAATAAAAATTTGGTGTTGTAAGAACCCCAGGACTAACCCATGTGTGAGACAGAACCTACTAGTCGATGACATGGATTCAAAGGTGTTTATCAGTATGAGAGAACTCTCTCAAATCCTAGCAGTAGCTGGGATCTCAATATCTTCTTCTCAAGGAGAACACATCTTGACACAAGTCAAGAATTTATCTACCTCTCCATAAATAATAGAAGAACCACAGTCCCATGAGCTACAAACCGAATCTCCTTTCCAATCTTCCAAGGAAATCAAAAACTTGGAGACTACATTTGATGGAAAGAGACCTAATGTTGAAGAGTTCTCCACATATCTATCGACAGATCTTTCATGTACTCAAGCAATTGAACATTCAGAAGAAGAGGATCTGCATGGCATGAGGAAGGACGGTGAGTATCAGGATTACATCGAAAGATGGTTCCAAGAGGTAATGAGGCCACAATACCATTCCTTCATTCAACACCTTCTGTTGCAAAAGCAAGTAAGTTGGTTGATTCTCCACATCCAGGTAATCACTGCTTTAAATTTTTCACATGTGGATATAGGTATGTTTTTCATTTTTCTTCGCACATGGTTACATTGGAAAAGTTCTTACACTTGAATAATGAGTTTTTCTTTCTTTTATATAGCATAGGATAGTATATATATAAATAAAAAGTTGTATGTGGTTAGTTAGCTTTAGATATTCATACAACTTCACTTTCTGTTTTCCTTTAAAATAAAAGAACTAAGAATAAGATCATGTTAATGACTAAACCAAAGCAATCTTACATCATACATGCATATTTCTTATTATACCAATTACTCAAAGACCAACTTTAATTATTATGATCTCCACAAAACTCAATCTTACACCTATGGACTCCTAGTTCATCCTAGACTCATTATCAAAACTTGACTCTAAAGCATCTTTAAAAGGTAGCCTAAAAGTGGGTGATATTTTCTATTTTGTGGGGAACGTTATTGACCTTTTTTTAAGAATATAGACTATGAAGTCAAAGAACAGCTTTAAGTTATTATCTTTTGACATGATCTGTAATTTAGGCCATTATAAATAAAGTTGCTCATAAGGTTCATGCTAAAATATTGAATTATGTGTTTAGCAGGCTTAGCACACTCTAGTGTCAACCGGCTTCCTTACAATCAATATATATATATATATATATATATATCATTATATGAAGCAAACCCACGAGGGTACCGAACAAGCTCGCTGGCAGCAGGTCCATGCTAAGTAAAATCTTAAACAAGGAAGTTCGGTAAGTGCAAGTAAACCCATTAGGGTACTGAATAGGCTCGCTGGCAGCGGGGATATACTTGCATGGTACCAAGATAAACTTGTCGGGGTACTGAACATGTCTGCTGGAAGTGGGGCAATATCAGGTAAAAGAGGTTTGGTTAACGCTTTGCTATTCATATAGCTCATAAAAAACCTGAGTATACAAACACATGTTTAGGCCGATTATTTATACTATCATTAGATAATGGCTGTAAGTTGGAATTGGACCCTGTCATCTAATTCAAACAAATACCTAGGATATGATTATCCTAGAAATGGGACCCATAATTATAGTAGATCTCACAAAATTTACGGTGAACCTTATCTATATTCTTTGGATGACAAAAGATCTTTACAGTGAGTCATGGATGACTAGTTTTTCCTATGGCATTTTTCGCATCTCTTACACTATTATTCTTTATGTGGTCTTCATGAGCATAAACTGATGAATTTGCATGTATTGAAGAATCTAACTTAGTATGATATTGTTTTGGTCATATCATGAATACATCTTTTTCTCAAAAAGTTCTAGTTTTAAGAATAATGATGTTTTTTTAGGATTTCCTGCTGATTGCTGTTGATCTAGAATATTTACATAAGAAGCATACAACCCAGTATTAATTTATTAATGGCCCGAGGACGTGCTGTACCTTCAGTTTGGGGGATGATTCAACATTATTTGTATTTTTTCTGTTTACTAGGATTCAGAATTGCTTCTATTTTTCTGTTTACTAGGATTCAGAATTGCTTCTATTTTTCTGTTTACTTACAATACAATTAAAGTGCTTATACAATGATCTGTTGTTTTAGGAATAATGCAAGTAACAAAAGGAAAAAAAATTGTTCTGATCCATGTTGAACAAAGAAGAGCGACTGAAGATTTTAGAAAAGCAGGTTTACATCATCCTTTTGTGTGCTGGCAGTCTCGAAAATTCTCTGCATAATCAACAACAATCAGATCCAGCAAGCACATCTTGTAACAAACAAATGGTCTGTATGAAGGGTCGAATGAAGCAAATGAATGATGATCCAAATGAAACCATAGCTTATAACATCATGATTAAGTGTGCTAAGATATTTAATTTTTTTTAATTCTATTGATAAATCTTATTGACTAACCATATAAGGGATTAATCAAATATCATCTCTGCACACGGTCTCATTCCTTTAATTCATCTCGACTTCACCAAATGAATCAATTAATCATGCATTATTGCGATTTTTAGAATTATTATCTGGTTATCATATGGTTTTAACTTTTCATTAAGTTATATGCAAAAAATCAACATGTGAACCGTCATTTTATTAATTAAAGATCATCATGATTTTTAATGCACTATGTTATAATCCTATGATGAAAATTTTCTTTCAACCTATCCAAAGTTTACTTTGGACATGGTTGAATATTTCACAAACCATATGAATTCATTAACCCACACATCTTTATTATGGTACACATTTCAAAAATTCTGAATAATGGCGTGATCGTTCAAACGTGCCAAATTTCCATTTCATGATTTTTCAAACATTCAATTGGACCTTGTTTTAAAACTGACCCCTGCTTGATCCTTACCATCACTCTGCTTGCTCTCATCCTTTCCAAGTCCATCCAGCCGCATCCACTTCTTCCTTATTTCTTTTTCTCTTTGCTTAGTGGGACCTGGCATATCTTCGGTTTGGGGGAGTGTTGACGTACATTTTTGTCACCATTTTTTATCATCAAATATACTCTGAGTGGCGTTATTTTAACTATTTTTATATAATAAATCACTCTTTCCGCCATTTAGACCATCAAACAAACCAAGTATGCATATATTCACTTATCATATGGATTTTGGTCAAATCTCTCCATATTATGATTTATTACTGTTTAATTGACATTTTTGTGACTTGCTTGGTATTTAGTTTTGATCTGAAGGCTGCGGTTTTTCAAACGATCTTCCATTCAGACCGCGTGTTTATGTTGATAATGTTCAGCCGTGTCCAGTCTGTCATTCAGCCTTACGTTCAACCCGTGGAATTAGTGGTTGGCATATTTCGGGCCATTAAAGATGGAAATGGGCATGTGGGTTATGTTTGCCACGCGACGGTTAGGGTTAATGATCTATGGTTCTGGAAGATTCGTCCCCATGCCCTCCAAGCTCAACAGCACACTCTCCACCCATGTCAAAATCCCACGCTCCGATTCTCCTGCTCATTCATCCTGGTATCACGCACGCTGGTTCACGCCGATGTTCTAGAGGAGTCCAGTCTTCCCACACTCAGTCTACCAACACAATTCCTTGCCCATGTCGACGCTCTAGCAGCTTCATCCTTCCACGCTGAATCCTCCAGTACGTGCTTCTGCCCACGGTTGAAGGAAGCAAACACGTAGCTGTTCGTGTTGGGTATGATCGACCCCGTAAATCCTGGTGGATGCCCTCTGCGTTGTCGTGTATCACTTTAAGCAGCCGGTTGTAGTCTTACAAGACCTCTATTTTTAGAGAGGTTGACTCTGTTGACCTTCTCTCCCATTGTAACTTATAAATAGATGCCTCTTATGGAGAAAACAGAGATCAGATAGCATAGAGAATAGACAAGAGATAGCAGTTACGTCTGCATAAGTATTGTGTAATTTTCTCAGAATTAATGAAAGTTTCAGTACGTTGATGTTCTGCTGATAGTGTTTGCGACGGTTTAGTTTCCATCTCTGATTGCTGGGAAGGGCCCCTCATCAACCAGAGGTTTATTTCATTTGTATTTTCTTTTTGTAAGTAAATAGTTTATTTCTCAGTTGTTTAAATTATTCTTGTTTACTATAGATGTTATTTTCTTGCTTTTCTTGTAAATCATACTCTGCTGCTAACACAATCTCTTTTTTAGGATTAGGAATGGTCGACCAAGTTTAGTACTCTGTAGTTGCTTTCAGTTTTCCTCCATAATCTGTTGTTAGATGTTATTTCAGTTTCTTCCATTAGTTTCTTCTTCCTGTAGCTGTAGGTTAATTCCATTAGTTAATCAACCTCTTCCTCTGTAGCTGTAGGTTACTTCTATCTTCCATCATTAATCTTGCTTCAACATATCATAGAAATAGCTCTTCTTCTTAGATAATGATTCGAATAAATAGTTTCTTGTTAGTTTAGCCTCTAACTAGTCCATCTATTGCTTCCTTTGCAATGTAGGATCATATGCATCAGCCAGCTGGTAATTAAAGTCATCCAAAATTCTTCTTTTCCTTAGTTTAACTCGTTTTCCTCCATTCGGACTGTCATTCGAACCACCATTTAGACAGGCATTCGGATCATCATTCGGACCTTTACACTTTCTGCACTGTTTTAGGCCTTTTTCAGAATCTGATTTCTTCTGCCTTTCAACCATAATTCTTCTTGTTTCTAATTAACAGTTTTTAATGTAATTAAGATCATGTTTTATGTTACAAAGAGTTTTAATTAAGTTGTGTCATTCTTCTTAGTTTCCTTGTTATTTCTTCTAATCTTCTTTTCAACTAATTTTCATAATTATGTCTTTTATATTGGATTTGCTAATAAGTTATTGTTTTAGAATGTATCAGTTTTATTTTTAAGTGCAGTTTATTATAAGTTTTCAATATTTGCTTCAGATAAGATTTAATAATTCTATTTTCTAAGTTATTTCAGTTTTAATAGTTTCTTCATTAATCGTAGGATTAGTTTCCCATTTCATATAATTAATGAAGATGATCATAACATAAGATTTGGTTCAGAAATAAAATATCCTTATCAAGTTTTCTACTTGTTTCTATATTAAACATCTTTATCAAGTTTTCTACTTGCTTCCAAATCAATTCAGTTCAATTAAATATCTTTATTAAATTTCCTACTCACCTCATTTGTTAACCAGTTTCCTGTTTTCATAGATAAAATAATTATGAAAGTCATGCAAGTAGTTTAAAATCATATAGTTGCATGTTAGCACATTTGCATCTTTAGTCAGCTTAGGATAGTTTAAGCCTTCAATCCTACACATATAGTGATTGCATCTCATAAGCTCCCTTCTCGGGTTGGCAATTTAAATGTTGAATTAGAGTGCATATATTTTACCCAACAATGATGCATCTTCCTCAGGCTGTGATGACATAAAGGAAGTGATGAAAAAGGAAAATCGATTATGGGGTTGTTGTTGATCTTTACTAGATGTATATTTTCAAAGGGGATGTTAATTTACATAACGCACCTACAGATTCATTTTGTTCTAATAAAATGGGATACCTATAGTCCAAGTACCTAAGATGGATTCTTGTTCCTTGACATGTTGTACAAGTCAAAGAATTGGCTCTGTGATAGTTTATACATGTGGATACATAGATATCCCAACAAAAAGAACATGTATCTGTAATTTGTTGCACCCCACATTGAGGACAAAAGCAAGAGGTTTACTTAAAAATACAATGTATGATATTCCATATTAAACTAAGATTTTGCTAAGATTCATTTCAGAAGATTCTGCAAAATCTTAGCAAAACTATGATATTACCCTCATCCCCAAAAAGGATAAGCCCAGGAATTTTGGTGACTATCGCCCGATAGCTCTCTGCAACTTACTCTATAAAATTATCTCAAAAATTATAGCAGACCGTCTAAAGATTGTCCTTTCTCAGCATATCTCGTTTGATCAATTTGGTTTTTTGGCTGGCAGACAAATCCACGATGCTATTGGCATCTCTCAGGAGCTGTTACATAGCATAAAGATTCAGAAGAAACCTGCTCTTCTTCTCAAATTGGACCTGGAAAAATCTTATGACAGAGTGTGTTGGTCTTTCCTCAGACTAATCCTCATAAGAATTGGAGTGCCTTCTTCTTTCATTAAATGGATAATGGCATGTTTATCTTCTTTGTGTATCTCTATTCTAATTAATGGTAGCCCATCAGAATTCTTCAGTTGTTCCAGGGGGGTCAGACAGGGTTTCCCCCTATCTCCTCTGCTATTTATTTTGGTAATGGATGGATTAAGCAGACTGATCAACCAAGCTTTGTTGAGGGGTCAGATTAAAGGCATCAAGATTTCAAAGGATTGTGTGATCACACACATCCTGTTTGCTGATGATGTGTTAGTGGTGGGTGTGGATTCCATTGAGGAATGGCTTACTTATAATGAAATCCTCCAGACCTTCAGTCGTGCATCTGGGATGAAAATCAGCTCAAATAAATCTAATTTTTATCACCTTTCACCGAATGCTGGGCATATTAGTGACATTCTCTCGATTATGCCTTACAAATGCTTACAGTTGGATCAAGGACTTAAATATTTGGGGTTCTATCTTAAGCCGAACAATTATCAAGTGAAGGACTGGTTTTGGTTATTGAGAAAAGTCGAGAAAAGAATGCTCATTGGTCTTTCAGGTTTTTATCCATTGGAGGTAAGCTTGTTTTATTAAAGTCAGTTTTAACTAGCATTCCTGTCTACTGGTTCTCCCTGTTGGAAGTCCCATCAGCCATTCTCAGGACTTTAAAAAGATACTTTTTCAACTTTCTTTGGTCTGGATCTGTAAGTGGTGGAAAGATTGTTATGGTTGCTGCTGACACTGTTTCTAGACCACATAGATTTGGTGGCTGGGGAATTAAAGATCTGGGATCTTTTAACACTGCGCTTAGACTTAAAAGTCTATGGAGATGTCTATTTGGTGACACGCTCTGGTCCTCTGTAATTCATAACAAATATATCAAAATGGAGATCTTATGCTAGTTTCGAAATCCTAAATTATCAAATTGGAACTTTTCCCCCATGTGGCGGGGTTTCATGAAGATATTTAATTGGATAAAGAAGGACCTCGCATGGCAGGTTGGGTCAGGAGTTTGGATTCGTGTTGGTACTGATCCTATCATCGGAATGGAGGAAAATTTTATGCTGCCATCTTCTATATCTCGCTATCTCCAGATACTTGGTCTGAATACCTTGGATAAGATTTATCTTCAGCATAATGACAGGATGAACAATGCTAAGTGGTTGTCTGCAAGGGACATTGGCCTCTCTGGCTTCCTTGCTGCTACTTGGGACGCTTACATCTCGAAGTTAAATGCTGCAGGTGTCAAATTAAATCACGAACCCGACCAGCTCTTTTGGTGTGGAAATCCGTTAATAGGTGCTGTTACTGCTCGTTCTGCCTATTACAGAATCATTCAGGACAAGTATATATACCCTCAGGATTGGTGGTATAAACAACTGTGGCAATGGGCGATCCCATTAAAACTCAAATGCTTTTGTTGGCTTTTATTGCAAAATAAATTAAAAACCTGGGATAATTTATGCAATAGGGGGTGGAATGGCCCTAGTATATGTGTCCTTTGCAGCAACAATGCAGAAACTAAACAACATCTATTTGTCGAGTGTAATTTTTCTAAAAAAATCTGGGAAGTGGTTTCAGCCAGTCTGAATTTCTCTCAATGCTGGAATGTAGGGGACTACAACAAGTGCCTGCTTAACTGGTTCAGAAAGTGTAAGCAACATTTCTTCATTGCCTTATGCATTCCATGGTCAATTTGGTTTTCTAGAAACTATGCTATTTTCTAGAACACTCCTCCAAACCCTATTCAGTGCAGTTTGGTTGCTTTAAATATGTATTCTAGCTGTAAGAGTAAAGTACATAATTCAAGGATTGACAGAATCAATTCCTTTGAGCTTAAAGTGGATCAGCCTATCCTCTTCTTTGATGGAGCTTCTCAATTTGGTATTTGTGCTGTTGGGGGCGTTATCTATCTTAATGAGTCTCATTATTTCTCTATTAGACTCAACTGTGGTTCAGGATCAAATATGAAAGCGGAATTAATGGCACTTTGGTGTGTACTTAGAGTTGCCAACATATTTGGATTGGTCAACATCAAGGTTTTCGGTGATTCCAGGGTCACCATTAAATGGGCTGCGGGTGATTTCAAACTAAATGTTGTGGGATTGCGACATTGGATCCTTCAAACACATTCAGAAATTTCAAAACTTCAAGGTATACAATTCGAGCACATCTACAGAGAACAGAACTCTCTTGCTGATAAGTTATCTAAACAAGCATTATCTAGTCTGGAGGGACAGCTGATATGGGAGGAGTGGTTGGATAACAACCTCCAGGATGGGGGTACTACTTACTTTTTTGATTAAGTTATGCTGGGTTATATATGTTTCTGTTGATTGGCTGGAGGCATATATTTTGTTTTTTGTAATTTATTTCTGATGTTATGTTAGACTGTCAATGTATCAGACTACTTGACTCTTAGGATTTTTTGAGATCCTTACTCGAGACTTTGATCCTTTAGCTATGCTGATCTCATTGAGATCGACTCAATGTATGAATCTGGAATACCTTTGTACTATTTGATTCAGTTTTTGAATATCAATAGTAGATTTTTTCGCTGGAAAAAGGAATTATTAATTCAAAATGTATTAATAATAAATAACTTAACAATAAAAAATAAATCACATAAGCAATCACCTGGCTCGAGTATTATAATAATTTAAAACATATTGTCATAAAATATGCATATTATTATTATAATAATTTAAAAGAGAAATATTATCGACATATTCTTTTGCAAATGATTATAATTTTAAATTAATAAAATTGTTATCTTTAATTAAATATTTTTCAATTAAATAGCATAATATTTTTCTATTATATTAAATAGTAAAAAATTCAATTTATAATTATATTTAAACTAAAGTAAATTAAAGATAAATTAATAATTAGAAAAAAATAATAAAAAATAAATTAATTTACACATTTCCTTATATAATTTAAAAAAAAATTACAACATCCAGTGTAAGTTCCTTTCATTATCATATTTAAGTGCGAGAATTAAGTAACCATATTGTTATCAACGATTCTATAAATATTCCATTAACGGTTTTATAATAGTTAATCCCAATGAATTCATGGAGAAATTTTTTAATAACAAAGATTCCAAGAGTATTAGACTAATTTCACCCTCTTAACAATGATAAGCTTAAGTTTAACCAAAAAAGATATTCCACATGGAGCAGAATTTGTTTGACCCTCATATCATATCAGTGGGGTCGCTTCATGACATAGTACAATCGCGAATTAAGTGAGGCCAAATAGAAATATTAGTTTTTTAATTCTAATTGACAAGACTATAGACTTTTATATATATTTATTGTTATTGGGAATCACACGATAGTAACATTAACAAAATTGCATACTAAAAGAACGGAGTTGATACGGACCTGTTACTGGTCCCAAAAATCTACGAAGAGTAACAAGTGTGGATAAATATATGACTCAGATTGTGTCCTTGGACAATCATTACATTATATCAAAAACTATACAGATGTCCAATTTAGATTTTTTACAAATTTTAATTTTTTAATTTAATTTTTATTTTTAGAAAAGTCACATCTTAACAGGGCTTATTAATCAAATCAAGCTTACTAGCCAATCAAAAATAAGAATAGCCAATAAAAATTAAGAATTATATAATTTAAATTTCTAAAACAATAGGTAACTATATAAAAATTTAAAATGAAAATTTGGAAGTTAATTAAAAATTAAATGCAAACCGATTGCTATAATCCCTTCCTTGGCAGGGACTAATAAAAATGTTAAGAAAGAAAATATTACTAAAATTTCTTAGAAAAAATACTAATATAATTTTATGAATATATCTATATATTTACTATATTTTATTAAAAATGAGATAATAATATTTGTAAAATTACAATTATAAGTTTTAGTTTGATTTTTTGAGTATTTGTTTTATAATCATTCATTTTTTATTTTTTCATTTAAAAAATACTTTTAATGTAAATTTTTGTAAAAAAATTATTAATTGTAAATTGAATTTAGTTTGAATAATTACGAAGAAAAGTTTTTCAAACCCTACTTTATAACATATTTTTTTATTAAATTAATTAAAAAATAAAAAATACTAACCCATATAACATAAAATATTATTTTAACAAATATTTACGTTACCTTCCACTAAAACTTTACCCGTGTCATTTACCATGTATAGAATCTTAATATTATTTGCATTCCCTGTGACCAAAACGTTGCACGTGTCATTTACTGCATGACGTTTTTTGTAAACATATAGAAAGATTAATAAACTATATCATCCATTAACTAAGTGTTTTAATCAATTTATATTTTAATGAAAGTATCTTGTACCATCTCAAATTTAATTATCAACATATTAAAAGTCAAATCTTCATAAACATAATTATCTTAAAGTATAATATGTTTTCTTAAGTTTAAGAAAACACAATCATAAAACAATACATGGATCAGATCCCTCTTACCAACTTCTCTAACGAGGCATCTTTTTATCATTGATTGTCCCATTAGAAGACAATCATGGCTTTCCCAGAAATGGCCTACACAGGACCCCATTAGGGTTATATTGTAGAAAGGATTGCTAACCATATGGGTCCACAAATCTTGGAGAGGATTTCGAGGAGCATTTGAATATATAAACATTATTAGCAAGAATGGTTGCTTAATATTGGATTGGATATTTTTGGGAAAGGGAATTGATTCATTCAATTCCATTAGTAGTAGATATAAATAAATGTGTATTGTTAAAATTTTTAATAAATAAAAAAAGGAAAATAGTGACATTAATAGTGATGTATTAATGAAGTCAATCTTCAATTGTAAAAATTAAGAAATATAATTTATTTACTATCTTTCCCATTCTTACTCTTACTTTCAACTATAAAAGTTAAGCAATATGTTTCATCATTGCACATATGGTTTATAAAAATTAAGAAATATAATTTATTTAATATCTTTCCCCACTCTCACTCTTACTCTTACTTTCAACAATAAAAGTTAAAGCAATATGTTTCATCATTGTAAATATTGTAAAGGGGCAATTTTGGCATGCAATCTCTAGCAAGCTAAGTCATTTAGATTAAAAAAAAAAGGTTGTGAACGATTATGGATCGGGTGGTTGGGATGGTCAATTGTGGTTATACCTACCTGTGTTCGATCTCCCGACATGTAATATGATGCCCTCGTGGCATCAGATTTCTTCTAATGAAAAAAAAAGATACAAAGAAAAGGTTAAATGTTAAATACCAATCCTTTAGTTTATGCTCCAATTTATAGGGGTCAAATATTGAATATCAAGGTCTCTTAAGTGTGAAAGGTTGTAATTTAAATTATTTATTATTATTTGTGTATGGAGGAATCGACAATTGGGGCAGTGCTCGTACTCACATGACATGGGGTCAATTACAACAGACTCAACTACGCAATCATTTCTTAAAGGAAATTAACCTTTCATAAATAATTTGTCATATAACCATATTTAGCACTAGAACACATCCCATAACAACTCATTAAATCATTAATAACTTAAAAAATTACTTTTAAATAATCTTGTAAATCTAATCGAAGTCATTTTTGTTATATAGGTTATACTGGCGGTCCAAGATGTAACATGATGAACCAGAAGGAGTGTGGATCAAGATACAATTAAGGTGGTCCAAGAACCATAAGAGCTGTAGACCAAGATGTAATAGGATGAACCATAAGGAACACCGATTAAGATACAATTAAGGTATAATATTAAATATTATCAAGGTAATGAATGGGGTTGTTGGATTATCCCGAATCCCAAGAGGGATTTTCACTCAAACAAACCTCCTTTTTGACACATGAAGACTGCCATAACTCTTTAGTACCTCAAACCCAACTAGAATCTATTGCCTCTGAATGCATGCATGCACCTGGGAGTTCATCAATGGGTTTGGTAGGTCTCGATTTTGGGAACCTTGAAGATCATGTATTTGAGGGTTTAGATGCAAAAGACCCTTTCCTAGTCGGAGTTTTTGAGCAGATCAGCCAGCCCACTGAAACCCTTTCCAAACCGTCGAAGAATAGCAAAAGAAATATTGTGAAGAGATATGAGAATGCAAAAATAACTGTAGGGGAAGACATAGGAATACATAACATCCTGGAGTATGTAGGAAAAACATTAACATGCAGATTCTTTGGGGTGAGGATTTCAGAATCGTCGCTTAAAAAATGGACGGAACACTTATGGAAACCCTTTCTGCATTAATGTCCTTCCTTCTATATTTTGGCCATAGGATGGATTAGTTTCAGGTTTCAAACATAGGAAGATGCAACTAAGATTATGAAAGAACATTAGATATGGGGAAACACTCTACTTGTTCTCAAGCAATGGCACCTGTGCTTCGATCCTAGGAGAGAAACTTTGAAAAAGGTACCGGTATGGATTCAAATCCCTGGATTATATAATATCCCGATTTTGACCTGATTGCATTAAAAATGTAAATGATGTAATATTGTTATAAAATCGTGGTGAGGAGCTCAAGGCCAAGGCCCCACTATCGATTTAGTGTTAAAATTGATGCATATGGTTTGTGTGCTATCCAGGCACAATAGAAATTGTAAATATCATGTAAATATGCATTTTAATAAAATACCGACAACTAGCTATGCAATGCAATGCAACAAGAGTATGGGGGCATGATATTTATAAGGAATTGGGAGGGAAATATTCAAACCCTTGAACCAATCAATTTAAGCCAAGTGTCAATGAGAGAACCCATGAACCCTCAACTACCCATTTTGGCTTATGCACCCAATCATTTATTTCTCCTAAGAGTTGGTTGAAATAGTTATTATTTGGGGAAATGGTGAAGTATGGCTATCCAAATTCGGGTATGGGTAAGCCACCATTTTTGGAAAAACGTGTTTGGCTTCTTGGGAAAGAAAAGAGCCATGAATTTTTCCCCCAAGCCATTATCCATCAACCAATTTGGCTCTCTCACGCTTTTGGAGCTACCTGGGTGTTTTCCCTCTACGTCTTTTTAGTCTTTCCTTCATTTTTAGCTAGGGGGAGGGTGTTTTTGTGATATAGAACAGTGGGAAAGAAGAGAAATCCATTTTGGGGTCCCTGGGGGTTTCATTGAGGCCATTTTTGGCCATTGGAATGCTCATAACCCGTGGGAAAAAAACATTTTTTCTCCCTTTAGTTATTTCCCCATCCCATAAGTCATTTTTGTTGTGCCACGATTTGGGGAAAACCCATGGACATCTTGTTTGTGAATCCCATAGTTGAAAACATTTACCCATGCCAACAATTGTGCTTGTTGTGTGTAGAAAGAGTATGTTGGGGTATGGGTTATGGGTATCCATTGCTTTGGCTTGAACTTGAGTGCAAGCATCCAAAAATAGAAAGGGCTCACATTTGGCTTGATAAACCCAGCTATGGACTGGCTTGGCTTAGATGTGATACTTATTTGTCTATGAATGAGCTTGAGTGTTCCCTTTCCTTGTAGAAACCATGCCCAGCTCGAGGGTGGTAGTTGTATTGAGAGATCGATGAACACAACTACCCTATGGCTGGGTGGAATGTTGCAGCTGCATAGCTAGTTGCTTGGGAAAAATTCACCATTGCAAGATAAGTATATTCTCTATGTGTTTTACTTCTGCAAATGGTTTTAATTTGATGCATGCTATCAATATGTTGAATGGATGTGAAATGTATGTGGAAAGTTTAATTCCGTTGTGCATGTTTATTTTGATTTGCATCTACACACATGTGTTTTATTTGTATGAATCTAATGAATGGGGCCGAGTTTGTTGAAAATCCTAGAATGTTACTCATGTTCCCTTCCTTGCGCTGGATCGATGTGAGAGGACGTGACAGATTACCACTGGATCCATGGAACAACAAATTTCTGAAAGATTTAGGAAATGCAGTTGGTAAGACATTATATGTGGATCAGATGTACAAATTCTCTGCATTGCGGATGATTGCACGGGTATTAATTTCGATCGATTTGAATGTTGGCATTCCTAAAGCTTTGGAGATTTCAATTAGGGATATGGTTCTGATTCAAACCCTCAATTACGTAAATATCTCTTTTAAATGTGTGAGATGCCATTCTTATGGGAATGTTGTTAACGACTGTAAACTTTCTTTCAAGAAGAAAATTTGGATTAAAAGAAGGTGTCTGCTAACATTTCCCCTATGGTTAAATCGGTAGAGCACAAAACTTCCTCAGCACGTATTAAATAGAATCTAGTAGCTTCTGAATTGGATGGGTTGAATAAAAGTTCATTGGTTGAAGAACCCTTTAGTCCTCAGAGACCTATTTACCAAAGTTTAGTAGAAGATATCATACTAGCTGTTGTAGCTGAGGTTATTTCAGAACCAAGCAACAAGGATGAGGTATGCTTCTCACAGAAGGAGAGCATTTTGCTTACTTCCCCGAAGAAGATCCAAAGCTCAGAAGCAACCTACAATATGAAGACGCCCAAGTTTCAATCCTCTATTTCTCTAGGTAAGTCTTCTTTCTTAGATTTTGATACTTCTCCTAAAGGTTTAATTTTAAAGATTGAAGATAGGGAGATTGTTTCCAAGGTCAATGAGGGTTTTGTTAGTCCAGAGGCAATAAATTCTCTTAGATTACATAAAAGGCATATCATAGGTTTAAATTCAGGAGATCTTGTACTAGGTAGTATGGATAAGACTAATACTAAATGGAATGATAGAAACCCCTATGGGCTCCGGTCCAAAGATAGACACTGCTCAGATGAAGACTTGGTCTCTGTAGGGTTAGGACTTAGCACTCATGTCAAAAAGAAAACAAGTGGACTTAGATATTTCAAGAATGAGAAAGAGATTGGTTACGTTTCTCCACGGATATTTATTCGGGCGCTTAGAGGAAAGACCATGAATACGGTTCTTAAATGAATATTTTATCCTTTAATTTTCGTGGGTTGGCCAACGACCAGATAAAAAAAATAAAAAAATAAAAAAATAAATAAAAAATAAATAATAATAATAATTGGCTTTAGTTAGGTTAGTTAGACTTCATAATCCGAAGATTTTTGTTTTACAAGAAACCATGTGTAATGGCGTGATTTTGACAAAAGGTTTGAAAAAAATGCTAAAAGGTTGGGTTTTCATTTGGACTGATGGAAGAGGACTCTTAGGTGGTCTCTTAACTAGATGGAGAGAGGAATTAGAACTCTTAAAATCCTTTTCCTTCTCCTAAGGTCTAGGGACTTGCTTTAATAGAAAATAACTTAATTTACAGTTTACTGTCTAACATTTATGGTCCTTATCTACAAAAAATTGAGCTATGGAGGAAATTTTTTTGGCATGAACTTAATTCGGAACCATCCTATTCTAATTGCAGGGGACTTAAATTTTACTATCAACATAAATGAAGTGTGGGGACCTAAAGCAAATCCTAACCCACAACATGATTTCTTTATCCACTTTTTAAATGAGTTGGACTTATATGATATCGAACCAAATGAACTCAAACCTACATGGTTCAACAAAAGAGTGGAAGAAGCTGTAGTGGATAAAAGACTAGACAAGTTTCTCTTATCTGGTAAACTATTGGAAAATGTAGAGAGATGTAGAGACTGGAGAATTACAGGTGGAGGATCAGACCATTTACCCATCCCGTTCCAAATGGATAAAGGAGAAAAGAAGCCCTTAACCCCTTACAAGTTCAATCCTCATTGGTTGGTCAACATTGATTATGTTAATCTCATAAATGCAAACTAGAAAAAGTATGATGGAAGCCATAATCTATCACATAGAAAACAGTTTGCTAATGCTATGCAAGAGGTAAAATATCTCTCTATAAACTGGTCTATGAAAAAATTTAAAAGAAGGGACAAAAGACTAAAGGATACAAAGTTTAAAATTGAGGAGATTTACTCAAATGAGACATGCATTCTTGGCGAGGAGAGTTTAAAATAGTTGGTAGACCTAGAGAAAAATAAGATTGATATAATTAAAGAAAAGGACTCTGAGGAACGGATGAAAAGCAGAGCTATTTGGCTTGCAATGGGAGATGAGAACACAACATATTTCCATAAATACATAAATCGAAGAAAGAGAAGGAATACTATTTGGGAAATTTGAAAGAAAGATGGAGGGGAAAAGATTAGTGGTTTTGAAAAATTAGCAGAAGAAAGGGTAATTTTCTTCAAAGACCTTTATACATAAGCTGATAGAAATTATCTGCCAAAGATTGTAAATATATGCACACTCTTTCCTAAATGGATTTTTGCAGAAGACAATGAAACACTATTTTCTCATGTTTCGTTAGAAGAACTAGAATCTACTCTGAGGAAAGCAAAAAATGATAGAATCTCGAGTCTGGATGGATGGACCGCATAATTCTTTCTAGACTTTCTTGAGTTATTAGGATCTAATCGACTGAGTGTCATTGAAGAAACCAGATCAACTTGAAGGATTCAGTCTTGCTTCAATTCTACTTTTTTAGTACTCATCCCTAAGATTGACAAACCTACCTCATTCAGAGACTTTAGACCTATATCACTTTGTAATTCTTTATATAAAATCATTTAAAAGATTATAGTGGAGAGACTCAAACATTTCAGCAAAACATTTCGGTTTTCTAGCAGGGAGGCAAATTCACGATGTCACTGGAACCGCAAAGGAGTGCTTGCACACTATCAAATTTTGTTATCATCCTTCAAAGGTCATTAAATTAGATCTCTCAAAATCCTATGACTGGACTTGTTGGATGTATTTAAGACTTGTTCTCATTAAGATTGGGTTATCAATGGATATGGTCAATTGGATTTGGGCTTGCATGATCAAAATAAATTTTGTAGTGGTAATTATTGGAGCAACTTCTAGGGGATTAAGGAAAGGATTCCCTATATCCCTGTACCTGTTTCTGCTAGTAATGGAGGGAATGAGCAGACCTTTGCAGGTGGCAAAAAACAATGGACAAATCCAAGGTATCCATTTCGGGGAAGAAGTAAGTGTTACTCATATTCTTTTCGTTGATGATGTGATTTTGTTTCTTAATGATAGTGCTGAGGAAGAACATGAAGTAAAGACTATTCTTGACAAGTTCAGTTTAGCTACTGGAATGCTAATAAATTATGACAAATCAACAGTCTATCACCAAGCTGTTGAAGAGAAGGACTTGCAGGCCTTCAATGTCACTTTCCCAATGGAACAACATGAAATGGTAGGGGGTTTTAAGTATTTGAGATTTCATTTGAAACCAAACAATTATTGCATCAAAGACTTGGACTGGTTGATCTCTAGAGTTGAATCCAAAATAAAATTTTGGTGCAATAAATTTCTTTCGAGAGGAGGAAAATCTATTTTGATTAAGGCAGTTTTCCATGCGATCCCTTTTAACTAGATGATAATTTCCCATATACCCAAAGGTATATTGACTAAACTGAGGAAGATTTGATTTAATTTCTTATGGAGAGGGAAATATGGTAAAGGAATCCATTGGTTAGCATGGACCCAATTAGCAAGACCTAAAGATACTGGAGGCTACGGCTTCAAGGAACTAAATTGTTTTGGCTCTTTTTGGCTCCAAAGTTAGTATGGAATCTGTTGACAAAAGATGGAAAATGCAAGTCATTCATGAAGGTTAAGTATATGGGTGGAGGAGATATAACTACCTGGATTAGACAGCCTACTAAATCTCATAAACAGGGATCTTTATTTTGGAAAGTCATCTGCAAGGATTTTCCATTGATTGGGGATCTACTAGCATGGAAGGTAGGCACATGTGAGATGTTTCTGATAGGTAAGAATGGCATTATGGGGTGTGTACCAGAAATTAAACTAAACTCTTTAAATAACAAAGGGATTCTTAAGCTTAAGGATGTCTCTATTCCAGGTGCAGGTGGTTGGCAGAGATAGTCATGGATCAAGACTATGGAACTGAATCTAAATGAGCAGTGGAATGAGGAATGGGAGCGATGGAGAATAGGTATATAGAAGGGATTTATACCTCTTAATGAAGAACCAGATGCTCTAGTTTGCACTGGAAACAAAGTAGGAGGAACCTACTCAGTCAAAGAGGCTTATGCACTATTATGGAATAATTTAATTTTTTGACAGAAAGTGGTGGTGGAGTGCAATTTGGAAGGTGTTAGCACCTCATAAATGCACAATCTTTATGTGGATGACCTTGCAGAAGAAAGTGATGACTTGGGATAATATACTAACGGGAAAATTCTATGGGCCTAGCATTTGCATGCTGTGTATGAGCAACAAAGAAACATTGGAGCATTTATTAATCTCTTGTACATACTCGCAAACTGTTTGGAAAGAAATTTGTGCTAGTTTAAATGTGGAACAACAATGGCAGGAAAATACTTTTGAACAAAACTTATTCCCTTGGTTTGATAAAACATATTTATAGAAGGTCAAATGCATTCCCTTCTTAAAAATATGGAGAATATGGAGAGCTCAAAACGATAGAATTTTTTAGGACCAGCATACTCCTGCTTTGCAGGTAACAACTCAAGTACTAGATTTATATTTAAGCTTTGTAGAGATAGATCCCAAAATAAAAACTACAGTCATCAAGCCTTTATCTTCAGATTTCAAGGGTTGCAAAGCTTATTTTGATGGAGCCTACGAAAATGATTTTTGTGGACTGGGAGGTACCATTACCCTCTTTGAGAGCTATATCATTGAACTTAAAGCAATGAAGGTCGTGGAACGAGCAACAAGGCTGAAGGCTTGGCTTTAGAAACAATCCTAAGTATAGCCTTGGAAGAAGGAATTGAATATTTGGAGGTTCGTGGAGACTCAACAATTTGGATTTGCTACATGAATGGAATTAAACAGATCAGGAATATACATCTTCAGGGTATAAGCCAAAGGCTTAAAGGGCTCGTAGGAGCATACAACACTTTCTGAATGTGCCACATCTTCAAAGAATTAAATGACAAAGCAAACTCCCTGTCAAAAGAGGGTCTTACACTTAGAGAAGGGACAACTTTAATAACCAAGATAACATCAGGTGTTTCTGAGACCAAGCAGGTCATTTTTGTTAAGTTTAAACTAAATTGACTAGCAAGATCACTGAAAGAAACATAATCACAAGATAGACAAAGATATTGCCCTGGGAAACCCTCATGGGTTAGAAAACCTAGCAAAGCTTTCCTTAATAAGATGATAAACCAAAATACAAGATGTGCTCCAAGACTAGAGCTCCTTCTCTACCTCCTATGCAGACCTATCAAACACAAGTGCGCTACTTTTCGAGCTATGCAAGTGTGAGATAAGTGAGGAGCATCCTCCTCTACTTATACTAGATTTTCGACTGACTTTTTACCTAATGGGGTCGACCTCTCCCAATGGAGTCTAATAACTCCTAATTAAATAACTCTGGGCCGACCCCCACATGGTGGATCTAATAACCCTAGTTACCACAATCCATCGGAGGAATAAACATCTTTGGATACATAATAGAATTACCTTGGAGGGATGAAACATCTCCGGAATAATAAAGTACAAATATAATATTCTTAGAAGTTACAATATTCAACACTACCCCTTAACGAGAAGGATATTATAACAACATCTGCAGGAGCAAGGAGTAATCGACTACATCATACATGATACATCTATAAATCATCGGAAGCTTTCTTCAATACATCATCATCAGTAACTCAAATAGTTACTGGAATATATAAATCCTCACGATCAACAACATCATCATCACACGATCATCAGCATCGTCATCACACGATCATCAACATCGTCATCATCATCGTCAGCACACGATCATCAGCATCGTCATCACATGATCATCAGCATCTTCATCACACGATGATGATGATGATCATCATCATCGTCATCGTCATCATCGTCATCACACGATCATTAGCATCATCATCATCATCGTCATCACACGATCATATTACAAGATGATCAATCCTGCTCTCTTTAGGACATAGGTCCATGGATGATACAATCCAGATCAAGTTCTAGGATGATCAATCCTAATCACGTACCTTTTGAACCGAGGTCCAGGGATGATCCAATCCTATCATGTACCTTTTGAATCGAGGTCCAGGGATGATCCAGTCCTATCATTCAATTCTCAGAGACGTCTGTCTATGGCTCAATTCAAGGGAACAAAAATCCAGGGATGATCCAATCCCATCCTGTCCACTAGGGACTTCATTCTCGGAGACATCATATCTACGGCTCAATTCAAGGGACCAAAACTCCAGGGACAATCCAATCCCATCCTGTCCACTAGGGACTTCATTCTCAGAGACATCATGTCTACGGCTCAATTCAAGGGACCAAAAATCCAACGATGATCCAATCCCATCCTGTCCACTAGGGACTTCATTCTCGGAGACATCATGTCTACGGCTCAATTCAAGGGACCAAAAATCCAGGGACGATCCAATCCCATCCTGTCCACTAGGGACTTCATTCTCGGAGACATCATGTCTATGGCTCAATTCAAGGGACCAAAAATCTAGGGACGATCCAATCCCATCCTGTCCACTAGGGACTTCATTCTCAGAGACATCATGTCTACGGCTCAATTCAAGGGACCAAAAATCCAGGGATGATCCAATCCCATCCTTGTCCACTAAGGACTTCATTTTCAGAGACATCTGTCTACGGCTCACTTTAGGACTGAAGTCCAGGGATGATCCAATCCCTACTTGTCCACTAAGGACTTCATTCTCGGAGGCATCTGTCTACAACTCACTTTAGGACTCAAGTCCAGGGATGATCCAATTCCTACGTGTTTCCTCATTAATACAGGTACAAGTATCCTCATCCATACAAGTACATCAATCAATACATGTACACATATCATCAATACAAGTATCCTCATCAATACATGACTATATGTAACAATACAAGTATTCTCATCAATACATTACTACATGTAATAATACAAGTATTCTCATCAATACATCACTACATGTAACAATACAAGTATTCTCATCAATACATCACTACATGTATAATACAAGTATTCTCATCAATACATTATATATCAGTAATACAAATGCATAAATCAGAAATATGAGTAATGTAAGTGTCCTAAGTATATATAAGTAATATAAGTATCCTAAGTATGATAACGTAGGTATCCTCATCATCAACCTTACTGTTGATGCGGGCAAACTCATCATCAATGTCCATATCACTTCCCCTTTCGAGGAGGGTCCTTTTGGACCACACCAAGTTTGTCTCGAAAATATTCAAATTTTACTCGATACAGAGGTTTGGTCAATATATCAGCAATTTGTTCATCAATGCTCACATACTCGAGCTTAATATCTCCTTTCTGCACCATATCCCGTAAATAGAAATATCGGATCTCTATGTGTTTTGATTTGTCATGGAATACTAGATTTTCTGTCATCTTAATACAACTTTGGTTGTCACACATGATCACCTTGGGATCCATCTCTAAGTCAAACAATCCTGATAATAATTTCCGAAGCCATACTGCTTCACAACTAGCAGAGCAAGCAGCTATATATTTTGCTTTGGTGGTACTGAGAGCCACACTAGATTGTTTCTTGCTGAACCATGAGATCATGGCAGATCCAAGACCATAACATCCACCTGATGTACTTTTCCTGTCTGACACACTTCCTGCCCAATCAAAATCTGAGTAACCATGTAATTTGAGTTCATGATTTCCAAGATAGTATAGACCAAAATCTAATGTACCCTTTAGATACCTCATTACATGCTTTGCAGCTATTAAGTGAACTTTTCTAGGTTCCACTAGATACTGACTCAAGGTATTTACAACAAAGCATATGTCTAGTCTGGTATTTGTCAAATACATTAATGACCCAATAATCTGTCTGTATAGAGTCACATCTACTAACTCTGATGAGTCATCAACTAGTAACTTTAAATTAGAGTCCATGGGAGTGGCCATAGCTTTACACTCCAACATATCAAATCTTTTCAAAATTCCCACAGCATACTTACCTTGATTTAGGAAGATTCCTTTTGGTTCTTGCCATACTTCTAGACCTAAGAAGTAGTGCATTAATCCGAGATCTTTCATCTCAAATTTTGAAGAGAGCTTCTTCTTGCACTCTATAATTTGTTTCTCATTTCCAGTCAGAAATAGATCATCTACATACAATAGTAATATAACAAGTTCATCATCCATGACTTTGAGATAAAGATTAGGATCAACTTTACTCTTGGTAAAGCCCATGCTTGTTAAGAAACTGTCAATCCTTTCGTACCAAGCTCTGGGAGCTTGCTTTAATCCATACAAAGCCTTTTTCAGCTTGCATACATGTGTTCTTCCATCTTTAACCTCAAATCCTTGTGGTTGTTCTATGTACACTTCTTCTTCAATCACACCATTCAGGAAGGTTGTCTTAACATCCATTTGGTGTAACTTCCATTTCATCATAGATGCAAGTGCCATGATAGTTCTAATAGAAGTATATCTAGCAACTGGTGCAAATGTTTCTTCATAGTCAATTCCCTCTTTCTGAGAGAATCCTCTGGCTACAAATCTCGCCTTATATTTTTCAATGCTACCATCTGCAGCATGTTTTATCTTGAATATCCATTTGGAAGATACCACACTTTTATCTTTTGGTTTGGGAACTATATCTCGAACATAATTTTTCATTATTGATTGGTATTCTTCCGTCATGGCTTCTACCCACTCTTTCTTCTGCACTGCCTCTTCATAGCTAGTAGGTTGTTGAACCACAAGGTCACACATCAAAGCTAGATAGTTGGATACTAGCTTTGGTTTCTTTCATTCTCTAGTGGAGCCTTCAGGAGCTCCATATTTTTCAGCTTCTTGAATAATGTCTCTAGCCCATGCGGGCCTTCTTTTCTTAGATAAATTTGTAATGGGGGGTTCTTGAGGTTCTAACATGTCATGATCTTCAGGTATATCATCTTCAGGGATGGGTACAGCCTCTGTGACTCTAGGAGGTGTATCTTCTTCATAGACTTCTTCAAGTTGGCACTTCCTAGATTTCTTGAGAGCTACTTCTTCATCAAATGTCACATCTCTACTTATTTCCATATGATGAAAACCTGGTATGTAAATTTTGAAAGATTTGGATGATTCACAATATCCAACAAATATTCCCTTCTTACCAGAAGGATCCAACTTGGTTCTCTTTTCTTTCGGAATGTGAATGTTCACTGGACATCCAAATATTTTGAGATGACTTACCTCAAGCTTCTTTCCAGTGAACACTTCTTCTGGAGTCTTGAATTCAAGAGCACTATGGGATAGCCTATTTTGTACATAGACTGATGTCCTAGCTACTTCATCCCATAGATACATGGGTAGATCTTGGTCATGTATCATAGTCTTTACAGCTTCCATGATGGTTCGATTCTTTCTTTCAGCAACCCCATTTTGTTGGGGATTGTAGGGAGTGGTTAGTTCCCTCTTGATTCCAGCTTCCTTACAAAAGTATTCAAAATCCTTTGAAGTATATTCTCCACCATTATCTGTTATGAGAATCTTAATTTTCTTTTCTGAGTGATTTTCTATCAAAGCCTTGAATTCTTTGAACTTTCCAAAAACTTCATTCTTTCCTTTTAGAAAGTATATCCAAGTCTTCCTTGAATAATCATCAATGAATGTGAGATAGTATTCAAACCCACTTATGGATGTGGTGGGCATTGGTCCACATACATCTGAATGTATTAGCTCCAGGATGTTCTTAGTCTTTGTTTCACTCTTTGGAAATGGGTTCTTGATATTCTTCCCTTTTTCACATCCTTTGCATGTGCCATTATGATCAAACTTCAAGTCTGGTAGTCCTATAACTACCTTGCTTACATATGGTAAGGCTTTGTAGTTAATGTGAGCTAGTCTTCTATGCCATAGCTCACTGGGGTTAGAGGTTTCATGAGCAAGGGCAACTTCTGGATGTCCCTTGAGCTTGTAAAGACCTCCTTCCTCTTCACCAATAACAATTGCATCTTCAATTGATTTTCCTTTGGGCCACATAAGTACTTGTCCATATATGAAAGCAACTCTAAAGCCTTTCTTATCTAGTGCTGAAATAGAGAGTAGGTTCTTCTTCAAACCTGGTACATATAAAATTTCCTTCATCTTCAGAGGTGTTCCAGAATCAAGCTTGTAGCTTGTTTCACCAATTCCCTTGATGGGATATTGATAATCATCTCCTAGGGATACCTTTTGTGGAGAAGTCTTTTCCTCAAGTCTTGAGAGATTTTTCTTTTGACTTGTCATGTGCTTTGAAGCACCACTATCGATGAGCCATGTATCTTCTCCAGGTGATACAAACCCAGATAGTGCAGAAAATAGAACATATTCTTCCGCATCTACTTTCTTTAATTTAGATCTTTTCTTTCGAGGCCTTTCCTCTTCTTCTTCTTCTTCTTCTTCTCCACTATCATCTTCTGCCATATGTGCATGATGTCTTTTGTGAACAAACTTCTTCTTTTGTGAAGTACAAAATCTGGCAATGTGTCCTAGTTTAAGACAATTGTAACATTGGACTGTGGAGAGATCTCTTCCTGAGTTGGGTCCTCCTCCCCTTTTAAATCTATGGAAGGGTCGAGACTCTTTGTGGTCAACTTTCTTGAAGTGACCCTTTCTTCTTCCTTTGGTGTGAGTAGCCAAGGCTTGGTCATCCTCCTTGAGAAGGGCTTCCCTATTGGCTACCCTAGCTTCTTCTTGAACACAATCCTCCCATATTGTATCAAACTTCATACTTTCTTTTTTGGCACACAGAGTTTGTATGAATGAATCCCAAGGTCTAGTGAGACTATTTAGAGCAATCATTACAAGTTCATCTTCATCAAGGGTATCTCCAATGGCATCTGGTTGTTCCTTGATTTGGGAAACCCTTATGAAGTAGTCTTGAATGGATTCTCTTTTGTTCATCTTGGTACTCTTCATCTGAGTTCTTAGGTTCATCTTCCTATTGATGTTCCTCCCTTCATACATTCTTCCTAGGGCATCATACATTTCCTTTGGGGTCTTCTTGGATGCCACTTGGAGAATCAAGTGGTCCTTCATAGAATAGCAATGATTCTCTTTGCCTTAATTAGATCCTTCCTATACTTTTCTTTGGCTTCATCTTCAGTGAGTTCTGCAACTTCATCCTTGATATATTGAGCAAGATCATTTTCTTCAAGAATGAGACCAATTCTGTATTTCCATGCTCGAAAATTCTCTATACCTTCTAGCTTGTCTTCAAGCTTAGTGCTTGGAGCCATCTTCTCTTGGGGGAGTCCAAGAGTTTCAAGAGATAGAGTAACACTTACCAGGAGATGTGATTGATTGACTTGAGAACACTGGTGTGTTCTGTTTTTGGAAACTTCAACTTTTCACTTTCCGGATCTGCAACAGAATTTCTGGTTTATCGCACTTTTGGTCAAACTAGGGTTTGACTTTCCTGGAGTTCTACCCAACCAAAAAATTCGATCTAGGGATCAAAAGATTGATTTTGAGAAGGGCTATTCATCCATGTAACCAGAATCCAAAAATACTAACTTTTGCAGAAACCCTAAATTTTGGGGGAGAGAGAGAGAAAGATAATTTCACCTTGTGAAAGATGTTCAATTCAGGCTAGCTCTGATACCATGTTAAGTTTAAACTAATTTGACTAGCAAGATCATTGAAAGAAACATAATCACAAGATAGACAAAGATATTACCCTGGGAAACCCTCATGGGGTAGAAAACCCAACAAAGCTTTCCTCAATAAGATGATCAACCAAAATACAAGATGTGCTCCAAGACTAGAGCTCCTTCTCTACCTCCTATGCAGACCTCTCAAACACAAGTGCGCTACTTTCCGAGCTATGCAAGTGTGAGATAAGTGAGGAGCATCCTCCTCTACTTATACTCGATTTTCGACTGACTTTTTCTGTAATGGGGCCGACCTCTCCCAATGGAGTCTAATAACCCCTAATTAAATAACTCAGGGCCGACCCCCACACGGTGGATCTAATAACCCTGGTTACCACAATCCATCGGAGGAATAAACATCTCCGGATACATAATAGAATTACCTCGGAGGGATGAAACATCTCCGGAATAATAAAGTACAAATATAATATTCTTAGAAGACAATATTCAACACTACCCCTTAACGAGAAGGATATTATAACAACATCCGCAAGAGCAAGGAGTCATCGACTACATCATACATGATACATCTATAAATCATCGAAATCTTTCTTCAATACATCATCATCAGTAACTCAAATAGTTACTGGAATATCTAAATCCTCATGATCAACAACATCGTCATCATACGATCATCAGCATCGTCATCACACGATCATCATCATCATCATCATCATCGTCATCACACGATCATCAACGTCATCATCATCATCGTCATCACACGATCATCAGCATCGTCATCACATGATGATCAGCATCGTCATCACACGATCATCAGCATCGTCATCACATGATGATCAGCATCGTCATCACACGATCATTAGCATCGTCATCACACGATCATCAGCATCGTCATCATCACCGTCATCACACGATCATATTACAGGATGATCAATCCCGCTCTCTTTAGGACATAGGTCCATGGATGATACAATCCAGATCAAGTTCCAGGATGATCAATCATAATCACGTGCCTTTTGAACCGAGGTCCAGGGACGATCTAGTCCTATCATGTACCTTTTGAACCGAGGTCCAGGGATGATCCAATCCTATCATTCAATTCTCAGAGACCTTTGTATACAGCTCAATTCAAGGGACCAAAAATCCAGGGACAATCCAATCCCATCCTGTCCACTAGGGACTTCATTCTCGGAGACATCATGTCTACGACTCAATTCAAGGGACCAAAAATCCAGGGACGATCCAATCCCATCCTGTCCACTAGGGACTTCATTCTTGGAGACATCATGTCTATGGCTCAATTCAAGGGACCAAAAATCCAGGGACGATCCAATCCCATCCTGTCCACTAGGGACTTCATTCTCGGAGACATCATGTCTATGGATCAATTCAAGGGACCAAAAATCCAGGGATGATCCAATCCCATCCTTGTCCACTAAGGACTTCATTTTCGGAGACATCTATCTACGGCTCACTTTAGGACTGAATTCCAGGGATGATCTAATCCCTACTTGTCCACTAAGGACTTCATTCTCGGAGGCATCTGTCTACGGCTCACTTTAGGACTGAAGTCCAGGGATGATCCGATCCCTACTTGTTTCCTCATTAATGCAGGTACAAGTATCCTCATCCATACAAGTACATCAATCAATACATGTACACATATCATCAATACAAGTATCCTCATCAATACATCACTATATGTAACAAAACAAGTATTCTCATCAATACATTACTACATGTTATAATACAAGTATTCTCATCAATACATCACTACATGTAACAATACAAGTATTCTCATCAATACATCACTACATGTATAATACAAGTATTCTCATCAATACATTATATATCAGTAATACAAGTGCATAAATCAGAAATATGAGTAATGTAAGTGTCCTAAGTATATATAAGTAATATAAGTATCCTAAGTATGATAAAGCAGGTATCCTCATCATCGACCTTACTGTCGATGCAGGCAAACTCATCATCAATGTCCATATCACTTCCCCTTTCGAGGAGGGTCCTTTTGGACCACACCAAGCCTGTCTCAGAAATACTCAAATTTTACTCGAGACAGAGGTTTGGTCAATATATCAGCAATTTGTTCATCAGTGCTCACATACTCGAGCTTAATAGCTCCTTTCTGCACCATATCCCGTAAATAGAAATATCGGATCTCTATGTGTTTTGATTTGTCATGGAATATTGGATTTTCTGTCATCTTAATATAGCTTTGGTTGTCACACATGATCACCGTGGGATCCATATCTAAGTCAAACAATCCTGATAATAATTTCCGAAGCCATACTGCTTCACAACTAGCAGAGCAAGCAACTATATATTCTGCTTCGGCAGTACTGAGAGCCACACTAGATTGTTTCTTGCTGAACCATGAGATCATGGCAGATCCAAGGCCATAACATCCACCTGATGTACTTTTCCTATCTGACACACTTCCTGCCCAATCAGAATCTGAGTAACCATGTAATCTGAGTTCATGATTTCCAAGATAGTATAGACCAAAATCTAATGTACCCTTTAGATACCTCATTACATGCTTTGCAGCTATTAAGTGAACTTTTCTAGGTTCCACTAGATACCGACTCAAGGTATTTACAACAAAGCATATGTCTAGTATGGTATTTGTCAAATACATTAATGACCCAATAATCTGTCTGTATAGAGTCACATCTACTAACTCTGATGAGTCATCAACTAGTAACTTTAAATTAGAGTCCATGAGAGTGGCCATAGCTTTACAATCCAACATATCAAATCTTTTCAAAATTCCCACAACATACTTACCTCGATTTAGGAAGATTCCTTTTAGTTCTTGCCATACTTCTAGACCTAAGAAATATTCATATGATTATAAAATATTCAAACGAATCACATGATTTTAGTACCATACAAAAACTATTATAAGCTCAACCATTATAATAATTGGATGAAATGATGAGATCCTTAAATGATTTTGGAAGTTTGCCACACCTATAGTCATAAGTATGTTATACAATTATTTGTGCAAAACACATTTTAATATAAGCATAACTGTATAATCAATCATTTTAAAAACAAAGCTAATCTTTGTTTCACATAAACACTTTATTCTTAATCACTTATGACACTTTCTCTAGTTATGACACTTTCTCTAGATTCCTATCAAATCTCATAATGGTTTTTTCCTTTTATATTTTTAAACATTTCTTTATAGTTTATTCTTTCCATCTACTTCTAAGTTACAGTGGAATACTCTATTTGGTATGTTTACTTTTAAGTTACATTGCATTTGATTTTATGAGTTCGAATAGTTTAAGGGTTAAATATTATTTTTTATTTATTTATTTGTGAATATGAATAGTTTAAATATAATTTGTTCTGAGTTGGGATGTTTGCAAATTTCAATCATTATATTTAATTATTTGTTTGTGTTGGAATCCTTTAAATGATACACATATAAATATAATAATAAGATGTGATTTTTGGTTTCATCTTTTAAGAGGTTTTATGCACTTCAATATAATAATAAGATGTGATTTTTGGTTTCATCTTTTAAGAGGTTTTATGGACTTCACTTTGACTTTTTATATTCACCTATGGTGAATGTGAATAGTAAATGTTGTCAATAAATCTTTTACCATAATCTTAAAGGATCAAGTTTCCAACATCCCCCTTTAATCTTAAGGGATTTTTGTGATTCTATGAATCTTTCTGAAAGAGAACTAAAATTTGTAAGTGGACTATTGCTAATGACTGAATGAATCACTGAAGCGGTCTCTGATTTGGTGGTTTTGGATAACCACAAACCAAATGATTAGTACAAGTTTATGTCTTCTACTAAATGGTGGTTTTTGGATGACCACAACTCTTGTAGAAGGTGGTTTCCAGATGACCACAAACCTAGCCTGGTAGGTGGTGGTTTAGGATGACCGTAAACCCGATTAGCAAAAGATGTTTCCTTCTATGTGTCTTCTATTAAATGGTGGCTTTGGATGACCACAAACTTGGTATATTGTGGTTTAAGATGACCACGAACTTGGTTAGCAAAAGCTAGTGTCTTATACTAAATGGTGGTTTCAGATGACCACAAACCTGGTAGATGGTGGTTTAGGATGACCACAAGCTTGGTTAGTAGTGATTCGCAATATTCATAGGTAGATTGAGAAATTAAATAAGAAACAACCATGAAGCCATCTATAAAAACACTAGAGCTCTAAAAATGAGGTGAGGAAATCAGATGCACAATAGAAAGGGTTGAGAAAGAGCCATAATTCAAGCCACAAAAATGCTACAAACAACTACCATAGCTTCCTTTAGGACCTAAGAACTATAGGGCCTTGATACCACTATTGGAATCCTCCAAATGGAGATAAGCAAAGACAAATAGAGATAAGTGTGAATGCGCATTTTCCATTAAGACAATACACATATAAATACAACAAGATATGACATTTGGTTTAATATTCCAAGAGGTTTCTTGGACATCACTATGACCCTTCATATTCAACTACGATGAATGTGAACAATAAATATAATAAACCTTTTATCACAACCCTAAATGATTAGGTTTTCAACGGTTTGTTTATGCTTTGTTTTTTTAATATATGATAATAATATATTGTTAATTGTGTGTGATATGAGTAGTTGAGAAGAAAGTTGGTATCTTGCTTTTAAGTTCAAATCCCACCTTATTACATGCTTGCTCCTTTTATGATGTAATTGTAGACTATTGACTTCGCTTTGGGAAATGAATAATTTGGTATACATTGGGTATCATCTTTGGAATCAAGGGAAGTACCCAGTGGACTTCCTTGAGAACTGCATTAGACAGGAAAAATTCAATCGAATATAATTTGAGTGGTTGAGAGGAAACGTTGTTTCCTCCCTTGCCTGGGTTCAAATCCCACTTTATGACATGTTTGTTCTTCGTGAGCTGATTGTTGTTGGGATGTTAACCCGACCTTAATACCTGTAGAATCTAATTTACCCTAGACACTATCCTTAGAATGAGAAGTGCTTCGTGGATTTCCTTGGAAAATACATTACACAAAAAACAATACATTAAAAGAAAAATAATAATAATGACAATTTTAATAGAAATTTAGTAAAGACAATTTTGAGTATTTTTCTGCATTTGTGGATGGTACTCAGTGAAAATATGTCAACGTTGATTATGCCATCTAATTTGATAAACAGATTGAGTAAAGCATATAATAAACGTAAGAAACTTAAAAAGCAATCTCATATCCTTTCACATCAAATTAAAAAATACTTAACCACTTAAACTATCCCACCAACCTTACATACACTTATTGTATATATATATATAGATAGATATATGGGGTACTTAGTAGAATGTGTATGTTTCCACATTGTCTCAAAAATTGGTGTCAAACTATAAGGTACCTAGAGAATTGTATGAGATACTTAGTGGAATATTTGGGTGTTTGTGTCACATAATTATTAGTAAGTATCATCTTTGTAATTTCATTGGGTTGTGTATGGGTGATAATTATATGGACTAAGTTGTGAAATGGTATAGATTGAGTGGTAAAAACCATGAGAAGGATGACAAATATATATGTATGGAAGTTATGTAAATTATATATATGAATGAGATAATTATGTATTAAGTGGTAAAACTTATGGATGTATATTTATAAGATTTATGTGAATTTTATGGTGAAAAGTTCATAAAAATGATATATGTCCAAAATCAAAGTGGGTGAGAAATTTTACACTTGATTTTGAGAAAGGAATGTGAACACTAATTAGAGAGGAGGAGAAAGATTTGAAAGATATTAACATAGATATAGTTAATTCGAGGAAAAATGATAAGAGAGTTTTGTAGATTATGATTTCTAACATTAATAATGTTGGATTTAGGGGTAAGGATATAAGTTGGTAAAGGAAATATAAGTTTTTTTAGAGAATATGTGTTTAACATAATAACAATTAGCGTTACCTGGATGTGGGTGGAATTCTAGCCCATGTGCCCCATGAGGCTATACGCAAGGAGAGGGACGAAAGGACTTGTGGAAATTGGGAGGAGGATGGCGTGTCGGTATCTAGCGATCCATCTCGAAATTGAAGGGCTATATGGAAGTAAATGATAAGGGGGGGGTACGAGGAGAGGAAAGAAGGAGTACGCGGACAGTTAACAAGTTGGAAGGAATGAGACGAGAATTAAAAGGCCACCAATGGTGGAGCGATTGGAAAAGAAGAGATGAGGACTAGAGGAGCATGCAGAAAATCGACGGTGAGGCCGCTGATGGTAGCCAGAGGGAAACATTAACTTCTGGCATGATGAAAGCTATGAATTCGATGACATATGCATTAAATTTGGTTAATGGCATTATGGCTATAAAACGGAGACAAATCTCTATTAGGAGAAGAATGAAGAGAGGCACAGAATTGAAGCTCTGTTGCTAAGGTATACGCTCACTGTGTTGTCTGTTGGAGATATTTTCATGGAACTCCACCAATGAATGAGGAGAAGGAGGGGAGGGAAAAGTACGAGGGAGAAGCAAGTCTTGGAAAATGAGGAAGAGAAATGGTACATGAAAGACATTCCACAGCATGTGGATGAATACATCTCTGCCATGGAGGAAGAAGAGATGCAGAACCATATGGATGAGCAGGGAGCCCCGACAAGCTTCATCCTTGTTGTTCAGGATTTCTACCTTATAGTGAGGAGATGGAAAGTACCAACTGGGCGGGGTTTGATAGGTAAACACATTGATTATATTGCATCTAGTTACTGCAAAATAAAGAGATCGAGATTGAGAGAAATACCTCTTTTCAACAGCTAGTCCTAGCTTTCGCTTGGTCTCTCGTTTGATCTCCTACTTGCTCTTCTGCTTGACGAACTTGCAACACAAAAGATATCTTCCTCAGCGTATCTTGACCATATAACATATGATGAAATTATAAAGCAATTTAACATCAACTATAATCAAGAATTAAACCAAATAGACATACAATCCAATAGATATCTGATTTGGGACAGGAAAGGTGTTTCGACCATTTTATTGTCAAATAAACATGAAATCAATACAATATACCTGACGTGTAAATATGTTTCTACAATCGGATCCTGGGCTCCTGCTCTTCACTCTAACTTGGGAATTCCTCCAATGTAACAGTCCTCCAAGTATTCTCTCTGCGTTTTCATACTTTCTATCTAACCCCTCTCATGGATCGTCCTTGTATTTATGGGACAAGGTAGGCAGTTTAGATCGAGAGGTGGTTGAATTGGGAGGTTGGGGAAGTTGCAGTACCAACTTCAACTAATCCCAATTCATCAAATTAATATATTTTTGATTTCATCTTAAGATGTATGTGGGTTTCATACAACAAGAGTAGCGTACAGGAAGCAACTTCTGTGCTTTACAACATGCGTTTACAACTTTTTGGGAGATGTACGCTGGCTGTCCTTGAGAAAAGTAGGGTATTTTCTCAATGTGTACGCTGGTCTTCTATGCAGAGGGGCGTACATGTGGCAAAATCAGGAGAAACTGCAATCTTTTCAGGTGAGGAGTGTACTTCTAGCAGCAAATCATCCAAGGAAATCTAACTCTTCAATCCTTTGTGTGATCTACAAGGCAATGTGATCACGAGACGGAGAAGTGCATATTTGACCTATACAAGATGCCCCATAATGTGTGAGGTCAGAGGGAAACGATGGCCGAAATACATTATAATTCCAAGTCAGAGGAGGAGCAAGAAACCGCAGAACCAAGTCACAAAAAACACCTAAACAACGATCAAGGTCAGCGAGCAATTACAATCTTGACATCATATATATGTGTAACATGATCCCCGATACATAACTAGGAGATGTATATATAGAGCATGGCCATTGAAATACAAGCATGGATCCATGTCAAAAGAGAGATCATAGCCATAACAACAAGCTGGATCTATGTCTCATGAAGAGCCAAAATGAGTGACGCTCAGTCTTACGCAACTTGGGTGATAACATAAATATGGTGATGCTATCAGAGTCCCAAGGTCTTCATCCAAAACAACCCAAGGTACAAACCCTATCCATGCGAATAAATGAGCTGAAGTCGAACATGGCGGGTATCGTTTGATTACCGGTCATTGATGTATACCGTTAACAAACATGAGGACTTCCATCGATAATGATAATGGGGTCCAAGGTATCTAGTATGATCCAACAAGTGTGAATAAGAGCACTTGAAGTCGAACACTTGAGGAACCTGTCGAATAAGAGACATTGATGTATTCCCATTTATTCAACAGTGAGGGAAACTGCCACTGATGACTGCAATCCCCAAGGTACTAACCGAAACTCAAAACTTCATTCCCAGAGCATAATGAGCTAAAGTTGATGGGAAGAAGTCCGTTGGAAGGGAGGCATTAATGCATCCTCCATCATCCAACACGAGGAACACTCACAGGTATGAGTTGATGTGGAGTAGGTCAAGTAACAAGATGAAACAAAATAACACCAGGATGGCCGACAAATGAAGTCAAGGTAAACTGCAGAATGGCCGACACAGGCTGTATCCTTGAACAGTGAGCACGACACAAAACTGACTTAGGAAGTTTTCAACATGAGGGGAAAATGATATAAGTCTGCGATGTAGGAGACATAACAGACCCTCCATATGGTTGGAAGAATAACCAACCGGGAGAGTTAACAACTCAAAGATTAGGTTCACCCAAAACTAAAACCCAACTGACATGAAAGACTCAAGTAGGTGCTGTGTTCAAGGATATGACTGACTGAAACTGCCTTTGAAACTGAAAAAAATGCGATATTCCCTTCTTATCCCTTGTTCTTTTTTGATAAAAGAATATCCTTCTTGTTGTTTTAATGAGTCCAAGAAGAAAAGAAAACTCAATAGGTCCAACCATGTAAAGAGTTTAACGAGCCCATGGGAGGAAGACTCAAGACCTTCTTCATTTTTTACAGAGTTCGAAGAAGAGATAGACGAATACTCTATAATACTGATCTCTATATTTTAATATTGAGCCAAGATCTGTTCTTGCTCGCCGGTGTTTTCAATTTTAAGGAGTCTAAAAAACTTAAACAATAACTCCATACACCTACTCGTGGATTTTAATATCGAGCCCAAGTAGGTTAATGTTCGCCGGTGGTTTCCTGTTTATAGAGTCTGAAAAACTTAAACAATCCTCTATTTACCCTCTCGTGGATTTCACATCGAGCCCGAGTAGGTGAGTGCTCGCTTGGTGTTTTCATGTTTAGAGAGCCTGAAAACCCTAAAGAGAGGCTCCAAAAGTCCCTTTTTCGTACAGTTAGTCCCCTCCCCTTAAAAAGTATAAAACAATGAGAGGAGAACTCTTCTAGCCATGCATGACTAGAGTATTCCTTTTTGGTAAGTAATCTGCAAAAGTCCGGAAAAGGGTTAAACTTATACTTAAGCGGATGTCGCTTCAAATCCTTTAACGAGTCTGAAATGACAACTATACTTGGAAATCTTGTAATATTTAAAGAGTCTAACAAGAGCGTGAAAGAACTCTATAAAGATATTTTCCGTAAAGTTTTAACGAGCCCGAAAAAGTAAACTCGTGACCTCCTTACTGTTTTTAACGATCTCAAAGGAGATACAGAAAAATGCTCATAACTTCCTTACTGTTTTTAACGAGCTCGAAGTGAAGATGGAAGAAATGCTCATAGCCTCCTTACTATTTTTAACGAGCTCGAAGAAAAGATGGAAGAATGCTCGTTTCCCCCTTATTGTTTTTAACGAGCTCGAAGTGAAGGAAGAAGAATGCTCGTAGCCTCCTTAATGTTTTTAACGAGCTCGAAGTGAAGGTAGAAGAATGCTCGTTAGTGGATCAATGTACAAATGGATGGCAGACTGCATTATAGAATCTAGGAAAACTTCATCAGATGGAAGTATGTCATCCCAAATAGAACGCATGTCTAAACGTTCAGATGGATTCATCACCTGGTCAATTGTCGGGACCTAGTCCCGAGAAGGTAAGCATGAATTCAGAGGCTTCTTCTCAGTAGCAATTGGACCCAAGGAACAATATGCCACAATATTTGATTGTGACATGGTAGTGCCTACTGGCGAGGGATATACTTGGTCTAAAGTTGGGTAATAAGAGGGATCAACAAATGTAAGCTGATCAATAGTGACAATGCTTTAGTTGTGAGAAAAATGCATGACACGAAAGAGCGTAGACACCATATCCTGCATAGCATATACGTAATCACGCCCGAGGATCATATCAAAATCCATAGGGTCCTTTAAAACCATAAAATCAACTAAGACTGTTTTTCCACCCAAAGTGACAAGTACTTGAGGGAGGAATCCCAACAGTTCACTAGGTATTTTATCAAAAGTCAGTGGCCAATTAACAGCTGGAACAAGGTTATGAAAACCTAAATCTCTCCAAGAATAAGGGGATAAGACACTAACAGAGGCTTCTTCATCTACAATAGATCGATGAACCGCATGGTTGCCAATATCAACCTTTATCTGAAAAGGTGTAGCAGAAGGAAGGCAAGGCCCAGTTAAACTATTCCAATCAAAGGAAATGATCTCAGAGCTTGGTAGGGGTTCACTCGGCACAGATGAAGTGCCTCCCATTACAGAAACATCTGAGCCAGTAATGCAGAAGACTTCAGGGACAGGTGCATCAGTCTGCGAAGGACTGATGGGATCGGTCGAAGATTGCATCGATTCGATCACTTCACTCTCCAAAGAAAGAGTGGGGTTGACTAAAAATTGCATTGGTTCAACCACTTCATCAACCAAAGGTTGATCAGGCTGTTGGGAATCTATAGAAAATTCAGGAGCAGAGGATCCTTCAGACATGGACCACACTCTCCGCACCTCTGGAATAGCAGGGCACAGGTGAGTAAGGTGATCTCCCTTACAAATTTTACAAGGGAACTTTGGATTCCGTCCTATAAGCTTAGATTCCTTTACAACAACAGTACTCTCAGAATGACTAGCATTGGCTGACAGCGTGCCCCCAGCATGACTTGCAGTGGCTGGTTGCTTAGAAGCAGAAGCCTTTTGAACTATGGACCACACTCTTTGCACTTATGGAAGTACAGGGCACAAATAGGTCAGGTGGTCTCCCTCGCAAAACTTACAAGGGAACTTAAGCTTATGTTTATTAGGTTTGTCAACAATGTTAATATTCTCAGCATGACTTGCAGTGGCCAATTAAGTGTCTCCAGTATGAATCATAGGAACTGGTGACTTGTCATTAATATGACTAGCAGTGATCAATGACGTGTCCTCAACATGAGCAACAGTGGTTGAAGACATGCTTTCAGTATGATTTGCAGTGACTGGAAGTTTGCTCCCAGCATGACCTCCAGAGGCTGGGTAGGTGCCCCCAGCATGAACTTCAAAAGCTAGGTGGGTGGGTTCAATATGATTTACAGTGATTGAGCGAGTTCTCCCAACATGACCACCAGAGGTTGGGTAGGTGCCCCCAGCATGACCTTCAGAGGCTGGGTGGCGAGGTTCAGTGTGATTTCCAGTGACTGAGAGTTTTCCCCCCAACATGACCTCCAGAGATTGGGTGGGTGGCCCCAACATGAATTCTAGAGGATGGGTTGGTGCCCCCTTGCTTTGGCATCTTCTTCCTATTCTTCCTCCATCTATTCTTTTTAGACTGTTGGTTACTAGTATTACTACTTTCACCACATGAGGTAGAAGGAGGAGGAGAAGATGTTACTGGCAAAGCAGGCATAGGGTTCTGATGCTTTTGATGTGAGGTGCTTACTTGAGAAGCATCAGGAGCATGCAAGGCGTTCAAAGTGGAAAAAAACCAAACCGGTAGCCCTATAGTGAATCTCGGAAGATTCAAGGTAGACATTAAGGGAGTACCAATGTTCCCAATGAATGGAAAAGCACAAGGAGCCCCTTCAACAGGGGTCTCTTGATTGGTGCTCATCGGGATGCTTTCCATAGTTTCCGACTCAACGTGCCAAAAATATCTAAGGCCAAAAAACAAGCAGCACAAAGAGCACACCACTAAAAATGTCCTAAGGTAATCCAAACCAGGAAAACAGATGCCTTCCGGAGGGAATTATGGGATGATTACGGCCCAGAACTAACCAACGAAGGATGAAGAACAGTTACACGGGGTCCACATACAGGTCCCCTGGGTGCGAGCATTTGACTCACCAAACCACCTTCCCAAATTTCTGTAGAGGGTTTCCTCCCACATCTGTCCTAGGTACAACAGAAGTAGCCTTCCGTCGTCACTTGTGTAGAGTCCTAGATGGTCAAGATACTAAGGCTACCATAAGTACGAAAATTCTTGGGGGGACAATCGTCAGTCTAGCCGTAACACATGGGCAGGGTAACAAAGCGCGAAATCCAACCCCGAAATCCAAAAGGATCCCCGTACATGAGATAGCTCTGGTTTATGCTCGAAAAGAAAGTGAGGGGTTAACCTCAGCAATTCTAGTCTCACACGACCTCGTGCTTAGCTCTGGTTTCAATAGAGTTTCCCAAGAGATTTTGATACAGATGGATTTACCTAAAAGATAGTCGTACTACGATTGTTGAGTAATGAAACCAATTTCGAGTAGTTTAAGGTGATTTAAGCTCGAAACTCTAGCCTAAGCTACTTGATGTCGTGTATACCTAAAAAAGAAAAATGTTGCTAATTAATTTTATTAGGATTTCTTTTTTAAACGACTGTTCTTACTCAAAGGTTGTAGTGAAGTGTGTGGCATGGTTGTGACTGAAATGAAAAGTACATAAAAGTAAAGAACTTTCACTAAACTTTCTTATTCATTGTTTTCCAAAACTAAAGATAAGCAAACCTAAAACAAAATATTTTTGTATTTTCTTTTAATATTTCGAAGCAAACTATGCTACTTCAAAACTACGATAGACCTTACTACTAAGATACTAAAAATAATTTTTTCTTTTTCTGATAATTGTAAAAGAAAAAGAACTTTGTACAAAAGCAAGCAAGATCTAAATATAAAGCATGTGTAAGACAAACATTTAAATGGCTCAAAGCAAACGAATCAAGAGACTCGATGAAGACTTGACTTACCAAGTTTTTGTAAAAGAAAAACTTGAGGCTTGGAAACAAAGTGAAAAAGAAATGGGGAAAAGAGACACTTGTGACGGAAAGGCAGACCTAAACAGGTTGCTCCTAAGTATCAAAACCCTAAGAAAAACACTAAACCAAGCAAAAAGTAAGCAAGCGAACCAAGAATGACTTTAAAAACACACAGACTCAACAGAAAGACAACTAAGAGGCTTCAACTTACTTTAACTGAACTGATAAGATAATCAACAAGCATTTGAACCAAGCAACCCTAAGGACTCAATCTTGGTAGTCAAACCCTAATAGAAAGGATAAGACAAAGAGAAAGCATGCTATACGTTGCAACAGACAATAAACATTCAAAATGCAGGTCTATATGACTGCAACAGCAACTAGGGTGAAGGTATGCAGCTATGTCGGAAAGAGAATAGTGCACGAACTTCAAAAAAGCTAGTAAGTGGCAAAGACACTTAATCAAAGACTCAAGCAAGCAAAAACAAGCTAAAAGAGATTGGAGAGGCCAACAAGACTCAACAAAGACATAGGAGGTCTCAGGGGTCAGTGCAAATAGCAAAGCAACAGGCTGGAAAAGAAACCAAAGCTTGGAAATCAAACCCTAACAGCAAATTAGACACTACATGAAAAATACACTACTGTGTAGTGTAGCAACCAACATACATCAGGAGAGGTACACTACTGTGCAGTGCAAGGAGGGGCCTTTATCAGATAAAAAACGTTGCTGTAAGTAGGGAGGACCAGTGTACATGCCTCAAAAGGGTACAAACAAGCTTTGCAAATAGTCAACTGAAATGAATCAAGCACAAAGGATAGGTAACACAGACCTACAAGGCTTCTCAGACAATCAAAAAGACTGAAAAATGGGCTGGAAGAAAACCAAAACTAAGTCTCCTAGAGCATAAATGAATAAACAGTTACTCCCCAGTGTGGTCGTCAGTCTATTGTTCAGGATTTCTACCTTATAGTGAGGAGATTGCCACTACCAACTGGGCAAAGTTTGACAGGTAAACACATTGATTATATTGCATCTAGTTACTGCAAAAGAAAGAGATCGAGATTGAGAGAAATACCTCTTTTCTACGGCTGGTCCTAGCTTTCGCTTGTTCTCTTGTTTGATCTCCTACTTGCTCTTCTGCTTGACGAACCTACAACACAAAAGACACCTTCCTCAGCGTATCTTGACCATATAACATATGATGAAATTATAAACAATTTAACATCAACTCTAATCAAGAATTAAACCAAATAGACATACAATCCAATAGATATCTGATTTGGGACAGGAAGGGTGTTTTGACCTTTTTATTGTCAAAGAAACATGAAATCAGTACAATATACCTGACGTGTAAAAATGTTTCTGCAACCGGATCCTGGGCTCCTGCTCTTCACTCTAACTTGGGAATTCCTCCAACGTAACAGTCCTCCAAGTATTCTCTCTAAGTTTTCACACTTTCTATCTAACCCCTCTCATGGATCCTCCTTGTATTTATGGGACAAGGTAGGCAGTTTAGATCGAGAGGTGGTTGAATTGGGAGGTTGGGGAAGTTGCAGAACCAACTTCAACTAATCCCAATTCATCAAATTAATATATTTTTGATTTCATCTTAAGATGTACGCGGGTTTCATACAACAAGAGTAGCGTACAGGAAGCAACTTATGTGCTTTACAACATGCGTTTACAACTTTTTGGGAGATGTACGCTAGTTGTTCTTGAGCAAAGTAGGGTATTTTCTCAAGGTGTACGCTGATCTTCTATGCAGAGAGGGGCGTACATGTGGAAAAATCAGGAGAAACTGCAATCTTTTCAGGTGAGGAGTGTACTTCTGGCAACAAATCATCCAAGGCAATCTAGCTCTTCAATCATTTGTGTGATCTACAAGGCAAGGTGATCACGAGACGAAGAAGTACAGATTTGACCTATAATGGATGCCCCCTAATGTGTGAGGTCAGAGGGAAACGATGGCCGAAATACATTATAATTCCAAGTCAGAGAAGGAGCAAGAAACCGCAGAACCAAGTCACAAAAAACACCTGAAACAACGATCAAGGTCAGCGAGCAATTGCAATCTTGACATCATATAGATGTGTAACATGATCCTCGATACATAACTAGGAGATGTATATATAGAGCATGGCCATTGAAATACAAGCATGGATCCATGTCAAAAGAGAGATCATAGCCATAACAACAAGCTGGATCTATGTCTCATGAAGAGCCAAAATGAGTGAGGTTCAGTCTTGCGCAACTTGGGTGATAACATAAATATGGTGATGCTATCACAGTCCCGAGGTCTTCATCCAAAACAACCCAAGGTACAAACCCTATCCATGCGAATAAATGAGCTGAAGTCGAACATGGGGGGTATCGTTTGATTACCGGTCATTGATGTATACCGTTAACAAACGCGAGGACTTCCATCGATAATGATAATGGGATTCAAGGTACCTAGTACGATCCAACAAGTGTGAATAAGAGGACTTGAAGTCGAACACTTGAGGAACCTATCGAATAAGAGACATTGATGTATTCCCATTTATTCAACAACGAGGGAAACTGCCACTGATGACTGCAATCCCCAAGGTACTAACCGAAACTCTAAACTTCGTTCCCAGAGCATAATGAGTTGAAGTCGATGGGAAGAAGTCCGCTGGAAGGGAGGCATTAATGCATCCTCCATCATCCAACACAAGGAACACTCACATGTATGAGCTGATGTGGAGTAGGACGAGTAACAAGATGAAACAAACTAACACCAGGATGGCCGACAAATGAAGTCAAGTAAACTGCAGAATGGCCGGCATAGGCTGTATCCTTGAACAATGAGCATGACACAAAAGTGACTTAGGCAGTTTTCAACATGAGGGGAAAATGATATAAGTCTGCGATGTAGGAGACATAACAGACCCTCCATATGGTTGGAAGAATAACCAACCGAGAGAGTTAACAACTCGGAGATTAGGTTCACCCTAAGGCCAAAAACTAAAACCCAACTGACATGAAAGACTCAAGTAAGTGCTGTGTTCAAGGATATGACTGACTGAAATTGCCTTGAAATTGAAAAAGATGCGATATTCCCTTCTTATCCCTTATTCTTTTTTGATAAAAGAATATCCTTCTTGTTGTTTTAATGAGTCCAAGAAGAAAAGAAAACTCAATAGGTCCAACCATGTAAAGAGTTTAACGAGCCCATGGGAGGAAGACTCAGGACCTTCTTCATTTTTTACAAAGTTCGAAGAAGAGATAGACGAATACTTTATAATATTGATCTCTGGATTTTAATATCGAGCCGAGATCTGTTCTTGCTCGCCGGTGGTTTCAATTTTAAGGAGTCTGAAAAACTTAAACAATAACTCCATACACCTACTCGTGGATTTTAATATCGAGCCCAAGTAGGTTAATGCTCGCCGGTGTTTTCCTGTTTATAGAGTCTGAAAAACTTAAACAATCCTCTATTTACCCTCTCGTGGATTTCACATCGAGCCCGAGTAGGTGAGTGCTCGCTTGGTGTTTTCATGTTTAGAGAGCCTGAAAACCCTAAAGAAAGGCTCCAAAAGTCCATTTTTCGTACAGTTAGTCCCCTCCCCCGAAAAAGTATAAAACAATGAGAGAAGAACTCTTCTAGCCACGCATGATTAGAGTATTCCTTTTTCGTAAGTAATCCACAAAAGTCCGGAAAAGGGTTAAACTTATACTTAAGCGGATGTCACTTCAAATCCTTTAACGAGTCTAAAATGACAACTATACTCGGCAATCTTGTCATATTTAAAGAGTCTAACAAGAGCGTGAAAGAACTCTATAAAGATCTTTTCCGTAAAGTTTTAACGAGCCAAAAAAAGTAAACTCGTGACCTCCTTATTGTTTTTAACAAGTTCACAGGAGATACAAAAAAATGCTCATAACTTCCTTACTGTTTTTAACGAGCTCGAAGTGAAGATGGAAGAAATGCTCATAGCCTCCTTACTGTTTTTAACGAGCTCAAAGAAAATGTGGAAGAATGCTCGTTGCCCCCTTATTGTTTTTAACGAGCTCGAAGTGAAGGTAGAAAAATGCTCATAGCCTCCTTACTGTTTTTAATGAGCTCGAAGTGAAGGTAAAAGAATGCTCATTAGTGGATCAATGTCCAAATGGATGACAGACTACATTATAGAATCTAGGAAAACTTCATCAAATGGCAGTATCTCATCCCAAATAAAACACATGTCTAAACGTTCAGATGAAGTCATCACCTGATCAATTGTCGGGACCTAGTCCCAAGAAGGTAACCATTAAACCAGAGTACCACCCATTCACATGTATATGAACTTCTCCAACCATCATGGAGAGAATGTGCATATGCTTCTATGAATAGTCACATGGGAGTGAGATCATTTGCCCCTTTGATCTTCTTTATCATTGATTGTCCCTCTACAAAACAATCATGGTTCCCCAAGTGGGGAACATAGGGCCCGTTACTAACCTAGTGAAAAATACAAGCGGAGTCCACATATATTGTACGAGGGGTTGTTAACCATATGGATCCACGTATAGAGGGGACTAACGTGGACCCAACAATTCTTGCATTCTCCCTTCATTGTCATATTTATGCACTCTTTTGATAAACAAGGCATTTCATGAATGTCGGTCTAACATGTGTTTCATGAATAATGATTAGATTGGAATGTGTTGTCATTCAATGTGATGTCAAATCATGCAATCAAATGTGCCTAAATCCCACGAAAGCAAGTAATTTTTTTAAAGTATATGTAAAAGGAATTATAAAGAATTGTAGTTAAATACAATATTGAAATGGATAATTTTAAAATCGTGGTGGTTTGGGCTAAAGAATTGTGGAGCTCTTCGGTGGCATGGTTGGACCAATGGGTGAAGAGGACTCGTTCCCTAAATTTATTTTTTCTGTCTATCGATTTCTCTCATGTATATCTCTCTCATGTATAAATTTATTTTTTCTCTCTATCGATTTCTCTCATGTATATATCTCTCATGTATAAATTTATTTTTTCTCTCTATCGATTTCTCTCATGTATATAGAGAAAATAATATTATTGCCGATGACCTCTCTAAAAGGGCCCTTGGAGCTGTGGAAGGTGTGATGCACTATGATTTTTTTTGTTGAGAGCAGTTTTGTTGAGAAGGATTAGTTATATGTATATTAGAGGATGTTTTTTTTGTTTTTTTGGATGGCGGTAGCGAATGTATTTGTCTTGTTAGGACTGTCTTTCGGCATGCTTGCAGGCAAGACTGATTTTGTGTGTAGTCGTCAACATCTCCCTTCTGCTTATTAATCCTTATGGTCGAAGCGAGAGTGTTTGAATTTCTTCTTATGTATGGGCTGGTTCTGTTAGCCTGTGGGTTGGTTTACATTGTCTCTTGCTGGGATAGTTGTTATGATTTGTTAGTGTTATGGACCAAGAATGTATGAACTTCTTGTTTTGTATGGGTTGGTTCTATTTAGCCTTTAGTTGGTCTCGTTTGTCTCTTACAGGGACAGTTGTTTTGCTAGACTGTCTTTATGAATAGTCACGATGATCAGTCTTTATTGTCTCTTTGTAAAATAACTTTGATTCCTCTGAATAGCAAGTTATTGTTTATTTTTTCTTCTAAAAAAATATCATTTAAAAAAAAGGTTATGTGTTTTTATGAATTTGATTTTTTAAGTTTGGAATTTGGTTAGGTATTTTTTGTCAAAATTACAATTTTGGTTTTATAAAATTATTGTTTTTATGTAAAAATGGATTCAATATCCTTGAATTTCTTTGTTGCAATTAAATTGTGGAATGTTGATATTTGATATTTGCAACTATATTAGTACAAAAGGATTCTGACTAGATTTCAAGGAAAAAACAACAATTTATCTTCCAATTATTTTGAGCGAACGAAAAATAACCAATTTGTAAAATATTTAGATCACAGTGATAGATTTATAAACCTTATTTGCACCATCAATATTTTGACAAACTCTGGTATACAATTTAATACATAGAAGAATGTCAAACATTTTTTAAGAAAGATTTAGGAAAGGAAAATTTTAAAAACTCTATTTAAATTTTGCATCAATTAAAAAAAGGGTTCAAAAGTTCTTAAACTTATTACTCATGAACCAAACCCTCTACCATTAGTTTTTGTACTATATAGCTCCCTTTAGGAGATGAGCACGCAGTAACATGAAACATATACTTTATACTAGAAAAGACTATGGTGTAAAATAATTAGAACATCTAATAATTTTTTATTATTCTATTGGATGGATTGAAATTTAAAAGAAAAAATTAGGGAAAGTGGCCTATTAATGTCCATGATCCTTAATCAATTAAGTTAATAAGTTGGTTGGTTTATTGTAAATAGTGTAAAGCATCTACTCTCGTATGCAGCTTTTAATGGGAAAAATTTGTAAATAGTCTTTTAGATAGAAATGAAAAATTAAATGTTGAATATTACTTTGAGTTATAAAGGTCAACACTTGAATATGGAACCTTAAATAGTATGAAAAGATTATAAAATTCTATATTGTTGATAAAAATTATTTGTATTTATTAAAAACAAAAGCATTACCATTGGCTTCAAGACATTACAATTACTCAAAGAAATCAAACACTATAAGTGGCTTATTTACATTAGTGAAATGGTTATTAAGGGGCAAAATATTAAGTTTATGTGAAATGGTTATTGAGGAGTAAACTATTAAGTATCGATGAAATGGTTATTGATGGACAAACTATTAAGTATTTACAATTTTTTTATTCATCTACAATATTATAATAAATGAATATTATTATAACAAAGTCACTTATTTATGTTTTAAGAAAATACAAAATTTAATGGATGACTTGATATTCTAACATCTTCACTACTAAATCACAACCCATTAACAACTCATTATAAACATTATATAACTACTAAAACACAACTTATCAACATTTCATTATAAACACTATAGAATGATTTTAAATATGGTAAAAAAAACTTAAACAAAGGCTTATGCCTATGACTATGCCTATTCTTATTCCTATGCCTATGCCTACTCTTTTCCTTATCCTTATTCTTTTCCCTATTCTTATGCTTGTCTTTACTCTTATCTTTATTCTTCTCCCTTTCCCCTGGCCTCTATCTCTCATCATGTTTCAAATCACGATTCTAAACATGATTTTGACTCTAATCATAAACATTAATATTACCTTGAGCCAAACCTTAACCTTGACCATGACCTTAAGTATGACCATAACCTTGACCATGACCTTGAGTATGACCATAACCTTGACCATGACCCTGTTTTATTATACATTGATTAAATAATATCATATTTTTTTTCTTAATTAAAATACCACAATAAAATTATAAAATTTAATTCTCTACAAAAATGTAATTTTCAAAAACGTATGTTTATAAAATTTAATTCTCTACACAAAACTCTAATTTTCCAAAACAATATACAAAATAATGACCCTACCTCAACCAACAAAAAGACAAAGTTCTATCCACCAAGTCATCATACCTTAAATTCAGGAGAGATTGATGCCCTCCTAAAGAAGAGCATCAAGATCTCAGTGATCTCACTTTAATAATACCACTCAAAGGACCATAAAATATGTAAATGTGTTTGTGACATACATTTTAGCACTTGAAAAACTTATGGGTTACATGATAACTTTTTTAAAAAGATGTTCCGATTTAAAAATGAATTCGAAAAGTTATGGGTACATTTCTTAGTGTAAAAATAATAAAGTATAATTAACCATTCAAAAGTTCTAAATTATAATTAATCAATATTATAATAGACCAACGCAACACTTTACTAACCCCGCTGTCTCACAAAGAAACACTTTATTGTTAGTCATTTATATTTTTTTTTTAGTATAAGAAAGCTAACCCCACCATCTAGCAAAGAAAAACTTTATTGTTAATCATTATGGCATTTGCTTTAGATATTCCTTTTAATTGGATCATAATGGTTCAAGGATTTTATTAAGTCTTTTAGAGGCTGCATTTTTAATGTGAAGTCTATTGTGTGATGGGATGTGACCTATGGGGTCATGCTTATAAAATTGATAATGATGAAGGTGAAATCGAACTTGATCTCATTTACTATAAATTTTTGTTAAAAAATGTGAGTGTATGTCAGGGTAAATTTTAAGGTCGAAATTTAGCCAATTGGTTATTTTTCGGGTTTTTTTCAAAAAATAAATTCATTATTTGGTTATTTTTAGTCTCTAATATTGCCTATATTTACATAAAATCTGTTTTTTTATCATAGTATTCGCCAAAATTTACATATTTCAATAGTAAATTGTATGTTTCATATTTAATATTCGCCTACCTATCTATATAGAGAACAAATTGGTTCTCCATAAAGTACCATTGTCATGTAATGTGTGGTACATTTTTGCACAACTTGGGCAACGACATAATAGTGGTAATGCTATTGTAACCCAAGGTCTTCAATCCAAACCATTTTCTTGTACATATCATTACAACGTGAATAAATGATCAGTAGTTTAACATGGGGAATACCGGTTGATTAGTAATCATTGATGTATACCATTAACAAATGTGAGACAACCTTACACTAATGACTGCAAGCCCCAAGGTATTGTGAAGGTCTCTGATGAGGTAACCTAGTGGACTGCAATGATGTTCTTATTTGGTCCATAAATGATATAAGGGGATCCTACACCCATAGGCTAGGCTACCTGGTTATCCGAGAAGAACAATATCTTCCTAAACCTCGTTGGCGGTTTCTTGCTACGTGGAAGTATAAGTTCCCTCTAAAGAATAAGATCTTCTTATGGATGGACCTATCCAGAAAGGTACTTGTTTGGGATATTATAATGTTTACTTTTTTTTGTGGACCTGGAAGATGTCCTCTCTACGGAGATAATGGTGAGAACATTGATCACTTATTTATTTCTTGTTCATATATTAGAAAGATGTGGGATTATGCTTCACAGGTCTATGGTATTCAATTTATATGGGTAGGACAAGACCTTGAAGGAGCTTTCGAGACTTGGTCAAATACTGCAACATTTAAGGATCACCTAACTTTGCCTGTTATTTTCATATAAGGGATTTGGCTCTCTAGAAATAAAGCTATCTTTGAGGATACTCTCATTCCACCCTTAATTTATGCATCAAAAGGTTTAGCAATTCTAAGACATTTTCTAGAGGTTGAAAATATTAAAAAGTAAGGAGGATACTAGGATAGATGTGGAAACAATAGACATATCTGGTTCTTGGCTATATTTTGATGGTACCTCATAGGGTACCCCAAATCAGGGTGGGGCAAGTGGTATTCTACATTTATCTGATCATCATTAGATCAATTTTGTTGCAAGACTAGGGAATAACACAAACAACAGAGCAGAGTTCATGGCTTTAAAGTTGTCTTTGTTTTTGGCAAATCTGAAGGGAGTGTAGAAATTGCAAGTTTTTGGGGATTCCAAATTAGTTATAGATTGGATGAGTTTGAGGAGACCCCAAGGAACATTCTACTTTTTCCCTTTTATGAAAGTGATATATAGATAGATTGGCCTTTTTCAAGTAATACAATTTTCACATATCTTTAGAGAAATGAATCAATTAGTTTATCAATATTTGTCAACAATCGATATACAAGTTGGTGAGGGTATATGGCTCAAATAGGCGATATACAAGTTGGTGAGGGTATATGGCTCAGATAGGAGATGGAAAATGACACAGTGACAATTTTATATGGTTTTTTTTGTAATGATAAATGAATGTATAAGATAGAGTAAGATAGGCTTATGACTATCACATCACTTCATGCTTTTAGATATATGTGGACGAAAGGTCTTTTGACCTATGTACAAGGTGGTTTCTTATAACCATAAGAATAGAATGTGCACTTTTTTCCCAAGAAAAATAGATTTATTATTTGTTTTGAATTTATTGGAACTATGAACCAAGTTAAATCCTCATTTTGGATAGTTATGGTTTCATCTCATTTTAGATAGGTTATGAGTTTGTATGACGATTTTTTTTTTTTTTTTTGCACTACTTTAATCAATTTTGATTTGTTGTTATTGTGATTTTATTTGGTGTGATTTGTAGGTTGCTTGGGGTTAGGAGAATCACTATGGGAGAAGTTGTAAGGCGGTGCATCAAAATATTGAAATTTGCAAATTCTTAAGCCATTGTGAAAGTGACAATTACTAATGAATTTTTGTATATACTTATATAAATGATAAGTTGTTGATTTTTCTAATGATAATCATTTTTTTATTTGATTTATTTTCATTATTTTCTTTGATTTAAGTTGATTTCAATCAACCATTGAATTGGAAATGTTAAAGATGTTATAAGCTATAATTGTTTTGCCTCATCCAAAGAATCCTTGAAAAAGTGTAAGATGGTGCATAAAAAAAATTGAAATTGTAACTTCCTAAGCCAATGTGAAAGTGGCATTGAATTGGAAATGTTAAAGATGTTATAAGCTATAATTGTTTTGCCTCATCCAAAGAATCCTTGAAAAAGTGTAAGATGGTGCATAAAAAAATTGAAATTTGTAAATTCCTAAGCCAATGTGAAAGTGGCAATTGCTTGAGAACTTATGCTTATACTTATATAGATGATAAGTTGTTGATTTCTCAAATAATAATCACTTTTTTATATTTGACTTATTTTTGTTATTTTTTTTACTTTCAATTGATTTCATTCAACCATTAAGAATTTGTTTGACCTCATTAAAAAAGAAAGTTAAATACATGTTTTAGTTAAAATAATCAATTCATGCCACATTTCCCCATGTAAATAGCTCTTACAATGAGACCAATGAAAAGGAAGATACCAATGCAAAGTCTTGACTATATCCATATCTTTATTGCATCTTTATTCTTAAAGATAAACACTTTATTCTTAATCCTTATTTCACACCAACACTTTAATCTTAATAACTTAGGACACGCACTCTAGTTCCTCTTTTCATTTATATTTGTAATCATTTCTTTATTTATTGTTTATTCTTTCCATCTACTTTAAGTTAAAATGGGCTACTTTATTGTGTGTGTCTACTTCTAAGTTGAGGTTTCTCTTTTAGTGTGGGGTTCCAATAGATTGAGGTTTAAATATGACTCTTTACTTAGTTGTTTACTTAAAAGTTACAAAATCATTATATCTAGTTGTTTGCTTAAAAGTTACAAGGTTTATATTTTATAATTAGTATTATTTTTTAATATTATAATAATAATTTATTTATTTTTATTAAACTAATTAAATTTTATTAATTATATATATATATTGAAATTTTATAAAAAAAATCGAGTATTTTTTAGGAGTAGTTTATTTATTCTACGTTTTCGATATTACAATGAGTTTTGGTCGGAATCTTATAATATTTTTGGTAAAATCCAATTTTTACATGTTTAAATTGTATTTTTGAATCCATATATAGATTCAACACCCTTAAATATGTCGATAGCACCTAAATTATGCAATTTCCAAAACTAATATATGTGATTCTAAGATTTTTTAAAGATTTCCAACCGGAATACGAACAAAATTAAACAGAAAATATACTCGGAAAAAGTTGAAAACATAGAATATTTAGACTACACCGTTCACCTTTTTTTTTATATTTGTAAATGGTATTTAATGTAAATTTATTAATATTGATTACAAATTATAATTTAATAAAAATGTTACGGTGGTTCGTTGGTGGGGTTAGATGGATTTCATTCCATCCACCAAGGTTCAATTTCGTTGAGACATCTTCTGGCTTGGATTACCGGATGACGGTTTGCTCGACCTACCATCCACAATATGTGAAGAAGTTTGTTGAGATTTCTCGTACATTGTTAGCTTTCCTTAATTCCCTCGAAATAATAGGAAGATAATTTTTCCGCTGAAAAAAAAATAATTCAAAAAAACTACCTAAAATCCATTTACATAAAACTCAAAACTACTTAATTACTAAATACTAACCCAACACTTGTGTAGATAATCTTATAAATGCAAATGTTTCAATGAAAATGATAATTGATCTACGCTTGTCTTAAAATTGATGTCAAAGTAGAAGGTACGAACATAATTGTATGAGGTACTTAGTGGAATATGTGTGATAATTGGCCCTACACTTTTGTTTCAAAATATGGTGTCAAAGTATAAGGTACATGGATAATTGTATAAGGCACTTTGTGGAATATCTAGGTGATTTGGCCCTACACTTTTGTTTCAAAATCTGGTGTCAAAGTATAAAGTACCTTGTGAATTGTATAAGGTACTAAGTGAAATATCTAGGTTATTTGGGTGTTTGTGTCATAATTATTAATTAGTGTCATCTTTGTAACTTTAAATCGTTTATAATTTCTTTGGGTTGTGTAGTGGTGAAAACCTATATAAAGTTAAGAAAAATAAAGTGTACATAACTTTTATCTTATTATGTTGTAAAGATTATTGTTGGTTTAAAAAAGCATTATTTTGTTATGTATGGATTTTAATAAGTTTTGGAGTGCTGAAATATTATGGAAAATTATTGTTTTATTAATGGGTTTAAAATAATTATTGTGTTTATATAAATTCAAAGTTATGTATTTTTTTAAAAATAATCAAAATTGATTTGAAGGTGCATGGCCAATATATATAAGTTGATATAATGAATAATATTTTGGGATTTGTCTATTAATAAACCATAATTATGGAAAAAAACATAAGTTAAGGATTTTTGGATCATGCAAAAGTTATGTTACATAATTTGTGAGTACACACATTCGATTCACACCTTTTTCTAAAGAGTAAGTGACCCTTAGTACTTAAGAGAGGAATAGATGTTTTAAGATTGGAAAATATAAGTACATAACACAAGGTAACTATTCTTGTTATATATTTTTATTAATATAATTATTATTCTTGACAAAAAAATTATAGTGTTTATGGTTTATATTATTATTTTTGAAGTTCTCTTTAAATTTGATAAGAATATTGTTGGAAGCTATAGTTCTATATGGTTGATGAGAATTTTAACCATGAAACTTCATTTTTAGGGGTTTTAGCGTATTTTAAAAAGACATGGATCATTGGAATTTCAAAAAAGAGTGAATCAATATGAAACTTTGTTTCACTAAAAAAAATCTCGCCGAAAAGATTAAATTTATCTACTTTTTAACTCACTCTATAATTAAGTCATTGATTTAGGGTCTCTCATTTCCCAAGCATCTTAGAATTTATGTAAAACATCTTTTGTGATAATATTTTATGTTTGTGGAATGTAAATCGAATTGAGGTACTCTTTCCAATATCATAAAGAAGTCTTGAACAATCACACTCTTTTCAAAGAATAAGTTGTGACATGTTTTTATTGTATGTACATAGCTTAATGTCATAAAAATGATATATATTAATTTAAATGTCAAAAAGTAATCAGAATGTTTAAATATTTATATATGATTCATAAACTGTCGTGTATATTCCACTGGAATAGTTGGTCGTAATGGATCTTAAAACTTAATTATTTTTATTAGCTTATTTCCACTTAATGCTAAATAAATTGGAAGTGAAAGAAAAATAACTAGAACAAAGAAATACACAATCAACACAAGGGTTACCCTGGGAGAACCCACTATGGGAAAAACCCAACAAGCCATGAGGACTATGCCTTGCTTATTTATATAGAATGCAAATACAAAGGAAGGTGTACTCACTATGGAGTTACCTATGACTCTACGACCATAATGGCTAATGCAAGATCTCTTACCTCCTTTGTTCAGCTCTAATATCCACTCATATATTGCTCCACTATGGAACAATACACTGACATCATAAGAAATGGAACTCCTTCTTCCCCTCACAACCTGATGTTTAACATAGCCTGATAGCCATCTAGGGTTAGTTCTAGGGTTTTTGCATGCCTCAACTCCCGATAAGGGTTAGGGTTTTGGAGCTTCTAGAATGTTCTTGAAATTCCACATGTGACTAGCTCTGCATGTGTGAGAAATGAGAGCTGGCATGGAATCCACTCAATACCATGGTGTTCAACTAGATATGATAACTTGTGGGAGGCATAACTTCCTCATACAGACTCTGTTTGAGGCGATTCTTAGACCATTGAAAAGGTATTAGAGTGTAGAATAATGTCAAGGGGCATGGTATATATGATGAAATTTTGATCCCCAAAAAATCATTTAATCCCTCAAACAAACCTCAAAAGGTTTTGGACCCTAAATCTACAAAGTAGGAGCTACCCCAAACCTCCAAGCTAATTCTTTTTTTTTTTCAGCGAAAAAAAAACGTACTATTGGTATTCATATGTAGAATCAAATAGTACAATATGTCATAAGTCGATAAAAATCTAGACTTATGTTCGAGTATGTTATGGAGTTCCATCCCATCCGGTATTACAATACCTTGCAAAATAAAACTGCTGCAAACAGAAACATCATAATTCTGTGACATATTGCCACTATAGAACAAAAGTATTTACCAAACCTGAGTCAATACATTGTGACTCCAAAAATTCTTCCCAACATATATATCCTTCAACACCCTCATGTGCCTCTTTGGAGAGAGCATAAGCTTTTGTATTATGTTGCCTATAGATGTGTTCGAAGCTGATATCCCTAAAGAAAAGCATAATTTCCCTGATTCGGATACACCAATGATGTAAAGTGATCAAATTGATATTGAAATCTCCTTGTGCCCATTTGATTGTCACCCGGGAGTCGCTAAATACAGTCAAATCCTACAATCCAAAAATTCCAGAGACAGAAAGAACACTCCACAGTCCAAGCAATTTAGCCTTGGTATTAGTACCACTCCCACAATTTAACTTTAGTGTGAAGTACTGATCTTTGTTTAAATAAATCACACCCCCAATAACACAAGATCCATCAATTGCCGAACCATCAAAGAAGGCCACCGGTCTATGGAGTGAACAGGTGAAGGAATTAGTCTGAATGTTGCTTCTCTTGTGAGGAATCGTGCAGTAGTCTTTTTTCACCAATAAAATTTTGTTATAGGCCAAAGACAAATTTGGTTTTGTATCCTCAAATATAGCTTCGTTTCTAGTCCTCCATATTTCCCAAGAAACAATAGCAAGCAGAAAAGGAAAAATTTTACATTCCCTGTACCATTCAAGGGAAATTCATCCAATCTTTCCACCCAAAAATCACCAAAATAGATGAAAAATTATATATTTATCCATTTCGGATTACACCTCCCCATTTTGGGAGGCTTTTGGTCCCCAAAATATTTTACAGAATTAGGTGAGGAAATTTTTCTTCCACCTTCTCCTTTGAGTACCATTTATACTTTTCTGGAAGTTTTCCTTTCAACCCCACTTGCCATAGTTCATACTGTCCTCTCCTAGTTTTTATGGAATTCGTATGTAAAACTATGTCTCCTGCTAACTCTACATTAGCCTCTGGTGTTAATTCCTTTACAAAAGGTAAGACTTGCTAAGTTTCATGGTCCAACAAGGAAGGTTCATAGAGTTTAAATTTTTCCACATTCACTCCTAAGTAAATGTGCATCTATGGGGGTAGAGTGAGTATGTAGGAATTATCTCCTACCTTCTCCAACACTTCAAAAGGACCATAATGTAATGCCTTAATATTATTACCATGACCTTGTATTCTTTCCTTATTCAAGTACAACAAAACTTTCTCTCCCATCTTGAATGTTTTCTCAACCTTATGTTGGTCATGTCTTGCCTTGTACTTTTCATGTGACCTATTCAATGTATCCCGTACTTGCAAATAGATTTTCCTAATCTTAACAATGAATTTTTCAGATATTAATACTTCATTGGTGGTGTCTTCCCTCACTCCCCCTTGCTGTCCATAAACAACATCTAGAGGTGAAGGTGGAAAATACCCAAAACAAGTTTCAAAAGGGGACTTTCCAATGGAAGTGTGGATTGCTCTATTATAAGAGTGTTGGATTTCCCAAGTCCAACAATGGCCATTTTGTAATAGTTTTATGAACTCTGAAGTAAATGGAGCAAGTATGAACAAGTAAGATCGAGCATTTAGGCCATACATATACTCTTTCTACTTGGGGTCACCCAACAACTTTTTAATAAAAAAAAATTAGTTTTTTTTGTTATAAAAAAAGAGTATTGGATGTCGATCATATTTTCATCCCAAGGCTTTGGATGTTTTTTATTGTAACCCCTCAAAAGTTGCAGCAAATTCATGTTGACTAGTTATGTCTGCCCATTTTTCTATCGATGGAATGTTGTAGATATATTCAACTTAGTGTCCATGTTATCCCAAAGTGTAGTCCAAAAGGCGTTGAGAAATATGGTATCCATGTTTGAGATGATGCTCCTTGGTATCCCAAAGTGCACTCAGACCTACTCAAATAACATGTTTGTTGTTTCTTGTCCTTTTATGGTATTTTTAAAAGGCATAAGAATGCACACCTTGGTGAATCGGTCAACTACCACAAATAAATAGTCATGTCCGTCCCTAGTGGTTGAGAGACCATCAACAAAATCCATGGAGATTCTCTCCCATTGTATCGTAGGAATACATGGTATAGACCTTGCTTCTTATTACTGGGCTTGCTTGTACAACAAAGCATGCATCCTCTAATAAATAGAGCTACATATTCTTGCATTCTAAGACAATAAACATATCTTTGTAAGTTGGAAACTGTCTTTCCAACACCAAAACACCCTACAACTTTGGATGTGTGAGCCTCTCTTATGGGTCACAACCTCTCACCTTTAGGAACATAGATATTTTCCATATTGTAGAGTAACCCATCTTGACGATGATAGTTATCCTTGCTATCACCTTCTTCTAGATGGAATTGGCCTTGTGGCTACTGAAATACCTCCTTAAAGTCCTCATCTTTTATGTATTCCTCCTAGTATGCATCATGGGTGAAAGGATCCATATGCATAAGAGTACCCAAATCTATGATCTTGGCTATAGGTGGCTTTGAGAGCATGCTTTATAGCTTGCTTGTATTGACCTTCTTATATTTGATGATTAGATGGAATTGTTGTAAAAATCCCATCCACTCGTAGTGTTGTGTTTGTTGTAGCTTACACTAGGATCGTAGATACTACAACAACTCGTGATTAGTGTGAATGATGGTCTCCTTTCCCATCAGATAATGCTTCCACTTCTTAATAGTTTGAACCAAGGCATAAAGTTCCTTATCATATGTAGGGTAGTTTGGGACACTTCCATGGAACATTTCGAAATGATAGCATATTGGCCTCCCTCCTTGCATCAAAGTCAATCCCATAACATACCCACTTGCATCTATCTCCAATTCAAAAGGATTCTACAACTTAGGAAACACGAGAATGGGTTCCTAATTGATCTTTATCTTGAGCTCCTCAAGGGATTTATGTTGATTATTTCCCCACTGGAAACCCTTGTTGTTGGTTGTTATGTCATGGCACTAGTGGATTTGGACCCAAAATCCAACAAAAAAATCTGACGACCTTCGACGAAGAAGGACTATGTCGTCGGATTTCACCTTAAAAATTTCAAAATTTGATGATCTTTTTAAAATTGATAGAAGGAGACGTCGGATATCCGACAGATATGCTCATATACGACGGTTCTGTGGATATCCGACATCATATTATGCATTGGGATGTCGGATATCCGATGCCAAGCTACTCAACCCAAGGTTGTCGAAAATCCGACATCAATTCTCCAACGGTAACTAGGTTCAAGGCATCGGATATCCGACGGAAGGTTGACTTTTAAGACATATAAATATTGAAACATTCTGACATGTTTTCTATACAAGCGACGATTTGTGGAATTTTTTTTATTCGGTGGACTATTTTTCATTATTTCCATTGTTTTTGAGATTCAAGCGAGCGAAGTGTGGAGATTCATTTTCTAAGATCGATAATATTCATTCAAGCTCTTTACGAGAAAATGTCAACTAGCAATATTCCTGATCCAGATGAACAAAATCGACAATTGCTTGCTAGATTGTGAGAAGGAGTTGAAAAAATGGGTGATAGGAAATGCTATTGTCCATGTACTCAATGCAGGGGCTTTAGGAGGAGAAGAATTTTGATCACAACAGCTACAAAACATTGTAGGGAGCATGGGCACGCTGAGGGGGGACATGAATACCATCCATTTGTAAGTTTTGCATTATATAAGTTTTTATTTTGATTGCTTTTGTAAATTTATGTATTGATCGTGGTTTTAATAGATGGGGACTAACATGGACAATAAATATTATTTTAATATTAAATATTTATTATACTATTTCTTTTTCTTTTGTGCATGTTGAATCTAGGGTATAATAGAATAACTCATTTATTTGTTCATTAGTGAGACTAACCCACTCACTGGGGAAAGCACTTAACTCTCTATATTTGTGACACTTTCTATCATGATAATAGAAATAACGACTATATTGGCATGTTGTAATTTCTCTTATATTTTCTCTATAAAAATTACCATAGCATCATTTATCTTACCTTAGTGGAGTACAGTATGAGAAATTTTGTGTTATATTTGAGTAGCTTTGCTTAGTAATTGGGTCAATTATTATGTCTCTTGGATAGTTTGGATGCACCTATTTGACCAACAGTTCAATAGGCCATTGCTCTTTTCATCCCAACAGTACAAAATTTGTTACATTTTAAATGCATCACATAAATGTTTACATTTTGCGTTTAAAATTTTTACATTTTGCGGTTGAATCTCTTATATTAACTTTTATCTATTGATGGTTTCATGTAATTATAAAGGAAAGACATCCTAGGGCACTTCGTCCGGAGGAAGTGCTTCCATAACAAGTACCGGAAGCTATGAATATTAATGGAGAACAAGTTAATGATCACATTAATGAAGAAGATGATCATTCTAAAAACATAGTTGAAGATGATGTTACAAATAATTTGATCCATGATTCATTTAATGTTGGAATGGTCGATGTTGATCATGGTGATGATGATCATGAAAATGATGAACATTTTGATGATATTCATGATATACCTCTTCTTGATAAGGCATACGAACCCCTTTATGAGGGCTCCAAGACAAATCTTCTCTCTGTTATATTATTGATAATGAACTTGAAGGTTATGAATGGTCTTTCAAACATATTAGTCATGCGGATGTTAAGGTATGTAATATATTCCATCACAAAATATATATGATTGTGTATTTTGTTGTTCATTCATCTATAAGTCAAATTATTACGGATGAAATTTGTTCCATTAATATTATTTCTATATTATATTAACTAGTTTTTTATTTTAATTTGTTGTAGCATGATGGGTGAATATTTGTTACCACCGTCAAATATTTTACCTCGCACATATCGAGATTTATCTGCCATCATAAAAGAAATTGGAATGTAGTATGAAGCAATTCATGCATGCCCCAATGACCATGTTCTATATTACAATCATCATGAATTTGCAACAGAATGTCCTGAATGTCATATCAGTAGATATCGCACAGATCAAGTAACTAAAAAGGTGCCTCGCAAGGTTCTACGTTATATTCCCATTATTCCACGTCTGCAACGACTGTTTAGGTGCAAAAACATAGCATAGTTTATGGATTACCATGCACGGAACAGAAGTCAAGACGACATTATTCGGATGCCTGTAGATGGGTCTGCATTTATAGATATGGAGGAAAAATGGCCCCACTTTAAAGAAGAACCTCGTAATCTTAGGATTTCTTTGGTAGCAGATGGTGTCAATCCATTTGCAGAGATGAGATCCGTTTACTCGGTGAGGCCTATTTTTGTTATCAACAACAACATTCCTCCATGGTTGACAATAAAGAGGGAGCACATAATGTTGTCGATGATTGTTCCAGGTACGAACCCTGCAGTTTCTTTTTAAGTAGTTGTATCTCATTTGTCGTATTTTTGTCGCATAATGTCATATATATTTATTTAATGTTTTTCTATTGTGAAATATGGTTTAATATATGTAATCTAAATGGTATGCCTCATATTTATATTTTTTATATGTTCATATCAATCAGGTAAGTACCAAGTGAAAGATATGAATGTATATATCGAACCTCTTATTGATGAGCTATTGAAGTTATGGAATGGCATCACTATGTATGACATATCTAGACCAATACGACAAAGGAAATTTCAATTCCATGCAATGCTTGTATGGACAATACATGATGCCCCAGGGTTAACCCATTTCTGTGGTATGTAATTATAAGTTCCACTTTATTTGCAAAAATTTATACGAACTACTAGTTAATATACTATGCACACATCTTTTTCTAAATAATCCAGTCAATTTGTATATAATTATAATTAACATAGATATTCCATCTCTTTATGTAGGTATTCAGACAAAGGGGAAATTTACATGTCTAGTTTGTGGTCCTAAGATCAAATCTCGTCATTCAAAAATCTTAGGAAAGGAGGTGTTTGATGAGTATAGGCACTTCCTCTATAAGAATCACAGGTATCGAACTACCGAAAAACATCTGTTTAATGGCAAGCAAGAGACTGCATTAAAACCGTAGAGAATGACACCTCACCTATGGAAGTTGCAATATAATAGAAATCGTCAAGGTATGTATAATGAATCATCGTATATGATATGTTATATTGTATTTTTTTATATTGTGTGTTTTTTACTACAATTGACATTAATTTATGTAATTTCATGATTGTTGTTCATGTGATCATGAAGGAATTAATGGGCTTCTACGAGGAATGAAAAGTTATCCTTGACAATTCAGTAGGTTGCCCTACTATGAGCACCTACAAATTGCTCATCTATTTGATACAATGCATATCGGAAAGAATGTGACCTAAACATTATGGCGAATATTGGATGGAAGGAGTGACAAAGAAAAAATTGTCAAAATTTGCAAAGACATTCAAGATAGAAACCATGCAATGAAAGACGTCATTCAATTTCATAGCAACGGAAAACAAAATAATATAAACTCACTTCCATGGATGTTAACGGACCAGCAAAGCAGTGTTGTAAAAGAAGTCATTCGAAAAATTAAATTTCCCACCGGATTTTGTGCGAACATGAAGAATATCATAACAAAGAAAGGTGATTTCGCGGGGGTGAAAACTCACGATTGGCATGTCTTCATGAAGGTAATTATTATGGTATAGATTTAATTTTTTTTTTCCTATTACAGTGAATATGGTTGGTATATTTTTTATTTGTCTACTCTTTGTTGATAAAATGAAACTATTTGTATATTATTGTTACAGTATGTTCTACCTCTCTCTATCTCGGACAACTTCGACAACAATGTCAAGCAAATAATATATAGTCTCGGGAAATACATGAGGTAAGTGGTGATTTTTTCCATGCACTTAGTGTTTGTTTAATTCAACATAGAACTTATATTTGATTTTCGTTTTGTAATTCATGATGTTACATAATATATTGTTTTTTTCTTTAATCTCTTGATTTGGTTGTCATGTCACTTGTAGATGGTTGTCATCTAAAGAATTCCATAAAGAAGACATAAAGTATTGGAGGAGAGAAATTCCTCATCTCATGTGTGAAATGCAGAAGCATCTACCTTCGGCATTTTTCAATGCATAAGAATACTACCTCATACACCAAGTTGAGGAGATTGAACTGTGTGGACCTGCGCACTCAAGGTCCATGTGGATGGTTGAGAGGCACATGAAATTTATGAAGGGTTTGGTCAGACAACGCGCATATGCTGAGAGTTCTATGATGGAGGGATATATGGTATACCAAAACATGCTGTATATTAGTGAATATTTTCCTAAATTAGCAGAAAAGCTCAATTTACGTCGCATTTGTGACCCAGAATCCAATAAGAGTTTTGAAGGGGAGTACCTGAAGGGGAAAGGTAGATCGAGGAAGGTGAAAGATAATATAACACATTCTTATATTCAGTATTTTGCATAAATTTATACTGTAATATACTTTGTTAAGTTACTATATTACATTTGTATTGAATTTTAATTTTATTGTCATGAAATAGTTGGTCAAGAGTGGGATGCAATTCATTTATACATCGCAAACAATCTTGACTGGATTAATGTATGGATCGAACGATGTGAACAATATGGTCATGGAATATAATGGGAAGGTGTGGCTTCATTGGTTAAAGCTACACATCGCAATGGAGACACCAATCTAACACAAAGGGAAATCGATTTAGCAAGAGGTTTAAAAGATAAGAAGGTAAGCATATTAATCATCCACATTATTTTTTTTTTGTAAAAAATAATGTCGTTGTACGTCATGCTGTTTTTTTCATTGTATGGCATTATAAACATGCACTAGTTAATCATAAATATTGGATCATTATGTAATCTTTTTCCTGTATGGCTTGTTGTAGGTAAAACACCATAAGGCTATGTGGTGCAATTGATGTAGATATCGAATCAAAAATTTGGATGAAACAAAGAAAACATCTGATTGTGGGATATCTGCAGTCTTTGAGGTGACCAATGTTTCTTATAGAAGTTACAGACATCTAGAACTCTCTGAAAATCGATACTATGGGTATCTGGAAGACATTCTTCAGTGTGACTTTAACTCCTTCAGGGTATTTTTGTTCATTGTCAAATGGTACAGGTGTCAATTGAATCAACTTGATCCTGATAAAACAATAATTGAACATGATAATGGATTTACCATGGTAAATACAAGGTTGTTTGAGCCAGGAACAGAGCCCTATATTCTTCCAACCCAATGTGAACAGGTATTTTACTCTGAGGTTCCAGGTAGAGCGGGCTGGTCATTTTCTATGAGACACGATCCAAGGGGAAGGCCGGTAAAGTAAACATAGATGAAGGTAATGAAGACATTTCGAAGAAGAATACGCCGTAGAAGATGATCATGATCAACATGAGTTAGATGATCATGTTCCTAAAGAAGATGTCGAAGAACTTATTGAATCAGATGATGTATCAGACAATGTCCATGAAGATGATATCGACGATGACATGATGATCGTAAAAGACATTGACGACGAGGATGATATGGCCAATCCTTACAATGTTGAATCTAGATCATCGGATGATAGTACAGACGATGACTCAGATTGTTAGGAACCCATGTCAACCCTTCTATTTACTTTGTTAGTAAATTGTTGTTGGACGCATATGCTTTGTAAGTCGTCCCACAGTATTTGTTGATCCATAGTTATGTTATTGTTGTTTGGCACATATGCTTTGTAAGTCACCCATAGTATTGTTGATCCATAGTTTGTATTGGCCTATGGTTTTGACCCATAGTATTGGCGCCTAGACTTAGTATATAAGTGTGTGTTGAGGCCTATGAAGGCACCGTGAAGTTATTTGTATTGAGCTTGCTCAAAGGAGGTTGCCCCCTCGAAGAGGCCTACGATCAATATAAAAGTGATTCTGAGTTCTATTATTTCTGCTATCTCGTGTGTTTTTATTAATTAATTATTGCAGGTTCATCACATCTGGTATCAGAGCACTTTCTTGGGCTCACTGGGTGAAATTTTCGCCAATTTTTTTTTTTTGCATCTGTTGCAACTTCGGATCTGGGAACAATCCCTATCCGCTTAACTATGGGAAGTACTTGGGCATAAGCCCTAAAACTCATTGTGAGGAGTACCACAGGAACCCCAAAGTAGTTGGCCCATTGAGAGGACCTGCCAGTGAAAAGGGAAACGACCCCTACTTGATTCATTAGTTCCCACCCGTGAGGTAAACCAAGAGAAGTCGTTTGCGGCAAAGCAGTTATCGGTTTTATCTGAGCTGTGGAGTGAGGGGTACTGCCCCAATATGCAAGTCGTCAGAAAGCATTGGTGGCCGATTGAAACCCCTGAACTGTTAGGAAGCAGCACATACCTGGGGTCCATATGAATTTTCAGCTGAACTGTTGCCGCATTGTTTCAGATCCATTCTGAAAGTCATTCCAGATCCATCCATTTCAGATCTATTATGAAATTCATTTCAGATCCATCTGTTGCCGATCACTTCTGCGTCATTGCAGATCCATCTGTTTTTTATCCCTTCTTTGGCATAGCAGACCCATTCTAGAAAAAAGAAAAAAAAACTGGTTTTTGGCCATATCTCCCTTGTTTTCACTCCGTTTTCCCTGAAACTTCACCGACACCCTTGCAATCCCATTCTCCATATTTCATTCCTGAAGACCCTATCCCAAATTCCACTTCCCAAAGCCCGAAATCCCACATTTGTCTATTTTTAGGGTTTTCCATAACTTCTTCGGATTTCACCCAATTGCCTTCAAATTTTTCCACCAAGTTCCTTTCTTAATTCTGCTTCTTTGTCCCTCTCTACCAAATTTTCTCATTCTTTCACCCCGCTTCTAAAATCCCCATTTTTTGCTTCCTTGTCCATTAGAAAGTGTCCAAAACCTAGTCAAACCCCAATTACCCCTCCAAGTTTTCCCAAATCCAAATTTCCCTTTACTAAATAAGCTTTTGTTTGTGTTTTTCTATCCATTCCCCCCCCAAAAAAAAAATTCTGGTTATGGTTGTCACCCGTGCCGGAGCAAAATCCATGGAGGAAGCACTTGTAGCCATCCAAACCAAACTCCTAGATCTAGATGAAAAATTTCTCAGCCTCCATCTTCAGCATTCAGCCATGAACAATAACCGACATCAAGAATCTTTTGCAGCCACTTGGTTCTCTTCTTCCAGCAATTTCCGTGGTCCGAAGCTTGAATTTCCTCGCTTCAATGGTACTGATCCGATTGGATGGGTCAATCGTGCAGAACAGTATTTCAGTCTGCATAATACTTTTGATGTCCAAAAAGTTCCACTTGCATCCTTTCATTTGGAACAAGAAGCCCTTCAATGGTACCGTTGGTACATCAAGGCTCATGATGAGCCAAAATGGACAGATTTTTACCAACTCCTTTTGCAACGATTTGGTCCTAGTTCTTTTGATGACTTCACCGGAGCACTCACTAAACTCCGTCAAAGTGGCACTGTGAGAGAGTATCAGACCAAATTTGAGAAACTAGCCAATCACACAGAAGGCTTGTCTGATGAATTCTACAGGAGTTGTTTTATCAGTGGTCTTAAGGATGAAATCTGGTTAGAGGTTAAAATGTTTTGTCCCAACACAATGATGGAAGTCCTAGGGTTAGCTAAGTTGGCAGAAGACAATATTGCACCCAACAGCGCTCCAAACCCACTTTTGTCACAAGGCAACGGAACCATTTGTTGGCTGCTTTTTGGACAGACCCAGGTTTTAATGAAGTGTAGCAACAAAACCCCTTGGCGCACTGGCCCTCTCAGCAACGAGCTGCGCAGCAGCTCGAGGTCTCACCCGAAGTGGCTATGGGGGGGCTAAGGAATCAGGCTTCCTTAACCTAGGCGACTCGGAGACTGCAATCTTCTCCCTCTCTTTCCCCTTAAGAGGATTCCTCAAAGCAGAACGTCTTAATCTTCCGCTGACTTCTCAGTGCAACAGCGCTGAAGTTCACACTTACCAGCCTAGCTGCGTGGTATCTCTGCTTTTGCGCACAAGGTAAGTACCCTCTGCGTCGGTACTCTATGTATCGTTTCTGCTTGTGTGCCCAGCGCAACAACACTCTCCTCAATCGCCGCAGCGACAGCGTTCTACAGACTCCTTCGACACTTAACGATTATAACTACCAAGGAAGCTTTGAGAACTTAACATATTCATAAAGATAACGCAATGTTCATGTATACACAGATAGTGAACTAAAACATGCAATCACACAACACAGCATCATAACGTCGAGAATTAGGTAGTTCGCCTCCGCGGGGAAACCACGTCCACGGGAAGTATATCTTATATTAATCTGAAATGGAATTACATAATATGCTGCGCGCAGCTACAGCCTTAGATCTTTCCAGGAAACTCCACGCACACAGCTGGGAGCCCTTCTCTCGATTTAGTCTCTTCCTCTACAGAGATTACAATAGTTCAGATGTCAACTCAGATTGTCTGCAACTCGGGAATTAGCTTCACAGCTATCCAGTTCTAACTCGTCTTCTAACACACCATAGAAAACAATCAACAACCAACCCTTCTAACACACAGTAGAAGACTTAACCAGCTGGCTAGCTTATCTCAAACAGCTATCTTATGTCTAACCCTCTTCCCTTACAATTACACATATATATAGGTGGCCATGACGGTCGCACCTTTACAAAACTGTGGGCCTTTCCCAGTAGTAATCCCCAAAAACCATAACCACGGACATGGCTAGGTGTACTGTAGGCACCGCTTGCAGTCACATCGCTGCTTCCTGCAGGCTCCGCGATTTCTGGCGCAGATTGTGGGTATGGGCGCCGCTTCATCATTCACTGCTCTTTGTCCTTCGCCTTCAATGCTTTGGTCCGTTGCTCTTCCTTGATCAGAGAAACCATAACTTCATGTACTTAGCCTTAATGAGGGTAGTTGAGCCCTCTACTCCATCGCTTCATTTATTGTGAGCTGAGCTCTCTACTCGGCCACATTCATTCTCCTTTGACGTGTGCGCGCAAGCTCCGCGATTTCCGATCCGTGATCTGTGCTGAGCTCATCCATCTGGCACCGTACTGCGCACCGTTTACTTCTGCCCAAATATTGGTACTTATTCAAAATTAGCACTTTCCTTTCAACACTTGTGCTTTTTTCCTCAAAATTTGCAGCTTTACCATAGCTGTGGCCTAGGCTCCAACAGTTCTCAACGACCTCCCATTCTGCCAACAACTCGACCAACTCCTATCAAGCATTTGTCTGAAACAGAGATGCAGGCACGTAGAGAAAAAGGGATTTGTTATCATTGTGATGAGAAATTCACTCAGGGACATAGATGTGTTCAAGAAAAGATCTATCTCTTGGATATGGATTCTCCGCCTGCCTCTAAAATTGGTGAAGAATCTCCAGATATAATGGATGCTCAGGTCGACATTCAGGAGCATCCTATTGACCCCCCATCTCAGAATGAACAACCAGAGATATCTCTCCATGCTTTATCCAGCGTCACCACCCCCCAAACAATGCGGGTCAGGGGTTATTTCAAGAAGCTTCCTCTTACGATACTCATTGATTATGGTAGCACTCATAACTTCATTGACCCCTGGATTGCCAAACAGGCTGATTGTTTTGTCCATCCTTGCTCCAACTTTGAAGTCATGGTTGCCAATGGAGGCACCTTACCTTACAAGGGAAAGTGTCACAATGTGCGTATCTCTCTGGAAGATTATAACCTGCGCTCTGACATGTTTGCCTTGTCCTTAGGCAGATGTGATGTGGTTTTGGGCGTTCAATGGTTACGCACACTTGGCCCCATCTTATGGGATTTTGCTAAACTTTGGATGCAGTTTTCAATCAATGGGACATAACACAAATTTACCGGCTTACAACCAGGGTCTCTCCGCATCATCAGTTCACATCTCCTGGAAAATATCCTTAAGAAGAATTCACATGGTGTCATCGCTCAGCTCCATTCCATTCAGACGCACCCATCAACGGTCTCCACTACTTCCTTGGATAGATATGTAGGTGTCTTTGCTGCACTAGTGGAATTTCCGCCTTCAAGAGACCTTTCTAGTAAGCATTTAGACACGCCTACATCTCAGCAGGAAATGATGGCCATTTTGCATGCAGTACCGACGTGGCAGCCATCCCTATTAGGGACTTATTTTTGCATCAAGACTGATCTCCAGAGTCTAAAAAAATTCCTGGAACAACGGGTCTCCTCCCCTGCACACCTGAAATGGGTTATCCACCTCATGGGTTATGACTATGCGATCACTTACAAGAAGGGTAAGGAAAATATGGTGGCAGATGCTCCTTCTCGCACATTTGATGACCCAGTTTCTCTTACAGCTATTTCTCTGCTTGTTCCAAATTGGTTGCAATATGTTCAACGGGGCTATCTCTTCTATGAACTCCATGCTTCTTCATCGAAAGGGCACTCTGGGTTCCTCCAAAAGTATGACCGGGAACAATGTAACTTCTTTTGGCAGGGACTGAAAATGCCAATTCAATAGATGGTGGTTGACTGTGATACTTTCCAGGTCAACAAGGGTGAAATGACACTCCTTTCGGGACTGCTCGAACCCTTTCCCATCCCTACACAGATTTGGACAACTATTTCTATGGATTTCCTAGAAGCGCTCCAGTGGTACAATACCATGTCTACAATGACACCATATGAAGCAGTCTATGGACAAGCACCGCCAGTTCTTCTTCCATACACCCTCAGCAGCTCCCCAGTTCAAGCAATTGACTTAGTTCTTCGAAATCACGATCAGATTTTTCTCATTCTGCAGGACACTCTTCACATGGAAAGAATTCGACTGAAAAAACAAGCTGCTCAGCACCATTTAGAGCGCACTTTTCATGCAGCTGATATGGTTCTTTTTCATCATTCCAAGCAATTCTCGTGAAACTCAAAAGGCGTCAGTGGCCCGGAATGCAACCCGAAGATGCTACAAGGGAACTACTACGTCCAATTCTGCATCAATTTCCACATCTAAATCTTTGAGGACAAATCTTTTTCTAAGGGAGAGGGGATGTTAGGAACTCATGTCAACCTTTCTATTTACTTTGTTAGTATATTGTTGTTGGACACATATGCTTTGTAAGTCGTCCCGTAGTATTTGTTGATCCATAGTTGTGTTATTGTTGTTTGGCGCATATGCTTTGTAAGTTGCCCATAGTATTTTTGATCCATAGTTTGTATTGGCCCATGGTTTTGACCCATAGTATTGGCGCATAGACTTAGTATATAAGTGTGTGTTCAGGCCTATGAAGGGATTGTGAAGTTATTTGTATTGAGCTTGCTCAAAGGAGGTTGCCCCCTCGAAGTGGCCTGCGATCAATATAAAAGTGATTCTGAGTTTTGTTATTTCTGCTATCTCATGTGTTTTCATTAATTAATTATTGTAGGTTCTTCACACAGATGAAGAAGATGATGAAGACCATTGAAGTTTATGAGGTATGCAGTAATAATAAATTAACTGTTTCTTAGTGAGTTTCCATTTTCCATTATGATATAATTGGTAACATTGCTTGTTATAGAGTATGTCAAAAAACACACTTAAAGTTTTTGTACATGGATATTTTTGTCGGGTTATGGGGAATTGAGAGTGATGTGAGGGGGGGGAGGGGCCATAAGAGCTTCCACCTTCACGTGGTTGGCCCTGTTTAGTAGAGAATATTAAATTATTCTCGAAACATAGAGAAGCTTAGTAAGGAAATGCACAATTATCAAGACTCAAACACCATCATCATCATCATCGTCATCATCACCACCATCTTCATCATCATCATATTTTTATTCTTCATTGACATCTTCATCATCTTGATCATTGTCATCATCACCATCATCATCATCATCATCATCATCATCGCCATCATTGTTGTCGTCACAGCCACCATCATCATCATCATCATCGTCGTTGTCATGACCACCATCATCATCGTCATCATCCCCACCATCATCATCATCGTCGTCATCATCATCGTCATCATCCTCACCATCATCATCATCATCGTCACCATCTTCATCATCATCATCATCATCGTCACCATCTTCATCATCATCATCGTCATCATCATCATCGTCATCATCTTCATCATCATCATCGTCACCATTCTTCTTCATCATAATCATCGTGGTTAGTCTAGACTCATGCATTGATAGTGTGGGAGGGTTTTCAGAGTCAAACTTGGTTGACACTCACCATTGTAGCATAAAAATCCATACCTATAGATTAAATAATGTGATACATGGGGCCAACGTTGAAATGTTTTAAATATGTGTTGGCTTGGACTAAAATTTGGCATGGTTAGTCTAGACGCATGCATTAACGGTGTGGGAGGGTTTCTAGACTCAAACATGACTGACAGTAACCATTGCAACATCAAAAACCATACCTATAGATTAAATAATGTGATACATGGGGCCAACGTTGAAATTTTTTAAATATGTGTTGGCTTGGACTAAAATTTGGCATGGTTAGTCTAGACGCATGCATTAACGGTGTGGGAGGGTCTCTAGACTCAAACATGACTGATAGTAACCATTGCAACATCAAAAACCATACCTATAGATTAAATAATGTGATACATGGGGCCAACGTTGAAATTTTTTAAATATGTGTTGGCTTGGACTGAAATTTGGCATGGTTAGTCTAGACACATGCATTGATGGTGTGGGAGGGTTTTCGGACTCAAACTTGGATGACACTCACCATTGCAGCATCAAAAACCATACCTATAGATTAAATAATGTGATACATGGGGCCAACGTTGAAATTTTTTAAATATGTGTTGGCTTGGACTGAAATTTGGCATAGTTATTCTAGACGCATGCATTGACAGTGTGGGAGGGTTTTCAGACTCAAACTTGGTTGACACTGACCATTGTAGCATCAAAAACCATACCTATAGATTAAATAATGTGATACATGGGGCCAACGTTGAAATTTTTTAAATATGTGTTGGCTTGGATTGAAATTTGGCATGGTTAGTCTAGACGGATGCATTGACAGTGTGGGAGGGTTTCTAGACTCAAATATGACTGACAATAACCATTGCAACATCAAAAACCATACCTATAGATTAAATAATGTGATACATGGGGCCAATGTTGAAATTTTTTAAATATGTGCTGGCTTGGACTTAAATTTGGCATGGTCAGTATAGACGCATGCATTGATGGTGTGGGAGGGTTTTCGGACTCAAACTTGGCTGACACTCGCCATTGCAGCATCAAAAACCATACCTATAGATTAAATAATGTATCTTTTTTCTACTATAGGGTTTATCATTTGTTATTTCTCTTATATCTTTTTTGCACTATCTTCATTTAAATCTCAATTGCTATCAAATTAGATAACAAACATTTTGGTCTCTTCATTATGAAATATGGTAACATCATTGATGGAACTTATTTATTTTCTTTTCCATTCATGTTTACATTGTTTTTCAAGTTACCTATAAATGTAACTTAAGTAGTGTGATTTTTATGGTGTTAACATATAAACACATGGAAATGGAATCAACCCTAAGTCAAGTGGAGCCTTGCAACTTGCTACATGTTTGAGTCTCGACAATCTTCCTTTGAAATTTAATAAGAACACCAAAGAAGTTTGTTAATGGTTGGATTTGAGAATTTTCTAGGTGTGATTAATTAAGATATTAGGGCTCTGAGACAATTAATGTATCTACCTCTATGTTGAAATTGTTTTCCATGTTGATGTAGTCCACCACCTTTCTTATTGTCTTACCAAAAGGCATGAGAATGAGGAAGAAGGTGTAAAATTATGTAATTCACCTTCAAAGAGTGCCTTGCAATCACATTTGTAAGGAACCATAAGAAGATCACAAAAATCCAATGTGTCACATCCCCATTTAGTGTCAATTAAAGACTTATATGGTAAATTTAATATGAGACTTACTTATAGTTGTCTCTTACTCTTTGCGTATTGACACATTTTATATTTTATGGTTGTCTCTGTGGCTTGACCCAATTGATATTATAAGGTGCTGAGGTGCATGCACAATAATCCTTAGTTATGAATATGAGATGAGGATTTAAAGAGAAGAGTATGTAAAGGCAGGTAATTTTTATATGTATTTTCATGGTAACTGCTGAGGACAAATGTGGTGAGAAACCACAAGCGTTTGGAAGAACGAACGGAGATTACATCATGATCATGCCACTTATAAAATTGAAGACTCTTCATGAGACAAAATTGTTTTTTTTAATTTTTTTCATAACCATTATGGTGCTTTGGTCCAAACGATTTTCTAACTCATTGTTTCTCCATATAGTGTGCCAAGTGCCACCTCTCTATATCAATGCATAATAAAAAAACTTAATATAAAATAATATATAATATAAGACAATATATAATATAAAACACTATATAATATAAAACAATACAAAATAAAATATTATATAATAAAAAAAATAAGAAAAATAAGAAAAATAAAACAAACTATATATAATACAAAAAAAAATCACTTACCATTTCACTTTTGATTCGACACGCCCCCATTTCACTTTCAATTCGACACCAGGAGGAGCTCTGCAACTCTATGAAACCTGAAGCGGAGAGTAGGAGGAGAGCATGATTTGATACCCCATTTCAATTCGACGCATGCGATTAGGAGAGGTGCTCTGCAATATCAAATTTCAAACCCTAAACAATTTCAATCCGACACAGAGGAGCTCGAGAAGGCAGATATGTCCTCGGTATGTCTATGAATTATATGTTTCATGCATACATGTGCTTGTCATATACAATGATATCTTTTCCAGGATTGCTTTCCTATCTGCCTTTAGGACAATACCGCACTGAGCCGTGACCTTTATTAGGCTGTTATGCGCCTGCTAGCACTAGACCGTGATTTTTAGGGTTGTGTTGTGACCTATGTAAGCCTGCTAGGAGTTCCGTGAAAGCTGTGTTGTAGGAAGCTATCACCTCTACCCAGCTTGTAGAGGGAAGTCGTGACTTGTCTGAGACTGTAGAAGGTTGTCGTGACTTGCTTCAGCTTGTAGAAGGTTGTCAAGACTAGTGTTGAGCCTATTAGGGCTTGTCCATGACTATTGATGATTTTTATTGGGCTGCCATAAGCTTATTTTGTTGGGCCGTGACCATGTTGACCCTATATGGGCTGCAGTGACTGTTCTGTGTTTTTCTGTCCTTACTGGTACCTATCATGACTGTTTCAAGGTCTGTTCAGTGGGTTGTGTCCTTGTTGGTGCTTACAGTGACCCTTGTTGAGTATGTCGCGACCATTCAAAGAGTGCCCTTGCACATTCTCAACTCTTTGAGGTTGATACTGCTATGTATCAAGGTGCCATTGTATGAGGGTGTATGGTTTAATGCTTCCTCGTTGTTATTTGATTGTTGTATGACTGTCCTAAAGACTGTCAGTTATTGCAGAAAGGGTTTGAAGTTTTCATCCTCATTTATGGACTGTTTTAGTTAACACTTTGAGTTCTATACTTGTCTAACTCTACCCTACATCAACCTATCTATCTCTCTCAGGAATGTCCATTGTTACTTCACTGACTTGTCTCCTAAGTGACAAAGTCCGATCTGAAAAATATATCTGATTATAAGGATCTCCTGAGAGACAAAGTCTGATTTGAAAAATATATCTGATTATAAGGAAGGTCTAAACCAACATTACTGGTGCTAGTTGTTAGTTCTGTTTAACTTGTTCATTACTTTATTAATGTTGTTGTTATTTACTGTCCTTGTCTACTTCAACTTTAATGCATGGACCTTTGGGAGTGTTAAAGTTGAAAGGGATGAAAATTATGTTTAAATTTATCTTACCTTGTCACAACTATACTATTTTGTTTCTAGCATTGATTTAGGAATTTATTTATGCATTAAAGTATAAATATTTTAATTTTCTGCTCCAAACCCTAACCTAAGCCAATTTTCAACTCATACAACAAGATGTAGCCTCTCTTGAGCAGACCTTAGTCCCAAAACAGTCCCGAAGTAGTACTTTTTGTAAACTAAAACCATCATACTTTGAACTTTCCTCAAGTCTTGGCATGGAAGCAGCCTCCATCTCTGATTTTGAAATGAATGCCTCATCCTCCACCAAATTAAATGAATGCCACAAAAAATTGTTGTGAATTGGAGGGATGTTAAGTTAACCAACCAAACCATGAATGCAAAAAGCAAGACTTAAGGCCACCCACATTGAAAAAACTGTGATGTAAAAATGCTAAAAAGTAGAGCATGATTTTAACTTAAAAGCTAAAAAATTAAAAATGTTGAAAACCATTACATAAATTTAACTTACAAGGGAACTAGGGTTTGATGGGATGGCGGCACGAGTCTGAACATGACTGTGGCGTCAGCCATGCCCTCGGCAGACGGCAGCAGGCCGTCAGAGGTGTCAGTTGAGGGCATGGTTCCCCTCACCGCTTTGCCTTGGTTTCCTGGTCACGTTTTGATGGTTAACAACGGTAAGTTTTTTTACTGCCTTTTCTAACTTTCCCTTGCGGTAGCTTCTTGATACATGCAGAGATGGAGCCTTTAGATGATGTGGATTACAGCAGCGACACGCTGCAACCTAGCGACATTTGGAGCTCGCCACCTGGCGATACCCGATTTTTGAAGAGCGTTGGTGGTTTTGACAGTGGTTGTTCAGCGGACTCGTTTCTGAACGTAGGTTTTTTTACCTCAGTTGAGCGGGCCTCCCTAGTATATTCTCTGGTGACTTCCATTTTGGCCTCTCCTCTCTGGGACAGAAACGGTGAAGGTTTTGCATCGACGAGTAGGGCTGCCTCAATCTGGGGTGTTTCGGTCCCGCACCAGCCCTCTCCGGAGCCGGTAAGTGACGGAATTGGTGATCTCCCTGAATTCCTGCTCTCCTCGGAGGGATCCCATGAATCTCCGGTGCGGGTGTTAAGTGGGGTGTTGAACGCCCAGGAATCTTTACAGGGTTTGCATGATTGCGGGACCCTGCCGGGAGGTGACTGCGCTACGGCTTTGGACTGGGCCGAACATAGGGGCCTCTCAAGCCCGGGCGGTGTTCTGGTAGGGAAGGCTACTGGCTCTGGTGCTGATTCTGAGGGTGCTAAGAGCCCTCGGGCGAAGACGCGTAGGAAGTGGCTTAAGAACTCTGGTAGAGCACCAAACTACGCCTTGGGGGAGGACATCGGATTTCAGCAGATTATTGAAATGGTAAACTCTGTACTGGTGAGAAGGGTCTATGGTAGGGCAGTAAGCCTTCATTCGATGATTCAGTGGGCCTCCAGTGTCTGGCTGGGTCACTGTGGGTATGTTCCAAGGATTGTGGGACTCTTTGGAGGATGGTTTGCTTTCCACTTTAACTCGGATGCACATGCAGCATGGGCGCTCAGCCTGAACTAGTCTATCTTCAAGGCGCCACTACTTCTCAAGCCATGGAGCCCGCTGTTTGACGCAAGCTGTGAGAGATTGGATACCATCCCTCTATGGGTTCGGCTTCCAGGGTTACCCTTGCATTATTGGACTGAGGATCACTTCAGGAGCATTGGTAATATTCTGGGAAGCTATTTGGAAGCTGACTTCTCATTCCAAACAACTGCTGTCCAGAAGGTGGCCCGGATCCTGGTTAGCATCAATGTTCGTGAAGGATTATTTGAGAGTATAAATTTGAACTGGGGACCTTACTGTTTCACACAAACTCTGGACTATGAAAATGTGTCGTTTCGGTGCAGAAGATGCCATGCTTATGGACATCCGGCTTTTGAATGCTCTCTGCCTGTTCGTATGAAGATTGGAAAGAATTTGAAGAGGAGGCCCGTAGTGGAGGAGGAAGGGGAATTAAGGAACGGTGAAGCACAGGGAGGAAAGGATTTGGGACTCTCCACTAAGGAGAATCCCATTATTGTTGAGATTGCTGCGAACACCCAGGAGAAGGAATTGGAAGTGGTGAACATTCCAGAGAAGGACAGCATTGTCCCTGAGCTGAACATTTCTTCAGGCACAGCAGAGACTGAACAGGTTTTTACATCTGACAAGACTTCGGAGGTCTCCTCGCTGGCACTGGCACAAGTTCCCGACACGGCTGCTGGTACTTACTCCGCTCCTTTCTTAAACCCTTCCTTCAGTCTTTTTTTTAATAACTTTTTTCTTCCTGGTTTCGATTGGGTGGATGGTCTTAGGAATTTAAATATTTCTACAAAGCCATTAGCTTTGTTACCCCCTCTTCCGAATGTTGTTGGCTCTTCCCTTATGATGGAAATCACCCGGGTTCCCAGTCCCTCCACTGGTACTGCTGATGATTCTCCTGTTTTAGTTCAAGTGATGACTGAGACCTCTTCACCCACCGGATCCTCGGAGTCGGGGTATTTCCTACGTTCCATGAACAAAGCTAAGGGAGGAGGATTAGGGATGGAAAAACCTAAAAAACCCAAATCCAGAGGAAGGAAGTCTTTCATCTCACAGGCCAAAACCAGAGCACGTTCGGATCTTCGGAATGGTACTCAACTTTCAATTGAAAGGGCACTTAGAGCAGCGAATGCCCACTTGGTTGGGTTGTGATGAAGATTATGTCTTTTAACTGTCGAGGTCTTGCTGGTCCCTCCAAAAGACCAGCCCTACGACGGGTGCTGCAACTTGAGCATCCTGATGTTCTACTTTTACAAGAAACAATGTGTGGTGGTGCTGAGGCTATTAACAGGCTTAAGGCTTGGTTTCCAGGGTGGAGCTTTGAAGCTTTGGATGCTAGGGGCCGATCCGGTGGCATGGCAATTGGTTGGAATGAGGCTAGGGTTTGTGTATCTTCCAGTTGGGGGATGCAGTCGGTTCTGGGATTTTCTTGCAAATTCCTGGATTCTGAACGTACGTTTACTATTGTCAATATTTATGGACCTTACTGTGAGAGGGAGATGTTTTGGAACTCACTTCTGAGGAGAAATCAGCTCAGGGGGGATTCTGTGATTTTGGGGGGTGACCTAAATTTTTCATTGGGTCATGCTGAGGTTTGGGGACCGAACGCCATTGTAGATCCCCTTACAAATTTTTTTGTCCGGAAGCTAATTGAAGGTAATTGGATTGATGTGGAACCTGTACTGCTTAAGCCAACCTGGAGGAATAAGAGAATTGGTCAAGATAGTGTGGCTAAGAGATTGGATCGTTTTCTACTTTCTGAGCATCTTGTGGAGGCAACCTTCTTTGTTCGACAATGGATTGGATCAGGGGGCAGCTCAGACCATGAACCTATATTCTTGGAGATGAAGGACGGTCCCAACAAACCTCCTGCTCCTATTAAATTCAACAAAGTATGGCTGGAAGACTCGACCTTTTTGGAACTGATTCAGCAACACTGGGTACCTTTTCATCCTGATTCGATTCACTCTGTTGCCTTTCATTTTGCTGAAAATATCAGAATTCTTAAGGAACCCATCAAAGCTTGGGCTGCTGAGAAAAGGAGGAGGGATGATAAGACTCTTAGAGATATTGAAGGGGAATTAGCCACTATTGCTGAAGATGCGGGAGGAGGATACAACTCACAATAGTCAAAGGATCGCTTGGTACACTTGGAAAATCTGAGGAATCGTATGCTTCTTCAGTTAGAGGAAACTTGGAGACTGAAAAGCCGTGCTATATGGCTGGAAAGTGGGGATGAGAACTCCAAATTCTTCCATGCCTATGCTAAAGGAAGGAGGTCTGCTAATACCATTTGGAGTCTGGATGATGCTGAAGGTAACTCTTGGTCAACTTTTGAAGGGATGGCATCGGTGGGGGTTTCTCACTTCAGGGACCTTTTCAAAGCTAGCGAGAGAGTGAATATAGGAGAAGTGATCCGGGTTGCCCAACTCTTCCCAAGGTTTGTGGAAGCGGAGGATAACAGGAACTTGATGGCTCCCATTTCAGGGGAGGAATTAAAAAATGTTATGGCGAGTTTTCAGAAGGACAAAAGCCCAGGGCCCGATGGGTGGACGATTGAATTTTTTATTGCTCTCTTTGATATCATTGGGAATGATCTGCTTGAACTTGTGGAGGACTTGAGAAGAACTGGTAGGGTGCCAGCCAGCATAAACTCCACTTTCATTGCACTTATTCCCAAGGTGGACACTCCTACTACTTTAAACGACTTTCGGCCTATCTCTTTGTGCAATTGTGTGTACAAGATAGTCACAAAGGTAATTGCTAGCAGACTCAAACCTATTGTTTCCTCTCACATCTCTGAAGAGCAGTTCGGGTTTTTGGAGGGGCGCCAAATTCATGAGGCTATTGGCATTGCTCAGGAAGGGATGCATAGCATTAAGACTAAAAAACTGAAGGGAGCTATTCTCAAAATTGACCTATCCAAAGCATTTGATAAGGTGAGCTGGCTGTATATCAGACTCATGCTTACCCACCTAGGTTTTGAGATTGGTTTTATTCGTTGGATAATGAGTTGTATCACCACTGTCTCTTTCTCTGTCTTACTGAATGGAGCAGCAACCCAGTTCTTTCACTCTGGCCGTGGATTAAGACAGGGATGTCCTCTCTCTCCTCTCTTATTCTTGCTAGTGGCTGCGAGTTTGAGTAGAGCCATCACGGAAGCCAAACGGATTGGCGGTTTCGAAGGGATTTTGGTAGCTCCTGGACTTTCTCTAACTCACTTGCTTTTTGTGGACGACATCCTGATCTTCTGTTCTGGCTCTAGTTTAGACGTTGTTAGGCTTAAAGAGATTCTGCAACTCTTCTCAACTGCTACTTGAATGGAGATTAATGAAGGAAAATCCACCCTTACTGTCTCTCTTCTGAGGGAGGAGGATTTTAATTTATACACCACTTCATTTCCTTTCATGATCCTCAATCTTTCGGATGGGCTAAAATACCTGGGTTTCAATTTAAAGCCTAATGATTACTTAAAAAAATATTGGACCTGGTTGCTGGATAAATTAGAAAAGAGGTTGAAGTGCTGGAGTTTCAGGTGGCTCTCGCGTGCTGGGAGGCTTGTTCTTGTTAAGTCGGTGCTGGAAGCCATTCCGGTTTACTGGATGTCACTTGCCTGGATACCTAAAGGGACCCTGGAAGCAGCAAGGAAGATTTGTTTTAATTTTCTGTGGAATGGAAAGGATGATGTTCATGTCACCCCGTGGGTGAGGTGGGACAGAATTGCTGCTCCAAAATCTCTGGGAGGTTGGGGCCTCAAGAATATTTTTTATTTCTCTCAGGCCCTAGCTACCAAGTGTGGCTGGCGTTTAATTAAGTCTGAAGGTTTCTGGGCTAAGGTTATGCTGCAAAAATATGTGGAACCTAACACGGTGGAAGATTGGATAAGATCTCCAAACAAGAGACATTATGGTGGCTCTGTCATCTGGAAATCCCTGGTAAAATATTTCGATATCATTGAGCACAATCTCGCTTGGGATGTTGGTAATGGTCATAGGTTTCGGAACGGCCGCGACCCCTAGGTCGGTTGCATTGGCCAGCACATCCTGTCTGATGATTTGATGGAAGCACTGAGGCAACGAGGTATAATAACACTTTGTCATTTAGCGGATATGGAAAATATTTGGATGGGCAGACCTCGTTGGAGGAGGCCTGATTCATTTGGTTTAAGAGTGGAGCTTGTGGATGAATTAAGACTTTACTGTAGAGCTCTTAGTAGGGAACAGGTTTTTCTGAACGATGCTGAAGATACTCTAATCTGGGATGGAGACCCATCGGGAAACTACACTCCTAAAAGTGGCTATCTGTGGATTTGTGAAAACCATGAGCAACGAGAATTGGCTTGGTGGTGGAAAACGGTTTGGAAGTTCCATTGCCCTCCCAAAGCCAGACTTTTCTTGTGGTGTACCTTGGCTAATCGGATTCCGATGTGGGAAATCTTGCAGAAGCGCAGTTTCCATGGGCCTAGTCGCTGTTATTTGTGCAATCAGTGCGAGGAAACTACACCACACCTGTTCCTTCAGTGCCATTTCACCAAGGAGGTTTGGAACATTACTTCTTGCATCTTAAAAACACCTCTCCCCTGGGCCGGTAACTCTATTGACGAAGCATGGAGGAGTTGGACTGACAATGTAGCACTGAAATCTTTTAAAGCTCTCCCTCCGGTGGTGAACTGGGGAATTTGGCTCATGCGCAACAGTGGATTGTTTAAAGACAAATTGGGAACTCCGGCTCAAGTGGCAATTAACAGCTGTGGGATCTTTCTTGCCCTCCTGCGGCCCCGGCAGCCTTCCTCTCCCCGTAATATTCTACCTGTTGATATTGATAGATCTCAGCCTTGGGGCTTCTTCGATGGGGCCGATCAAAATGATTCTTGTGGGGGAGGGGCTGTTCTATACATCTCCCCTGTTCACTTCTATGTGATGGCCTTCGGTTTCGAAAGAGGAACCAACAATTGGGCTGAGATACTAAGCCTCAAGCTGCTGCTTTCTTATGCTATGGAACTTTCTATTCTGAAATTGAACGTCTTTGGGGACTCATTGAATGTGGTTAATTGGGTTAATGGCACATATCTCTGCAGCAACCGGAGGATTGCCTCTGTTTTGGATCAATTTCAGAATGCCACTCTCACACTGGATACTTTTACTTGCAGGCACATCTACCGTGAGAACAATGCTGAGGCGGATGCGGCCTCCAAGGAGGGACTCACCTTGGGGGACGGCATTTGGAAGATTGCTGAATCTTTGAATGGGAATGTGCAAGTCTTCTATCACTGACCATTTATAGAATGAATGGGACTTTGGGTCCATGGCACCGGATTCAGTCACTGGTGTTATTCTCTTGTGGAGACTGAACTGAACTTTTTGCTGCTTTTGATGTTTTGTATATAGATATAGAAACATTCTGTAATCAACATTATATGTTTATATGGCACAGCCGAAGTATATTCTTCGAGTTTTGTAATAGATGTTACTGCTCACACAGTGAGAACATCGCAATTTTTCTTGGGAACATTATAGGGTAACTGTCACTGCAGTACTACACTCCACTCTAGATGAGTGAGTTGATCAATGTAATTTCGTACTCCTTGGATGAAATGAAATTACGCTTTTTTTTCGGGGAAAAAAAAATAACTTTAACTTACAAGTATTACAATTAAAAAGTATACAAGATGTCAAAATATTCAAATAAAAATACTAACAAACAATAAACCTTAAGGTTAGCTTTTAAGTAAAAGTGTCTTTCAAAGCAGAGCAGAGTGGACAATTGCAACGATCTATTTACTGGCTCATTCAGAGTCATAAAAGCTCTAAATTTTAACAAGTTACTGCAACATTTTAAAACAGAAGTAGGTGCAATGCTCTATTTATTGGCTCTATTGAACCTGAGTAGTTTATTGAATGCACCAAAGGATCGATCTCTAAATTTTAATGCTAGTAAGATCCTTTCACTTGTGGGACTTATTGATGTTGTAGCTTTTATTGCTTATATGACCAACATCATCAATTGTAACAACCATATTTACTGAAGCTTTTTGTGGTATCATTCTGATTACATCTTCACTATGCCAATGTTCTTCAACAGATCTGTTGTAGCCACAAATGTCATCAAAGGTCCTGTGGCTTCCTTAAAGAATACACCATAAAACTCACACAGTTTTCATGCCATCATCCAACATTTTTACTCTTTCTTCTTACCATCGGATCTTCTTGAAAACTTTGCTTTTTTTTTCTTCATTTGCTTCAGCTACTCAATCTTCAACTTCATGCCTGGGATATGTACCCAATTATCACTTATTCTGTACTTACTCTTATTGACAACATGTATGGAGAGATATCAAACTTCATTTTAACTTGAGGAATTTATGGGTCAAAGGCACTATGGTTGAATGTTTACATGAGTTATTTTCTTGTCGTGATCTTAGAGGCCACATATTGACCCCCTATTTGATTTGTTGGGGAGTTTGGTTGCTTCAAAATGCTTGCATTGTAGAAGAAAAGTGAATCCCTTTTCAACTCCAGTGGTAGCTCCATTTAAATTATATTCCCTGATTGTAGTTTTGAAGGTTCGGCGTGTTATTAGTGAAGTAGCAGTGAATCTAGATATGACTTGGAGTTTTTTTCATGGGGCCTGTTAAGGCCCCATAGAGTAGTGCAAGATCAAGTTTTCTCTATATATCTCCGATAGCCATTTCTTCATAGATAAATCCTACTTGGGGGCTAGGAAAAACAATATGGGTGAGTTTAATTTGCTCTTCTATCTTTTGAAATTTGTTGCAGAATTGGGTCTCACCCAGATTCAAGTCATACGGTCTGCATGTTAAATAACTCAGAAACAAATTAAAGATCAATCTGGTATGGATGTCAACCAAATCATCATCCTCTTTAAATTTCCCTGTCTCTATAAATTAGATTTCCCTGATATGCGAAGGATTAGGTTGATAACTATACTATGGCTAAAAAATGCCCTGCCTATAAATTAAATTGCCCTGTCTATAAATTGACATATCTTTCCATGTAGATTATAAAAATTGCAATTAGGTCAAGTTCTCCTTACATGGTTTGGATAAAATTGAAAGCTTCAATTTTCATACAATTAGAAAAGTTTGGGCAATGTAGAATGCGAGGAATGAGAATGTATCAATCATTGCCACCATAGGAGTTTTGACAGTAATATTAATTGGCCCCATCCCATTATGAAGTAGAACCATGTGAGATAGATCCTATAACACCATTAGCATCATGCTATAAGCAAAATCGAAGTTCTATTTTCCGTCGAGGTTGCTTGAAGATGATAATTGCCAGAAAGTGGCCCCAGGGTACAAAGTAATGAAACATTTGACGGATTGGAAATGTATATATATAAAAGGAATAGAATTATATAGGCCTAAAATTGCGTTTGGTGCCATTGCGGTCAAATTCAAATCAATTTGTAAGCTGCCTCGACGGAAAACGAAACTTCGATTTTGCTTACCCATTTTTGTTGTTCTGGTTTAGGAAATATTTCAGGCTATAACGGTTTGTTTTAAATTCTTCATCTTCTTGAAATTGGATTTCATTGTATCATTCATCAGGGTTAGTAAATTCATAAAAGGTAAGCATGCATCATCATACTTCAGACTTCAGTCAAACAATCATGACTTGGATTGTGGCAATTTTAGTCTTCGACTAGGGTAGTACTATAGCAGCTTTAACACTTAGAATATAGTAGCTTCAAATTTGTACTGTGGTGGTAGAAGATTCCAATCACAGCTATACCAAATTCATCTTTTCAGGGTGGCAGATGTGCACCAAATTTACATTGAGCACAAGAGGGTGGCAGATGTGCACCAACTTTGCTAAGTTGTAATTGAAATTTGAGGAATGACATTAGCTACTAACAGTTATAGTGCTGCAACCGAGTGCATACAAGTTGGTTTCCACAATCAAAATAACAAAAGAGTTTTCTAAGGGTGAACAATGTTTCATTCCCCAATGTGATTCGATGGAGGGATTGAACATGCGTCCGTAGAGGCACAGAAACCGGCAACAACATAGTGCTGCAGTTCATTTGATGAATTTGTAGTTCATTAATTGGCCCCATCCCATTATGAAGTAGAACCATGTGATATAGATCCTATAACACCATTAGCATCATGATATTCCCCTATTGTATCATGATTAAATAAATATATTTGTGTTTATAAATATATTTTCTTTGTTCAACTTGGACCTCTATTGTTTTTATCCCAAAACCAGAAGTGCTTTAACTCTGTGTACCCACGCCTTCCATCCAAGGAGTCTTGCCAGCGGTCTTGATTTTTAGCTTCAACAAGCCCCAGATGACGGGCGTGGGTACACAGAGTCTAGAGTTTCTTCCAAGCGTGGGATATCACACAAGAGGAACTGAGATTAGTTGATAGTCGTCTGTCTGGAATCAAACTTTGAGCTTAGTTGATAGTACTATGTCTGCAATAAAATTTAGAGGAACTGAGGAAAATGAACATGACCATACGCTGATTGATGGGAGTTCTAGTATAAGGTAATTTTTTGCCAATTTAATTATTTGATATTTGAAATTCCAATTCAACTAATGTGTGGGATAAATGTGCCATAGATGAAAGTTTTAACATCTCAAGCAACTAGATCTGTGACCAAACACTAGGAATGACAAACTTGCGTACTAAGAAAGAAATAACAACAACCAATCATTATCATCTGTATGGTTGTATGAGGGAAGTTTCAATTCCCATAGGAAAGAGCTTGGGGGCATTGATGTCAAGGTACTCAATGCAAGTTAAAGGGGAAATGATTGGTATTGCTCATGATGTAAAAGTAAAGGATGTATTTCTCATGATTAGGATACTCTTGTATTTATAGTCATAAAAAAACAAGTTGTGGTATAGCTTCCCCAGTTGTGGTTACTATTTTTTTATTAAGCTCATGAAGATTTATATGCAGTTTATTGTTTCTACTATCCCTGTGTTTTTGTGAAGAATGATTGAAGAATTGCTATGAATATTATATGTATGTTAATTAAAGTTATTAATTATTAAGTGAAAGGGTGTAACCCTTCACTATACACGCTCAAGCCTATAAAAGCGAGCCTCATTGTAAATTATTAATCATCTTCTTATCTATTAAAAATATCTATATAAGTTCGCCTATTAATGGCTTATTTGATTTACCAGGTCTTTTGGTAACTATTATTGTATGAACAAATAGTTTTTCCCTGCATTTGGTATCAGAGCAGCTCTTTCCTCGAGCCTCATTGAGACCAGGCTGGTAGCCATCCTCTCAGAATTTCTGAGCTACTTGGTCTTTGACCAGATATCGGGCCCTTGGCCCCTCGTCCACCTCCTTCCACCATATTTCCCATCCACTCGTCCCCACCCACGTGTTCTCATCTATCCCCTACCTCCCCGTCACAGACCGCCCTCTCAACCCTCTCTCCTCTTCTGCTTTGCCTCCACCAGTTCCACGCTCGCTTCCACTCGCCTGCTCCATCCTCCTACAGCTCTAGCTGCACCTTCTACCACGTCCAAGCTCTAGCCACCACCTCCATCACCTTTCAGCACCCACCTCTCCATGCTCTTCCACGTCCCATCTGCTACCTCTGCTCCTCTGCCACATCTTCTCGCTCCCTTCCTTCTCCACCTCCGCACGCTCTCAAACCATGCCCCAATCTCCTTCCACTTGATCGCCCTTCCCTCCTCCGCTCCACTACCGTCGCCACCACCATCGCTCATCAATTTCCTTCCCGCACATCCTCCCTCCTCCATCGTGCTTTCCTCCACCGCGCGACTCCCTCGTTTCCCTCCTCACTTCCCCTTGCCCTCGCTTGTGCAGGGCTTGCTCCCCTTCCCACGCTAATCGCGGCCAGCTTCTACTCCTCCCATTTCTCCACCCGCCATTTCCACCTGCCATCTTTGTTGCTTCCCATCTTTCTCACCTGCTCACCCTCTCCTCTTGCTGCGCCTACCTCCGTCTTCACTCACTACTCCTCTCTCATCCTTCACGCCATACCTCCCTCCATCACCTCCCACCAGCCGCTGTCACCTTCTGCCGCCTCCCGTCACACTACCTCCTTACTGCGCATCCACCTTTCCCTCCACGCTGTCTCCGCCTCCCCTTCCAACTTCCGATCCTCCTCCTCCCACCCATCTGCTCCGGTCGCTCCTCCTCCACGGGCCATTGAAACCCTAACCTAAAACATAAAAAAATTAAATATTAAACATTATAATATATTATTATATTTGTTTAAATATTTTAATTTTTAAAAAATATATATATATATATATATATTAAACTATATATAGTTTATATAAAACATAAATAATAATATTATTATTTAACTAATTAATAATTATTATTATTCAAAAGAAATAATAATTATTATTGAAATAATAATTATTTTTGAAAAAAAAAGGGGGTTATTTGACCTAATAAGAAAGAAGTCAAGATTTTGTGATAATTATTGAAGAAAAGAGAAGAACAAATCAAGAAGAATTCAAAGCAATCATCAAGAAGTCAAGACGCGCTATCATCAGAAAAATCAAAATCAAAAGAAGACTGATTATCATTGAAAAAATAGTCAAAGGAAGACAAACTTGAAAAAAAAAAAGTCGAAGACCATGGAAGCTGGGTTGCGACTACAAATAGAGAAATTAGAAACCAAGTTAAAGCACTATCGAAAAGATAATGAAGAATTACGAGACATTAATACACAATCAGAAGTAAAGATTGAACTACATAAGATACAAGAACGGTTCAATGAACAAATAATGTCCAACCAGAAAAATCACATAGAAAAATTATGTGCGCAAATCAAGGAATTAAAAGATGAAAGTGATTTCAATCAGAGATTGAAAAATCAAGATATAAAGAAGGAAATAAATAATTACGAAGCAGAAATAATACGCTTGAAAAAAATTGTTAGCGACAAAGATGAAGAACTAATGCAGTTACGACATAAATTAGAAAGTCAAGAATCAGAGGTCGGCCAGTGTCAACAACAGATAAAAGTTCTTCAACAACAAAATGACGACTCTAAAAAGACACATAAGTCAGAGATCGCGAAGAGTAATAAAGCATTATCTAACAATGCTGAAGAAATTTTTAGACTAAGAAATCATAACAAGATACTAGTCACAAAAATTAAGAAGTTGAAAAATAGCCGAAAGATAAAACAATCTATGGACGACATTGAAGGGAAACTTCTAGACAAACAGGAAGAAAATAGTTGTATCAGAAGTCATAATGAATATCTTAAGGAGCAACTTAAGACATCTGAAGATGACAGAAAATCGCAAGTCGAATTGATTAAGAAGCTTCAAAATGATAACAGACAGTTAGGAAACAAGTTGGAAAAGATACAGAATGAAACCTTAAAACCCCAAGAGACGAAAATAAAAATCCCAGCTCAGATCAATGCTCAAAAGACGACACTCATAAAAGAAAATGACATTATGAAAATTCCCTATCGACACCCCAACCATAAAAACCAATATTCTGAAAAAAGGGAAATGTCGAAAGACGATGGTACTAATGTGATCAAAGCTCTTAATGACAGATCAATGGGGAATCCCAACAGTCAGCAACAAATCAATTTGGGATGGATTGACCCATCCACATATCGGAAGTTATGCTCTACACTTAGCAGTTCGTATCGACATGTTTCATCAGCCATGACATTGCAAAGAACAATGCGACAAAATTATAAGGCTTTGAGGACAAAGCCTTTCTAAGAGAGTGGCAATGCTATGAATATTATATGTATGTTAATTAAAGTTATTAATTATTAAGTGAAAGGGTGTAACCCTTCACTATACACGCTCAAGCCTATAAAAGCGAGCCTCATTGTAAATTATTAATCATCTTCTTATCTATTAAAAATATCTATATAAGTTCGCCTATTAATGGCTTATTTGATTTACTAGGTCTTTTGGTAACTATTATTGTATGACCAAATAGTTTTTCGCTGCAAGAATGTTATAAGTGTTCCTAGAGAATTATGAACATGGATATGTACAATTCCTTGTATTTATTATCACTTTGTTTTATGTGATGAATTCATTTGCATGACTTGAGTATATTTGAAGCTCCTTGAGGTCCCATGAATGAACTTGAACACTTGTTGCATTCATTTAATTTGAAAGAGTAGTTATAGTTTGAAAGAACTCTCTCCTTACCTTAGCTAGCATTCATTGAAAGGAAAGGCTTATTTTATTCATATGCATTTGCATGGTTTGAGTCAGTCATCACACCATGAGTTGCACTTCCATCACCCGACTGAGTAATACAACCATTAAAATTTAGCTCGTTAACTCAACACACTTTAACCCCGCTTGAGGATAAAAAGAATTTTTTTGTTAGGTAGGACACTGGGGTAGGCATCCAAATAATTTCCCCTTGTCATTATCATCTAAGACATAGTTGTTGTCCTGCAGGGTGCTAAAATCCTCTTGTACTTGTTGACACGGTCATCGACTAGTTTGTGGAGGGGCCTCCTGTTGTTTCAGGGGTTAAACCGCCGCGAGATCGAGAACCAGACGGAATCTGTGGAATGTCGCACTCTACTTAGCCCTAAGGCAACATCGATCATTGTCTTCCTTGTATTCTTCGGCCACCATACTAGTGATACAAGGGTGATAAGGCAGAAGTGCCGAAAACCTTTTCCGACGTGTCATGAACGAGGTAGCTTAGTGACTTTTCTACTATGGCTCTTTTACCCAGGATCCCTTTCGGTAGAGGGATATCCTTCCAATATTGGTCTCTCATTTTGTATTGTTCGACTTGGATTTCATCACCTTGCGAAGGATACAACTTGTTGAGGTCTCCAACTCTTAGTTAGGAGGTTTTGCTTGCTATTTCACCTTTTTAGAGGGTCTTTTTCTTTTTCGTGCTGCTTGTTGGCATTCTGGCCACTTTTGTTTCAGCTCGCTTACTATGACACTGGTCCCAATACAGTTTTTTGAGCTTATCTAATGATGTGTGATGTCCTCTTCTCCTAGGTCTTCAAGATGGTTGAGTTAGATGGTCTTCTCAAGGGACTGAACACCTCTTGATGGAGCCACTGATAATTTGAATCAAATAGATGGTAAATAATTTGAATTAAGTAGTTAAGGCTTGTCCTGTCATACAAAATTGTTGGTAATCAAATTATATTTGTTGGTAAAGAATTTTAAGAGTGGTGGAACTTGACCTCGACTGAACTTGTGAGGAAAATTATCTTGGATAATAAGTGTCTTAACAGAAAATTGAGTAGAACTATGACTTTATTTCTTGAACCATGACCTTATCATAACTATAACAGATTGCTCCAGACTTCCATTTGTGAGCTAAACAACACAATAAAATTTGTAACAATAAAAGGAAAGTTTGCAAGATGGGAATCATTGTTCTGATGTTATAACTATACTGTTCATGAGCACATTTCTGGGAAAGCAAAAAGCATTCCTGACTTTATAACAAGAGAATATTTGACACAGAAGTGTGTTGTTAATTTTTAAGAAGCGGGCCTGAAGCAAGCGATCTTGAAACAAGTGAGCCTGGTGCAAGCGAGCATGAGGAAAGCGAGCGTAGAAGTTCAAAGCGGAATCCAGTGGGCCCATAACCCACAAGTAAACATGAAAATCTTGCTTGGACTAGAGGAAAAAATCATATCTATGCTATCAATGATAATATGAGTTGGTTGGATTATATGCAAGACTGGAAACCTAGGTGGGAGTTGAGACATGCTGAAGTATTAGATGCTAACTTACAAAGATCTGATGCTTTTATTAGACTAGTGCCAGAACTCAGAAGAATGCCTATGGGATCTAGTATTGACATACCAGAGATGATTTACAACAACTCCTTGAGAAAAGCAGTTGATGCAAGCAATTGGTTAACTCACCTATACCATGATCTTAACCTAATCTCGACGGAGGGCTCTACACCTCACCCCGGGCTATGACTAGAACAACAATACTACTGTATTAACTGGATACGTTCTTTGGAAGCATGGCCAAATCAAGATGCTAGTCTCCGATTTCCAAGTACTACACACACTTATGTAAAATATAAAAAATTATGGTGGAAATTCTTGAGAAAAGAAAATAAAGATAGAACATATTATACCATGCTAAAGTTTGGACCTCAAATGACACATATCCATGAGGATCCTGCATGGTTTGTCCCTGATTGGACTAGAGACCGATGGCAGTCATTCGGAATCAACCTGACAACATTAGATCCAGGTTCTATTTATAATCTAAAACGGGAAGTTGGAGAATCTCTCGAACAGGTCAAAGATATTTTGCAAACAAAGCTTACTGAGGCTCAAATCCTTCGGTACTACGTTAAAAACGAATGACAGTGGCTTGTCAAAACCCACATAGATGTCCACATGCATCAGAATAGATGCGTGGTCCTAAGGTCTGTTTATTCAAAGGCATGGGTTGTTGAATCCAATGTCTTTCGAGAATTGTATGGTCCCCCATACTCCGATGAGTTGTAAATATCTCAAAAGAATTTGGCTATGAGTGGGGCCTGTCCATTCAAATTGTCACAAAGATTGAAAAGAAAGTCTTTGTAACTATGTCATGATAATATAAAGAAAGCCCTACTTTTTTCTCTGTCAATATGATTGAAAATCTATGTTATGTATTAAATACCCTAAGTCAATGTTACAAGTAATTGTCCAAAGGCAGCATTAGTTGGGAGTATGGCTGAAAGCTACCTTTTTCAAAATAGCTTACATGTTTACGGTTCCGTTTTTGCTTGATTCAATTACTTTCAGTCATCTAAGAAGACCATGCTTGAATAAGATTATACAAGTTCCACAACATTATATAAAATATTGTTTTTGAAGATTTGTGAACACTTATTAACCACTTAAAAGATCTTACTTTTGAAAGTCTTAAAAACTTTTAGACGTTTTCCATAATGGTTAGTGATTTTTATTTTATATTATTATTGTTGAATATAAATATATTACTAAATGTGACTGGACTTCAATTACCGAGTTGATCAACCCAAACTGATGGGATGAGAGAGACTTTAGGGCAATGACGACACAACTGATAATTGGATGGTTTGATATGGGAGTCAAGACCCAAAGGAGCAATAAAAGAAAGCTCATAATTGCGTGAATTTGTACTCATAAGAAAGATAAAGTGATCGTCTTCCTCATCGCTTGAATGCCTACATGTTGAGAAAGGGAATGAGGATAAAGTAACATTATAAAAGGCATGACACGTCACCTTTCAAGAGGCGCTATGCCTTGTGGTCGTATCTAAACTTTTTTCCCATGTTGCAAGTAGAACCAAATAGGTATTTGTCAGATTTGTCTTCCACGAGCAAGGGGATTTCAGGAAGGCTAGAGGAAAGTGAGACATCCAGTAGGTCTAGAAGAGTTGTATATTCAACTAGATGTCAAAAGATGAGAAGAAAATTCGATAAATGCAATGAATTTTTTCACGGTAAATGGGGGTCATGTTCTTATGGTGATGAGACAAAAGACGACCTCGAGGTTCCCTTGAGGTACAGACATTTAGTGAAACAATGGGTACCCAAGGATCTTCCTCAACCAAACACATATTTTTGTGTGAACGATAGGATATATCGAATAGCACCGTCATCAATACATGGTTTCGGGTTGTTCAACATGGATGGCATAAGGGTCCCTTATAACACATGTACAAAATTGATGGAGTATGTTGGACCCTGTTACAGCTACAAAGATTGGATGCACCTGATCCAATTTACAAAAAGTATGCGTAGTTATGGATTGTCAACAAACTATTTACAGTTGAAAGACAAAAATCAAAATAAAGGAGCAACGTTGTACATGGATGGAAGGCCAAAGGCCACAGGGAATATTGTGGGGTTTATAAACAGTACATAACCAGGGTCTACAATTAAGCAACCAAACTGTGAATTTAAGGGGCGTGAAGGAAACTGTGTTTTTGTAGTTGCCATTAAATCAATATCTACAGGGGAAGAGTTGCTTATTAATTACAATTTGAACCGAGTAGATGCAAAAAAGGTTACTATGGGAGTGGTACATATAACAATTTACCCAACCTTTTATTAATGAATTTAACATATTAAGGATTTTTTCGTTAGTTTATTTCGTTTAAATTTTCCCCATTTACTTCGCAGGATAGTGATCGGGATAAAACACCGCTAGCAGATGGTCGGAGGAGTACATCTTCCTCGAGGGATCAGGTATACATCTTTGTAATAGTGCAAATATAATAAGAAAAAATAGTTGACTTTCACTATGTTTAGGTGACTTTCACTATGTTTTTTTATTTAGGTATCTGTAATGGGCAACTCCCAGTTATTAACAGATCGGGCCAAGTCACCTATGAGAATCGATCCTACTAGTGGATCACGATCCTCTACGTTGCAGGTATAATCCATTGGAATTGTTCATATAATTTTAGGAATCTATCATGATATAACTCAATAGTCTTTTATATTTTTTTGTTGCAGCCCGATGAATCGTTGTATGAAACAACATCAGAAGAATGTCTAGTAGATCCTGAAGTGGCTGAGATCCTTAAAGATGATAGACAAACTAGCGAAGCCACAAACCGGTTTACGATGATAGACAAATTGTTGGAAAAATATACTGTGGAACTCGTTTCTCTACTTATCAAGTTTCCGCAGACAAGCGAGAACTTGGAAAGGATTGAATTGTTGGAACGGAAATTTGAATCCTTGGAAGTAAGTTGAGAAATATTGATTCATAAAATAATTGATTTATAGCTTTATAATTTTCTCTTTTATATCATAGTACTGAACGTGTAAGACGTGGTTTGTATTTATCGAATTATCAGAAAACACACAATAGTGGTGGAGGAGATGTTGGCCACAGCGAGGCTCGTGGAGAGACATGGCATCATGAGCAAACGAATCCACATACTACATCGACTCCTTCGCCATTGTTGTCGACTGAACAGTCGGAAACACGTTCTGACACACCATGGACCCTAACTGTGAGTGCACCAGCCACTAGTGACCAACGCACACTGGATCGTCCACCGGAAGAGGTTGACAACGAGAATCTTGGTAATATTGATATCGACCTAGTTGCATTTCCAGGATCTTCCCGTGTCACTAGCACAGGAACAATGGAGGTAACATTTTTGGTCGACGCTGATCTCGTCCCAATAAAGATCGATAAGGTCCCAGGTAATTAATATACGTTGATCAAGTTACTATTTATAACTTCATTGTAATATACCGATAAAACGTTTTCTTTCAACTAATTATGATCATGGCATGATCGTTTCACAGGAAATGATGTTTTCTATAAACAAATGAATGATGCGTGCTTGGAGATCTTTGGACCCACCATCTGAGAAAGGTGGGATAAACAACATAAATGTTTAAAAGATGAACTCATGCATCGATTGGTTGGCCTGTTTGGCGACAAAACCTTTAATAAAGTCGAGGTCATGAAAAAGGCTTTTCAACATGTGAAGGTTGTCCGAGACCAATATAGGACACACCTTGAAAAAAACCCTAAGTATGAGCGCCCTCCAATGATTTCACCAATGGAGTGGAGAGCTCTAGTGGATGATGGAAGGGAGAGGGCTCAGAGAAGAGAATGAAAGATAACACCAAGCACAGGGAGGTATGCAATAATTTCTGCAATGTAATTCAAAACCTTATTATTATTGAATATTTTTATATCGAACTTGGAACATCTAATGTATTTCAATACTTGCATAGGCTTCCAGACACATCAAAGGCCACAAAGGCAAGAGTTGAAAAAATAGGTTAGCACAAGCTTGGGCCTAGTGGTTATTCCAATTTCGCGGCACGATTTATAAGTTTCGAAAAACTAATAATGCATGCAAATAATAAATTGCAAATTATTTTTTGTTTTATTGCATCGGAAAATGTTAATTAACAACGTTATGCAAATATGCAAGCCGAACAATTCAATGAATAGGCCACTGAGGAAGACATGACGCTTGGCTTCAAGGAAGGCTTTGGAGCTGTTGTTGAATGACGAAAAAGCTTGTCTAGCCAAACACAGTCTTCTGGTACCAATCCATCCGGTGCACAGGTAAATAGAATCTATATACTTTATTGAATATTAACCGCTTGTGCAATCTATTTGTTATAAATACTTGAAAAACAATATTGACTCTATTTTGAGAAGGAAAGCAATGATCCCCCTAATGTCGAGGAGGGAGAACAACAAATCAAAGATCATGCTTCTAATCCTAGTAATGAATTTATTCATATGCTAAAATTTTATGTATAGCATTGCAAATGGTGAATATTAATTGTAGTTCACCATATTTCAACTGCAGAGCATGTAGAGGGTGAAACTATACAGGTTGAGCCTGGATAAGAACATGAACTACATGATGTGGCCACACCAGGTAAAAAAACACCTTTGTAATTTTTTTTAAATGAAATACTTGTCATTACAATATCAAAATACAAAGATGTAACATTTTCAAATTGTTGCAGCAAATCCGAACCCCTTACTGCAGACATCACCACAAGTGCCCGATGAAGAACCAAGAGATGGAAGAGAAAGTCCAGGGGTAGATGCTCCTCTTAGAGATTATTTACCATTTATAAAGAGAAGAAAACTGCTAGTAAAAAGAAGTGACTCGAAAAATGTACTCGTCTAATTATTTTTTATAACAATATATCGTCCATGATTTTTGGCCTAATGAATGAATGAATAGTTTAATGAATGGTTTAATGGTTTAATGATTTCAGTGTAGTAAACTGTTACCTTTATTGAATGTCAGTTTTTATTGAATGAATGAATGGTTTATTGAATGTTATCTTTTATTGTATGCATGTGTTGACTGAATGAAATAATGGTTTAATGAATGTTAGCCTTTATTGAATGAATGGTAGATGAAAGTTCATGATGAAATATGGATGAATTTGCACACATTTGTTTTTTTCAAGTACATGCATTGGGTATGGGGAATTGAGAGTGATTTGAGGGGGGAGGGGCCATAAGAGATTCCACCTTCACGTGGTTGGCCCTGTTCAGAGAATATTAAATTATTCTCGAAATAGAGAGGAGCTCAATGAATGGCTACGATGCTGGCTTTCTACAACCCACTAGCGTGTCATCTAAATTTTGACAATTTCTTGGAGCTGGTTGTGATGTTTGGTTGCTCATCATAACCAATTTCGAGTTTCCACAACTTCAAAGGCTAAGTAAATGATGCACTAGAATAAATATCCTTAACCTTCTCTTTAATTTCATTGGAATCAATATCCTTAACCTCACATTAAACCCTTCCAAAATGGTCTATTTACCATTGAAGCCTGGCTTCTGAAGCATGATATGTGCAACTAATCTAGCATACACCAACAACAATTAGAAACATGTTGCATGTTGTCAATGTTCATCATTTTTTATGGCTGCAACTTAACTGAGGATATTCGAACCCGCGACCTATGTCTAGTCCCAAGGCTAACATTTTCAAGCTTGAAGTGCAACTGACAATGGGATACCACCTTTAAGCAGCTTGATTCATTCTGCATGCATTTCATAGTGGGAGACGATGGGCTACCACCTTGCTTGATTCATTATGCATTCATTTCACTATGCAACAGTCTCAAATCCCCTCCGTGCTTTCCCTAAATTAGTTTCTCAATTCAGCATGACCCACACCTGCCGTCCGAAGAGTGTTGCTAGCAGTCTAGAGTTTCATCCTGGCAACAGTGATGATTCATGGTATTATGTTTCCCTTCGGCTGCAGCATGACAAACTCAAAGCTCTCATACGAAGGTTTGTCTGACAAATGTGATGGTTTCGGTTTCTCGATTCAGCATGACCCAAACAGTCACATTTGTCAGACAAACCTTCGCAATGGACTATGAGTTTTCCATATTGCAGCTGAAGGGAAACATAATACCATGAATTGTCACCGTTGCCAGGCTGAAACTCAAGACCGTTGGAAACACTCCTTGGACGGTGGGCGTGGGTCATATTGAATTGAGACACTAATTTAGGAAAAATGCAGTGAATATGAGACCGTTGCATAGTGAAATGCATGCAGAATGAATGAAGAGTACTAGGTGTCAAGAGAAATGGTTGTGGGACTTCGTATGACAGTAAATGGCGTTGGGAATTGATTGACAAGGTCATGCTTGAAGGTGGTAGCCTTAGGACTAGACATAGGTCGCAGGTTCGAATCTCCTCAGTTTAGTTCGTACCCAGTTATTATTTCGATGCAAATTATAGATTTTATTTATTTTCCTTTGTCAACTTTATGTATCCCTTTATGTGTTTTCTTTATTTCCCTTTTTTAACATTATGTATCCCCTTGTGATAATCGAAATTGTTAATATCGAGTCACTTGAGAATGAACGTAAAGAGGATTTCCACGGAAATCTGTTCCATCCAAACCTATCAAGTGTACTTTTAGGTCAAAAATATTCTTGTAACAAAGCAATGAAAGATCTTAGAAGCAACTGTAACAAAGCCCTGAAAGAAGTTCGCGTAACATAGTGGTTTGTGTTTGCAGGAATCCTTCAATTTACAGGGTGAAAATCATGGCCATAGAGCCGCCACAGTTCAGAGATGTCAAAATTGTTGACCTAAAAGTGCACTTGATAGGTTTGGAATATGGAATATATTATCGTTGAAATCCTCTTTATGTTCATTCTAGAGTTTTGAGAAAACCAGAGATATATGAAACGATGCATTATGACAATCTGATTTCACAGTCGCCTCTTGAAACCAAGGTAAGACTAGTTAGATACGGTGGGACAAGTTCATATGATAGGGGGGGTAGTTTGAGCAAATGAAGTAAAAGTTCATTTGCTTCGACTACTATGCCTATTGACTGATCTTGATATTGTGTCTTGTAATTTATCCTTGTACCTTTCCATCTTCATCAACATTTTGTTGTTGGTTTTTTCATGCTAAAATGCTCCCCCTTATGCTACTTCAAACTTCAACAAGGTTCTATCAAGTAAATTCATAAAAGGTAAGCATGCATCATCATTCCATACTCCCTCAAATCTCTCTCTCTCTCTCATTTTTTTTTTGAATCGTGCTTACTGCCTCTCCATCCTCCCTCTTCTACAACATTACCATTTTCAAGCAACAAACTCCACAAATGCTTGGACTTCTCAATCATCTCCTCATTTTGATTTTTTTTTTTACTTTGGTTTTATCCACTCTGTTTTCTTTTGTTGCACTTTCAAATTCATCTGCAATGATATCAACACACTACACATTATGGGAATAAGACATTCACATTTGCATCTTCCACTACTACATCTAATTAAATATCATCTCCTTGCAACTCCACCATTGTAACACCACTCTCTTCTATAGTGTCATCTTCTACAACAACACCACTCACTACTGCAACATATATCCATTACAACTTTTCCATTTTTTATTGAATTTCTTGTACAAGCTCGACCTTTACCCCCAATCTTTTCCTTATTTTATTTTGCTACAATCAATTCTTCTACACCTTTACTTGGAATTATAGCAACATACACTTCCAAACAATATTTTTTTTTTTTTTTTAAATTTCCCATAGGTGTTGGATAACCGATGGCCATAGAAAAGACAACCAATGAATTTACCATAAATCTGATGGAAAACGATGTCGGTGCTCAGCCATTTTCAAGTGGGATGGGCGTCGGTTTTCCGAACTCCACAGTGCACAAAATCGACGACTTTGCCATAGATCCGACAACAAAAGACGTCGATGCTCAACCATTTTCAGTTGTGAGGGGCGTTGGTTTTCCGACCTCCACAGTGAAAAATACTGATGACTATGCCATAGATCTGACTGCAAAAGACGTCGGATCCAAGCCCTTTTCAGTTGTGAGGGGCGTCGGTTATCCGAACACCAAACTGAAAAATACCGACGACTATGCCTTAGATCCGACGGCAAAAGACGTCAGATCCAAGCCCTTTTCAGTTGTTAGGGGTGTCGATTATCCGACCGCCACAGTGAAAAATACCGACAACTATGCCATAGATCCGACGGCAAAAGACGTCGGATCCAAGCCCTTTTCAGTTGTGAGGGGCGTCGGTTATCTGACTACAAAAGGCATCGAAGAACCGACGAAGTCCGAGCCGTCGATTTTAATACGAAATTGGACCGACGTTAAAAAAATATTGAGGTTGTCAGATAGTCGACCACAAGATGTAGAAAATCCGACGTTTTGGCCATTGGATTTTGGGTCCAAAAAACCTAGTGTGGAGAGGTGCAACCAAAATTGAAAAAGGAAGTTATGAAATTTTGAAGGTATTGTGTTGCCCCAAAAAATCTCTTAAATTCAGTGATATTTGTAGGAGTAGACCACTTAGTGATGGCCTCCATATTTGCAAGATCAATCTTAACTTCTCCTCCACCAATCACATACCCTAAATACACCAAAGACTACTAAGCAAATTCATATTTCTTAATGTTTGGCACCGGTTGATATTTTTTCAAGGTTTCCAACACTTGCTTTAGATGTGATATATGATCTTCCCATGTATCACTATAAACCAATCAAGGATAATTTTAGGGGCAAAATTTATCCCATGGGCTATTTTTCCATGTTTTTCTCCAAAAAAAGATTCGCCAATTTGCATTTTTTGAAGCCCCATTTTGCCCAATTTTGACGGGGTAAACTTTTTTCACTCTAAAAATCGCCAAATTATTATATAAACTATATAAAATCCTTAGAAGTTGAAATAATTTTAGAAAAATATCGCAAAATATTTTATAGTTGACATTTTAAGAATTTGTAAGATTCACCAATGTTTATACACTTTTAAATAAGTATGGGTCCTTAAAATTATCCCTAAAACCAATATATAATCTTAATACACTATCACAAATAAATCTAAGAAAGGGAAAAATACATCATTCATCAAACACATAAATGTAGCTAGTGCATTACATAACCCAAAAGGCATTACTATTCATTCATATAGACTTTTCCTAGTCTTGAAGGTGATCTTCCAAGTGTCTTCTTCCTTCACCCATACTTGGTGGTATCCCGATTTGATATCCAACTTGGTAAAGTACTTGACATGTTGCAACTGGCCTAGAAAATCATCGATCATGGGTAGTGGGTATCGATTCTTGAGGGTGATCTTATTCAAAGCTCTGTAGTCAATACACATCCTCCAAGTCCCATCATTCTTGGGTACTATGACAATAGGTGACCCACAAGGCGAGGTGCTTGGTCAGATTACTCCCTGCTCTACCAGTTGCTGCAACTACTTATTCACTTATTTTTCCTCCAGAACAGATTGTCTGTACAATTCGATGTTTGACAATGGAGAATCTGGCAATAGTTGTATCTCATGCTCGACTTACATCTTAAGAGGTATCTCTCCAGGCTCCTAGAACACTTATTTGTATTCATGAAAAGGTTCTCCAACTCATGTTTATTCTCTTTGATACATTCCTTCAGAGATGCCTTTACTTTTACCAATTCACCTTCTTGATGATTATGTCTTAAGTAAAGCGACACAAAATTTCTACTAGAATTGATCAACTTTTTCGGTTGGTTGGCACTTATCAAGGAGAAATTTGATTTACCTTTGTGTGTGTTGATGATAAAATATTTTCTATCCTTGATCAAGTGGTATTGGTTTTCTCTTCTCATGAAGATCGCATCCCTCTTATACATGTAGGGGCTTCAAAACACTACTCCACATACATCAAGGGGTACTATGTCTACCTCCACTTCAACAATATAATCTACACTTGCAAAAAAATTAATATTGCATTGTTTTGTGACCCTAAGTTATGTATCATTATTTACCCATCCTAATGGATAAGGGCTAGTATGATCATGTACTTCCAATAAAATCTTACTTACCAGATCTTTTGCTATGAGATTGGCTTGTGAACCAAAATCGAATATAGCATCTACCTTAGTCTTCTTGATCTGGATCTTGATATGGAAGAGTTTTGTCATATCCTTCTCTTCCTTGTGATGAAAGCTACTCAGATTCACATCCTTCTAAACTAAAGTGTAGATAATATTCTCATCCACATCTGAGCTGCTCTCTACCTCTTTGCTTGAATATGTGTCTAGAAGGTTCTTCTTCTTGGCATCCTTCTTGTGGTTCTTAGGGTTCATCTTTGGATGTAGCTTCCAATGCTTTTCTTCAGTGTGTCCATCAATATTAAAATGTTTACAATGGTTTTTCGGATCCTTGCATTGATGTGTCATGGTTGTAGGATTCTTATCTTTTCCTTTCCAATTTTTTTTCCCCTACTTGGAAGCACATTAGCTCTTTCTGTTTAGAACCACTTGGATGATCTTTTTTATGGCATATATTTTCTAGGTAATGTGCTTGCACACAGGCCTCATTAATTGTTAGGGGTTTGAAGAGTATCACTTACTTTCGTAAATTACCATATAAATCCTTCATATACTTGAGGAGTACATCCATATTCTTGGGTGAGATACCCGAGATCATAGCCACATTCCTGATTTTGGTGGTGTACTCTTGCACACTTTAACTTTGCCTTTTTTTGAAGAAATTCCAACGGATCCACTGGTCCTCTACATACCCAATAGGGTAGAACTGTGACTTAATGAGGGTTTTGAAATCCTCTCACTTAGTTATTGGCGGATCACCCTCCGGCCTAAGTGCCTTAGTGTGGCTTTCCTACAAGGTTAATGCATAGCCCTCTAATTTCAATTGGTAAAATGAAATATTATACTCCTCATCTATGTTGTGGATACATAAATGGACCTCTAGTTGCTGCAACCAATTATTCAACTTTAAATCATTGATCTCACCTTGGTGCGACTTGATGTCGAATTTCACTTCCATCTTAAATAAAGACTAGGAAGGGTTAATGGCACTAGAAATTGGTTGTTCTTTCTCGGGCTTGTTAATTGACTACTTTTATGGGTCACCTTTATCTTCTAATTTCCCCTCTGATCCGATATCTAAGTTAGATCCTCCAATATCACCAAAAGATCCAAAATTTCTTTCCAGAGCCACCACAAGGTTTGACATGTTGTGTCTGATATCGATGACTTGTATTTCCATCATTGTAAATCATTGTTGATGGGCCTTATGTTAAGCATCTTTTATCATCATTTCACCTTTTTTATAACCCCTTTTGCTTATCCATAATTATGTATTAATCCCTTCTAATGCTCATATGCAGGTTTTAGGCTCAAGGTGTTTTTCCATTACATGTCTTAGTATTTCATTTGATTTTTTACTAACATTAGGGGAATTAGTGTATTACGTATTTTCTTTTGATTTGTTAGGAAGCAACTACAAAACCTCCGAGGGAGTTCCATAGAAGCTATGGATCCTTTATAGAACCTGCAGAAGCTACACAAAGTCAATAATTCAAATTTACCTTCAACCACCAACTTTGGAGAAAGATATTCATTAGGAGTAATGGATTTTTATAAATCTATTATTTCTATTATTCTTATGTGTCTCAAATCATGATGTTAAATTGTTTGAAAATTAAAGGTGGCAAATGGAGGTGGATATGAGTAAATATTTGGATTATCCACAAAGATTTGAAGATCTCTATCAAATATATGATGGAATTAAGGAGTCAAAAGATATTAGGAGATGTTTGGGATGAGTTTTGACTATTTTATTATAGCCTCTCTCCCTAAATTCGAATTTGACTTCAAAGATATCCTAAATAACATCTAGTTAGCAAAGATCTTGGAATTAGTTTTGAAACCCAAATTATTAGCAAATTGTTGAGGATATTTTGGATCTTCATTTATTATTTGTTATGGAGAACTCATGTATAAATAAGAGCTCATTCTTCATTCCAAAGGGAGGACTCTTAGAGAAATGGTCCAAATAATGATGGAATAGATTACAATTTCATCTTGATTCAATAGAGATCTTATTTTTATGATTTTTTGTAATGTGATTTTATTTAGTTTATGATGATGTAGTTCCAAATTTCTATTTTGTTTTAATTAGATAATTTTTGCATTTCTCATTATGCAGTTTATTTCTGCAATGTAATTTTAATATGTAGATCAGTGGTTGAGAAGTTTATTTTACAATTCATGAATGTTCTTAATTCAATAATATTATTTACTACCTTGGATCATAAACAATAACTTGTATTTGGTAAGGATAGCTTTTAGATTTCATTTCTGCAATTTACCTTTCTGTCAAGTGTGGTGTGAATTTAGTTTTAGAATTTACTTTCCTGCACAATGTGAACATAATTTTAGAATTTACTTTCCCACACAGTGTGATTTATTTTTAGAGTTTACTTTTCTGCACAATGTGAATTAGTTTTAGCATTTACTTTCTAGCAGAGTGTGAATTAGTTGTAGCCTTTACTTTCAAGCAAAGTGTGAATTTAGTTTTAGCATTTACATTCCTATCGTGTGATTTACCTTCCTTGCAATTTAGTTTCAATAGTTGTTTAGCCGACTAGTTCCTTGCCAAGACTATGTAATTGTTCATGCCATTGTTTGTAAGTAATGTTATTGAACTTCAACTTCACAGTAGATAAACCAATGTAAGAGGACATTGTGGCCTGCACATACAGTGCACGGTAACTCGCAAGTTCCTAACGAACCCCAAGTTGAAAATTAATGTACAGACTTCTTACTATCCTCTAAGAAATTAGAAGGTAAATAAAAATCCCGTCAGTTGCTCATATTCGTCCATCATTTCTTCACTAGGCTCATCTACCATGGCTAGGGTTTTGATTTATTTTTCTTTATTCTGCCACTAGATCCTATGATTTCCCACAAATCCGAAATAATACTACTTTGATACCAATATGATATGTAAACTTCCGTGTCTATTCCATTAGAATAGGTCATCATTATGGATCTTACAACTTAGTTCTTTTTATTAGCTTATTTCCACGGAATGCTAAATAAACTATAACTGACAAAAAAGTAACTAAAGCAAAGAAATGCACAATCAACACAATATTTACCCTAGGAAAACCCACTATGGGGAAAAAACCATCTAGAAAGGAGGACTATACCTTTCTCTTTTATGTAGAATACATATACAAAGAAATGGGTACTTTCTATGGAGTTACCTATGACTCTGCGGCCAGATTGGTTACTGCAAGATCTACTACCTCCTCTATTTTTCTATAATATCCACTCTTGTGTTGTTGCTCCACTATGGAGAAACACAATAACATCATAAGAAGTGGAACCCCTTCTTCTCCTAATGGATCGATATTTAACATAGCTCAATAACCGTCTAGGTTTAGTTCTAGGGTTTTGCATGCCTCAAATATTGATTAGAATTAGGGTTTTGGACCTTCTAGAATGTTCTTGAACATTCAAATGTGACTAGCTCTGTATGTGTGAGAAATGAGATTTGACGTGGAATCCACTCGGTAGGTGGTTAACTAGATAGGTCAACTTGGAGGCATAACTTCCTCATATGGACTCCGTTTGAGGTGATTCTTGGACCATTGGAAAAGTCTCGGAGTGTGGAATACAATCAAGGGTCATGGTACAAGAGATGCAATTTTGATCCCAAAAAATATTGTTTAATCTCTCAAACATGCCCTAGAATTTTTTGGACCCCAAATCTACAAAGTGGGAATTGCCCCAAAAATGGGTCATGCAAACCAATTCATCCAATATTTCTACCCAGAAAGTACCAAAATAGATGGAAAATTATATATTGATCCATTTCAAATAAATACATAATATGGGGGAAGGCTAAATGTTTTACAAATTTGAACCTTTTTTTTATGATATTAAATATTTTCCAAAATTTTAATTTTGAAAATAAAATTATTTTTTTAATGTATAAATGAATTCATAAACCTTAAATACATAATGTAACCATATTATGTTATATTATATGATATATACAATTAAATTAATCTAAAATTATTACCCCCACGTTGGGTTCCACTTGCCAGCTCGACGTCATACATGAGGTCTGGAGGTTTGACTCGAGATTCATGCCCACCTCCATGTGGCAACAATTTGGCTCCAAGTGATTACGGGACATGGTGGTCTGTGGTATGGAACATTATGTATTTTGATGGAAGTTCCTTTCCCCTGAGCTATAGTACAACATGCATCATCTCTCGCCTACAACTCTGTTGGCCATGATGAAAACTATTTCTCCTCATTTTGGTTGTGTATATGGGTTCTGTTCATCCATTAATCATTGTGAGAGTTGTAGTCTACTCCTATAATCATGGGAGGTTGGTATTATCTTCCGTATGCATCTAAGGTCTGAACTGAAGTGCAAGACTGTTGATATGAAGGCGACTCTTCTTATCACTATCTCCAACGATGATTGATTCTATTGATGATTTTGCTTCGAGGTCATGCCCATTTTACAACTATTCTACATATATACTCATTAGGCCTTGCATGTAGTTGTTCTAGTTATGCTTTTCAATTTAAATTTTTGGCTACTAACCTCGGCCTATGGAGGCTTAAGTATTTAAACTTCAATTTTTGGGACTCCTTAAATAATTACTATAGCCTAAACATTAGTACTAGTTTTCATTCTTTCTTCAATAGTAATTCAAACTCTGGCTATGTGGTTGATTGGGCTTCTTGAGTGGGAGGCCAACCACAACAACATCTATATTTTTCTATTTCTAATTTTAATAAATTACTAACTTTAAAAAAAAAATCTTAAAAAATTCTTTTCAAATTTCAAAGTTTAAATATTAATTTATCTTTCTATTATTTTAAATTATCAACTAATTCAAATTAATAAAACATTTAAAGTAAGAACATGCCATCTAAAACTCTAATCATCTCAAACAATCTATCCATAAAATTGACCCAACCTCAACCCACAAAAAGGAAGGGAGCCACCAAATAATGATACTTTAAAGTTAGAGGAACTTGATGCATCGAGATGGACATAAAATATTTAAACAAGTAAAATAGCTGCAAAGTAGCTAGTCCTTGCTTTAGATTAAGTTAAAAGGGATTAAGTTCAAAGAAATATGATATATTTTTGAAAATTTTGATATATTCTGCAATTTAATATTATCATTTTAGAGGGTATTTACCTGAGCATTTAGGAATTGATTCTTCACATTAACAGCCTCAAATTTAAGCCTTAGAGTAGAATAGTTTGATGGAGATGGAAAGGCAAGAACAAAGACACTTGGTTTATATCAAAATCATAGCCTTACTAAGAGTTTCTTAATCAACTGCGGAAGCCTTAAGCTGTAGAGTTCAAGTAGTATACTATCAAAATCATAGCCTTACTAAGAGTTTCTTAGTCAATTGTTGAAGCCTTAAGTAGTATACTTAAGTATAATACTATACAATTACGTAGGAAATTTTACTCTTTGTATTCTTTGTCAAAAGGTTCTGCGGAAGATATTTTCATAGTATTCGCTAATGATGTAATTTGCTTTGTGAATCTCACTCTACATATCTAGTATCCTCTGCATCTTCTATTTCGTCTCTTGGTTTCAGGGGGCCCCGTTATATGTATGATTTCTTTTATCCAAAAAGATATATGCTTCTTTCATCTTAAAGTGCATTTTATCTTTTTATATAATAAGAGGTCTCCTTGACAATAGTATGGCACTATTAGTAAATATGCTCTATGTTAATGACAAACTCTATCTCCATGTTAAGCGATGTGATCACATACATGCAAACAAAGTGTCATGTGTGAAAGAATGTGGTGGTGCTCCACATGAATGACACGTACAGTTTCAATTCAGACTGTAAACAAATTTCATAACCCATGCAAAGGGACATGTAAAATTTCAACTCGGACAAGATAGGTGCGCATCGCGTTCAACTTCCACTACAATAGGATTTAGTAACGCATGCGAAGGGATACGTAAAATTTTAAAATCATACTAGCAAGGTGAGTACCAACAGTGCAGGAATCTTGTATAAATAGATGAATTACGACAAAGCATGGAAGTCCAGATGGTTTGTTCACTAGCACAGAGTTCTGTCCTACTACAAAATCCATGGCCCCGATCTTCGTCAATGAAGAGACTGATTCCTACTACAAAATCCATGGCTTGTCATTGAAGAGACTGAGAAAGGCATATGCAGAGAGAAATATTCGTCAACTAAGAGACCGAGAAAGGCATATGCATTCACAGAGAGAAATCTTTGAAGGTTATGAGAAATGCCAAGTATGCTCTTGTTGGCTCAAAGGAGAGAACCATGTGGAGAGATTCATCTCAAGGTAAATTCGATCTTACATAAAAAAAATTGTTTCATAATGTCCAAAATTTCATCATGTTAGTGTTAAGTTTAGCTAGAGCTTCTTATAATTTCTATAATTTCAGTTGCTTCCTATAATACATGGTCCACAAAATGCTGAAATCCATAAGACAAACACACTTTTTAGCATCTCCCATAGTTTCCTAATTTCTCTTAGTGGAAGGCCTTCATCCCTGCTTAGTTCTGCCCTCATTATTATTTAGAATTCCACCAACTGGTTAGAATTCAAGGTTCTTCATGAATTGTAAATGGCATTGCAGAGGAACCATTGCTACTTTGTATCCTCATTACCTTTATCATGTAATGGAGGAACACATAGAGATCATACATTCCCATTTTTTTATTACTTTGAACCAACACAAATCCATGGGGTCTTGGCCATTGGATCACCAATGCTTCTCTTATGTCAACACTTACATAACTAGATAATATTGAAGAGAGATTTTGACTCCCAAGACTGTTCAGAGCCACTATAGAGGGATAACTTGAACTGGTAATGAACCACACACTTGTGCTCTGTGCAACAACAGTCCCAAGCTCTTGGAAATTTTCAAAAGGTGTAACGGATAGGACAAAGGATGTGTTGTAACTCTAAATTGTTACAACATAGATTTCAAGGTGGTAAGTAGATCCAAAGCAAAGGTACTATAAATGGTGCTTTGCAATATTAACACAATTGTGTGAATCTTGGCAAACTTGTGTAACGAACTTTTTCCTCCTATATCATAATTACTCTTATATCTAGGGAGGCATTATCCATTCATTGACTTGGTTATAAAAACTTATAGACCTTGACCATCCTTTCTAATTATTACACAACTCATGGCATTGAAGACATCAATTTTCACTTCACTGGGGAGTGTCCAGGGATGTCGGTGTAGAAATTTGTTTAGAGATATTAAAAAAAGGTCCTGCTACTGTAAACGTTGAGTTCATTTCCGCCAACAACGACCTAACTAATATTTGTGTTTACGTCCCAGCTACGCAGTTACAGGTTTACAAAAATTACTCTAGGGATATATAAACTGGTTGCTTCCAAGTTCCCATCCAATGTTAACAACTATGTGAAGAGGTTCTCCAGAGATACAAGTTAGATTTTGGAAATTTGGTATTAGATGGCATCTTTTTTGTCTTTGATTATGATGTGGATAGCTTGGTTTCTTCTTGGGGTAATGTTGCTTAGTTGTTCATGTATGCCATTATTCAGAGCATATGCATTAGGTGAATTGTTCTCAGGGATTTGTTGCAGCTCCATTGTTAAGGAAAGCACTTTGTTATGAATCTCTTTCCCATTTCAGATGGGTCGATGAGGTAGAGTTAACAGGGTATAACAAAACCTTATCGAAAAGTGAAGGAACAACAAAAGCCTGTGTGGAAAAATTTATACATCATTGCAAAAGCATTGAAATCTTAAGATGATCCCTCTTCAATGTCTTGCATTGTGGTTTCAACGTAGAACTAGCCCGTGGTGGTGGGATAAGAAAAACAACCAACTAATTAAAAACAAAGATACACCGACACATCAACCCTCTCATTGAATATTAATGGCAATCACTGAATGTGATTGAATGCAATTGGGAGGGATTGACAGTCTTCATTGAATGCTAATGGCAGTGATTGTGATTGAATGCAAGACTTATAACTGTCTTGATTCTTGGCCTTTTTAGTTTGTGGTCATGTTCCATTGTTGTACTTCTTGAAATTATAGAGTTTCTTTACCTATAAACTAGAACACGGTACACCTAAGAACAAAGGACAAGACCACTGTTGTACCATTGTATCACTTGAATGGAGTTTATTTTTACTTGAGACCAAAATTTAAATCAGAGTGACGAATACTTCTTTTCAGTAATCAAGAATTACACTTGCTTGAGATATTATCTATTTTGATTAGAATGAAGGCTTAAAACTACTAACTACCTACTACATCATATTTTTTTTAAGTCCACATGCACACTAAGAACTACTATAACTACTAGTTGTCCATCAATATGAACCCAATCGGAAGTCCTATGCAAACTTATGGCCTGGCATGTTCACATAACTCACATAAATTGTAACACACATACTATCCAACACCTATAGGGCATAGCTCCCCATGGAGATTATTCCACCTGCAAGTTACCACCAATGGGATCTCCAAGGACTATCATGCTGGACATGTCCTTATTTCACACTTTAGATACTAGGATCATTAATAGACATATATGAGAAATCGGATACGAGATATATTAAACATTATAGCTTAACACTTTTTATTATTATTGATTAATGCATATTAAACACTAGAGATAAATATGTCAGGTGTTTTAGAAAGCAAAGTTTCAAACAATCGATCCTATATATAGCAAAATCTAATAGGCTACGAATCTATAATTGAACTAAACTTATTCATAAAAAGACCCAGGTTTTCGACACTGTCCATTAAAGAAAGGTGTGACTCTTTGATGTGCTTTTAAAACTATTAAATGCACATTGAATGGGAGTTTCTAGTTGTATTGGAGGTATTGCAGATATTACAGGGATAAAGGGAAGAACACTCAAGAGTTCTCTTTGAATGTGTTATAGCTTCCTTTGCCTAGTTGTGATAGCTTTGTTGTTGCTCAAGGTCCAGAGGAGCTGTAGAGCTCCCTTTTCCTAGTTGTGATAGCTTTGTTGCTATTGAGGTTCCAAAGGAGCTATATATCTTCCTTTTCTTCGTTGTGATAGCTTTGTTTCCGCTTAGGGTCCAGAGGAGTTGCACAACTTCCTTTTCCTGGTTGTGATAGCTTTGTTGTTGCTCAAGGTCCAAAGGAGTTGTAGAGCTTCCTTTTCCTAGTTGTGATATATTTGTTGTTGCTTAGGGTCCAAATGAGCTGCATAGATTCTTTTTCATCGTTGTGATAGCTTTGTTGCTGCTCAGGGTCCAGAGGAGCTGCATTGTCCATATGGATCTGTGATGCCCATCTTATCTTGATTCAGGTAATACTATCCCACACATTGTAAATAAACATTGTTAGGTTCTTTATAAATAAACATTACAATGTCTGAGTGCAGCTTTAAATCTAGATAGCATCAAAATCTTTGTTGTTCCATGGATTGATATTGTGTTAAGTCTCATAGTTCTTCTAATATTGTTGTCTATTTTTTTTTTAAATTAGCGCAATTCGAGTTAAATGGTTATTCTATATGAAAAGAAGCTGGTATAACCTATATCCCTCATCATAAGAGAGATATGTTCAATCCAGAACAAATTGAGATGGTTCTAATAAACATTATTATGTACTTTATAAATAAATATTGCATTGTATGAATGCAACTTTAGAGTTGGATAGAATCGAAAGATCTTCATTGTTCTCTGGCTAATGTTGTGCTAGGTTTCATAGTTCTTCTGATATTTTTTTGTGAAGATTTTGGAAATTAGCACATATAGGGTAAATGGTTGTTCTATAGCCAACATCAGAAGAAAATCTAGCGCAATGTGCATTTGATGTACATAAATTTAAAACAACAATAATCCAAAAAAACCAATGCGACAATAATCCAATAGGAACTATGAAGACTGCACAAATGGTTAAATTTATAATATACCTTGTCCAAAATGTTAGAGAAAATAGTGACAAGAGGACATTTAAATAGGAAATCATAGTAGAGCCAGTAAAGATATTATAGAAGGAAAATTATGGTTGTGGTAGAAATTCATGAGGACTCGGAGCTTCAACTTGGCTTCAACTTCAGGTTTTCCAACATCGACAACTTTTTGGAGTGAAAACTGAGATTACAATGATGGTGTGGGCCTTGATAGTCTTGACATGCAATACAATTTCCAATGTCTATGCATCGACTTGCCATAAATCTTGACATGTAATGTTTTTCTTTTGAGAGTCAAAGAAAAATCCAGGCGTCTTGATACCCAATGGAGGATGGAGGGGGGGAGCATACCTTGTTCTCTGGCAGTGTGCTGAACATTGTAGCCACATTTGTGGAGTAGTTTGGCAAGCCATGATCTATAAACCCTTCCCCCACTGTCACAGATATACTGAGTCACCAACATATTGTAATCACTTCACATGTTGAGGCTCCGTAGGCTTTGGTGTCGTTGTTTTCTCCCATTTTGTGACCTCTATTTTTAGAATTCCTAATTCCATGCCTTCCTTTGACTTCGTGAAGTAGTTTCACTAAGTTGAAGCAAATAGTAGTGAACAGGTGAAGTCACCTTGTGCACATGAGATTACAGAATGCGACTGCTAATAGGTCTTAACAGGAAAGCGTAGTCCCTCTATTTGTGGCGTCACACCGAGGAGACTTGTTGATATTCCACTACGTTCTATGTTTCTGGTGTGCAAGCCACATCTTCGAAGTCTAGACCATTAGTCAATTTCATTTCTTGCGTGTCAATCTAGAAAATATGCCTTGCAATTGGGTTGGTAGATTAAAGTGGGAATATTAATAGATTTTTATTGTAATTTGCATTCATAATTAGTAAGCATCTCGTCATTGGTTAAACATTTGACTTCCTCCATTATAAACAAATGTGCAAAAATTTGACTTCCTTTCATTTAGACACATGGCAAACATAAGGGAATGTTGATTAGATAGGTTCCACATAGAATAACAACCCACTCACGCGTGTTCAACACCATGCAATGAACTGTTTTAAGCATCCTCCACGTATTACCAACTATCGTGATGGTTGTATTATATCAACATTTCTTCACTTAGGTTTTTGGTTTCTAACCCAAGGTTTTGAAATCTCTTCCAGTGAAAACCGATGGATTCAATCACTAAAGCTATTAGCGAAGGTGGACAACCTCATTGGTCTGGAAGGATATCAATTTTCAATTCTCAAATCGTCATTTGAAGGTATATCATGGCATTTCTAAAAATCTTGCCAACTTTTTGAAAGTAAATCTAAATATGCATTGTGCTCTGCGATCGATTTTGTTTCCTTTCGCAACTACCATAAGCATGGAAATCAATATTGCCGATCGTGCTGCTATTCTCATATTCATGTCGTTGCCAATCTTGCTGCTATTCTCATATTTTGTTTGTTTAGTATAAATTTGTTTTTTATTAGTTTTGTAATGGCGTTGTTTGTCCCTAGCACAAGTCCGGATGAATCGAGTTCAAAGGGAAGCAATATTTGTAGTTTGTTTTCATGTTGTTTGAATTGACACTTCATACTTCTCTTTTTACCATTACTGGAAAATGTTTTACTATCTTCGAGCTTGTTTTTGTATATATATTCTATTAAAAGAAACGTTGTCTTTGAAATTATAGTTGGTTTTCACGCTGTTTGAATTGACACTTCATACTTCTCTTTTTACCATTACTGGAAAATGTTTTACAGTCTTCAAGCTTGTTTTTGTATATATATTCTTTTAAAAGAAACGTTGTCTTTGAAAACCACTTGACTTTGGCATTTGAAAGCCACTTTCCTTCTTCAAACTATCAATTTCAATTCAACTTTGATTGCCGATTCATTAATTCCAACAAACTTGCCATATCTTCAAATTTTAGCAAGAACATGTACATGTCTTCTCTATTCTCTAGCCAGCTTCTACCTTTGTCTTTGTGGGTAGGCTCCTTCTCTGTGCGATCCCCTCTAGCAATGGGTATGCCAATCAATATTCCTTTCCATTCCTTCCCTTCACATCCTGTGTAGTGAGTTCCTTCCCTTCCCTTCCTGCGTGTTCAGCGAGTGGGAAATGCAACCTTCTATTCAATCTAGCCGTTTAAGTGACATTTTTAAGACAAATTTTTAGATTTTGGGTTGGCCTTTCCACGTAGCCAAGACTTCATGGCCATAAATAAAAGCAAGAAAATGGGCAGAGGAAGCACACGTTAGCAAGGGCAAGTGGAAAGATTTGTTGTCTCTATCAATGGAAGCATCCCCTTGATGCTATAGATTTTTACACAAAATTAAAGCCTCAGCTTATCAATTATTGTTTCTTTAAAGGAACAGTGAAATATTTGCTGCTTTGAATAGATAGTCAACATAATGCTTCAAATGGTGATATATATTTTTGCTTTAAAAGGATTATCAAAACGGCAATAAATTACAGTTGAAGACTTTAAACTATGGATTGATTCTTTACACGATGTTTTGAACTCTATAGAAAGGATTATTCAAACGCATTCCAGGTTCTTCCAATTTAAAGGCTTGGAGTATAAACTTGCTTAAATTTATATGACTCTCAGGCTCTGAGGGTTGCCTTTGGTATTTATACCTTCAGCTAAAAGGCCTCTTTAAAAACACTAGTGTTTTCGTTCTGCAAAATTTTGCACTTTCATGACTGCAACAACAGCTAACGGCAGCTCAAGAAGAGACCTCAGTATTTTTATTCAAAGGTATGGATGAATTGCATGGATAGATTTTGTTCTTCATTCTTTACCTCTTTTTCTTCAAATCATTACGCTGGATGGATGTCTGTGTGCGGAAGTAACGTGTAGAGGAAGCAATGTGTTTTCGTTTATATGGATGATGAGATTTTGACCTTCTTTAGCAGGAAGCAGGACGCGGACGGTCGGAAAAGGATGAGCTGCAAGGGCTGTCGAGTTCTGCGAAAAGGTTGCAGCGATACTTGCATTCTTCGGCCTTGTCTGCAATATTGGATCGAATCCCTGGAAGCCCAGGAGCACGCCACTGTATTTGTCGCAAAGTTCTTTGGTCGTGCGGGTCTCATGGCGTTCATTAGCGTTGTGCCGGATCATCAGAGGCCTGGTATGTTCGAATTTGGAGATTTAAGTGATCAATTTCTCAAATATAATGCTCTCACACATTGTTGGGCTTGGATACTCGGATTGGCTTCCGGTTCTATAAAATCGTCTCATTCACTATTTTAATTTTGATAAAACTCAGTTTTATAGGGAGTCCAAGCTTGAGAAGAAGTGGGTCATCGTGTAGTATGTGAACGGTTTTTTTGTTAATTGTCTCTCAATGCAATGTTTGTTGTTATGCCTTCGATGGAGGATGGTGGATTCTTATCTATTTGGGAACCGGTGTGGATGTCTTCTTGTAATTGATTCCATGTTTTCCTTTATGCCTTATGTTAAAAACCATGGATTGATTCTTGAAAGGGAACCATACCTCGGGAAGGGAGTGCAGCAAGTTGACAGCTTAATAAGTGAATTGTTTCCGTGAATGGCTAAATTAAATGTTTTATGTGAATGGCTTCATGATGTTAATGAATGGCTTAATTGAAAGGCTTCATGTAGTGATGCTGTGAACGACTTGGATGATGTTATTAGTGGCATATGTGCGGGTCTCTCGGTGCTTGAGCGTGACATGGCGAAGCGTGGCAAGGTGTTGGAGCGAGACATAACACTAATGGTGGTTGTCAAATCTTTCATATATCACATTAAATGTATTAAATGAAGGGTGGTTGCCAAGTGCACGTGGCAAGTTTTTTTAGTTTTTTTTTTATAATTCCATAATTATTTTGCACACCAAGGCAAATTTGTCAAATCTGTGTGCTGCACCAATCAAAAAATAAATAATCTAATTTTGAAATTTCAAAATTTTATTTTTAATTTTTAGTAACTTGATTTTAATAATAAAAATTTGAAAAAATTTAATCAACATTAGGTTTAAAAAATTGAAGCAATAACGGTCAAGAAATTTGGCGACCAACCGATCGCTATAATACCTGCGGAGTAGGGACTAATAAGATCCCCAAGAGAGTGGGATAAAACTTAACACCCCTAATAACATATAGGTTATAAACTTATATGATATGTTTTTTCCGATTTATAAAGATATAATTAACCATTTAAAATTGCTAAATTATAATTAGTTTTTAATAGAACAACGCGAGCCCCTCTGTCTCACAAAGAAACATTTTACTGTTATAATTTATATTTGTTAATATAAATGAAAGCGAACCCAAAACAAACTATTTTAATCAGTATATATTTCTTCGTTTCGGATTGGATCTTATCTATATTTATATATGAGAGTAGTTTATTTATTCTATGTTTTGGATTTTACGATGGTTTTTGGTTGGAATCCAATAAATTATTTTTTGGTAAAATCTAAATTTGGAAGTATTTAAATTGTGTTTTTGAATCCATAAATAGATTCAACACTCTTGAATAACCCCATGGCACTTAAATTATACAATTTCCATAGCTAATATATGTGATTATAAGAATTTTTAAATATTTCCAGCTAGACTCTCAACAAAATAAGACGAAAGATATGCTCGGAAAAGGTTGAAAATGATGAAAGGACCAAATAGATTATGAATTTAAATATTGAAAACGTTTTATAAACCTAGTATAAATTAACAAAGGGCAATACATTGAAGTACCACAAAGTACTTGCATATATGTATGTAAGGTAATTATGCTCCAAGGAACAATATGGTTCAGGTTTTATATTAATAAAATATGAACTATGATTTTTTTTTCGGTGAAAAAAAAAATAGCAAAGGGAAGATATAAATTTATTGATAATATGTATGAGTGGAATATCATGGCAAATAGGTTGAGATAGGTTGTTCTTAAGGTATTACTATAGATTCTACTATAATTTTAATTGAATAGATTTAAGTTGAAAAATTAAGTGAAGTAGAAATATAGTTGAGGTTCACTTTCAAGTTAGTTACTTTACTAACTAAATTGATTATTGTCTAGTAGCAATATAATTGAATTAACGACTTTTGAAATATGATGATGATGATTAATGAACATTGAGACTTATTTGGTCTATCCAACCTTAATGAACATTGAGACTTATTTGTTCTATCCAAACTTAATAAAAGATACAAGAATTATTTGGATTTTTGTCAAATTTGATTCCTACGATTAAAAAGCTGAGAAAAGAGCGTTCCTAGGTCATCATAGTTTTGGCAAGTTAGAAAATCATGGAGATTAGAGTTGTAGCAAAGATTGGGAAATATGGGAATTTATATTTTTGTTATGGATTGACTTTAATTTTAAACATAGGAATTTGTATTTTTGTTATGGATTCACTTTAATTTTAGAGAGTAAAAGAGAGCTAAGTATGCAAGCTTTCTCCCCAAAAAGAATGCAATTCTTACTATGATAACATTGATACCTAGTCTCTTCATGGAGAATCTTTTCTTGTTTTGGAAAAAAACATGGAAAATTAGTCCATGGGTGAAATTTATCCCCCAAAATTTTCTTCAATAAACATTGAAAATTTTAGGGGTGAAATTTAGCCCATGGGTTAATTTTGACATTTTTTTTCAAAAAATGATTCGTCAATTTCCATTTTTTTCTAAATTGATTCACCCAAATTCCAAGGGATAACAAAATTTTACTTTAAAAATTAGCAAAACCGTCTAGAAACTATATAAAACCCTTATGAATTCGAATCATTTTAGAAAAATATCGCCCAACATTTTATGGTTGGAAGCTTAAGAAATAACAAGATTTGCCAAGGTTTCTACATTTTAAGAAAATTATGGATCCTTAAAATTTTACCTATTGATAAAGATTGGGTTTAATCAATTAAATTATAGAAGAAAAAAGTGGTAGAAAATAAATAAACATAACCACTCTACACAAATATTTTGAAATGGAGAAAAGACCTTTTATGTGTTTGAAACAATTGCATGCTTATGCGTTACTTGGTAAGAGAATACAACAAAGTTTGAGTTACAAAGAACAAATCAGTACACAAAGTCATGTTATGTATCCATGTCATCAAGTGTTCCATCTCCTGGCATGCCTCTTAGCTATGCAAACAATCTTTTCTCTTTTGTTACCTCCCCTATCTCTGTCACTCCTTCTTGACTTCTTGTGATCCAGATTTATGTGAGAATGAAATGAAAGAGCATATATATAATCACATACATAGATATATTGCAAGAAACACAGTGATACAGTAAACTCATATTCTATTAAATGAATGAAATAAAACATACTAAAAAATAAAAGCGGCTAGAATGGTGGTATCTATATCTCTTACAAACAAGAGATGTAGCGGCTATGATCATTCGTCACAAGATGATTACAAAAGGGGGTTGAAGGGCCTTTTTATCATAATCATGAGGGTGAAAACCCTAACATCCAAAAATCTAACCCTAGAAAGATCCGTAAAAAGGTTTGCAGTTCCTGAGGTGGTTAGTTGAGGTGTCAACTTCCCAAGGGCATATTTTTTTCATACGATCTTCGTTTAGCATGTCTGCTAGCACGCTGGATAGTTCTAGTCAAGAAGTACACATTTCAACCATCCAGTCCCACCTCCAACTATGACTGGACTACCATGTCACCAAAAAACATAATTTAAGAACTCAAAACAACCATAGAATTTTTGGACACAAAAATCCATAAAAAATGCCAAACTGGAAAAATTGTCTTAAGTTGGTGGAATAGGTGGGTGGCCATCAATATGCATTTGGAGCATTCCTCCAACCCGAAAAATTGCCAAACTAGAAAAACTATTTTGAGCCAATGGAATAGGTGGGTGGCCACCAATATCCATCTGGATCATTCCTCCCCCTTTAAGAAACAATGGTCTCCATTACGTTAAGTGCCTCATCATATGGATAATTGTGTGCTTAGTTGAGCTCTTGGTGAGGCATTTGCTGAAGTGAAAAGGTTTTCTTTCTTTTTCATCCCAATAGGGGTGTAATTGTTGTTGATGGATGCGTTGGGCCTATTCAACAATTTTGGTTTCCCTATTATCCTTGCTTTCAACTGGTGTGGATGATTTATTTTTGGAGGGGCACCTTGAATGCGTGCCCTTGCACCGTAGAGGTACCCGAATATGTGAGGAAACAAACAATGCCTCTTATGTTATTCTTATATCTGCAGAGTAGAGGGACTTTGTGCAAAGTTTGTGGAGGTCACTGTTATCTGATGTTCATCTTCAGAGGCAATTGTGAAGTGGGAAAATTTCCCAGTGTGGGAGATTATCTTCCTGCACTGCTTAGTTGCAGGGAAATTTTTAAGAAGCCCCCATAAATTTCTATGTATAATTAATGGGTGAATACCCATTATATATAGGAAAATGTGAAGGTTATTTTATCAATGTTATATTATGTATATATAATTTTTTGGAAAATCTCTAATTGAATTATATAATCTTGTAAAATCTTGTAAAATCTTTCACTAAATTATAAAACCTTGTAAAATATTGATGAAACTTTTACTAAATTATAACACCTTGTAAAGTCTTTGTGAGTCTTTTACTATATTATAAAATATTGTGAAGTCTCCTAGATGCAAATGGGTTGCTATAAGACCTTATAGAAAACAACAACTTCCCTTCTCATGTGGACATCAAGCAACTCGCAAAATGGCATTCAAACAATAAAATCTGGATGAATGTAACTCTAACTTCAATTTCCATGATCAATAGAGGGTGAAAGAACCCCTAGCCATTGCCATTTCTATAAATCGAGGGTGAATGGGAGCTTCCTAGCTATTTTTGTGGATGAACAGAGGTTTAAATCAATTTTTAGAAGGTCTATTTTTTTTTATCTTGGCTCCCCTCTCTAAATTTGATGGGGCTAACCTCATATTCATTAAAAATAAATAAATAAAATGTGGGATAATCATGCGTAATTGGTGTTCAGTAAAAAATTATCCCATTAAAAATTTAAAACCCCTAAATTTAGCCCATGGGATAAGATTAGACCCTAAAATTTTCCATGCTTAGTTGAGGTCAAAGAGACTGTGGTAGGTGCAACTACCTCTGGTATCTGATAGATCTTTCTTTCCAAAGTGACAATGACACTACGAGGCCATGACTAATACACAACATGATGCTTCCACATATATGGCTACCCTAAAAGAACATCACAAACTTCAAGTGGGGCCACATCGCACAATGCCTCATATTTGATAGGCTTTATGCCATGTGGTAGACGACATTGATGGCTGACATAGATACCTTGTCCTTGGCTTAGCCAAAAGATGGTGTATGGCTGTGGGTGTGGTGTTGTCGATAGCTCCAATCTATTAATGATGTCTGTTGAGATTAGGTTCTTGTGGCTTCCACTATCAACACAAAAATGTAGGGGGATTCCCTTCACCCACATATGTGAGTGGAAGAGGCACTCATCTACCTATGACCCTTCTAGTTCCTTTGGTTGAATCTGTGTGGTAATAATGGTGACACCAGGTTCTACATCAATGATTTGCTTCCCCTAGTTTTTGTATGTGACATTGGGTTCTAAATCGGAATCAAAACCGGGATCTGATTCTGAAGCTTTGATCTTAGCCACCAATGACTACTTTGAGAAACATTCATTAGTGTTGTGCCAAGGGATTTTGTGGAACTCATACCACTTCTTGATGTCCTTCTTTGTCTTTTGGTTACCCTTCTTTGCTTATGGTTGGGACTGGTTGTCATGGGGTTGTCCTTTGTTTTATGAATTTGGGACCATGCTTTTGTTGTGGCGGATTTGCTGGCCCAAAATCCCACTTATTCTTTTGTTGAAATTTCAGCTCTATTTTGACAACATACCGATAAGCAGCTCCCAATGAAGAGATGTATAGGAATTTCATCTATGTTCGGATGTACCGATGAAGGTCGTTGCGATATTTCAGAACTAAGTGTCGCTCAAAGTCTCTCACACCCAACTTTGTGCACAAGGTATGAAAGTTGTTGGTGTACTCCGACGCCACTTGGTCCCTCTCTTGCCGCATAATGGTCCATTTTGTTTACTAGTCGTCATAGTTTCCCACGGGGTAATATTGTTCCTTGAAAACATCTATAAAAGAGTCCCGAGTGGGATTGGCCTCAAACATTCTAGACTCTTATGTTAAGTTTTGCTTACAATAAGTTTCCCACCGATTTTTTACATGGGGGATAGCTTGAAGGAGCACAAAGGTGATATTTTCCCTTTTAGAAAAATTGTGGATAGAGAAATACCCTTCTAATAGATTCAACCATTTATCTATGGCATCAAAAATTCAATATCAATCTGGCCTTCAAATAAAGGGATATAAAAATTAACTTGTACCTTGAAGGGTGTGGCTCCTCCAAAGTGACTACTGGATGATCCTTTGGTGTTGCTGGAATCTTTCAAAGGATCTGGGTGAAATTTTCTATCATCTCATTCATATTTCATGGGAGGGCTTCCTCAAGCAACAACTTGATAGGATGTCCTGCTCTGTCATATCTCTTTTCCTTAGCCATGTGAGGCGGTTTGGGCCAATGAGAGTGGTTTTCCCCAAGTTTGAATAGTTCAAAACCCAACTCTTGATATCTAGATCTTGTTGTGGACATGCACTAAGAGACAACAGACAGATTGCTCTAATACCATTATTTCAAATTTAGGTGAGAATGAAACAAAAGAGATATATAATCACATACACAAATATATTGCAAGAAACATAGTGATACCATAAACTTAGATTCTATTAAATCAATGAAACATAACATACGGTAAAATAAAAGCAACTAGAATGGTGGTAGCTCTATCTCTGAGAAGAGATGTGGCAGCTATGCTCATCCATCATAAGCTTATTACAAAAGGAGGCTGAAGGGCCTTTTTATCATAAGCATGAGGGATAAAACCCTAACATCCAAAAACCTAACCCTAGGAGATGACCCATAAAAAATTTTGTGGGTCCTGAGGTGGTTAGTTGAGATGTCAACTTCTCGAGGGCATAAATTTTGCATACGATCTTTGTTTAGGGCATTCAGTAGCTCATTGGAAATTTCTAGCCGAGAAGTACACATTTCACCCATCCAATCATGCCTTTGGCTAACAATAGACTACATAATCACCAAAAAACATCATTTAGGGCCTCAAAATGAACTCGACAGTTTTGGACACAAAAATCTATAAAAATTCCAAATTGGAAAAATTGTCTTGAGCTGGTGGAATCGGTAGCTGGCCACCGATATCCATCTAGAGCATTCTTACGACTCAAAAAAATTGACAAACTGGAAAAACTATTTTGAGCCAATGGAATAGGTGGGTGGCCATTGATATCCATCTGGATCATCTTGTCTGTTTAGAATACCTTGGATATAATAAGGTTTAAGGCTACATTTTTGGGACAGCATGGCCCTCTTTCTAACCACTTTTTGATCTAGATCAAACCTCCACACTTTAGAGGGTTTTGGTCCCCCAAAACTTAATATTTTGAGGACTCTTTTAGGGTTGTCAACCTTTGTCTTTGGCTCTAGTTCTAGTTGAGGTTCTCCACATTCACTCTTATTGTAAGTTCTAATTCAACCTCTTCCTTCGACTCTATGCATACTCTTACTTTGTCTTTGCTTAGGCTCTAATTTATTTCTCAATATTTGCATAGCTTCTTTCTTTGGCTTTTCTCATACTCACTCTACAATACTTCCTTTTCAAGCTACCTTAGCTATAGTTAACTTGAATATTTTTCCTTTGAAATTATTGATCAAAACATTATATATAGACTTAAACAGATTTTAGAAATTGAAGCATAGCTTAAATATGCTTGCTTTCTCCCAAAGCAAATCATGAATCTTTCTTAAGATTTGCATAGTCTCTTTCTTTGGATCTTCCCATGCTCACTCTACCTCTACAATAATTCATTTTCAAGCTACCATAGCCATAATTAACGTAAATATGTTTTTTTGGAACTGTTGATCAAAACATTTTATATAGACTTAAACATATTTCAAAAATTGAAAAGGTTTAATTGTGCTTACTTTCTCCCAAATAAAATCATAAATCTTGATTTAACAACATGATATTTGATTTCTCTATGATGTTTGAAATTTAACATTAACAATTATGTTACACTATTTTTTTCAAAAAACATGTCTTTGTTAATGACAATTTCTATATCATCATCCTAAAATTTGGAGTAGGATCACTCTCAATCCTCAATCCTTAACTTGACCGATGAAATTTTTTCTCCAAATCTTTCAAATTCATCTATGTGAGAATTAAACCCACCCCAAAAAACAAAAAATAGAAAAGCATGATTGGAGAACATAATACCTCATATGATGGGGATTATTGAAATGAGTCCCATAATAGGGACATGATTTTACTACCGTACAAAAAACTGTTATAAGCTCAAACAATGATTTAATAAATGTTTTTTTTTAAATGATTTCAGTACCTTAAAAACACTATTTTAAACTCAAACATTATATAATAAATGTTTTTGATGTATTGATTCGATCCTTAAATGATTTTGAAAGCTTGCCACAATTATAGTCACATGTATGTTGTCCAATTACTTGTTAAGAAAACATTTAAATATATTATAAAGGTATAATTGTATGTACAATTATTTGTTGAAAATACATTTTAATATAGCATAAAGGTATAATTAACCATTTTAAAATTTGAGAAATTTCTGAACTATAATTAGGTTTTTAATAGAACAAAGCTTATACCTATTTCACATAAACACTTTATTCTTAGTCACTTAGGACACGTATGAGATCCCTCTCGAAGGTCATGATGATTATTCCTTTCATATTTGTAACCATTAATTAAAGTTCATTCTTTCCATCTACCTTTAAGTTAAAGTTACGTTGGGGTGTGGATCTAGTGGTTTCCTTTTTTAGTATTGCATTTTAATAGTTTAAGGTTTAAATATGGATGTGAGGATGATTGCAAATTTAAATCAAATCTTATTATAGCGGTCGATAGGCAGTGTATCAATGTTTTTTATAATTGTTGATTGGGTAATTAGTTAAGTTGATTTTGTATTACTTCGTATTATTTTGTTGTAGTCTAACCAAACTTTTCAAATTCATAATTTCATATGATATTGATATCCTAAGTTTGTAAATACTTTGCTTGCTCGCCATTGGCTGAAATATTTGGGGTGTGATTGTTGAGCTGACGATGGATTGCTCGGTAAAAAACGCCTAACATTAATGTGCGTTTGTTGAGAATTGAATGACCTCCCTCGATCTTCCTGCACCATAGCACAATCTACCTACACCGCATGTCCCGAATCTTCATGCTCTGCCTCCATCTATCTTCCTGCACCCACCCTTGATCTTCCTACACCGCCTCTCCCGAATATTCATGCACCACCTTTCCCGAATAAATTCATGCACCGCCTCCATCGCATATGTTGAATGATCAATTCCTTATTTAAGTCATTGAGTAAATCTGCTAGCTAGGATGCTACTAGAACATAGTTATTCTATGTTCACATATTTCATGTTCATTTGTTGCCTGTGATCGATTTCTAGCCTGAAGGACATGCAACACCATGAGAGTTGGTCTCCAACAGCACCATGCACTTGTGCCTGCCGTCAGTTATGGTTCATAACAAACATATCCACTTCTGGTCGGCTTCTACAAGTCAAGGTGAGTTAAAATATCTATACTTATGTTTTCAATTAGAAAGTTTGCAGTTAAAATCTGGATACACATCTATAACAATCTTAGGCACATAAATCTATCCAACCTTGTTTTCCTGAATATATAGTCTAAGCCGGTCTTCATAGATTTTACAAGGTGTGTGTTCCTCGAAAAATCACATACTTTATAAGGCACGCATTCCTCGAAAAATCACTTGAAACAGTTGCAAAGCTATGTTCAGATTACTCATTGAAATTAGACAAAACTGCATTGCTATCCTGTAGCCTTCCCAATATGTCATTTTGAAAAGAACAAATCCACACATCCAAGACTGAATAAAGCTAAATAATCAACACATTCAACATGCCTACCAATTGCATCCAATATGGTTTCTCATCTAGTGCATGATCAGAGACACAGGATGCATTAAACTATATCAGGAAGGCCAATAGGCAATACAATGTAACATCTCATTTAGAATATGACCAAAACCATAATGAAGATTTAACCTTAAAAACCCATAAATTTAAGCATGTTATTTGATTGTATACATAATGATATGTGTTCTTACTGTTAAATACTTCTTGAGAGTTACTTAGCGCTTTTGTGTACATTCCTGTTGTTTCAATTTCCACATTGTAGATTTATGTAGATTTAACTTCTTTCATCTACTATTTTTAATTACCTATACAAGACATTGTTTTCCCTCTTGAATTTACCTTCACAAAGTTTTAATATGTGCTAATCTAAAGTTTTTATATGAAAAATCTATACTTCCAGTTTTATGACCCATAGAATTCATAGGCCTAGATAAACAAAACCACGTATTGTCAACACCAATTATAATCCTAGTTAACAAGCAATTAGTGCAACAAACTAGAAGGATAGAAGGATAAGGTTACAGAGTCTCCACAAACATGAGACATAAATCCTTGATTACAGCCATGGGGTCGATGCAATGGTTAAATTCCATTAAATTCGGCGCTCATACTTTTAATAATTTAAAATAATCTCAAGTTTTACTTTTCAATTCAATTAAAACTCATTTAAATTATGATGCTTTAAATTGTATGACAATGAGAAAGAATCAATGCAAATTATACCACGTAGACATGTAGGAATATGGGCAAGCTAGTACTTTTAGTTAAGAAAATTATTATTTAATGATAAGAAAAATAAATAAATAAAACTTAAATTGTTGGTTTAAAGTTTAAAGAAGAAGGTAAAGCCAGATTAACATCCACCTAAATATCTGTTCATCACAAACTTTGAAGTTTTGTCCTTCAAAAATATACATAACTCAACCAAATTCTTGATTAATTCTTTAATCAAGAATTTGCACTATGAGTAATGTTATAAATGATTTTGAAGTTAATAACAAATCAAATTATTGTTAATGGTCATTTCAGGCATGTTTTCATAAAAAAGATAGTTGGTCTTACAATTATCTCAAGAATTGGTGTAAAAGTCTAAGGTTTGATGAAAGTGAAAGTGGAATGTGTATGTTTCCACTTGGTTGCTGTGAATTTTGGAGTGTTTTTACGATTTCTATTATGTTTCCTTCTTCAAATCTTAGTTTCAATTAAAATCGAGTTCTTTCAATGATTTTTTTGTTTGAAAATGGTAGACTAGTTTGAGTTTGTGTATTACTAATCTACCAGTGAAGATTGTTGGTTATCCCCATATTAAATTTTCTTGTACATAGAATGGTGACCTCGTTGGGATGAGATTTTTATAATTTTCAAAAGGTCGTCCTAATTATTTGAATGGTTAGGTCTTTAAGCGTTTTTCTTGTTGTTTTCTTGCAATCCATCTGTCTAAAGGTCTACAACAAGGCACTTCCATGTTGGAATTTTTTTTCTTTTTATCTTTTTTTTCTTCGTTTTATATTGACTCTTTGTTCTAAGAATTTAGGCATGATCATGTTCTTTTCAACTGAAAAAATGTGTGATTCTTCTGTTAGGGACAAAACTAAAAAAATTCCAAGAGACCTCCAATTTTTGTTAGATTGCTAATGTCTATGTGTTAGTCTTTTTAGTGAAAAAAATAACTATAGGAAAGAAATAATTTAAGTACTCATCTTTTTTGCTTTTTATACATTCAATAGCATTTTTCTTGCTTGTGTGGTTTATGTTTTATTTATTGATTGGTTTGTGCTTGTTGGCTGATTTTATTTATGCAATAATGAATCAAAATAAAGAGATAAAATTTTATTTATGAGTATTTTTCTTTTCCAAAGATTTTTTTGCAAATCCATTAGCGCATAAAACTCATCTACACTAAGAAACAATTCTTCAAGTATTGTAGGTTTATGAAATCCGCTTAGCATCAAGCTTGTGAGAGAGTGTAGAGAACACATGATCATGCAATTTTGGTGAGCTTCACTCTAAAATTAACATCAAAACATGATAAAATAAGCAATATCTTTCTGCTTTTTACTATATCAACATTAGAATGGCATTGGTTTTATTTGGGTGGGTTATTTTCACTCCCTTAGTTTATCAAACTTTCCAACAAAAAATTAACTAATTGAGATAAATTCCTTTGCAATATTATGTTTAATTGAGAATTTCCACATTACAAGGAAAACCATGTCAAGTGAGGATTTCCACATTACCCTCCCATCTACCCATGATTAACTTAATATCATGTGTCAATTAATTTAAAAATTTTAATAATTCAAATTAATTTTTAGAAAAACCACCTATAAATGAAGAATTAACTTATACACAATATAAATACATATCCACAATATCATGGAACACTTTTGAGTGGAAATCTCTCTCTCTCTCTCTCTCTCTCTCTCTCTCTCTCTCACACACACACACACACACACACACACACACCAACTTAATTGTGTTGAAAATATAGCATTAAGAGGTACCTATCTATTACAAACTAAGGAGTACCTATTCACATGTATACCAACTCCAACAATGATGGAGAGATTATGCGTATGCTCCTATGAATAGTCACAGGGAGTGAAACCATCTACCTCTTTTGGATATTGTTTATCATGGATTGTCCCTCTACAAAACAATCATGGATTTCCTAGAATTGGGGAACACAAGGCTCATTACCAACCTTGTAAAAGATACAAGTGGAGTAGCTAATGCATGGGACACTGTTAGTTGATGCATGGATAATTGGTAGTTGATGCATGGATAATGAGAAGTTCGTGGAAGACAACTCATTTAACTAGAAGAAGGTGGGTGATAATAGGTATCTAAGACATAGACAATGGGCGATTACAACTATGCATGCAAACCAAGTAGCATATAACTTGCTTGTGTAACTTAACTTGTGGTGTGTTGGTCTTGACCGACCACAACTTAAGTGGTTGTGCTAGTTAACTGTAGAGGGGTCTCATAGCAATACGTGGACCCAAACAATTCTTGCATTCCCCTTTCATTGTCATATTTAATCACTCTTTTGATAAATAATATTTCATAAAGGTTGGTCGATCTGTATCTAACATGTTTGTCTCATGAATGATGATTTGTGTTGTCATCACAATGGATCATTAAATTTGAATGACAAATCATGCAATCGAATGAGTCGAAATATCACAAAGCAATTTTTGGTGGGAAGTGTTTTTTTTTCCAAGGAAACAAATCATATTTCTATTCATATAAAGAGATACATTCTTCAAAAAAGTATGAGAGAGAATTGTTGGCAAGTCTGAGAAAGGTCTGATCATGAACAAAGCTAAATCTCATGAGAAAACTCACAGGGACTCACAATACTTTCTTCTTGGACTGCCAAAAGAAAAACAAGGATATTACATTCTTGAAGAACTCTTGTTTATGGTTGAGCATCCTTCTAGTTATTTTATGAACAAAATCTTGATTGCATATCGAGGCCATTTTTAGAAAGCTCATCAATTGTTACATTAAACTCCCTGTAAATATGATGGAAACTGATGGAATGAAATGATATGGAAATTGATTTAATTTGGTCCACCAGAGGGAAGAGAAGCTTATCTTGATTAATTAACTCTTCCTTCATACATTTTATAACAAACTGAGAATCACCAAAAAAATTAAGATCGTGCAAACCATGATTATCTGTTACCTTAAAGATATGGAAAAGGGATTGCATCTCATCCCAATTATTAGACCCATAACCGATACACCCTTTTTCCAGCAACGAATAACACTTAGACGGATCGATCACAAAACCAATTCCACATCTCTATCCATTCTCTTGAGAAGCACCATCAAAACAAGCCCATGGGACCGAAGATGATAGAGAGAACAAAAGAACTTGTCTCTTCCATGTAGATTTATCATTTTTTTAATAAAATTTGAAGAGAGCCTTAATATGATCAATCAACTGAGCAATCAGAGGGGCTTTGTATGAAATTACTGCTTGATTTCAGGCTAACTAAACACCCCATCAAATAAGAAAAGGAAGAGGCTGAGAATTTTTCAAAACAAGATTTGTGAAATAACTGAGAAAATTGGAAACTAAGGAATTACCTATCCAAAGGTTACTCTATTGAAAAACACCTTCAAATTCCCTTCAGATCTCCCGAACAAAGGGGAATTCCAAAAAGAGATGGACTAAGGTTTCCTCAACATGCTTTCACAACAAACAAAAACCTGTCCCAGACCAATTCATCTTCTAAAACCTATCCCAAGTAAGCACCTTTTTGTCCAAAACGAACCACATGAATAAAGAGGATTTAGGAGGAACCAATACCTTCCATATCTTCAACAAATATACCTGATTAAGAGGAAATTCCCTCAGGAACATAGAATTATAGCCCCTTTTAGCAGAGTAATAACATCCTGAATTGGTAAAATTCCAAGCCAGAGAATCTTCCTCCTCTTTTAAACAGATGTGAGCTCGAGATAAGGAATGAACACATAGATCCCAAGCATGACCCCAATCTCCAGCTAAGCCTAGCTCTCAATCATACATCCAACCTTGCTGCCACATATTGGTAGTAGCATGATCAACAAGTTTATCTTCCCGACTCTTGGAGAAAGGAAATGAGATCCCTAGGCAATATTAATTGAACTTTTCTTCTCATGATAGAATCCACACCCACTCTAACAGACTTACCATTCCCTACCTTCCAAGCCATAAACCTTCCAATGACATGAAAGGCTTTGGATAAGGCTTTCCAATGATTTGAGGAGTTAAAAACATATTTATCCCTCTGCCTTGTCCAATCTAATAGTGTTCCTGGGGCAATGTACTTGGCCACTAAAATCGATTTCCACAAGCTTTCTTTTCTAAGAAAATTCCACAAGGACTTAGTAGCCAACACTTTGTGGAAATGGAAGATATTCTTGAGACCCAAACCTTCTTGACACTTAGGAGATGCTACACGAGACCATTTAACAAGATGGAAACCTTGATGGGAAGTGTTTGTAAAAACATTACAAATTTATAAATGTAATTATAAAGTAATAGGTAAAATCTTGAATTATGGCTCTCACAGGTGTAGACCAAGTGGCGATAGAGTGTACAGTTAAGGCACTCCTTGCAATGGCATGGGTTCAGACCTTAGCTATCTTGTGCCCCATGCTGAGGGTCTAAGTGGGTGCACCTTGGGGTATAGTGATAGTGGAAAAGAATCAACCTTGTGTCACACGAGTACGAGCCCTGCCCTAGTTGTTGATTCCCCTAATAAAAAAAATATGAATTATGAATAGACAATTTAAAAAAAACTTAAAATGTTTTAATTTCTTAATTTTGTTTTATTAAAATTGGGTTAAGTAATGTTCGTCAAAACTATAATTTTAAATTAATAAAAGTATTATTTTAATATAAAATCGATTTAAAATTTTGAAATATTCATATTGTACTTAAATTATGTAATATTAATATTCATAATTTTCATCAATTCAAAATCCATTGAAACTAAAAATAATGATTTCCTTTCACATTATTTGGAACAATTAGAAAATTATCAATGTATATCAAGTTTAAATTACATCGATAACTTTATTTCATAGAGTATATTTTGCACGATCATGTTTTGGAAACTTTCAATATAAAAATTAGTAATTAAATAATAGTAAACTTTTTTTGAGTGAAACTTAGATATATATATAAAAAAAAGGTTTTTTAGTGGAACCTAGATATATAAAAAAAAATTGTTTTGGCAATTTTCAATATAAAAATTAATAAATGAAAGAATAATAATTTTTTTTTAAAGTGAAAACTAGATTTAAAAAAAAAAAAATGTATTTTGTATATTCATAATAAAAATAGCGGGTTCAAGCTCCTGTGGTGTAAACTTATTGGTAATAGGGTGTACTATTAAGGCACTCCTTATGACATAATGGGTTCAAATCTCAAATAGCTTGTGCACCTGTGTAGTGGAAGTGTGATTGCACCTAAGGGTATAGTAGTAACAGATGGAAATCGACCACATATCATACGAGTATGAGCAACACCCCGATTATTGATTCCCCTAGTCTAAAAAATAGAAAGTTAAAAATCCTTAAATTTATAATTTTTGTAAAAAAAAATAAACACAATTATTATTCATGAATCAAACTTTGCACCAAATGGTAAGGCAATGAAGTGGTAGCATGAAACATATAATTCATAAAATCAATGTTTTTAAATCGAATAAATGATTAAACAATTAGGTTTGTTGAAATCTCCAATAATTTTAATTATTAAATTGGAATTAAATTGGATGGATGGGAGATTAGAAAAAGAAATAGAAAATTATTCTTTCAATGTGCAAATCCCTCAACCAATGGAACCAAAAAGGTTAGTGTTCAAATATAAAGCATGCTCATATGTGATAAAAAAACATAAAGATTACAATTAATTACACATAAAAATATAATTATATCTTTTATTAAATAAATTAATATTATAAAAAAATAATATTGCTACACTATAATTATAAAATTTAATTCTTCATACATACTATATAAAATTATAATTATTCAAAACAATCTATCCAAGATATTGACCTTACCTCAACCAACAAAAAGACAAACACCTTTGGCATCCACCATGTTATAATACCTTAAAGTAAACAAGATTTTATGCCTTCCTAAAGAAAAAAACATCAAGAACTCACTTCAATGGTGACACGAAGAGGAACATAAAATATATAAATGTTCTCCCTAAGAGAGTGACATAGGTTTGAGGAACCCAAATCTCTCATAATATTTTTTCCTCCAAATATTTTGACAATGAAAATTTAGAGGATCTCTTTGTGATAAAGTGGCAATTTGAAATAAATACGTTTAAGTTAGGAAAGGGATCATAAAGGGAACTTGAAATAAATACTTTTAAGTTAGGAAAGGGATCATAAAGGGAATTTGTTCTTTCATAAAGAAATCATTGGCCTTTAAATATTTAACAATCTAAAATCTTTAATCAATTTGTTAGATGGATTGAAATTCATAAGTTAAAAAGAAAAATTGCTAGTTTATCAATGTGTATTGTTCTAATGAAGAAGAATGTTGTTTCATTGTAAATATGGTAATGTCGGTATGATGCAATATCTTTAAGATGCAAAGGAAGGGTTAAATGTAAAATAACAGTATTTGAATTTATCTTCAAACTAAAGGTCAACATTGAATATCAAGGCTTAAAAAGTGTGGAAAGAATGTAAATTTTTAAAATATGTTTTTAGAGTTATAAAAAGATAAACATATTACAATTGGACTTAAAAACATTACAACTAATTAAAAAGATTAATTAGCTTAATTTAACTTATAAAATGATTACTTAATACTAAAATATTAATATAATAATTTTTGTTCATTCATGTTTCTATGATAGGGAGTGTTATTTTGTAAAAAATCACTTAAAACCTGCACCAAACCTCAATTGCATAATCATGTTTTAAGGAAATTGAATTTTAATAAATGATTTTTCATGTCATTATCTTTAGGACTGAGCACAACCTCATTAACAACCCACTACATAATTAATAAATTAAAATTAAAAAACAATGGTATGGTTAAAATGTTTTATGTTCTTAATATGTAAATCTAATCAAGGTTCCTTTTCTTTATTATTTTAGGTAGGTGTAAAAGATTTTAAACAATGAATTTGTTCTCAAGTTGAAAAGTTAGAAATGAAGATAGATCTATAAATACATCAAATATTTTTGAGGTATAATTTTTTTAGTTTTTAAAATAGATATAGATTGGTTTATGCATATATGAGAATACAATTTTGATTTATTTCTATTTTTTATTTTTTATTTGTATTTATATTTATATTTGGCTAATATATATTATTATTATTTAGAAAGTATTATATATTTTTCGAAATTGATAAATGATGATTTACTCACATGTCAACGTCACTATTATATTGGTGTTCAATGGATCCTTCTCTAAAAACCCCATCTAAGACTATCCATTCCTCCTTTGTTGGTGGGGTTATCACTCCGACTGAGGTTCAATTTGACACTCCTACAGGCTTTAGGTCTGTTCCAGAAAGCTCTGATGTGGGTAAGTCCAGGATTGCTAATCCTAATCTCTTTGGGGATAAAGCTAGGGCTCGCCGCCTTACAAAGTCTGTCAAAGCTAGGGAGGGTAGGGAGCAGTTTATCATAAACCCTAATTGCAACCTTGATCGAGTTAATTTACTGGCTAATCGGGCTCTAGTCGGGCGATTGGAGTTCACCTCTGGTAGCAGGGAGGAAATTATGGAGTGGGTGAACATTCATTGGACACCTTTGGTTGGGTTGGCTCCTCGAGTAAACCTTCTGGTTAATCACTGGATTTTATTTGTATTTCCTAGCAGTGAACGTGTGGATGATATACTCCAAAGAATGTGGATTTTCAAGGATGGTTCTCTCTGGTTGAAGAAATGGCATGTTGCCTTCGATCCAGTACGTGAAAAGCATAGGTGTCGTCATGTATGGATGTTAATGTCGGGTTTCCCGATTGAGCTCTGGACCGAGAATATTTTTATTGGACTGGCCAATTTTGTCAGTAAGTTCATTCGTTTGGACAAGAAAACCCTGTTTGGTATTGATCGTAGACTTGCTAAAGTCATGGTGGAATTTTATATGAGCTTGGGGTTGCCAGCTGAAGTTGATATTATCTGGGTTCTCGGACTATCTGTCAGCTCCTGGATTATTTTAAGATTCCTTTTCGATGTTATGGCTGCCGGAACACTGGGCATACTCTAACAAAGTGTCATTTTCTTTCTCTGAAGCCGAAAGGTGCTCACTGTCACAACAGGGTTTATGATGCCTCACAGGCCAGTACGAGCCCTAATTCCAGTCCTACTACTCCCAAGCGGAATTTTTCAGGTAAGTCTTCTCTGGATGAAACTCCTTATAATGATGTTTCTAAAGACAAACTCAAGTTTTATGTTGAAATTGAAAAATCTCTTGATCAGCGCATCTCTAGGGGGGAGGTGACTCTTAATCTTGATGCTGTCAATTCCCCTTTTTTGGTGGCAGGTGGTTTGTCTCAGCCGAACTTTAATTCTGAGCCTATTGTATCTCTTGTGGTTCTCCCAAAATTTCCTGATCTCTCTAGGTCTCCTCCTACCTTTCCGGAAAATGATGATAGGGTCCTTTCAATTGAAGATAAAGCTGTGCTCGCTAAAATAGGCTACAGCCCTAGCAATGATGTTTCTTGTTTTCCCCCCCTGACTGTATTTTCTAAAAATCCTCCTTTAAATTCTGATGTGAAACCCTCAAACAGCCTTTGGTTTCAAAATGTTACTATTAGAAAGTCAAAGAAGAGAGGCAATGGGAAGTCTTTTGTTCCGGTGGTAAATGGTCTTACTCCCCTGTCTGTAAGAATTGATGAGTCATGTTCTCATACTGGTGTTTCTCCTAACCCTAGGGCACTTAGAGCGGTGCAGCCGTCTATCAATGTTGATTAATGTTGATCCTGTCATTAAACGTTAGGGGTTTAGGCAAGGCTACCCGGGTTAGGGCCTTATCTAAACTTTTTAGTACTACTAGCCCGGAAATCATTCTTTTACAGGAGACAATGTGTGAGGATTCCATAGCCATTTTGAAGCTTGCCAATATTTTTCCAGGGTGGGAATTTTCTGTGGTCGATGCCTCTAGTATGTCTGGAGGTCTCATTGTCGGCTGGAATCCTCGTTTCTTCCATTTCAATACCTATAAATCTAACTGGGGTATTTTGATGGATGGGTGGAGTCTTTTACAAAACCTCAAATTCTTTGTGTTAAACTGCTATGGGCCTTATAAGGGTAGAATTGCATTTTGGGATTCCCTGAAATGCTCTGGCCTCCTAAATTTGGACAATCTTATTATCGCAAGTGATATGAATTTCACCTTAAGTATTTCTAAAGTATGGGGTCTTTTGGCTCGAAAGGATGATCTTGCAGACTACTTCTCAGATTTGCATAGCACCTTTGATTTGGTTGATATGGCTCCTGATGTCCTTCTCCCTACGTGGACAAATGGCATATCGGGTGGGGACAACATACACAAAATAATTGACCTTTTTTGGTAAGCAGGTCTATGCTTCATTTTTTCAACGCCACAGATCATGGATCGAGGAGGCCATTTTTTTAGATCACTGGCCAGTGTTTTTTCAAAGTGACGACGATATAATATCGAGGCAGTTTCCTTTTAAATTTAACTGCTCCTGGCTTCAAAATGAAAACTTCTGTGAGGTAGTCCGTCACTTTTGGCTATGTTCTAACCTTGGGGGTGATTTGAATCATATGGATCGTCTTCTTCTCAAGCTGAGGAAACTAAAATATGATGTTACAAAATGGATAAATAATCAAAACGCACAGTATCTAAAAGAGTACAGAGACTTGGAGAATCGGATTCAAGATGCACACTTAAGGAAATTTGAACTTATGGGGGAAGTTGATGATCAAGCTTTAATTAGAGCTCTTGAAGAGAAGAAGGAAGTTATTCTGAAATAGGAAGAAGCTGACTGGAGGCTCAAGAGTCGAGCTTTATGGTTGGAATTAGGGGATAAAAATTCCAAGTTCTTTCATGCCTTTGCTTCTCATAGAAGGAATTCAAATGCCATATGGGATCTAGAGGATGAGGTGGGAAATTGCATCTTTGGGTAGGAACACCTACAGGCTATAGCAAAAACCTTTTTTGGTAATATATATACTGACCCTGGGGATAGTGATCTCATGAAGCAGCTGGAAATTGCTCGGTTATACCCAACCTTCTTTAGTACTTAGGAGGGTAATGAATTGGGGAAGGCTGTTACTTAGAAAAAATTTGCAAAAGAAAAAAGTCCCGAGCCTGATGGCTGGACTATGGAGCTATTTTTGCATTTTTTGACATCATGGGCGGAGAAATTCTTGATATGGTAGAGTACTCCAGAACCTATGGTTTATTTCTGGTGATCTAAATTCTACATTTTTTACCTTGATTCCAAAGTGTAACAAGCCACATTCCTTTGGAGATTACAGGCCAATAACATTATGTAACTTGATCTATAAGCTCATATCTAAGATCATCGCTGTGAGAATAAAACCTGGGCTATCAAAGTATATCACTTCAGAACAGTTTGGGGTTTACATGACTGACAAATTCTGGATGTTGTTGGCATCTCACAAGAGATCATCCACACTATTAAGATCTGGAAAAAAAAGCATGTTTGCTCAAAATGGACCTTGAGAAGGCATATGACCGTGTCGATTGGTGTTTTATTTTTTTTTAACAGAAATAGGGGAAAGAGATATATAGATAAAGGCTGTGCACAGCCATTCATTATAAAAACAGAAGCCAACACTCTGCATCTGATAGAGGAAAATTGCAGAGATTGATAGAGTTTTTGTCACTCAGTTCTTTACATCATGACTTCCTATAGATTCTGTTCATGCTATTGGGATAAACCCTTACAAATTGTTTACATAATATTTGGCAAAAAAAAATTCAGAGTATGAGCAGCTAAGAGAACCTGCAGATTGGAAGATATTCCAAAAAGGGTGAAGAGAGTGTCATTAACCGAAGTTCTGCTGCTGAACTGAGGCCACATCCATCATCTCCTGGTTTACAGTTGGGGCTTCCCGCACAGTACTGCAATGAGTTTTGCAGGAAAAAAATGAGGTATCTGCTTTAATACTATCCACTTTTCCCATCATCTCGATGATGTTTCGGTCCATGTCTTCCATGCGTGACTACAGGCAGGAGAGCCGGGAGTGAATGTACCTATCTTCCATGGCCAATTCCTCAATTTGGTTCGTAGTTGTGAAAACAGCAAAATACGTTCTGCACAGGTAGGTTTTAATTTTCGAGGAGAGTTGGCTTAACGTGGCTATGGCCTGTCTGACCCCTTCCATGCTACGTGCAGACGAGGGATAACCAACTTCAAACAGCGTGAGAGCAGGTTCCTGGGCAGTGATGCAGAGCTGTTACAGAGCCGGGGCAAGAGCAGGGTGGGTAAGGGGCTCCATCCTTTGGGATATGAAACCAATGAATGCTTGGAGCCTTAAATGCTCAATCATGAGAACTATATGAGCCATGTGGAGGGCGCGAGGGTGGAGGTGTGTCAGCCAATCCAAGGCATGCTGAAATCGAGCTCTCAAGTGGTGGAGAGAGCCACTTTTTAAAGAATTTATCCAAGTTTGAAAACCCATAAACAAATGGATCATTAGGGTATAAAAATATGTTTTAAAACATTGTTATGAGAGGATTGCCCCTTTTTCATTGTGACACCAACATTTTCCAATTTTTTCGCTATAGGATTTAGGTCTCTAAGCACATGGAAAAAGAGAGTATCAGTAGGGAGCTCGAGACTCTTAATTCTTTTCTGAAATCTTTGACTTTTGGAGCTTTTGTGGGAGTTACCATTGCACATAGCTTGAATTACATGCCTGGAATCCCCGAATACCTGCAGATGTTCAATGTTGAAGGTGACAACAATTTCAAGAGAGTGATACAAGGCCAACCATTCGGCTTGATTATTGGTGCTGATACCTAGTCCCCAAGAGAAGTCTGCAACTTTATTTCCTCTGGGATAAAAAATTATCCCCCCCGCACCTGCCACCCTCGGGTTCCCTTTAGAGGCCCCGTCAAAGAAGATTGTGAATCTTGCTTGATTCTTCCACCATTTTTCGAAGGACTGTTTGTCTTTCCTTATCTCCCACTCATGGCAGGCTGTAGGACTTTTGGACTGAAGAGAACTCACCTTTGTGAACATTTGGCACCATTGGAATTCATTCCAGTTTAAAGCTTCCTGGGAATGTAAAGCTATTCCCCTGGTGTTCAGAGATTCAGATATAAAGGTTATTGCTTTATTTGCTATTCTCATCTCTGCACTCTTTTTATCTTCAAAAACTCTTTTGTTTCTTTCCAACCATATCTGCTAGCATATGTTCATCAGGAGAAGCTTCCAAATTCTTGTTAAAGTAGGCTTGTTCTTTCGACCTCCCTGAATTCTATTGTTCCAGACATCCATCAACTGCTGCATTTGCCTAGAAATTGTAGAGGAGTTTGCGAGGGGGCCAAGAACCAAATTCCAAACCTGTTTAGCGAAAATGCAGTCTAGGAATAAATGTTGTGCACTCTCTTCTGCGTTTTGACACAGGTGGCATCTAGAAGGACCTTCAATTCCTCGAAGCTTGAGATTGTCTGCTATTAGCTGCTTGTTGTGAGCTAGGATCCAAAAGAAATGGTTTATCTTTGGAATGCTATCCCTGTTCCAAACTTTCTTCCATCTTGTTTGGACAGGGTTATTGTTTCTAGTGAGAAGTTCGTAGCCAGCTTTGACCGAGTAATTTCCTGCTTTTCCCCATCCTCTGATGTCTTTTGCTTTGATGCTTATTGGAGATTTCCCATGCAAATATTGTAGAAATACTTTATAATTTTCTGCTAAGTTGCCTGGAGGGTCCATATTTTTCCAATTTTTCCATTTTCCTAAGGACGACCAATTGACCAAATCCGCCAACTTCTGAATCCTTGCTTCTTGGAGCCAGATTTTGACATTTTGGATTTGTTGTATTTCTCCAATAGGTTGTTTTCCATTAATGTTGTCCATCCAGAGATTGATTTTATTCCCGTTACCAGGAATCCAATACATATTGTCTTTTACCAACCCTGCAAAAGAAAGCATAAGCCTCCAAATGGTTGTTCCTGTTTTTTCCTTCATATTATTTAAACATATCTGTCTCGATCCTCTAGTGTATTTTTTCCTTATTGCCTCCTTCCACCATTCTTTTTTACCTGATATCATTCTCCAAACAATTTTTGCACCCAAGGCTTTGCTCATTATTGATGGATCACGAATACCCAATCCTCCTTTTTTTCGATTTTCCTTGATAATATTCCAATTAACAAGGTGGAATTTCTTGCCTTGATTTTTCCCCCTCTGCCAAAGGAATTTTCTGATCTCCAGACAGATTGCATTCGTAACCATTGAGGGGGCCAAAAGAATGGCATCGATGAAAATGGGGATAGAGGAGATGACGGCTTTGATCAAAGTCACTCTACCGGCCAAGTTAAGCCAACGAGTTCCCCAAGAATTGATTTTACTCTTGATTTTTTCCAAGATAGGCTTCCAGGAGGAGGAGGAGATTCTTTTATGGGTGATGGGAATGCCCATCTACTTGAAGGATGTCCAATCGAAACAGGGTTTAAAATCAAGAGTAAGAGATATATTTCTGAGAAGAAGGTTTCCACAGTTCCAACTATAGATATTACACTTTTGACTATTCGTTTTGCCCCCAGAGGCATGAAGGAAAAGGTCAAGGATTAATTTGAATATGGAGGCAATGATGGGAGAGGCACTACCTAACAAGATGGTATTGTCATCAAACTGAGCATGATTAATAGGAGAAACATTTTTTGCTATGACAATACCTGGGAGGGAGCCATTCATTTGCAGACTGTTGAGTTTCCTGCTCAAGGAGTCTGCCATGATGACATAAAGACTGGGAGAGAGGGGACATCCTTGCCTCAACCCTCGAGACAATCGAAAAAAGGAGGAGGGTCTGCCATTTACTAAGGGGGAAATCCATGGAGATCCAATGCAAGCCTTGATCCATCCTATAAAATATTTTTCAAAACCAAATTTTTCCATAACTGTGAAAAGAAATTCATGCCTTACTCTGTCGAAAGCATTTGCCATATCTAGTTTTATAACCATACCTGAATCTTTCCTCTGAACACTTGAGTGTATTTCTTCTTGAACAAGAAGAATGTTGTCGTAGATTTGTCGTTCAGCCATAAAACCTCCTTGATTTGGGGATATGATTCTGGGAAGTAGTCCCTTGATTCTGTTAGCAATGATTTTGGTGAGGATTTTGTAGGAAGAATTACAGAGGGAGATAGGGTGGAATCTTCCTATAGAGTGAGGGTTTTTTTCCTTGGGAATAAGAGCAATGAAAGTGGAGTTGGTGGCCCCTCCAATTCTTTCTCTTTTCCTTGTCCAATTAAGCATTCTTATAAGATATTTTTTAAGCCAGTGCCAAAATTTTCTATAAAAGTGGATGGAGAATCCGTCCGGGCCGGGGGCCTTTTTTGGATGAAGTGACCAAACTGCTTTTTTAACTTCTTCAGTTATCTGATCCATTAGCCTCTTGTTGTATGCTTCTGTGATGAGGTTGGGGATTTCCATACTCATTTGGTCCAGATATTCTTTGGGAACGTCCTCATTCTCATTATATAAACTCTCAAAGTGGGCTTTGGCTTCTTGGAGAATGACATCCTGCCCCTCTATTTTTGGCCATCCTCCCTTGTGAGACTCACGATGTTATTTTTCCTGTATCTCTCCTTGCATTGAGCATGGAAAAATTTAGTGTTCCTATCTCCTGCCTTTAGCCAGAGACATCTTGATCTGAGTCTCCATTCTTCCTCATCTCTTCTAGCTATGTTCAGAATTTTTTCGTCAAGATCTTTTTCGTCTCTAAGCATTTCCATCGTAACTGCAGTCTGCTCCATTTTGTTTTGATGATGTTACAGCTCCTTTTGAAGTTTCTCAAGCTCTTCACTAGGCTTCGTATTGTTTTGTTTTGCCCAATTTTTTAGCGTTTTTTTAACATTCTTAAGTTTGGTCTCCCAGATGTATCCTGGAGACCCGGGAATAAACTGTTTCCAAATCGATATCACTTCATCCAAGTAGCTTTGGTTCTCAAGCCAAGCCGGGTTGAACCTGAAGGGAAGGGGACCCAAGTTTTCAGGCCAGGAGAAGAAGAGGGAGATGGGCCTATGGGCCAAGGTGGCTGAGGCTAGAATCTTAGAGTCAGGGAGTTTGGGGTTGGAGAGAAAAGAGGAGCTGATTAGAAACCGATCTAATCTAGCAGCAATATGGCTAGGGCCAATCCTCTTGTTATTCCAGGTGAAGACACCTTGCTGGGGCTTGATATCAATAAGATTCCAATTAGACATTAAATCTTCCATTCTTTCTCCATAAGGGTCTCTGATTTTTTACCCCCCTTTCCTCTCAGCCACTGAAATAGTGACATTGAAGTCTCCTGCAAGTATGTAAGGAAGATTTTCCAAGCTGTGGCGGAGGTCTATTAACTGATTCCAAAACTGTTCCTTTTGGCCATACATGGTCGGCCCGTATATGTTTCCAACCCAGAACCTGTCATTGCTTGAAATATCTTCAAGCTCAATAAAAATCCAATGCCGATTTATTTTAGAGGAATGGCATTTATACTTACCTTCGTCCCAAATGGATATTAGTCCTCCGGAAGCTCCTAATGCATTAACAGATATTCCTTCTCCATTGGGCCAGACATGCTTCATTGTATTGATACTGTCCCCCTTTTTCATTTTAGTCTCTTGGATTGTGAGGATTGATATATTCTCCATTTTTTTTAATCTTTTTATTGCCTCTGCTTTTTGCTTTCCACCTAATCCTCTGCAATTCTAGGAGACTATTTTCATTATTTTTTGATTGAAAGAGGACCTGCTCTGTCCTTTCTTTCCTCCTGAGGCTGCTTTCCACTGGATATTATTCTTACATGCTAGTCCAGACTGGTTTGCTTACTCGCCGCCCTTTCTTTGGCTGCTTCTTGTTCTCTTATTGTTTTGTTGAGTCTTCTTCCTCTTTTGACAAGGGGTTCTTGCTCATCTTCTTTGCTGTCTGAAGTTTCTTCTTGAAATTATTTTGCTTTGGCTCTTGTTACTGATCCTCCTGATTTTAGAGATTCCTCTATTCCATCAGATGCATGTTGACAGGCAGGAAAACTCTGGTTCTCATCCTCAATATTGTTTTGAATCTGATCTCCCTGATGTTCCTCTGATTGTTTTTCTTTCTCCTGTTCTTCTTCATCTTCCTCGATGCTTAGGATCTGAAACTTGTTGGGGTTCTCTTTATTTTTGGGTGGAGATTTGGCCACTGTACTTGCATTGTTTTTACCCCCTTTTTTCCTTGAGACCTCGTTCCATTCTCCTCCTTGAGTCTCTTCTACTTCTGGGGTTTTTCTCTTGGGACATAACCTCGCGAAGTGCCCATATTCATGGCAGACTTTGCATTTAAAAGGTATCTGCTCATAATCGACAGTTTGTCTATGGCTCCATCCTTCCATTGCCAAGTCTATAGCTTCTGGGAGGCCCTTTTCCAGGTCAAACTCAACACAAATTATTGCACATGAGAACATTGGGGGTTTTGGCTCCGATTTATCAATGTATTTTCCTAGTGAGTTGCCAATAGCTCATAGGTCTTCATCATTCCAGCAGTGAAGGGGAAGATGCGGCAACTTAACCCAGACAGGGACTGCCGTTGGAATGTCCTTTTCTGGATCAAAGGAGAGATCCCATTTATTAAGATACATTCCTCTTGAACCCATAAAATATGGCCCATTTTTGAAGATCAAGTCTCAGTCCTCCTTTTTTTCAAAGTAGAAAACAAAGAACCCTTTTCCACAAAAGATTTGCTGAACTTCTCCTTGAATTAGAGGGCGCCAGTTTTTGTTGAGCCAAGTTTCAATGGAGCGAGGGGAAGGCCAAAGACCCGTAAAATGTCCTACCAATCCCTTTTCTGCTAGATCAACAACTTTTCATTTCGAGGTTGTTGATGATAACTTAACTTCTGGAACATCTATTTTTTTAACAAATTTGGAGTCAGACGGAGCTGTGACCTTCGACGAAGCAAGTTGTGAAGCAACAAGCGCCCTGAAGAGGTCAGAGATGAGGGGGAGAGCTTCATCCGGACCATTGCGACCAGTATCCGGCAGCGGCTCCATTAGAGTTGACGCACCAACAAAACCCTAACAAACCGTCATTTCAAATTCTCTCAAAAGTTTTCACAAATTGCTTATTGGTGTTTTCTCATAATTATCCTAATTCAAATTGGTTTTCCTCCTTTGATTCTTAATTGGATAATGGCATGTGTATCATCTACTTATATTGTAGTCTTGGTAAATGGAGTGCCATCGGACTTCTTCAAATGTTCCAGAGGGATTAAGCAGGGATGTCCCTTATCCCCACTTCTATTTTTTCTTGTTATTTATGGTTTAAGTAGGTTACTTCTCAAATCCAAATCTGAAGGTCTTATTAAAGGGATAAAATTGGCCAAAGATCTCTTTATATCACATCTACTCTTTGTAGATGATGTGCTTCTTATAGGCTCAGATTCTATAAATGAATGGGAATGCTACATGAATAATATCAAAGCTTTCTGCAGTGCCTCAGGTATGAAGGTCAGTCCAGCTAAGTCTATTCTTTATCAGCACAAGTTGGAGGATACAAGGATTGTGGAGTTACAAAACTTCTTACCATTTAATTTTCAATTGCTGGATGAGGATTTTAAGTACCTCGGTTATTATCTGAAGCCTAACAATTATCGATTCAAGGATTGGTCTTGGATTTTTAAGAAAATAGAAAGCAGAATTAACTCTTGGACTCATATACTTTTGTCTATATGAGGGAGTCTCACTCTTGTAAAGGTTGTACTTACCAGTATTCATGTGTATTGTCTATCGTTGTTTAAAGCTCCTAGCTCATTTTTGAACTCTTTCAGGAAACTATTTTCAAATTTCTTATGGTCTAGTGGCAAAGATCGTAAAGGTCTAATTATGGAAAGATGGAAAAATATCACTCTCCCCGAAAACTGCGGTGGCTGGGGATTGAAGAATATGGATGTTTTTAGTAAGGCTTTGCGGCTCAAAAGATTTTGGAGGGGTATCTTTGGATCTTCTCTTTGGTCCAAATTTCTGGCAGTGAAATACATTAAACTAAACATTAATAATTGGCTCAGGAATCCTATAAAAAAAGTAAGGAATGTTTCTGTTATTTGGAAATTATTTATGAATGTATTCAATTGGATGTCTAAATACCTTCAATGGCAAGTAGGCTCAGGTAGACAAATTCTGGTAGGCATTGACCCAATTTTGGGCCTGGAAGAAAATTATACTCTGTCAAATGGAGTTTTAGCTTTCTTAAAAGAGAACAAGTTTACTACATTGGACAAAGTGAAGAACAAATGTATCCTCAATGGAAATTCATACTGGATCAAAGCCGAGGACCTTGGATTCTCTGGTAATTTTGTATGGGAATGGAATTATTATTTCAACCGTCTTGATTCTACAGGGTGCGGACTCTCTGACAACTAGGATAAAATCATATGGTCAGGCAATCCCAGCTCGGGTGATATTACAGCAAAGACTGCCTACAATGCAATCATAAAGTTCAGACATTATAGCCCTCAACAGTGGTGGTTTAAAAGACTTTGGCAGTGGAAGATGCCTTTAAAATATAAATGTTTTGGTTGGTTCGCTCTCAAGGGAAAATTAAAAACTTGGGCTAATTTAGTCAAAATGGGATGGAATGGCCCAAACAGATGCTCGTTATGTAATTCTGATGCTGAATTCACAAATCATCTTCTTGTATCTTGCAATTTCACCAAAGACATATGGAGGAATATCTGCTCTGCATTAAATATCCTATAGGACTGGGGGAATGAAAAATTTGATATATGCACACGTAATTGGTTTAGGGAATGCAAAGCTCATTCACTTCCGTGGGTGATTATTTCCTAGTTTATTTGGTTCACTAGGAACAAGGTTTTTTTTTAAGATCAGAAACCATGTATCCAGAAAACGTCCTGTCAAATTCTGAATGTGTATCAATCCATCTTCAGAGGGCAAGAGCCTTTAAACATAAAAATAATTGGATATTTTGATCCTCAGTTCAATCGACCTACTCTCTTCTTCGATGGTGCTGCTCAAGATGGATTGTGTGCAGCTGGTGGAGCTATCTTCTTGAATGAATTTCATTACTTTTCATTGAGACTTAATTGTGGGGTGGGGACAAACATGAAGACATAGCTACTTGCATTGTGGTGCGTTTTGAAAGTGGCTAGTGTATTTGGTATGGATGATTTGAAGATCTTCGGGGATTATAGGGTCACCATTAAATGGGATCAAGATGAATACAATATTAAAGTTTTATCTCTCATCCACTGGTGCAACAAGATAAAATCAACTATCCACCTCTTTAGGAACATCTCATTGGAGCACATTTACAGGCATCATAATCTCTTGGTAGATAAAATTTCTAAGCAGGCTTTGAGTAGTGAGGAAGGTTTCTACTATGGGAGGAATATCATAATTCTCAGGTCATGGACTTGGAATCTCTGAAGTTTTTTTGAGTAAATGTATATTGCTGGACTTTGTTGTCATGTACTCTTGGATTGGATAAAGATGTTTTTTGTTAACATATTATGAGTGATAGCATCTGCAGTATGATGTTTCTTTTTTGATATGTAGGCAAGCTTTTTTTCCTTCTGTAAGACATGGATAATCATGTACCTTTTGATTCAATATGAATAACATTGGTATGTTTTTTTCTATTGGAAAAAAAAATCACTATTATATTAAGTTGTACATATATAGATATATTTATATTTATATTTGATTAATTTATATTATTATTATTTATTAAGATTTTTTTTCTTAATTCAACATATGATGTTGTAAGTAATATTTGATGATGATGATGATCATGATGGTTAACATCCAGTGAGACCAATGTGGTCTATCGGAACTTAAGAGAAAAGAAAGGAATTAATTGTGTTTCTGTAAAATTGTATTCCTATGCTCAAAGAGATTAGAAATAAGCATTCCTAGGTTGCCATAGTTTTACAACTTAGAAGGTTAAGGAGGTTGTATTGTAGCAAATATTATGAAATTGTGATCTAATTTGGGTGTACGTATGACATTCTAAAAGAAAGGACCTTTATCCTCAACGTTCCTAGTCCCATAGAGATGGAATCCTTTCTACCCATGGTGTTTTAGGAGTATCCCAATGTCCTGTTTCACTATGTTGATTCTCTTCTTCGAACTAGTTAAAATAGAGAGATGATTTTGATCTTCCATATTAGGGTTAATGACCTCCTTATAGTATCTTAATTTTCCTTTAGCCTCTATATCTTTCTCATCCAAAATTTTATGTTTAAACTTAGTTGTGATAATATTTTTAATGTTATTGGTATTTTGTAAAGTGGTGTTTTCATTATTCCCCCAATGGTTTAACCAAGCCCTAGCGTCTTTATATCACCCTTCCTTGAGTCGTAGTTGATCTTGAATGGATTTTAAAGCAATTTTAGCAAGTATCTGGTCTCCCATGCTATTTATCATGTACTTGTACATCAGGTACCTAGTCATATCGATGCTCTCGATGGGGGAAATACCTACTTCTATTAGGAGAATAGGGTAAGGTGTGTTTATTTTAATTTTTAGGTTATACATGTTATAAAGTGCTTCTGGATTTGCTCAATCCTTCTCCATGACTCTCTAGAGAATCTATATCCCCAAAATTCACAATCGTACAAGATAACAAGAGTGATGATAGTTTCAAAAAGGAACTTCTTTTTTTATCTCACATCATAACATTTGTTGACTTACAATTATTTTCAAGACCAAAATAAGCTTTCCACCCTCCATTAATTCTTTTCTCAATGATATAGTTCCAATTGAGCTTGTGATGGAAATCAATTCCAAGATATTTGTAAGAAGAAGACACTTCCTCCAATGTGCTATTGTTATAAACAAAATTAACATAGGTGACCTTCTTGGATTTAATAATCATAACTTTGTTTTGTCAGTGTTAACAGTCATACCAATTAGAGCATGCATAAATATTTGAGAATTCTTAATTGCTTATCAAGATCAAAGGGACACCTTTCCATAAGAACTATATCATCAACATAGAGAAGGAGGATGACGACTATTCCAGTTAAGGTCGTGCCAGTGCAACCTACTTCTTCTAATAGACCTTCTAACTTATCAATGTATATGACAAAAACGGTAGGGGAGAGGGGGTAACCTTGCTTAAATCCAATATTACAATCAATATCCTTTGACCACCCCTCAATGCTCTTAAATTTGGCAATGATAGTTTCATATAATCTTATTATGGTAGCTCTCAACTCAAAAGGAACCTTTAGCTCTTCCAATCTATTCCACAATTTATTTCTAGGCATTGTATCAAAAGTTTTCCAAAAGTCCACAAAGAAAAAGAAGAGATTGGACTTATTATTACGACATTCTTTTGCAATGATCCAAAGTTTAACAAGGTGATCCATGGTAGAGTGATGTCTTCTAAGAACTTCCTAACCTTTATCTTGCTTACCTTCACTTTCTAGCCATACACTGATTTTCTTTTCTAAGATGATATCGTAAAGCTTGGGTAAGAGAGGGATGGTCCGATAATTAGAGGGGTTATTTTTATCACCACTTTTATAGGTATGAATAATGAGGCTCTAAGTCCACATATTAGGGAAACCTTGCTTAGCCGCTATATTGAAGAGTTTGTGGATGTGAAGAATGAGGACAGACCCTCCAATTTTTAAGATTTCTACCTAGTATCCTTCAATGTCCTTATCTTTTCCATTTGCGGGCACTTAACACCAAAATTAATTTCTTCTAACAAGAAAAATTTGTCCTCTATAAGGAGGGTTGGAATGTTATCTATGGCATCCGGGGATTCTTAAATCTTTTTAAGATAGGAATTCCAATCCTTCATAACAATCGTATTATTATCTTTTGTTTTACTAGTTAGAATTTGCCTCCAAATATTCTTAGGAGCAACCTTAGAGAGGTATAGAATATTGTCATGCTTTTTATCTATGTAGTGCCTTTTTTTCTTTTAATTAAAGCTTTGTATATATCTCTCTTGACAATTTTTAGAGACTCCTCAATAACTTCCTTAATATCTCTTCTTGCATGTTTACATTCTTTATCATTCCGAGGGTTGGTTCTTGTATTCTTCTTTTTACCCAAAAATTCAATGGAGAACTTGTTAATGGAATATGAGAGGGTCGTTGTAAAGTTATGATAGAGGTATTCTATATTTATTGTACTCGAAAGAGAAAACAACCATGCCATTTTTAAAATAATTTATGAAGAGATCATCCTTATTTATGTTGAAGATCATATACTTTTGATTGTGAGAATTTTCTTTTGTGGGATCGCTATGCATGACAAAATTGAGGGTTACAATTAGTGGTCTATGATCCGAGTCAGGCTCGTGGTCATTTAATATGTCTAAATTTATCATTTTGTTATATAAAGGGACATTAGATATGACATAATATACCACACTACTTCCAAGCCCATGCATGCAAGTCACCTGGCTAGAATTTGTTCACTTCATCAGACCATTACAAATTATAAGATCTTGAGCACTAAAAAGCTTGAAGGAATAGATTTTCACCTAGATCTACATAACTTCTTTTGTAACGTTTGTCTAGCGTAGGGTCTTCATATAACTAAAGAGGATTAGGGTTTGAATAGTTACTTAAAAAAAGATTTATTACTTGAAGTTCAAGCGTTGAAGTCACCCATTAAGAGGATATTACCTTCATTCTTTGACTAGAAATAGGTTTTTCTAAGTCATTGTAAGGGAAAGTTTTATCTATGTTGATTTTCTTATAAAATTTAAAATTAATAGGGGGGAAATAACATATAGCTATATAGGTTTTTTAGCATCAATGTCACAAATATCTATCCAAATATATTGGTTGTGAGGGTCTTTCTTATAGATCCTAGCATGGGGGGAGATGCTTTCCCTAATATAACAAGCTATACCTCAAATGCCTCTACAATAGGATCGCTTGTTCCAAGCCGAGTAAAGGACAAAACCTTCTATGTTAGGAACCTTAGGTTCTTCATTCTCCCAGGTTTCAACAAGCAAAATAATATCAATTTCAATCGGGATCCAACTTAACTTGGGGCCTTTGTTCCACGAGAAGCCTCACCAATTACAAGAGAGGATTTGGAGTGCGTCTAGTTGTGATTTATTATTATATTTTTGGTTTCTATCCCAAATAAGAACTTTTCTATTTCTAATCAATACTTTCCTTCCTTCCTAGCTTCTTTTACCTTTTAAACTTCCTTTCTCAATTTAGCTTGGACTTCTGGAATGATATCTTCATTTATAAATATACCCGATCCTTTTAGATTTGAGGTTTTGCTGAGTATCCCATACTTATGGTCAGTAGAGCTAACTTTGACCTGGATTATCCTTTCTTTATTCACAATTAATTTCCCCAACCTCTTTGCTTCTATGAGGCAAGTTGTTTCAATTTGTAAAGTACTATGTAGTTCTGTCTTGACTACATCTAGCATATTTTCTTCTGCCTCTTCTTTTGAACAAAAAATTACGAGGTTCAAGGCTCGTTTGTTGCACTCATGGCCTAATTCTAACATCTGATGCATTTCCTCCTTAATGGGTTTGATATCTACTTTACCTTCTAGACTATTTAAGGTCAAATTTTTAGTTACTTTTTCTTCTAGCTCTTTAATCATGTCCTTCTATTTATGATTTTCTAACATATCCACATCTCCTTCTTGGATTGATTGTTTGGTTTCTTGTTTTTTTTCTAATAGCTATAATCAATTCTTTATTATTTCCATATTTTCCATCACTTTTATCTTGTTATATATTTGTTTTTGAATCTTTTCTTCAAAAGATGCAAATTTATTATTGAGCATGGCTACAAGGTTCTTTTCCAACATGGTTTCAAATTTGTTGTCAAACATGGATGCAAATTTATTTCTTAGCATGGCAAAAAAATTATTTTCAAGCATGGATTCTAACTCGGATTGAAGTTTAGCATCTATTTCTTCTCCACATTTTTCTAGCGAATCTATATGATTGCCAAGGCTTTGTAGGGTTGTTGTACTACATCTCCCTTTAGCATTTTTTAGTATATGCAATGAATTGTTCATACTTGTATGAGTATTTGTATATATACAAATAAGAGTAAAAAATGACTTGAGAAAAAGAAGAAAAGAACTTGTGCACATGCTTTGTACTTTGATTGTGGAAATTCTCAAGATATTTGTGTGTCGAGGGTTCACTTCAATGCTACAAATGGTTTTCCTAGAGAAAGTTCAATGTGTCGTTGTGTGTCCTCATGGTGAGATTACAAGCATGGGCAAGTCACAGGTTCATGTTCTTCTATTTCATACTATGCAAGTTCCAATCACATATCATTGTAGCTTAGATTAGATTAACAGTGTGGTTCAAATGTTGACTTCAAATCATAGGTTGCTATCTATATCTTCACATGCTCTCACGTGTGAGATTGTAGAGGGTTTGTTTCCCAAATTTAAAGTGGTTTTTTCATTAATCCCCCAATGGTTATATATATATCAAGAATTAGTTCAAGTCGTCATAAACCAAACATGAGATATCTCCTTATTTTAAGGCTTTATCCTTATAAGTCGACTCTTATTCAATATATATTAAATAAGAGTCCACCTTATATAAATAAAGTCATAAAACGAAAAAAACATTAAACACTTATAATTATATATATATATATATATAAGAATTGATTCATAAAGTATATCTATAAGAGAAAATGACAAACAAATAGTTTTCTAATCCGTAAAATTTATAAATTAATAACTTTACTATAAATAAAAACATTCAAAATAAATAAAAACATTCAAATTAAATGTAAAATTTCTAACACTGCTACCTACCTACTTCACCAAAGAATACATATTCACATAGATACCAACTCCTCCAATAATCATGGAGAGGTTATGCTCCTATGAATAGTCATAGGGATGCGGGATCTTGTTTATCATGGATTGTCCCTATAGAAAACAATAACTTTTGTGGAAGTGGGGAACATAGGGGCCATTGTTAACCTTGTTAAAGATACAAGTGGGATCCACATATATTGTATGAAGTGTTGTTAACCATGGATGGGTCTTAGACTGTCATAGCAATACGTGGAACCAACCATCCTTGTAATCTCCTTTCATTGCCATATTTTAATAAACAATAAGTTATTTCAAGAATGTTGGTCTAACACGTTTGTTTCATGAATGTCGACCGTCACAATGTAATGATTAGATTGGGCTCACAAATCATGCAATCAAATTGTCCACACACTCTAATTGTGGGATTCAACTTTAATATTGTATCCACCAAATTATAATACCATAAAGTGAGTGGAGCTTGATGCCCTCCTAAAGAAATTATCATCAAGATCCCACTTTCACACTTCAACATAAAATATTTAATTGTGTTCCCTAAGAGAGTGACATATATGATAACTTTTTGATAAGTTGTTACGATTTATAAATGAATTTGAAAAGTTCTCATTTACCATAATTATAGGTATATTTCTCAATTATTTGTCCGAGAAGCATAATATATAATTAGCCATTTAAAATTGCTAAATTATAATTAGTTTATATCATAATAACGCTAATATAAGAGAGACTTTATTATACAATTGTCAATCAGTTATATTTTTTAGTATAAGAAAGGTAACCCCACTATCTCACAAAGAAACACATCATTGTTAATCATTATGACACTTACTTTGTATTCCATCATTTAGATATAATGGTTTAAGGTTTTTATTTAGTTTTGTAGAAGGTGCTTTTAATGTGAAATTTATTGTGCAATTTGATGTAATTCATGCTTATACTAATTGATATATGGATAAATTTAAGGAGAGCACATTATGGTGGCAGGGGTCGAGGTGGGTTTTAAGATGATTTGTGTTGTTAATAGAGTATGTTAAATATTAATAATAATAATATAAAATTTATTTTATTATTATTTATGGTTAAGTTGGAGATATATATTTTTCATTGGAAAGTTTTTTTTTTTTTAATTTATTAATTTGCCTTTTAACATATAAAATTGTACAAAGTTCAATAAAGTTTTGCAATTTTTTTATAAATCTATCTAAAATCTTGCAAAGCTATTTAATTTTTTTTTATAAAGCTACCTAAAATATTACAAAGTTCAATAAAGTTGCTTAAAATCTTGCAACTTGTCCAACTGCCTGCATAACATATGGTCTTAAAGCTGTCACATAGAGTAGACTACCAATCATTGATATTTAGAGTCTTTGACCCACTTGTTTGGATTAATCATCTTTAATTAACTTGCAACCAGTAACCATATGAGTAGGTTTGCAGTTTTCCATTCTGAACTTCTTCAACATTTTCCTGATGTACTTGGTTTGGGAAATGAAAATGCCATCGTCTAGTTGAGATATCTAGAGTCCCAAGAAGAAAGTTAACTCCCCAAGTAAGGACATTTCAAATTCACTTTGCATATCCTTGGAAAATTCTAACTCAACCTATCATCATCACCTCCAAAGATAATGTCATCAACGTACACTTCAATAATAATAATGTTATCTTGATCCACTTTTATGTAGAGATTACTATCTACATTTCCTCTTCTGAAACCATGTTCTTGTAAGTACCTGTCCAATATTGAGTACCAAGCTCTAGGAGTTTGCTTAAGTCCATACAAAGATTTCTTTAATCTGCAAACATGGTCTTCCTTTTCTAATAGAAGGAACCTTTCTGGATATTCTATGTAGACTTCTTCTAATTCTCCATTTAGAAAAGCTGATTTTACGTTCATCTGATACACTTTGATCCTTTTGGAGCATACATAAGCCAAGAACATTTTGATTTCTTCCATTCTGGCCACGGGAGAAAAAGTTTCCTCAAAGTCTATTCTTTCAACCTGAGCATATCCTTTGCATACAAGCCTTTCTTTGTTTATGGTTATCTATTGATCTTCATTAAGTTTTTTGTGAAAACCCATTTTTTACCAATCACATTTTTATCCTTCGGTCTTGGAACCAGTTCCGATGTCTCATTATTCTCTATCTAATTTAGTTCTTTTTCTATGGCCTTGATCCAATTTTCATCATTTCTACCTTCTTCAAAGCTATTTGGTTAAAATGTGGATAGTAAAGATACGTGTCCTTGTTCCAATATCTGTGCTTTCCTTCTACTTCTAGTTTCTATTCCAGCACTCTTATCCCCAATGATTAGTTTTGGTGGATGATTCTTATGAAATCGTCGGTTAGGTGTTCTAGAAGGTGTCTGAAATTTGTTATGTGTCCTAGAAGGTGTTTGAAAATTTTCTTGGTTGCTTTCTTCTTTTTCTGCTTTTGGTTGCTTCTCTTGTTGTTGTTGTTCTTCTTCTTCCTCTTCTTCTTGATTCAGTTCTTCATTTTTTCTTTTAATTAGATATTTGTATATATCTCTCTTGACAATTTTTAGAGACTCCTTAATAAATTCCTTAATGTCTCTTTTGGCATTTTTACATTCTTTATCATTCCAAGGGTTGGTTCTTGTATTCTTCTTTTTACCCAAAAATTCAATGGAGAACTTGTTAATGGAAGATGAGAGGGCAGTTGTAAATTTATGATAGAGGTATTCTATATTTATTATACTCGAAAGAGAAAACAAGCGTGCCATTTTTAAAATAATTTATGAAGAGATCGTCCTTATTTATGTTGAAGATCATATACTTTTGATTGTGAGAATTTTCTTTTGTAGGATCGTTATGCATGACAAAATCGAGGGTTACAATTAGTGGTCTATGATTTGAGTCAGGCTCGTGGTCATTTAATATGTCTAAATTTATAATTTTGTTATATAAAGGGATATTAGATATGACATAATCTACCACACTACTTCCAAGCCCATGAATGCTAGTCACCTGGCTAGAATTTGTTCACTTCATCAGACCATTACAAATTATAAGATCTTGAGCACTAAAAATCTTGAAGGAATAGATTTTCACCTAGATCTACATAACTTCTTTTGTAATGATTGTCTAGTGTAGGGTCTTCATCTAACTAAATAGGATTAGGGTTTGAATAGTTACTTAAAAAAAATTTATTACTTGAAGTTCAAGCGTTGAAGTCACCCATTAAGAGGATATTACCTTCGTTCCTTAGACTAGAAATATGATTTTCTAAGCCATTGTAAGGGCAACTTTTATCTATGTTGATTTTCTTATAAAATTTAGAATTAATAGGGGAAAAATAACATATAGCTATATAGGTTTTTTTAGCATCAATGTCGGAAATATATATCCAAATATAGTGGTTGTGAGGGTCTTTCTTATAGATCCTAGCATGGGGGGAGATGCTTTCCCTAATATAACAAGCTATACCTCCAATGCCTCTACGATAGGATCGCTTGTTCCAAGCCGACCAAAGGACAAAACCTTCTATGCTAAGAACCTTAGGTGCTTCATTCTCCCAGGTCTCAACAAGCAAAATAGTATCAATTTCACTCAGGATCCAACTTAACTTGGGGCCTTTGTTCCATGGGAAGCCTCACCAATTACAAGAGAAGATTTGGAGTGCATCTAATTGTGATTTATTATTATATTTTTGGTTTCTATCCCAAATAAGAACTTTTCTATTTCTAATTAATACCCATTTTCCTTCCTTCCTGGCTTCTTTTACCTTTTAAACTTCCTTTCTCAATTTAGCTTGGACTTCTAGAATGAGATCTTCATTTATAAATATTCCCGATCCTTTTAGATTTGAGGTTTTGCTGAGTATCCCATACTTATGGTCAGTAGAGATAACTTTGACCTGGATTATCCTTTCTTTATTCTCAATTAATTTCCCCAACCTCTTTGCTTTTATGAGGCAAGTTGTTTCAATTTGTAGCGTATTATGTAGTTTTGTCTTCATTATATCTAGCATATTTTCTTATGTCTCTTCTTTCGGAACAAAAAATTACGAGGTTCAAGGCTCGTTTGTTGCACTCATGGCCTAATTCTAACATCTGATGCATTTCCTCCTTAATGGATTTGATATCTACTTGACCTTATAGACTATTCAAGGTCAAATTTTTAGTTACTTTTTCTTCTAGCTCTTTAATCATGTCCTTCTATTTATGATTTTCTAACATATCCACATCTCCTCATCTCCTTGTTGGATTGATTGTTTGGTTTATTGGTTTTTTTCTAATAGCTATAATCAATTCTTTATTATCTCCATCTTATTTTCCATCACTTTTATCTTGTTATATATTTGTTTTTGAATCTTGTCTTCAAAGGATGCAAATTTATTATCGAGCATGGCTGCAAGGTTCTTTTCCAACATGGTTGCAAATTTGTTGTCAAACATGGATGCAAGTTTATTTCTTAGCATGGCATAAAATTGATTTTCAAGCATGGATTCTAACTCTGATTGAGTTTAACATCTATTTCTTCTCCACATTTTCCAGCGAATCTATATGATTTCCAAGGCTTTGTAGGGTTGTTGTACTACATCTCCCTTTAGCAGTTTTTGGTATATGCAGTGAATTGTTCATACTTGTATGAGTATTTGTATATATATAAATAAGAGTAAAAAATGACTTGAGAAAAAGAAAAAAATAACTTATGCACCTGCTTTGTACTTTGATTGTGGAAATGCTCAGGATATTTGTGTGTCGAGGGTTCACTTCAATGCTACAAACTGTTTTCCTAGATCAGGTTCAGTTTGTCGTTGTGTGCCCTCATGGTGAGATTACAAGCATGGGCAAGTCACAGGTTCAAGTTCTTCTATTTCACACCATGCAAGTTCCAATCACATATCATTGTAGCTTAGATCAGATTAACAGTGTGGTTCAAATGTTTAGTTTAGTTCATAGGTCGCTACCTATATCTTCACATGCTCTCACGTGTGAGATTGTAGAGGGTTTGTTGCCCATATTTAAAGTGGTTTTTCCATTAACCCCCCAATGGTTATATATATATATATATATAGAGAGAGAGAGAGAGAGAGAGAGAGAGAGAGAGAGAGAGTCGTCATGAGCCAAACATGAGATATCTCCTTATTTTAAGGCTTTATCCTTATAAGTTGACTCTTATTCAATATATATTAAATAAAAGTCCACCTTATAAAAATAAAGTCATAAAACGAAGAAAGCATTAAACACTTAAAATTATAATTATATATGTATATATATATATATATATATATATAGATAGATAGATATATGAGTTGGTTCATAAAATATATATATAAAGAGAAAATGACAAACAAATAGTTTTCTAACCCATAAAATTTATAAATTGATAAAAAAACATTCAAATTAAATGTAAAATTTCAGTACTGCTACCTACCTAATGCACCAAAGAATACATATTCACATAGATACCAACTCCTCCAATAATCATGGAGAGATTATGCTCATATGAATAGTCATAGGGATGTGGGATCTTGTTTATCATGGATTGTCCCTGTAGAAAACAATCATGGCTTTTGTGGAAGTGGGGAACATAGGGGCCATTGCTAACCTCGTTAGAGATACAAGTGGGATCCACATATATTGTATGAAGTGTTGTTAACCATGGATGGGTCTTAGACTCTCATAGCAATACGTGGAACCAACCATCCTTGTAATCTCCTTTCATTGCCATATTTTAATAAACAATAATTTATTTCAAGAATGTTGGTCTAACACGTTTGTTTCATGAATCATGACCGTCACAATGTAGTGATGAGATTGGGCTCACAAATCATGCAATCAAATTGTCCACACACTCTAATTGTGGGATTCAACTTTAATACTATATCCACCAAATTATAAAACCATAAAGTCAATGGAGCTTGATGGCCTCCTAAAGAAATTATCATAAAGATCCCACTTTAACACTTCAACCTAAAATATTTAATTGCGTTCCCTAAGAGAGTGACATAGATTTTAGCACCCTAGAAAAAAATTACACGTTATATGATAACTTTTTTGATAAGTGGTTCCGATTAATAAATGAATTTGAAAAGTTCTCATTTACCATAATTATTATACGTATATTTCTCAATTATTTGTCCGAGAAACATATTATAGGTATATTTCTCAACTATTTGTCCGAGAAACATATTATAGGTATATTTCTCAATTATTTGTCCGAGAAGCATAATCTATAATTAGCCATTTAAAATTGCTAAATTATAATTAGTTTATATCATAATAACGCTAATATAAGAGAGACTTTATTATACAATTGTCAATCAGTTATATTTTTTAGTATGAGAAAGGTAACCCCACTATCTCACAAAGAAACACATCATTGTTAATCATTATGACACTTACTTTGTATTGCATCATTTAGATATAATGGTTTAAGGTTTTTATTTAGTTTTGTAGAAGGTGCTTTTAATGTGAAATTTATTGCGCAATTGGATGTAATTCATGCTTATACTAATTGATATATGGATAAATTTAACGATTTTGGAGAGCACATTATGGGGGCAGGGGTCGAGGTGGGTTGGTATATGATTTGTGTTGTTAATATAGCATGTTAAATATTAATAATAATACTATAAAATATATTTTATTATTATTTTTTTGTTAATGTGGGGATATATACTTTTCGTTGGAAAGGGTTTTTATTTTTTATTTTTATTAATTTGTTTTCTAACATATAAAATTGTATAAAGTTCAATAAAGTTTTGTAATTGTTTTTATAAATTTGTCTAAAACCTTGCCATGTTGTCTAATTTTTTTTTATAAAGCTAATTAAAATATTACAAAGTTCAATAAAGTTACCTAAAATCTTGCAACTTGTCCAAGTACCTGCATAACATATGGTCTTAAAGCTGTCACATAGAGTACACTGCCAATCATTGAATTGTAGAGTCTCTGACCCACTTGTTTGGATTAATCATGTTTGTTTAACTTGCAACCAGTAACTATATGAGTACTTATAGGTTTGCAGTCTTCCATTCTGAACTTCTTCAACATTTTCTTGATGTACTTGGTTTGGGAAATGCCATCGTCTAGCTGAGATACTAGAGTCCCAAGAAGAAATTTAACTCCCCAAGTAAGGACATTTCAAATTCACTTTGCATATCCTTGGAAAAATTTTGCTCAACCTATAATCATCACTTCCAAAGATAATGTCATCAACGTACACTTCAATAATAATAATGCTATCTTGATCCACTTTTATGTAGAGATTACTATCTGCATTTCCTCTTCTGAAACCATGTTGTTGTAAGTACCTGTCCAATCTTGAGTACCAAGCTCTAAGAGCTTGCTTAAGTCCATACAAAGATTTCTTAATTTGCAAACATGGTCTTCCGTTTCTGATAGAAGGAACCCTTTTGGATATTCTGTGTAGACTTCGTCGTATAATTCTCCATTTAGAAAATTTGATTTTACGTTCATCTGATACACTTTGATCCTTTTGGAGCATATATAAGCCAAGAACATTTTGATTGCTTCCACTCCGGACACAAGAGAAAAAGTTTCCTCAAAGTCTATTCCTTCAACTTGAGCATATCTTTTGCATACAAGCCTTGCTTTGTTTTGGGTTATTTGTTGATCTTCATTAAGTTTTTTTGTGAAAACCCATTTTGTACCAATCACATTTTTATCCTTCGGTCTTTGAACCAATTCCCATGTCTCATTCTTCTCTATCTGATTTAGTTCTTTTTCTATGGTCTTGATCCAATTTTCATCAATTCTAGCTTCTTCAAAGCAGCTTGGTTCAAATGTGGATAGTAAAGATAAGTGTCCTTGTTCCAATATATGTGCTTTCCTTCTGCTTCTAGTTTCTATTCCAGCACTCTTATCCCCAATTATTAGTTTTGGTGGATGATTCTTATGGACTCATCGGTTAGGTGTCCAAATTTTTTTATGTGTCTTGGAAGGTGTCTGAAAATTTTGTTGGTTGCTTTCTTCTTTTTCTGCTTCTAGTTGCTTCTCTTCTTCTTCTTCTTGTTCTTCTTCCTCTTCTTCTAGCTTTGATTCTTGATTTTCATGTTCCTCAAAGATATTTGATTCTCTTCTTTCTTTCTTAGACTTTCGCAAGCTGATTTCATCAAACTTTACATTGATACTTTCCACTATCTTGTTGAGTCTTAAATTATAACACATTTATTCTTTTATTTTCCATGAGTACCCAACAAATATAATTTCATCCACTCGAGAGTCAAATTTTCCAATCTTCTTGTATTCCATTTTTATGTAGCATTTGCTTCCAAATAGTATGAAATGTTTGACATTAGCTGGTCTTCCTTTCCATAGCTCATATGGAGTCTAATCACTGTTACTTCTAAGGATTCCTCTGTTCAATATATGAATGGATGTGTGTATTGCTTGTACCCAAAAGATATCACCTATCTTGGAGTGATTCATCACAGTTCTGGCCATTTCTTGTATTGTTTTGTTTTTCCTTTCAAAAACTCCATTTTGCTGAGGTGTTCTAGCTGCTAATAATTCCCCTTTTATTCCATGTTCTTCACAGAAATCCTAGAACTCATTTGAAGTGAACTAACCACCATTATATGATCTCAAGGTATTTGATTCTCAAATTAGTTTCATTTTCAACCATTTCCTTGAATATCTTGAAACATTTGAATGCTCCTGACTTCTTTTTGAGGAAGCAAACCCTATTCATCCTTGTGTAGTCATCAATGAGCAACATCAAATATTGCTCACCTTCCAGCCCCTTTGTCTCCATTGGGACACACATATCAATGTGTACAATTTCCAATGGCATTGTTGTGGAATATTCCTTAGCCTTGAATTCAACCTTTGTTTGTGTTCCATGCCGACAATGCTTGCACAAATAATTGGTTGGTTTTGTAATTTCTGACATTTCTCTTACAACTTGCTGATTACTAATATTAACAATATTTTCAAAGTTTATATGACCCATTCTCTTGTGCCAAATCCAACTTTCATCTTCCTTTCCCAAACAACAACTTTCTTTACCAATTTCATTCAAGAGGCATATGTTGTTTGGATTTATTGTTGTTGTTGCCACCAGTCTACATGATTTTTCTCTTCTAATTTCACATTATTTGGAATTGAATATGAGTGTATGTCTCTGGTCACACATATGGCTGACACTTAACAGTTTATTTTTCATGTTTTCAACAAGTAAGACTTTCTCTACCAAAGCATCTTTGTTTCCAAGACTGATTATGCCATTTCCCAAAATTTTGGCCGAGCTATTATTTCCAAACATGAAAGAACCTTCCTTTTCTTTCCTTAATGACACAAATCTATTTTTATCACCTGTCATGTGCTTTGAGCATCCACTGTCAACACACCATTTACTTATTTTGTTTTCGTCTTGTAAGTCAACTCCACATTCTTCAACCTGCAAGTCTTCTTGTTTCCCGTTCCAAATTATTTGATGTTCTGAAACCTATCTAGTTTCTCTTGAAGACACTGTCAACCCACTTATGCAATTTTTGGTCGTGTGTCCAAAATTGTTACACTTGTGATGTTCAATTTCATAATTCAAAGCTCCAAATCTATTATAACTTCTGTCAAAAACCTTATGATGATTTCTGAGATAATTTCCTTCATAATGCTTCCTGATTTTTCATAGCCATTGCCATTCCATGTGTTTCTACCTCGTGCATAGGCTCTACAATTCATAGCCTTATGTCCAAAATTATTGCAAGAATAACAAATTCCAAGAAAAATAATTGGGTACCTAGATGTGACTGGTCTTCTAGTAGGTGCAGATCATCTAAAATCATGGTCTTCATTTTGAGTCTTCTTCATTGTTGGTGGTTGCTTCCATGTTCTTCTACACCTACGACGTTCTTATGGATTCTTCTTTATTGCTGGTTGTTGCATATCTTCCTTCATAGGCTTGGAACCCTTGATAGTGTTAATATTTGGTTGAGATTTGATCTTCAATTATTTTAGATGTAGAAACTTGAAACAATGAGACAATTCACTCACATGAAATTCATACATCCATAACACAAGATATACCCTGGGGAAAATCCTCAAAACTCTGAGAACAAAAATCCCAGCAATTCTTCTCAGTATAATATAATGGATAGCGGAGAATGCTTTCTTTTACAACATAGAAGATTGCTTTCAGAAGATAAGAGATCGCCAAAACACTCTTGGTGATGATATCGAAGCAATAGAGAAGAGAGATCTATTGGATGTGTTTTCCAATGTGCCCATCACATCAATAACAAGCAAGAACAATAACATGCACAAAGAGAAGCATCCTACCTTCAATGGAGAAGAGAATTCACTTCACATTTAATTCATCAATCTCATATAACATATTTATACATTCTTCTCATGCGTCGTATTCTTCTAACATTAGGATGAACTTTCCCTTAGACTGGATGTATTAATATTGCATGAATAAGTGCACCCCACTTCTCATGTAGTGCTTTATCTCACTAAACTGTCTCTTAGGATGAGATCGCCTCTTAACTGAAAGACTTCCCACTTAGTTAGGTGGATAAATGAAGTGTCGTCATGCAAGTATCACAACTCAAGTGTTGCCTTTTAGTTTAACATAAGTGTCGTCATGCAATAACACTTAGTTAACTAGATCTTCTTTGTTGTCACTTAGTTAACTCTCTTTAACTGATTCTTTCTTGATAACATCACTGTAGCGATCAATACGAGTTCTCCTTGATTTAATGAAGTGTCATCTTTTAGTTTAACTACAGTGAAAACACTTTAGTTAACTAGTCCTTCTTATTTAACACTTAGTTAACTATTATTAATTGAAATCACGTTGATTGATTTACTTGTAGTGACCACTGTGAGTTCTTTAGTTAACTAAGGCATACATTGTGGCTTTAATTGAAGCTTGACAATTTGAGTTCACTTAGTCATCTCCTGATCAATTTGAACTCTCTTTTTCTCTGTGCATTTATCTTTATCTCTTTATATTTTACTGCATAGTCAATATGTGCTAACTTTAATTATCAAGCACATTACATTATACTAAGAAGATTTATCGGATGCTGTCATCATAGTATATTATTCCAAACCAAATGATCATATGCTAAAGTAATTCAGTTTAGAAGTGATCAATATCAAAAGGATACTTAATAGCAATCTCATGATCATGGTTAATAATACATCACATCACATTAAATTCTTTTAACAAGTAAAGCACGGCCTTTCTACGAAAGGTCCACGTCTATATGGGAGGTCCATCCCTTGGATACCTTTATATGAAAGATTCACATGAGAATCATGACTTGACACACAAGTCCTAAGCCTTTTCCAACAAGACTTTACAACATCATTACTTTTATCAATTACCTCTATACGGGAGGAATAAACTTTACATAGAAGGCAATCAAAGTGTTCACCTGTATATGGGAGGATCAATCTTGGTTTCACAAGATTGGTTTGGAGAATGTCTCCTAATGTTGTACATTTAACACTCCCTCTCAGTGAGAGAGGCATTCTCTACCATACCAAGCTTTTCTCAGAAGTACCTAAACTTTTTCACTGATAGAGGCTTTGTTAACACATGTACATACTGCTCATCAGTAGCAATGTACTGAAGTTTAACTATACCTTTCTGGACCATGTCTCAGATGAAGTGATATTTCATTTCAATGTGCTTCGATTTGTCATGAACTGAACACTAGGTTTTCGGAAATCTTGATGTAACTCTGATTGTCACACCTAATAACTGTAGGCTCATGCTTTTCATCGAACAACCCTAAAAGTAGCTTTCTAATTCACATTGCTTCTCGGTAAGAAACACTAGCAGCTATGTATTTTGATTTTGTAGTGCTTTGGGATACAGAGCCCTGCTTCCTGCTGGACCAAGACATCATAGCTAATCCTAGACTATAATGGTATCCAAATGTACTCTTACGGTCCACAATGCTTCCTCCCTAGTCTGAGCCTGTATAACCAAGTAACATGACTCCTCCCCTGGAGGCATATCTGAGTCCATATTAAACTGTACCTCAAAGGTACTTAAGCACATGCTTATCATCTATCCAGTGTCTGTGTCTCGAACCCAGGTTTCACTTCTCAGCCATTGATAGCAACCAAGAATGTCTTCCATGAATATGGGAGACCATCAACGGTGGTTTGGATAAGATCATCTTCATCCACTACAACTCCAATGTTAACAAGTTGATATCTTACCTGAGAGGTCTTAATGAAGAAGGAGGCCACTGTCTCGTCCTTCTCTATCTTGAGGTTTCATAACTTGTTCTTCAATTCCCTCTTTTGAGTTGGTTACTTCTTCTCATATAGATGACTCAATGTATCATAACATTCTTTTGTGGTCGTTAGTAGTGTGATCATGGTCATCAAGTTATATTTTACCAAATCATAGATGATCTGTTTTTCCTTATCTTGATTCTTCTTGAAGTTGATGAACCCTGCATTAGATGCAGGCTCCTCCACCACAATGGATATGTAGCTATCCAATTCATGTTCCTCTAGGATGTTGAGAATCCTATCCTTCAAAGTGTTGAAGTTTGAGGTGCTTTCAAGATGGTCTTCCGATTGTACAAAGATTGATGCCATAGTCTTCAAATCTTGTACTCATGAACTTCTCAGGATCTATGTAGGCTCTAGCTGGCATGCAAAACTGAGCTCCTTCATGCCATGAGCTCTAATATGGTGTTAATATTTGGTTGAGCTTTGATATTCAATTCTTTTAGATGTAGAAACTTGAAACAATGAGACAATTCAATCACATGAAATTCATACATCCATAACACAAGATATACCCTGGGGAAAATACTCAAAACTATGAGAACAAAACCCCGAGCAATTATTCTCAGTATAATATAATGGATAGTAGAGAATGCTTTCTTTCACAACATAGCGGATTGATTTTGGAAGATAATAGATCACGAAAACATTCTTGGTGAATATACGTAAGCAATAGAGAAGAGAGATCGATTGGATGTGTTTTCCAATGTGTCCAACACATCAATAACAAGCAAGAACAATAACCTGCATAAAGAAAAGCGCCTTTTATTCAAATCACATTTATTTCATCAATCCCGTATAACATATTTACAATATTGCATGAAGAAGTGCGCCCCACTTCTCATGCAATGCTTTATCTCACTGAAATGTCTCTTAGGATGAACTTGCATCTTAATAGAAAGCTTTCCCACTTAGTTAGGTGGATAACTTAAGTGTTGTCATGCAAGTGTCACAACTGAAGTGTCATCTTTTAGTTTAACATAAGTGTCGTCATGAAATAACAATTAATTAACTAGATATTCTTTGTTGTCACTTAGTTAACTCTCTTTAACCGATTCTTTCTTGATAACATCACTATAGTGATCAATTCGAGTTCTCCTTGATTTACTGAAGTGTCGTATTTTAGTTTAACTAAAGTGAAAACACTTTAGTTAACTAGTCCTTCTTATTTAACACTTAGTTAACTATTATTAACCGAAATCATGCCAATTGATTTACTTGTAGTGACCACTGTGAGTTCTTTAGTTAAATGAGGCATACATTGTGGCTTTAATTGAAGCTTGACAATTCGAGTTCACTTAGTCATCTCCTGATCAATTCGAATTCTCTTTTTCTCTATGCATTTATCTTTATCTCTTTATCTTTTACTACATGGTCAATATGTGCTAACTTTAATTATCCATAAAATTACATTATACTAAGAAGAATTATCAGATGCTATGATCATAGTATATTATTCCAGACCAAATGATCATATGCTAAATTAATTCACATTTGACGTGATCAATCTCTACGAGAGACTTAATAGAAATCTGGTAATCATGGTTAATAATACATCACACAACATTAAATGCTTTTAACAAGTAAATCATGACCTTTATACGAAAGGTCCACCTCTATACGGGAGGTCCATCCCATAGATACCTTTATACGAAATATTCACATGAGAATCATGACTTGACATGGATCCTTGTCCAACAAGACTTTACAACATCATTATTTTGATAAATTACCTCTATATGGGAGGAATAACCTTTACACAGAAGGAAATCAAAGTGTTCACCTCTATACGGGAGGATCAATCTTGGTTTCACAAGATTGGTTTGGAGAATGTCTCTTGATGTTGTACATTTAAAAGATAGCATCTGCACAATTTCTTTGATTTGCTTCACTTTCAGTCATCATAGAACTTGAACCCTTATCAACACCATTTTTTTGTATCCAAGACCAGACTTATCAAATAATGGTCTTTGGTTGCTGATGATTTCATCTAGTATTATGGTGTTGTTTCCAAAGCTATGTTGGATGTTCTTCTTCTATAACTTTTTTATGAGTGAGACTATTTCAACTTCTAGCTCTTCCTATATCCTCTCTTTTTCTTCCAGATTTCTTTTGAGTGTTCCTTTAATCACCTTGGCTTCTTCCAACTGAACTTTTAGATCCATAAAGATCTTCTTTGTTTCTTCAGGATTTTTATCAGAGCTTTGAGAAATTTCCTTTAGTTTGCTCATCTCTTCCTTGAGTAACTTGTTTTTCACTTAAGGAACTGAGCATTCTTCCTCAAGATTCACTTATCCTTCTTCTTCATAGTATTCCTCTAACACATTGTGCATATCCATTATTCTTACTGAGATCTACCTTCTAGTGGTTAAATTGTTCTCGAAGGAACCTTCTCTAATACCAATTGTTGGAATATTCACCAATATTGAGGGGGGCGAATCAATATTGAGCACTTTTTACCATTTTTATCCTTAAGCACATCATGTAACATTAATCATTAATAATTCCATTCATCATCACATAAAATCATAAACAATGCATAAGAGATTTTGTTATAGCATGATTTGCCACACTTTGTGCAACATGCCTTGATGGCCTACCATGTCCCTCTGTAGACTCATACTACCCCTCTTGCTCAATAAAACACCTAAAAATCACATTTTTGTTGATGTACGTGGGTCACCAGTATTACATCATGCATATACACAGGATGCTCCATTACAACCCACGTATATTGGGTTTCATGCTCAAAGCTAAAACTATTTTAGGTTTTCCTTACCAATTAATGACCATTTTGATCCTTAGCCTTCCATATGCTGGAAAACGCTTTGATTCGACCCTCCACATCCTTGCAGGGTTATATATTGAGACATTGTGAAGCATTTGAAGAGGAGAAAATTAGAGAGAAAGTAAACTCTGGAGGAATTTTGCTCCATTTGCATTTCCTTGAGTCTACATCCTTGGTCCTTGTTAATTTGAACTCTCTTATGTTCATCTCCCAAGATATTCCCTACTGTTATCCCTAAAGTTGAACCCTGAATGCTAGGGTCAAGCTTAGAGAAATCTTAACAGTAAACACAGTTTAATTGGGAAACAACTTTATAGATTTAGGTGGTAGGAAGACCAGCACTACAAAAATCAAGCTAAATTTGAAAGCGAATACTAAACAGCAGTATATGTATCACAATCAAGACTAATAAGACAAAGCTACGAGTATGACTTTATGAAAGACATGAACCAGGTTCTGCATTAAGCACTCTAAAGATAACTTTCACATTTAACAATGAGAATCTAGCAATGGATTTAAGACCATACACCAGACAAAATCACAAAAAAGTGAAATTCAATTATTAAAGCAGAAAGCATGCTCATATGAACATAATCATTTCAAAGCAGCTTATTATATCAGCATAAGATGAAATGTATACATGCCCTTGCCACTCTAGTATCAGAATTTGCAAACCCCTGCCTCAGCCCCCTTGGCTGGAATTCTCCGTTTTCTTACATTTCAAAACCTGCTTTAAATAGAAAGATTTACATTCAAATTAATCTCGAATCAACTTTCTGCCTGAATACCTGGACCTGATAGAGTCAAATACTTTTTGAATCTGGAAATAATCCTCTGCCATGTTTTGTATCTGCCATATACACTCCGAATCTGGAAAAAGAAATTCAATTGATGATCTTCTGCTTGAAATCAGAGATTGAATGCCTGAAGGAGTCGATTTGTCTCATAATACTCTGCCTGGAAATGTGGATCCCTTCCTTCAACTGTCTTTGCAACACTTTGTCACCTAAAATTTGGAACTAATAAAGCTATTTGATAACTTAATTGCCAACTATTGATACCAGGTGTCCTGGAAATTTGGAAATGATCCTTTTACAAAATCTACAACTACCATATGATGTGCGAGCTTGGAATTAAAGATATATTGCTTGAAAAAAAATCTGGAACCGCTTCTCAATTGACCACTATAGCCTAGAGTTGTTGGATTGATCCTTTGACTCTAGATTGCCTTTATCATATAGAAAATATTTTCTTGGAAAGTTGATCATTGAATCTGATCTTTCCACAATATGCTAACTGTTGTGATTTTGTTGCAGACGAACACTCTGCCACCTTGCCAGAATCCCACTTTAGCCACAGGAAAACATGCTTCGAATAATGACTACAATGATAAATTTACTTTGGCAAAAGATAAAGGTTGTTGTATGATAGACAATGAATCAATTAATAAAATGACCCATAACTTCTTATTCCATATGACTGCTTTGACAAAATTTCAATTGAACAAGACCTTGAACACCTGTGAGTTACCCGAGAATGCACTTAGCTTTTCTAAAGGCATTTCCTTTGACACTTAAATGTTTTCATGAACACTTGTCTTTCAGAATTTTCACTAACAACAAACTTCTTCCCGTGATATGTAGCACTATAATGAACCATGTGTCCAACTCTTGAGTGCTTTATGAGGTTTGACCCGTAACAAAAAGAAAGGAATTCGGGGAAAATGGAAGATCTTAACTCGGCACTTGGACCTGGGCATTTACTTGGTGAACACTTAGAATTTCGGTGGTTATGCGATACTTACCAACAATTGCAAACACTAACTCTGGCATCTGGATACCCCATCAATACTTCAATATAAATATGAATGCTCCTGTCCACGAGTTGTGCAATCTTTCGAACCCGTGGTGCTCCTTTGTTGTGCATAAATCGATCCCCTTTACACTTGGCACTGGGAGACTATTCATGGCTGGGTTTTGACTTGTGTTGTATGTAATTGTTAACCCATGTGTTGAATTGATGGTAGGTGCTCGAAGACTTGGAGATTGGTCGAAAGAACAAAGCTCAAAGTTCTATGGATAAGTGAAACCAATTTGGAAACACAATTCTTCAGCAGCAAGTGAAATTCATGCCTTGAATATTATTTGATGCAAACTACAAACTCAACAAATTAGTTGATGGATCTAGCCTTGTCACCTACCCAAATTCTGAAAATATTATTTTATTGGAAAAATACTTTGAGTTAAATTTTAATTACAATTTTTTGTAATTATGACCAAGTTTGGTCAGGGATGAATGTAATTACTAATTATTATAATTTAATAAATTAAAGTAGGAGACAAACACCCAAGGGAACTATTAAATGAGTGTTCATTGACCCACTAGGAGGAATGGAAGCTGTTAGAAAGCATGGGACAGATGGCAGCAATTGCACTTCACCACTAGCTGTTGGTTATGGGACAACTACCCCTAAAAATATGGCATTATCCCCCAGGTGGTGGGAGTGAGAAGGAAGCTCATTTAATGACCAGTTAACAACTGAAAGGCCTAGGCAGCCTACATAAGGCAAATTCGAATTGAGCAGGCAACTCTTACACAATATTTTCTGCAGAAATATTCCTCAAGTGAATCAGGTGATCACTGAGAGATTCGAATAGGGGGGCTATGTGAGAGTGCAACTGTAAGTCTGCAAATTATTCTGAGAAGGAGAACCAGATGTGCTGGTGCAGGCCCCCTTGACTGCTAAGTCTTTAAGACTGGATAACTATTACTACTGCAAGTTGAGGTTCTAAGCTTCTAAAGTTTCTTCCTCCTGGTGGTTCAGTGAACAGGCTCGGGGGTCCTGAGGCAAGTAACTTGGTTGTCTTCAGGAATTGGCTGGGTGGAACAGGCTCCTTGGGATGTTTGTTTCCCTACAATTGACCAGGTTTTGTTGTTCTTATTTTGTTTATAGTTTAATGCTTTTGCTTAGTAAAATTATTAAACTCTGTTTTGTAAAAGAATTGATTTTCTGATCTATGTTCCAATATATGTGCATAAATCGATCCCCTTTACACTTGGCATTGCGAGACTATTCGTGGCTGGGTTTTGACTTGTGTTGTATGTAATTGTTAACCCATGTGTTGAATTGATGGCAGGTGCTCGAAGACTTGGAGATTGGTCGAAAGAACAAAGCTCAAAGTTCTGTGGATAAGTGAAACCAATTTGGAAACACAATTCTTCAGCAGCAAGTGAAATTCATGCCTTGAATATTATTTGATGCAAACTACAAACTCAACAAATTAGTTGATGGCTCTAGCCTTGTCACCTACCCAAATTCTGAAAATATTATTTTATTGGAAAAATACTTTATGTTAAATTTTAATTACAAAGTTTTGTAATTATGACCAAGTTTGGTCAGGGATGAATGTAATTACTGATTATTATTATTTAACAAATTAAAGTAGGAGACAAACACCCAAGGGAACTGTTAAATGATTGTTCACTGACCCACTAGGAGGAATGGAAGCTGTTAGAAAGCATGGGATAGATGGCAGGAATTGCACTTCACCACTAGTTGTTGGTTATGGGACAACTACCCCTAAAAATATGGCATTATCCCCCAGGTGGTGGGAGTGAGTAGGAAGTTCATTAAATGACCAGTTAACAACTGAAAGGCCTAGGTAGCCTACATAAGGCAAATTCAAATTGAGCAGGCAGCTCTTACACAATATTTTCTGCAGAAATATTCCTTAAGTGAATCAGGTGATCACTGAAAGATTTGAATAGGGAGGCTATGTGAGAGTGCAACTGTAAGTCTGCAAATTATTCTGAGAAGGAGAACTAGAGGTGCTGGTGCAGGTCCCCTTGACTGCTAAGTCTTTAAGACTAGATAACTATTACTACTGCAAGTTGAGGTTCTAAGCTTCTAAAGTTTCTTCCTCCTGGTGGTTCAGTGAACAGGCTCGGGGGTCCTAAGGCAAGTAACTTTGTTGTCTTCAGGAATTGGTTGGGTGGAACAGGCTCCTTGGGATGTTTGTTTCCCTACAATTGACCAGGTTTTGATGTTCTTATTTTGTTTACAGTTTAATACTTTTGTTTAGTAAAATTATCAAACTCTGTTTTGTAAAAGAATTTATTTTCTGATCTATGTTTAAGTCTAAATGATAAATCTTTGATAACCATCTCTATATTTTTCCACATGTTGTTATTTGCATCGTACTCTAGTACAGAGAAGCAAATTAAATGATAGATGAGAGATAGGCAGATTTCCATTGATTGGAAAAATAATTATAGTAGGTGCTTTGTTTACAATTCCGTCCTGTATCGAATCATAGTATGAAATTACTGTATAGCATCGACAGTAATAGAGAATTCTTTCGTTATTTCATAAAAGAAAAACCTAGTCTATTTTCTGTACAGTCATATGTTTTTCTTTTATCCCTATTCATTTAACATAGCAAGTAAATACGATCAAATTAAACATTTTATGATTTCCAAGTAATAGCATTTTCAAGATTTAACGGCTGCAGAAACTAGTCACTGTATAGATTTCTTGGGATTATACATACTTTACTTTTGCACAGATTTATAGTTTTCATTTCAACTACATTTATCTCAGATAGAAATACTATACATTTCCATACTATACATTTAATGATTTTCTAGCATTTCAAATTTCACGAAATATAGTAGCTACAAATTTATTTTTGTACAATTTGTTATAAGCAATTTTTTTTATTTATTTATCACATTTTTCCATAGTTTGGTTCATATATTTATACTCCTTTTTATAAAAACCAAAACCCTATGATTTATCAGACCCTAGATTTATCTTTGTACACAGTTTATAAAACATCGTCAAACATTCGTGACTACTGTAGACATTTCTTGCCGAAGTTACAGAAGTTGGACATTTAAACCCTAGATAACATTTCAACTTCTTCAGCAGAACTTTTGACATCCGAACTCATTTTTTTTATTATTTTAAAAACTTCACTATCAAACATTATTGATGAATAACAGAAAGCAAACATTTATTTCCGGCCTGAAATAGTTTCATCTTGTTCGAACTCGAATCAATAGTATTCAAGCAATCTTTTACTTTTATCTTTTAAAACAAGACTGTATCATCACAGTACAAGAAAACCTTTAGCTTGGAAGTAAACAAAACAAAAAAACTACTCCATTAAAGATTGCCCAACAAAATAGTGAAAGTATGACAAAGACTCTATCCTTTTTCCATCTAACTTTTCCAAAAATGCATTGGGTCCTTGCCCTCAAACAACCAAAGGTGTTTAGACCAACTCGAAGTCAGTTGCAGTGCTACAGCAAAAACCTACTGAGCCAAGCATTAAATGAACGGAGGATAAACCTCTTACATTTTAACATCAAAGAAAGTCAAACTAAAAACTTCGTAGTCGGCCATCACTGAAATGTTTCCAACTCTTGGCTTACAGCAAAACACCAACCAAGGCACCTACGAGGTTTCTTGTGAATCACCGGAGCTTACCAGGAAAACCGTAGTATTTCCAGTTTCTTTTTCCTCAACCATCAACCTCTTTTCGAATGGGTACCTGCTAAACATGCATTGCAGGGTCAAAACAAGATTTTGCAACAATCGAATCAAGTATTACAACATTTGTACAGTTTTCGATTATTACCTTTGAATTTGGCATTTCGAAGAATCGAGCCATTACATTATCAAACGACGAAGCAAGTTGGTATTTTACAACCACCCTAAAGCTATCATAGCAGACCAATTTCAATTGTAGGAGAATCGAACCCTGTCCGAAAATCTACTACTTCACTAGATGAAGAAAATCCCTGTCACTATTTGGTTATCACGGTTCAAGTGCAGGAGGCCAAAAACTTGTAACTATTTAGAAGATTTTTTTTTCCACTCACAGTCGCATGATCGAACCCTGAGAGATACTCTCACTAAACCCTACTTTTGGGCAGCCTGTCGGCCATACCCTATCATAACAATGAAGACCGGAGAGCTTGAAAAACGTTACATACAACGAGGTTTTGTGTAGCAACATCAACGGTTGAGAATTGATAAGATCAACGAGCCTGGAGATGCCAACGGTGCCATTTTGAAGGCCAAGCAGCTTTGCAATAATATCCCATTAATTAGATCAACCACAACAGTGCCAGCAATGCCTACCAAGAGGATATTACAGTGTACAACTCAGGGGAGAAGTGTCGTGAAAACCTTGCCAGCCAGGTTTCCTAGTGGTAAAACCAATCAAAGTTCTCGTGGGCGAGCTATGTGGGTTAACAACCAGGCTTCCACTATGGAGTTCGGTCATAACATTTAATACATGATCGTTATTCTATCAACCTGTCAAATAACAAAATTAAGGCACATCAACTCAACACTTCATTCACGAAGCTTGGGTGAATTCCAAGAATACGATAGACATACTTAGGACAGAATCTTATGTCATAATATGTTCAATATAATGTTTGTGATACCATATTGCATGTATGTTTCATATAGTTTCAAGCTTAAGGTTAGGCATTGTAATATTTAAATTACATTGTAATATGTAAATGCATAGTAACTATAAGATATATATCTATTTCATGCCTATAATTTTGTATAGGCATTAGAATGAAGTTTTATAATGCTAGCTTATAGCATAAATACTATAATTACGATCATTTCCATTTGTTTAGCCATGTAACGCAAAGACTTTTGCATCATCATAAATATAGTTTAAGCATTGACGAGATACACTCTAAAGCTACGTTTTCAATACAAATACTAGTCATTCTGCTTTATATATGATTAACTATGTATTCATTGTTAAATTCAAAACTTAGAGTAGTCTAAGTTTTGCTTAAAGAAACAAATACTAATTCTATAAATAGCATTGTCAATAGATTTTGGTATTACTGTTTTGATAATGATTGCAGCTGTATAACAATTACTTGGACGACATAAATTCATAGCACTAAAGAGTTTTGAAAGCTAGCTTACAAACTAGATTTAGAACCAAGTATCCATACCTCCAGTCACTGGTGTCATAGGGAAGTACTTAGCATTTTACATTGACGATGAATTGAAAGACACATATACTCTTAAACACATGTTGTCGTAAAAATTCTTACCTGTTGTCTGCACATAGAAACATTTTTAAATGCCTTAGCTTTTGCAGCTAAGTAAACTCCAGGGTACCTCGTAGGACACCCTTTGACATCAAGAAAACAAACCGTCAGTATTTTGTCAAAAAGAAAACCAGTTTGCTTCACATTTCCAACTTATTAGTCAAATTGAGCAATTATTGTTGTAAGTATGTTTTTCAGAAGTGTGATGTGTTGCTGCCATTTAATACGTTTTGAGACTCATTAATTAAGTTATGTTCAGTATTAATGACTTCTTTAATCTTTGTCGTCTCATCAAGCATTTATTATTTCCGCAATTGAAAACATTACCATTCAATGTTGTTTTTAAAAGTTTTTAATTTTTATGAATTTTTGGGTTGTTACATGTGGTAGCAGAGCTCATGTTCGAACTCTAGGCCTGAAAAAGATCCAAGAATACGCAAAAGAAAATTTTATTACAGCAGAAAATATTACTAATTAAAATTTAAACTATTGTGTTATACAGAAATCATTTTAAGTTACAGGTATGGAGAACTCAGTTGAACATTTAGAAGACAGATTTCAACCAAACAGCCATAGCATGGGACAACACTATGCAGAAGAAGGCCACGGTGAATTGAATGACAATTCGTCAGAATTGCTACGTGCGTTTCAAGAGTTAAAGGCATAAATTAGATCTGTGAAACAAGACAATGAAAGAAATATGAAGGAACAAGAAGAGTTAAACCAGGTGTTGTTTGAACGGTGCCCAAATGTTGAGCAGAAGAGAGAAAATGAGGATATCTCCAAGGTTGAAGATCTGCCTCATGGTAACAAAATTAAGAAAATGAAAACCGATGATGTGAACAACAGTTCAACATCATCGGGAGATGCTATTGAAGTACGTAAAAAGAAACGTAACTATTCAAGTGATAGTAGTAAAGGAGATTACAAACCCAGAAAGAAAAGCCATAAAGAGTATGAACAGATTTCTGGGGAGTTCAAAAAGATTAGACCTCCAACTTTCAATGGAGAAACTGAGAAGGGCGAGACAACTAAAGCATGGCTATCCGGCATCAAGAAATATTTTCAGATTTATAACTATTCAGAATCCTTGAAAGCAAAAATGGCTATATATAACTTGACCGGAAAAGCAGATATTTGGTGGCAGAACATCAAAAGAGTAAAGGGTATCAAGGATAAGGATGTAAACTGGATTACTTTTAAAACGATACTTCAAGAAGAAATTTTTATCTGAACAGTACTATGAAGAAAAATCCAAAGAATTCTATGATTTAAAGCTGGGAAGTATGAATATGAAGGAAATGAACAATACATTTCTGAACTTATTGAGATATGTGCCATATCTCGTGGAAGAAAAACCGAAGATTCAAATATATTTGAGTTGTCTACCTTTTAATATTAAGGACAGAATCGAGTATGACAGTCCAAAAACCTTGGAAGAGGCTATGAGAAAGGCAGTTTTCTGTTATGACACTAATTGAAAGAGAGAAGGAATGTCAAACTAGAAAAGTCATAAGCCCAGCAATTTTGAGCTGAAAAAGAAAAATTTCAAGTTCAATGGGGATTCCGGTTTCCAAAAGAAAAAATTTCAGAATCGGAATTTTCAAGAAAATAATTTCAGAAACAGTCAACAGCAGAATTCTACAGCACCTAGAAATGCTCCCAATAATACTAGAACCAATGAACAAAAGGCACCTATCAAATGTTTCGAGTGTCAAGGTCCTCGCTATGCATTAGAATGTCCCAAGAGGAAGCAGACAGCTAACGAAATTCACTCTATTCAAACTGAACCTACTGTTGGAGACATGGCGAGGGAGATGCCCAGAAACAATGTAGCACTGGAAAACAGGCAAGCAGATCATCAAATCTCTATGGTAGAGATTGAAGGTATGCTACAAAATCATCCTGTTACTGTTTTAATTGACCCAGGTGCTAGCTTAAGTTATATATCACCAGATATTGTGGAAAGTCTTAAATTAAAAACAGAAAAGTTCAGTAAATCTTGGTTAGTTAGACTGGCAACATGAACAAAGAGGAAAGTATCAAATTTTATTGAAAGTTGTGCTTTATCCATGAATCAGTTAAATACACAAATCAAGTTGAATATTTTACCTTTAGGATCATATGATATTATAATCGGAATGGACTGGTTAGAATCCCATCATGTCATTCTGAACTGTTATGAGAAGAGTTTTAATTGTTTAAATGATGATGGAGAAACTGTAGAAGTAAAATATATTCCAAGAAAGACAACCCTTAGACAGATTTCAGCCATGCAAGTAAAGAAGGCAGTTAGGAAAGGATGTCAGTTGTTTGCAGTAAATGTAGTCAATGATGAGATCATTTGTAAAAATGACAAACTGAAACTAGAAGACATACCTGTCTTAAAGGATTTAAAGGATGTTTTTCCTAAGGAGATTCCAGGATTACCTCCTAAAAGAGATTTAGATTTTACCATTGAGTTAATACCAGGAGCAATACCAAACTCTAAAGCTCCATATAGGATGAATATACTGGAATTAAACGAATTGAAATCACAGTTGAAGGAACTGATTGATAATAATTATATAAGACCCAGCATGTCTCCTTGGGGAGAACCTCTTATATTTGTTAAGAAGAAAGATGGAACCCTAAGACTATGCATAGATTATTGCCAGCTTAATAAGATGACGATAAAAAATCGGTATCTGTTGCCCTGCATAAACGATCTATTTGATCAACTGCATGGAGAAATGATATTTTCAAAGATTGATTTAAGGTCAGGATATCATCAAGTGCGGGTTAAGGATGAGGATGTTTTCAAAACAGCTTTCCGAACTCGATATGGACATTACGAGTTCGTAGTCATGCCATTTGGCTTGACTAATGCCCCGGCTGCATTTATGTGTTTGATGAACAATATTCTGCACAAATACTTAGATAAGTTTTCTATTGTGTTTATAGATGACATTTTAGTGTATTCTAAAAGCAAAGAAGAGTATGATTAACATCTACAGATTATCTTACAAATACTAAGAGATCATCAACTATACGCTAAGTTTAGTAAGTGTGACTTCCACAAGGACAAAATTCAGTATTTAGGACACATAATTTCTAAAGAAGGAATCTCGATTGACCCTGACAAGATAAAAGCCATTAATGATTGGCCGGTTCCTAAAGATGTGTCGGATGTAAGATCATTTATGGGTATTACTAGATATTACAGAAAATTTATAGAGGGTTTTTCAAAAATTGCAAACCCCATAACCTCCTTGCAGAAGAAAGGGAAGAAATTTGTGTGGGATCAGAAATGTTCAGACCATTTTAAGAAGCTAAAGGAATTATTGACTACAACACCTATTTTGAGGATAGCAGATCCTAACAAGGATTTTATAGTTTGCACAGATGCATGTAATGACAGATTCAGTGGAGTCCTAACACAAAAAGGGTATGTTGTGGCATATGAGTCTAGAAAGCTAAAAATACATGAGAAGAACTACTCTACCTATGATTTAGATTTATTAGCAGTAATTCATGCTTTAAAAATGTGGCGTCATCACCTTATTGGTAGGAAATTTACCTTATTGACAGATAATATGGGTTTGAAATATTTATTAGATCAGACAAATTTGAACGCTAGACAAGCTAGATGGTTAACTTTCCTAAGTGAGTATGATTTCGAAATTCAACATATTAAAGGGAAAGAGAACAAGGTTGCAGATGCATTAAGTCGCAAGGAAAAACTGGATTTTATTTCAACCATCAATACTTACTCAACAGACTTAGAAACTCAAATCCTTGAAAGGAGTGAAACGGATGAAGAATACAGAAATTTACAAGAAAATACAGCAAATAACAATTCTGAAAATTCTATGGTAGATTATAGTGTGAAGGAAAATGGACTATTGCTATACAAAAACAGATTGTATGTACCTAACATACCAGAGGTAAAAATTCTAATTTTAAATGAGATGCACAAAAGCCATTAGTCTGGCCATCCAGGTTATCAGAAGACCATTACTATGCTAAGGAAAGAATACTATTGGCCTAGAATGAAAGATGAAGTGGTAGAGTACATAGCTAAGTGTTTGGACTGTCAGAAGGTGAAAGTGGAACATCAACATCCAGCTGGATTGTTGCAGCCATTGCCTATACCTAGCTGGAAATGAGAAGTGATAAGCATAGACTTTATTACTGGACTACCCAAAATTTAGAAACAAAATGACTCTATCATGGTGGTAGTGGACAAACTCAGCAAGGCAACACACTTTATACCTAAGAAAACTACTCATAAAGCTCCAGACATTGCATAAATCTTCATGAAGCAGATTTTTCGACTACATGGCATACCAAAAGTGATAATTTCAGATCGTGACTCTAAGTTTACGGGAAACTTTTGGAGGTATTTGTTTAAAGGGTTGAATACAACCTTAAATTTCAGCACAACATTTCATCCACAAACGGATGGACAGACAGAAAGGGTGAATCAAGTTTTGGAAGACTTATTGAGAATGTATGTTAAAGATCAGCGCGGTAAGTGGGAAGACTATTTGCATCCAGCAGAATTTGCATATAATAACCATTATCATGCTTCAGCCAGACTTAGCCCTTTTGAAATTCTTTATGGTAGGAAATGTGATACACCTGTTTCTTGGAATGACCCAATAAATGGAGTTGTTTTAAGACCTGAATTGTTGCAGGAGTTAGAATTAATTGTGAAACAGGTACAAGGAAATTTAAAAGCTGACCAAGATAGGCAAAAGAGTCAAGCAGATCTAAAAAGGACTCATAAAGAGTTCCAGGTTGGTGAACACGTGTTCCTCAAGGTAAGACCGAAAAAGAGATCATTGAAATTGGGAAGCTGTGCCAAGTTGGCACCCAGGTATTGTCATCCTTTCGAAATATTGTCCAGGGTTGGACCAGTGGAATACCAACGGGCTTTGCCACCGAATTTAAAAATACATAGTGTTTTTCATATATCATTTTTAAAGAAGTGTGTACACGATGCTACTCATGTTGTAAACTGGAATGATGTACAAGTGGGACAAGACGATGATTTTTCAGGTGGAACCGGATTGTATCCTCGAAAGGAGGGAAACTCTGCTCCATAATCGCACCATTGGGCAAGTGAAGGTGCAATGGAATTACCTTAGCCCAGAAGAGGCAACCTGGGAGTTGGAGAGTAGTATGCAGGAAGCATACCCAAATCTGTTTCAGGAACAATCAGAGAGTGATTAACCAACATCGAGGACAATGTTGAGACTTAAGGGGGGGTGTATGTCACCTACCCAAATTCTGAAAATATTATTTTATTGGAAAAATACTTTATATTAGATTTTAATTACAAAGTTTTGTAATTATGACCAAGTTTGGTCAGAGATGAATGTAATTATTGATTATTATTATTTAATAAATTAAAGTAGGAGACAAACACCCAAGGGAACTGTTAAATGAGTGTTCACTGACCCACTAGGAGGAATGGAAGCTGTTAGAAAGCATGGGACAGATGGCAGCAATTGCACTTCACCACTAGTTGTTGGTTATGGGACAACTACCCCTAAAAATATGGCATTATCCCCCAGGTGGTGGGAATGAGCAGGAAGCTCATTTAATGACCAGTTAACAACTGAAAGGCCTAGGCAGCCTACATAAGGCAAATTCAAATTGGGCAGGCAGCTCTTGCACAATATTTTCTGCAGAAATATTCCTCAAGTGAATCAGGTGATCATTGAGAGATTCAAATAGGGAGGCTATGTGAGAGTGCAACTGTAAGTCTGCAAATTATTCTGAGAAGGAGAACCAGCGGTGCTGGTGCAGGTCCCCTTGATTGCTAAGTCTTTAAGACTGTATAACTATTACTACTGTAAGTTGAGGTCCTAAGCCTCTAAATTTTCTTCCTCCTGGTGGTTCAGTGAACAGGCTCGGGGGTCCTAAGGCAAGTAACTTGGCTGTCTTTAGGAATTGTTTGGGTGTAACAGGCTCCTTGGGCTATTTGTTTCCCTACAATTGACCAGGTTTTGCTGTTCTTATTTTGTTTACAGTTTAATACTTCTATTTAGTAAAATTATCAAACTCTGTTTTGTAAAAGAATTTATTTTCTGATCTATGTTTAAGTTTGAATGATAAAGCTTTGTTAAAGATCTGATTTGATAACCATCTCTATATTTTTCCACTTGCTATTATTTGCATCGTACTCTAGTACAGAGAAGCAAATTAAATTATAGATGAGAGATAGGCAGATTTCCACTGATTGGACAAATAATTACAGTAGGTGCTTTGTTTACAATTCTGTCCTGTATCTAATCATAGTATGCAATTACTGTATAGCATCGACAGTAATAGAGAATTCTTTTGTTATTTCATAAAAGAAAAACCTAGTCTATTTTTTGTATAGTCATATGTTTTTCTTTTATCCCTATTCATTTAAGATAGCAAGTAAATACGATCAAATTAAACATTTTATGATTTCCAAGTAATAACATTTTCAAGATTTAACGGCTGTAGAAGCTAGTCACTATATAGATTTCTTGGCATTATACATACTTTACTTCTGCACAGATTTATAGTTTTCATTTCAACTACATTTATCTCAGATAGAAATATTATACATTTCCATACTATACATTTAATGATTTTCTAGCATTTCAAATTTCACGAAATATAGTAGCTGCAAATTTATTTCTGTACAATTTGTTATAAGCAAATATTTTTTTTATTTATCACATTTTGCCATAGTTTGGTTCATATATTTATACTCCTTTTTATAAAAACCGAAACCCTATGATTTATCAGACCCTAGATTTATCTTTGTACACAGTTTATAAAACATCGTCAAAACATTTGTGACTACTGTAGACATTTCTTACCGAAGTTACAAAAGATGGACATTTAAACCCTAGATAACATTTCAACTTCTTCGGCAGAACTTTTGACATTCAAACTCATCTTTTTATTTTTTTTTAAACTCCACTATCAAACATTATTGACGAATAACAGAAAGCAATCATTTATTTCCGGCCTAAAATAGTTTCATCTTGTTCGAACTCGAATCAATAGTATTCAAGCAATCTTTTACTTTTATCTTTTAAAACAAGGCTGTATCATCACGGTACAAGAAAACCTTTAGCTTGGAAGTAAACAAAACAACAACCTGACTCCATTAAAGATTGACCAACAACATAGTGAAAGTATGACATAGACTCTATCATTTTTCCATCTAAGTTTTCCAAAAATGCATTGGGTCCTTGCCCTCAAACAACCAAAGGTGTTGAGACCAACTCGAAGTCGGTTACAGTGCTACAACAAAAACCTACTGATCCAAGCATTAAATGAACGAAGGATAAACCTCTTACATTTTAACATCAAAGCAAGTCAAACTAAAAACTTCGCAGTCGGCCATCACTGAAATGTTTCCAACTCTTGGCTTACAGCAAAACACCAACCAAGGCACCTATGAGGTTTCTTGTGAACCACCAGAGCTTACCAGGAAAACCGTAGTATTTCTAGTTTCTTTTTCCTCAACCATCAACCTCTTTTCGAACGGGTACCTGCCAAACATGCATTGTAGGGTCAAAACAAGATTTTGCAACAATCGAATCAAGTATTACAACATTTGTACAGTTTTCGATTATTACCTTTGAATTTGGCATTTCAAAGAATCGAGCCATTACTTTATCAAACGACGAAGCAAGTTGGTATTTTACAACCACCCTAAAGCTATCACGGCAGACCAATTTCAATTGTAGGAGAATCGAACCCTGTCCGAAACTCTACTACTTCACTAGAAGAAGAAAAACCCTGTCACTATTTGGTTATGACGGTTCAAGTGCAGGAGGCCAAAAACCTATAACTATTTAGAAGATTTTTTTTTTCGCTCACAGCTCATATGATCGAACCCTGAGAGATACTCTCACTAAACCCTACTTTTGGGAAGCTTGTCGGCCATACCCTAGCATAACAATGAAGAACAGAGAGCTTGCAAAACGTTACATACAACGAGGTTTTGGGTAGCAACATCAACGGTCGAGAATTGATAAGATCAACGAGCCTGGAGATGCCAACGGTGCCATTTTGAAGGCCGAGCAACTTTGCAATAATAGCCCATTAATTACATCAACCACAACAGTGCCAGCAATGCCTGCCAAGAGAATATTACAGTGTACAGCTCGGAGGAGAAGTGTCATGAAAACCTTGCCAGCAAGGTTTCCTAGTGGTAAAACCAATCAAAGTTCTCATGGGTGAGCTACGTGGGTTGAAAACCAGGCTTCCACTATGGAGTTCGGTCATAACATTTAATACATGATCGTTTTTCTGTCAACCTGTCAAATAACAAATTTAAGGCACATCAACTCAGCACTTCATTCACGAAGCTTGGGTGAATTCCAAGAATACGATAGACATACTTAGGACAGAAGCTTATGTCATAATATGTTCAATATAATGTTTGTGATACCATATTGCATCGTATTCAGGGTTTGCATATGTTAAAGCTCGACAGTGCAAACGTATAGTTAGGTTCGCATTTTGTTTAGCATATGATTGTACTTTAAAAACCATATCATATTACATTGTAATATGTAGTGTATGTTTCATATAGTTTCAAGCTTAAGGTTAGGCATTGTAATATTTAAATTACATTGTAATATGTAAATTCATAGTAACTATAAGATATATTTCTATTTCATTCCTATAATTTTGTATAGGCATTAGAATGAAGTTTTATAATGCAAGCTTATAGCATAAATACTATAATTACGATCATTTCCATTTGTTTAGCCATGTAACGCAAAGACTTTTGCATCATCATAAATATAGTTTAAGCATTGACGAGATACACTCTAAAGCTACGTTTTCAATACAACTACTAGTCATTATGCTTTATATATGATTAACTGTGTATTCATTGTTAAATTCAAAACTTAGAGTAGTCTAAGTTTTGCTTAAAGAAACAAATACTAATTCTATAAATAGCATTGTCAATAGATTTTGGTATTATTGTTTTGATAATGATTGTAGCTGTATAACAATTACTTGGAAGACATAAATTCATAGCATTGAAGAGTTTTTAAAGCCAGCTTACAAACTAGATTTAGAACCAAGTATCCATACCTCCAGTCACTGGTGTCGCAGGGAAGTACTTAGCATTTTACATTGACGATGAATTGAAAGACACATATACTCTTAAACACATGTTGTCATAAAACTTCTTACCTACTGTCTGCACATAGAAACATTTTCAAATGCCTTAGCTTTTGCAGCTAAGTAAACTCTAGGGTACATCGTAGGACACCCTTTGACATCAAGAAAACAAACCGTCAGTATTTTGTCAAAAAGAAAACCGGTTTGCTTCACATTTCCAACTTATCAGTCAAATTGAGCAATTATTGTTGTAAGTATGTTTTTCAGAAGTGTTATGTGTCGCTGCCATTTAATACATTTTGAGACTCATTAATTAAGTTATGTTTGGTATTAATGACTTCTTTAATCTTTGTCTTCTCATCAAGCATTTATTATTTCCGCAATTGGAAACATTAACATTCAATGTTGTTTTTAAAAGTTTTTATTTTTTATGAATTTTTGGGTTGTTACAGGCCTTTGGGGGATGCTACTAGAATCTGAGAATTTTGTAAAACATATTCGGTGACAACATCTGGCCCCGTCTGGGATGGAGACTTCCCTGCAAGGCTCCAAGAACCTAGCAGTTCCAGTGGCCTTTTCTATTGGGCTGGAGTCATTCATATCTCTTCCAAACTTCTGCAACTTATTCAAAAACTGTAACCAAAAAGCTGAAAAACAAACTTCTGCTAGAAACTAACAATCTAAAAATAATCTTCAGGCTCGATGGCAAGCCTATTCTTCTATCTATTCCTACTCTAACCATTGTACTGCTTTTTAATCAAGTGAACTCATGCTTCCAATGAAACCAAGAAACCTTTTGATTGAACATCATAACCCCCTGCTTGCCATTGTTTGAGAACACCAACAAAAGAAGTAATGAATACAACTGACCATCTATAAGTAGTTGATACTTACAGCTAGAAATAGGAAACATGCCAAAAACTAGGGAATTAGAAAGTTTTGAAAAATGTAACTCCATCCAATCAACAACAGGATCCTGAAATGCATGTTGTATTTCTGGCTGATGTAAGAGATATAATCGTTGCTTTATGGAATGTACTTCACTATTCAAGTTGTGCTCCACCCTTTGTTCATGGTCTCTTGTAAATTCTGATTCAAGTATGACAGATATAAGCCTGCTGTCTTTTGGAAACTGTGAATCAAAACTACACATTGTGGACTGATCCAATAACCCAGTAACCTTCCTCTTGTTGTCTTCATAATTATCATCCACAGGTTTAGTGCTGAAAAGTTGTATTGACTCAAAAGATCGCTTTCCTAAATCATATGGGTTTTCATCATATATAGACTTACTAATTAAAATTTCCACAAGTGCTGAAACATAAATCTCTCCCTCTCCATTGCTGCCTTCAGATGGATAACTGTCATACACTGGTTGGTTTCTCCTCAAATCAACAAAAGGTGATGTAGGGATCTGATCTTCTTCATCTGAATACTCATCATAAATAGGTGAACCCAAAAATTTTGTATCTTGCAAATAAAAACCAACAACCTCTTGATCTTTCTCTTTAATCTCAGGTGAAAATACATCATGGGGAACCTTTTGAAGAAAATAAGGAAAATATTCTTCTACAACCATTTCATCTTTTAAATCTGAGACATTAGGTGCATGATGGACAAGATATAATGCATCTATAGCTATGCAATCATCAGTACTATCATCAATCATATTTTGAAAACCTTCTTCTCAGGAATTAGAAAGAGAAAGAGTTGCATCCATGTTTTTATTGAAGCCCTCACTCCCATTCTTAATTTCTTTTTCATCAAGATCTTCACAAAGCTCATCATTCGAGAAACCAACTACTGTCTGCTGAATATAAGATTTGAACTTGAGAAAAATACCTTTTGTAATGCTGATGGAATACTCTGTGGAAATCCTTCAAGGATGAAATGTTGGAAGGAGGTAATGAGAAATACCATTCACATGCATCACCATCCAATGAATACATGAACATCTTCATATGGACATCGTCGTGCTGTAGATCTAGTAGATCCATGCACTCATGAAACTTAATGAGGTGATGTGCAGGAATGTCTTCTTTCTTTTCTCGGAAGATAGGAAGAAAATATCCCCACTCTGACATGGTCGGTACTGGATGCGGGAAACCAGTAACTTCAGAAAATTCAAGAGGGGCAAACTTCTGAGCCACCATGGCAGCCATTAGATCATTTGATGGCATTCTGGATCCTAAACAAATGGAGTCACCTTTGGATTCTTCGGAGTTGTCCGGTGAAGAAATCTATAGTCAATATGTCACCAGCCTTTGCTTACCATCAAAGTCTGGATATATTTGTTGTCGTACAACCTAGGGAAGTATGTCTTCGTTCCTCCATTCCCCGGAAACGGTGCCAAAATATGTTATCCCTAAAGTTGAGCCCTAACTGCTAGGGTCAAGCTTAGAGAAATCTTAACAGTAAACACAGTTTAATTGGGAAACAACTTTGTAGATTTAGGTGGTAGGAAGACCAGCACTACAGAAATCAAGCTAAATTTGAAAGCGAATACTAAACAACAGTATATGTATCACAATCAAGACTAATAAGACAAAGCTATGAGTATGACTTTATGAAAGACATGAACCAGGTTCTGCATTAAGCACTCTAAATATAACTTTCACATTTAACAATGAGAATCTAGCAATGGATTTAAGACCATACACCAAACAAAATCACAAAAACATGAAATTCAATTATTAAAGCAGAAAGCGGGCTCATATAAACATAATAATTTCAAAGCAGCTTATTATATCAGCATAAGATGAAATGTATACATGCCCTTGCCACTCCAGTATCAGAATTTTCAAATCCCTGCCTCAGCCCCCTCGGCTGGAATTCTCCTTTTTCTTACATTTCAAAACCTACTTTAAATAGAAAGATTTAAATTCAAATTAATCTCGAATCAACTTTCTGCCTAAATATCTAGACCTGATAGAGTCAAATACTTTTTGAATCTGGAAATAATCCTCTGCCACGTTCTGTATCTGCCATATACACTCTGAATCTGGAAAAGAAATTCAATTGATGATCTTCTACTTGAAATCAGGGATTGAATGCCTGAAGAAGTCGATTTGTCACATAATACTCTGCCTGGAAATGTGGATCAATTCCTTCAACTGTCTTTGCAACACTTTGTCACCTAAAATCTGGAACTAATAAAGCTATTTGATAACTTAATTGCAAACTATTGATACCAGGTGTCCTGGAAATCTGGAAATGATCCTTTTACAAAATCTACGACTACCATATGATGTGCAAGCTTGGAATTAAAGATATATTACTTGAACAAAAATCTGGAACCGCTTCTCAATTGACCGCTATAGCTTGGAGTTGTTGGATTGATAATTTGACTCTAGATTGCATTTATCATATAGCAAAGATTTTCTTGGAAAGATGATCATTGAATATTATCTTTCCACAATATGCTAACTGTTGTGATTTTGTTGCTGACGAACACTCTACCACCTTGCCAGAATCCCACTTTAGCCACAGGAAAACATGCTTCGAATAATGACTGCAATGATAAATTTACTTTGGCAAAAGATAAAGGTTGTTGTATGATAGACAATGAATCAATTAATAAAATGACCCATAACTTCTTATTCCATATGACTGCTTTGACAAAATTTCAATTGAACAAGACCCTGAACACCTATGAGTTACCCAAGAATGCACTTAGCTTTTCTAAAGGCGTTTCCTTTGACACTTAAACGTTTTCATGAACACTTGTATTTCAGAATTTTCACTAACAACAAACTTCTTCCCATGATATTTAGCACTATAATGAACCATGTGTCCAACTCTTGAATGCTTTCTGAGGTTTGACCCGTAACAAAAAGAAAGGAATTCGGGGACAATGGAAGATCTTAACTCGACACTTGGACTTGGGCATTTACTTGGTGAACACTTAGCATTTCGGTGGTTATGCGATACTTACCAACAATTGCAAACACTAACTCTGGCATCTGGATACCCCATCAATATTTCAATATAAATATGAATGCTCATGTCCATGAGTTGTGCAATCTTTCGAACCTGTGGTGCTCTTTTGTTGTGCATAAATCGATCCCCTTTACACTTGGCATTGGGAGACTATTCGTGGATGGGTTTTGACTTGTGTTGTATGTAATTGTTAACCCATGTGTTGAATTGATGGCAGGTGCTCGAAGACTTGAAGATTGGTCGAAAGAACAAAGCTCAAAGTTCTGTGGATAAGTGAAACAAATTTGGAAACACAATTCTTCAGCAACAAGTGAAATTCATTCCTTGAATATTATTTTATGCAAACTACAAACTCAACAAATTAGTTGATGGCTCTGGCCTTTGGGGGATGCTGCTAGAATCTAAGAATTTTGTAAAACATATTCGGTGACAACACCCACCTTGTGAAGGAGGAACCCAATTACTCCTTGAACTTGTGAGATTTCCATTGCATGGAGGATTGAAGTGATGGAGTCCTAGGTGGAGGAACTTAGTTTCTCAGTTCCGACAAGTTGTCGGCAGAAGGTTGTCACTATGTACTTCTATTCATTATATTAATAGCAATACTATTTTCTCATCCAATTCATGTTGCAAATGTTTATATTATTTTCATTAGGTATATTTGTTTAATATGATAATGGATTATGTTAGATGATATGCTAATAATTTATATATATTCTATATTCTCATATATCTTGGTTTTCGAGGACAAGTTGTAGGTAAGGAGCATTGAATTGCAAGCTCAATAGTGGTCTTCTTCGAACATCTAATTGAGGTAATGGTTTTCTCTTTTTATTGTTGGAATTTCATATTGATATGACATACTTGAGAATTAAGTTGATTTCTGGTGTCACTCTATCTATTGTGGTTTTACCCCAAGCCAGATGAAGATTTTCTCCGTAACAGATTTTACGTGGAAATCGAAACGGGAGAAAACCAAGGAATGATTTTCTTATATAATAACAAGATTACATTAATAGGAAGTACCAACTTCCAATATTCTCCAACATCAACTAGAAGGAAGCACCAACCCCTTGATTTACATGCACCAACTTGAAGGAAGCTCCAACTCCCTGATTTACCAGCACCGACTGGAAGGAGGGGCCGACTATAAGGAGGCACCAACCCCCGACTATAAGGAGGCACCAACCCCCTTTGTGAGCACCAAATCACACTTTTTAGGCACCGAACTGAAGAAGACTACGATATCTTGTCCTTTCCATGTCCTGCCACCATGATATGTATAAGAATGTCAACTTATCTCTGTCACTATCTATGCCAACCTATACTTGTATCATTGTCTATGTCAACATGTACCTTTATCACTATCACAATCTCAACCTATACAAAACCTTCTTGAATAGAACCAAAAAGATGCCTCCAAAGAGTGTAATACAATACCAGAAACAATCACACATAGACTTAATTTGTTTGCTTCTTCAAACCTTTAACATCATTATCACCTTCAAACCCTATGTCATTCCAAGAGAGGAACCCTAGATTATTCCAATAACATCACACTAATCCATGCCAATATCACCATAAACTATGCCAAGATAATCACCATGATCTATGCCAAGATCATTACCATGTTCACCATAACATATCAAGTTCACTATAATCTATGTAACCACAATCTATGCAAGATCATTGCCATAATATATGCCAATAACATCATCATGATCTACATTATCACCATGATCTATACCAATATCATCACCATAATATATGCCAATAACATCATCATGATCTATGCCGTCACCATGATCTATACCAAGATCATCAACAAAATCCATGCAAGTATCATCATAATATTTGCAATTTCTTCAACAAGATTCACCAAGAGAGAATCTCTAAGATTCATACCATAACCAAGATAACAATATGGACCTTAGTCCATGAGAGACATGTATCATCACAAGAGAATCCCATAAGAAAGAACCATACCTTTTCCAAGATGAAGAAACAAGAAATAAACCCTTCACCAAAAGAAACTCTACATCATGTCATCACATAGCCCTTACAACAAGCTTTCCAATGAGCCAAGAAGTTTGTAATTCTGATATTTTAAGAGAAATTTATGCAAATTTTATCAATATTCACCAAAGAACAAAAGATGATCCCCAAAACATTCACACTAGCTCCTCCACAAAAGTTCTCACTTTATCCTTAGAGTTGCACAATAGAGAGTGAGAGATGAATTGATGAGCAAATGAGAACTATCTCCTCCTATTTATACCCTCCAAGATGCCTTTAACTTGCTTAAGGGCCAACGTTTCACTTCTCCTTAAATTTTGGGTCTCCATATTTTAAGGGGTACTTGAATGGGTCATGGACCACTTCAAGATATCATTATGGGTCTTTAAATTTCCTTCTTCATCACTTCATATATTCAACAAAGTAGGCTTTATGACTTCTCCTCACCACCATACTTAAGTGGACAACTCTTTATTCCTTTCGGGGTCATGTGGACCCAACACCATTATTTTAGGGGTTATGTGGACCAAATCACCATTGCTTTCGGGGTTTCTTCATATTTCACACCATCATGGTCTTGTGGATCAATCCTTATTACTTTAGGGGCTACTTCTCATGGCCATGTGGACCAATCATCCTGGTCATGCAGACCCAACACCATTATTTTAGGGATTTATTCACACTTTACACCAAAATTACTTTGGAGCAACCTTAGGGACTTCTTTAAAGGCTTTCTCTATTTACGTACAACTCAAAGTGTCTTCCCATGAGGGTTATGCATAACCGCTATGCCATAAAAAGTCCTCTTTGGAATTATATACACTTATGCTTGTATTTTGACATCAATGACAACCTTATTCAATATCACACATTTAAGAGTAAAACTTGAAAACAAAATCACAATTATATTAAAACCTTTCACTTGTGATGCTCTTTCAATAGGTTTGTTGATAATGGTGTTAAACTTAGACCTTTTAACATACTTTAACTAGCATGGAAGCCTTATGGTATATTGATCTCAAAGCTAGTTCTATGAATTTTTAGAACCCTAACTAGTAAGTTTTTAAAACAATTTCATTCCTTAGGATATATTAATCTCAAAGCTAGTACATTCTAGTTTTACAACCCTAACTACTAGTCTTTTAAACCACTTTCATTCATCGTCAATTTTTTATGGAATTTTAAAACCCTAGCTAATAAGTTTTTAAAACACTTTAGTTGATCAATTTTTTATGGAGTTAATATAGACATTGAATAATTTCCAACACTCTACCCATCCTCTTACATAACAAAACATATTCCAAAATAGATGCATCAAAATCATTTATTTAAAATCCCTTAAGGTCTCAACGTCATTTTGGATTGGTTCATCAAATGTTGTCTTCTCTTAATTGCCAAGGATGTTGTTGTCGAATGGCATATCACATATTAAATCCCCGATTCAATTTAATGGCCGCCCTTTCAGATGGGATGTGGCTGCCCTTTCGGATGAGATTTGCAGAAATACCGATTTTGTTTATGATGATATTTGAGACATTGTGTAGGCTGGTATACTATCGAAGTATAGGTAACATTTGTAAGTGTTTTTTATTCAATTTATGAATAATAAGAGACTTTTTTTTGTTAAAAAAAAATCATATATTAAATATTAAAAATTAATATTTATCACTTAAATATATGTGTGTATGAATGGTGAAAATATAGTTTTGAAATGTATTTATTATTGTCAAAATTTGAATTTCAGATTTGTTTATCAAATAAAAAAATTCATAATTTTCCAAATTTTTCAATATTTGTATTGTTTGTGAATTTTTATTTAATGATTTATCAATTTTACTTTTATATAAAATTATAAAGTATTTTTTTTTTAAATAAGAGAGTTATGATTGTTTTCAATTATAAAAAATTATAGAATAAAAATATCATATACACCTTTTTAATATTAATACAAATAAAAGTTAATTATAAAATAAATCTTCTATTAAAATTTTAATATATTTTATATTAAATATAATTAAATGAAAAATAGTAAAAAAATACATAAATTGAAATAAAATAGTTGACACTAGCTAGCTTAAGAATGTGTGCCTCATAAACACTTCTTAATGTTGTAATGTTCAACTTAATTAATGGTAAAATTTAATTCAATGATTCATTAAAAAAACTTATATAAAATTACATGGAAATAATTTTTTTATCTAAGCTTTATACACACACTACTCCCTTCTGCACCTAATACTTGAGTCTTACATCTCCAATATTTGAAGTTTCAACTTCTCTTTCTTCCTACTCACATATAGTATTTTGTCAATAGTGGACTTACCGGTTAAGAACACGTGTCTCCTCCTAGGAGGTCATAAGTTCAAAACCAGATTGGAGCAGGGTATGGACACTTCTGTAGATTCTAGTAGTTATAGTGTCGCACAAAAGGGAGTCCCTTGTCCTACAAACAAGGGGGTCTCATACACCAAGTTGACATCTAGCTTGATTGTGATCTTAACACACACACACAGACACATATATATATATGGGTAGAACTCATTTCATTGTTCTCACCTTTTTACATGTCTACAAGGAGTTCAATGAAAACATCACCCTAATGAGGCTCTTAAAAAATATGGACATAAACTTCCAACCATGACCCATTTTATCCAAGTTTAATCTCACTACTAGACACTTTCTGAAGAAAGGAAGCAATGCAAAAATAAAAAATTAATGTTAATTTTCTATTTGATGTTGTTGTAAAACTAAAATATAGATGAAATTTTTAATATGAATTTGTGATAAAGCCACTTGTTGACAAGCAAAACTCTCAATTCTCACTCAAGTTGAAGCATACTCACTATGTTATTTTGAGAGTACCAAGATGGCACCTGCATATGTATATTTGATTTCTCCATGTGAAATATTATTAAGATGTTTGTTTTCTTGGAAAAAAATCATTTTCATGATGTTTCCCATGTGATCTCCATTTTTTTCATTATTTAGCTATGTTTTTCACTTAATGTTTAATGACCTATTTTGTTAATGATTAAAAAACACATTTACTTTATCCTTTATTTTTAGGTTATAAACTTCTAATAAAAATTAGTGATGTCTAATCAACTTTCTTTGACTCTTTTTTTCCATTTATTCAAAGGTACCACAACTACTTTGATCTAAATTCCTATTGGCTATCGTCAATAACCTATTATAACATTGATATTCTACCACCCTACTAAAAGACCTCTTGCTAACACACAAGAAAACCATCCACCAATGGTTTTGAACTCGGGACTACAAAAAACCAAAGGAGCATGGTTTTGTCCATCCACCTATAAGATGAGGCCCTCCCCCAACTTTACCCTTAGTCATTCACACTCTATAAGACCTCCCCAAACAATATTTTGTAATGACCAACTTTAACTGAACCTTCCCAAACAAGACTTTGTAATGACCAACTTTAACTTAAATAATAAAATTCCATACTTTAAAATAGACTACTATTAATACATATGATTAAATTTTTATATAATATGTATTAAAATTAAATTTTTATCAGTATTAAATAATTTTATAAATAAATAAAAATTAAATATATTGATTTTTTCTTAAAAATATTTATTTACTTGTTTACTTCTTACTTTCATAATGAAAAGTTTGTCCATATCTAAATATAAAAATATAAATAGCTCATTATATGAAAATATATGATTAACTCCAACTCAATTTCTAAGTGCACAAAGATGGGCTGGTCATTTCTTTAATATGAGGATAATATATGAAATTAAGTTGTATGTGCTTATTCCGGATTCAATAAGATACAGCAACAATATTTCAGCACCGAATCCAAGAACATATGACAAAGAGTAGGTACTAGCACAGGCAATTATGACCCTAGAGAGCGATTCTTTCAACATGTGATATTGCAAGGCGACTGGCGTTAGTTAATAACATATTCACAAATGACTTCAAACTATTGTTTTTATGTAGAAATTAATCACAGGTTACTTTAAAATCTTGTTTTTACGTAGAAATTGAGATTGTTAAATCAAAATAATGAAGAAAAAACAGTTGCGGTAGGTGGCACATGGCCGCTAGCAATGATCATGAATTACCTTTCTAAATAAAATATAATTTCCAAAAATCCACTTTTATGCTTCTAAATAACTTTGAGCCAATTAGTTATCTATCTACAAGAATTTGTGTGCCATATTGTCTTTACCTTTCTAAATAAGATATATATCTATACCAATAAAGATATTAAGTAAGATATTTATTTAAAATAGATCAATATAAAAGGAGAGGATTTGATAATGGTTGGCTGCTCTGGAGCCCAGCTGGAGGCACTGGATGTACGGGAGAAGCCGGGTGGAGGACAGAGGGAGGACTTGGTGGAGTTCCCATTGCTGGGATCTGTTGGGATTGATACAACCGGGGTGGGGCAGATGAGGCTGGTAAATGGAATTCCACCATTGGAATATCTGTCCCTCACATCTCATAATCTACTGCCGGAAACTCTGGATTATGATAGCATGTCAGTGGATTTTTTGGGTAGCTCGATTTGGAGGGGGGATGGAGAATTTTTTGATCGGAATCTAGGGTTTCCGGCCTCTGAAGTACGGGAGGGGTTCGAAGCGGTGGACGGATTTGGGCGGATTGCGGATGAGGGGGTGGCTCGTCAGATTCAGAAGCTTTGTGGGACGGTTTGTGGTGGATCTGCCGTTGATACGCGTGTGCCTTTGGAGACTTTTGAACACCGTGGTTTTGACAGCCCTCTTGTGGCTGATTCGAAGCATATTGGTAGGAACACATCTGGGATCGGGGCTCCACAGAAGGGAACGAGCAGGAGACGGAAGCGGAGCTGGATTAAAACTCGCATTGTGGGCAGTTATGCTGTAGGCGAGGATATTGCCTGGGAACGTGTTTTGGACATGTCAAAGATGACGCTGGTGGGAAGGGTCATGGGCAGAACTTTTGCTCGACCTACTGTGATGGAATGGGTGGAATCAAACTGGCGCGAGGTGCTAGGCTACACTCCTGGGGTGGACATGCTGCTACGAGGATGGTTTGCGGTGGTTCTTCAATCTGAGGTAGATCTACACAAAATTCTGAACCGGAATTGGCATCTGGATCATTCGTCGGTCTTGCTGAAACCCTGGCATCCTCTCTTTGATGCCAGTCGGGAGAGGGTTGATTCCACTCCGGTTTGGGTAAGATTACCGGGACTACCATTGCATTTTTGGGATATTAATCACTTTCGAAAAATTGGGGATATTCTTGGACATTTTCTGGAGGCAGATCTCTCTTTTCTGGAGACCCATTATAAACAAGTTGCTAGAATATTGGTCAATTTAAATATCCGGGAAGGATTACCGGAGGTCATTAATTTGGAGTGGGGGCCTGAAAGCATACCTCAGATGCTGGATTATGAGAATGTGCCTTTTAGGTGCAGGCGGTGTCACGTATTCGGTCACCCGGCGTCTGCCTGTCATCTATCGGTACGCACTCACCTTGGGGGGCCCCGAAATCACACGGAACTGGAGGATTTGGATGCACCTAAGGATCTAGTGAACTCCTATCAGAAGCCGGAGAGGGAAGGGTTGGACGAAGACCGGACTGTGGAGGATTTGGAGCCTTGTGGCAAGGCTACGGAAGTGCTGAGGGATATACTTGCTGAGGTTAATTGTGCACCTGCTGATGATGTACACTTTTCTGCACCATTGGATGTGACTGAAGTGCTGGGACCTTCATCCACGGGTATTCCTACTTTTACTGTTACGCCCTCTGTTAACGTTTTTTTAAATCTGTGCACGGTGGATGGGATTGACTGGTATGAGGGGCTGAAGCATTTATCTTTGTCGGGACACCCTGAGACTCTCCCGATTACCCTCTCCTTGAGCCCTTGTGGGGATCCTTTTTCTCCGGTGGAAGATTCCTCAGTTCAGCAACTTGTTTTGCCTCCTCTCATATTGGAGGACACTATGAACAATTTGGATCCTGATCCTGGGAAGGTGGACTCATACTCTGAACCCTCCTCTCCCGAGTCTTCAACATCGGGTTATAATCTGCGTTCTTGCACTAAATTATCTGGGGGGGGATTAGGAAAAGAGAAGATGCCGACGCGGAGAGGCAGAGGACGCAGGTCTCTTTTATCTAAGGCTCAGAACAGGGCCAGATTGGATCTTCGGGCTGGAAAGCAGGTTTCAATTGAGAGGGCACTTAGAGTAGTGAACGCCCGGACGCATGTTCGGTGATGAAGATCATGTCTTTTAATTGCAGGGGCCTGGCTGGGGCTAAAAAGAAAACAGCCTTCATGAGGGTGCTTACTCTTGAACATCCTGATGTGATTCTGCTACAAGAGACTTTAGGACTAGGTGTTATTGTCAAGGAAAAATTGGAACTTTGGATGGCTGGATGGACCTTCGTGACTCTGGACGTTCGGGGACGATCGGGGGGTCTGGCTGTGGGATGGAAGAATTGTGCGTTAAAACTCATCAATGCTTGGGGGATGTCTTTTGTTTTGGGAGCTGAATTTCTCTCAGTCGAATTGGGTACTTGCTTCACTGTGGTTAATGTCTATGGACCCTATGATAATCGGACCATTTTTTGGGATTCAATTCTGCAGGATCAGCTCTTGGATGGTGAATCGGTAGTGGTGGGGGGAGATTTAAATTTCACTTTAGGGCAAACTGAAATTTGGGGCCCTCGTGCGCATGTGGATCCATTGGCTGGATACTTTCAACAGATGCTGGTTCGTAAAAATCTTCTGGACATTGAACCTATCAAGCTGAAACCCACCTGGAGGAACAATAGGAGTGGAGAGGCTCGGGTGGCTAAAAGACTGGACCGGTTCCTGGTGGCTGAGAGGCTGGTGGACAGGTTTTTTCAACTCAGACAGTGGGTTGGGAGCGGTGGGGATTCTGATCACTTCCCTATCTTTTTAGAGATTAGGAGAGGACCCAACAATCCTCCTAGCTCTCTTAAATTTAACAAGAACTGGTTAAGAGATGAATCCTTTAAAAAACTTTTTCTGGACCTATGGAGGACGTATGATGCGGATCATGAACGCACAGCAGCTTTCCAATTTGCTGAGAACATCCATCGTTTAAAGGGAGCTGTCAAGACGTGGGCTATTGATAAGAGAAGAAGGGAGGATACTGCTTTGAAACAGATTGAGGCTGAATTACTAATGATCTATGAAGGGGATGGAGGAGGACTATTATCTCTGGAATCTAGGGATGCTATGGTCAGATTGGAAGGTACTAGAAATAAACTTTTGATGGAACTGGAGGAAACTTGGCGACTCAAGAGTAGGGCGATTTGGCTGGAATGTGGCGATGAGAATACTAAATTCTTTCATGCATATGCCAGGGGAAGGAAGTCGGTCAATACAATCTGGAGCTTGAAAGATGAAGATGGCATTGAACATTTTGATTTTGAAGATAAGGCTAGATGTGGGGTGGGACACTTTCAAAATTTATTTAAGGCACCTGCCCAGGCCTCTATCGCTGAAGTTATCAGGGTGGCTCAATTATTTCCGAGGTTTGCTGAGGAGGAGGACAATAGGAGACTCATGTGTGCTATTTCTGAGGAGGAGCTAAAGGAGGTCCTTGGTAGCTTCCAGAAAGACAAGAGTCCTGGGCCGGATGGATGGACGGTGGAATTTTTTCTGGATCTATATGATGTCTTGGGGATGGATCTTCTACAGGTGGTTGAAGATACTCGTATTAATGGGAAGATACCGGCTTGTTTCAATTCTACTTTTATAGCTCTCATTCCTAAAACTGATAATCCGACTACTCTTACTGAATTCAGGCCTATTTCATTGTGCAATTGTATCTACAAGATTGTTTCGAAGGTCATTGCTCGGAGACTTAAAGTCAACTTATCAGAAAATATTTCTGATGAACAATTTGGCTTTCTGGAAGGTCGTCAGATACATGAGGCTATAGGAGTGGCTCAGGAGGGTCTCCACAGTTTGAAGACTCAACACATCAAAGGTGCTATTCTCAAAATTGACTTGTCCAAGGCCTACGACAAGGTGAGTTGGATATATATACGGCTACTTCTCACACATTTAGGTTTTTGTATCAATTTTATCAGGTGGATCATGTCCTGTATAACTACTGTATCTTTCTCTGTTTTATTGAATGGAGCGGCTACACCTTTTTTTCACGCGGAGAGAGGCCTTAGGCAAGGCTGTCCACTTTCTCCCCTCCTTTTTCTCCTGGTAGCTGAAGGACCGAGCAGGGCTATACTTGATGCAAAATTACAGGAGAGATTCCGTGGCATTGGCATTTGTGATCAGCTATCTATTACACATCTGTTATTTGTGGATGACATTATTATCTTCTGCTCTGGAGATCGAAGAGATACTAGAACACTGAAGGAGATCTTGGAACTATTTTCTAATGCTACGGGGATGGATATAAATGTTGAGAAATCCACACTTACTACCCATCTGCTGAGACCGGATGAGGCACGGGCTTTATTTGAACAGTTTCCCTTTAAGAATGTTGGTCTGGACGAGGGATTGAAATACCTGGGATTCTCCCTTAAAGCCAACGTATATTATAAGAAGGATTGGCGATGGCTCATTGGTAAGGTGGAGAAAAGACTGAAAGGCTGGAGTCATAAATGGATGTCACGAGCTGGCAGGCTGGTGCTGGTAAAGTCAGTACTGGAAGCCATTCCAGTCTACTGGATGTCTCTGTCTTGGATACCCAAGGGTATCCTTGAAGCTATCAGGCGGTTATGTTTTAGATTCCTGTGGAGTGGCAAGAAGGAGGATCAGGTTACCCCGTGGGTCAACTGGAAGAGAATTGCTGTACCTAAGGGTCTTGGGGGGTGGGGATTAAAAAACATCTTTCATTTTGCACATGCGTTGGCAGCCAAGGGTGGATGGAGACTTATCAAAACTAACAGTTTATGGACCAGGGTTATAAAAGGAAAGTATCTTTCAGAAATGAGTTTGGAGGATTGGATTAGGAGCCCTCAGAAGTCTCATCTTGGGGGATCCGTGATTTGGAAAGCTGTGATTAAATCATTCGATCTGGTGGAGAGTTATCTGGCGTGGGATGTTGGTAATGGCGAACAGGTGAGAGTTGGCAGAGATCCTTGGCTTGGGAGTGAACGCTCTCATTTGTTGCCTGATTTGGTTGTAGAAGCACTGGAAAATAGGGGCATATACACTCTTAACCAGCTGGCTGTACCGAGACCCGAGGACCTGTGGATTCAACGCTGGAAACACGCTGAACTGTTGGGTCTGGATGAACCTGCTGCTGCGTTTTTAAATAATTATATCAATGGACTGAATAAGGCACAGATTCATCTGTCGGATCAGGAGGACGTGTTGATTTGGGAACTCGATCCGGTTGGAGTCTACACACCGAAAATGGGATACTTAGTGCTCAGGGCAGGTGATATGATCGGAGATGAGGTCTGGTGGTGGCGCTCACTGTGGAAACTTAAATGCCCATCCAAATTCCGATTGTTTATGTGGTGTGCTCTTATGAACCGAGTACCGACCTGGGATAATCTGCAGAAGAGGAATTTCCAAGGACCGGGGTGGTGCGTTTTATGCAAGAAGGAATTGGAAACAATCTCTCATCTTTTCATACATTGCCAGTTTACGACTGCTGTGTGGAAAGAATGCTCTAAATTGATGGGTCTTGATTGCAGATGGGAAGGAAACTCTGTGGACATTGCATGGGAAAACTGGTGGAGACGGACAAATGTTAAAAAACAGAAGATCTTACCATTGTTAATTATATGGGGGATCTGGCTGGCTAGGAATGGGGCAATTTTTCAGGAAAAATCTTGTATCCCGGAAATGCTCAGTGCAAATTTAGTGGGCATTTTTCAAGCTTGTCCTGAATACATTTGGGCTGCAAAACAGCGACGGGACTTGGCTGTTGAGATAGATAAATCATCTCCTTGGGGCTTCTTTGATGGTGCAGCTAGCAATGAGATTTGTGGTGGGGGAGCAATCTTATACATTTCTGATTCTCATTTCTACACTCTCACGATGGGTCTTGGAGCGGGAACAAATAACTTTGCAGAAGTCATGAGTCTAAAATTATTACTCATTTTTGCAAATGAGCGGGGTATCTCTAGGTTGGCGGTCTTTGGAGATTCGATGAATGCTATAAATTGGACCAATCAAACTCAAGCCTGCAGAGTTCTTAGAATTGCAAATGTTATCAATTCTATTCAGCTGATCAAACAATCCTTTGATTCATTCATTTGCCGGCATGTTTACAGGGAAAATAACCAAAAAGCGGACCAGGCATCCAAAGATGGTCAACTCATGGCTTTTGGCACTTGGAAAGTAACTGAAGATTTCAATGGACAGCGAACTGATTTCTTTCACAGACCCTTTATTGAAGGATGAGTAAACTATTGTAGTTTTCATAATTTTGAAAATGAAGTTTAATTGTTTTTTAGAAGATGTAAAAGCAAAATAGTCCGGTGGGACAGATTTTACATTGATATAGCAGGAAATATGCAGTTTTGAAAGTAGACGTAACAGTCTCATCAAGTGAACCCATATTATTTGGGCATGGTTGAATTCACTTTACAGTGAATACTGAATGTAATTCGGATCTCAAAGGATGAATGGAATTACGCTTTTTTCTTTTGGAAAAAAAAAAAAGATCAATATAAAATTGAACATAAACACTTCAAATTACATATAAATTAAATAATAAAAATCATATTATTGAGTGTTGGTTTATTATGATATCAATTACACTGGGAAGATTAAAAATAATTTTATTTCAAAATAGATCAATATAAAATTGAACATAAACACTTCAATGGGAGGGAAGATTAAAAATATTTTTATTTCAAAATTGATCAATATAAATTGATAATAAAATTTAATTAAAAGAATTATAATAATATTAATATAATAGAAGTTTGATTTAATAATTAATGATTGTTTTTAATTAAAACAAATAAAACAATAATTTGAGATTAAAATTATAAAAATTAATAATTTCATTTTATAATACCAATTAAATATAAATTATAGTTTAAAATGACAAATTTTAAAACTTATTTCTATGGAATTTGTAACCGTGTGATAGTTTTAATATAGTCTACAATTTAATCGAATTCATGAACTTAGTCTCTCTATAGGTTGAATACTCTATATTCTGCATGAAAATGTGATGGGGATTTTTTATCCTTTAATATAAAAAAAAATATGGGGATTTTTTATCCTTTACTATAAAAAAATTAAATATAATAATAATATTAATTTTTTAATGAAAAATTAAATTAAAAATTATAATAATAATGATATATAAATTTGTGATTTTTTTTAAAGATGATAATTTAAAAAATAGATTTAATATATTTGTATTAATAAATCTATTTTTATTGCGTAGTGAGTTGACGGCCTTTCCAATATCATAAGGAAACCAGGTTTTTCATGTAAATTTAATAATGTTATGATAATTGATTTGCATTAGTAATCTTTGAACCTTTGCTTATGCTTTTATAAGCAAGGTTAAATTTTGTTGAGTGTTTGTAATTTTTTTCTTGACCATAGAGTTCAATGGCTCTTCTCTTCATCTTTACACACAACTTATCCATAAAAAATTTCATATAAACAATGAAGTTAAAAAAAAAATTGAACAAAAAACTCAAGATCAATCGATTGCAAATGAATTAAATCTCCCTTGGTTTGGCTTCCTCCCTTTCATAAAAGGAGAAATATTCTTCGAATGATAATGATCTAGACTCTTTGTTCTCTTGAATCCTGCCATCCTCCATGCAATGAGAAAACCCAATCAAAATGTTCATCTCTCCTTTCTCTTGAGTTGCTCCATCTTCCTTCATGCAATGAGAAAAAATAATCCAGATATTTTGAATATAGCAGAATAGTGATATCCACAGGTGTTTATATTTTAGAATTTGGGGTTTATGTTTTTCTTAGACTTCAAGAATTGTTTATATTGACTTTATGAACTTCATTCCAAATTCGAAATAAACAATTATATGGTAGTTGATGCATAGGATAATTGGTAGCTTATGCATGGATAACTGATAATAACATACATTACATTTAATACTTCATAATTGAAAGAATTTGAACACCAGCCTGATTACAAAGGTGTATACATATCATCTAATATTAATTGATCCGCTATATTGGAAGCTAAATAGAAGCATGATTACAACTGTGTGTACATATCATCAAACATTAATTGATCACCTAGATTGGCAGGGGGGAGGACTAAGGATTGGTGATTATGATATACGCCGACAATGCTGAAGATGTGACACATTAATAATGTGACATTTGACATTCATCAAGGGATATGTCACATTGTGATGAATATCAAGTGTTATGTTGCATTGCGACATTCATCAAGGGTTATGTCGCATTGTGACATTGATAAAGGGTCGAGGATTGATTGTTGAAATGTGTAAGTCAAACTTAGTCAGCCATGGTAAATATAGTCAACCATGGTTAACTATAGTCAAACATGGCTCACTAAAGTCAACCATAATTAACTATGGTCAAAATGAATTCAAGGTTAACCAAAGTCAAACAAGGTTCGGTAAAGTCAAACATGTAAGGGTTATGTCGCTTTGTGACATTGATCAATGGTTATGTCGAATTTGACATAAGGGTTATGTCCAGTTCTAACCATTAAGGATTAAAAAGTGGTATACATCAACAATGACCGAGATGTGACACATTAATAATGTGGCATTCGACATTCATCAAGGGCCATGTCACATTGTGATGTATATCAAGTGTTATGTTGCATTGCGGCGTTCATAAAGGGTTATGTCGCATTGTGACATTGATCAAGGGTCATGTGAGACATTAATAATTTGACATTCCACATTCATCATGTGCTATGTCACAGATACGCTGACAATGCCCAAGATGCACGACACATTAATAATGTGACATTCGACATTCATCAAGGTTTATGTCGCATTGTGATGTTTATCAAGATTTATGTTGCATTGTGGCATTCATCAAGGGTTATGTCGCATTGCGACAATGCCCAATATGTGACACATATGCCGATACAACCCAAGATGCGACATATTCACAATGTGAAATTTGACGTTCATTAAGGTTTGTGTCGCATTGTGTTGTTTATCAAGGCTTATGTTGCATTGTGGCGTTCATCAAGGGTTATGTCGCATTGTGACAATGCCCGATATGTGGAATTTGACGTTCATCAAAGTTTATGTCGCATTGTGATGTTTATCAAGGGTTATGTTGCATTGTCGCATTCATCAAGGGTTAGATGCAACATATTCACAATGTGAAATTTGGCGTTCATCAAGGTTTATGTCGCATTGTGATGTTTATCAAGGGTTACGTTGCATTATGGCGTTCATCAAGGGTTATGTCGCATTGCGACAATGCCTAATATGTGACACATATGTCGACACAACCCAAGATGCGACATATTCACAATGTGAAATTTGACGTTCATTAAGGTTTGTGTCGCATTATGTTGTTTATCATGGCTTATGTTTTATTATGGCTTTCATCAAGGGTTATGTCGCATTGCGACATTGCCCGAGATGTGAAATTTGACGTTCATCAAGTTTTATGTCACATTGTGATGTTTATCAAGGGTAATGTTGCGTTGTCGCATTGATCAAGGGTTAGATGCGACATATTCACAATGTGAAATTTGGCGTTCATCAAGGTTTATGTCGCATTGTGATGTTTATCAAGGGTTACGTTGCATTGTGGCGTTCATTAACGGTTATGTCGCATTGCAACAATGCCCAATATGTGACACAACCCAAGATGCGACATATTCACAATGTGAAATTTGACGTTCATTAAGGTTTGTGTCGCATTATGCTGTTTATCAAGGCTTATGTTTTATTGTGGCTTTCATCAAGGGTTATGTCGCATTGCGACAAGGCCCGAGATGTGAAATTTGGCGTTCATCAAGTTTTATGTCGCATTGTGATGTTTATCAAGGGTAATGTTGCATTGTCGCATTCATCAAGGGTTAGATGCGACATATTCACAATGTGAAATTTGGTGTTCATCAAGGTTTATGTCGCATTGTGATGTTTATCAAGGGTTACGTTGCATTGTGGCGTTCATCAAGGGTTATGTAGCATTGCGACAATGCCCAATATGTGACACATATGTCGAGGCAACCCAAGATGCGACATATTCACAATGTGAAATTTGACGTTCATTAAGGTTTGTGTCACATTGTGATGTTTATCAAGGCTTATGTTGCATTGTGGCGTTCATGAAGGGTTATGTCGCATTGCAACAATGCCCGAGATGTGAAATTTGACATTCATCAAGGTTTATGTCGCATTGTGATGTTTATCAAGGGTTATGTTGCATTGTGGCATTCATCAAGGGTTAGATGTGACATATTCACAATGTGAAATTTGGCGTTCATCAAGGTTTATGTCGCATTGTGATGTTTATCAAGGGTTACGTTGCATTGTGGCGTTCATCAAGGGTTATGTCACATTGCGAAATGCCCAATATGTGACACATATGATGAGACAACCCAAGATGCGACATATTCACAATTTGAAATTTGACGTTCATCAAGGTTTGTGTCGCATTGTGATGATTATCAAGGCTTATGTTTCATTGTGGTGTTCATGAAGGGTTATGTCACATTGCGACAATGCCCAAGATGTGAAATTTGACGTTCATTAAGGTTTATGTCGCATTGTGATGTTTATCAAGGGTTATGTTGCATTGTGGCATTCATCAAGGGTTAGATGTGACATATATTCACAATGTGAAATTTGGCGTTCATCAAGGTTTACGTTGCATTGTGGCGTTCATCAAGGGTTATGTTGCATTGTGGCGTTCATCAAGGGTTATGTTGCATTGCGACAATGCCCAATATGTGACACATATGCTGACACAACCCAAGATGCGACGTATTCACAATGTGAAATTTGGCGTTCATTAAGGTTTGTGTCGCATTGTGCCGTTTATCAAGGCTTATGTTGCATTGTGGAGTTCATCAAGGGTTATGTCACATTGCGACAATGCCCAAGATGTAAAATTTGTCGTTCATCAAGATTTATGTTGCATTGTGATGTTTATCAAAAATTATGTTGCATTTCAATACTCTTATTTATCATAGAGTATTTATCATCAACCTATATTAATTGTTTTAATTAAATTATAATATAATACTATAATTTATTGAAATTCCTTTTTAATTATTATATTATAATTTATTAATATCATATTTAATTAAATTATAATATATTTAATATCTCTATAATTTAATGAAATTATTTTTTAATTAATTATTATATTATAATTGATTTAAATATCATATTTAATTAAATTAAATATCATATTTAAATTTATCATTGATTAATTTTATTTACTAAAATATAATTAAACAATATAATTAAATAATAGTTTTATTAAAATCATTAAATAATATTAATCTATTTAAATATCATGTTTAATTAAATTATAATATATTTAATATCTCTATCTCTATCTATCAAGTATGTATACTATAATATAATTATATTATAGCCAAAAAATAATATTTTGAATTAAGCAATATTATTTTATTATTACTATGATTATAATATTTTAGTTAAATACTATTTTTTTTTAACGGGAACAGGGAAAGGAGTGTATTTATAAAAGCTGTGCACAGCTATTCATTACACGCATATGAAAGAGTTTTTTGCAGAACAAGAAATTTCTAGAAAAACTATAATTTCCATCAACATGTCTTTAAAAGCTCTGAGTCTTATCTTTCTAGAGCTATTCAAAATGGTACAGGGATAAACCCTAATAAACTGATTGTTTAGGAGAATGCATAAATACATTGGCAAAATATCTACAAAAATTGAAACCTGGGCTAGAAAAGGAATTAGCCATAATTCTTGAACTGGGTTGAAGCTGCGTCCACCATTTCCTGGTTTATCTCTTGATTGACCATAGGGGTTTCCTGCACATAACTTCCCTGCGTTTTCCCTGTCAATACTGCCATATCTTCCTGTAGCATATCAACCTTTTCCATTAGCTCGAACAAGTTTTTCTCCAAATCATCAATCCTCGAATCCTGGCATGAAAGCTGAGAGACTGTGTGATTCAGGTCCGCGGCCATCTCCTCGTTTTGCCTCACACTGGTGCAGACGGCATCATAAGTATTGTGTATCGAGAGTTTAATATCCACCACGGTGCGGCTCAAGGCATCTATGGCCGCCATTACATTTTGCATCGTGCCAAGACTAAACAGAGGCAGCAGTGGAGGTTTGGGGGATGGAGGGGAGTCCAATTCGCACAGAGAGAGCCGACTTAGAGAAGAGCAGGAGAAATGAGGGGGATGAGCCATCGCAGAGTAAGAACATAATGGAGTGGAGGGAGGAGTTAATATCGGCTCGTGGGAGCTGACAACACGGCAGGAGGCCATGTGACAGGTGCATGGAGGGCCTGAATGGCGTGTGGCGGACGCAACGGGGGTCGGGGGGGAGTAAATGAGGCCTAACTTTGAACGAGGGATGGGGGGAACCCTTGGGGATCCAAAGAACCCATGCTTTAAGCATGTAAAAAGAATTTTTTTCCTTGACATTATCTTAGGGGATGTAGTGAAATACCTTGGCACCATTATGATCCTGCATGTGCCCAGGTTCTAATAAGGTTCCTTTGTTAGCCTCTAAGTCAGCAAGCCGGTTATTCTCTCGAAGGATGTGAAAAAAGAGACTTGGGAGGAGAGCGTTGGATTTTATTCTTTACATATATCTGTAAGCTTTTGAACCTTGAGGGGCAGAGCCCTTTCTTATGATTTGAATAACATGTTTGGAGTCTCCATAAATTCTGAGATTGTCAATTTTGAAGGAGGAGGCCAAATCTAAAGAGAAAATAAGGGCTAGCCATTCTGCCTCATTATTTGTCTTGCTACCTAAGCCCCAAGAGAATGCTGCAATTTCATTTCCTCCAGGATCGAAGAGTATCCCACCCGCACCTGCGGCCCCGTTAGTTAAATACTATCTTCTTATCATTAGTGAATTACAATTAATTAAGTAATTATTATATTTTTTAATATTTTTTTTTATGTTAAATATCATTTATTAATTTTAATTAATTAATTAATATTTTTATTAACTAAATGACAATATTAATTAATTAATATTATCATTCACTAAATTATTTTATAATTATTTTGTTTAATTACTTATTATAAAAATAATAGTAGTGCTTAATTAATAATATTGGTTAATTAAACAATATTATTAAACACACAATTAAAACATGGATTTCATTAAAATCATTAAAATATTAATCTATTAATAGTTTTAATTAAATAATCATTAATTAACTAATTAACTGATATTATTATTAATTAAATAACAATAATATGATTTAAATTATTTTATAATTATTATGTTTAATTAATTATTATAAAATAATAATATTGTTGAATTAAACAATGTTATTAATCAAACAATTAAATTATATATTTCATTAAAATTATTAAACAATAGTATTTTATTAATATTTGGGAGATATGTGTATGCTCACACCGTTACTAATAATAGTAACATTAATAATATTAATGTGTCTGAATAAGCCGATAGGTGTAAATGGGGTACATACTTTTCATATTAATGTGTATGTGTCCCATTTACATTTATCTACGTATTGGGACACATTAATATTATTAATGTTGTTGTTGCTAGTAATAATAACGAAGCAAAAAAATCTTATTAAAGAAGGAGGAACATGTGAAGGTGGAGATGTTCTCAGCTAACTCTGGTAAGGTACTCTCTATCCAGACACCATCTAGGCAAGGGTAGGATTAGGAGCATAAACAACCCTAATAATAATGGTATAAGTACATGTATAGTGAATAACAACGCCCGAACTTGCAAGCTCAAAGAATTGTGTCTCTCAGACGTTTATTGATCTAGCAATGTCCAAGTTAATGCCGATCAACAGAACATGAACTGATGAATGGATGTAAAAAAATATGCTTTTGAATTAGTTGAGTTCTATGATGCAGAATGAATAACAAGGTGTGCGAATACAAAGACCATTACAGTGCTTCAGCTTATGACTAATTTATTATTCTCTACGCATGTGGAGCCATCTATTAAACCAGGAATGCCTTCTGTGTTGTCAAATTTTGAAGAACATTAACAGGCCACGCTGATTGCTTAGGTTCTTGACAGAGGAATGTTATAGAGGTGATGCCGACCGATCAGATGCAAGAACATCTGCAGCCTCCATCTTGCCTCCTCTTGAAGATGTGACTTTCACAACTATCGGCGGAAACATGATGAAGTCACGTGGGGACATTAACCGAAAAAAATGGAAGAGTACCGAGTTGCATATCTATCAATCACATAGTTGTAAAAGGCAACCAATATCGACCCCGCAGCAGAGTGTTTAATGCTCTTGCTGCGGAGGTCTAACGGTATGTCAGCGCCGTAGGAGTGGACACTCTGCCGAGGAAATGGGGCCGGGAAATGGAGCGGTCGCCGGCCGTCGAGGGGATGCATTGCCATGCATCATGGAATCATGGCATAGCCATTTCCCATCTTCCCGAACCCACCGTCATCCGTCCATGCCATCCGTAGTTGCTGCGCGAGGCTCAATGGGATAGGCCGTAGCAAGACAACGCCGATCTCGGATCCGTGCAGGGCTGCTCAGGGCTCAAGGAGATCGGCGGGAGATCGGCCGTAGAAGCGAGCATCCAAGAACACTGACTCGCAGCACTGCAGAGAGCAATCTGAACCAGCAGCCGAAGAAGCGAGCATCCACCAGCGAAGAAGCGAGCATCCACCAGCCGATCACGCGAAACCACCGGGTATGGATTGAGGAAAAATACGACTTCTGCCAGTTAAAAGAAATTCATGAGTTTGTAGCGAGTTTTATTATTAAACATTAACCTTGTCTGAAACATTAACCTTGTAGCGAGTTTGAAACATTAACCTTGTCTGCGTTATTTTAATTCAGGAGTTTGTAGCGAGTTTTATTATTAAACTGGAAGTTTTCGTTTATAAAAAAAAATCTTCTTCCAGGGCTAAAACTTCCCTATTGTAAGTGTGATTTTTTATTAAACTTTAAAGTAGGGTAATGTTGCGTCCCGGGGTTGGTTGCACATAGTCGTTAACTGTGATAGTCGTTGTTTTAATATAGCGCCATTGTACCGAGGGGGTGAGCCCAGCACAGGCCAGAATACTTCTTAGTAGGGTAATGTTGCATGAGCATTTGCTTCGAAGATGGAGAATGTTTGCTTTGTTTTCAAATTTTATTCCATTATTTCTTGAAAGTTAAAAATTACGCATTACCATTAAGACTGCGCATACTTGTAAAAAAAACGTTCCACTCCTTGAGTAAATAGGGTCTATCGTCAAGTATTAACTTGGGAAACTGGTTTGGAATCTTTGCTTACGGCATTCGTAATCCCTACTTCTGTAAACATACAGACATGCACCCACATGTTTTTATTGATTTACTGTTTTTTCTTGTTTTTCCAAAAAACGAAAACAGATCCCCGGTGAAGAATAGTGTTCGCGTAAGAGTCGTGAAGCGACTCTGGAGCTATTCACTTATCAGTTGGATCGAAACACAAGAAATCAAAAATCTACTTACCAGAAATAAGATTCCTAAATTACCAATTCATACCCATCTGAATTTCACACATCCCCTCACCAACCACGCCAGCAAGCGTAAACAAATAATAGGAAGGAATAAACAGCACCAAATAATTCTAATAAGTATTACACATAAATCCATATGGGATTTAGATAAAAAAGTAAAACTTATCATTTGCTATGGTCTAAACCCGCATATCTCTACTCACTGGGACTCGCATCCAGACATTTCCCATTTTAAGAGCAACTCTAAGAAATAAATGATTGAAATTCTAGTTTCAATCATTTAGTTGTTGTGTTGCCGTTGTTAAAAAAGAAACTAATCCAGTTTTTGTCTCAAGTTGTTAAACTGCCATCTCCCAAGTTCAAAAGTTGTTGTCTCAAGTTGTTAAACTGTGCCATAAATTTGAACTCCCAAGTTCTTAAATTAGTTGTTGTCAGGGAATTAGTTGTTGTCGGGGTTTAACTTTTCCATTTTAATAGGTTATCCTTATACCGCGCATATACGCATATATAAGTTTCAATTTACCAAGAAATTAATACAGATGTTATTTTCAATTAATCTTTAAGTGTTATGTCAAATCCATATATAAGAAATAAATACATCTCTATACAATAAGCAAAAATAAGAGAAATTCCATTTTGTGTTTTTATACTTTAAAGAAATGTAAATTTCTTGCTGTTATTAAATTTCAGTCTAAACAAGTGGATTTGAATGCCACTTATCTGGCTCCATCCTCATTTGAGAGGGTTTGCAACGTACCCGTCCATGTTCTGACCGTTACTTCAGGACAAATGTAGTCTCGCTGGTTATAAAAGTTAGAATGTTTACATGTTGAATGAAGCGCAATGAATCCTTTGAGACTTTTGACTATGGTGAATATGTTTTTTTTAAATATTTCTTTTTGATAATCAATTATTTTGTAAAATATATAATCACAGTAATATAACATTTAAAAATTTCAATTATTTGTTTCAGATTATTTATGGTTATTTAAATTGAATAATTATTTATATATTTATTCATTTTATCACGGGAAAGAAAACCTCTGTCAATTGATCATCGAAACTTGGAAAAACATTACCGTGTAACCTTAAAACTGTGTTGTGCTTCTCAAAATTTCAAGGGTTTTCACGTGCATGTAAAATGGAAGTGAATAGGTATTGTTAAGTCAGGTTGAAAATTAAATGAAAGGAAAATCCTTCTCAAAATTTCAAGGATTTTCACGTGCATGTAAAATGAAAGTGAAAAGGTGTTGTTAAATCAAGTTGAAAATTAAATTAAAGGAAAATCCAAATAGAACCCTACATAATTTAAAAGAAAAATATTAATTCTTTAACAAAATCTTAAGATAGTAATATTTCATTGTGACTAGATACCCTATAATATTATATAGATACCAACAACAACCGTCACAAAACATGAAGGGGTTATCAAGCTTTGATAATCCAATCTAATACGTCTCCACCTTTGACAAAATCACTTTGTTTTTTAGAAAATATTGTCACTTGGATTTGTTTAATGTGGTTACTTTGGAGATAATTTAAATATTTGTCATTTGATTACATGAGTGATTATTGTTCTCTCTTTGTACTAGTGAGAGTGTAGATGGATCTCCCTCCACTATCCTAATGTTATTCTTTGAAAAGTTGCTTTATCTTTTAGGGAAACTAGTTTATTTCTAAGGAATCCCTATATGCCATAGTCTTTCTGGTCCCTAATATAGATCTACTCCTAGATTTACCAATCCATGGACTACTTCATTCTCCAATCATGGATATGCCAGGTCTATAGGCCAACAATCTAGACTTTGGTCCATATTATGTCTCATTCACCCAATCACTTCATTAATTGGGCATATGCATGTTTAATGCATTTAGACCTTCTTTAACTAATATGTGTCTTTTTTTGCATATCATTCTAGAGTATTTCCTTTGTGTTTGTTGGCATTTCTTAACGCAAAATCCATATATCTCGATCTCTAGCGACCAATAATATTTGAGGTTGATTCATCACGGGCTTCTAAATATTGGTGCACATATTGCATACCTAGTTGGCCACAATAATCTAACAATATTAGAGCTCATTGATTGCTTCATGGGGCATCAATTCCAAGAATTTTCCCAAAAGCGTGTTGATCTTCCATCTTGTATCTCCTAGAAGCTACCTTCGATGATCAAACTCATCCTCTTTTCACACTATTCCAAATAGAAGATCCATCATGGAATGTAATAATTTTGGTAGATCTTTCCAAGGAATGTTTGGTGCATATTTCACTATATGTGGGCTGAGATTTTTTATCTTCTTTATGCCATCTCCAAATTAGTTTACTTGATAAAGCGATTTTGAAACTTTCCATGTTTTTGAGTCCAAAACCTCTCTTATTCTTGAGGTTGTAGATCTTTTTCCATGCAATCAAGGGACAAGGGCCCATTTTTTCTCAACCCATAATAAGTTTTTTTTAGTTTACATCGACTACGTGCAAACCTATTTTCATTACGGTGACTTGATCAACGAGGGAAAACAAATAAAATTTCATGATGTTTTTTATTGATCTTAGATAGAGATTCCTCCAATTTAACTCCCTTCCGCTATTCACAACCAAGGGTACTCCCGAATACTTATTTGGTAATTAAGATCTAAGGAAAATGTGTACTGTTCCATATGCACTTAAGTCGCTAATGGGGTGCTGGAAAAAAATAGATGAGTTGATCTCCCAACAACATATTTTATTCTAATTCTTTTTCTCTCTGGTCTCCATTTGATTTTCTTCCCTAGTGAGAGGAGGATAGGGATGAGGAATATTCACCAAAAATCTAGCATAAGAAGGAAGATTGTGCAAATTTCATGAGTTCGAGCTTTGAGTCTTTCGGAGCTAGGCCTTCTCTCCAAAGGTCAACAGTTTACCGCCCTTGAGTTCAATTTGGATGTAGTGATGCAATCCACTCTAATACTTAAGTATTTCATCATGCTCAATCTCTTGGATGTCCAAATGAGGAAAAATCCATGCAACTCATTCATGTTGTTTTGAACAGATTGATCAAGTTGTTGATGAAGTTATCTGCATCAAATGTTTCTAGTATTGACAATTCTTAATGGGCTAGAACTCACTGAATTCCATGTATATTTGTCTTGCTAAGATTTTGATTTTATCTCCTTTGTTTGTGCATTATTAACTATGAGACTTCCAATATCTAAGTGCATTAATTTTGATGGAAATGTGAGTGTAGAAAAGGTCACTATATTGTCTTCATTGTTAAATCAGTTGACTAAATGATGTTAAATCAGTTGACTACAACCTTAGTCATATTTAGTGTTTAAGAGTATGCACAATTTCATTTATTAAAAATGTTCGCAATAAGTGAACATTTACTATCTCCCACTTTGATTGTGCTCTTTTCTCCCATCCTTCCTTTTCAGGTCAATTCCCGATACATTGAACTTTATTACTTTTATTAGTAAATAATAATATTGATTAAATGTACTTTTTACTTTTATATAATTATGGAGACCTTATAAACACTCACCAATTAGTAAATATACATTATTTGTTTATCTACTTTTTAAGTAATTATTTTCAATGTCATATTAGAATAGTTTATCAAGATTTTATTTCTGTACGTGATTGTGTAGAGGTGTTAAAATGGGAAAGTGGGAGGAGATAAATGGGTTGGAGGTTGAAGATCCGGAAGATATGGTAGATTTTTCTGTCGAAGATTTGACATGGACAGAAATTTGGGGGGACCAAGTCGCAATTATTCCATATTGTAGACTTCAGGATTTTATAAGAGGAGAGCAAGCAAGAGAAAGCGCTCCTACTCAATTTGTTGTTCATACTCGACGAACTCGAAAACTTGAGGAGATGAATTCATTTTGACACGTATTTGGAGTATGCTATGTGAGTCTCTATAATTACTCATAATTGATTGTGTGAAACATGCTTAGATATTTTGTTAACTTATCATTCAAGTTGATTAAGAAAAAAATTCATCTATAACTTTAATTTATTGTAACGATATGTAATAGGTATTGGTGTTCATATGGTCCGGACTCCACTTGTAAAGTCCAAGGTGATAGTCGTACAACGACAACATTTGAAAATAAAATGAAGAAACGCAGTTCGCGACAAAGCATTAAAGTTGGTTGTCAATGCCACTTCATCGTGCGTCGGCTTGTCATGAGACCAACTGATGCTGTTATTATATATACAGCATGCAGGCATATTGACAAATATGGTGTTGTGTGTCATGGGAAGGATGCAGTTGGAAGGCCTCAGGCTTTCAATTATGCTCCACATCTAACAGATAATCTACGAGCTAGTGTGAGACAGATGGTTCAAGATGGTTCAAGATGGTTTTAACGTCACAATGATATGGGATAAATTCATTAATGACGTGGAGCATCAATGTGGTCAGTTGTTCACAGGGACAACTCGAGATGCCTTAATGACAAGACAAGATATTTTAAACATGTACAATGAACTAAAAAGACAAGAATATGTCAAGGATGAGAGTGATCCAATTAGCGTGGACTGTTGGTACAATCAATTTCCAGATAAGTTTTTTTTCTACCAACAACAAGATGTTGTGCAAAACAAGCCATTCATCATTGGTATACAAACAAGCTGGATGCGTTCTATGATGATAAAGTAGTCACATAACAATGCTATATCCATGGACTCTACATTTAGCACGAACAAATATGGGGTGAGTACACATATCGTGATTCTCACTTAATTATAGTTATTGAAATGATTTCCAACGTGTGGACTTTGTATAATATAATTATGTGTTTATTTGAATGTAGTATCAACTTTATACATTGATGGTTTTCGACAAACACCATAATGGTGTCCCGATAGCTTGGGTTATTTCCTCACGAAATACATCGGAGGATATTAAAAAATGGTTGGCAGCATTATTTAAAGTCGGAATGAAAGAGCGTCCAGATTGGCATGTTCATGCTTTTATTACAGATGATGCTGCAGCTGAGATTGAGGCTTTAAGGTAACTTGATTAATTATTTGTAGAGGGGAGCGGGAGAGAAGATTAATGTTTCATTACATATATACGTACATTAATCTCTTTAACTGTAATGTCATTTCAGGTGTTTAACTAATTCATCAATATTATTATGCGTATGGCATGTTCGTCGTGCATGGATGAAGAATATTTTAAGCAAAGTCAATGGAAAGGAAACTAGAGTCTCAATTTTTCGTGCTTTAGGAGACATCATGCATTCATGTCCGGACGACCGCTCAGTACAAGATGCAATTGCACGGATCTTTGATGAATTTCAAGGTCAAGAAAAGTTTTTGAATTATTTCAGAACTAATTGGCTAGACAACAAAAAAATTTGTAAGTACGGTCTACATCTTTGTATTTTAACTATATAATCTATTTCATTATTTTTAGCTTCTACTTTGTCACTGACCCCCTTCACTTTCTAGATATGTGGGCGAAAGCTTATAGAAATTTTCCCCATTCAAATCAAGATACCAACAATGCAATCGAGTCATACCACAGGTACTTAAAGAAAAGGTACCTTGATGAGAAAAGCAATGCATGCCACAGGCGGGTTGACTGGGGTATTCATGTGTTGTTGGAAAATGTTGAACCGTATTACATTCACATGCAACGTTTAAAGGAAGCTGGTATTATACGACCTAAAAAATCCAATGAACAACTAGCTAGATCCCAGTGCAAAGCAGATGCAATCCCAGATGAAGAATGTGCATGTGATCAAATAAATACCAATGAATATCGGGTTCGTAGCCAAAATAAGAATACTCGTGATACTTGGTATAAGGTCATATATGCAGGGCCAGATTTTTTCTTCTGTAACTGTGCTTGGGCATTGAATGGCAATGTTTGTAAACATGCCTTAAAGGTTGGCATGTTGGTAGAAAAAAATGCCCTTGGTGAGCATGCATCACCAAATGTTTCTAGTATTTTTGAGAGGCCTAGATTTCTAGTTGATTTAAATGAAACAGTTGCTCCCAACCCAGAATTCCAAGAAGAGCTTCCCCCAGGATTTGATTCTCCTATCGGTAATTCCTCTGACCATGTTGATTCAACAACTATAAGACTAGACAATGCCATGTCTGAGGCCGATGAGATGGAATTTCTTATGTCATCAACTCATCAAACACTAAGGCGTTTACTAGATATTAAACCTACTAGTTTGGAGCATGCACGTGCACTTAACACCTTGGTATACAATGTGGGTCAGGAGTGTAATAAAATGTTTAATTGTTGTATAACTCCATCTAAGATCACTAAACAAAGACACCATAGTTTTTTGAGCCCACTCAATAAAAAAAGACAACGTGGTCAAGCATTGCATTCAAGAAAAGATGCAACAAAATTTCAAAGGGTCGGACGAGCTCGCACAAAAAAGAAAAGCATGGATGAACAAATGAAGATTTCTTCTCAAAAACAAAGAAATGTCAATCATAGATCAGATATAGTGCAACGTTGTATTCCATACAATAGAGGTATTTCAATATGATACTGAATTTTGTTTAATTTGAAATAAGGTATATTATTCAACCCAATGCCATAATCTAATTATTTTGGTGATTATTGTTACAGTTGAGGGATCCACTTCTCAATCTATTCCAAGTTGTCGACTTCGATTATTTCATGATAGTGCTATCGATGATACCTCATTGTTGCCTAATCATTCAATAGCAGAAATAGAAGGGAATGATACATTCAACCCACCACAACATAGTAACGAGACTTGTAGACAACAAGGAGATGTGGAACATAGGTCAGATTCAATGCAACATTGGACTCTACGCAATAGAGGTATATCGGTTTGATAATATTTGTTGATTTCCATTAACTACGGCATATTTGATTGTTTCACTGGGCCTACTGTCATTGTCTTATTATTTTGGTGATTATTGTTACAGTTGAGGGAGGCACATCTCAAGTTATTCAAACTTGTCGACCTCGATTATTGCACTATAATATTGCTACGGGTAGCTCGTTTTTGGTTGATACAACCACAGTAGCTGTAGAAGTGAATGATACATGCAATCTACTACACCAGAGATCATTGTCAAGCTTAGCCATTGCAACTAATTTTTTGGTGCCAACCACATCAAAGACAGGTCCAACATTGCCATTAATTCCGGACTTGAACACATGACATTGTTTGTTCAAAGGTGAAAATATTTGACAAAAGATTAATAGATTTAAAATATTTGATAGTTTCAACACAATATTTCAATCAATTTTCTCTAAGTGTCAAGACACTTTGTCCTCGAAAATCAATTAACTTCTTCTTGAAAGTATGGTTACTAAATATATCACATAGTGTAGTAGTGTAGTTCTTTTCATATTGTGATAATAATTTTTTTTATTGGCTACCGATTAAGTATTTCAAGATTCTAAATTTGATATGTTTTTTCTTTCTTCAGTACAAACTATTCATTTGCTAATTATTCCAATATTTATCTACCAAAAATTTCAACTAATATTGATTCCAACATGAGTTTTCATCATCATATATGTATTTATGTTATGAAAGAAATTTCATTTTATGTGTTAACTTCACATCTTCAACATTATCAACTCATAAAGTGGTTGATGCTGTATTTTGTAATGTTTTTAACAATTGTTACAAATGATGGATGTCAACCTCTCTAATTATATGTGGGTATGCGTATTTTTTGTATTTGTGATAGTTGTAGGCATTGCAAATCTATGATTATTGTTTTATAGGTTACGAAGGTATAACAATTTAATCTTGATATTACTTGTAATACCCATTTTCATTTGTAGTAACGATAAATTTTCTTATATATACTAAAATCTAAAATATTTGTTTTTATTTACAGTTATGGACAATGCGTATGTTTCAAAATTTCTCTTTGCTATCCATGAAATAAGCCAACAAGAACATTTTATTTCCTACTTTCGAAACAAGATTAGCAAGGGAAATGGTTTTCCATGCCGGCTATTTGATGATATACTTAATTTTTTATCAAAGATTAAGCAAATACTTCGCCAATTTGAGCATGTTTGTCAAAGAGAGGCCGGTAGAAAGTTAAGGAGAGAATGGTTACAAAGACAAAGGGATCGTGATGTAAGCGTTGATGTGAATTGGTGTTCCATGTGTCATACATCCGGTTGCAGATTTGAATTTGGAGAGAGCATGATAAGAAATAGTACTATCAATAATGTTTCTTGTAATAGGTATGTGTATTACTTTTTATTATTTTGTTTAATAAATCCTTTAATCATATTGCTTGATTTTAATAAATATATTTAATAAGTGATTTATTAATATTTTTTTTTTTGTGATGCAGAGTTACTACAAATGCTTCTTCCAAATTTAGATGGGCATCCTCTGAGATTGAAAAACATGAAGAATTTATTGTCCATATACATCATACAATCTCTCGCGTGATTGGATCCGAATGTCATCTTTTTGAATATACACTTAAATTTTTTTCTGGGATGAGGGCATCACTCTTCCAACTTGAACATATTTGTGAAATCCATGGAGTTGATGTAAGTTGGCCCTGCATATGTCATAGAGGTAGCATATAATTATTTCTAAAATTGTTGATGTAGATCAATTTTGATACAATTTGGAGTGGAGATGTTAAATTTGAGTAAATGATGTTATATTTGAAATAAGCATGGCATTTGTTTTGATTAAGGATGTGTAATTTTAAATTCCTGATAAAGATGCACAAATTTCAAAATTGGATTGTAACTTTTAATATCACCTTTATTACAACTATCATTGTTTCTAGTAAAATATGCGATGGCGATAAAACATATATTTTCTGAATATCTTTGTTCCAAAGTTTTTGTATGAAATGTTTGATAAATTATATGTTTTTCAAATATTTGTTTTCTATAACTTTAAGACTATGTAAGGGCTGCATTAAATGTCTCGTTTATTTTAATAAACTACTTCAAAATATTATCAAATCAACTCCTATTAATCTAATTAAATAATTATGTTCACAATTGTCATTATCCTTTTGTATAAGGACTGTAGCTATAAACTAGTAAAAAGTGGAGATATATAGTAATAAAAGATTATCAAATTAGAGGGGTGTGCAATTCTCTTTTTTAATTTTTCAATTTAAAAATCATTTATATACATGTATTGAATTGAATTCTAAAATTTGGACATTATAAACTTTTATAAATGATCATTTCATAAAAATTAAATTGATGAATATGTTATTATTTTTTAAAATATTATAATAATCAATTTATAAACATTATAAAAACTATATTAAAAAAATGGTTTCATAAAATTATATATAAATTGTATTTATAAAGAAAATGAAATATATATATATATATATATATATAATGAAATGTTATGTTTATATCTATCGATATCATTATATAAAATTACTTGTTGGGAAAAGATGTTAATAAAGAATAATCCTTAATTTTAAAGAATAAATGATAATATAGAAAATAACATTCTATATCATCTTATGCCATAAATTGGTATTTTTATATTTTCACATAAGTTATTATATATCTTCACATAAATGGTGATGACGATGATGATGATGATGAAGATGGTGATGACGATGATGAAGATGATGATGATGAGTATATTCCGGTAGGGTGATGGCATTGATGATGAGGACTGGGTTATATTCCAGTATATAGATTATTGTATATACTGATATATAGAGTGGTGTATATTCCGGTATATAGGCATACCGGTATATACACCAGTCTATATTCCGGTATATACACCAGTCTATATACCACTGGTGTATATACCGGTATATAGACTGGTGTATATACCGGTATATACACCAGTGTATATACCGAAATATACACCAGTGTATATACCGGTATATACACCAGTCTATATTCCAGTATATAGACTGGTGTATATGTCGGTATATACACCAGTCTATATATCGGTATATACACCAGTGTATATACCGGTATATACAGTATATACATTGGTGTATATTCCGGTATATACACTGGTGTATATACCGGTATATACACTGGTGTATATACCGGTATATACACTGGTGTATATACCGGTATATACACTGGTGTATATTCCGGTATATACACTGGTGTATATTCTGGTATATACACTGGTGTATATACTGGTATATATACTAGTCTATATACCGAAATATACACCAATTTATATATCGGTATATACACCTGTGTATATTTCGATATATAGACTGGTGTATATACCAGAATATAAACCAGTGTATATACTGAAATATACACCAGTGTATATTCTGATGGTGATGAAGATGATGATGATGATGATGAGGACGATGTCAACGATTATGATGATGAAAATGGTGATGACGACGACGACGATGATGATGGTGGTGGTGGTGGTGATGACGACGACAACGGTGTCGATGATGATGATGAAGATGGTGATGACGATGATGAAATGTTATGTTTATATCTATCAATATCATTATATAAAATTACTTGTTGGGAAAAGATGTTAATAAAGAATAATCCTTAATTTTAAAGAATAAATGATAATATAGAAAATAACATTCTATAAGTCTGGAGGACGTGAAAAAAAATTCAAAGGTGGTGGTGGTGATGAAGACGACAATGATGTCGATGATGATGATGAAGATGGTGATGATGATGATGATGATGAATATGAAACAATCAAATCTACCGGAATATACACTGGTGTATATACCGATATGCCTATATACCAGAATATACACCAGTCTAGATACTATAATATACACCAGTCTATATATGAAAATATACGCTAGTGTATATATACCATGTACATCATCATCAACATCTTCATCCTGATGCTCGTCATCAACGCCATACCGGTATATACACCAGTCTATATTCCGATATATATACACCAGTCTATATTCCGGTATATACACTATTCTATATACCATTGGTGTATATACCGGTATATAGACTAGTGTATATACCGGTATATACACTAGTCTATATACCACTGGTGTATATACCGGTATATAGACTGGTGTATATACCGGTATATAGACTGGTGTATATACCGGTATATACACCAGTCTATATACCACTGGTGTATATACCGGTATATAGACTGGTGTATATATCGGTATATACACCAGTCTATATACCGAAATATACACCAGTGTATATATCGGTATATACACCAGTCTATATACCGAAATATACACCAGTGTATATATCGGTATATACACCAGTCTATATACCGGTATATACACCAGTGGTAAATAGACTGGTGTATATACCGGTATATACACCAGTCTATATATCGGTATATACACCAGTCTATATACCGCTATATACACACCAATGTATATATCGGTATATACACTGGTGTATATTCTGGTATATACACTGGTGTATATACCGGTATATACACTGGTGATATAGATGGTGATAAAGATGATGATGAGGACGATGATGATGATGAGGACGATGGTGATGAAGATGATGATGATGATGATGATGATGATGAGGATGATGTCAATGATTACGATGATGAAGATGGTGTGTACACCGGTATATACACTGGTGTATATTCCGGTATATACACTGGTGTATATACTGGTATATACACTAGTCTATATACCGAAATATACACCAATTGATATATCGGTATATACACCTGTGTATATTTCGATATATAGACTGGTGTATATACTAGAATATACACCAGTGTATATACTGAAATATACACCAGTGTATATTCTGATGGTGATGAAGATGATGATGATGATGATGAGGACGGTGTCAACGATTATGATGACAAAAATGGTGATGACGACGACGGCGACGATGATGATGGTGGTGGTGGTGATGACGACGACAATGATGTCGATGATGATGATGAAGATGGTGATGACGATGATGATGATGATGAATATGAAACAATCAAATCTACCGGAATATACACTGGTGTATATACTGGTACGCCTATATACCAGAATATACACCAGTCTAGATACAACTTTAGTAAATTTTAATAAAATAAAAAAGATACAAGAATAAGTACATTTTTTTCCACAATAAATAAAAGCATAAAAAGTACAAGTTATAAATTAAGGCGCTTTATTCTTTGTTATCCATTCAAATCAAATTTTGTATTCATATTCAAATCTTGCTTCTTGTTGCACTAATTGAAACGTCCTTTTTATTGAAAAGTATCACCTCTCTAAAGGTGAATTGAATACTTTCTTAATACTTTCTTGGATTTATATGTTTATATCAATAATTGTGTACAATGTAAATGATTTAGATAAACTACGATTTTACATGTATGTGGTAGGTATGGGAAATGAGGAAGATAATTCTTTGTTTCAATTTACTCAAACCTCATATTCTAAGCATAATGCTCTCACAACAAAATATAAATAAACCTTCATATGATAGAAATAGTGTACATACAATTATTTTAAAAAAACCCAATATTTAAACAATGAAAATAACTATCACCCACACACTATTTAGGAATTCCTTTCTCTCTTCTATGAGAGAGAGTATAAGATGTACATGTTAGGTGCATGCCTTAGGTGTGTACATAAATACATTAGGTTAGGTGGTTAGGTGTATAATGTATAGGTGGTTAGGTGTGAGGTTTAGGTGGTTTAGGTTAGTTTCTTAGGTCAATTACATGGATTAGGTTATTATCTTGCGTGATTTAGGTGTGTAGATGAAGCTTGACATGTTGAAATTATGTTTATCTTATTAGTGTCATGAGGGTAAAAGTATTGATTATACATACTTTAACGCTTTAATGTGAACTATCCAAGAAATTTATCTAATGTCAATTATCCATCCAAGTTACATATAGCATGTAAGGATACCATTTAGTTATTTTTATTATTTAGCTTTACAGTGTATAACATTTATACTAAAATTTTAATAGTAGTTTTCCTTTCTATATTATATATTGTTTATACTTTTCATTTATATTTATATTGAAAATATTTTTTTGATTTTAGAATATTGAAAACAATTATCAAATTTATTATTTAAAAAATAGAATACCATAATTTTTTAAATATTTTTTCTTTTATCAATATTAAACTCTAATAAATTCACTTATATATCCTCACTTTGATATGACACTAAACTTTTATTATTATAATAAATACATTTTTATTATTTTTATTACTTATATGATACTAACCTTTTTTATAATAAATGTGTTTTAATTATTTTTACTACAAGTTTTAAATATCATGTAGCTTGAAATATATCCCTTATTTATATTAATCTTTAATGCCTTTATTTTGGATTTCAATTACCATTTTGATAAATTATTATATATAATTATTCTTTTCTATCTATAAAAATATTTTTATTATTATTTATTTATAAATAATTAATTATTATTATTATTTTATTAAAATAATTAAATAAATCATATCATTGAATAATTAAATTGAATAATTAAATGATCATATCATTAAAAAGATCATTGAATAATTAAATCATCATATCATTAAAAAGATTTAGAAAAAAATATGCACTTAAAAGATACAAAATACTTTATAAGTTTGATAAGGTAGTGTGAAACATTTCAAATACAAAAGACCTTAGAAACTCAAAAACAGGAAAAAAGAAAAAAAATATACATGTAAAAGATACAAAATATTTTATAAATTTGGTAAGGTAGTGTGAAAGTTACATTTCAAATATAAAAGACCTTCGAAGTTAAAAAACAAGGATAAAGTAATTGTATTTAATTTTAATCACAGAAAATAATAAGAATTCAACATCTATATTTTAGTGTTGGTCCAATTTCATATTAATTATTTAAGAAAGGTTAAATTTGTACAATATTATAAAAAGTACAAACTCAAATAAATAGTGAATTATAATGATAAATTTTTTAATTGAATATAAAGAATAATGTAAATGGAAGGAAAACATATAACATTTTAACAAATAATTAAAACTAAAAAAAATATTTAAATTTAAACATAATATATAATGAGATTTACTATTTTATTCATAACAATTAATTATAAATAAAAATAAAATGTTCAAATAATCACATCTAAATTAATGCAAACAAAATCAGTTTAGATATTTACACAAATTCATAAAGCAATTGCTATATTTACACAAATCCATAAATGAATTAGTAAACAAATATTAATTAGTTATAAACACGTAGTTTTGAAATTTAAATTAGTTATAGAAACAATACAATTTAAAGATCCAATGAAAACTTTAGTGAACATATCTATGTTATTTTTTACATTGACTGTTTCCATGAATAGATGCTATTCTGACAGGCTTTCTTCTAGCAATATGGTTGGATTGCATATGACTCAACCAAGCAACTCTATTCCTAAATCCAACTTGACCCAAGTTCTTAGGTGTAAGTTTTGTGTGTTTTATAACTCTTTCTTGTTGAGCTCTAGTTTTTCCATTTACCTATACAAGAAAAAAAATGTTAGTAAATACACAATAAAGTCCACTCATCAGGGAATTCACTTATATTAACATTTCAAAATGTGAATATAAAATTTTAAAATGTACCAAAAATATTTACTCACAATCGAATCAGGAGTGTTGTGGATACTAGGTGTGTAGTGTTTGTCATCCAATAGTGGATCACTTTGGAAAAACTCTTCTATAAAACCCTATATATAATTACACACACAATATATAAATCTTTAGTAAATTTTAATAAAATAAAAAAGATACAAGAATAAGTACACTTTTTTCCACAATAAATAAAACCATAAAAAGTACAAGTAATATACTTACAGAGCTATATTGATTCATCTCATAGGCCATGGTCTTCTTACTATTGTGATCTATGACATTAGGTGTTATTGAGCATTGCTTGACTTGCTCTATAGAATCCTGTATAATTGCATGCATGTGCAAATGAGTTTAACATGATCAATATTATAAAAGAAATAGATAAAAACATCTAGTAAAATACGTACTTCAATCATATGCTTGTTGGATGCATTAGTAGTCCCCTCCATAGTAGAAGATGAACATTCCTCTTCTACATTCAATCCATTGAACATTTCCATTGTTTCTTGTAGCTCTTGGAAATGTTGCTTCTCCGATTCTATAGAAATCTATATAATATGCACCCATGTTAGCACTACAACTATAAAATTCATGTCAACACTACGAAATATGAAAACAACAAATTTGATATTAAAATGTCTTATAAAGATACTATTTCACTTACTTCATTGATAGAATGAGTGTATGCACCACTAATGCTGTCCATGGTTGAAGATGACCCTTCATTAGAACTAGTTAACTCATTGAACACTTTTTTAATTTCAATCCTTCTTAAAGTGTCTTCACGCCTTTTCATCTCATTTGATTTATATGCATCCAAGCGATGCGAAATTCTCTCCAAGGCTTCATTACTCAGCTCATGTTCATGATTCACATTCTATTTAGAAAACACATACACATAATTAATATTTATAGAACTAGATAAAGAGAAACGAAAAACGAAGCTTATATATATATATATATATATATGAAGTCAACATAACTAATATTTATAAAACAAGATAAAATGAAAGTAAAATATGAAGCTTTAATATGAGCATACCTCTTTAGATATCTCTTGTTCTAATAGACGTTTTTTAAAGTTTTTGAGAGCCATTTCCATGCGACATTCAACACGAAGGCTCCTTAGTTCATTGTTCTTTTGAATTTCCTTGGGATCTTTTTTTGGCCAATGAGAATCTTGAGCACGTGGACGACCCTTCTGACGAGGTGGAATTGGACCAAGTTGATGTACTCGTTGTCTATGTTTATTTAATGCATCAACTGTAGTGACTCCATACTTACTCTTGCATACACCAATCATGCAATAATGAAGTGGGTGTAAACCTGGTCTTTTAACTATTTTGAAATCCAATTCTTCTTGTTGATGCTCCATAATAAATTGTTGGAAAACTGTAAAACATATTTTTTTTCTCAATCAAAACTGCAGATATATAATTTTTCACATATGTTATATCAAAGTATACATTTTTTCCTAATTTTTTAATAAATTATTGCAAATGATCGATTTCTTTTTGTGTGTCAATTTCATCGAGAAAAATCACTTTTTGCAAAGGTAAAAATCAGAATTAGTAATTGGTCCATCAAATTGTTGGCCACTGAACAATAGCTAAAAAGGGGGGACTAGTTTCCCTAGCACATTAAAAGGTTCTTATTCTCTTATTGTAATAATTTTAGCATATTGAGTCATCTACATAATTCAATTATCCAAAATAACGAAATAGAAATACATAATCTGATAAAAGAAAATCTAATACATAACTTGATAAATAAAATTAATATTCCGTTTTAATACAAAAACATGCATAATTTTAGTACTAATATTGTCTAAATATTCATATCTAAATAGAAAGTTTGGTTAATAGTGATGGGCCATTGCATAAAATCCACTTACACTTGTTTAATTCTATTCAACAAATTCTTAATAATTACATAACAATTTTCCATGTACACAATAAAAATAAATTAATATTTTACATAACAATAAAAATAAATTATTTATTTTATTTACTGATCAATAATGTAAACTTTTAATTTTGTTTTCAAAATTGGAAATATAACATTTAAAGTTCATTTTCCCAATAAATTGTTGATTTTGACAATCATGTTCTTAATTTAATGTTTAAATAATGTAAACTTCCCCCTTTGTTTTCAAAATTGGAAATATAACGTTTAAAATTCATTTTCCCAATAAATTGTTGATTTTGACTATCATGTTCTTAATTTAATGTTTAACTATAACAGAATGTAGTGCACTTTTTCACTTACAAGGAATGTGTTCTTAATTTAATGTTTAACTCTAACAAAATGTAATGCACTTTTTCACTTATAAGGAACAACATTCGGTTAAAAAGAAAAACATTTCAATTAAGATTACATGCTAACTTTTTCTCTTTTAAACATATTCTTGTGTCTCTAGTTATGTAGGGTTCTATTTGGATTTTCCTTTAATTTAATTTTCAACTTGATTTAACAACACCTTTTCACTTTCATTTTACATACACGTGAAAATCCTTGAAATTTTGAGAAGGATTTTCCTTTCATTTAATTTTCAACCTGACTTAACAATACCTATTCACTTCCATTTTACATGCACGTGAAAACCCTTGAAATTTTGAGAAGCACAACACAGTTTTAAGGTTACACGGTAATGTTTTTCCAAGTTTCGATGATCAATTGACAGAGGTTTTCTTTCCCGTGATAAAATGAATAAATATATAAATAATTATTCAATTTAAATAACCATAAATAATCTGAAACAAATAATTGAAATTTTTAAATGTTATATTACTGTGATTATATATTTTACAAAATAATTGATTATCAAAAAGAAATATTTAAAAAAAACATATTCACCATAGTCAAAAGTCTCAAAGGATTCATTGCGCTTCATTCAACATGTAAACATTCTAACTTTTATAACCAGCGAGACTACATTTGTCCTGAAGTAACGGTCAGAACATGGACGGGTACGTTGCAAACCCTCTCAAATGAGGATGGAGCCAGATAAGTGGCATTCAAATCCACTTGTTTAGACTGAAATTTAATAACAGCAAGAAATTTACATTTCTTTAAAGTATAAAAACACAAAATGGAATTTCTCTTATTTTTGCTTATTGTATAGAGATGTATTTATTTCTTATATATGGATTTGACATAACACTTAAAGATTAATTGAAAATAACATCTGTATTAATTTCTTGGTAAATTGAAACTTATATATGCGTATATGCGCGGTATAAGGATAACCTATTAAAATGGAAAAGTTAAACCCCGACAACAACTAATTCCCTGACAACAACTAATTTAAGAACTTGGGAGTTCAAATTTATGGCACAGTTTAACAACTTGAGACAACAACTTTTGAACTTGGGAGATGGCAGTTTAACAACTTGAGACAACAACTGGATTAGTTTCTTTTTTAACAACGGCAACACAACAACTAAATGATTGAAACTAGAATTTCAATCATTTATTTCTTAGAGTTGCTCTTAAAATGGGAAATGTATGGATGCGAGTCCCAGTGAGTAGAGATATGCGGGTTTAGACCATAGCAAATGATAAGTTTTACTTTTTTATCTAAATCCCATATGGATTTATGTGTAATACTTATTAGAATTATTTGGTGCTGTTTATTCCTTCCTATTATTTGTTTACGCTTGCTGGCGTGGTTGGTGAGGGGATGTGTGAAATTCAGATGGGTATGAATTGGTAATTTAGGAATCTTATTTCTGGTAAGTAGATTTTTGATTTCTTGTGTTTCGATCCAACTGATAAGTGAATAGCTCCAGAGTCGCTTCACGACTCTTACGCGAACACTATTCTTCACCGGGGATCTGTTTTCGTTTTTTGGAAAAACAAGAAAAACCAGTAAATCAATAAAAACATGTGGGTGCATGTCTGTATGTTTACAGAAGTAGGGATTACAAATGCCGTAAGCAAAGATTCCAAACCAGTTTCCCAAGTTAATACTTGACGATAGACCCTATTTACTCAAGGAGTGGAACGTTTTTTTTACAAGTATGCGCAGTCTTAATGGTAATGCGTAATTTTTAACTTTCAAGAAATAATGGAATAAAATTTGAAAACAAAGCAAACATTCTCCATCTTCGAAGCAAATGCTCATGCAACATTACCCTACTAAGAAGTATTCTGGCCTGTGCTGGGCTCACCCCCTCGGTACAATGGCGCTATATTAAAACAACGACTATCACAGTTAACGACTATGTGCAACCAACCCCGGGACGCAACATTACCCTACTTTAAAGTTTAATAAAAAATCACACTTACAATAGGGAAGTTTTAGCCCTGGAAGAAGATTTTTTTTTATAAACGAAAACTTCCAGTTTAATAATAAAACTCGCTACAAACTCCTGAATTAAAATAACGCAGACAAGGTTAATGTTTCAAACTTGCTACAAGGTTAATGTTTCAGACAAGGTTAATGTTTAATAATAAAACTCGCTACAAACTCATGAATTTCTTTTAACTGGCAGAAGTCGTATTTTTCCTCAATCCATACCCGGTGGTTTCGCGTGATCGGCTGGTGGATGCTCGCTTCTTCGCTGGTGGATGCTCGCTTCTTCGGCTGCTGGTTCAGATTGCTCTCTGCAGTGCTGCGAGTCAGTGTTCTTGGATGCTCGCTTCTACGGCCGATCTCCCGCCGATCTCCTTGAGCCCTGAGCAGCCCTGCACGGATCCGAGATCGGCGTTGTCTTGCTACGGCCTATCCCATTGAGCCTCGCGCAGCAACTACGGATGGCATGGACGGATGACGGTGGTTTCGGGCAGATGGGAAATGGCTATGCCATGATGCCATGATGCATGGCAATGCATCCCCTCGACGGCCGGCGACCGCTCCATTTCCCGGCCCCATTTCCTCGGCAGAGTGTCCACTCCTACGGCGCTGACATACCGTTAGACCTCCGCAGCAAGAGCATTAAACACTCTGCAACCAATATCGACCCCGCAGCAGAGTGTTTAATGCTCTTGCTGCGGAGGTCTAACGGTATGTCAGCGCCGTAGGAGTGGACACTCTGCCGAGGAAATGGGGCCGGGAAATGGAGCGGTCGCCGGCCGTCGAGGGGATGCATTGCCATGCATCATGGCATCATGGCATAGCCATTTCCCATCTGCCCGAAACCACCGTCATCCGTCCATGCCATCCATAGTTGCTGCGCGAGGCTCAATGGGATAGGCCGTAGCAAGACAACGCCGATCTCGGATCCGTGCAGGGCTGCTCAGGGCTCAAGGAGATCGGCGGGAGATCGACCGTAGAAGCGAGCATCCAAGAACACTGACTCGCAGCACTGCAGAGAGCAATCTGAACCAGCAGCCGAAGAAGCGAGCATCCACCAGCGAAGAAGCGAGCATCCACCAGCCGATCACGCGAAACCACCGGGTATGGATTGAGGAAAAATACGACTTCTGCCAGTTAAAAGAAATTCATGAGTTTGTAGCGAGTTTTATTATTAAACATTAACCTTGTCTGAAACATTAACCTTGTAGCAAGAGTTTGTAGCGAGTTTTATTATTAAACTGGAAGTTTTCGTTTATAAAAAAAAATCTTCTTCCAGGGCTAAAACTTCCCTATTGTAAGTGTGATTTTTTATTAAACTTTAAAGTAGGGTAATGTTGCGTCCCGGGGTTGGTTGCACATAGTCGTTAACTGTGACATACCGTTAGACCTCCGCAGCAAGAGCATTAAACACTCTGCTGCGGGGTCGATATTGGTTGCCGTTGTAAAATGGGCATGTTAATAATGGACGAAAGGTGAGATCCCAAAAATGAGTTGAGGTACAGGTGGTAAATCACGTCTAGCATTCAAAAATTCTATGCTGTAATTTATCAATGGTGATGGTTGTACAAAAACTTTCGTATTCAAAAAGTACTTTTTAACATAGATGACAGTACCGTATCCACGGAATCTATATCTACCCTGCACGAGTGCATCTTATTTTTAATATATACATGCTAGACTACTTACAAATCATCATGTTTCGAAGCTCGACAGCTCGTAAGTATATTTACAGAGTTTATATGTAGTGTATATATTATATTCAAGGGCACTTGAGTTTGTTGCCTTGCGTTCTCGTGGTGACATAGATGTACCAGCAAGAACACAGTTGCACTTGGTGCAGCATGTACCGCAAGCTCTTAAACACATCTTATGGCGGAACGCCTTTTGGCGTCTTTCTCTACACGCTGCATTGCAATATGCTTTAAGAATACAAATAAAAAAACAAAAAGGTTAAATCAAATAGCTAAAGCATCAACGAATGATATCCAAAATGAGATGATATTTAAGATCAGCATCGATTCATATTAAATCTGGATTTAAGATCAGGTTCGTTAAGTTCCCAACTGAAGGTGGCAGCGACGTCATTTTGTCGCATCTTTTAACTCCATGAAATGACAGAATTCATCTGGCAAAGTTTCAAGACAAGCCTTGTGTACCACAAATCTTTCTATCTTTCTAGTTGGTTGAGCTTACCAATGGACCTTGGAACCTCTAGAAGGGGAGCATCAATATTCAATTCCCTTAACTGTAGAGGTGCCTGTAACGTTCACATTTTTAAACTTTTAAAGTGTATTTGACCCCGTAGATGTCAAGTTTTTGGTATTGTGCTGTAGGTAGACAATATTCAAGAGCAAGCCATTTTTACAATTTGAATAACATCTCTTTCTAAAAATAACATGATTACGTGAGACTCATCTTCCCAGAGTGTTTTCAAATCTCTCCCCTGTATATATAAAGCTCTTAAATTTTTCAATGGGAGCAACGAAGGTAAGACGGCGTACGGACATTTCTCCCAGTGAATCCATATTAGTTGTGGTAACTGCACAACGCTGAATACGCTTTCAACAATATAACCTTCAGCCCTAAGCAGCTTCAACCAAGCCGTCCATCCCAGTAGGATCCCTCCCATATTCTTATGGCGGTGTTTGTGTGTTCTCCTATAAAAAGCAGGCAACGTCTAAGAATATCGGCTTCTCGTCTCGATCCAGATTGTCGTAGCTAATTTTGAGGCTGCTCAGTATATCGCTGGGAAGTGTTTTGTGTATTTTTTTAAATTGCGCTTTCCAATGCTCCAAATCTTTTCCAAAAAGAAGCGCTCCAATCACTTTAAGAGAGAACGGCAATCCGTCGCAGACATCCAAAAACATTTCCACCATTAGTTTGAATTCTTTGACCGGATAAGGCTGGTTATAGGCGTGCCAGCAAAAAAGCTCTTGGGAGTGTTGTCGATTAAGGCCGGTCTGCTTGTAAATAAATAACTCTGCAATCCCTGAGCTTATAAGAAGATCCTTGTTGCGAGATGTTACTAAAATCAAACTGGAGGAATGAATGGCATCTTTAACTGGAGAAAATAATGCATCAAGTTGATCAATATGATGACAGATATTTTTTGAACATCTCTATGCCTTCGTCTGTGCTGTTTATTTGTACAATTGATTGAGTCAAATCCTTAAGAAGCTTACTCTGTAGGGAATCTATAGCTTTTTCTCTGACACCAGATAAAAAGCAAGATCGGTCGTAATTTGATCTGTGACAGTTGAATAATTCTTTTTTGCCCGGCCCGTTTTTCCAACGCCGCCTAAACCCACAATCCCTACCACTCTAGCCTTCCCGCTTTGCTCGTGTGATAACACTTTCGTTTCAACATCTTTGACTTTCTCGTCCAAACCAGTTGGATATTTAGCCACACTCAGAGGTGTTCTGCTAATTTTTTTTCAGAACTTGTTCAACAACCTTATCGATAAGCTGTCCCTCATCGCTGAATAATATTCACAATAAAATGACAAGTAAAAGAGTGTGATATATGCATCAATCCAGCGAATAAAAAAAATAACAGGGAGAAATGGAGGCCCTTACCCGTCACACGCGTTCAGCTCAAAAACACTTATTTGTGAGACCTCAGAAAGAGCACCCCTCCATTTTTGAATAGTTGTGGATTCATATCTTGGTTTCTTTTAATTGGTTCGGGGATCGATTGTGGTCTTATTTTCGAGCATGCGTAGCGCTCAAACATAGACGCCATTTTCGCCTGGCGTACATAGTATACACTGGAGGATGCTCCTCCAGGCTCCATCTCCGCCCAGGATATACTCGAGAATGCTGAGGACTCGAGTATACAGTACTCCATCTCCGCCCCGCGTCCAGCGAAGAGCCGAAGGATTGACGCGATAGAAGACTGGAATAATTGTCGACCCCGACTCCAACATATGGACAAGCTCGTCGAGACACCAAGTGGATTGAGCATACCTCGGATAAAAGATTGCTACATGCACAGAGGCTGTTCGAATAGCTCCTTTGATTTGAGGAGTTAAATTGTCTCCCCGTTGCAATTCAGCATTGTCCAGAAAAGCTCTTAAGCCATGTGCATTGAGGCGAGAGTAGAGATGGCTGGCCAACCCTCTTTTGGTGTCAGGGCCCCAGTGGTTTATGAATACTTGATAAACATAGTTATTCGTGCAGCTGCCATGTGAGGTGGGAGGTGGAGGTAGAGGTACAGGTAGAGGTGGATGTGGATGCTAAGGATATAGTGCCAGGAGCTGTAAGGTTTTCCATTTATTTCAGAGAAACAAACAAAGCAAGAATCGATATGTTTACCTCAATATTTTCGTGTGAATGATCTGACATGTGCAAAGTAGCTAACAGCTGCAGCTGGTATATCTCATATCTCATATCTAGTTGACTTCTAAGTTTCTTATTTCGTTGAAGTTTGACAGCTGATTTCGTTGAAGTTTGACAGCTGCACTTGTAGGCAGATTGGCGTGATTCGTGAGGTTTGGTATCGCTCAGAACGTGGTTTCCTGTCCGCACCAAGGAAATTTATTATTTTTTAATCTCAAAATTGACATGTCGACACGAACGAAGAAGTTCAAATTTGAATGGGTAGCTTTTATCTGCCGTTCAAATCAGAACTTATTGCAATTAGAATACTTTTTAATAACTAAATAAACAAGAGCCACAAGGTGTTTTATCTGCCGTTCAAATCAGAACTTATTGCAATTAGAATACTTTTTAATAACTAAATAAACAAGAGCCACAAGGTGGCGATGTCCCCGACATTGGTAGTGGGGGTATTGTCAAGTGTATATGAAATTGTCATTAATTACTAAAAGTAGTTGAAGGATCACCGAGACTCTAGTGTATGCAACTTGCATGGGATCTATTTTTTTGTTGCAAACACAAGTTGTGAGCACTAAAGGCAGGAAACGGTTAAGTGCAAAATGAAGGGCTTGAATTGAAGCCACGTGCTTTTAACAAAATGGATGACACTAAGCAAATAAAAAGTCGACAGAAAAACATAATGCTCAGATGAGGAAATAACTCACTGTGTAATTAGAAATATGGCAGAGCTGGTTGAATATTAGTATAAATTCAAAGTATTTTGATCACTAACTAATTCAGCTACATTGCATGCATGATAAACAAATGCATTGAAAACAAGATCACAAAAGCTTCTTGTCTTTCGCTCCTACAAATGTATATCCAAATATCCAAATGTATATCCAAATATCCAATAGTGAATTTACATTGAACTTTCTACCCTTGGGAAATGCTGCCAACTCCAAAAAGCATTCCTCCGATTCATCATCAAGGACATTTATACTTGTTTCTAAACAATTACGAAGCTTCTTTCTATGATATTGTGATATAGATTCTGCTCTTGAAAGTTTCGTAGCATTTTCACAAATTTGTTGGGGTTCATTGCTCAAAGAGCTCCCAATCACTTTGAGGGCAAATGGTAAACCCTTGCTTTGTATTTGAACATCGAAAAATGCCAGCCATATTCAAAATTACATTTTGCAGTGGCATAATCGGTGATGTGGCAGAATTGGCAATGTTTTTTTCCTGCACATTGCAAAAAGATAATGAGCAACTATGTTTGCATGGTTTTTGCAGTTGAACGTAAACTGAATTTGCAAGGAAGCTTATCTCTTCTGATTGAAAAACACATTATGTCTCAAACATTGGTATGCTCATTTAAACAAGTATGTAATTGAAAAAAAATTTATCATTATCAAAATGTTCAACAAGAAATTTATATATTTTCAAAAGAAATAATTGAAAACGTGGAGATCATCAGCGTACAGAATCATAGCTTCATGAAGTAATCAAGTGAATTTGGCATACCTGGAAGTACAAAAATATTCAAGAGATGACATAAAAGTGATACTGACCTAGTGCAGGGTAAACATAGATTATCCTTGGCTTCTGTTTCAACGGGTGATCGCTACCTTCAAAGTCATTGAAAGGAATTTAGCATTCGAGTTACATAATGAATAACAAATACAAAGTTATAAATAATAAGTAGAGTGTATTGACAAATACTTTTTTACCTGAACAAGTCTTAAGAAGGTGGAATAGTCACAATTGGTTGTATAATGCTGAAGCGTTAAGCCATGCAAATTCCTGTAAGGTTATCAAGTAACCGAGACAAATGATAAACTGCTTCATATGTTAAATATTAAACTAGCAATATGTCTAAGCAGAGGTTGATGTCTGCCTTTAAAATAATAATGTACTTCTTCACAAAAATAGATGTTGCGAAGTCTGCATCATGTTCTTCTGCCTATCTTGAATTCTTGTCAGCTATGATCATACCTGGAGAAATTGTGTTTGCATGGTTTTTCACTAAAACCAAGGATCTTAAACTTCATATTAGTGTGTCCTGTTACAATGTGGAGTCCTTTGAGCACTTGTTTTGTCTGAAATCAGGCAACTGAATTAGACATTTCAATTGTTAAAAAATAAAAATAAAAGTTGTATGACATAAATCCAAGGATGTCTCGAGTTACATTTTATGTTTTACCTTAGCCTAATTAATCTTCGATGGATTGTCAACATCTTGATTCGGCAACAAAAAATCAATGACAACACTTTCGTTGGTGAGCATTGTTGTTGACAGATGTACACAAAATGGTAAGGCAGTAAAACTTCAAATATAATTCCTGCAGTAACTCTAAAAGATGTAAAACATAAGAAATCATATTGATCATGATTGAATGCAGGACAGGTTAAAACCATTGCTAAGTATAATTTAGAAAATTAACTTGCTGAGCATATGACAGAGAGAAATTAGATTGAAAGAAGAGTTACAATTCAACTTTATTTTTGAACAAAATTGAAAAGGCAAAATATTTAATAGAATATTTGAGTGACTAGTTCTTTTCTTGTTGGCCAGATTTGACTGTGTATCTCTATTGATTAAAACATGGAAATTGATAATGAAAGTTAGCAAAAATGGATATCATTAACAGTTTTCTGATGCATTGACATTTTAAAAGAGCAAAAATGTGTAATTCCATACTAATTTCTACGGCTACATTTGAAAACTCTACTACTGAAATCAAGTCTCTACATTTCTCTGATGAGAATATCAAATTTCTATAGCTGCTTTGAATTCTGAATCCTTATTACTGAAAGCAAGCTTCCAAATTTCTCTGATAAGAATATCAACAAAAGGGAGTGTGCAAATTTGGATCTCTTTATTTGTGCATAGAGTTAAAAGAAATGTACCTTGAATACTGAAAGTTTTAAAAATTGAAAGTTAAGACACATGATAGAGAGAAGACCTTGTAGCTCAGCTAGACAAGTATGCGTTGTAAGATCACCAATATTAACTAGTGTAAGGATTATGAAATGTGTTCATAGAGCAATGTCATGAAATGCAGCTTGAATATTTAATCTCTTAAAGCTACATACTAAAACATGTAATAGAGAGATAATATTGTAACTCAATCAATATTTGCAAAGGAAAGAATTAACAAACATAAGTAAGCAAGAAAAACTTACCTTCGTTTATTTCTTTTGTCATCAACAACAACATTGCATTGAATGATATTGTTTCTAAGAGGCCCAACTCTAAACAAGTTCTTCCTCCCATCGAAAGCAAAATCTTTGCCACCTAGTTCAGTATGACTATATATTTCTTTGACTTTATCGATAATTTTTCTACACAAGATTTTATTGGCAGATTCTTGTTCTTGATCCCTACGTTCAACAGTTATTTTCACCTGAAATCGAAGGAAGGAAAATTATCATCTGCCTTAACAGAATCTAATAAATAAGACAGATAAGATAGACAATAGAATGTTGAACTTACTTACATTGTATTGGAGCAAGTCCTGGACATTAGTAAAGCTTAGTCTGAAGTGATTACAGAGTAATTTAACAGGTTTATGAGCTTCACCTTGTCCAGGTCGTTTGGTTAGAACATAATGCAAGAGCTTTGGCAGTTCCAGTGCCATTTAAGGAGGCAATGGAGGTGGGGGTGGGACATTTTCAACTCCCAAAGAAGGACCCAACTGTGGTTCCATTTGAGGAGGAGTTATGGGTGGTGTTGGAAGAATTTCAGTTGACTGAGTATAAGAAGGTTCTGGTTCATCATCCGGGTCTGAAATATTGTTGGTTTCCACTATAAAACCTGTGTTCAAAGTACATGAAAATTATGTGATTCAGATTCCCAGAAACACATAAAACTTAAAGACTATGGACTAGAATCCAGATGATTTGTTTATTTTGAGAAGAAATAAATAAAACATTTTGTATATTACTTTGGTTAAGAAACAACAAAGGCAGCAAATATTCATGACTACAAACCAGCAAACTGGATCAAAATTCTTTAATCAGATTCCAACATATCGTCAACTAATCATGCCAACCCAAATTTCTTCAATCGTATTCAAATATACCCAAAAGTACAAGTTTTTGACCAATATCCAAATGATTTTACAATTTTAATTATAATGAAATAAAAATCACGAATTATTACAAAGAAAGCTGATGTCCAGAGAACAGAGCTAGCACTTGGGAGTCGAAAGCAATTTAACATAGAGAAAATTTACTTTTAAGAGGATTTATATCTATTCAGTGACTGTTTTCAACACGCTTGAGTAGATTTAAAACAAAAACATAATAAAAGGAGAATGACCCAACAAGTCTTCCATCTGTATTTATAGGTATATATTATACTGCATGAGAATTTGAACAACACACCCAAATGGTCATACCCATTAGCCAACAAAGAAATCGAAGAGGATTTTGATATTAGACTACAAACAAATAGGATGGTCTGTGAATTAATGATAAAAACCAAGCTCGAAACTAGATACCAGCACATCAATACTTCTTAAGAAACGAAAATGGATCTAAGAAAGCTTCAATTGTTTTTATGAAATCACATATTTAATCAAGATAGCATTCAGTCAAATTGATTGATTGGGCAAAAAGCAGAAAGAATGAAAAATATGCCTATACAAATCGAAGTTGGCATAAAAACCTAGAGAATGATTCAGAGCTATAGTAAACGCAAAGCAAAATTTGAATGGTCTAAAAATTATTGACAAACACCAGGCTCGGAGCCGGAGGGAAGCATCCGTCCGCCTCCTGAGCAAAAACGAATCCAATTTAGAAACAATTGCTTTAAACTCAAACCAAACACACAACATATACAAATGCAACACATCATTTCAGCACAAACTAGTAATTTGTTTGAAATCTATGTTGCAAAACCTACAACAAACCAAAGCAAGCTCAACATAAGAAAATTACTGCAATTAAACCAGTTTTTTAATCGGTTATCGATTCTAAATAAGATATCAATATCAATACATGATAAACAATGTAGCAAGTAAGCAAATCACTAAACATTTGCAAATATAGAAAAAATCATCATTCGATTGTAGACAAATACGATGGTCTGAAAACCATAGAGGAAAACTAACCTCAAGTCAGAGAGCAATGCTGCTTAAAACGTTTTAGCAGTCCTGAGCCAAAACAAACAGAACAGATAAATGATTATTATTGTTACAAGGCCATACATGTATCCAGGCATTGATTCTAGAAATCAAGAACATTTTCAAGAATCAGAAAGACACAAAAGCAAAGCAGTTACTGCTACATCACCACATTTGATTTAGTGACTGATTATAAATAGGAAGAAAGCATACAAGAATCAGCAAATGCAGAAGCAAAACAGTTTCTGTTACAACACTGCATATTTATCTAGCCATTGATAATGTAAATCAAGATAGCATTCAAGATTCAAGAACGTTCAGAATCAAAACCAATAAGAATGAAACCCAAGAACTATAACCGAACCAAACTACTTGAAAACATAGCAGAAAGCTAGAAACCATCATTAAGAGAAAACTAGAAAAATCCAGGGACAAAGTCAAACTAAATGCACATCAAAGACTGAGCATTTCCACATGTCGAGCATCCCTAGATATAACAGAAACAAAAAAGCCTCAAGCATACATTAAATGTAGCTACTGTAACTCCATTAAAGTAAAACTCCAAGATGACAAACAATCCATACGCATGTCAAGTAAACTCCTATTATGCTAAAAAATTGAAACCCAGGTCAGATAAAGCTCCAACAAACTAAAATAGTCAAAGCCAACTTAGATAAAGCTCGAAGAAGTTGACACATTCAAGCATGCATCAAACAGAATTCAAAAATATGCAATGTACAATAGAAAAACATCAATTTTCAACAAAAATGCCAGAAGTTAAATTGGATTCTAGTCCTTATTCTGAGATGATTTTACAATTCAGCTACAAACAAGTACAATGGCCTGAAAAATCATTCAGAGAATCACCTCAGAGTTCTTACCAGACTGTGTAAAGAAAGAGATCATTGTCGCAGTGAACACTGTGATGGCTGGAAACCGGGAAGTGAGAAGGAAGAGTCTGTGAACACACAATAGAGTGAAGTGGGCTGATCCCTGCAGGTTATCACCATACAATCAGTGTCATTGTGTAAGATTGTCTGATTTCATTTGGGTATTCAAAATATAATAAGACAATTAGAAGACATAAATAAGTGTATATGTACAAATTTGAGATAGAAAATGACCTTATCTGTCAGGGCATGTTGATGTCTAGTTTTAGAATAATGAATGTACTTCTTCAAGAATTTAACAGTGATGTTCTCATTTTTGGAATGCGTTGTTTTAGAGCATTCGGAAACAGCAGCCATGATACCTGAAGATGTGATTAACCCTACCCTTTCTTTCATAATTTGAGTTTTTTAACAAAGTTCAATTTTCATTCTTCCCAAACATGAAGAATGGAGCAAAAATCCAAAGAATGACTTATATCCATTTTCTTCTGCTTTATGTAGCTAAAGCTGAGAATTAACTAGGAAAAAAAAATGATGAAAATGTACCGTAAGCAAGATAGGTAGCCTTTTTGATGAAGTGAACTTATCCAAGATTTAGTATTTGTTTCAAGTCACAACAGTAAATCCATAATCATGATCACAAGGGTAAATTCACCATTCTAACTCATAATGACAGGGGTAAATTCATGAAATAATTCCTATCTAGCTGGCATTGAGCAATATATGGTTTTCATATATAGAGGCAAAGTTTGCACATTGCATGGCATTTTTCAGAAAACATTGCAAAGATTTGAATTGGAAAATCAGATTCAACAATAATAAGCGGAATCCCAAATCTGAAACCAAAATCATTAGACAAAGAAAAAGCAAAGCAATTAGATGACCGAAATTGTGAATCTAGTCAATATTATGTATCAATAATTCTATATCATTTTATATAGCTATAACAATTTTATAACCATGAAAGAGGTAGAGAGAAAAACAGTTTAGCAATATTTTAACGGAAGTTCTTTCAGTTGCATCAAGTTTATAAATATGTAAAAGGTTTTAAAACCACATAAATTTACAAAATGTATAATGAGAACATGCATTTGTTCAAGTCTTAGCATATGCACTTTGCATCAAAAGCTAAGAGAAGTCACGCTTTGGCAAAATCTGCAGCAGTGACAACAGAAGGCATGTTGCAGTAGCATGTGCAGGTTCTATCATTCCTGCATATGGACCGTGCATTACTATCAGCAATTGTGCAAAGAGTATAAAAACAGACATGAAAATAAGATACGTAGCAAATGCTAATTTAAATGGAAAACAAATACTGTTGACTGTTATATTTCTGTCTTTTTTTCTTTCCTATACATTGGTCATTGGAATGGACAAAATATTAAAAAAAAAACAATTGCAAGAGCTTTGTGATTATGGAAAGAATATAAAAACAGATATGAAGATAAGATATGTAGCAAATGCTAATTTAAATGGAAAACAAATACTGTTGACTGTTATATTTCTATGTCTTTTTTTCTTTTCTATACATTGGCCATTGGAATGGACAAGATATAAAAATAAAAAAACAATTGCAAGAGCTTTGTGATTGACAGTAAACCGATGCAAAAGGAAAAAAAATCTATTAAAAGTGAACAGGGTTTTGGTAATCTTGTACTAGGGACGACTCCTCTGCTTTTATTAGGCTCAGTGCTTTTTGCAATCTTCAAATAAATGAACACAGTAACAAAACTGAATTTCAGATACATTAAAATTGAATCTTCAAAAAGCCGTTGAAGGTTATTATTGATTAAACAATAAATAGGACAACTGACAGGTATATAAGCAATGAAAAAACAGGTTCAAATAAAAAAAAACAGGTTCAAATAAATCATAAAAGAAGTTGCAATAGAGAGTGTTTGAAATCTATTTTGAAATATTGAATCGAAGCTTAAACAATGGAAAAATTGTTCAAAGTGTTTGAACAAAAAGGAAAATTATGATCATACCTTTTGTTCAAAATTTTTTGACTTCGACAATTCTGTTGTTCATTGCCAAAGTGTATTTCCCTTGTTGCTTCAATTTGCGAAGATTGTAAATGGCTGAGGAAACACTATTGGAGTATTGTTCATAAGAAATATCTAGAACATCGGGACAACATTCTTTTAATTGTGTGCCTCGAAGTGTACATTCAATAGTCCCTTCTTCAGTCTCTAGCTTACATTGTAATATATGTTCATAAGTAGTTGGTGTTTCACGATTGCAAAATGTACAAAAAACGGTGCTTTGTATCATTGGCAGTTTACACTGTGTGCAAATGCAGTGGTAGGGTGGTGCAAAAACATTTTTTACTTTCAATGTCCCATATACCTGTTCTAGGCAAGTAAACAGAAAACATAAAAAATCATTGCAATGAGCATGTTTTGATACGAAGGCCATGCTAGGAAAAAGCACAAAATCGAATTTATGAAAACATGTTTGCAAATGCAGGTTTTGCAACATGGTGTTTGAAAACATATCATTGTAATGAGTTGTGTTGCTGCTAATTGGAATACTAAATCTGGAATTGTAAAAAAGACATTTTGACAAGCAAAAAGTCTATATTTTCTTTATACCAGAAGCAGAAAACTTTGATGTCAATAATGCAGCAAGCTGAACATTTAAGAAAAAATAAAATCTGTTTTGATAACTATGAAATTGCTGAAACTACATATAAAGAATTTGTTTAATTGATAATGAAATGACAAAAAAACATTTCAAGTGGCATTACAGGAGACATTGTTCATATCTCACCTGTGTTTTAGTTTCAATTATTGGAAGCAAACTTTGTATTGCGAATTCATCATTTAGGGGATCTATAAAAGTTGCTTGTGAAGCCTTCATAAGATGAGTTCCTTTTGCACCTGGTCTTACGATATTTTTTATTAGATACAGAGGCGGTTCGTCAAGTGCAAGTTGTTGTTGCACTCGGACAAAGAAATTTGTATAGCTTTCATTGACCTGAAACTGAAGATGAATAAGTGAAGAAGAATTAGTGAAGGGGGGTTGGGAATAGACAAATGTTTTTTGTTATGGGTTCTATCTTTTTTTTTTGTATATGCATCTAGCAGTAGATACAGCAGGTAAGAAAAAACATAAAAAATGAAATCAAATATAGTGAAAAAAAATTGTTTAAAGAGAATCGACTTTACAGTTGCATAGTCGTTTGTACTTTCACCATCTCTTATGTAGAAGTCCAATTGCTTATTGTTGTATTCACAGCCAACAACTATGACTGCAACAGAACCAACGACATATGTCTCATCTGATGTAACCAGCTCATTGATTGTTGTATCTGGTGGAAGGCAATGCATTTTGCATACTTGGTCAATTGTCTCTATGACAGTTGTTGGCAATATCGCTATTGAATTTATTGCATCTCCTCGGTCATATTGACCTTTCTTTTTCAGTTCAAAACCAGAAATTCTGACACTTTTGCCAGGCAAAAAGAAATTGCCAAAGCGATTTATCAAACTATCGTTAATTGTAACTGTCATTGTCATCAACCCATTTTTGTCAACAACATCTGCATGTAGAATCTTTGTCTTAACAGGGGAGTTTTGGTTACGATTTTGTGCAGGTCCATAGACAACCAAAACATCCCCCTCAAATACATGCCTATGTGTTGCAGTACATAGCTGTATTATTGATGATGGTTCAACTGCCATTTGCTTTAATCTGTGTAGATTTAAAAATATCAAAAAGTGAAAGAACAAATGGATTAGTCTTTGATTCAATGTTGAATTTTGTATCGAATACACTAAAATGAAATTAGTAGAGAAGCTGAACTAGATGCTTCATTCAAATGTTTGAATTTGTGTTAGATACAAGATGAAATAATGTAGTCAAAAATATTGAATGAACAAAGCTATTGGATAGGAACATTACTTCTTAGGACTATTTGTTGGCTACGACAGTATTGCCATTGCAATAGTCTCTGGAGCATCTTGTGAAGAAGAAACATTTCTTTCTGTTGAAGGACTGTCTGATGTCGTAGACATGGCTAAATTATCTCCTTCGTTGAGAGTATTGTTTTTGATTAGTTGTTTTTTTGAAATGCTGTATTTTTTTTTTTCAATTTGCACATCCAATGAAGACTGAGAACATGTTAAAATATTCAAGAATATATTTCAAATAGAAAAGCATCTTAAAAAAAGACAAAAAACAAGAAAGACAAAAAGCTGTATCGGTTCTTATATGCAAGTTGCAGGTACTGATAAGATACTAGTAAAATGATCTGACCAATATGCATCGGAAATGCTAAATGAAAGCGTGTCAATGTCTATGTTTGTCCAAAAATGGTCAATCATAGAACCATATTCTGTTGTAGGTATGTTTGTTTTTAACTTTAGACATTTACTCTACATAAACAATTCCAACCTCCTTTTCGATATTGTTTCTTTGTACATGTCAATGTTAAAGTCACCAGTTATTATGGTTAGCATTTTCTTGTTGTTTTGTAACATAACAGAGTCCAAGACATGAATAAGTTTGTTAACAAGATTATTTGGTTTGTTATAAATATTGACAAGCTGGAGAATGTTGTCAGGGAGCATAATGTAAGTGACAATTGCCTCAACTGATGGCTCGTTAACAAAAATTGTTTTCATAATAGGAATCTTCTTATTGACAACTGTCAGAAGGCCATGAACTGAATGTGTTGTAGTGCAATTGTTTTGGTTTACAAATGCTGCACTAGTAGGTGGCAAATTCATATGTGTTTCTTGCAAACAAAGAATGTCTGATTGCATAAGTTCAAAGTCATTTGCAACGTCACCAATGTGTGAAAGCAAACTTCGTGTGTTAAGTGAAGAAATGAACATGTGCTTAGTATTTGCAAACGACTTAAATCCATATTGAAATTGCAAAGAAGCCTGTTTCTCTAATCTATTTAATTCTGCAACTACTTTTGATGAAACAGAAAAAAAAAAAAAAAAATTGTTGTAATTTGCTTACAAGATAGAGACATTCAATGCTTTTTACACGTGACAATGCAGTGTAAACAAGACCATGTTTTGTGACTCCTTTTGGATCAAATGCCAATTTTTCAAGTGTAAGACCTTGTGCTCTATGAATTGTTCGAGCACATGCTAATTGAACTGGGAATTGTACTCGGATGTAGTTCTTTCTCTTTCCAAGAGAAATTTGTGTTGTAACTCTTTTTATAGGTGTCCAACTGCATAGGATGGAATCAGTGTAAAGGTGCTGCATAGATGCCCGTGCAATTGCTCCAATCTTTGGATCTGAAAATTGAATCCATAAAATGTCTATTGTTGCTTGAATATAATGATTGAAGATGCCTTCAGCACCATTGACAAGGCCTTCTTCAATTGAATAGTTCCCGCCTACTATTTCGATAAGCATGTTTTTTTTTAGAGTAATTGTAGGTGACAAGTGAATTTTCTTATCTACATTAGCTATGTTATCGATTTGATCAATTTTGGTGTCTTGAGCAGCAATTGTAAATGCTTCTGTATTAACAAGAGTCAACATCTTTGAGTTATGTTCTTGAACATCTTTATTGCAATAATAAAGAAATGGAAATGATGGATCAACTGGTGGTTGTCTATAGCATTTCCCGTTCAAATATTCTATATCTTCAAATGTTTGTTTTCCTGTTCTGATTCTATTCAAGATCGATATAAAAGTTTCATCTTTTTGCCTGACAACGGTTTTTAATTCATAGTATTGTATGGAGTCATTCCAAAAACTATAAGGGAATTTTTGATTATTGAAACTTGGAAAGTCAAAAATCCAAGAATCATGAACAGGTTCTGCTTGGCAGAAATTGCCGCAAAAGATGACATCTAGATTTCCAAATGGTTTTGTTGGAGTATGCATGATCTCTCGAAGACGTTTATCTATGTTATGTAGCATTCGTGAACCTATCAAAGAAACTTCATCAATTAACAGAACACGAACTTGTTCATAGTCTTTGCTCAAAAGATCTAGTGTGTTTGAACTTAATGGGATCAAGATCGAGGAACCCAAAGGAAGCTTAAAAGCAGAGTGAACAGTAATTCCATCTATATTATATGTTGCTTTTCCAGTGAATGCAACAATAAGACCTTTTCTTTTCAAGGGGTTGCTACCAAGCTCTTTTTCATAGAAAAAGACAAGAGCATCATAAAGGGCCCTTGCAGTACGTGTTTTTCCTGTTCCTGCACTTCCCGTAAGGAAGATATGGATTGGTTTTGCAGGATTGTTTTTTTTCCTAGCAATAATTTCTTTCACAATGCACTGTTGCTCATTGTTTAAAGTACGTCTAATTGCAAAGTATTTATCTTTATCAGGCAGAAACGGTTTTTTAGCTATGCTAAATGTTTTTGGTGTTTCAAATAGTCGATTCTTTCCTCTGTAGATAAGATCATCGCCCATGTCATACTTTTCAACACCATCCAATTTGAGCACATCATTGGTATCTTTTGCAAAGTCTAGAGGTATTTCAAAATGCGCTTCAACTTTGTCTTTTGCAATGTCAATATCACCCCATTTTGAAATTGATTTTGCCATGATTTTTCCTTCAACATTTGCTATTTGTTCTTTGTGTTTTTCATATGCCTCTGTCCATGTTTGAAGGGGGTGGTCCAACAAATTGGAAAGATTTTTGTGAGGCACAAAGAGCAATAGCTTTTCACGAGCAAAATTTTCAGGATCTTTTTCTTGATTGTAATGAATGTACCGAATGATAGATTGTTTGTTTCTTTTGATTGTTTTTCCATGAACCAAGCAATAGGAAGAATCATATTCAGCTAAAGATACATGTTGTAGACCTGTTGGGCGTTCAATGTACCTGTCTATTATCGACGGGCAAATGATGTCTTCAGAATCATCATGCTCCTTTTCTAGTAGAGACGGTTTTTTTAAAACACCAGTTTTTTTATCATCTGGAGCAGTGTTGATAAAAATTGTCGTTCTTGAAGATGAATATAGAGGTAACGAAAGCACAATATGTACTGCTTCTCTAATAGACATCTGTTGCATGTTCAGAAACGTGTTTCCAAGCCTACGAATTGTTTCTAGCTGGTTACAATTATTTGAAACAGACTCTTCTTTGATTGTTTTCAAAGCCATTGTCATAGGCCTATCTAATTTCGTTATGTATGAGCTTACGTATGTTGCAGTTGCATATGCATCTAAGATGAATTGGGCATCTGTATTTGCTTGCCACAAACTTGGAATTGCTTTTGCAAAACAATTTATCCAAATATCTGAAGGGTCTCTTTTTAATAGCAATGTCGGTTTCTCAATTGTAGAACGCACTAGTTCAATGTACTCGTCCTTGTTTAAATGTAGTTCTTGCAAGAATGAATCAAATGTCATGTTCTTTGAATATTCTTTAGATTCAAGAGAAAAAGAAAGGAGTTTTTTTTTTTTCAGCCAATGCATCCGATTTAGTTTCAAGAGGTTCTAAAACCATTGTAACATCAATAGGGAACATCGGGAATCGAAACCTGCATGCAGAGCGTCTATGTTTTTTACATGTTGTTGTATGTCTATGAGTTTGAATTTTGATGAAGTTTGCTTCAAGCAATGAAGAGTCTGTTGAAATATAGCAATCGCCAAAAGAACTTATTTCATCATTGCTATTCTTGCCAAAGACAGGTGCATTTTCAATCCAAAGAAGCCCATGTTCATGCTCATTTCCTCTTTGTTGAAATTCAGTTGTAAAGAAAAAGTCAGTTACTTTACCAAAAAGGTATTTGTTTTTCAAGATCAAGGACTTTAACGCGTTCATTTTGTTTTTATAGTAATGGCTACTAAGTACAGGATGTTTTCTTATCAAATTATCAATAACATCATCAGTAAGAATTTCATCACAATTTTCTTTGTCTTTTTTCTCTAGCATGTGCAAAGCATCACACAAAGGTTTCCAAAGATGTTCAGTAGTAGAGAAGCTTACAAAAAAGGTCGGTGGCCCTAGTTGACGTATCATTGCGAAAATATTTTTTCTCATGTTGTCAAAATAGTCAGGAGATGTTCGGATGGATTTTAGTGAACGATATGCAATTGGCGATTTCATTATGTTAAGAAGGTTGGCTTTGCATTTTACATCTTTGGCTTTTAGTTTTTTCCCTTTTAACTCCCCTATGCAAATAGATATCCAAGCAGTACTAGAGATTTGACCTATTAACACTTTCACTGCTTTAAAGAATATATTTGTGGGATGTGCTTTAAAATGTGTGCTTTCATGTTGAAGCTCCCACTGGAAAATTTGTTGGTGTCGAAAGCGCTTGTACATGTCATTGGAGCGGCTGCATCCAAAGAAAAGTGTAGGGAAATTAAGTTCTTCAGAGAACCGATCTTGGAAAATTCCTAGGGGTCGGTAGTTTTCAGAAGGTGCAAGCTCAATGATTTTGGTGGCCAAATCATCTATTAGATGGGTTTCTCCATATCCATGTACCAATGTCTCTGTGATTGGTTCTATGAATTGGTCATGTGTATTCTCATCGCTTTCTCTTAGCTTTGTAAGAGGTTGATCTAGATCATTTGACTCTGACATTGATACTTCATTAGATTCTTGCTTTGCCAACAATTCATGGAATGCCTTTTCCCAATCTGAATTGATATGTACATTCTCCATTTTGTAAAGATCCATGTCACAAAGAGTTTTCAATGCTTGCATGACAATATTTGGTCGAACATTTCCAGAAACAAATGCATTTTTGTATTCTAGTTTTCGCTTAAGCATAACTGCAATGGTCTTGTCCTCTTCTAGGTTCCTAGGCAATGCTCTTTGTACTTTGTCTAAAGATGCGGGCACATTGATGATTGTTCCTGTCAAGCCTACTTGAGCTCGTTTATAACCTAGTTGCCAAATCTGAGCAAAAGCAATTCTTGGTGACACAAGCCGCTCTTCAAGCTAAGTCAATTTGTCTACATGAGACAATGAAGTGTTGCAGCGAATGTTAAGTGGTGTTGCAAACAATGGTGTTTCTAAATTTGAAATATTGTTTTTGCAATATTTGCATATGTAATTGTACAATGCAATTGAAGAAGGCATAGTATTCCAAGGAAGACATTTCAATGCATAGAAAGTGTCTTCATTGATATAGCGAACATCCTTTTTAAAGTGCAAGCGTCTACAGACAAAACATGCATGAATAGGGGCATCTTGAATATTTTTCGAGTATTCTTTAAGTGCTTTTTTTGCCTTCTCATATGCCTTTTGCTTTTGAAATGACTGAAATGCTTCCAAACGCATTTGTTTTTTAATGGCATGTATGTTTTTGAACGGGGCAATGGATTTTTGCTGTCTCATAATGGAATCTTTCTCCAGGCATTTTTCCATCACAATTGAAATTTCTGGGCCAATGCAAAAGAATCTTGGTTTTTTTTTCAATGTTTTTTGCATGGAACAAGTTTTTTTCCTTTTCTTTGTTTCTATGTTACAATGTTCTTTGCAAAGGTCAGGAAAATGTTCTTCTTCAATGACATTGCAAAGAGTTCGATGATGACAACTGTCAATTGTTTTCATCATTGCATTGATAGGAAGATTCCTAGTCATGGCATTTGACAATATCAGAGAATTTTTTTCAATGCTTGTCTGACACAAAGGATGAAAATGCGAATGGCATTTGTCAATTTCATGATGAAGAAGGAAATAGATCTTTGACGATGTATTTGTTGAGAAGAATTGATTTTCCACTTTGCAAGAGTGTATGTTCAAAAGAAATATGTTGACTTCCAAAACCTCACACAACCATTGAATTGTGAAATGGCCATCATTTACATGGCCAATTGTGTAAGGCTCTACCAAATTCACTACGAAGGTTTGCCAACTAGAAACAAGTTCATTTTCTTGCACTGTCTCAAGATGAAGAAATGTTTCTAGACAATGAAAGGCTCTTGCATCATTTGAAAGCATGCAGTTGAAAAAAGTTTGCGCTATTGTTTTTCTGAGGCTTGCACTATCAAATGTGTTTGTCAATTTTGAAATTGATTCAAATAACGAGTCACAGCAATGGCCATCAATGCGAGAGATTAATTGGAATCCTTGTTGCAATAGACTTTCTCTTAACCGATGACACTCGAAAAAGATATCTTGACAAGAATCAATAGAAGAAGTATCTGATCGTCCATTGAAAACAACATAGTCAGGTCCTACCAACTTGTATGAAAGAAAAGGTTCAAAGTGCCCAGCAGCTGGGATGTGATCATGGAATAGAATATTGTAGCAATATCCAGTACAGGAAGGATTGAAATGAAGATATTTCCTTTTGCTTCTCAATGACCATATAGCAACAGGCACATTTAACCAGTTTGCAAACCATTATATGCAGAAGATATCACCCCAAAGGCCGTAAACATTTTCTGCATCCGGTTGAGATGCAGCTTGCGACATTCGTTCCAAGTAAAGATCTCTATTTTCTATTCCATGCAATTGAAACAAGTACAAAGGATCCAATTCCAAGTTCAAAGAAGAAATTGCGGCTGGATCGTTTGCAGCTAGACGCAAACGAAAATGGTTTATGGTTGCTTCTCTTATCTCCAAGGATGTGTAGCGAAAATGCAGGAGAACAGCAAAGGCATCAAAGAGACAATCTCCATTTCGATAATGAAAATCTTGTAAACGAAACAAATGGTTTGTTGACAAAGCAACATCAATATCATCAAATGCTTGTCGTATAATTGGAACAGATGTTGCTCCTATGGCAGAACATTGATTATGTTCAATGTTCTCCATCAGAAGAAGAAACATAGGAAGAAAAACCTGCATGGCCAATGCAACTTTGGAAATAAGCAAAACTAAGCCACATTGTTTGTGACACTTGCAAGCAATGAACCAAATAGAACAATGTCTTTTGCATAGCCACTTGCAATGAAAAGTATGTCGGAAAACAATTCAATAAACATTTTTGTTAGGAATCTATTTTAAATGCAATTTTTCAAAGGCTTTAGATCAGTAGCACTTTTAAATTTTTTTCTCATTTTTTGTGAAAACAAATTACATGCAACAACTCTAGGAATCATCCAAGCATAAGCAAATACAGCTGCAAATGCCTGTTTGTAAATGCTTGCTTAGTATTGTTATTCACATTTGCACTTTGCAAATGAAATGAAAGAGTTAGAAACCAAGAACAAGTTTTTGGTGCATTATTACATAGTTTTAAATCAGCATTCAATTGTGATGATTATGCAATAATAAGTACTCATTCTTTTGCATGGAGTACTTATATTTTCTGTTTTCCATTATTAAGGCCTATAACTAAGCATTATAGACAACTGCTTTCCAAAAAGAAATTCTTGACAGTAACTAATTTCTCTAGATTTAGCCCTAACGTGGAATGAATAATAAAATCTAATTAATACAGTATCCAGCAATTTAACAAAAAATTTGTAACCAGATTTTGTAAACAGAAAATGAATAAATTACTTATATTATTAAATAACAAAAATTCCAATTTTCAGACCTCTTTTATTTACTACAAAAAACAAAGACATTTTGCACAAAACCCAAATCTTACTCACACTCAAGCTACACTGAATTTCCTAGATGTTATGTGATTCTAAAATTTTTATATGTTATATGACTCTGAAATGTCTCTATCCTAAAGGATGTCTGTACTTGGGATATGTGTGTAGAAATTTAAATATATACACATTTTGACCAATTGCAGCTAACAAATTCAAATGCAATTTTGGACAAAATTAAAAACTGTTTTTAGCACATATCATTTTAACTGAAATCATCAAGGTTAAGCGCAAGAAAATTGTGGTAATTACTAAGTGACCTATCCCCAAATGAATGACATCATCAAGCGCATTTCTTAGTCTCGTACACTACTATAGAGGTGTGTTTTATAACTCAGGCAAATTGCAATGTTCATATCTATATAATGTATATAGCTTTTAAATTTGTAAAAACTAGAAAAAAAATCACATATATTTTGTTAATAATAACAACAATAAATTTATTAATTTGCATGCATAGATATGTATATGTTTGAATGGAGTTTCAAGAATGATTAGACACTATTATTGTTGGAGCTTGAGTTTCCCTTCATCTACATAATCCAGGGAATAGGGGGATGTCGTGAGGTTTTCCTTAGAAACCCCCCTAGTGGTGGCTCAAATGGTTGAAGTATACACCCAAAGAATCATGCCAATGGGAGGTCATAGATCATATATAGAAATTTGATCAACTCTCTTGGGGTTACCATCCACTATTATAGATGATAGTTGAAGCACCCTCCAAATATTTCGAGGAAGGGTGGGGATCCCACAAGGTTTTGCTTTAACACACACACAAACAACCTATGCAAATAACTCAACTAGTTGTTGCAATGTTGTTGGATATTTGGGCAACTTTTCGCTAGCAGGTGCTCAGTTTGAATCTCTTTACATGAGGCATACTAGTTTACACTAATGAATTTATTAGAGATGTCATCTACAACATTGATTATCACAAATAAGCTCATTAATATGAAAATTGATAGTTTTAGAGGTATATTATTTATAAAAAACAATATAATTTTTTTTCATCATTTAAGTAAAACTTCAATATGAAATACTATTAAATAATCACAAAAGAAAGCTAAAAAGTGGGAAAAAAAGTTACAATAGCATTAAAAACCTCAAAATAATGCTAAAAAGATCACTTATTACTACAAGTGAAAGAAATGACATAACGTGCATGCTTGTTTCAAATGTAAGAGCGATCTGCCTCTTATCAGAATGTTGAAACACTCAAGATACTCTGTAGAGAAAAAATATTATAATGAGTCTTTAAGTGTAAATTGGTTCATCAAATTTGAACATGTATTGCTTAGTGATATCAATTTGGAAATATCAAAGCTTTAAAGGGAACCCATTGCATAGAGAGGAGGAATATTAATTTGTTAATTGGCCAACAATGAAGAAGCTTCCAGAGATGAGATGATGAAATGTTGAGAATATATCTTATATTTTTTAATTTAATAAAAATTTATTATCCGCGATTTTTGCCACCCCAACTAATGCCACCTGACTCAAAACTATACGTGGGGGACATAATAAGAACATTGAGAACGCGCACACAAATTGTGGCACTATCAACATCATTATTTAAAAATGATGCCTTTATATGGGATAAAAAAGCTAAAGACTATTTTGAAAAGTTGAAAACCTTAATGACACTCACTCTGGTCTTGACAAATCCAGATGTCAGGAAAACATGTGTCCATGAATACTATGTTTCAGGAACATGCGCAGGAGTTCTGCTCATAAGTGATAAACATTTCATTGCCTTTGAGAGTCAAAAGTTACAACTGAATGAGCATATAAAATCTAGATATGATGTAAAGACGTTGGCAATAACACATGCCTTGGTCAACTGCAAGTAGTACTTGTTGCGAGATAAATTTCTCGCGCTGTTACAGTTGGCCTATTGATGCGGTATGGTCCAGGGTTTTAAAAAAATCAAAAAATACAAATAAATATAAACTTTAACAAAAACTTTGCGATTTCATATCCGCGATTTTTGCCACCCCAACTAATGCCACCCGACTCAAAACTATACGTGGGGGACATAATAAGAACATTGAGAACACGCACACAAATTGTGGCACTATTAACATCATTATTTAAAAATGATGCCTTTATATGGGATAAAAAAGCTAAAGACTATTTTGAAAAGTTGAAAACCTTAATGACATTCACTCTGGTCTTGACAAATCCAGATGTCAAGAAAACATGTGTCCATGAATACTATGTTTCAGGGACATGCGCAGGAGTTCTGCTCATAAGTGATAAACATTTCATTTCCTTTGAGAGTCAAAAGTTACAACTGAATGAGCATATAAAATCTAGATATGATGTAAAGACGTTGGCAATAACACATGCCTTGGTCAAGTGCAAGCAGTACTTGTTGCGAGATAAATTTCTCGCACTGTTGCAGTTGGCCTATTGATGCGGTATGGTCCAGGGTTTTGTGGTGTTAATGCAGTTTGCCGCGGGATGACGTTTGCTGCTTTTAATGAGGTTGGTGGTCTCGGGACTCAAGACCCCTATAAGATTTATTCACCAGTCTTGTCGATTTATCGTTCGTTTCGTCGAGCTCTGTTGTGTGCTCCCTAGCATCGGGTTGAGGTGTTTGTATGGCGATAACCTACAGCAATCAGAACATATTGCATCTACATATGCTGAAACGCGTAATGCAGGTGCAGAAGCAAACTTGAGCAGGGTGTTGCATTTCTAGTTTAATATTTAACATATGAAGCAGTTTATCATTTGTCTCGGTTACTTGGTAAGCCATCAAAGCGGCTGAGCAAATCTAGGTTTTTTACTTCGACATTTTGTGCAAAAACGCTAAGAAAAATCTAGCTGCAAACGGCTTATTAACAAAGCTAGATGCATCTAATTAGGAAGTCTGAGTTGGGTTCATATTTCTATTTGTGTAACCCTGCAAATAATTATGCATGGAAACATTTTGATAAATGAACAACTCATTTTAGTGAAAGAGATTAGAACATCTTCGCGAAAGCGATTGAAAAAATCATGACTACACCAAGTCAACAAAATAAAAACTAAAAATAAATTACGTTGTAACTCAAAGGCTGGCGTATTCATGCAACACTGCAGGTTTAAATGAGGTTTAAACGAGGTTTAAATGGTCTCGGGACTCAATACTCCTATGCGATTTATTCACCAGTCTTGTCCATTTATCGTCCCTTTCGTCAAGCTCTGTTGTGCGCTCGCTAGCGTCGGGTTAAGGTGTTGCAGGGGTTTAAACGTGTTGCAGTTGGCATATTCATGCAACACTGCAGGTTTAAATGAGGTGTTGTGCGCCCGCTAGCGTCGGGTTGAGGTGTTGCAGGGGTTTAAATAGATACTATACAGATTTACTGAATCTAGAAATAGAAAGCACTTAAACGAAGCAGACCAAGGAACCATTTAAAAATATCACATCCATACCACATGGCATAATGGAAATGGAAAAAGAAGAAAGCAAAATAAAATAAATACAAATAGATCTGTAAATTTAATTAATAATATAATATAATACCATTTATTTGCTACGCGGTGCCCTGGTGGCAAGCTGGTATTAGCATTTAATCCCAGTGCCGACGCAGTCCATGATATCATGACCCACTGCATACCTCGCCCAAATACCCGGGAAGGAGGGAGGTTGCCACTCTTGGCATTAAATGTTCAGATACATACATACATCCAATTCCGTTCCCCGTACATTCATTTCAGGGAGTTTAGGTCATTACCCAAGAAAAGAAATGGTAATGACCAATTACGTAGTCTTTGTGTTTTTTAAACCACAGTCACAAACAATTCTTATGGAATAAATTATGGAACAAAAGTTTGAACAATATTTCTTGACACAGATTGTGAAACGAAAACCATACATTTGTAAAATTGTTACATTCATAAAATTTTATAACCAATTAATCGTACAGTATAACAAAATCAGATTTTTTTCATAAAACAGAAAACACAAGTCTCGGCTGAAGAGAAAATTTCAAGAGTTACCCGTCCAAAGAACCCGTGGAACAAAAGTTTGAACAATATTTCTTGACACAGATTGTGAAACGAAAACCATACATTTGTAAAATTGTTACATTCATAAAATTTTATAACCAATTAATCGTACAGTATAATAAAATCGGATTTTTTTTCATAAAACAGAAAACACAAGTCTCAGCTGAAGAGAAAATTTCAAGAGTTACCCGTCCAAAGAACCCGTCAATGAAATTGCAGAAGACACAGCTCGTTGCACCAAGAAAGCGCTCTACACGTTCAGACACGAACACCGCAAATGACTGGATGAATGAAGCGCATTCAGACAGCAATACCCACCACCAGAAACCACCCCGCCTTCGCTGCACCACCACAAATAAGCCACAAATAGAACAAAAGTTTGAACAATATTTCTTGATGCAGATTGTGAAATAAAAACCATACATCTGCAAAATTCTTACATTTATAAAATTTTATAACCAATTAATCGTACAATATAACAAAATCGGATTTTTTACATAAAACAGAAAACACAAGTCTCAGCTGAAGACAAAATTCCAAGAATTACCCGTCCAAAGAACCCGTCAATGAAATTGCAGAAGACACAGCTCGTTGCACCAAGAAAGCGCTCTACACGTTCAGACACGAACACCGCAAATTACTGGATGAATGAAGCGCATTCAGACAGCAATACCCACCACCAGAAACCACCCCACCTTCGCTCGACCACCGCAAATAAGCCACAAACAACCACGCCACCGCAAAAAATCCAACAAAAACAGCCACAACACAAAAGCAAGTCGCACCAAACAGAATGAGCTTGAACACCAGACAACCTCTAAAATATAGCTTCAGAGTGCTCCATCACCCAAGCATGGAGACCGTCCTTCACCCCTGCAAACAACGAGCACACCGCATTAAACCCCTGGAACACCTCAACCCGACGCTAGCGGGCGTACAACAGAGCTCGACGAAACGGACGATAAATCGACAAGACTGGTGAATAAATCACATAGGAGTCTTGAGTCCCGAGATCACCAACCTCATTTAAACCGGCAAACGTCACCCCGCACCATACTGCATTAACACCACGGAACCCTGGACCATACCGCATGAATACGCCAACTGCAACACCGTTTAAACCCCTGGAACACCTCAACCCGACGCTAGCGGGCGCACAACAGAGCTCCAACTGCAACACCGTTTAAACCCCTGGAACACCTCAACCCGACGCTAGCAGGCGCACAACAGAGCTCGATGCAAGGGACGATAAATCGACAAGAATGGTGAATAAATCGCACAGGAGTCTTCAGTCCCGAGACCACCGTCACCCCGCGCCATACTGCATCAACACCACGAAACCCTGGACCATACCGCATGAATACGCCAACTGCAACACCATTTAAACCCCTGGAACACCTCAACCCAACGCTAATGGGCACACAACAGAGCTCGACGAAAGGGACGATAAATCCACAAGACTGGTGAATAAATCGCACAGGAGTCTTGAGTCCCGAGACCACCGTCACCCCGCGCCAACAGAGCTCGACGAAAGCGACGATAAATGGACAAGACTGCTGAATAAATCGCACAGGAGTCTTGAGTCCCGAGACCATTTAAACCTCATTTAAACCTGCAGTGTTGCATGAATAAATCGTACAGGAGTCTTCAGTCCCGAGACCATTTAAACCTCATTTAAACCTCATTTAAATCTGTAGTGTTGCATGAATACGCCAAGTGCAACACGTTTAAACCCCTGCAACACTTCAACCCGATGCCAGCGGGCGCACAATAGAGCTCGACAAAAGGCACGATAAATGGACAAGACTAGTGAATAAATCGCACAGGAGTCTTCAGTCCCGAGACCATTTAAACCTCATTTAAAACGACAAACGTCACCCTGCCGCCGGGGCCTGGGGCACACAGCCCCAGGCCAACGTCACTGCGTACGGATGAAACCACAACCACATAAAATGAATTTTAAAAAAATTGAAAAATACAAATAAATATAAACTTTAACAAAAACTTTGCAATTTCATATCCGCAATTTTTGCCACCCCCAACTAATGCCACCCGACTCAAAACTATATGTCGGGGACATAATAATAAACAAGAGCCACAAGGTGGCGATGTCCCCGACATTGCTAGTGGGGGCATTGTCAAGTGTATATGAAATTGTCATTAATTCATAAAAGCGATTTTTTTGGTAAAAGGATTTTTCTTAGTCAAGTAAGGTAGTAAATAGCTTTTAATTTAAATGCCTATATAAAATGCAATATAGAAAAAAAAAAAGAGGCAGTTCTTTTGCATGATAAAAAAGAGAGAAAATAATTTCGGAACTTGAATAGAAAATTGTAATCGTATACCTATTACATACTTGCATTTACAAGTGATGGAGTTTATTAGATTGGCCAACAATTCTTTTTTTTGTTACATACCTAGAATGTATTATAGAACATGAAAATAATATTCTTGCTATGCGACAAGCATTTTGTTTGAAAGGCCATGAACTAGTGCGTCTACAAAGCAAATATAGAGAGACATCAAAACACTTCAAATTTCTTTACAATGTTTCATGTTAATGCATTTTTTCTGTTTAAAATCTAATTAAATCTACATTTTCCTTAGACTAGCAAAAAAAAGCTAAAATCCTGAAATTCTTACAAATTTTGCAAGAGAAAAATAGGTCGACCAATGAAGTCTGATTATGAATGGAATGAAAATCATGTGGATGCCATTAAATCCCTTTCTTCTTTTCCAAGACATTAAATAGAAACATTTATATATATAAAAAATCCATATATATTTGCAATACTTTTAAAATATGTATTTACAATGTCAGAACGTGCCCTTAATCTCAAAATGGAACTGTTAGGTATGTAAAAGATATAATATGGGACAATTGAAACTTTACCTCACTAGAATGAATGTTGAAAATCCATTTAATTGTGCAACTCATGCAAAAAACAAACAACCATTCAGTTAGTTAATCCCAAAATAGCTTTGAAGGCAGAAAATACTATAAGCACGAATTTTGCCTGAAGAAAAGTGAATAATCATCCTTATAACAATGAATTTAATTTAGATAGAAATGTTGATATTTGGTTATCTAAAATCCTTAAACATGGATTAGATTGACAACAATACATATTTACTATTTCTATCTAAATATAAATATAATATCAAATCCATGTATTTATCAAGTTCCAATAAGCTTATTAGGTCCAATTTATATAATATATTAACATAGATTTATGAAGAAGATAAAAAAGTAACAGACGTCCAAAAACAAATAGCAGTAAAACTCCTCCAACATAGTAAAACATACCATAGAGGTAGCTGTAGCTAGTCCTTAGTTACCATAAAACTTAAAAACAGTATGTGAGCTCGTCAAGCCCCACAACATCTGAAGACACTTAGATGAAGTCCACTCCAGCATCGTTGTAGTCCATACTCCAAGCATAGTGTCCCTGCAAGAGGGTAGAAGTGAACCAAAGCCTCCGACAGGCTTTTCTTCAAGGACTCCACCGCGGAGGCGAATCCCTCGCTTGGGGAGGGGTATAAGATAATCTTCTGATTGTAGTAAAACGTGACATATGGAAGATCAAACGTTAAGTCATAGTATTTCTGATAAGATGAACAAGCAGGATATACACATGATTTCTGCTGCACGGTTATCATGTTTGAGTGACTAGATTTCTCCTGAGTCGGCTGACCACATACACCATTAGGTCTAGCTTGTTTGAATACATTCCCGAGACATGGTTACTACCAATAATTCCTAAGACTCGCATTGAATTGAATTTCAACAACTACTGCAGGAAGGCGCGCATTTCATCGGTATTTGTAAACTCAAAGAGTCAACAATAGCTTTCCAACAGACTTTAATGCTCAACAACACTAGTGATGTCTACGCCACAACGTCAATTCAACCATGTAAATTCGAAAACCCCAAACAGACAAATTTTTGTGCTGGCAAAGAATAAAAACACTATATGCTTAGCAAAGTTGTGCAACAGTGCAAATATCATGCCCATGTTCGACAACATTATTAAGCTTATACTGGAATAGTTAATAAGGCTCATAACGCTTGCAACTACCAAGTCAAACAATCATCGACATCGAGCTTTGCCAGAATGGTTTTCGTGGGGTGGATATGGTTTATCCTTCATAATTCAGTCACAATGCATCTAAATACACTTCACTCGTTCATTTAACACTGTTGGATCTGCGCACAAAGATGCCCCTCAAAATAGCACATTCCCAAAGCCTATTAAAAACAAGCTGTGGAGTGAAATTTCTACAGGGACCATATCGGTGGGCTGCGAAAAACAAACCCACTGTCTTCCCCACAAGCTCAGCTACCGGGACCTATTGGCAAGACCCAAATTGAATATGATACCATCATGAAACAAAACCTGTGCACTTAATTTTCTTAAACGCTTACAAGATCCAATGATCGCATAAAACCGAATAACCAATCCAAATTATTAGACTTAATGCAACCATGATCTTTTCTCTAGATTTTCAAGAATCAATTACCCAATTCAATACATGTTTCCTTCCCTACACTCCCACAACAAAGAACCCAAATCTAGATTGGTAGGCGGAAGAAAACACAAAAGCGAAAAAGGGAAAAAAAACTCACCTTTCTTTCTCCATGACCAAGGACAAAATTTCGTTCATCAGACAGCAGAAGAGACTCTACAGTCTGTGAAGCCCTTGAGGCCTCCTCTTTGACCCTCAGCTCAGCAAGTCTCTTTGCAGTGAATGGATATGCCTCAGCACCATATTCTTTAATGATCTTCACACCTTCAGTGGTTATAACTCTGTCCTCTTTGTCCAGAACAACAAGGCACGGAATGCCATGGACTTGAAAGGCCTGATTAAGTTTCTTCCTTGTATTCTCATCTGAGAATGGCAGGCGAGCCATGGCATGGTATTGAGATATTCCTCAAACGACTTGTCATCACGATCTGCAGAAATGAAGACGATCTCGAAGTCCTCCTCCAATAACTTTTGGTAGATTTCGGACAAAACGGGGGTGAAATTTCTACATGGAGGGCACCAATGGGCAGAAAAGTACAAACCCACAAATTTCCCTTCAAGTTCTTCAACTTTCACCCTGTAGATTACAATGAATCTAGTCTATGAATGCAGTTTTCGAGCAAAATGAGTGATATCAGAGACTCTTTATATAAAATTAGAACAACCATACCTGCTCTCCATTGTTTCTGATTAAGAAATCGCGTTCCTCGTTGCAGAGCAAAGAGCTCAAATTATCGCGGGGTTCATCCACGTGGTTGAATGCTTTCTCCTGCTCAGCCATCGTATTGCTAACACAAAATCTCACTCTCTGTTTTGTTATTCAACTTTCATGCATTCCAATTCCAAACTCGAAGATTCCTCGTTGAGAGATGATTTATACTCACACTTGAACAAACAATTCAAGCCAAGACCAGTCAAATCCCTTGTCGCCCAGGCAACTTTCTGTGCATTTTCTTCGCACAGAAACCCTGGACCATACCGCATGAATACGCCAACTGCAACACCGTTTAAACCCTTGGAACACCTCAACCCGACGCTAGTGGGCGCACAACAGAGCTCGACGAAAGGGACGATAAATGGACAAGACTAGTGAATAAAATCGCACAGGAGTCTTCAGTCCCGAGACCACCGTCACCCCCGCGCCATACTGCATTAACACCAACGAAACCCTGGACCATACCGCATGAATACGCCAACTGCAACACCATTTAAACCCCTGGAACACCTCAACCGACGCTAGCGGGTACACAACAGACCTCGACGAAAGGGACAATAAATGGACAAGACTGGTGAATAAATCGCACAGAGTCTTGAGTCCCGAGACCACCAACCTCATTTAAACCAGCAAATGTCACCCCGCCGCCGGGGGCCTGGGGAACACAGCCCCAGGCCAACGTCACTGCGTATGAATGAAACCACAACCACGTAAAATGAACTTTTAAAAAAATCAAAAAATACAAATAAATATAAACTTTAGCAAAAACTTTGCAATTTCATATCCGCGATTTTTGCCACCCCAACTAATACCACCCGACTCAAAACTATATGTCGGGGACATAATAATAATAAATTTCGTTGGTGTTGACTGGCCACCACAGTTTAATAACTAAATAAATCATAATCTCCAACTCGAAATAAGATAAGCTCATCATTAAAATAATTTTGCAGCGGAAATATTACAGAGCAGATACTATCATAATGCTTTTTGATGCGATATTATACTCATAGGGTAATTTGCAAAGCATGATCACAATTCTTTTAGACTCGACTTCCTAAAACAGATCTTTTTTATGCAATGCGATCAGACTAAGCTGCACTTGCAGAGCATACTCAAACAAGACTTAAGACTCTAGACTCTCTACTCTCGGATGCACGATGCAATAAGAGAGGAGGAACTCTTTATTTATAGATTTTTTAGAGAGAGATCGTTCCTTCATGCTGAAGCAATGAATTTCCACGAATCAAGCAATCTGCAGGAAACGAATCGTCCTTCCGATTTGCTTGTTCGTAAAAGCTGTCTGAGATGTGGGTCAAACCGCACCAAAAGTCGGGAAAGTGTCCCAAGTCTCAGAACATATTCAAAAGAGGATTTGAATAGCAATAATGTCAGAAAAGATCTCCAGACTTGACAGTACAACAAAGTGGAGATTTCAGGGAATCCCACGGAAACCAAAATAAAGTAAACAAAGTGGAGATTTAAGGGAATCCCACGGAAACCATTTAATCAATCAAGAAATTGTAATCCGGCCTCTCATAAGGCCAATCGATCATATCATCATACGGGTGTTCAAATCTTTGTTGATATGAGGGATCCCACATCTTGGTGTACATGCTCCCTATGATGATTCTTTGTCCTTGTTGTGTCTGTACACGGATCTTTGCGTTCACCAGCCACTGAAATTTATTGTATATAAAGGTCTGAAGCATATGTGTGTCATCACATACTTCACTGGCATACATGTCCTTGACCTTAGAGCAGAGAATATAGTACTGCACGTGCTCATGTTGTATAATGACAGGGTCCACTCCGCTTTTGCTTAGGCCAAAATCATTCCACTAGCAATGTGTCCAATCTGGGATTCCATTCAACACATGTGCCCTTTGCAGACCAAACTTTACTTTTGTGAAATATTCATGGTCCCGGTTGTTCTTTTTTAGGAAGTTCCACCACAACTTTTGTAACTTTCATAATTTATATCAATGAGTGGAAAATTGAGAATAGGGATATTTCCTGGCCAGGAGGCTAAGGTGCGCATGTGATTGATACAATAATACTGTTCTAGGACTTGTCTTAGTGCTGATTCAGTGCTGATGAGTCTTAGGTCCTGGAAATGTGTTTGTAACACATGTGAGGAGTCAATGGCATGTCTCAATTGTCGGCCATAAACCATGTTGGGAACCCCACAGGTTGATGTTGGATATCTCTTGTGTTCTGGTACTAAATTTATCAACAAGTTTGGGTGTTGTAAATTCTCATCCAAGACTTCTGTGGACCTCAGCTACCAAGTGGGCTTCCATTGTTCCGTATAATCTTCCCAGCTCATTTCATCATCTACGTATCTGCAGGAGTTTCTTCCTTCATGCCATTCTGTTATCATCATTATGCAACTGGGGGCTGCAATCCCATATTTATCCTGTAGATGTTCTCTTGTAAGAAAATCTACAATACAATTTTGGATTCCTTTGATGTGCTTAATTTCAAATTCATATTGAGAAAACATGGCATGCCATCTGGAAAACTTAGCTTTGGTAGTGGAGTTTCTGATGGGATTTTCTAGGACAAATTTCATTGCTTGGTTGTCTGTTCTGATTAGGAACATTTTATTCATTAAGTGTATTTCAAAATTTTGGATGGCATTCAAACATGCCTTAATCTCTTTGTCAATAGTATGATACTTTCTTTGGGAATCATTCCATAGTCCTGATGCATACCAGACTACTTCTTCATCAGTGCCGTTGCAATCTCTTCAGCACTGTTTCAGGACTGCTCCCCATCCTTCTTTTGATGCATCTGTCTCTAAGATCTTCATCGGTCTTTCATCTATTATGTGTAAAACCGTGAGAGTCTTTACCTTGGCTTTTATCCTCTTGACTGCTTTTGTATGCTTTTGTGTCCATGGTTGAGGACTTGTTCCTAGTTGTCTATTTTGCATCTTTCTATCTTGCGCACAATTTTCATAATATGATGTCACATAATTCAGGCAGCCTAGAAATCCCTGCAATTGTTTTTTGTCTAAGATGACATCTGGGAATTTATCAACAAATTCAACAGCATGTTGTTGAACTTCAATCTTTCCATTCTTTATCTTTTTCCCTAGGAATTCGATCTATGTTTGGAATAGCTTCATCTTTTTCTCAGATAGCACAAATCCGTTCTTGTATAGGACATGGAGCAAGTTCCTAAGATACTTCATATGCTCATCAACAAATTTTGAAAATACAAGAATATCATCAATGTAGACCATGAGCCAATCCATATATGGTTCTAACACAGATTCCATGATTCTTTGAAATTCTGAAGGATCATTTTTTAATCCGAAAGGCATTACCTTCCATTCGTATTGTCTATGTGGAACATTGAAGGCCGTCTTGAACTGGTCTTCTGGTTTGATTCCAATCTGCCAGAAACCAGACTTCAGATCGAACTTAGAGAAGATCTTTGCTCCTGCAATCCTCTTGATTAGATCAGATTTGTTTGGGACAGGATACCTTACCCATTCCAAGGCGTCATTGAGCGGCTTGTAGTTGATCACCATTCTTGGTACTCCACGAAGTTGTTCAGAGTGTTTATTTACATAGAAGGTTGATCAAGACCATGGGATTCTTGAATGCTTGATAAGTCCTTTCCTAAGAAGGTCCTGGATTTCTTCTCTGCATAGACTTCGGTATTCCTTGTTCATGGGGATTGCTCTACTTCTGCTTGGATTTCCTTGATATCCTTCTTTATATTTTAGGTTTACCCAAAATTGCTTTCTATGCCAAAATGCATTAGGAGTGGTATGGCATACTTTACCAACATATTCTTTTATGATCTCCTCATTCTTCTTTTGCTTCTCAAGAGCCTTCAATTCATCCTCAATCCTGCGTAAGTGTTCAACGCTTTTTATGGCCCTGATTTGATCTCCTTTTTCTTTGAATTGTGCTTTGAAATGATTCATAGTATCAAGTTCTAAGTTCCATATGGAATGTGTAATTTCTTATGTAGATACCAGTGGGAGAAAGATCTGCTTTTTTATTATAGTAAAATGGTATCCAATTTTCCCTTTATCATCATATTTTACTCCATGAGGGATGGTGGTTGACAACAGACTAGTTCCTATTACACATTCATGTGCAAAATCATCTTCTATGAGTAGGAAAATACAATTTATACAAAAATTTCCAAGGCATACCTTTCCATGGCTGGTCTTATATTCTACTGCCTTTCTTCCTCCAAAACCTCTGACTGGGGCTTGGCATGGTTCCCAGTAATTTGGGTCAACATACTTCCTCTTGAGAAAACACATGTCTGCTCCTGAGTCAATCAATGCTAGCACCATTATGTCATCTTCATGTACTTTGATTTGCAACTTTACTACTATCTTCTGGTGGACAACCATCATGAGATGCATTTCATCTTCCTGCCGTGGTAGCTCTGGTTGAGATGTTTCTGCTTGTCCTTTCAGCTTCTCAACTGTAACTCTGAGCTCTTTGACTTCTTGTACTAATTTCAGGTGTTCCTTGTGAAGTGTTGCCAGATCTATTTTTTGTGGTTCCTGGTGCATCTTTGTAAGGAGGGGATAAACATTTTTCTCCATACTAGGCAGGTCTGTTGCCTTCCACGTCCACTTGTTGTCTTCCTTGTCTGAATCCTCCTGCTCTTCTTCTTCTGAATCATGTACATATTTTCTTCTAAATTTTTCTCTAGCACCTTTTATTCCTTTTCCCTTTCGATCATCAAGGAAAATTTTATTAAAGCTCTTCACCAGTTCATCCTTTTTTATTTTCTTCTTTCATTTGGGCTATTGCTCTCTTCATCAGAACCTTTGGATATTCTTCTTCTGTTCCGGCCACAAAGCAGCTTACTGCTTCTGATTCTGTTTCAGAAGGAGATTCATTCTTAGGATGTTGCTTGGTCCATGCAGCAAACAGCCTTTGCTCATCTGATTGGGGAGAACTTTCTGACTCATATGTTTCTTGTTCTTCCTGGAATTCTTGGCATACTCCTCCACACTTACATGGCCTATCATACATTTGGTGGATATGCACGAGTTCAGCGTCTCCCGAGGTGTTGGAATCATATTCAGAAGTATCTGGACTTAGTACTTCTGCATGCATCAAATTCTGGTGTCTGGGATTTCCTTTTTTGGGGAGACCTCTAAAATTGTCATCAAATGGCTCGGCATTGGGAAACATTCTTTCCCTATTTGTCCATGTCCTAGCTCCCTTTTGTTTCCTTTGGTAGTCTCGGTTCTTTTTATAACAATCAGCAGTAGTATGGCCTTCTTTACCACAGTAGAAGCATTTAATTTTCCTTTTTCATGTTCTTTTCTATAATCTGCTTCTTTTCTTCTGTGGGTTTCTTCTGGTTTCCATCTGTTACTTTGTCGTCCTCTAGGCTTCTTATGGAATGGCATATGGCCTTAATGGTGCTTGCTTTTCTTATGTGGAGCTTTCCGTGGTTCTATACCAAACATTCTGCAAACCTCCCTACTGCCACGAAAAGAGGTGCTGTGAGAAAGGTCTTTATCATGCTTTTTTGTTTCACAGTATTGGAGAAATATTTTTTTAGCAGCAGCGCGAAATTGTCCCCAAGTGTGGTGAGAGAGATCTTCTTGGAATTTGTCTTTGAGTTGTTCCTGGAAACCGGAGGGTAGACCCGCAAAATATTTTTCTTTGAACACCTTCTCTTCAATGCGGTCAAATTCAATTTGGTAGATGCGGCAAATCCATTGCTTGTGGTACCAATGGAACTGAGTGACGGACTTGATACGAAGCTGAAGGAGGATTTGTTTGTGCTTATCAGTCATGGTGGCACTATAACTGTAGAATTATGCAATAATTGCTGCCAATAGAGCGCCAATGATGTTGGGCTCGTCATGTTGGGTGCTATTTTGGATTTCAACCTTTTGAGCGGTTGGGAGATGAGTGTTCCACCATACACCCAAATTACCATTAAAACCAGAAACGATAATATTAATAGCATTAGCATGTTCATATTTTCCTGTGGACATATAAGCTTTAAAACAAATCATCATTTTATTAACCATATCAAGAATCTCTCCCTCATTTTTGTCGTCTAGATTCCAAGAATAGAAATTATTTGGGTTGTAGGACTCCTGGTAGCCTGAATCTTCTTTATAAAGGTCAGGGGGAACAAATTTGCGGGGTTTATTATAGTCCCACCCTGAATCTACTGCCATAAGGGAAACTTCTTTACCAGTGGGATTGGATCCTGGAGATGGAATACCCAAAGAGTTGGCTGCTGAGAATTCTCCAAAGCGTCCAAGCTTCAACAGTTCTAGCTTGGGCTTATCCACATCTTTCTGGATTCTTCCCAATTTTTTAGCACTTTCGTTTAATTTATCTGCTATGTAAGAAAATGCGTCTCCAACATTCTTATCTACGTCTGAGATGGAATCTGTAAGTTCATTTTTGAGAGATTCACATATAGACTTGAATTCTTCAGCAGATACTGGAGAATGTTCATGTTTTGGATTCTCAATTCTGAGGTGCTGAATCTCATCATGTATCCTTCTGCAAAGAATTTGCGGGGAATCAATTTGACTTTCCCGTGGCATTTTATTTTGGAGTTCTATGTTTTGTATGGCTAGTGTTTTCAATGCATGGCTTTACCAATTGTCTTGTTCTGCTTTGTCATTATTGAGAATGACCGGAGCTGTAGGCGCAGATCCTTCTTCATAGTTTAACTTGATTGGCCTGAATAGCAGGAAATTGGCTTCGGTATATATTTCTTCTCCTGTTGGCGTTTTCCATAAATGTCCTTTTGAGGTTCGTTCTCCTATGGATTATGTTCTTTTGGGTTCCGGTAGCGGACTAGATTGCATCATAGTGAGAGTTTGCTGGAACTCCTTTCTCCATTCATAAAAGGATATCCACTAGTTTTGGAAATCCATTTCGAAGTGCCATCTTTCAGACAGTCTTCTTCTTTCTCCTTTGGGGAGATCTTGATTCCAGAATTCTTCTGCTTCTGGATGAGTATGTAAATCCCAATAAAATAAATTCTTCCTCATTTTATCTTTGCGATTAAAATGGGAATGACCATACTTAATGTTCTCAAAGATCTCTTTCTGGGCTAAAGATGGCTTTCTGATATCTTTGACTGAATAGGGTTTCAGTCTGGACGGGGGAAGAGCCATTTTCCATTGTATCTTTTTTTCTTTTGTAGCCAACCGGTACTGCTCAACCCTTTCCACTTCTCTGGCAGGTAGGTCAAGGAGTTGTTTTGTCTGGCTTGAGATAGGACAAAACCCAAGTCCTGTTCGATCTTAATGGGGTCTTTGGATTGACAAGATTTGGTCTAATTGGGAGGTAGCATCTAAGACTTCATCCTTTTGGATTATGATTATACTATTGGATTCTTTTTGAAAACTTTCTTCCCACCATCCTGGAGGGGAGGATGCCATCATAAAATGTGTCTCGTGTGGATATTGACTCAAAGGTGATGGCTCACAATCTGGGTTTGGGCAAGGATATTTTTGTGACCATTTGTTGTCACCAGGTTTATTATTTCTTGGCTGTTTAGGGGGTACCATGCATTGGCAGTCGGGGCAGACAATTGTAAGGGGAATATTTACAGGAACCTTTTCATGTAGGCAGATGGGATCTCTGAGTGCTGGTTCTTTGAGAGAAATAGTTCTAGCCAGAGGTGGTTCTGATGAGTTAGCGCGTAGGGATATGGATTTGATAAGAGGAATATTTCCACTACGCTGGGCTGTGGAAGCAGGAAAAGAGATAACCGCAGAAGAGGAAGTTTCCCGGATATCGAAAGTGGTAATAGTTTGGGAAAGAGGTTGCTTGGGGACATCTATTACCCATTCTGGGGGAAAACTGAGCTGATTCCATGTTATTTTGGAAGGCAGAAGGGCACCATTCCTGGGATCAATTTTGACCAAGACTGCGGCAGTATCTTGATCGCGTGGAAGGAGCTGATTGATAGGGTTTTTAGTGTTTGTGAACCGCAAAGCAAGAGAATGATGGATACAGAGGTTAAGAGCTCCAGGTTTCATGTCAAAACCAGAGGTAAAAATCTTCACTTCTAAAGCTTTGTGAATCCAAGGATCATTAAGAGAGATGTTAAAACCGGGGACGATGTCCGAGTACTGGATTCCATTAGAGAGTGGCATCTGCACTCCTCCGATTATCGCATCCATAAATTTGTTGTGACGATTGTCTAAACAACAGACGAGGGAAGTGGCATTAATCCTAGGTTGAACTAGGGGTTCGACCCCAATAAGAGCCCTTCCCAAATTAACAAAGTTTTTTCCATATTTTTTCTTGTAATACTTGACTTCTGCAGGATCTAACAGACCAAGGGTTTGGCCTAGAGAACTGGTATTTACAGTAACTTCACTGACTCCTTCTCGGACTTTAAACAACTATCTAGATTTTAAATCAAACATAGACATATCTTTATATATTTGATCAGCTGATAGGCGAGGTAGCTCAAACGATTTGGAAGGATCATTATTAACAAACTCAGTACTACCATGATTTATCCATTGAATATCTTTGCTAGGAAACAACGCATCCATAGAAGATGAAGAAGTAGAACCATCATCTGATTTTCATTTTAAAGAATCATTATAAGAGATATGAGAGTCCATGATAAACCTGGGAATCGTGATGGATCTGATACCAACTTGATGCAGGGGCCTCTACACCTGGTAGACTGGATATAAATCGTAGCGTCGGGATTTCTTCCTTCTGGATGAATATCTGCAACTCATGAGCCTGCTACCTTTCTTCAATCACTCCTTGTAATGTCGAACATGCGCTACAGCCTGTCTTGGGACTTACTTCGTGGATGGATGCTTTTCACGACCAGAGTGAAGAATCTTGTGAGATAACTAGGGAATTACAGATCCATTCCTTAATGCATTTTATGGGTCTCCCCACCGATAGCACATCATGCATGGTAAGAGACGTCTTGTTTCCCTTCATTGCAATTTGCGACAAAGACGTTTTGTTGTTCCATTTTTACAAAATTGTTTATAAAACACGGTAACCAAATTCCTCGTCTCTCAAACGAATGACGAATGGAATTTTTCCAAGTGCATCTCTTTTTGCCTTATCCATCTCACATGAAACTATTCTTAAACTCTTTCAACAAATGGATAACGTATACGTTTGTTTTTACCTCTCATGTCATTTTCCATTTTCCTGTTGTCCTGCATTTCAATTGTCCCTCACAGTGTTGGAATTTGGTTTTCATTCTACCCGTCGGATTTTTTGTTTTTTGATGTTTTGGGTTTTTATATCACCCGTCAAGAAACGTTCTGTTTAAGAATTTACCCTTCAACAATGAAGTCTTCCAAAAAAATTACCCTTCAATAATTTAATTTTGTTGATTTTTTTAGAAATATTTTTTTTCTTGACTTTTTTATATTAAAATTAAAATAATCATTATTAATTGCGCCAAAGAGGGGCATTCTACAACCTAATAGGGGAATATGTATAACTCCTTCCGTGCTCATCCTATAAATGACACATGCCTTTTATAAAAAATGATAAAATATTATTAAAAAATAACATGTCGCCTTGAGATCAAATTTAAAATATTTCAAACGACATATATATATATATATATAACTACATAAATGAAATAAATTAAAAGCATAAGCATTGCATTACACACTTCATCAACATTTCCAGTCTAAAAAGGAGTTTGCACTTATGAGAGTTTTGATCCCTCTAGCTGCTTGGTAGATCCCCTTTTAGATGGATCTATGGTGGTATGTATCACTATCCATTAACTTGATTCACATTCATTTTATTTACCATTTATGTACTAAATTAATATTAGATAAAAAGATAACTTAAAAAGAATAAATATAAATACACTTCATAATACGCAAAAAAAATAAAAATAATGAAGCATAAATAAACAAAAAATGATTTTATAATTTTGCACAATTATGCATATAAAAATAAAACAAATATCACATAATTATTTTTGTTTGCAAAATTGTTATCATAAAATGGAGGTAAGAGTTACATTATATTTGAATTGAATCAATATGCCCATTGGAAAGCTATATACCTATACGCTAGTCATTATTGTTATAAAAGATGCTTGAGTCTCTGTAAATACATGGCACATGTAATCATAATCCATAGTTTTAAGTAGATGCAAGCCTCTGTAAATCGAATCGTTATAAATAATGAATGCAAGACTCTACAAAATATAGCTCTATATGCATTTTTTTGTGTGTATCAGTTATTCTACAAATTGCATAGGCAATTTTCATTCCAAATGTTGCACAAAGATTTCATCTCTCTCAACCCCTTATTTAGTACTTGACTTCATTTAAATTCTACATCCCTCACTAAAATTGAACCATGAGAGGAATATAAGAGATGTCCATTTCAACTTCAATGGGAGTTGGATAATTAACCAATACTCTTCGAGTCCAAATCTATATAGATTATTGAAATTATGGGATAAATGACTAAATACACATGCAAAAAAATAGTGCAAGAATTACCTCTAAAATGAAAATAACTCTCAACCTTTGTCTCCAAGGCCCTCCAACTCCCAACTTCCAACTCCCAAAGTTGTTGTGGCATGCTAATATAATCAATGAGCATTGGGCACAGAAATTTGTAGACTGTAGACGCCCATTGCACTAATAAAAAAAATATGAGTGTTCCTGTTTTTAGGAAAAATAATGCAACTTGCAAATGGAAAGGCATGAAATAATTATAATTTAATAGATGTTTCTATTTTTTTAATAAATGTATTCTTTGGAAGTTGGAACTTAGAAAGTATAGATTAACAAATCAATGCAACTTGCACATGGAAATAATTTTAATTTAATAGATGTTTCTATTTATTTAATGAATGTATGCTTTTTAAGTTGGAATTTAGAAAGTATAATTTATATAACATAAATATATTAATACTACGATTAAATTAGTAATATAATAACATTTTAGGAATTTTGTTGTCCTTAAAAAATAGTAGTAATATAATGACGGTTTAGAAATTGTATTGCCCTTCAAAAATACGTTTTAGAAATTTTATCACCCTTCACAAAAGACGGTTAGCTAAAATTTTGAACCGTATTCGACGATCAAAATGCTCCATGACGGCCATTTTTCCCATCAAATTCCATCACTGGTCCCTCATCCATCAGAAGGCCTGTGCACATGAGGGGGAAAATCCCGCTCTGAGCGCGCTTGGAGCAAGCTTCACAATGATGGCGACTTTGGTTCGAAACTTGGTGCAGCCTGAGTGCGGTGGGAGGCCGTCTGACAGATGCTATGGAAAAAATCTGACAAGTGTTCAAAATTGTTACAGAACATGATTGAAGCGACCTTGATATCCAATAATAATTTTGAAAAATAAATTAAAATGGGATTTGATTTATATTCCAGGCATGTACACCCTAGAGTCACTCAAGCTTGCTAACCTGGCGTGTGCACAGAAGGGGGACCTCGGTCTTTATGATGTCATCACAATTGGGCTACAGACGAGCTCCCCTTCTGTCCATGTGCGAACGCTAAGAGTTCTGCATAATTTTTTCCCTCAGTTATGTTGGCACGATCTATAGCAAGCTTTTGTTAGACCTGTCCATCAATGTGATCACTGTTAACTTATAGCTGATTATTACATATCTAGCAGTTGTGCAAAAGAATGAATTCCAAGACCGCTGATGTGACGACATGCGCAAAGAGGCATTGTGTTCCAGGTGAGGTATGTTGGATTTCCCTGTTTAGAGGCGAGTAGCGGAAAAAATTCGAGCGCAGGCTCGATGGGAAATATTTCATCACGTTAGGCGACCACAACCGCTACTGGAATTCCTTCCTACCGGAGGGAGAACACGGATCACCCTACTTGTAATCCCTACAGTACCCACGACCCTAAACTGAATCTGGTTTCCCAATATCCTGGTGTCGGTGGTTGTAGTAGGGCTCGATTTGTTGCAAGATTGGAAACAGAACTACACTGAAGAACTCTGGTAAGCGGGAAAATATGTGGAGCTCATGTTATTGGAACAAGTAACCATACTCCTAACAGTAGTATGTTCATCAAATATTCATGCTGCTGGCGTAGCCCAAATGCTCCATGAAAAAAACCAGGATGCAACCTACAAGCATGGAGTCAAAAAGTAGAATTCCACGTGAAGGAATCCCCCTAGGGTTGTAGGTAGAAGACAAAGTTGGTGAAGAGTCGTATGACCTCCGTAGGCTCGTTGCAGATGCTCAAGCCTTTTCGGCATTTCAACAATTCACAACGTGGAGACGATCTTGATGATCCTGCAGCCTCAGAATCTTCCTTGGAGCCGTCAAACATCCCCCACTTTAATAATTTTTTCCCAAACCCTGTGTTGGCGATATGCGGACACATATTCCTCCACAGGCTCAATTCCTCGTATTCTCTCAAAAGAAATTCGTTGAATTTATAGGGAAAATTGTACATGTAAACGTACCTGCCATTGCAATCTTCTGCAATCAATTTTTCATTTTTTAATATCTTTGAATTCGTTCGATTTGGATCCCAATTGTTGGGTTTCCATTAGTCATATGGTCTGATCGGTATCCGTCGACTGCCTATTGATAGCATTGATCAACGCGTTTCCATTGAAGGCGCAAGATGGATGATCTAAAACAGAAAAGCAAGCAAAACATTCAACAAACTTTGGAGAATTCAAAAGTGGAATAGACAATATGTAATCCGTAATCGAAAGCATGAAAAGATAGAGCTTAGGGTTTAAGAAATTGAAGTACTTACTTGGCTTGAAGCAACATTGCTTCCATGGAAGCCTTATGCAATATGGCTAAACTAGAATGTAGAGCCAAACCAACAACAAAATTTAGCAAGAATGAAACCAACGCGTTTTTAATGACGTCCGTTCATGTGTGGACACAGTTTGAGCCCATGCACAAAGAAGACCAACACGTGTTTCTCGCTAAGCTTTTACCTCTCTTTCACGTTGTCCACATGCAATAACAAACACTACGGGTTGAGCATTGTTGTAAAACATATGAACTCTTAAGAATGTTTGGAATGACACATGTTTTCTTGGATTTGTGTATTTGGCCCATTGTCCTTACCCAGCATTTGTAAGGTTCTAAGCCACTAGTACAAAGGTTCTACGAATCTATGCTACGCTAGATCTAAAGTAAAAGTAACATGTGTTCGATCAGAAGGATGTTCAAAATAAATGCCTTGTATAATATAGTGTATGGGTGATTTGGTTGAGTTTAATATATAACTTATATAAAGGCTCATATGAACCGAGCGTTTAAACTTCTTTATTTATAATTAAGTGCAACACTTCATTCAAGTGTTTAACACAACTCCTTGTTTTCTAATAATAGAATTGGCTGTGAATTGCCATATTTAGATGTTTGTTTGTTATTTGAAATATTTATGGCCACTGTTAAGTATACAATTTTTTTTCTCGTTGCTATATTAGTTTTGTGATAGTATTTTACAGGTGTTTGAAGATGATCGAATCATTGCAAACATGCTGTAAAAAATCTAGTCATAATTCATCACAATGTGCATCCTTATCAGGGATTTTAAAGACTAATCCAATGAAGTGATCATTTTGTTTTATAGTAACCTGACACAGATGCTTACACAGATACGAAGTAGTCAAAGCAAAAGGGGTACTTTCTCTTTCAATTATGAGTTGCAACGGGTCTCTTTCAGGAACAGTGAATCCTTGAGCCTCGTTTCAACCCCGGTTAATGTCTATGCATATGCCTCCATTGTCTCTACCCGAGCTACTCATTATAGCTCTGTGCCCTATGAAAGCACTCTGGCGAAGAATGGAAAAATTAATTAAAAGGAACCAACTCTATGCTATTGAAATTATTGAGTTAGAGCACTCCACTAGCCCTATGGATTTTCCGATAGATTATTGATAGCAATTCCTCATTTTCATGCAAATTTGTGGAAAAGAGAAGACAGGTGATTAAATAAAATATTGAAGCATTCAAAATATTGAACAGAAAATAATGTACGAACTAAAAATGTAAATGTATTCATTGAAGCATTCAAAATAATGAACAGGAAGAACTGTACTAACTAAAAATGTAAATGTGTTCGTTGATTCTCATTCAAAAGAATGAACAGAAAGCACTATACTAACTAAAAATGTAAATGTATTTGTTGATTCCAAGAATTTTGAAGCTACGACCTGTATTAAATAAAATTACATTAAATGAAACCCAAACGGCCTATGCAGGTCTGGAACCTGCGACCTTCGCATTATTAGCACAACGCTCTAACCAACTGATATAATAGGCGATAAAGTTGTTGAAATTGAGCGGTTTATAAGTCTCCGTACTGTTTGAGAGAAAAAGGAAAAAAATGTGTGCGTGGGAAACTCGAGAGATCATTCGTTAAAAACTCACTTGACAAAAGCGACTTCATTCATCTATATTCTCAATTTTTTTTAGAGCTAGACAAATGTTATATTTAAAATTATAGTAAAAGAATAGGGATATGGTCAATATTGGGCCATATGCTTATATAGGATTACATCACACCATAAACTACGAGCCAATACTATGGGCCATAAAATACTATGAGACATCAAAGTGTCCTAGTCAAACTAACCAACTAATCACTCAACTAATTAATGCACTGATGACCAATGAGATTACAATTCTTAACACAGCCCCTTAATCTCAATTGGGACAATATTCTCAGCACAATCAATGCAAAATGAGGCTTGTTGGTCTATGTCTCATCTATGCTTAGTAGGTGTTCTTCAGTGTCTTCTTTAGTTTCTGCACAATAAATAGTTTTATTGCTTTTCAATGGTACTGGAACATAATGCAAGTCTTCTTCTTCTTTTGTTTCAACATATTTTATATTCTTGTCCACTTTACCTGCACACTGAAATTTTTTGTCATAATTGTTAAAAACATGAATATTTTCAGCTTATCTTGGAGAGCATTCACATATTCCTCTTCTCTAATTTCAATGACTGCTAATTCCTCATTCTCATTAACCCATTGTGCATCCTTTACTGCTTCCTCAAAAATGTGGGCTGACAGGGAAACATAGCATACTATAGTTGCTCATCAATAATAGGAGTCTGCTCATATAGCTCCCTCAAACTTCTGGTTTTTTGCTTATGTGATGAACTATCTACTGGTGTAACTTCTATGCTGCTATCAACTGTCTCTTTCTCTGAGAGACTATCACTCATGTCACTGGGGATTGTTACATTGGCATGTTTGTTTTCACTGTCATCAGCAAACAGAGCTAGATCAACAAGCTTTGCTTGGATTACTTGATCACTGGTTGCCTCATAAACATAGTCTTCTTGGTTGTCTTCCACTACATCATGGGATTCCTATTGCTTTGCGTGGCTAGCAAATTCATCTTCTTCTACAACAGGTTCCTCTTCACTAAACTCGACTTTCAATATATCCCATGCTTCTTTTGGAGTATAAGCTTCTGCAATGCTACGGAAAATGGAATATTCTATATTGTTTTGTATGAGACTCAAGGAAACAATTTGTCTTCTTTCTTTCTGAAATTCTGTCAAATTCTCAAATTCTACTAGATCAATATGATCCTCTTCAACTACAAAATGCCACAAATCTTGTGACCTTAACAAATTCCTTATTTTAATGCCCATTGATCATAATTGGTTCCATAAAAGGTCTGCCATGATCCTATTGATGTTAACAAATTTCTTACCTCTTCGATTTCTTCTGGTAGCTCTTCTAGCATCATCTTCAAGATTTGATCTTCTTGGTCGTTTTTCTTCGATAATAGAGGTCCTTCAGACTTTAGATCCTTGGAAATTTTGATGAAAACTTTGATGGAAAATTCAGATCTTCTTTTCCTTTTATACACAGGCTCTTCTTGGATCGATCTCTATAAGACTCGATCTTCTTCAATCTAATCTGAACAATGCTGGAACGTTGTCCAATATTTTGGCTCGGCATCAACAATACTTTCTCTTCAATATTGGTTCTAGAGATTTGATGAACAGATCCGGTCCTTTAAAACAATGTCATTTTTGTATGATTGTTTTTTAACACAGTGGCATGACTGTAGATCTAGCACAGTGCATCGGCCAAAAATCCGTGCAAGTGAACAGTGATCAACGCGCTTTTCCTACACAACAACTGTGTCAATGTCGCACTTCTTCTGTGCAAAGACTGTGTTGTGACCCAGTTCTCCTGAACAACAGATGCATTTATGGCACAGTCATCCTGAGTAGTAGGTGCGTCGATCAAATAAGGTGTTTTGGTTCCCGATAGGGACAGGTGCATTGGCGCTTCCAAAGGAAAAAATAAAAAAGATAAATACGGCCCCAATGCTATGAAGATGCCTGTGAAGAAATGTCACTCCTCCACGCCGATGTCTTCCTGTCTTGATTTGAAACCTCTAGAAGATGCGTATACATGCTTTCCACTATGTGAAAAGTCTTACCCCAAATCAATAGTTATGGATCAAGCCATGCAACTCTGATACCATTTTAAAGTTTTTAACACAGGAAAAAGAGGAAAACACTATGGTAAATAGCTTGCCTTATCAATATTAACCATAAGCTTATATAGGATTACATCACACCATAAACTACAGGCCAATACTATGGGCCAAAAAATACTATGAGACATCAAAGTGTCCTAGTCAAACTAAACAACTAATCACTCAACTAATTAATGCACTGATGACCAGTGAGATTACAAAATATCTTTGAGTCGTTGAAGAGATAGAAGAATAGCCTTCAAATTTTAAATTAAAATAGGGTATGCTTGATTACAAAAATACTTTTTTGTATTAATATCTAAAGAATATATTTGACAGGTAAAATATTTCCAAAGAATATGGTGATTTATCTTAATGTGAACTTAGTGAAAACAAACTCAAAGTTGTGTTAGAGGGACTCTTATATTACAAGACAATTACAATTGGGTGTACCCAATAGATTTGATAATCTCATTATTGAAGTGAAGATTTAAGTTGTAGCATTGGAACTTTGTGGAAATAAAATATTTAGGATTTGACGAGGTGAATTGAAGGTAGGATTTGTAAATCTCAACTTGAATGTCCTTTTTATCTCCATCTTGGAAAGGTCTAATGCATCCACTAGAAATTTATGCAAGGGTGGCTTATCAATAGAAAGATTAACTAGATAGAGCAACAAAGCATCTTTGACATACTGGCATGAATCAATCCTATGATATGCCACCTACATAAAGACATGAGTGCCATATATAGATACCTAAGATAGCCAATCTAGGAGTTGTCCATTTTCCTCAGCGTTTGTATCATCCTCACCACATGGAAGATCACTGAAGCAATGAGTCGGCTAGTGCCAAACTTTACAAGAATGATAGCTTGAGGGATTGATCTCTTGGCATGAATATGTTTGGATAATATCGAGGCAAGTACCCTCTCTATTCGACTTTGGTTTGTTTTTTGAAGTTATGGTCCCTCAATCTCACAATCATATAGAAGACTTGTTAACCAGAAAGTGAATTAGGAAGAGATTTATATGAATGTTTTGATTTACTAAAGCTAGAAACATTGCTTCTCAAGAGTATTAAAAGTCACATAACCCTTAATGGTTTGTATTGAATCAATAACACATTTTTTATTACTAGTAAATCATGATGATGATAGTTATTAACGCTCATTAAGACCGAATTGGTCCATCGGACAGTAAAAAGGTAAGGAGAGTCACGTGGTTTTCTTTAGAATTTTATTTTTGTGCTAAAAATACTATAATGGAAGCATTCATATATCACTATAATTGATTAAACCATAATATATGCGTATATACTTTATATGTAATATAACATTGTACATATATATATACTTTTCGTTAATAATTAAAAATCTTCTTTCTTCTACATCAATGCCCGAAGTGAAAGACATCATGAGCAGGCCCAAGTCCCCTAACATGAGACAATGTCAAAACAAATTACTAAAGCCAATTTTTTCTATATGAGGTTGAGATTGTCCCGCTCTATGAAACAAAGAAATAAATTTATAACCCACATGTGTGAGTCAATTTAGTATATTTGTGTCATTGGTTAAAAAAACTAGGTAACTTGCTTCAAATAGAGATGGAGCAAATTCAATATTGTATTATCTTAATGCTCAAGATATTAGACACTTTCTTCATTTTTATGTGCTTCTTTTATGAATTGTAATTGTGATTTGGGTTTATCCACATTTGAATTTTGAATATCAATATTATTCATAATTAATATTATTTATAATTGATATAATTTTTTTTTTAATTTCAAATAAATAAAGAATAAGTGTAGTTTCTTTATTACTTATAATGTATGGAGTTAAAATGGATAGTTTATACATATAAATTAACATTAAATTTTTAATATTATTATTATTTTCATATTTTAATGTAGAGTATTTTGGGTGGTAATAATAACAATCCTCCTTCTATATGGCTAAATTCAATTAACCCTTCAATAATAATAATTAACATGTAGTTAATGAAAATGATACAACAATATAATGGGATGCTCATAAAAATAAAAATAAAAATAAAAATAAAAAAGATATGACAAAAATGTAACATAATAAAATAAAAAGTTGAAGTTGAGAAAGAAATAGCAACAACACATGACATAAAAAGAGTGAATGTAGCATAATAAAATAAAAAAGTTAGGAAAGAAATAGCAATAAAACATGGCATGGTAATAAAATTTTAAGTTGAAATTCAAGGATTAAATTAAAACACTGGATTATATGGATGCATAAAAAATGACATATAATATTAAACATACTTAAAAAATCAATGTTTGAGGTGAACATGCGTGAACAAAAGGATGGTATGATTGGAACCTTTAGAATTATATGAGAGCAAAATAAGATGGAGAGCTTAAGTAGGCGAGGGGAAGGACAAAGAGCCCAGTTTGAACAATAGATTAGTAGTAGTAATCATTCCACCTTTGCATTGAGCAAGAAGGGTAGTTATAGTAATCAACAAGTGTGAACAAGTAGCATTGTAAGTTACAACTAATTAGAGAGATAGAGACGAGAAGGATTGCTACTCTAGTAGTCTAGTAATGCAAGGTAGTGGGGGTTCTTTTCAGTAAGTTTGAGGGGTGTAGTAGGTGAAAATTAAAGTGGACAAGAATGTTGATAGATGATCAAATTGGGTTAATCCCTCAATCATATCTAACTAAGATAAAACTTGGTCACTTTTCAATTTTAATCGAAGAAAAACACAATGATCAAATTCAATTAGATCTCGAAAATCTCCCAACCAACTCCAAGCAAGCTTATAGGGTCGTTTTTCACAAGGTGGCCCATTTTCCTTATGATATATTATATGATGAGATTTCACCTATCTTTTCCTACATTTACTCATTTTTCCTCAATAAAGTTTCACCTCATAAATATAATATATCACCACTCTTCTCCACATCACCAACCACAATAATGGATTGTAAGATCAAGGGACTCGGAAATCATGTGATTGATGGCATCCTTGACGACAATATTCCTCAGGTAGATGGTTCAATTGATTGACCTAACCTCTAGTGCTTATATATGGCATGGGTTAGCTCAGTCAATTAGTCCATGCTTTCAAGAAATATACAAATTGCGAGGTTGTAGGTAACATGTTCAAATCTGAGCAAGTCCCTCATAGTTACCAACCACTATCAGTGTAGTTGGAATTTGAGTTTCCCTCCACCTGGATATTCTAGGTAAGAGTGGTGGATCCCATAATGTTTTCAATTGAAAAATGTATGCCAAGGAATTCTCTCAATAATTTATTTTTAATATTGTTTGGCATGAAACTAACTAGTTTCATTCCAGTAGGTGTCCATGTCAAATCCCCCTAGGTTAGGTACACTAGTTTACACTAGCGATTTTACTAGGGATTCCATCCATGAATGTAGGGAATTATCCCTTGAGTCCATGGTAGATTTGGGTGGTCACCTATATCCACTTGGAATAGAACCCTGACACACTTTAGGTATCTAGTTTAATTTCAAGCCTGACTACAACTTTATTTGAATATGTGGTTTTACATTATACATGCATATATTTTCATTTATATATTAATATGCTCACTTGAGTTATAAATTTTAAAATCTTATTTGTATGAGATCAATGTTTGGGGTGAGAGACACGAAGGTTTGGTTCAAGTCCCTTAACATAAGAAAGTGAGGTTTTCACCCAGACATGAATGTAATTGAAAAAAATTTTACTAAAGCCAAGGGTTTCTTGTATGATATGGAGATATCGTTATGCTCTTTGAGACTAGGGACACATATAATTCACATGTGTGGGTTGATTTAGTATTTTTTTTTCGTGTGGGTTAATAGACTAATGGTAGCAACAACTCCACCCTTGTATTGAGTAAGAAGTGCAATTGCATTGATCAACAAGTGAGAACAATTGGAATTGTAATTTATGACTAATAAGAGAGATAAAGTTGAGAGGGATTGTAATTTTAGTAGTATGGTAGAGAAACACATTGGGGATATCAACTAGCGAGTTTGAGAGAGACTAGTGAGTTTGAGGGGTGTGCTTGGTGGATATATATTAGAGCATATTGGGGAATATCAATTAATTGATCATTGTTGTTTACCGTATGGGATACCAATATGCTTTCACGACCATGCAATCTAGTTACTTCAAGGAATTTTTCCACCTAACATTTAGCCTTACTATTATCCCCATATTGAAAAATAGGAATAGAAAATATGGTCGGCATCTCTTCCAGTATCTGGAGATGTTACATATGGGTTTAAGCCCTTGTTTTCTCTTTGATGCATTATTTATGTCTAGATTCTGCTTCCTAAAACATATATGTAAGATATATCCTATATACCTGATATTATTTTCTTTGGTTGTGATACTTTTTGTAGTTGGGGATGCTAAGGAAAAGCAATATCCATTTTTTGATAAAAAATCACAAAACAACCTTGGTTTCCAGATATCTATCAGAGGTACCTCAATGACACTTTCTTCATTATGGTTATTTTGTTTCAAATGACAAAACAATAGATTTATTTCCTTTACTGCTATTGTTTCTGCATTTTATAAGATACTGTGTTTTTTTTTAACTTTTCATATTTCTAAAAAAATCCGCTTTGCTTTGAATCATTGTTTGTGTGTTCAATTTTTTTTTTTTTATCTTTTTACTTATGTGAATTCATAATACCAATACATTATTGATGTTTTTAGTTTCAATTCTTGTATTTGGGTGACATGGAGAATGCAAATTCTAAATCACAAGTGGAAGAGCACCCATGGTGATATTAATTGAGACAATTAGGGCACCCATTTATCTATACATGCCATATGTAGTGTGAATCATCAATGGTAGAAGATGGGGCTCACAGACCACTCAAACTCAATAGCAATTCCCAACAATTTACCTTCAAAACACGATATAAGAGCTGCAACACAGAAGATTGTAAACTCAAGAAAATAAAACAAAACCTTCAACAAACTTTGAAGGTTTAATAGAGGTCAATAGAGGCCTATAAATGGATCTGTGCCTGCAAAGGGAGGTGCCAATAAAATACAGCATAATACATAAGAGCATAGAAGAATGCAGTACAATATCTTGTGAATTTTTTGCTTCTCCATCTTTCCTTGGAATTGAAATGCAAATACTCAATCTACCATCTGATTGTTTTATCATTGGGCATGTTTATTGTTTTATCATTTGGAATGTTCTTTTCTTTTTCCTTGACATGTGGAATGGCAAGTGAAGGCATCCATAGTTTTTAATATTACGAAGAGACCCAAAACACTTTTGATAACATGGAAGTAATATTTTAGATGTCTTAAATTTTTAGAAATATATCTTTATTTTTCTATATATTCTATGTTTTTTATGTCCCCGAAGGGGATCATCTATATTTTGTGAAGTACCTATTATTTTGGGCTAATATATCCTAGAACCTATAAATTTTCCATCAAATCTATAGTTTAAACTATATCATATTAAAACAAATTTTTAAAATTAATATTTTTTAAAAATCTGATTGGTTTAAAAGCAGTGACGCCAGCCTTGATTCTCCCTTCCTAGGAGGTGGCTGCGGGTTGACGTCCCAGGACAGCTTTTTCACATCTACCATATTTAATGTGAGCGAGCATTTTTATGGCGAGCTTTGCTTTCTACATTCGGCGGTTATCAAAATTGGTCAGCTTTTTCACATCTACCAGATTTAATGTGAGCGAGCATTTTTATGGCGAGCTTTGTGGTGAGCTTTGCTTTCTACATTTGGCGGTTGCACATATCACCTACAGCCTTGATGTACCCAGGAATTCAGCGTCTTCATATCACCTGCAGCCTCGATGTACCCAAAGAATTCAAACATGAAAGTTGTTCCGTGTTCTATTTTCTCTTCTTGTTTGCAAATAATCTCAACCGGAGGCTTCCTCACGATCTCGGCCTCGAACTCAACACCAGCTTCATGTGCTTTGAAATCTCGGTTAATGAAATCCACCGTTCGATTCATGTAACCTCTTCCATGGGGTAGGGTTCAGAACCTGAGCCTTAATGATAATCGTTTCTCAGGCCCAATTCCAGACACCTATGGAAAATGCCACAGCCTCATCAATCTCACTCTGCAGAACAATGATCTTGGTGGGGATTCTCCAGCGAGTTTATGGGTTGCTCCAAATGTCAAGCTTATCATAATGGGGAATAGTGGTACATCAGGCACCATTTCGCCGGAAATTCGATTTACTTTCGACCCTGCATTTGAATATTTGTACAAGCGATAGACTCTATTACCCTCCAACAAATAGGTAATTAATAATTTATGTGTTTGAACTTTAGGGAGCTTCAACTTATTACAGTTTCCTTTTATAGAAGATTTGAAGTTGGTAGTTGACATCTATGATAGCAATATGAGCTCTAAATGGTGATCATTATGTTGGTCTAAACAGAGAATGATCAAGCCAAAGTTTCATCCACAAAATCTATTTGTGAGCAACTCAGTGATTTGGTCGGTGATGAAGTCGACGAAGTGACAATACCGCTTGGCAAACATTTCAATCCTAAGAATTATAACTCCTTAAAAATATCACAAAAGAAAAATATCACGAGGCAGGATTATCTAAACAAAGTTGCCCAGAGGAATGATTTATAAGAAAATCTATCTGCCACCACTGTTGGATTCTTCATCTACATAATTGGGTTCATAACTCAGGTTTGGTTTTAGTTGTGGTCGCGTTTGCTTCATGTTCTTAGTTTCTATTTTTTGTAAAATCTCCATGAAGTTAATATTTGAGCAACCCTTTAAAGCACAGCTCATGTAATCCAAAATAGTAATATAAGTATCTTCGTTTTTGCAGCTTATCACAACATTTGGATTTCCATATTCAGATACATATTCTAAGAATCTCAGTGCCATTTGGTCTAGTAGATATCTGGTCTAGATCAAGATGAAGGAATCAGCTAGTCTAGTATATCAAAGTGTCATTCAGCAGATTCTGGATGTGTGATTAAAATGGTTTGTTCTGCTGATTTCAAGTTCCATATATATCATCTCCATTTGCCCATTCTTTTGCTAATCAAATGATATATGAATTATATATATGAGTATTTCCAAGGCCCGATTCATATTTAGCTATTTTTGAACTAACTTGCTGAGCATTCTAGTAGTTTATGAACTCTATGACCTAGAAAATTTAGACGCTTGGTGAATGGGTTAACGGTTTTAGACCTCATGTTTTACTATTTTTAAAGACATGAGGGATGCACCTTTTTTCCAGGATGGTATTTTCCAAGGGCTCACTGCAACATTCTTTTTGTGGTTCATTCTGGCCATCTACTTTGACAATGCGCTCCCAGATGTGAATGGTGTTAAAAAATATTGGTTTTACTTTTTGAAGATATTGTATTGGACTGGAAAAACTAGCAATCAAGTAGAGGGTAATCAGGAAATTTAATTATTTTTCCAATCGTAGTTTCCTTTTCACTGAATGTGCTTCATTAAGGATATATGATTTCTGCATGCGGTGGTAGTTGTAGCTCATAGTAGTTTCCTTTTGACTGACGTTATTTTTGTCTCTAGAACAAATGGCACCCAGCGTTGTGCTTCACTAAGGATATTTGATTTCTGCAGGCTGTGGTTGTTGTAGCCATACAGGATCTGTTCCACCATTATCTAAAAGTAGCCTTGATGATGAATATGTTGCCACTGAAGAATCATTAGTCAGAAAGCAAGCAACTGAGAATACGATGGATCCAAATGTGGCTGTCCAAGTCCATGGCCTTGTCAAGACATTCCCTGGTATCAGAAATATGGTTGGTTTCTGCAAATGCTTAAGGAAGGATGCGTCCTTACCCTCTACTTATTTCTTGTGTCAGTCTTACTTCTAGGTTATCTCAACTAACCGGGGAATTGCATTTGCATCCATACAAGGCCTATGAAACATAGCAGGAGAATTTCTATGATCCACTAACGTTTGAGGGCTATTAACAAGCCTACCATTAAAAGCATACAGGTGCAACATAATATTCTCTTTATTCATATTACAGAAGTCTGGCAGCCATATAGAGATGGTTGAATATAAGTTATCTGAATTTATATTCATTGCAAAGCTCGGATGGAGATATTATCGACTGTGTTCATGGCCATCAGCAGCCCGGTTTGGACCATCTCTTGCTTAAAAATTACAAGATTCAGGTTCTATTTTTGGTTGTAAATCAAGGATATAGTAAATCGTGGCTGGAAGGAAATCTCAGGGCGATTTTATGATATTTTATTTGGTTTGCGTACTCTTTATTATTAATGTAGGATTTCCCCACAAAGCCTAATTCTGCAACTGGAGCCACGACCAACAGAATTTACGCGGGTTCACATGCTTTTGAAACATGGCACCTCAATGGAATAAGTTGCCCAAAAGGAACAATCCCGATTAGGAGGACCACTGTGAATGACTTAATGAAAGTTGATTCTGTCGCACAATTTGGCAGAAAACCTAAATATTCGAACTTATCAGGGTCTCAGAAACCTAATGTTATTAATGTAAATGGACACGAGGTAGGGTAATATTCAAACACTCTATAGACATATAAAGCCGAATGGGTTTACTTGCATTCAAGTTTTCGAGGTCTTTTCAAGCATTCTACACATTTACTCCCCTACCTACCTCCTCTGTAGAGACCTCCATTTCTCTTGGTGCAACTAATAAACTACTGGGTTGAGTCTTAATTTATATGGTTTCTTTCTCTGTGCAACATGCCTGGTTAATTCGTGTAGGTATTTTCTTTGTGCAGCATGCAATAGGCTATCTGAAAGGAGGAGAATATTATGGTGCAAAAGCTACTATGAACGTGTGGGATCATCACATAGAAGCTCCAAACGAATTCATTCTATCTCAGATGTGGGTTCTCTCGGGATCATTTGATGGTTCTATTAATAGCATTGAAGCAGGCAGGTGCTTCTTGTTAAAAATATGGGCAGAGACATAAACAAAAGAGTTACAAGCACGAATGGCTGAACTATTTATCTCATATTATACATCAGTATATATATGTTACATAGCTTTGACGGTTTAAAGCAATATCGGCTAACCGAATGTAGAACTGACTAACTGAATGTAACTAACAGAACTTAACTAAGAGATTAATATTTCTAACACTCCCTCTTAATCTCAAGGGTTACATTCTTGCTAAACACAACACTCCCTCGTAATTATGATACTCTAAAACATCTAAAATGTAAATCTCATAAATGCAAATGCTTGCTGGTCTATGTCTCAGCCAAGCTTACAAACACTTAACAAAAATTTCATAAAACTAAATCACTTAACAAAAATTTCATAAAACTAAATTGGGTTTAGATTAGGCTACTTAGGCCTATTTCTTTCATCTTCATCTTCAAAGATAGAATGTTTGCCTGGATCCCAAATCTGATGTTGTTGTCGTCCTCTTTCCTTGCTTTCAATTGTATCTTCAATCAACTGATCTTTGTAGTTGACTATATTATTTGTCAAACACTTCCATAATTCTTCTACCTCAATGTTCATCTCTATTCCTTGCAAATGTATGTTACTAAACTTCATTTCCTGTGAAATTTCTGCAATGCTATCATCTACTATGATATGCTTGTTCATGTCTTCTTCATCTGCTACAATATTCTAGTTCATGTCTTCATAAATTCTTGGATTTTCTATCCACTCTTTTAGCATTCTCAACTCTTCATCATAATCTATTAACACATCAAAGTGATGTTCTTCTTTCATAGTACCTGCATAATCTGCAAACACACACAAATTTTCAGTTCCAAAAACATGAGATTCTTTGGTCTCATTTGATGCTCCAAGCATCTTTTCGATGTGCGGGATTGGACTCTCCAAACACTCTACAAAATCTTTATCTTGTTTCTCATCAAATACTGCTACATGGGTAGTTTTATCTTCAACTGAAATGTCATCAACAAACTCAACAAACTTTGTCACTATGTTAATGTCATCAACAATATTTATTGCTGGATTCACCAAAGTTTCTTCATTATCAAAGGTTTCTACAATGGCAACTTTATCATCCACTGGTGTATCTACGCAGTGGGATTCACCTTCCTCTTCATGCTCTGTGGCACACAGAAGGTCTTCAATATTCTTCTCCTCTACTTTATCAAGGAGTTCTTCAACTTTCTTGTCTTCGTCTTCTTTCTTTGCTTCAAACATAGAAGCTTCTTCTAATTTACCAATATGCTGGAAAGTATTATTGTTTCTTCTCTTTTTACTGTACCTCATCTCTAAAGCATCCCAAAAAGCTTTTGCACTAACAACTTGACAAAGTTTATAGAAAACACTATAAATAACGTTTTCATCCACTGCTGACAAAATAAGAAATCTTGCTATTGCATTTTTTCTATTATGAGGATCTTCAAAATCTTTTTGAACAAAACGCCATAAATTTACTGAACAAAGCAAATCTTCCATTTTATTTGCCCAAATTTCATAATCCATACCTTCGAAAAATGGCAAAATCGGCATTGATCTTCTCAATATTTCATCTATCTCTTCATCTTCATTAGATCTATTCTGATCTAGATCTTCATTGATCTGCTCCATAACTAGAAATACTCTATATTTATCTTCAATTTTTTTCTCAGAAACAGCAGCAATTCTTACACCGATGAATTTTTTTTCTTTCTCAAAATCAATTGATATTGATCAATATAAAACTGCTTGTTTTTGTATATAAAGCTGCTCTCACCACACTTCACAAAACTTTCTTAGAAATCAATTTATCTTCACAACTTAAATTTTGGATAATTCTCTTTCACCAAAATATATAAATATATCAAGAAAACTTTTTATAACTTCAAACTTTTCACCACTGACTTCAAAAATTCGATAAAATCTTTGTCACCAATCCGCATAATATTCTTTTAATAACTTAAACAAGGTCACCAATCCACATAATCTTCTTTTAATAATTTAAACAACCTTTTCCAAAATAACAAACATATACACTCTTACTCATTCCAAGATTTGCTATCATCACGTGGATAGGGATTTTCCAAGCAGATTTTATCTTCTTAGCGGGATTCTTCAAACAGACACGAACACGAATCCTCCTCACGGTCTTTTATGCTTCATGTTAGATACATTTGAACTTTCTTTTTCATCAAACTGGATCGCATCTCCACTAATGCTTTTCATCAAACTGGATCGCATCTCCGTTAATGCAGTCTACAACTTAACAGTTTGCAGCGGGCTTCTCTTCGCTGGGATTTCTTCACAACAACGAAATTCTCCAAAGCTTTCTCCTTCCTCGCGGACTTCTATTTCTTCACACAAAATTTGCAGAAAAAATGTCACAGCCAGGGTTCTGTATTTAACTCGCTGGCTCAACGTTCTCCAAAGAAATCTATCGAAACAGATTTCTTATTGGTGACTGCTTCTACGTGACCTTCTCTTCAATCTCTAAAGAGGTTCTCAATAAACTAATAACCAAACGCTTTGCATGCAACGCTGGCTTCAACAACAGCTTCTACGAAAGAAAACTTTCCTCTAAATGTGCAGCAACGCTCAACAAAACCTCCAAGGGCTCAACAAAACCTAACGGTTCAACAAAACCTCAAATCAAGAAGAGGCTCCTAAATCCATCTTGGATTGATCAACGGAATAACCAAACGCTCTGATACCATGTTAAAAATATGGGCAGAGACATAAACAAAAGAGTTACAAGCACGAATGGCTGAACTATTTATCTCATATTATACATCAGTATATATATGTTACATAGCTTTGACGGTTTAAAGCAATACTGGCTAACCGAATGTAGAACTGACTAACTGAATGTAACTAACAGAACTTAACTAAGAGATTAATATTTCTAACACTTCTTGCTCAAAACTTTTATTTTATTTATGGGATATTCTTTGAAGTTTCTAATTATTAAGTTGTTGTTATTGTATTGATGGCCAGGTGAGCCCAGAGTTGTATGGAGATCATAGACCTGGGCTCTTTACTTATTGGACGGTTTGTTCTAGTACTTCTGCTAGATAATCAAATTAAAAAAAAAATACTCTACACCTCTCAATCGCTTGAAATATTTTTATTGAAAATATTCTCACTCAGTATGTTAATGGAATGAGAATGAACTGTTTCTTACCTCCCTTGCCTTGCTCTTAGACTGTAATTTAAACTTGAAAATACTAAAATGGATTTATTTTAAATCTAAGAGGAAGCATAGACTTTAAGTTCAAGTCAAAATGTCTGCAAATGTTTTTGAAGCTGCAAAAGCATCACTTGCTCTTAGTCTATATTGAAAACTTTAAAATACTACAATGGATTTATTTTATATGTAAGAGGAATCATAGACTTCAGTACAAGTCAAAATGTATGCAAATGTTTTTGAAGCTGTAAAAGAGTTGAATTTTGAGAGTCAAACGTTTTTTAATATCCTTGGGTTAAATAAATTTATGTGTTATGTTTATGGGATATAGAACATTGAAATTTCAAAGTTTGAAAGCTTTTAATATCCTTGGGTTAACTAAATTTATGTGTTATGTTTCTAGGATTTCCTCCTCGTGATTCAAAGTCACTACCGTAAGCCGTGATTTCAAGGCCCAAAGTAGCTTGGTGTGGCTAATTGGAGGCATGCATCCAACAGCATCTAGGCTGCTTGCCACAAGACAATGCAGACTATAGAAAATGAAATATAATCTCGTATTCTCAAAATCTCACTCCTCCATCAACACTTGCTATTTAATCGTGTTTTATGTTCTATGTCATTTATGCGCCTGGAGACCGACCCTATAATCCTACCGGATCTCAATGCCCATTAACAAAGCAAAGACAGATTAAAAAGAATTGATTACAACTATAATATTAGAATTCCAGCATTTATTTGTCTATTGTGTTTGCAACAATGTCATTTCTTTCCCATTTGCACATGATAAAGCATGTTGTCAATTTTGAAAACGAGTGGTTTCAAAGCAAAAAGGTCAACACTGATTTGCAATATATCGTCAACTCATAATGGCAACCTATCCTCGAGTGCTTATAATAGTTATCAAAACTATTTTGCAACATTTTTTTTTTATGGAAAGAACGAAAAGTTAAAATTTAAATACGAAAATAAGTTCAAACAAAAATTATTAGAAACCTTGGCGAAGAAAATATCACATAAATTTAGAAACATATCATTTCAGATTATAACATCTAAAGAGCAAAGTATATATTACTTTGTTGGTGGAAGAGCCAAGTAAATATTAGGTTTTGGTGGAAAACTTTGACAAATTTTTTTCTTATTTTTATTTTTTTAACTTTATATGTTTGGAGAAATCAAAATATATTTTAAATATTTTATTAGTAAAATTTTAATTATATGTAAATTAAAGTATACACATATATAATTTTTTTGTGTTTAAATTTTATGTTTTTTTAGTTGTATGTCAACTTTTATTTATTTCATTTTATATTAATTGGAGAAATATTCATATCTCATGTTTGTTGTTAATTTATTGGAGAGTCACTATAAGATGATCTTCATATTAATATAATTTCACTTTTTTATATTCTAAATATTAGGTATTGAAATATATAAGATATGAAATGAAATGAAAAATATATATTTAAGAAATGAAAAAAAATGTAAGAAATAAAAAAAAAAAATATTTAATATTTTTGAGTGAACATGAACACTGCCTTGTAAACCTAGTCAAGAGGATTGAAATATATACATCAATATATCTGCTTTTTTATCGAAATCATTAGGATTGAAATATATACATCATTCATCTTCAATTGCATCAATTCTCAAAAGCTACATACAATTAGCTCCTCCCCATATCACTGGCAATGTCGGGGACATTGCCACCACGTGGCTCTTGTTAAAAGAAAATTTAGACTATTCCTTTTATATAAAGTTTTTTTAGATCTTTATCTTTGTAAGTTTTTAGAAATTATATTTTTTTCTAAGAAAAAAATCATATCTCATATTTCATTTCAATAAGGGATCAATGTTTTTTTTAGATCTTTATCTTTGTAAGTTTTTATAATGTTTTTTTTTTCAAAGAAACAAATTATATTGCATTTTAATAAGGGATCAAAATACATTCTTAATTACAATTAAAACACTTGTTGTTGTTGAGCTAAAAAACCCCAAAACATTCAACCAAATAGTGAAACTTATTCTAACTAACAAAAATTTTACAGTTAAGATCAAAATCAACACAATACTCAAAGATATCTTCAACTTTTACCATAATTTTCAATGGCTACAATCTTAGGACTTAAAGTTACTGGTTCAATCATAGGAAATTTTGTGTTATATGAGTCATTTGATTGTACTTCCCTTGGACTGATGATTGGATTAGGGTACTAGGATCTAGCCATAAATCTTGCTTTGAGAGCTGATCAACTTGACTATTTAGTTCTCTGTATATATTATTTATACTAAATATGTTGTAAATCCCCACAATCTCCTTTAATCTTGTGCTTATAATTAACTTTAATCTTATTCCTATAATCAACAAATAACTATTTTATAATTTAAATCTATCTAAATAATTTTAAAATTAAATTCAAACATATTTAATTAATCTTTAAAAATTGTATTTCTTTATAATGAAGTTATATGATTAAATCCTAACAAGAACATATATATACACTTATAGAAATTTTAATAATCCAATAGTTATGAAGAGATCCTTTAGTTCTGTATATAAACCTTGCTTTGAGAGCTGATCAACTTGACTATTTAGTTCTCTGTATATATGATTTATACTAAATATGTTGTAAATCCCCACAATCTCCTTTAATCTTGTGCTTATAATCAACTTTAATCTTATTCCTATAATCAACGAATAACTATTTTATAATTTAAATCTATCTAAATAATTTTAAAATTAAATTCAAACATATTTAAATCGATCTCTAAAAAATTGTATTTCTTTATAATGAAGTTATATGATTAAATCCTAACAAGAACATATATATATATATATACTTCTAGAAATTTTAATAATCCAATAGTTATGAAGAGATCCTTGTCGTAAGAGATTTCCTATAGATCATCCTCATCTTCATTAATTAACATGTTGAAAAGTCAATTATTAACTTTGCTAAATCTCCTATACCAATTTAATATCTAACTTTACTTTCACAACATTATTCTATTTTAAAATATCCTTATATAATAAACACTATTCCATTTGCAAAGTTTGCTATTTTATTATTATTTTATAAATATTATTTTAATATAATTCACAATGTTTATCGTAAGCATATCAATCAATGACATCAAACCAATCCCAAAAAACCACAAATAAATCAAAATCATTCTACACTATCCCATTTACAAAGTTTATTATTTTATAACTATTGATTTAATATAATTCACAATGTTTATCATAAACTTAACAACCAATGAAATCAAACTCAATCCCCAAAACCCATAATCATTAAATATTATATTTTTTTATTTTTTTATTACCATCATCATTTTTATTTTTTCTTCTTAACAATCCTTTATTCCATTCTTATTTTTTAACTTGCGATTTTATTTTCAATAAATTAAAATCTTTCTGTATGTATTATTTCTAAAAAGATTTTTTTTAGATTTTTATTTTTTAAATTTGTTGTTTTTAATTTCGATGTAATATTTAATTGATTATAATTATATTATTTTTAGTGAAGTTTTTTTAATGGAATTTTAATTTTTAATGGAAAAGTTTTAATAGATAGTTGTTACTTTATACTATTGGTTATAGTTTGGGTGGTTGGGAGTAATGATTGTTGCCCTCTCCACCTAAGTGACATGATACTCTTGTTAACAAAACACAACTTAAAAAAAAAAAAAAAATATTACTTTTAATGAAAATGTTCTTTGGATTTCATTGTTATTCATATAATGACAATATGTGCTTAATTTAAAAATAGAATATTATGATTAATATAAATAAGATATTCAACCAAAAAAAGCAAACCCCATAACATATTCAACATTCAATTTAGCCAAATACTACATGTGGTTTATAGATGAGAATTCTTGATTCATCCATTGCATGTGAGTCATTTAGCTATTTTAATGAAATGTGTCATATTTTTAAAAATGAAAAATTATCTCAATTATAAAAAGAGATTATATATACATAAAAAAAATTGAAAAGTTGTTTTTTGTTCTTATTTAAAGATAGGTTAAAAATAGAATATTATGGTTAATATAAATAAGATATTTAACCAAAAAAACAAACCCCAAAACATATTCAACATTCAATTTAGCTAAATACTACATGTGGTTTATAGATGAAAATTCTTGATTCATTCATTGCATGTGAGTCATTTAGCTATTTTAATGAAATATGTCATATTTTAAAAAATGAAAATTTATCTGAATTATAAAAAGAGATTATATATACATAAAAATTTGAAAAGTTATTTTTTGTTCTTATTTAAAGATAGGTTTAGATATTAGGCTCAATCCGAAGCGGAGGAGAGGCTTTGAAATTTTTTTGGATTTAGCTTTTGAAAAATATTATAATTGACAAAGCAAATTTTTTTTTTTACAGTTGTTTAAAATATTTAGAAACTTGATTGTTGAAACAAATTTAACTTTTGAAATGTTATTTTTTAACCTTATTTAAAGATAGGGTTGGTTATAGGCTTAATTAGTTTGGAGTGTGTGTGGATGAGAATGATATTAGATTTTTCAAAGCATGATAGTATTTATTAAGGAAAATATATTCCTGCAACATCCTTCTTTGAGTTTGCCTACCTACTTTCTCAGGTCCATTTGTTTCAGTGGTTGGAGTATCGCTTTCATACGGCGAGAGTCATTGGTTCAAATCCAATAGTAGGTAGGAAAATATGGTTGAAAGAAAGCAAGGTGGAAGATACAAAACAATAAATTAACACCCAAGTGAATGCATCCTCTTTAATTACAATGGTTGACATGCATTAAGCACGACAAAGACAATACGTAGCAAGCAATAGATAGAAGTGAGCAACAATAATAAATGCACAACAGCAAAAAACAAAAAATAAAAAAGTGCCCCATGTGAGATCTGTTGTACCCGTCATTCTTGACTAAAAGCCCCTTCCCTTCTTCATGGTATTGTAATCCTTATCATTTACTATTAACTATTGATCGGATATTATAGCTTTTTATAGAATAAATATTGCTTTACTATAAGTGTGAATCCCATACATAGTTCCACATCCGCTTAAAATAAAAATTCCATTTGAAAATGCAAGTTCACAATTTTTAAGATGCTTCATTCATAAGAGGACCACATCCACTCAAAATCAAAATTCCATTTGAAAATGAAAGTTCACAATTTTTAAGATGCTTCATTCATAAGAGGACCATTTGTCATAAGTAATCACTTCTCACCATTCTTTTTCTATTTAATCATTGAAATTATTAGCAAAATAGTGCATTTTGCTACATTAATTGTAACTAGCCATTCATGTTTAAATGATTGCTTTTGCACATTTAAGATGTGTGGTTTGTCAGTATGTGGTGTTTACGGCCAATTATAATGCTTCATACTCAAGATGAAGTTTTTCCTATCACTTGTTTATAGGGGTACCTAACAAGGTCACAACTTTGGATTTTAGGTATGGTATGATAACCTCACTAGATATAAATTCATCACACTTGAAAGTCAAGTAGAAATGATCACATGTGTTATTCTACCAAAACATGGAAGAATCTCCAAAAGATCTCTATTGTCCCACCAATCTCTCTCATTCTCCAAATTATCAATCACAAGAAGACATGGAATGTCTCTAGTGAGCTCCTTTGTCACTCTTCGTAAGGATTTCATTTCTTGTTGCTCCAATGTCTCACTACTGCCTTTCTCTGGGTGTCTCATTACTCACATCCAACCTAAGAAATTGGGATAGATTTAATATTTTTGTCTACAGTAACAAGGTTCTCCACCAACCCACAATATCATCATATACCTATATGCAAATGTGTAAGCAAATTTCAACACTAACCAAGTTTCACAAATCATTTATTCCTTGCTACACATGCAATTATTCTACGATATAATAAGCCTAAATCCTTATCCCTCTTTCCATAACTTGTTTTATGCAGTATTCCTTCATCGCATGCATCTACTTTGCGCAATGGGGATGAAGTGGAAAGTATTTAAATATTGAGAAAAATTGCAAACATTCAACCTCTCAGCCTATTTGAATAATTTCATTTTCACTTCATCACATCTACTTTATTTTTCATTTATTTTTCCTTTCGGTGTTCCTTTGCACCTTATGGGGAAATTGCTAGTTTATTGCAATTTGAAACAATGAGTAAGTTATGTCCCAAGAAAACAAGAGCCACATGTGGCAATGTCCGTGATAGAGCATGAAAATAGAGTTTGTAAATGCAACAGCTGGAAAGCAAAATTTTGGAGGAGTGCCATCATAAGCATAGGATGAGAGTTGAGGCAAGGAAAATAATGCATTGTTGAGTGAGCAGATTTGGCATCCATGCACCAACAACTAAAAAAAACGCTCTTGCAACCTCAAAGAATCTCCAACACCAACGTAACAATCCATAAGAGCACAAAGAAATGTTGGAAACAACGTAGAATTGATGGAATGGGCTCCTTGTTTCTACTTGCAAGCAGATTTACAAGGCAATATGGCGGAGGTTTCTAACAAAAATTTTTTAAATCTCAAAAGCTTTGATGACGATGGCCGCATCCAATGCCAAGGTGTTGTACTAAAAAATTTGTTTTAGGAATATGGAATTGAAAATTTTATTTGTGACTTACAATGTTGATGTATTCCTCACTGGGAACAACGAACTTGCACTTGCATGTCAAAGTTTTCCATGTGAAGAGCAAGCTTTAGTTGTTCTACATTGGTTGGGTCCTAGTAGCGTTTTGCAGTATATATTGTACATTTATAATGCTAATGCTAATGTTTAAGCTCTTGTGTTTCATTTGCAGGCACATTGTGGACATCAAGTGTGCATATTATCACAACAATCATATGGTATGGAGTGCTCTCATTGGAATGGGAAACAACTCAACTAGGATGGATTGCTGGACCCGCAACCATGCTTGTTTTCTCCTTTGTCACATAATATACATCTTTCCTACTTTCTGACTGCTACAGTTCTCTGGATCCAATCACTGGAAAGCAAAATTATACCTATATATTCATGATGTGAAATCCAATCTAATTATGGATCCCTCCTGTAAATAAATGTTTGAAACTTGGTCTTCAATATGTGTCATTAGAAACTTAGAATCCTGATTTGTTTCCATACTTTTTCTCAAATGACTTCCATATGTGGGTATGCGGTTTCACCCTGTACACAAATCTATTCAAAACCACAATTGGATATACAATAGTTGCATCCATCAGTATGACATGAGTTAAATTTCTACCTACTAAGTAAAGCTTAGCTATGATGGTTTAGCTATACGTTAAGCCTCACATTTAAGTATTTTAAATATCAATCATGACTGATACAAGTCAAACTTAATCCATGAACATATCATGGAAGAGAATTCAAGTAACTCGTGCAATAATGCATGTGTTGAAATCCGTGTCAATTTCATGGAGTCCAGGGTAGGAATTTGGTAAAAATTTCACATGTCATTTTTGACGTGTTTGACACTATCGGTAGGCATTTTGCAGATTCCTTTGTTTTATTTGATGGCGAGCTCAAAATTTCAGCCGTATTTGACAGACAAAATGGCCCATGACGAGAATTTTGCCCGTCAAATTCCAACATTGATGGAGACCATCGAATCATTTTAGCAAACAAACAAAGAGAATATTTTCACGTCGGTTTTATGACACGATTTATAATCCAATTTTATGTAAATTGTCACGTATGTTTAGATTAATAGACAAACACAAAAATAAATATTTTGTGTAATATTATATTCAAATAATTTGATGATGATTGTAATATTACATAGAGTATCCTATATATATTCAAAATATATTTCATATGATACATTATAAATTTATATTGATGCAAAATATTATTAATTATAATATTTATTCATATAATTAGAAAAATTATTAAAAAAATTTGAGGAAAAAAGTGTAATTTTATTAATAGCAAATAAAATTACATTTTGCATAATGCATGTGTGCTTTGCATTTGTTGTCCCTAGATCAAGAGCCACTCTCAAAAATATTAGAAAGAAATTCATATCTTTCATTCTTCAGAAATTTTCAACACATAGTTTTGTCTAGTAAAATATTTCCATCGAAAAATATATCCATCGTATACAGAGCTTGATTGCATATTATAATATATCCATCATGTCTACTACGTAATAACCCACAATCTGACCAAAAGCTATTGTATCATCCATTCTTTGTTCATAGAATCATAATATATGATTAATCTCGTCTATGAACGACCGATGGTAGAATTCAAAATATTCTTCATTCTGTGAATTGGCCACCTTCTATTGTCCAAAAGTTAGTTGAAGCCTTGCTTTTGATAGGGAGTTAGCATGCGTATTTCTTTCCCTGTAAACATGATGGCAAATGAAAGTGTCAAAACTGTCTCTAAGCCGCAGGATCTCTTCCACCAAAAAAAGAAGAAAAATATTTTGAGATTTTTGAGTTTTGTTTGTCCAGTTTATAACATTCATTGAGTCTCCGAAGATTTGGATTGAAGCACATCCCTTTTCTTTTGCAAAATAGAGTAACAATTTTAAAGACATGAGTTCAGCATAATTGTTTGTCCCCTCTCCAAGGCCCATTTGGATTTTGAAGTAGGAAGAATATGAAAGGTACAGGATTTCGCCCTCACCGTACATATTGTTTTGAGAATCCCCATCGAACAAGGCCCAAGGAATGTTTCTTGTTTATAAGCTCAGTCCGAATAATTATGGAAGTAGGGGCATCCTTTTGTTGAGGGAAATGTGATAGTATGTCTAGGCAGTGAATTGCAGTGATTGTTGGAATCGATGACAAATATTGGAAGATTGTTTGGTTCCTTGCAATCCAAACTCCCCAAATAACAAGAAGAGGCAGGGCCGTCTAGTTTTCTGAAAGTGAATATGCAACCCATGATTTCCATGCTTCCTCCACATTTTTGTTTGGATATCCACATCATCTTTTTCAGGATCTTGCATGCAATTAGGGTTTGCATGCACTTGCATGCATCCTAGTCACCAGTTTGATGCCTCCAGCACCTTAGCCACCTCATTCTAGCACCTAGGAGCCACTTACTACAGAGTTTTATCCCTCCTAGGCTGAAAGGCGCCCACTTCTCACCTACTGCTAGAGAAGGGCGCACTTGTTCACCTACCACTGCAGTTCCACTTCAGTTACATTCAGTTAGCTCCGATTCTCCCTGATTTGAGGCTAGTTTCACTCCCGACTGACTGTTTCACTTCCATTGGACCTCCAGTTTGACTAGATGACTTGTTCTGACTTCAGTTAGTCTCCCATGCGCCCCCCACTGAGCCTCCTTACCTTAATCAGTTCTACACACTTCAGTTACACATGACACACTCAGTTAGACTCAGATTGACACCTGGATGACTGGTTCTTGTGCATTGATGACCACCACCGATTGATGATGAGGACTCCTAGTTGGAGTCAAGCTACTCCATTCAGTGATTCGAATGGCCTACTTAGTCAATTCAAATTGCTCATTGACAGAAATTGTATTCTATTGTAATTATTCACCCTTATTGGGATATTGAGCACTGTTGCATGTTTTGCACAGTTTTACACCATATTTTCTATGTTCATCTGTTGTGATTGATTTACTTGTTCATTAGATCTGCTGTGACTAATTTTACATGGTATCAGAGCCATGGAAGGGATAAGATTTCTTTTCTACAGGTGTTCTACATGAAGAGAGAGCAATCTTTGCTCACCAATATATTTCAGCAGCGGCATGCAAAATCTCATGTGCATTCGCTCATGTGCATGCAAGGCTGAAAACATAGTGTTTGTTTGTGTGTGATTTGCAGGTTTCTTACTTCCTCCATGTGCATTCGCTAATGCAAAGATGGAGACTTCTTCTTCACAAAATATTCTTACTCCATTCAACTATGATGAATGGAAACCAAAGATGATTGCATTCTTGAAGAGACAATGTCTTTTTGATATGTGCATTGGTAATACAAGAGTTTTTGATTCCGATGAAGAGGAGAATGATTGTCTCAATGATTGTGACAGAGCTTTTGGAGCAATATGTCTTGCTATGTCTCCTTGTATGCGCTACCTCAGTAAGACTGCTGAAAATCCAAGTGATCTATGGGTCCAACTTGATAGAGAATTTGGAAAGCAGGAAGAATAGGATCATGCTAGCCTTTTGGAGAACAAGCCCAGTGAGATCTCCTTATGTGTTCTTTGCGATCATGTCTTGGCCTCAACAATTGTTCAAGATGAAGAAGAAACTGTAGATTCAAAACTCACTCTCTCAAAGTCTTCTATTTCGAATTCTGAGCAAGATAAACAAGCTCATACTCTAGATTTCGAAGAGGTTCTTGAATCCTCTCTTTCACATGAGTTTGTCGGAATGCAGAATTATGATCTACTTGAAGTTTTGGAGGTAAAATCTGATTTTGGAGGTGAAGCATTCGCCCTCCTTGATTGCATGCCTCCTATAGACTTATGTTCTATCATTTGCAAAGTTTCTCAGATTTTTAATGAAGATGAAGAGCACTACCATTCGCTTGAGTTCAAATCTCATGCATTTTTTGCTGATTTTGGTTTTGATCTCACCCTTGTTGGTTCAAAGGAGATCTCAAGAAACCATTCATCTATTTTTGGAGCTGATTTAACTTCTATTGATAAGAAGTTCAAGTTTCAAGATCTATTTGATCCGATTGGAGCTATTCCTACCTCACTTGGTTCGAATCACAGGTTCCAGGATCATCCTCATATTTTCAGATTTGTTCTCACCTTTTTCGGTATGAAGAGCAAGTTCTTAAAGTCTCCACATTCGCTTGCATCCACTGATGGAGAATTCAAGCACATGTTTTTGGAGCATGATCCATTTACTCCCAAGAGTAAGATACCTCCAGACATATCTACTTGATTTTGGTGCAGTTAAATCTTTTGGTGTACTACAGTCTATTTTGAGGGGGGTTATTTTTCCCATGAGGTTTTCCCCATTTCCTCGGTTTATTGACTGTTATTAGTTTTTGGATTATTGTATTGGGGTGACCTTTGGTCTTAGTTACCAGGGCCCCACATTATTTTTTGCACATCATAGTCTAGCTTGAGGGGGGGTGTTCGGATATCCACATCATCTTTTTCAGGATATTGCATGCAATTAGGGTTTGCATGCACTTGCAGGCACTTGCATGCATCCCAGTCACCAGTTTGATGCCTCCAGCACCTTAGCCACTTACTACAGATTTTTATCCCTCCTAGGCTGAAAGGAGCCCACTTCTCACCTACTGCCAGAGAAGGGCGCACTTGTTCACCTACCACTGCAGTTCCACTTCAGTTACATTCAGTTAGCTCCGATTCTCCCTGATTTGAGGCTAGTTTCACTCCCGACTGACTGTTTCACTTCCATTGGACCTCCAGTTTGACTAGATGACTTGTTCTGACTTCAGTTAGTCTCCCATGCGCCCCCCACTGAGCCTCCTTCCCTTAATCAGTGCTACACACTTCAGTTACACATGACACACTCAGTTAGACTCAGATTGACACCTGGATGACTGGTTCTTGTGCATTGATGACCACCACCGATTGATGATGAGGACTCCTAGTTGGAGTCAAGCTACTCCATTCAGTGATTCGAATGGCCTACTTAGTAAATTCGAATTGCTCATTGACAGAAATTGTATTCTACTGTAATTATTCACCCTTATTGGGATATTGAGCACTGCTGCATGTTTTGCACAGTTTTACACCATATTTTCTATGTTCATCTGTTGTGATTGATTTACTTGTTCATTAGATCTGCTGTGACTAATTTTACAATTTTCACCTTCCCAAGCAATATTTATGCTGAGCCTATGGATACACTCATCCCATACTTGAGAAATAAAGGGACATTTTAAAAATAGATGTGTAACATTTTCCTCATGATCCCAACAAAGAAGACACCATCCAGGCCCTTCGATAGATCTTTTGCTTATTCTATCCTAAGTCATAACTTTGCTTTCCAATACACACCACATGAAAATATTGGATTTGTGAGGACATTTTAACTTCTAGATACCCTTCCACCACCAAAGCAGACCCCCATTTTGTCCTTCTGTGGCAAGTTTTGAGTACCCTGGCTTTGGTGTGTATGATCCATGAGGTGTAGAAATCCATATTAGTTCATCTGGTCTATCCGTTATTCACACATGGGATGTACACAGAGCATTTAAGAAGGAATTCCAAACACCATGTTGATCCTCGGGGATACCCATACTAACCCAACTTTTCCAACCTTGGTTTCAAAATGAGGTGGAGGCTGGGTCCGCAATTTGGTTGAGGTGGCCCTAATGCCTTGTTGCAGCAGGTGTTGAATGACAAGCTGAGGGAGTAAGTTCCTATTCTGACACCTCGACCAAGAATCCGCCCCTATTATAACCTCAGATTCATCTCCAACTTTCCAAGCCAAAATTTCCCCAATTAAATGCAAATATTTTAGCATGGATTTCCATATGACTGAACCAGCTTGTTGGAATTTATTTAGCTTACAAATCCAATCCATTAGTTTATCAAGAGCAATATATTTTTGGGATACCACCTCAATTCAAATTCTGCTTGTTGAAAGGAGTCGCCAACGAAGTTTTTCCGCTAGTGCTTTGGAGAAATAGAAAATGTTTTTTAACCCCCGACCACCCAATCTATTGGGTTGGGATATTCTTTCCCATTTAATCCATGGGGTCACAGAGTTTTCATTTTTCCCAAACCAAAGGAATTTTGAATAGATCCTTCTTACTTTCTCCAAAATTCCTTTTGGGATCCATGCAAAGGACATCTACTAGACCGGGATTTCTTCTAGGATTGATTTTACTAAAAACAACTTTCTGGCTCTTGATAACCACTTATGGCTCCAACAAGACATTGATTTCTCCAGTTTTGGTATTAGCCAATTCCTTTTTTTTTGTAATTGTTTGGTTTAAGCATAAACCCAAGATATTTTAACCCATCATCAAATATTTTCAACTCGAAGGGAAACATATCATTGTATCTGATCACTTCAACTTCTTCCATATTGATGGTAGAAATATATGATTTTCTGGCATTTATCTGCATACTTGTGGCTTGTCCAAAGAGCTCAAGTATTTCCACTAGCTTCTCTGCATCCCCAATAGATCGATCACATAAAATCAGAACATCATCCACAAATAGTAGATGAGTTATTCAAAGATTTGGAGAAATATGGATACCTAAAAAATAACCTCTTCTTTTTTCCTCAACAATAACTCTGTTTAATCCTTCATCAACTAAAAGAAAAAGAAGTGGGGATAGAGGGAAACCTTGATGAAGTCCTCTCTCTTATTGAAAAAAAGGAGAGGTTGATCTGTTTATTAGGAACGGAAAAGAAACTGTAGTTATGCAACTCATCACCCATTTTACAAAAGAGTATTCAAACCCAAGATATGTTAAGAGAAGCCTCAGATAAAGCCAACTTACTCTGTCATAGGATTTTGATAGATAAATCTTCCGAACTTCCCCTTTTAGTTTCTTGGGTTTTATATTGTGCAATCCTTCCTGTGCAACACCTATTGCCTCATGAATTTGTCTTCCTTGAATAAACCCAAACTATTCATTTGAGATGGATTTTGAAAGGATATTTTTAAGCCTCCTGGTGATGATTTTTGGCTACCACCTTATATGTAATGTTGCACAAAGAGACTGGTCGGAATTCCTCTAAAGACTTAGGACGATCATATGTTGGGATAAGGGCAATAAAGGTGGTGTTTAGGGGAATATGCATAAAACCCCTAGTTCTAGACTCTTCAATTAGACTAAGCAGATCTTGTCCAATGGTATCATAAAGAGCTAGAAAGAATTCAATAGTCCACCCATCAGGGCCAGGACTTTTACCTTTTTTGAAGCTATGAATCACCTCTTTTATGTCCTCTTCTATTAACTCCTCCATTAGATCTATGTTATCTTCTAGGTTTACGAAACTAGGAAAAAACGATGTCATCCTAATCAATTCTACTATAGAAACACCTTCGTCTGCTTTAAATAGGTTCTGAAAGTGTTCTTTGCCCAACCTAACAAGGCCTTCAAAAAAGGAGATTGTCTCATTTTTTTGGTCCTTTAGTCCCCAGATCGTATTCTGCATTTTTTCTTCCTTTGACATATGCCTGAAATAAATTTGTATTTTCATCCCCGCTATCAAGATGAATCGCCCTGCTTTTAAGTCTCCAAACTTCTTGTTCTTTCATAATTTTTCTCCTTTTAGCCTCCATCCCAGCCAATCAATCCTTATCTTCCCGAGAGACTTAACCACCTCCTTCTGAATCTAGAATGGCCCTTATATCTTCTTCAGATTGCCTCAACTCATGTTCATCCTTTAATTTTTTCTCATTTTCCCATTGTTGTACTTCCTTTTTTGTTCTTGTAATATTCCGTGTAAAATGAAAAGCATCATGAATCCCATCCTCGATATTGTAGGCAACCCATGTAGATTGAATTGGACAAAATATTCATCTTTTAACCAGGCCTCACAGAACTTGAAAGGGCTGGTTGGTTTTCTAGATCCCCCTTGAATTTCTAGAAAAATAGGAGTGTGGTTTGATTCACTTCCAACATCCACGCACTGATGGAAGAGCATGGAAATAATTTCGATCGTGTGGAAGCCTTATGGAGACCAGATGTTTTGATATTTTGATACACCGTCATCTCTACGATGGATGCATCTGGTACATTCTGATCTCTGATGAGAAAATATAGCTCTCCCCACTTGTATTCCGGGATGATTCTCATTGTTGCTTTAGTATCTTCCAACATTGTCTCTCTGTAACAATTTCAATGTCGGAGTCCGATTCGACTATTATGAGCTTTCGCTTGGCAACATTCTTTTACATTTCTGAGTCCTAAAGTAACATCAAGTTAATGTATAAGCAAACTTAATGTTAAAGCAATTAGGTTAAACGACATGCGAATACATCCCTTATCAATATGAATTACAAGAAAGCAAATTTTAGAAGATTCATTACTTCCATGGTGTCATGGGTATTTGATGTTGTTTATGTATGTTTATGCATAGTTATTTATATATTCTAATGCGCCCTTAGAAAAACAAAATCACTGAAATGTCTTCAAAACTTTCAGCAATAGCATGCACAGCCTCATTATTTCAATCAAATTTTTGTTGCAGATCGATTGTTTTATAGAAACAAAAATAGTCACAGAAGCACAAAAACTGGATTTTCTTTAAAAGAATTAGATGGCTCAGGAAGTTCAAAGCACATAATCTCAGTTAGTTTCCTTTAGGATTTCCCAAACAAAATGCAGCAAAGTGTTGTTATGTGTTTCTTGAAGTAAGTTTTTTGGATCCCCAGAACTGTATATTGGTCAATGCCTACTCAAAAACTACGGTGATGAATTGAAAAGAGTTCGTCACACAGCGGGAAATGCAAAGAAACAACACTATGGGTGTTAAACACCGAGAAACAGTTACAAAAGGAAAGCCCTAGATAGAAATTATCCTAGTTGTTAAATTCATTTCAAAATCGCCCATATCGAAAGAAAAATCCGAGGTAAACTTCCTAATTCCTAGCAATCGCGGTATGCAAGAATAACTGGATTAACTTTGGGCAGTACTCGGTGAAATTAATAGTTCCAATAGTTGGGACATAAATAACTACGGCTTTATGAGGGAAATCCCCATGTTGAGAAAGAATAAAATCTATAATAGGTCATGGATGGAATATGCTTATTAGCCATGGGATGCCATCACACACAGTTTAATCAACTACATGGCATGATAAAAGAAGTCGAGGATTGATATGTGGACCAAAACACTTATCGAACGGGAAACCCTAGCACATTTGGCCTATTCCCAACCAAAAAGAAAACAATGTTTCGCCAAGGGATTTCAAGCCAGTACAACTAATGTGCAATCATAACCTAACAACCATTCCCTTTTTACCAATAGTGAAAAAAGACAAACGTCGTTCCAAGCATAAAAAACAAATATGGTGAAACAAAAACCTACCTGGAGGTTGAAGACTAGTCGAAAATGATGTTTAGTGGCATTAGGTGCATCTCGCGTCCGGTGGAGGCTCCAAATGAAAATGACGTTACAAGTGTTAAATGTTTTCACCCTTTTATAGAACACAATGTAACCCTAGTAATAAATGCACATGACTAACAGGTCAAATCACCCCTTTTTGGAGGAATTTTCGTTTTAAAAGCGACCGAAAAATCAGGGCACTTATATTTTAGTGCCGATGCGTTTCGGTGTAACTTTCCATTCGTCACTGATGCGTTTTGGCGTAAAACAAGAAACTCCACCGATGTGTTTCAGTGTAAAACAAACAACTCCGTCGCTTGGCTTCTTCTTGTAGACCTCTGGCCATATCGGCGTGACTTGGGAAGTTTCTTTGACCATTTCGGCGGAAAAGATCGAGTTGCTTCGAAACACAAACCTTTCAAAAATCGCTCCGATCGTTTCAACGTAACTCGATGAGTTGCTCCGACCGTTTCAGCAGAACTTGGTGAGTTGCTCTAGCCATTTCGACAGAACTTAGTGAGTTGTTCTAATTCGTAAAATTGCCCTTTTCACTTGTTTTTTCAGAAAGTTCTAAGTGACAAAAGTGAGCTTATCAAAAGATGAACAAAATTCTAAGTTAATAAAAAAATAAAAGGAGGGGCCCTACAATTTTGAAACTTTTTGGGGGGTCAGGTTGCAGCAGCAACAAGATCCAATAACATAAATAAATTACAAGGACTATAAATCCATCATTCATCTTTTTTGTAAAGGTGAGCTTTCTCTCCGAGATTGGGAACGAAACTTGAGAAAACCTGATCTCGTGTCAAGTTTGCAAAGAATGAGTGCTCTTGTCAACTTCTTAGGCAATTTTGGAAAATCAATTTCCTAGGAGATCTAAAAGGAAAAATTATTTTGAAGATATATCTATTATCCTATATGATTTGTCAAAAGAATCTGGTTAAATGGAAATGAATTGATCTTCAGAAACAAAGGTGGTGATGTTATAGGTTAGTCTTCAAAGTCCAAATCTTCATCCTTCATTTCTGAGGTCATTTAGTATAAACTTCTTACAACTAAGGACACAGAGGATACTCAAATCAAGAGATAGTACTACTACATAGATTGGGTTTCAAGGACTTGTTAAGCAAAACCTCTCTTTTTTCGCTTAGCAGGAAATTGAAGTAGACAAGAATGCCCCTCTTCTCTTTCCAGATGGGAAATCTAGAGGAAAAAGGATCCATGAAGGACATTGAGGGTGTATATTCTATGGTCAAATCAAGAGATTCTTTGCAATATTAGTACATGTATTGACACCAAAGACTGTGAGTATCTTTAATGAAGTCAATGTATTGAATCTTTATGGAATTAATCATGCGAATATTTGTATGACTTGTCATTAACTATAAATTCTACAAGGAAGAGATTTTATGCCTCAAACCCCTTTCTTCACAAGATACTGTAACAAATTAAATTTCAAATTGAAATGGTTGTTATTAACTTATTACAATGTCCAGGGTTGGCAAGTGCAAGGGGGATCATCTATGATCCCAAGGGACAAGTGGAAACAAATTTTGAATGGGGTATCAGAGAAGCAACACACAAGCATGTTGAAACTTTAGCACTCTATCAAGGGCTCATGATTCTAGACAATAACCAGATAGAGAATTAATAATAGTTGGGAAACACATCACTAATAATAAGACATATGAGGAACTCATCCATCCGGATCGATTGCTTTTTGGCATGAATAATAACCAGAATACATCAAAAAACAAGAAGGTTAACATCAATTGAATGCTATCAGGTTCTAAGGGCCCTAAATTAAAATGCAAATGACTTGGCCTGGCCTGTCACCTAGACATAGGAGAATTTAGAACAAATGGTGGGACTCTTTCTACCTTAATCCCATACTTCATAATACAATGATTAATTACAAGCTAGAAATTCCAAGTGGAGCTCTATTATCAAAGATTTAGCCAAGAGGAGGAGTGGAATTACATGGAAAGGACATGATTTACTTCCCTTTCCCCTTATAGTGTGCTGGCACACTTATATAATGAAGGCGGAGTAGGATAATATGATATCCGAATTCTTCATGGCTTTTGAAGGTGGGAAAAATTTGATGCAAAATTCCATCGGCGGTGTGAATTTTGTAATGCAAGCTAAAAATCCCTCCCTTCTGGATTTGTGGACAAAGCTATGAGGGTTGGAATTTGATGTGCACTCTAGGAAAGATGTAATTCAACGGTTGGCATGGAACCTTTAAGCCGATAGTTGTGGAGGATTGCTCTGTGGATTGTAGTTCAGTGGTTTGTTGATGCTCTATTTACTCTAGCCGCTATGTTCATATGAATTTTCTTACTTTGTTCGAGTTTTTTTGGCCTGTGTTTTAGATGGAGGATCATAGCCATTCGAGACATTTTGATCTCTATGAGTTGATTGGTATCCGGTGATTTCTAAGATGCCATGAAAGTATGATTTCAGGAAAGCAATCTGCAATATCTAGCTTCACAATCATTTTCATACACAAGAGGAGACCCAAAATATATGACATGGAGAAATATTGAAAATTGTTGTTCAATAAAAGAGGAAAATTGAAATTCTTAGGGAGGAGTGCAATGTGTTGCATCAAATGGTGATGAGCTTGGCGAGGAGCACTTAGTTTGGGATATCTCAACAAAGAATGTCAAATGGTTTAGTCACTTCAGTTCCTGAGGAAGTCAATGAAGAGGAAACAAATCAACAAGAAACAAGAGATGTGGTGATGGAAACAATGGAACAAGAGGACAATCCTCTCCAATTGGATCATAAAGAGCCACATAGTGGCCATGCCTTGGGCTAATTACACGTTCCCTTATTATTTGCAAAACAATTTTTATATTAGGTCAGCTCAATAGGGTTTATACTTTATACTAATAGATTAGAATGCAATTCCCATAAATAATACAACATAATAGGCTCTGTTTTGAAGCTTTTGGAACACTAATAATTTTGATACTATGGCATCTGGATTCTGAACAACCTCCATATTTTGTATTATTATGCTGAACAGTACGGCTATAACCTTTTTTAAAATTCAAAATTTATATATAAGAAAATGCGAGAAATTAAAAAAAAACTTAATATTATATCATGTGAAAATTAGAGTAGAATATGGAGGCTAACTCACTTACCAAGGAGGTGACATATCTATTAGGATAAGAATTGAAACTAGAGACATCTTATTGGTCCGTGTATTTTCTTTCCATTCTAATTTGGAATTGATGGGATATTACAATTTAGCCTTTGAAGGTTCCTGGTTTGCAAGTGGTCAAGTCAACTGTCAGTCAATTCCAGAGTGTACAAAGTTCATTTTCACTTGGATCCCTCCCACCAAGAAATACAAGGAGATTTTATAAAGTTTGTTCTCATCCCAAGACAACTTTTGTGTTTCAAAAGCATCTTTGTATGCACTATCCTCAATCTGAACATGCTTTTGACAATTTTGGTGGAAACTAGATGGATTGGACTGCTTGAGTATTATCCTCTTCATAGGCTCAAACATAGAGGAGCGTAGGGTATGTACACTTCCGTAGACTTTAGCAGTCAAATCGCTACACGGAGGGGGGTCCCTTGTCCCACAAACAAGGGGGTTTCATACATCAAATTGGTTTCTGGCTTGGTTGTGACCTTAAAAATAGATTATTATTATTATAGACTGAAACTCAGCACATTGTAACAATGTTGCAAAAATTAAAATTGGGATTAAATTAGAATATGGAAAAAAAATAGTGGAGGTCATCAACTCGAAAAATAAAATTGCATAATTTTTCAATTTTCCCCCCATTAAAGACCACGTTTTCCAAATTTAAGAAACTTTTCTCTTTCAAACCACACTTGACCATTTTCTGTCTCCCAAAATCGTGGACAACAAGTGAAAAAAATACAGAATAAGTCCCAAAATCACATCTTGTAAGTTGTTGTTTTGTGCATGACCCATTTTTTTCTTGGAGATTAATAGTGAAGGGGAAAAATCAGTGATTTTCCAATTATTTGCCTAATTGTTCTACATTGCATTTGTAAAAGTTTGACTCCACAAAATGGAATAATCCCATTTTTATTCTACCGTAACGAAACCTTTTAACTCAAAGATTATTAGATTATATGAAGTTTGCAGCTGTTTAACAGGGATGAATATGGCAATTTAGTTTTCCTCAGTAACTAGGGGATAATATCATCTACAATTGGGCAAATATAACAAACCCCGAATAGTTATGATATTAACTTAGTAAACCATTTACCTTAAATAGATATGAAGACTGAAATGAGGTAATAGAAGTAGGCTTACGAACATTAAAAGTGTTCTTGACGATATTACTTCCCGAAGATGCTTTTATTAAAATGGTTGATAAGAGGATTCTTATTTCGCAACTCCAATAACTCTACAAATTCCTATTATAGTCTTGGGCATTAAAAGGCATTCTTGTTTGGAAATTAAAAGCCTAAGGCTACTTAAGCCATATATCCATATATATGAAATCTAATATCTCCTATTGATTGCACTTCAATTAGAAATTTAGAACTTAGAATCATTATAATGGGCAGCTTTACTCTAATTCATAAACTTTCAAAATACTGTTGGGCTTCACAAAACCTACTATTATTCTTAATATTCTAGATTGTGTAAAGATCCATATGTTTTTAACACACCTCCATTAAGTAAATCCAAATAAAATAGCAGGTCAACCATCAAAAAATTATGCATCCAACCCCAAAGCAATAAACAAATTCCAATCCAGAACAACACAGGGCTTCAAGCACTTGAAATCCAATGCTAATTAAGACAATATATTTAATGAGTGAAAATCAATGTTTCTCAGACAAAAACAAGAAGGTATAAGTTCATTGGCACAGTGCATTTCATGATCTAGTTTTTCATTTAAAGCTACATTTAGAGATGGAATAAGACAAAGTATTACTCCAATCCATATTGAAGTCTTCAAAACTTGGAAAGATTTACTAGTTAAATGAAGTTCTCCACTAATCTAGCGGCACCTATTTGATGAAAATATAGAACAACATATAATTTATGAAGGAGAAAATAAATAGATATACTGAAAGAAATGCAAAGGAAAAACCTACATGCTAAGCTTAATGTCATTAGGGTAAAGTTGATCAATACAACTGCACAAATATTTTGGAAAAGTATCATACTAAGAGGAATGTCAAATGAATCATGGGGAAATGCAGCATTAAAAGGAATTCAAAAATCTATATCATGGCGAGAACATGGGTGCCTAATAAGCACCAAGTTACATTTGAGCCTCTTGAATAGTTCAAAGTCCCAAAAATACAAATCAAGTTGCAATTGTAGAGAATGAGGTTTGTTATAATAAGGGGGAATTTGTGGCAAAGAACCTGCATATTAGCTCAGAATTATGGGGGTAAAGTTGACCAACACTATTGCAAAAATCCTTTAGAAAAATTATTGTGCTAAGAAGAAATAACAAAGGATACTAAAATGCAATATTAAAATATATTTGGAAATCTAGATCGCAATAGTGCCTAATAAGAACTAAGTTAGATTTGTGCCCTGAACAAGCTAAACAACTCAAAATTAGGGAAAAAAATCAAGTTGCAATTGTAATGGATAAGGTTGGTTTTAAAAACAAGGAGTTTTGGCAAAGAACCTGTATGTCACCTTATTGGTGGATGAGGTTTGTTTTAAAAAGGGGGACTTTAGGCAAAGAATCTGCATTTTGATGTGCCATGAGGGTGGAGTTGATCGTTACTATTGAAATTTGATAAAGTATTGGCTAAGCAAGAGGAGTGTCAAAAGGATAATAAAATACAACAATAAAAGTGTTTCAAAAATCTATATTATGGTGAAAGCTTGAGTGCCAAGTAAGCACCAAGTTACATTCGATCTCTGAACTTAACCAGTTCCAAGTCCAAAAAAAATCAAGTTGCAATGGTGGTGGATGATGTTTTTTATTGATTTTTTATTGGAAATTAATGTTCACAACTTTTATCTATGAACACTAAAGAATCAACTACACTTCATGCACAAAAGACATTGGAGAAGAGTTAGTGAGACCGAGCCCAAAACCAAATAGGAAGACCAAGTCATAGAATTGAAGAATAGGGATGAGAAATCTACAAATTCAATTGTAGGACTATTTGTATTTGATTTTGAGTTGCATCACCTCATTAGCATTCAACATTACTTTAAAAGTGTTTACATCATGATTGGGGGTGCTTCTATTAATTAGTCAAAGGTTCATACTTCAATTGTGATTTTGTTTTCTATCTCAATGCATTTCCTTCCTTTTGCTATTTTCCTTTTGGAGTTCCTTTTGACCCCCGTGGAGCAATTGCTAGTTTATAATTGTAGATGAAGCATATTTGATGCACAGCTAGGCACACAATTTTGTGAAATGAATGTTATATATATATATATATATACTTTTTGAATTTTTACTAAGATTGTTTTAGTGATTTTAATAATATATTAATTTAAAACAACAGTTGCAAGTAGTTTAGTTTTTGTTTTTAATCTTTTGAGAATTAAATATAAATATTATTAATTTCTCAAATATAAATAAAAATTTGCAAAAAAACAAACAAAACAAAAAAATATTATTAATTTATTTATTTAAATAACCATAATCAGAATACATGTTAAAAAACAAGTTCATACATGGATGAGATGCCACACATGCCAGCATTTGAGAATGTAGTCAATCATGCGATTAAAAAATGGAATTGATTATTCTTACATGAAAACTGAGGATTACTAAATTTATGAAAATGCAACATGTTCATAACACGTTTTGAGGTAGTGCACAACCAAATCCCAAATCTTTTGGATTTTTATTTCCACAAAAAATATAAAATATAAAACACCTACATTTAACAAGAGCTGCGTGCAGCTTAGTCCCCTGCCTTATTGTATAAAAACAAATATCAATATTAAATATAAACCAATATATATCTATTTAAAAAGAAAAAAACAATGTTATTGTTAACAAAATGATAGGTTAATGATAACAAATTAATGCAACTTCCCACAAACAATCCTATTTTATAAGAAACTTCAACTACAAAGGGTCAAATCCCTGAAAAAAAAATGTTGTTGCTGAAATTCAATTTGAACTCGATGTATATTTGAAATGTCAATAGTCCAGAAATCAGGGTACTATGTCCTTCTTCAAAATGAAAACATTTGCAATAGAAACCAAAGTTGTTACATGTAAAATTTATTCTGGGTCCTGATGATATTGAACTTTATCTTAACGTAATTGTCAGTAGGAATAGGAAAAGGGAAGGCATGGATCATGGCTTCTAGTGTTTGATATAGGTCTCTGATCTTTGACCTATCATGGCAATTCCAGTTGAGAGATCTATCCCTCTAACTTACAAAGATGTTTACAAAAGTTCTTTCATTTTATTCATGAGTCTGATTACCCATCAAACAAATAAAGTAGACTCCTAATGAAAAGATGGAGGATTTGCTTCTCGCTAAAAGGTGTCATAATTTATAGATTTTCCTCTCAGAGCCTCACTCAAAATCTTACCCTCAATCTTATTGATTATGCCCTTGCTGGAAAGTTCTCTGGACCCTTGTCAATCCAACCATGTTTTATTCTTGGATCTTGAAAAACGTAGATCTCAATGGGATAAGGTTCTAACTTCTATCTCTTCCTTCCTTGTAGAAGACAAATTTCCATCTCTATTTGCTCACAAAGAGAATTGAGACTAAATTTTCAAAGGGGAACATTGGTTTCGGCATGGCTGCAAAGGATATGCTTAAAAAACTATTCTTTCTTAATGTTTTAATGGAACATTTTGCCACACGATTCAAGACAAATTGGACAAGAAAAGAAGGAAATCAAACATTGCTCAAAATATTTATTGGAATCATATCAAATTTTAAAGAAGTGAAAAATTCTAGGCCAACCCTTTCCTTGTTTACAAAGATAGATAAATGAAATTTTAAACTAGCTAATTAAGCATGAGTTAATTTATGGCAGACTTAATAATTTGGCATCTAATTAAGCATCTTTCAATTATGTGGTTAGACTTAATAATTTGGCATCATGAGAATTCAGAGCAGGGAAGAGAGATAAGAGACAAATGGAAAGATAGAGATTCTTCCGAGGGATTACATGTTGATTTTAAGACAAAATACACAAAATTTTGATTAAATGTATCGACTTATATGTGCCTTCTAGCTACTCATGTCAAAGCACACTCATATGAGTTTTCCAGAAAAGGAGGCCAACAATTTGTTAAGGTGACCTAACAATATGAAATTTGCAATAGCTCATCTTCCATCCCCAGGAAAGTTATGTAGTGTGAAACCCAAGGTGAATGCCTTAACATGACTATTAGCTTGCATAAAACCATTAAACTTTGAAATCCTCAGAAAGAAGGCAATCCATGGGGATTCAAGATGCCCACTTTTGTTTTACGTAGAAGAGAATTTAGATCACATGTTTTTACAATGCAGAAAATCTCAAGATCTCTGGACTCTCCTTCTTAAGTGTTTCAATTTGCAACTACAAGAAGGGCCTTCGGATTGGGAGAAGGTATTAATTCATTGGATAAAAAACATGTTTCCATGTTTTAAAGGTAAATTGGCACTAAAGAATGATTTTAATGAGAACAAAATTAGGTTTGATCAATTTGAAGTTTCATATTTACTCATGCCATTGTGTAATCAACATTTCTTTATATGTTCAACATTGCATCGCACTATCAAATACTATGTTCAACATTGCATTGTATTGTCAAATGTTGTGGCATTATTAACAACGATGCCATCATTCGATATTGTATCCAATCAAATGATGATTTCAAAGTTAGTATACATCACAATATGATTATTGGAAAATAACACGCTAATATCCAATCATGCATGGTAGATGGCATGTTTGGTACATCCAATCATAAGTTTGTCATCTTTGGAGTCCAAATGAAAGCCAAATCATTTCCAATTTAAATATATGTGAAGGAGAGTGTTATCTCTAGGATTGCTTCTTAGACTAGTACAACCTTTACCTAGTTTTTATTCATTTTTTACCTTAGTGCTTTTTCCCATTTGCCTAGTTTATACATTCCCTTCATTTTTCTTAAGTTTTATATTATCCTAGTCACATTTTGTCATATTTTCATAATTAAAATAGGATAAGGCTCTTGTTCATGTTTATTTTCGAAATAAGGTTTAATTTCTTAGTTCAAAAGGCATTTCAAATGTTTGGAAACATTACAATTCATCCATTTGATTAAAATGATAAACTGACAACATATGCCAAAATTTCAAATGTGAAAATGCTCTCAGTAGTGTAAAAATGCTGTCAGTATCGCAGAAATATGAAATAATGATTTAAATAGGGGTTTAAGTTTGTAATTATAATTTGGATTTATCATAATTCGAAATGAATTATGAATATTCATGCATCTCGTACCCTGCATGAGGCGTGGCAGCCCATTACACATGCTAGATAGCACTTGAACAGCACATAGTGGAGAATTTTTGAAGGCAGATTTTTCTAGAAATCACCTGTTTCGTCATCCTTTTTCAGAACAGATTGTGGCCAATGCAAGCTGAATTTGGGAAAACTGAAGGAGGTTTTTATTCCTAAGATATAGAACTACAAAAACCTATCTCACTTTTTACACAGGTATCAAGTATTGAAATATTCTCTCTCGTCATTGCAGCCTATTTTTCTGACTGCGGAAATTCCAGTTTGAGTCATATTTGTGCAGAGTTGATTATGGACAGGTGGAGAGAATTTTTGAAAACTGAAAGAGGCTTTTCTCAATGACGGGTTCATCTACAAAAACCTCTCCCGGATTGTACACATATGTCGTTATTAAAGAGATACAAATTCATAATTGTAGCCCTAGTTTTCAGCAGTCTAGTCCATTTTTCATGGCAGACAGTTCCAAAATTTAATGTAATCTCTACTATCTTTAGAAATTCGACCTCCTGGGGAGGATTTCGACCTCAATACTTATATGAGGAATGATTGTAACATTTTGATGGGGGAGCAGGGGGCTCTTCTTTTGAGAAAGAAGAGGTTGGAACTTGAAACAGTATAATGGAAGTTCGATTTTAAAGCTTATGTACAGGCATGTATACTGTTTTTTATGTTATCTTTTGCATAAATGACTGTTTTTGAAGTAAATTATGATCTTTGAGCCTGTCTTATTTTAATTTATGAAGTGTATACTGTCAATATTCTGTCTATGCATGGTCTTAATATTTCATGTTGTGATTCTCTTGACTAGTATATAGTTATGCCCCTATTCTGAAATGGAACTTGAGCTTCTACATTTGTAAGGTTATTATCATAGTCATTTTTTGTTCTTGTTTAAGTACTGAAACTTTATATACTCCCTGTCATTCAATTTTAAATATCTGACCTTTGTCATATATGCATTAGCCACCAGAACCTCATAGAATTACTGTGTAGATATCCTATGTCTACTATCTAAGATTTCCTTAAGCTTGACCCTAGCAGTCAGAGTTCAACTTTAGGGATAACATCTTTTGGTGCCGTTTCCGGGGACGGAGGAACGAAGGTATACTTCCCTGGGCTATACAACAATGAATATATCCAGTCTTTGATGGTGAACAAGGGTTGGTGACATATTGACTGCAGATTTTTCACCGGGCAACTCCGAAGAATCCAGAGGCGACTCCATTTATTCAAGGATCCAGAATGCCATCAAATGATCTAATGGCTGCCATGGTAGCTTGTAGGTTTGCACCTCTCGACTATTCTGAAGTTATTGGTTTCCCGCATCCAGTACCGACTATGTCAGAGTGGGGAGATTTTCTGCTTATCTTCCGAGAAAAGAAAGAAGACATTCCTGCACATCACCTCATTAAATTTCATGAGTGCATGGATTTGCTAGATCTACAGCACGAAGATGTTCGTATGAAGATGTTCATGTATTCATTGGATGGTGATGCACGTAAATGGTATTTCTCATTGCCTCCTTCCAACATTTCATCCTTGAAGGATTTCCACACAGTATTCTGTCAGCACTACAAAAGGTATTTTTCTCGGGAGCTTCTGCTTGAGCAATGTTGTGAAAAGTTCAAATCTTATATTCAACAGACAGTAGTTGGTTTCTCAAATGATGAGCTTTGTGAAGATCTTGATAAAAAAATAAATTAAGAATGGGAGTGAGTCTTTCAATAAAAATATGGATGAAACTCCTTCTTTTTCTAATTCACGAGAAGAGGGTTTTCAAAATATGATTGATGATTGCATAGCTGTAGGTGATAATTTTCATGATGATCAAGAGGTTCATGATCTTCCAAGTGATACCCAGATTGCAGATACTTTTGACATTGTATCAAATGTATCTACTATTCTAAACGGTCATGAGAAACAAGTTTCTTCTTTTGTGTATTCAAATGATAATGAGTAGATCGATATATCATCATGTGATCGTTTTGAAACTGAACTACCAAAATATAATAAAAGAGATGAAAAGGAGTTAGAGGAGCATCATGTTATGAATATATCTGAACTTCAAAATTCAGAAATTTGTAAGGGTCAGCTATCTTCGAGTCAGATGGTACTTGAAATCAATAAAGACAGCTTGCAACAATTTTCATATTTGCATACAAATGACACTGGCAGTAATCATGTAGAAGATAATATGCAGAAAGCTTCATCCCTTCCATTGGAATTTTATCATGCTCTTCCAATTTATGATGAATATTCAAATGACGAAGAAAAGAGTTATGAATCTATACATATTGAATTTTTCAACAATCAACTTGTGTATGCCAGTTCTAAATCTGATGATGAGAAGTTACGAGATCTATCTACTATACTTTCTTTTCCATGGAAGGTTAACAAACAGATTGAAGAACATCATGAAGCAGAGGTTACTGATATTCAAAATTTAAGAATTCATGTGGATCAGCCTAAGTATGATGAGTATTTTGATGAAGAAGAGAAAACTTTTGAACCAGCGTGTAAAGAATTCTTCAGTGGCAGGGAATTTGTGTTTTCTAGAAGTGAAGGAGATGGAAAGAAGTTAAAAGAGCAGCTTGCAGAGCTTTCTTCTTTATTAATTGTTGATCAACTGTCAACAGAGATTAGTGAGCCTGTTTTTTCCATTTCTGAACTTGGATCTGCAGCATACATTAAACAAAATATGATCAATAGTAACAGTACCCTGCAATAACTGTCAGATCTGTAGACAAATGAAATTAGTAGCGATCATGAAGAAGGTAATATGCAGAAACAATTTCATCTCCAGTTGGAACAATGTCAGGAGGAGTTAATTAAAGAGGAAGTGTATACATCAGTAGAAGAAAGTTATGGATCTGAGTTCCAGGGATATAGTAAAGGAGACCAGGATGAATTACATGATAAATTGTTTATACCTACTTCTTTATCAAATTTTGAGCAAATCAATAAGCTTATTTTACAAGGATCTATGGCTGAAACCGGTGTTGGTCAAGAAGAACATGGAGATTATCGTAACAGGAATGAAATTGTAAATGAACAGTTTGTTTCTTTACATCAGCTGCAATTTCACGATCCAGTGGCCTTCTACATCGAGTCAGTATTTGCACAGTCTCAGAATGTGGTAGATTTCGGTATGACACTTTCTTGTAGTTTTGAGTTCAAGATGCTTATTAGTTTTCAATTGTTCATGTAATATTTTTCTTTTGTCCTCATCTGCTTACTGGAGGATCATTTTTGTGGTAAGATGCTTTCATGGATTTATTGGAAGTATGAATATACTTGATCAGTTTGTATCAACTGATTAGTGTATATAGTGCACATAAATAAGCACATCTCAAGAGCATTTGTTCTCATTCAGCCTTTTAGTAGTAGAGTAGCTTTCAGTATGAATTTAGTTTTCAACAAACAACAGTTTGATTTTAGTTGCAGTATGGATTAGTTTTAAGTGTGTGGTTTTCAGCTTGTTATCATCTGCAGTAGTTCAGATAGTTGAAAAGACTCCATCCCAATGGAGACAAAACACTGGTGCTTCTTTTTTTCAGTTGTAGGGCAGCTTCTATTTGCGAAGCAGGATCATTTCAGAATTTGATGAGTAGAGCAAGTTGTAGTTTTTGGTCTTCAGATGTCAGTGATGGATTGGAAAGGCACTTAGTCTTTGTGTTCTTAAGGTCTCACAAGGAGGACCTTATCCCCAATCGAAGCCAAATGTTATCTCTAGGATTGTTTCTTAGACTAGTACAACCTTTACCTAGTTTTTATTCATTTTTGACCTTAGTGATTTTTCCCATTTTCCTAGTTTATACATTCCCTTCATTTTTCTTAAGTTTTATATTATCCTAGTCGCAGTTTGTCATATTCTCATAATTAAAATAGGATAAGGCTCTTGTTCATGTTTATTTTTGAAATAAGGTTTAATTTCTTAGTTCAAAAGGCATTTCAAATGTTTGGAAACATTACAATTCATCCATTTGATTAAAATGATAAACTGACAGCATATGTCAAAATTTCAAATGTGAAAATGCTGTCAGTAGTGTAAAAATGTTGCCAGTATCGCAGAAATATGAAATAATGATTTAAACAGGGGTTTAAGTTTGTAATTATAATTTGGATTTATCATAATTCGAAATGAATTATGAATATTCATGCATCTCGTACCCCCATGAGGCGTGTCATCCCATTACACATGCTAGATAGCACTTGAACAGCACACAGTGGAGAATTTTTGAAGGCATATTTTTCTAGAAATGACCTATTTCATCATCCTTTTTCAGAACAGATTGTGGCCAATGCAAGATGAATTTGGGAAACCTGAAGGAGGTTTTTATTCCTAAGATATAGAAATACAAAACCTATCTCATGTTTTACACAAGTATCAAGGATTGAAAGATTCGCTCTCGTCATTGCAGCCTATTTTTCTGATTGCGGAAATTCCAGTTTGAGTGATATTTTTGCAGAGTTGATTATGGACAGTTGGAGGAGAATTTTTGAAAACTGAAAGAGGATTTTCTTAATGACGGGTTCATCTACAAAAACCTCTCCCGGATTGTACACAACTCTCATTATTCAAGAGATACAAAATCATAATTGTAGCCCTAGTTTTCAGCAGTCTAGTCCATTTTTCATGGTAGACAGTTCCAAAATTTAATGTAATCTCTACTATCTTTAGAAATTCGACCTCCTAGGGAGGATTTCGACCTCAATACTTATATGAGGCATGATTGTAACATTTTGATGGGGGAGCAGGGGGCTCTTCTTCTGAGAAAGGAGAGGTTGGAACTTGAAACAATATAATGGAAGTTCGATTTTAAAGCTTATGTACAGGCATGTATACTGTTTTTTATGTTATCTTTTGCAGAAATGACTGTTTTTGAAGTAAATTATGATCTTTGAGCCTGTCTTATTTTAATTTATGAAGTGTATACTGTCAATATTCTGTCTATGCATGGTCTTAACATTTCATGTTGTGATTCTCTTGACTAGTATATAACTATGCCCCTATTCTGAAATGGAACTTGAGCTCTTACATTTGTAAGGTTATTATCACAGTCATTTTCTGTTCTTTTTTAAGTAATGAAACTTTATATACTCCCTGTCATTCAATTTTAAATATCTGACCTTTTTCATATATGCATTAGCCACCAGAACCTCATCGAATTACTGTGTAGATATCCTATGTCTACTATCTAAGATTTCCTTAAGCTTTACCCTAGCAGTCAGGGTTCAACTTTAGGGATAACAGGGAGAATAAGTGAAGGTGATGTCAAGCCATGTATTTATAATGTTTTATTAACACAAGTCAAATGTTTATCAAACAACATGAAAATGACGACATCATTATCAAACTTATTATTTTATTATAGGATTTCTAATTCAGCACTCAACCAAATCTCATTTGAAAGCATATCCATATTATGAGTTGATAATTAAAAATGAAACCAAAAATTTTCTTTAATGTCAACATTTGGCTCTTGTCGCCGCATTTAAAGGTGTACAATTTTGAACGGTCAACAATGCCAATAAATCCAAAAGCCACTTTACATGTGAAACACAACGAAAATTTTGTAACAAATATGAAAGACAATTAAATGTTTGTCAACGTGTACTTCACGGAAGACGCATTGAATGGATTCATGTTTCATTTTAACACCAAAACATATATTATCATACAAGGTCAACATACTCACAAGAATGAGTAGAGTGATGAAGATATTTGAGAGTTTGAGTACTGTGATTGAATTCTACACTTGACCACAAGAAGAAAAAAAGTTATATGAAGTTAATTCTAATCAACATTTTACAGAAGGAATTGTTTCTTGTAAAATAACTTTTTAATCAAAAATCATGATTTGGAAATTTCATTTTTTTCCACGGAACTTCACAATGTAAATTAGATAGTTTAGGTTCATACTAGATAGATTCACAATGTAAACTTGAATTTGATTTATAGTTAAAGAATTAGGTTCCTTGGTTTCTCGATTGATTACATACTATAGTTATAAGAATTAGAGAGTTTCATTATATAAGAATTTAAAGAATTGTAGTTATGCTACATATGTACTTGATAATACTATTTATTTTAATGTAAGTGAAGCACACATAGATATATCATCATATGTCTCTTATTTTATTCCACAACTAAATGTACATACAAGAGCATAAAAAATATTTGTATATGTTTATTGTGTTAGGGATTTTCCTTATTTATTTTTGCTAATGAATTTCAAGTGTATTATAGGTTTCCTTTTATACCAAATGGATTATATACATGAACAATTCATATTCTTATTAGTTATAAAGAATATGCGTAGTTTTTGTTTTAAATGAATATTTAAAATTGTTTTGTTCATACGAAAGAAAAATCAATTTGCAATTAAGTACTTTACCTTTACCCTAATAAATTATAGCATTTTTTAGTAATTTAATGAATATAACACTACGTATAATAACCAATATAATAATATAACAAAGTATACAAAACATTTTTTTATAAAACATGTAAACTTAATGTTATAAAAAATAATAAAAGACATAAGAATTTGGAATATATAATTTTTATATTTTATAAAATATTGTTTTTAAATTTATTTAAATTCAAAATATTTGTAAATATTATATATATATATATATATATATATATATATATATATATATATATATATATATATATATATATATTATTTACAAATTGATAAGGCGGGTGATGTGTTTTGATTAGTATTATATTTTTTATAATCATTCTATTCATAGTTTAGAATTTCTATATTAAAAAATCCATAATATGGTTATAGAGTAGAAACCCAAACACACTACTTAAAATAGAAGAAAAGAAAATGTCATATATAGTTTGTGGTAAACTATCATTTTAAAGAAGTACATTTGCTTATTTTAAACAAAAACAATGACATCTATTTACTTATTTCAAACAAAAACAATGACATCTATCTAGTTAGGAAAGTCGTCAATTGTCACAACATTATTTTACATTTTGTGGAAACTTATCATTTTAAAGAAGCACATTTGTTTATTTCAAAGCAAAACAATGACACCTATTTAGTTAGGAATTGAGTCAATTGCCACAATAGGATATATATATATATATAAGTTTAGCTTGTAAAGTTAAATTTTTATTTTTAGAATTCTTATTAAAATTCAAATATAAATAATTCTTAATACTTTCTAAAACCTAAATGTATAGTTAATTTAGAGAATTCTTAATGAAAGATCGTTCTCAACACTTTTTGAAAGCTAAATAATAATAGTGGTGGTTGTACATTTTTTTTACATTTAATTCTAGCCAAGTTCTTATCAGAGAAACATGATCCTAATACAAATTAACTCTTTTTCTAAAACTATAGAAACTAGTCATAGATTTTGTAACACACCTAAACACATAAATGAAACACAAACTATTAGTATTTTTTTTAAAGAGTTGTTTTTTTTCATTGAAAAAAAAGCATAATCCATTATGTTAAAAATGAATCACATTGTACAAAATAGGCTTGTAGCCTTGCTTATAATCAACCTTCATCTAAATATATCTATGAGGAAGAGTCATTTCAAGGCCATATAGCCTTCATTCATATAAAGAGCTATCATACTTTTTCCAAGAGACTTCCAAGAGACTATGCTAACACAACATAACTAAATATGTCTATGAGGAAGAGTCATTTCAAGGCCATATAGCCTTCATTCATATAAAGAGCTATCATATTTTTTCCAAGAGACTATGCTAACACAACAGATACTCGTAACAAGAGATCTAAAACAAACAAAAAATACATCACCATGAATGTTTACTGTGGATACAAAGATCCAAAAATGTATGACAAAAAGATTATATAGACGTGCATGTAGAAGCAATGCAATACTCAATCCAGATGTGGGCTCAATCTAAGCTCATTGAAAGAGTTCTTTGTGCCTTCCCTGAGTCTCCACTTACCATCTGCCACCTGTAATCCCTATTTAGAAAGGGAGTTTGCACCATGATTCTTTTCTATATAGATATGGTTAAAAGAGATTGACTGAAAAAGGCCCACATAATTGAGAATATCTTCAAAAAGAGAATTTAAAATGATATTTTTTTGGAGGATTTTTCAACTTAAACCAATCAATCACCAAAGGAGAATCTCCAAAAACTTAAATATTTTGAACTCTTTTACATAGGGTCAGTTTCATGACCAAGTTGAGAACCATCATTTTTTATTGATTGTTGGAAGCTTCATAAATTGTTAATCATAACTTCTTCATCGGATAGACTAAGATTAAACATAATAAATATTAGCTCTGTATTTTATATTTAAAAAACTATATGAAAGTTAAGAAGTCTCATCCCAAAGCATTATTTATTCTTAGCTATAATGTCATCATTTAAAGGTGTAGAAAATCTTCATATATAACTTAATATATTATTTCCATAACTTATATATATATATATATAACAATAATGGTTATAACTTACAGAATTGGGGGAGCGAGGCTCTGCAACTAGGTTTTGAGAGTCAACTTGAGCGATGAACTCGGCGGCCATGGTTCCTTCCATGGTCGCCACCCCCTTTCTCCCCTGAGATCATATTTGTCTTAGCCGACGATGGCGATTTTTGACGGTTTTGCTTGGTGTGGTGGCCGTGACCCATTGGATTTGCAGGCTCTTCCTGCACTCCAGTGGCGATGGCGGCGGTTCTCCCTGCTTTCTTGCGGCAGCGACTCCCTGTGTTCTGGTGGCAGCGGCGATCTTCCTCGGAGCGGCATCGACGGCAGCGAGTCAGCTGGACTTCGGCAGGCTCCTGATCCTATGGTGGTGGCGGCAGTTCTGGCCGTGGGCAATGAGACCCACAGTGGTGTGAATCGGTGGCTCTGCTACGTCGGGATTGAGGGCTTGCTCTGCCTTTCTTGAATCGGTTCAGTCTTGATCTCGATTTCAAGAATTGCAGATGTTCTCCTGCGAGCCAGACGCGGATCATAGCTGTGAAGCGGAGTGGTTTTCTTGTAGCAGCGACTCCCTGTGTTCTGGTGGCGGTTCCTCGACGCGGCATCGGTGGCAGCGAGTCTGCTGGTTACTTCGGTAGGCTCCTGATCCTATGGTGGTGGCGGCAGTTTGGCCGTGGGCAATGCGACCCACAGTGGTGTGATCGGTGGCTCTGCTACGTGGGGATTGAGGGCTTGCTCTGCCTTTCTTGAATCGGTTCAGCTTTCTTGATCTCGATTTCAAGATTTGCAGATGGTGCATTCTCCTGCGAGCCGGACGCGGATCATAGCTGTGAAGCGTGTGACTGTTGCAGAGACTCGGTGACCAGATTGTGGGCGCTGGGTTTGAAGGGCTTTCTTTTACCAGAAGTGCAGGTTTGTCAACAGGGTCGTGTGTCCGATCTGTTCAAGAACCTGGATTATGGTAAGATGGAGACGCCTGGTCTTCGATGGTCGCAATGCCGTTGATGCCGAGAAGCTAGTTTGGGTTTATTGTGTACTCTGTCGGGAAGCCTCTGGAGCGTTCTTTTCTCTGGGTTTCTCTTTATTTTGGTTCAGCTCTTTATAAGCTGTTGTTTCTGCTTATATGGGACAAAAATATGTGAAAATGTAGGGATCCTTGTTGATTCTACTACATGTGCAATATGTAATTTTAATCATCTTTTTGAAATAAAATTACGGACATTTTCCAAGGAAAAAAAAAAAAAAACTTACAGAACTGGGCTAGTTAATAATTAATATATATATATATATATATATCAAACTATGTGATTATGTATTATAAAACTCTCGTACAACATATAGCTGTAAATTGTAATGTATACATGTTTCAAACAATATATTTTTTTTACAATAAATAATTAAATAATTAACTTCATGCATGTGATTTTAAAATTAGGTATTAACTCTAGCCTTGGGTGTAGCATAGCTGATCTCGGGTATTTTTGTTATCAAATATGTCTATCTTAATACTTTTATAAAAGCATTATATAAACATTTTATGTTACCCATTCCTAAATATGTAACAACTTTCAAATTTAATTATATTATTATTTTTCAACAAAACTAAATGTTCAGAAATATCTAGATGTTCATTCATGTTTGAAATAAAATCATTTAAATTCTAAAAAATAAATCCCCATGCCTAACAACATTCACCATTTTAAAAAACTACAAACAATATTGAATATGTTCAAACAGGGTTGATCTTACAACCCAAATACAAATCAATCATTCATTTAATTGGCATGTGCCTACAAAAGTATAAAAGTACAGATAGTCCAAAAGTTTTAAGAATTTGCTTATCACCTTCAAAATAAGGGAAAGGGAAATCGGCATTTTTCTCTAAATTTTGTTAGGAATGCAATTGATAGAATTGCATATATTAATCAATTGAAATATAGGTGATGACAAACCAAATCAAAATCTTAAAATGTTTATTATTTTTTCAAAAAATTTAATGATTAATTGAAAATTAAAATTCACTTAATCATCTATAAAGAAAAATAAGGGAAAGGGAAATGGGCATTTTTCTCTAAATTTTGTTAGGAATCAATTGAAATATGGATGATGGAAACCAAATCAAAATCTTAAAATGTTTATCCCTTTTTGAAAACAAATAGTGACCATTTGAAAATTAAAATTCATTTAATCATCTTTAAAGAGAAATTCAATAAAAGTTTACCCAATCATTTGTAAAAGTAAATTCTTTCTCACAAAATCCCTAGATCTTTTTATTTTGAAGTTGTTTTTACAATCTTTAAAAAAATTATTTTTCCTTAAAATTATATTTTGAACATAATTTTAAAGTAGCTTCATATGAAAGAAAAAAAAATAGATACTTAGTCATAGAAAAGGTAAGGGAGACCGTCCCTGAGCAGTATTGCAAGTATTGCAATTATAGAGACAACTTGACAATCGCCATGACTAGGTGTTTGTACTACAAGTACTAAGGTTTATTTACCAACTAAAATAATAACTCGTAAGATTACTTTGAACATTGATTAAAATGAAGATTTTTCATTAAAAAATGTTCAACAGAGATTCATTATCAACTCTAGCCATAGGAATTCAATAGAGACTCGATATCAACTCTAGCCACTCTAGCCATCGACATGTGATAATTTCCACCAAACCAAAAATTCACTAACATTGCTCATAACACCACCACTTTGAACCGTTGCTCATAACACCACCACTTTGAACCGGCATCAGTAAACCTTATCAGTGCTTCACATTTGCACAATGTAAAGACATTTTAATCTACAATACTCTAAAATTTATAATAGGTGGAACTGTAGCCAAATCTCGATTTTCCACTATATTTGTTAGGCTCAACTAACTATAGCCAAACTTTAGTATTAAAGGTTTAGACCTCAAGCTCTTGACTTAAGTCCCTTCGCATAACACTTGTGACCACCGTTTATGATTAAGCGCCTATCGCTCATGACCTAAAGTAGTTTACAAAATAAAACTGTGAGTTCAATATCCTATCAGGTATCGACATGTTCAATACCATAAACCACTTATTATTCCCATCGCATTGCTCGGCGTTATTTATCCCCCTTGTAACTTTGACTGCGATATGGGATTAGAACCGTCGATCTCAGGTTGAATAATAAGACGAGATCCCAGCCCTCCAATCTCTATCAACACTGTAACCCGAATGGGCATCGATGATTACACACAGTTAACCCTGAATTTGACAATAATACTTTGATTGTTCGACAGAATGAGACTCGACCCTTCGGTTTCCAAGATCTTCATGGGAATACGTTAATGCATCAAACAAATTCGAGATTCTCTGTATATAAACCCTGGTGGACTCTCAGACCATCACTGTTCATTGATACCAGGTGGTGCTTGCTGCTAGTGTTTTGCCATTTTTTGCATGCAGTCAAGTTTACTGCTTAGTCATCGATACAATCATGCTCGTCGAGACGGCCAGGTGTTACTTGCTGCCAGTGTTTTTCCTATTTTGCATGCATGCAGGTTAGCTGCATAGTCTTCGATACAGTCATGCTCGTTGGGACGGTCGGTCTATTGAGGCCCTGTTGTTTTGCCTCGTTGTGACATTGTACAACTGCTGAGGAAATTTATGAAATAATCGCTATTTTGGTGACAGTGTACCCATTAGTCTTATTGTATATCTATTGATACAACTTTTTCAATTAATAAAAAGTTTGGTTTTTCTGTGTGAAAAAAAAACCTTGTTTTCTCTAATTATTTGTATGAGAGATCATTCCCTTCACACAGTCGCACTAATTCAATAAAACAAGAAATTACCTTTGTCAATCAGTAATAATTGTTCTGCAAATGAATAACATACACTCCAGCTACATAGAATGCATTCAACGCATATATTTTCAACCATTCGCAGAGATCACTGGTAATTTCAGAAACTCATCACGTGTTCAATATTATTCAGCTATACAGAGAAAAAAAACACTGTCGCTTCAATCAAGCTCCCACTCTTGATCTTAGCACAGAAATCCTCATACACTCTCTGTGTCTCTCCCTCACACTGTATCTCTGTCTCTCTCATTCTTCCCATCTGCCTAATTCAAATTACAACTCAGAAAAAAAATCTAACAACTAACTAACTCTCCTCCATGAATGAAGGGATTTCTATTTTTAGAATAACAGTTTCCTACTATTATGCAACAAACTACCTTATCTGGCCTGATCTCCTCGTAGGGAGTATCAAAGTGCCACTTATTCTTATTTTCCCTCAACATTGACATTGACAGAAAATCAGTTTGCCTACATCTTCTACAAATAATAAAACATTAATAAACCATTTCTTCAAACTTTAGGATTGTTTGTCCCTTTGCCATAGCTTGTCACATTGTTGGCTTTATCATGATGCTCCTGCATCACAGGCTATAATATTATATCCATGAAAATTGAAGCTATGATATAACAGCATTCTCTTTGAAAATCAAAATGCATAAGCTAATTGCAAGTAAATATCTTGAATGTCTGTAAACTAATGTTACTGTGCTCCAGATTCAATATGTTATACATCAAAACACCACTGGGGTGTTGGTTGACAATTGAGGTCTATGGAGTTTTGAAGGGAAAAAGAACACCGCGCAGTAAAGAAGATTTAAATGCGCAGTAGATGGATACCTTCTTTTCTTTTCTTCGGACTTCGCGGACCATACAACAGAGAACTTCAATTTTATCTTCGCGGAACACTTTCCTCACTAAGAATTAACTTCACAGTTTTAACTGCGCGGCAATTAACTTTTACTTTGCAGCATTCACCTCGCGGCAAGTAACTGCGCGGCATTCACTTCGCAGCAAGTAACTGCGCGATTTCGACTTTTCACTACGCAGTGAAATTTAGAGTGATGCGAAGTTAACTTCTCCGCAATACTTCACTTCGCAGACTTCACAAACACTTCGCGGAATACTTAACCAATATTCCAAACTTTATCATGAAATAAATTTCTTTAAGACATAACAACTTAAAACATCTAAAGCGAAGTTACTCTTAGTAAATATGAAACTTTCACTGGGGTGAACTATTTGGAGATCTTGATTTCTTTTACTGCACGTAAATGTAAACAATATTCACACGAGTAAATCTGGAGATGATGTGCGACTTGCAATAAACAACATTCTTGGGAATAAAACATAAAACTATAGACTTGTATATTTACCACAGTAAACTACACAGCTCCTCAATTCATGGAAGTGAGTTTCACTGCGGACTTTTACATTCACAGAGCTTGGGATCTTGATACAATTCACGGGAGCTTCTTCTCCTTTCACTCTTCTTACACATCTCTCTCTGAGTTTTAACTAAGAGATTCTATTTATAGAGTTTCAACCAACCGACTTAGGAACGCTTCTTATGGAAGCTACAGAATTGCATTAAAGACTGAAATAAATTCTAACCTAAGGTTTCTTGACTTGCGAATTATTAACGCGGTTTCATTGATGAAAACATAACATGCGCCGGATTGGCTGCAAACCAACTGACATACTGACACTGCGCGCTGCGCACTGACACAATCTTTACTGACAGGATGACTGACAGAGCCAGCGCAGTAAATATGCGATCAGCTCATAATTTATGATATTTCCAACACTCCCCCTTAATTATGAGCGGATGGGGATCATTAACAAAAATTAAAATATTACAAAATATTTCAGAGCTAAAAACATGCTTTGTTCATGACATAGTTTACTGTGCAGAACTTGTCATACCCAAACAACTTCGCAGAAATTGGAATGGGTCTTTTGCCAATGGTTTGGTAAAGATGTTTGCTACCTGATCTTCAAACCTACAAAATTCTAAACAAATTTCTTTGTTGTTTATCAATTCTCTGATGAAGTGATACCTTGTGTCGATGTGCTTGGTTCTTTTATGAGACACATGATTATTTGACAGTGCGATAGCTGAATTGTTGTCGCAGTAAACGACTGTGGGGTCTTGTTGATGCTGAGACAGATCACTTAACATCTTGCGTATCCAAACTGCTTGACATGCAGCGCTTGTAGCTGCAACATACTCTGCTTCTGCTGAAGAAAGAGTTACTATGGGCTGTTTCTTTGAAGCCCATGATACAACACCTGTTCCTACATGAAATGTATTCCCAGATGTGCTTTTTCTGTCATCTATGCTGCCTCCATTGTCACTGTCAGTGTATCCAATGAGTTTCAAATTTTTTGAGGTGGAAAACATAATACCAAAGTCTTTTGTTCCACTTACATACCTCAGAATTCTTTTACCTGCTTACCAATGCAATTCTTTTGGTGACTCCATGAATCTTGAGATTAAGCTGACTCCAAACATGATGTCTGAGCTTGTTGCTGTAAGATACATAAGGCTACCAACGAACCTTTTAAACAGTGTAGGATCTACATTGGATCCATCATCATCCTTGCTTAATTTCAAACCTGTTATCACTGGTGTTGGATTTATTTTGCTATTTAACATCTTAAACCTGTTCAATACATCACTTGCATACTTTGACTGAGATATAAATATCCCATTTTCATTCTGTTGAACTTCAACACCCAGAAAATACTTCATAAGCCCCAAATTAGTCATTTCAAATTCACTTTCCGTGACTGTTCTAAATTCTTCTATGCCAAAATCACTAGTAAATATTAAATCATCGACATACAGGCAAACAATCAGCTTATTACCTTGCTGGTTAATTTTTGTGTACAACATTGGCTCACATTCACTTCTGTGAAATCCATTCTGGATGAGATATGAGTCAATGCGATTGTACCAAGCTCGAGGAGCTTGCTTCATACCATACAGTGCCTTCTTCAGTCTGTATACTCTGTGTCCTTGTCCTGGAACTTCATATCCTTGTGGCTGCTCCACATATACTTATTCTTCTAAATATCCATTTAGAAACACGGACTTAACATCCATTTGATAGACAGGCCATTTCTTTTGTGCTGGGATGGCCAAAATTGTTCTGACAGTGTCCATGCGTGCTACAGGTGCAAAAGTTTCATTGAAGTCTATGCCAAGTTGCTGAGTGAACCCTCTTGCTACTAATCTTTCCTTGTGCTTCTGCACATTTCCTTCAGCATCTTGCTTGGTCTTATAAATCCATTTCACGCTTATTACATCCTTGTCCTTAGGAACATCAACTAGTTCCCATGTTTGATTCTTCTCTATGCATTCTATTTCTTCATTCATGGCTTGTGCCCAGACTTCATCTTCAACTGCTTCTTCATATGTTAGAGGATCATTAACTTGAGAAAATAATGCAAAACAAGAGAATGAATTAGGTGTACCAGCCTCATATATCTCACGCAGACTTCTTGTCCTCAGCGGAGTTGCTGGTGTCGAACTGCGCAAACTTCTTGATGGAGTTTGTTGTGCACTTGGATTGCTTGTTGAAGTTGCTGCGACTTGTGTCGGAATTGCTTGTGCTGAACCATGCTGTGCAGTCCTTGGACTAGGCGGTGCTGCGAAGTTCTAATTCTCATGCGGAGTCTCAACCACATCTTCTGCGAAGTCATTATGTTCAACATGTGACACGATTTTCACATTCTTCTCAACAGTTTCATCCCATGCTTCATTTTCCACAAACTGAACATCGCGGCTGATAATAACTTTTCTTGCGACAGGATCATACAACTTGTATGCTTTTGTGTCTTCAGAATATCCAATAAAGATGCATTTATGTCCTTTATTGTCTAATTTTCTTCTCAGCTCATCTGGAACATGTGCATATGCTACACAACCAAAAAAATTTAAATGCGAAACACTATGTTTCATACCTGTCCATGCTTCCTACGGAACCTTGTTCTTCACGCACTTTGTCGGACATCAATTCATGATGTATACTACGATTGCCACTGCTTCAGCCCAGTATTCATTTGACAGATGCGTGGCTGCCAACATACTGTGCGCCATCTCCATGATGGTTCTGTTCTTTCTCTCCATGATACCATTCTGCTGTGGTGTATACCACGCAGTGAATTGCTTCTGTATGCCATGATTCTTGCAAAAATTTAAGAAATCATTTGAGACATACTCACCACCTCTGTCTGTTCTCAATATCTTGATGTTGTAACCACTCTGCTTTTCCACGAGTGCCTTGAATTGCTGAAAGCAATCAAATGCATCAAATTTATGCTTTAGAAAATAGAACCAAGTTTTTCTTGTGAAATCATCAATGAATGTGAGAAGATATGTGCATCCTCCCATGGATGGTGTTTGCATCGGTCCACAGATATCGGAGTGCACAATTTCAAGTGGTGCGCGAGCTCTATATGTTTTTCTGACTGGAAAAATCTCTCTATGCTGCTTTCCAAAGATACAACCTTCACAAACTCTCTCTGGCTTTTCAATTAATGGAAATCCTTTCACCATATCCTTCATGTGCAGTAGCTTCAACCCACCAAAATTCCGATGTCCAAATCTGAAATGCCATAACCAGGATTCATCCTTCATTTCTGTTTGAAACGCAGCTTGCATTGTGCTGCCTTTGTCTTCCTCGTTGCTACGAACTTCTGCTCCTTTGCTTTCTGTCTTGAACGCAGCTTTAGAATTTTCTTTATGACTTTCATGATCAACATGAGTATTTTTACCTTTGATGATTGGTGTTATCCTCAAAGGAAACAAGCGATTGCTTGTCATCTGCACTTCGGCTATTAATTGATTGCTTGGGTATACATCTTTGATCACACAACGCTTCCCTATCATATGAACTCTGTAACCTTTTTCCATCAACTATCCAATGCTCATCAGATTATGCTTCAAACATTGAACATAATACACATCAGGCATAAATTTATGCTCCCCCTGTTTTGTTAGAATATCAACAGTACCCTTACCCAAAACAGTGACTTGGATATTGTTTCCAAGTGTTACATCAGTTTGAACTGATTTATCTAGGCTAGAAAATAAACTTAAATTACCAGTCATATGATTGTTACAGCCTGAGTCTAAATACCATATATCATTTGGACTTTCTTGGATGGCATTGCATTCCAGCGATGATGTGCATGCCAAGAAGAGTGAACTGTTCGCAATGTTATTGTTGCTTGACTGAGTTTCACCTTGATTTCCTTGGTCATACTGCTTCTTCCTGCATTCATATGCGAAGTGTCCATACCTCTTACAGTAATGACATTGAATCTTTGATTTATCATACCTTTGTCCACTTGGCTGATTGGGGGTATGATCCTGGCCTCTTCCTGCGACATGTGCAGGACTGCTATTGCGATCTCCTCTGAATGAACTTCGTCCTTTGCCTCTAGATTTTGATCTTCCTCTGCCTCTACCGCAACTTATTAATGACTGTGCTGCGAACGCACCTTCCAGTGATGTGTCTGAACCGTTGATTCTATGTTCATGATTGAGTAATGAGGCTTGCAACTCATCAATAGTAAATATGGACAGATCTTTGTTTTCCTCTAGGGTCACAACTAAAGATTCAAATTTCTTTGGAAGAACTCTAAGAACTTTTTCAACAACTCTTTGGTCAGTTAGTGTTTCTCCATGAGACTTTATTTGATTAACTAGACCAATTACATGAGTATAGAATGAGTCTACTGACTCTGTATTTTTCATTGACAGAGATTCAAACTCTCTTCTAAGAATTTGAAGTTTGGCAGTCTTTACCTTGTTGAAACCTTGATATGTTGTTTCCAGCGTATCCCACGCTTCTTTTGTTGACTGCCCTGCTGCTACTCTTGGGAGTGTGGATTCATGTGTCGCTTGATGTATGTGGAACAACGCATTTCCATCTTTCTTCCTTTGTTCCCTCAGAACATCTTCCTCAGCTTGTGTGAGATTGTTGTATGCTACTGCATCTGCTAGTTCTGCATAACCAGTCTGGACTATGTCCCATACATATTGACCTCTAAACAAAGCCTTCATAGTTAGAGACCAATATTCATTATTTTTACTAGTAAATATTGGGGTTTGCAAATTACCCGAAGTGGAAGCCATCCTTAACCACTTTTCCCTTATGAATTGAGTTCCTTCTTTTCGTAGACCAGGCTCTGATACCAGATGAAGGAAAAAGGTGAGCACCATGCAGTAAAGAAGATTTAACTGTGCAGTAGATGGATACCTTCTCTTCTTTTCTTCGGACTTCGCGGACCATACAACAGAGAACTTCAATTTTATCTTCGCGGAACACTTTCCTCGCTAAGAATTAACTTCGCAGTTTTAACTGCGCGGCAATTAACTTTTACTTCACAGCATTCACCTCGTGGCAAGTAACTGCGCGGCATTCACTTCGCAGCAAGTAACTACGCGATTTCGACTTTTCACTGCGCGGTGAACTTTAGAGTGATGCAAAGTTAACTTCTCCGCAATACTTCACTTTGTGGACTTCACAAACACTTCGCGGAATACTTAAACAATATTCCAAACTTTATCATGAAATAAATTTCTTTAAGACATAACAACTTAAAACATCTAACGTGAAGTTACTCTTAGTAAATATGAAACTTTCACTGCGGTGAACTATTTGGAGATCTTGATTTCTTTTACTGCACGTAAATGTAAACAATATTCACACGAGTAAATCTGGAGATGATGTGCGACTTGCAATAAACAACATTCTTGGGAATAAAAAATAAAACTATAGACTTGTATATTTACCACAGTAAACTGCGCAGCTCCTCAATTCATGGACGTGAGTTTCACTGCGGACTTTTACATTCACAGAGCTTGGGCTCTTGATACAATTCATGGGAGCTTCTTCTCCTTTCACTCTTCTTACACATCTCTCTCTGAGTTTTAACTAAGAGATTCTATTTATAGAGTTTCAACCAACCGACTTAGGAACACTTCTTATGGAAGCTATAGGATTGCATTAAAGACTGAAAAAAATTCTAACCTAAGGTTTCTTGACTTGCGAATTATTAACACGGTTTCATTAATGAAAACATAACGTGCGCTGGATTGGCTGCGAACCAACTGACATACAGACACTGTGCGTTGTGCGCTGACACAATCTTTACTGACAGGATGACTGACAGAGCTGGTGCAGTAAATATGCGATCAGCTCATAATTTATTATATTTTCAACAAGTTTCAAGCCATTCACCATGGTTCCTTTGCAATGGCCTGAGCCATACTATAAAATGCAGCCCCTAGGAGCATGCTTCTCAAATGTGTGTTGTACCAAAAGATTTATCGAAGCTAATTGTTTGAGTACGAAATAAGGGTGTATGTTTACCAAATGCAGTTAAAACTTCTGTAACTGATAATGGTCAAGTAAAAATAAACTTTCATTTGTATTTGAATAAAAATCACAGCAATTTGAAAATCCCAAAACTCTCACGGTAAACGTTTTAGAATGTAGCATTGACTTCTAGATGTGAATAATTAAAAATCCTTCCCACACCATAAACTACCTGATCTTGATATGCAAAATACTTGAATAAAAACAACCCTGTTATAACCAGGTGACAACCCTGATGCTATTATACCTTGGATTATTCACTGCTGGAGAAGCATCGTGTGCATTTGTTAATGGTGCTAATTGACTTGGCCCAATAGTTGAACTTGTGCCAACAAGGTTGTTGAGTTATACAGACCAAGTGTAAAGCAAAAATCTTTGCGTGATTATGCTAGAGAAAAGACAACTATTTGGCTAAATAAATTAAATAATGCAAATGGTAACTTGCCTACTGCTAAGATGATGTCTTTACTTCAGAAGTTGTTGTCATGATATTTTGATTGTTTTGCAAAGTGTAGCATATGTTTCTATTTAACTATGGGGATATATGTTCTGAACATGTAATGCATTTTTCAGATTCGAAGAAACATTCATATCATGTCCTTGTTGATTGAGGGCATGTTGTACTTGTTGATAAGGAAAACCCAATCCAACATCTTCAGTTTTCATCAGTAACTCATTAGTCCTTTCAATCTTCAATTTTCATCAGTAACTCATTATTTAGTTTTCCTTCTTGCATAAACTAAATAATGTTAACCCTTTCCAATATTCTAGTTAATTACCTCGTGTACAGCGAAACTAGATTTAATGATTTATGTATTTATATATCCATTCAAACTATAAACACTCCTCAAATCCAATGCGTCGTAATTACTTAAATGCCAACTCATAGGATTAAAATTCTTCAAAAAAAAAACAATCGACGTCAGTTTTGGAAATTTCTGAATAGGCAAATGACACTAATAATGAGGAAATGGATAGTTAATTACAGGTGGTATGAATTTGAGGCCCGTTGTCGCGCAAACCAAATCGATATGTATTCCGTTTAATTTAAATTTCATTACAAGAACGTTTGCTTCGGAAATATTTAAGAGCTCTGTGACTTCAGGACTCTGAGCTAACGTGTCATAAAGTGTACCGAAGAAATCATTCTGCAAATAAGAGTTAGATAATTAACAACCTACCAATTTTTATTCAATATGGAATGGAAGAAGAGTAAACAGTAATAACCATCATTGCAAAAATGCATTGTAAGAAATTTGAACCAAACAATTTTTGAGGAGTAAATATTCTTTATTGCCCTAAGGACTTCATGTTCTAACCTTGAGTTGAATGTATTGGGAAGTAATGCATAGCACATCAATGTCTGAACCAGGGTCATGTACCTTCATCAAAGTTTCAAGATTTCAATTAGTATACTAGTCCTTCGTAGTGCTGGAGCTACAGAATAATGAATGGAGATAACTGCTATGAAAAGATTAAGGAAATTTACATTCAAACTAAAAGATCCATAAGGAAATATCTATGCAGTTGCATCCATATTAAGTTCATGGAGTATCTCTGTGACCCATCCTTGCACAAGCTGATGATAAACACATACAAAAAATTCATGTTAAAACGTTTTAGAACTTCAATACATAAGAATAGATTCTATTTCTATGGTAGGAAGATCTAATAGATTTCTGATTTTACAAATTCCTCCTTTGTTATTTCTTGTCATACTCACTCTATAAAGCTGCTCGAGAACTTGCTCCCTGTGTAATTTCTCTCGTCGCTCTCATAAACATGAGCACTGATCAAATACTGTTGCAGATATTGAATATATAGTTCATCATTGAAAGATTTCTTTAAACATCATCAGTAACTCAAATACAAAGCTAATCAATCTTCAGTAACTCATTAGTCCTATAAATCTTCAGTTTTCTTCAATTTATGCAAGAAGGAAAACCCAATCCAACATCTGATGCAAAAAGTCTTATTTATTACTTGTATACAAATAAGTTTTGTTCTTGTAGGATTTGGGCATTTTCCATATCAAGAGATGATAAGTCACGGATGGCAGAGTATCTGGCATCAGAAAATTTGGATTTATCTACATTCCCCAAAATCAGGAATAAGTCGTAGAGTATTAGGTGGTAGGGCACCTGGGAGCTAATAAATTCTAGGCAAAGGTTCAACATTCAAAGGATCGATCTCTGGCAACTTATCTAGATTTTTATTTTTGAAATTAGACCAACATTTCCAGGCCCACATCCTAGATTTTCAAGCATAAAATCTGACTATGAAGATTAACAATTCAAAGACTTAGTTTAATCACACTTCTCCAGATCATTTGACAGATCTGAAGACATTCGATTCCATCATTTCTAGATTTCTTGCTAGATTGATTTTGTTTTTAGTTTATGGAAAGGAATTTCCATAAAATCTTGTAACAGCTTGAGCATTGTATTATTCTATTTATTTTATCAATTGAATTGTAATTTGGGGGATCTTCCTCTTAGAAAGAAGCAGGGGTTCAAGTGTTTCAAATACAAAGTGACGATGTAAGAATGGAAATTGTATTGAAAGAACTACAATAAGTGAAAATTGTCATGCTCAAAATACTGACAACCCTGTTACAACCATGGCGGTTTCTCTTCTCTGGTTCTTGTTAGAAAGTGGTCAATTCTTATGCTATTTGAAAGAGAACTAAGATTGCCAACAAACAGGTCATTGATGGTTGCTCAAAGATTTCTGTTTAAGATGACAGGTAAAATCAACATTGCAAAAAACTCCATAAGAGATGCTCCCAGCCCACGTCCTTTAATATGTGAACCACCAGGATACTTTCCATATATTGAAGAATTCCTATTGAAACAGAGACAAATTGAAAATAGACATCCATTCAATCACAATAAACCTCTTATAACAGGAATGTGGCAAATTCAAATATTAATAAAAACATTTTTTTCAAGGGAATAAAAATACATGCTAAATGGTTCTCAAGAAACAAAATTAATGAATGAATATTATAAATCCGCAAAATATGCCTACACTTAAATTCAAGAACACTAATTCATTAAAATATACCATTTACAGAACAAAAATGCGTACAAGAATAATTAGGATTCTTAAGCATGGCACTTACTTGAAGTTAGAAGCAACCTTTATTGATGTTGGATATCCTCCCTATTCCTTTCTCCGAAGTTTGGGCAAGCTAGATACACTCCCAAATTCTGCTCCATTTGACTCGGCATTGGGAACTAATTCTCTTCCTCTGTTTTGCACTGTGTTTTCCTCTAAAGGGAAATCACTGCCAAATCAAGCAGATCCGATTCCAAGAGTACCATAAAAACTATTTACAGTTAATAAAGCAGGTTGCTTTCCTGAGCTTTTTCTGTCACTAGTACTTAACGAGGACAAACCCTAGCCCAATACAAACTAGAGCTTAGATACAGGAATGAGACTAAGGTAAGGGTCCATAGGTGGATTCATTGTTCATCCTATAGGTCAAGGACATGCATTCAACTGCATGCAAAAATAAATCCATGCACACATAAAACAATGTGGAGAATGCTATCAACTACTCAGAAATTGCAGGTGATTGCTTGCACAACAAGTAAGTTGGAGCATGAAGTTGGGTAAAGTTTTAAGGTAAGGTTTTATTTTTTATCTATTTTTTGATTTATTTTAATGTCGTGCAATGATAAAAATTAGTCAATTCAAGGTGATTGTCCAATTAGAAAATAGTAATTTCTTTTTTCTAACTAATTATAAATACAAATTTTATGTTAACATTAATCTAAATTTAGAAAAAACAATATATTGATTGCAATTAATAGAAACAACCGGAACATATAGTCTCCTGCCTACTGCAGGGACTAAAAACAAAAGTTTAAATATAACAAGTGCAAAACCTATAAAGTTTAAATACAAAAAGTACAAAACCCATAAAAACAATTACTTTGAAAGATATAAACAACTATTTTAATTGAGATTAAAACAAATTTCAGATCATCCCATATATACTTCGAGAAAAGTTTCAAAAAGTCGTATTCATCTGGTCACTTTAAGTCCTAATGACATGTTAATAAGCCCTGCGTCCACAATCTTCAATTAGTTGATAATCAAAAGTTAAAGGTTTGTATGGTCTAAGCCAAGACCAAGAGAAACTCTTAAAATTGTCAACAATGATAATCAAAAGTTAGAGGTTTGTTTTGTCTCAGCCCCATTAAACTCTTAAAACCTACCTGGAAGATTGTCCAAAACCTACTTGTGAATACTGAACCCCGATTAGATATTATCTTCTTTGGTACCCCATGTAGTCGTACTATCTCATCAATGAATACTCTAGCAATCTCTAGTTCCTGGTAAGTATTCTTGATGGGAATGAAATGCGCACTCCTCGTGAGAGTGTCTACTACCAAAAAAATTGTATCATGTCTCTTGCAGTTCAATGGTAATCCCGCAATAAAATCCATGGAGAAGATCTCCCATTTCAACTCAGGAATGGCGTGGGGATGAAGTAGTCCAGCGGGGTGCCTATGTTCTGCCTTGACTAGCTGACACTCCATGCATTTGGCGACAAAATTCACTACGTCTTTCTTCATGCCATGCCATAAAAATAATGGATAAAGATCCGCGTACATCTTTTTCATTCTTGGGTGTGCCTTGTAGACAGCTCGATCAACTTCTTCTAGGATCAGGTTCCTAATCTCGTTGTTCTCTGGCACATAAATACGGTTGTTGTATCTTAACAACTCGTCGATTTCCAACGAATAACCCCTATACTTGGGTAATTTCATATGTTCCTACTCCAGTTCGGCCTTTACCTCCTTGTACCAATTGTCTTCTTGTTGAAGCCTAAGCACCTTTTCTCTCAAGTTGATTTGCATCGGAATTACTAAGAAGATGTGGGGTCTACGACTAAGTGCATTTGCCACCTTGTTTGGGGTCCCCTTCACATAGGAGATGTCGAAGTCATACTCACTTAACTGTTCGTACCATCTCCTCTGTCTAGCATTCAGATCACTCTTTGTGAAGATATACTGCAATCCATGGTGAATTTTCTTAAGTTCAAACTTTCTTCCCACCAAATAATGTCGCCAAAGGCATAAAGCATGCATCACTACAGTCAGTTCCATATCACGTGTCGCATAGTTTTCCTCATGTGTCCTGAGTCTTTGGGATGAGTAGGCAATCACTCTACCTCCTTGCATTAGTACACATCTGACTCCATCCTTCGATGCATTAGTGCATACTAGGAATTCCTCCTCCATGTCTGGTACCTTCAGAATCGGTGTCGTTTTTAACAATTCTTTCAATTTCTCGAATGCTTTGGCGCATTTGTATGTCCATATAAAAGGCCGATCCTTTTTCTGTAGCTCGGTGATCGGTCCCACAATCCTTAAGAACCCTTCCACAAACCTTCTGTAATATCCAGCAAGTCCCATGAAGCTTCTCACTTCATGTAGATTCATCAGTGCTGGCCATTCCCGAATGGCCTCAATCTTGGCGGGGTCCACGGCTATGTCGTCGCCTGAAATGATATGTCCCAAGTAATGGATTTCCTTCTGGAAGAAGGAACATTTTGACAACTTCCCATAAAGTTGGTTCTCTCAAAGACACTGTAATACCAATCTGATGTGTTCTTCATGTTCCTCCAGTGTCCTAGAGTAGATGAGAATATCATTGAGAAACACCTGTATGAACTTGTCCAGGTACTGGCGTAATACGTTGTTCATTAAGTTCATGAATACACTAGGTGCATTGGTTGTTGGCAGGCGGTTAGGATGGGTCATTATCGCAGCATTGTGAGTGTTGCAATACCGCGAAAGGCGGAAAGTTGAACACAGATGATAATATTTTATGTAACTTTTGGTCAGTTGTACCGTAGTATGCGGGTTTTTGGGTCATTTGGACCACATTAAATAGATTTTGGGTCATTTGCTTGAAGTGTTGGTTAGGAAGTTGTTAGTAAGTGAACAAGCAATGTAAAGACAAAAGCCTATAAATAGGCATAGATTTGTAAGTGTTGGATCATCGGATTGTGTATCTTAGATTTAGAGATATCTATGAGTTGCGAAGTATGAGCAGAAGACTGAACAATTTGTATCTAGGCTTTTGCAGAGTTAATATGATGTGACAGAGCTTGTTTTGTGGAATCCCTGTGTTTCTTCTGTTCATTTGTGGTAACGCATGTTGCGATATGAATCTATGAATGATGTGATGTTTCCTTGTTGCAATTAATGCTTTACTATTATATTTGTTGCGATGATGAATGGTTCTGTTGAATGATGCTATGAATATAAATGATGTCTGAGTTAAATGCATAGATCTATTTATGAAATGTTGCAATAATTCAAGTAATTGAGCCACAAACATCCTCCTTCATTCGGTGGAAACATTGTTCCGTCAACTCTCCCTTGAACATCTCGGGTGAAACCTCATCTACTCCGCAGGTGTTGCTGGACGGGGTAAAATCTGTATGGGCCGGTGCTCAGGGAGATCGTGGTGGTTTGGGTGTCGACAGTGAGTGGAACCCCTGTTGACTGGGTTTGAGTCAACAAATGGTTCTGCTGCCGGTACCTAGCGCGAAGTGAAAGGAGGATATGTTGTGGCATCCGACGCAACCGGAGATACAAGACTGGTTTGATCAGAAGTTGCAAGAATTTGCTGAAAAAGAAAGTCAAAACTATCGGCTAACGGTAAATCAGTGGGTGGAAAGATATATTGACGACAGTCCGCACGAATATTTTTTCTGCGAATTCCCAGTCATCTTGTTCGAGTGGTTGGCAAAGTTGACCTTTCATAAGAGTAACTTCCAAGGTGGTGAACCAATGACCTGGACCTCAGAGCTGATCTAGGAACTATAAGAAGTCGACAACAAGGCGTCACGAGCTGCCGAAGTTTGGCTTGACAGCATATTGGAAGGCTATATCACTGAATTTGTGGTTGATACGAACAAATCCTATAGTGAAGCTGAAAGATATTTCTTTCGCGGACCACGGGGAAGGTTTCTGTTGTCACTCCAACTGTCTATTAAGATGCTTATTTGCGAGAAGGGTATATTGAAGATGCATCTGGATCAGTGAACATACTGGTGGGAGGAGGCCATGGGTATCGCGCTGGTAGGGGGGCGGTACATGGAATGATAAGGGGTAGATGGGTGCAGGTCATGACGAGACTGTGAGTGAAGCCGAGGAAGAGAGTGGTCTTAAAAGGGAAGGAGCAAGGTTTCGACAAGAAAAGACGCAGAGGACAGGAGAAGGTCCTGCTGCGATCGAACCAGAAGGCCGCAAAGGAAGACCACACGGGACGAAGCAACCTCACAGTCCGGACAAGGACAACCAGGCTATGCCTAGGACAGAGGCAGGACCAAACCCCAGTAGCAACGTGCCCACACCTCCGCTCACTATCTGTCAACCAGTAAGAAACACAACCTCGACACCACCGTGTCAACAAAACTTGATTGCTAGTAGTTCAGTGACTACAGGGAGGAAGCCCAGAATGGCGGGCGAGGATGCGAAGTTGCCACTGTTCCATGGAAATGGAACCGATAATCAGGAACAATAATGGTTCCTATGTGAGGCAGTATGGACCGTAAAACAGATTACTGATGATGATGCTAAGAAAGGACAGTTAGCGACAACTCTGCGAGGTCGCGAATTAGACTGGTTTATGAAGTTTGTTTTAGTCCCTTTAGGAGCTCCAGAAAAGATGTTAGACGATATCAGGAAAGGATTGATTGCAGAATTTAAGAAACCCAAGTCTGAAGCACAGTATATTACAGAATTAAAAGAGATTAAGCATTATCCCAATGAAACTGTGTGGGATTTTGAGCAGCGATTCAAAACATTGATGGCAAGGGTCAGTTTCGACATGAGCACTGTCCAACACAAAGAATGGTTCATTGAGGCACTGCTCCCACACATTCGATTACCGCTGATGCAACAGAACATTAGAACACCAAGTGAATCTCTAGAGATTGGAATGTGTTTGGAAGCCTCGCCGATTGGTGAAAATGCCGCTGGGATGTCGCAGATTCAGACACAACTGGCTAACTTGACCATACAGCTGCAAGATCTTAAGAAGGGCAAGGAATAGCGAGAAGTATGGTGTACGCGATGTCGGGGAGAGGGGCATACTAAGGGAAATTGTCGTGACTTCCACAATTATTTGGTTTCAGGGGCACCAAAACCGTTGAATGGTGGCAATATGTCATGGTGTCGCATCTGTCAGGCATATGGGCACCGCCATGAGGAATGCCAATACATGCTGAAGATGGTCACAAAATCGATGAATCTATATTGTACATTTTTCAAATCGGTGGGACACGGAGACAAAGATTGTCATGCATATGGATTGCTTCAGGAGATAAAGTACGATGCATTCTATGTGAAGGATGACCAGTGTGTCGTACAACAAACCCAACCTCAACCATAGGTAGCCCAGCCGCTACCTCAACCGCAAGTGCAGTTTGTACCGCGGCAACAACCACAGCAGTTTATGCCACAATATGCTCCAATGCAAATGGATCCACAGCAACCATAGTATGTTCAACAACCCTAGTATGTGCAACAAGGGAAAGGCATGCAACTGAATCCTATGCAGCAACAGTTCAATCAACCGCAGTACTAGCAGTAGGGTGGATTCCGTGAAGGATTCCAGGGGGGGCACGGTGGAGGATTTGGTCGTGGAGGAGGACAAGGAGGTTGCGAATCTATTCAGTGCTATCACTGTGCAGTATGGGGACACTACCAGTGAGTTGCCCACTGTTGCAGACATAGTGTACGTTTTGTTTTGTTACAGATCATACAGTAGAGAACTACCCGTAGTTGATTGCACAATGGCAAGCAAGGAATGTTCCACAATTGCAGAATCCGAATCAAGCGCAGCAGCCAGTACAGAATCAAGTGCAGCAATTGGCGCAGAACCAGAACCAACGTCCAAATCAAAATGCTAACTAGAATGTGAACCAACCAGGGAATCCACCGCTAAACCAGAATCAAGGTGCGAATTTTGCGACAATTTCTGCGAATCCAAGGCCACAAGATGCGACTATTGCAGTTATCACTCATGGAGGTACAACAACAGGAGGGGATAGCTCACATCTGCTCATTTGATTGGCAGGGCAGAAGAAGGTGTCATTTGACATTGAGTCCGAGCGTGATGCATTCGTTCAGGCGTGTTGTGCGATGGACCAAGATCACGGTAAGGCTATTATTTGTGACATTCCCCCTGTCTTTGATGCCACTTCAGAGACAGGTCCATCGGCACAATCTGGAACCTTGTAGAAATTTTTTGAGAGCTGTTTATTATTGGCGAGGGATCCCGCTACTCGTTGAGATTGAGGTATTGTTGCAACAAATAGCTAGGGGTCGGCAAGAGTCCACGGTAAACTCCTTACAGCGACGGAAGACAGGTAAGGAGATGTGCATGAACATACAAATTGGGGACTATGAAGTTGATTCGATTATTCTGGATCTTGGTTCGGATGTCAACATCTTAACCAAGTAGGCATGGTAGAAAATGGGGAGCCCCCCATTAAGCTAGTTTCCTATACAGCTCCGGCTAGCTAATCACGCCAAGGTGACACCGATTAGGAGAGTTCCATGCCTAGTGGTGGACATTGAGGGAATGAAGAGTTATGCTGACTTTGACGTCATCGAAGTATTCAAAGGGGGAAGCTCTTATCCCGTGTTGCTGGGGATTGGACAGGCTAACGACGGTGGGGCAGTAATCAACTTTAAGAGGCAGATGATGACTTTTGAAAACCACGATATCAGAGTTATAGCCCCGTTGGATCCGACTGAAGGACGTAGATACATTGAACCAGTGAAGGAAGAATATCCCAGCGGATGGGACCATACATTCAATATTTTTGAAGATTATATTCATCCAACTGCCAACGGTGAGCTTGGATGTTGCAGCGACACTTTGCGTCTTCCGACTCTGATGATGCTTTAGAACATTGGTAGAATCGCTTGCATGAGGTGTCGCTCCGCAAGTGTGAGCTAATCACACAGTCATTGTGCAGCGTTGCGACTGAAATGGTTACACTACCGGTATATGAAGGGTTACCTGGCTTGTCTGACTTTCTGGCGGAGTTCAAGGAAAAAGTTTTAGAACCACAACGACTGTTGGCATTGGAGGAAGCGCTGAAGGCTACTCCAACACGCTGGTGGACGACACATAAGAATACAATTGTTGGTTTGCCACAGTGTCGGCGATTGATGACGGTTCGTTTCGGCGAGACCAAGGTTTACCACACAGGGAAATATGATGGTCAGAATGACCCTGGCAGTCATTTGATGGAGTGTCAGACATTGTGGGCATCGCGACCAAGAGATGAGTGGGTTCATGCTTTTGTCCATACTTTGGACGAAATGTCGCGATCATGGTATACTGCAGCTGAATTGTAGGGAGAAATTACTACTTGGTTGGAGTTGACAGTTTGTTTTACTCATACATTCAGTTTCGCAGATCCCAACCCGAAAAGGTTTACTACACAGGGAAATATGATGGTCAGAATGACCCTGGCAGTCATTTGATGGAGTGTCAGACATTGTGGGCATCGCGACCAAGAGATGAGTGGGTCCATGCTTTTGTCCATACTTTGGACGAAATGTCGCGATCATGGTATACTGCAGCTGAATTGCGGGGAGAAATTACTACTTGGTTGGAGTTGACAGTTTGTTACTCATACATTCAGTTTTGCAGATCCCAACCCGAATGTCCATAACGCGTTGCAACTCATCCGCGACGTAGTTTTGAAGGTTGTTCCGGTAGCATATCCTGCAGATCCCCATATGAACTATAAGATGCATTCCATGATGGAATGTTATAATATTAGTAGTGGGCCAGAAGATGGTGATGATCCGCGGAATGTCAATATTCTGGAATCTGAAGGAAGCTGCGATATTGTAGCACCTGATGCGCCAAGTGATCTGATCAGTCAACCGCTGAAGCTCCAGAAGGTTAACATTGGGATAGAGGACAGTCCAAAGTTTGCAAATGTTGGGGACTATTGCGATGATCTGATTATGGGAAAGGTCACTGACTTGCTGCATGAATTCCATGACCTATTTCCTACGAAATTTTCGGAGATGAAGGGAATCTTAGGTGATCTCGGGAAGATGAAGATTCCATTGAAACCAGATGCTAAACCAATCAGGCAGTGACCCTACCGCCTGAATCCGGGCCATAAGGAGAGGGTCAAGGTAGAACTTGATTGCATGTTGGATACTGGTATTATTGAACCAATTGAAGAGTTAGAGTGGATCAGTCCTATGATGGTGCAGGACAAGAAGACCGGCGAAGTGCGCATTTGTGTCGATTTGCGGAAGTTAAATGACGCCTACTTGCATGATCCCTTCCCAACCTCGTTTACTGACGAGGTGCTCGAAGGTGTGGGCGGACAAGAGATGTATTCTTTCATGGATGGGTTCTCTGGCTATCATCAGATCCGCATTGCAAAGGAAGACCGCCACAAGACAACTTTTGTGACAGAATGGGGCTATTTTCAGTACACAGTATTGCCGTTTGGCTTGAAGAATGCACCTGCGATATTCTCGCGGGTTGTCGTTGCTGCGTTCAGGGATTTCATTCAGAAGTTTTTGTAGGTATACATGGATGACTAGACAGTCTATGGCTTGATCAGGGATCACCTGGAAAACCTATGGTTGATGTTGGAGCGTTGTCGACAGCATCAGATATCACTGAACTTAAAGAAGTGCATCTTTTGTGCACCATTCAGAATACCATTGGGTCACATTGTGTGCAAGCAAGGGTTGTTAGTCGATCCAGCAAAGATTGCGCTTATTCTGAGCTTAACCCCGCCAACTAACGTTAAGAAGTTGAGAGCGACGTTGGGACACATTGAGTATTATCGCAAGCTCATCAGGGGTTATGCGGCGATCACCGCCCCTATGGAGAAATTATTGAAGAAAGATGCGGTATTTCAATGGAACCCTAAATGTCAAGATAGTTTTGAGACACTGAAGGCAAGATGGCTTTGGCACTAATATTGGTATTTCCGGACTGGAGTAAGGAATTCCATGTCCATGTCGATGCATCATTGATTACGCTAGGAGTGGTGCTTGCCCGGCCAGGAGAAGGGGATCTAGATCACCCCATTGCTTTCACAAGTCGGAAGTTGTCCTCAGCAGAAAGGAACTATACTACTGCAAAGAGGGAAGGCTTGGCGATGGTCTATGTGCTGCAGAAGTTCGACATTACTTATTGGGAGGACACTTTAAGATGTTCATAGACAATTCTGCCTTAAAATACCTGGTCAATAAGCCTGTGTTGGAGGGGAAGATATGTCGTTGGCTACTTCTTTTTCAGGAGTTCGATTTTGAAGTGATCATGAAGCCAAGACGTTTGAATGTCGGACCTGATCATCTATTGCAGATTGAGACGGGAGAGGAGCCAACTAACATTGGCGACGGGAAACTATGAAGAGATCATTCAGTTTCTGGCGACAAGTACCGCACCTGAGGAGTTCACCACTAGTCAGAAGAAGCAGTTGGTGGTTAAGGCTGTCGATTTCCAGCTAATTGCAAGCGAGTTATACAAATTGGGCTCAGATGAGATATTGCGGCGTTGTGTTTTACCTCATGAGCAAGGGAAGATCTTGTCAGAAGCACATGCCAGAGTGGCTGGGGGTCACTATGGAGGTTGTGCGACTACCAGGAAGGTGCTTTGTGCGGGGCTCTGGTGGCCCACGCTGCACAACGATGCGACAGACTATGCACGATCCTGCGATGTTTGTCAGAGAACCGGGAAGCCATCCAGGAGGGATGAGATGTCGTTGATACCTCAACTGACACTGCAGCCATTTGAAAAATGGGCAGTGGATTTCATGGGACCAATCAACCCACCTACAAATCGCACTGGTGCAAGATGCATCATCACGATGACAGATTATTTGATAAGTTGGGCAGAGGCTGCACCAGTTGTTGACTGTTCTGATGCCACAGCCATGCGTTTCTTGTTCGACGATATTGTCACTCGTTTCGGTTGCCCCAAGATATTGATGAGTGATCAAGGTAGTCACTTTCTCAATCGTACCATCAGCGCATTGACGGAGGAACTGCAAATATAGCACAAGAAGAGTACGTCGTATCATCCGCAGGCAAATGGCACGGTGGAATCTTTTAACAAGATATTGGAACATTCGCTAACAAAGGTGTGCAACGCGAACCGTGATGACTGGGATCTGAAAATACCAGCAGTCTTGTGGGCGTATCGCACCACGTGTAAAAGGTTGACGGGACAGACACCATTCAAGCTGGTGTATGGACAAAAAGCAATTATTCCTATGGAGTACATTGTTCTGAGTCTGCGCATACCCGCAGCAACAGGTATGGATGTTGCAGCAGCATTAGAAGAATGCCTAGCACAGTTGGTACACTTGGAGGAAGATCGCTTTATTGCAGGATTCCATCAGAGTGTGGATAAAGATCGCCAGAAGACTTGGCATGATAGCCACATAAAAAACAAACAGTTTCAGCAGGGTGACTTGGTGCTGTTGTATGACAGCAAGTTTATGAAACATCCAGGAAAATTGCAGATGCATTGGCTTGGTCCATGTCGCATCAATCGCATAAATTGAGGAGGAGGAAGATCGCTTTATTGCAGGATTCCATCAGAGTGTGGATAAAGATCGCCAGAATACTTGGCATGATAGCCACATAAAAAACAAACAGTTTCAGCAGGGTGACTTGGTGATGTTGTATGACAGCAAGTTTATGAAACATCCAGGAAAATTGCAGATGCATTGGCTTGGTCCATATCGCATCAATCGCATAAATTGAGGAGGAGCAGTACAGTTGCAACAGTTAGACGAAGCGATGCTCCCAAAGTTGATCAATGGTAGCAGGTTGAAGCCCTACAGGTCAAGCTTGGAGTAGCGCGATGCCTAAGTCGCATCGACAAAAAAAATAAAATTGCAGGTTGCTCGGTGGCAGGATGGTGCACCGACAGGATCAGAGTGCGCAAGCAAGGAGGCTTGTGCCGCAAGTTAGGAGCGATCCGCGACAGTGGCAGGACCGAGACTAGGTCAAATCAGCAATAAATGCTGAAAGTTTCAAATAGTTAATTAACAGCGCTCGTTCGAATGATGAGCATTAATGGCGGATCCAGCCGATCAGCTGACAGGATCGACGACGGATTTGGGTCATTAAGACAGGATTTGGTTTGAGTTAATGCAGGATTTAGTTATGATTACGAGGGATTCGGTTGGGTGTTACAAGAACGGGCCGAGGTTGGTCGGAAGGCATCGCTTGTGACAAGTGAGTTCAGTTTCCAGTTGAGGAATTGTGCAAGGTTGAGTTGTGTTGCAGAGTGTAGTTGAAGTGTGTTGGGCAAGTTCTGAGTTGAGAAAGGTTGAGCCATTTGTTGGCATTACGGGAATTGAGTGCGGCATGCCGAGTGAACCAGAGATGGTGGATATTTCAAGTGAAGCTGAGTCACCCCTCATCCCTGCTACTATTGAGGAATAGGTCAATCTCGTGGATGAAGTTTCTAACATGTCCGTGGGATCATCCTCCGTGGTGCACCAGAAGAGGGGGGGGGGCGCAGCTTAGTTCTGAGTGACCCAAGAAGCAGCAAACCCGTTCCACTGCCCAAGTGCCAGAAGGTGTCCTTGCGGAGATCCCATCGAGCTCAAGGGTTTTGGAATCCGCAGTCTGCGCAGGCATTTTTTTCGCAGATATCCCAGGCTATCGACCTCCATGTTGAGCTGGGGTGCAGCCGAGGAAGGTCACTAAGAACCAGCAGTATCAAATACGGATGCCAGCAATCCCGCCAGGCATGAGTTGTACCACCGACATCATATCGATGTTGATGCAGCTACGGTACGATGATCACGACTTGCTGGTGCTGGAAGATGTTATTACGGAGCCCTTTAAGCCATGAGAAGCGAGGCAGACTGGACCAACACCACGTATTACACATGATTGGGCGCGCGGTTTAGAGAAGGCTAGGGTGTTGGGGTTGATCTACATGCCACATTTCAGGTGGTTGACGGAAGCCAATGCCTGTGTCAAACAGCTGCTGGCTTGTTTTCATGGCGGGGTGTTATGGTTTGACAGGCAGGTCACCGTGACGGTGGACCTGAAATCTGAGATCACAGGCTTGCCAAAGGATGGGGTCGACCCGTCGCAATACTTTCAGGGGAAGAACAACGACAAAAAGATTGCGGAATCAGTACAAAATGCAGAAATACGGACGGGCTTACCGCTTGGACACTATCAACGAGCCCGCAATCAAGATTGGGGCGCGAATCTTGGCTACCAAAATCTTGCGGAACACTCGACCCAATCAAGGAAACTCTGAGGTTGTCGCCTACGCGGAGCTATGTGCGGCAGGCGTGTAGATGAACTAGTCCCTGTTTTTACTTAACCAGTTGACGAAGGACACACTGGAGGCCCAAGCAGGACAACTGTCATTCACCTATAGCTGGCTGTTGATATTAGTCGCGTTGGTCTCCTGGATGGAACCTGACGATTATCAAGGAATGGAGGTGGACGCGGTGCAAGAATGCAAGGGAGCGTGCTACCAAAACCTATGGTGGGTGCAAGAACCGGAGCGGCTCAAGGATTGTGCCACGTAGTTCTGGCTTTATTGGGAAGTGTTGCAGGGGGCCACTGAGCGGATTCTGCGGTTGACTCAGGCCAATGTTGAGAAGTACAAGGGGATTTCCTGGTTCACGATCGTCCCACACAGTATCTATGTGCAAGTGCACCGCAATACGGATAGGTGGTGATTGAAGACCCCCTATAAGTTAACAGATGAAGACTTGGATCCGATCATCGACGACTGGCCGTTTGAATTGCGTGAACCAGTTCTTCAAGAGGAGGAGTCTATGAGGATACCATCCGATGTGCCAGTCATGGATGAACTGCGTCATATGTCGTATGAGGAATCATCGCAAACCCCTATGAATGATGAGCGTCAGGTTGAAGAAGGCAAAACGAAAGGACACCAGGACCATGGGACAATCAATGAGATCCCCCCTGTCGTCAGAGGAGCAGCTCGGACAGCTACTATTATCTATCAATAATGCAACCAATATGGTGGATACAGCAATGACGATAAAGGCGGATGAAGGCTTCCATGTGATCACTGCTCATCTAGATTCCTTGTGGGATATTATTTTGAAGAAGGCACTGGATGGAGCATCGGTGCATCCAGTTGGCACAATTGGCACTGAGCCGCGGGTCAGGAATGTTGATATTCCCCCGACTACAATTGTGACTGACAATGAGGCTTTGAAAGCCTTGCTGTAGCCGTTAGAGAAAGTGACCATCAATGTCAATGCACTGCTAGCGAAGGTTTTGAAAACTATGTAGGTGGTTTCCAGCCGGGAGATGGTGGATAGGATGCATGAGATCAGCGGTAAGTGCCTGCGCTTGCAGGAGAGCAAGGTAGTTGCAAAGGAAGCGATCAAAGAGTTAACAGGGAGGGCTGCTATAGCGTGACAGGTTGTGGATGAGTTGGAAGAGGACATCAGGACAGAACGAGTTGAGAAGGCTCAAGTGATCGAAGAATTGAAGCAGGCATAGGATTTCTTCATTGTGGAGAAGGCCACCTTGTGGGATCAAAATGTGCGGGTAGAGACTGCCATTGCTGAGGCTTGTCACCATGTGTCGGAGCCCACCCCAGAGTTGGACGTGATTCAATGCGTGTAACGATTTGGGGCTATCATTACCCATCTATGGCACGACAATCAAGAGTTAACAGCCCTGATGGACCTTGGCACACCCCAAACGCAGGTGGATGACCTCAAACGTTCCATTGAGGAGGTAGCAGCACAGATGGGGGAGATGGAAATGATAGTGACAAAACTCACAGCAGACACTGTACAGTTTTTGGGAAGCATTGTTCAAGATGAGCAAATCGAACAATTGACCAAGCTCAGGCAAGAGGTGGAGGGGCAGTTGGCGACACTAAAGACGGCGATGTGCACGATGCTGCGAATGGAGCAGGTTTCCAAGTCCACTGACTTAAAATAGTTGCAGCAGCGCATCACCAAGGCCGATGAGCGTCAGAAGAAGCACGCTGCGCAACTGGAGGAATTCCAAGAGATTGGCGGTCAGTTTGTGACTAAAGCTGGCGCGGCACTCCAGGCTGTACATGAAGGTCGAAAACAAGTTGCGGTGAAGCTGAGTGAGCATCCATCTCTTCAGGATGTGATCGACAGTCAGGCAGTGGCTATGGCAGTAAAGGAGCAGGTCACGGAAGTCGATCAACAGTACGAGGATTTCAAGGTCAAGACCACCGAGTACACCATGTCCTGCTGATGTGGCTCGAGGGAAAGCCACAAGATTGTGTTGTGAGCCTGTTGGCAAGTGGTTATGATGGGTCATTATCGCAGCACCGCGAGCACTGTGATACCGCGAAAGGTAGAAAGTTGAGCACAGATGATAATATTTTATGTAATTTTTGGTCAGTTGTACCGCAGTATGCAAGTTTTTGGGTCATTTGGACCACATTAGATAGATTTTGGGTAATTTGCTTGAAGTGTCGGTTAGAAAGTTGTTAGTAAGTGGACAAGCAATGTAAAGACAAAAGCCTATAAATAGGCATAGATTTGTAAGTGTTGGATCATATAGGATTGTGTATTTTAGATCTAGAGATATCTGCGAGATCTGCATTTTGCGGAGTATGAGCGGAAGACTGAAAAATTTGTATCTGGGTTTTTGCGGAGTTAATATGATGTGACAGAGCTTGTTTTGCGGAATCCCTCTATTTCTTTTGTTCATCTGTGGCAACACATGTTTCGATATGAATCTATGAATGATGTGATGTTTCCTTACTGCAATTAATGCTTTACTATTATATTTGCTGCGATGATGAATGGTTCTGTTAAATGATGCTATGAATATAAATGATGTCTGAGTTAAATCCATAGATCTATTTCTGAAATGTTGCAATAAGTCAAGTAATTGAGCCACAAACATCCTCCTTCATTCGGCAGAAACATGGTTCCATCAACTTTCCCTTGAACATCTCGGGTGAGACCTCATCTGCTCCGCAGGTGTTGCTGGACGGGGTAAAACCTCTCTTGGCCGGTGCTCAAGGAGATTGCAGTGGTTTCGGTGTTGATAGTGAGTGGAACCCCTATCGACTGGGTTTGAGTCAACATTGGTAAGCCCAAAAGGTACCACTACGAACTCGTAGTGTCCAAACCTCATCTTGAATGCGGCTTTAGGAATATCAGCTTCCCGAATTTGTAACTGGTGATAACCTGATCGTAAATCAATCTTTGAAAAGATTGTAGCGCCTTTCATCTAATTGAACAGGTCGTCGATCCTAGGCAAGGGGAACTGATTCCTCACAGTAGCCTTGTTCAACTGGCGACAGGTAATACAAAGTCGCCACGACCCGTCCTTTTTAACAAAGAGCACTGGTGCTCCCCACGGGGAGACGCTTGGTCTAATCAGCCCTAGATCCAAGAGCTCTTGTAATTGCATCTGCTGCTCCTTCAGTTCCGACATGGACATTCTGTATGGGGCTCTCGCAATCAATTCAGTTCCCAGCTTTAGCTCGATGGTGAAGTCTAGTTCTCTCTGAGGTGGTAATCCGGGTAGAGCTTCAGGAAACACATCCATGTATTAAGCAAATAAGAGATGACCGGCGATGTCAGCTTTTTCCTTTTCTTTGTTCATTTCTATAATGGCATAGAGCTGACATCCCTTCCTTAGGCTTCTCTTCAGCTGTAAAGTGGAAATCATCCGCAGTGATACTTTATTCTTCTTCCCTTTGAGGACCTTCTTATGACCTTCATCGTCATAAAAAGTCAGCTCCTTGCCACGGCAGTCTAAAATGGAGGCATGGGATTCCAACCAATCCATGCCCAGGATTAAGTCATAGGCTCCGAGGGTGGTCGCATAAAAAGAAGTTCTAGTGCGACATACTCCTAAGTCTAACTCACAATCTTCTAGTTTCAACCCCACACTCTGGGTATTCCCGGATGCCATTTCGACTATGTCGAAGTCATCTTGAGCACATGCCATCATCATACTTATTTCTAATGCAGAATTGAGAAATAAAGCTTTCAGTAGCACCTGGGTCAATAAGTAAGGAAAATTTCATACCGTTAATGGTGCCAATTGTTTCCAGGACTATAGACTGATGTTCTACTTGATGGTTGTTCACCACCGTATGAATACATTGTGCTCTTCCCAGATCTGTTGTAGTAGTCTGAGGTGGTCTTTGTCCCTGTCTCGGTCCTGACTGCTGCTGAGGGAAGTCACTTTGATAGTGTGGGCCACCGCAACCCCAACACCCTTCCTTTGGTCCCTTTCTTGTTCTTCCAGTGGGTGCATTATTGGTGTGTGGTCCCAGTTGTGCTGGTTTCCCGAATGATCTCGTGTTGTCCCTCTTGGGAGGTGGCTTGTATGGCGCTCTGTTATCTCTAACAGGTTTACCATGCATAGGTCCTCTGACATTAATTCGCTGCCCGAAGTTTACTCTCGGTGGATCAGACGGTGGTCCTACTCGATTCCGATTGGCAAAGTTCTGCCTAGATGGGCCTCCGCTTATCAATTCCTCTTCGAAAAGTAATTCCTTCTGAACAACATCATGTAGCGTCAATGGAGTGAGAATGCGAACCTTGTCTCGGATGTTTCCATTTAGCTCGTACACATACTTATTCACCTTCAGTTTCTTTGTTGAGATGTGAGGTGCATACCTCAGACGTTCCATAAACCTGATTTCATGTTCTTGCACCGTCCTTCCTCCCTATCGGAGAGCATTGAATTCATTGAGCTGCCTCTCAATGAACTCTTCTGACATGTAATTCTTCCAGAAATGCTCCTCAAACAACTCCCAAGACACTTCGTTGCTCTCAACCCCAATTGTGGTTTCAAGGTCTTCCACCAAAGCAAGGCTTCTCCTTTCAGCAGTAGGATATCCATTTGTACTATTAGATTCGAGGTGTAATCCCTCAAAGCAAAGCACATCGCCATGTTCTCTAACCATGCTTCAGTCGTGGCTCCTTCAGTGGAGCCCCAAAACTATGGGAATCTCACTTTTTCCAACTCTCTATGCAGGTTAGCTGGTGGTGGATTCTGCGGTTCAATCGCAGGAGCTAAAGGTCAGTTTTCCTGGTGATCCAGTTGGTGCGTCAGTGCTTCCGACATCCTCTGGAATTTCCTCATCATATCCATCACTTCACCAGAAGGTAGATTAACAGTCTCTTAATATCTAGGTGGCGTGGCGACAAGAGGGGTTGGTGGGCCTGCCGCTCGTCCTCTCCCTCTTCCTGTCCTATATCGGTGAGTTCGTTGGTCCATGGCAAAGTCTGATTCCACTGCAATTAAAATTTTATTAATTCAACATATTTATTTAACCTTTGCGGAAACGCCTTGGTCCGAACTAAGTTCGACAAGGCTCTGATACCAAATGTAAGGTCTCTCATTGTAATGACCCTTTTTCAAAATTTTATTAAAATGCCAATTTTTCCACTTTTTCCCGAATTTTGACCTTTGACTAGTTTTACTCTTTTGACCTCCAAATCAACTCAAATGCTCCCAAATATTCTGTAGGAGTGTATGAATGGTATTTAGACTTGAATATTAGGTTCAGGGATGTTTTATGGCCCTCCAAATATTGCTGCAAACTTGATTTGTATTCTGATCAATATAGGTAATTTTGACTAGTAATTTGTGCATCAAATCCCCCCAGGGTAACACTGCAAATGGCCTTCCAAATGCCTCCAAACTCCCACGAATTTATGAACAGAGGTATGTAATGTGTTAAGTATGTGATTAAGGTCTCATATGCACCATTAATTGATTTTTACTACTGTTCTAACTCTCTCACATTCAACAGCAAAAACCCCCAATTCGACCCTTGGGGAAATGACACTATTTCACCTCTCAATACAAACAAACTGAGTAAAAATGCTTCAAATGCTCAAGTACAGTACATGAAACTTGTATAATATATCCATGGCAGTATATTAATCACAAATATATTAGAGAATCATCCATCCATTCGAAATAATCAACCTTATAGTGTCATACATCAAAGCATTGGGGAAACGCACATTGTTTGCTCATTAATCAATAATTTTGCATACATTCAATGGGTATTGTTGGTGGATATTTCTACCCTATAGCCAGGAAACTAAAGCTATCAACTTGGTTGGGGTGACAGGTAAGTGCATTAATGCTATTACAGAGGCATTTACAAAAGAAATAGATTGTAGATTTAGGGAACACACCTTTTAACCGGAGTCTGATCCTAGCCTTGACTCGATCCCGTGTCCAGCTTCCAAATCTATTTTTCTTTCAGCAAACCTGCAACAACAATACCTTCCTCAAACATTTTGGGCAACATATAAAGCTTGAAATAAACAAAAACTATGTTTAATATTCAGCATTGACCAAAATAAATCCAACTTAAAATGCCATTTCATAACACATTCAGATTGGAACAAGGAAACACTTCAACCTTTATTTGTCAAGATTAGAATGAAGTACAAGTATACCTGATAATGAAGCAGGCTCCTGCAATTAGATTCTGGGCTCTGGCTCTGCTCTGGCTTGAATGTCTTCTGCAACAACTTCTCCAATGTCTTAAAGTTTCTCCATTAACTCATCCTCTAGCTTTTCTAGCAATCCTTTTGTGTAACCTTGCTCCTTTAACCTTCTTGGTATTTATAGGTTCAAAGAAGCAGTTCAGGTCGAGATGTAGTTATGGAGGAAGTTGGGGGAGTTAGGAAACTGCCATCAACTAATCCTCCTCGATGAATTAATATATTTTTTAATCATCTTTTAAGATGTACGCAACTCTTCTTTAGTGGAGTAGTGTATAGGGTGCTACCCTAGTATTTGACAACTAGCGCTCAGTTGATTTTAAATGTCGAGCGCTACTTTGCTACACTGCAGTAGCGTATACTTGGATATGGGCGCTACTATTATACAGTGGAGTAGCGTATAGGCGCTAGTCTCTTTATGTAGAGTAGCGCTCATATCTCAAAATGATATTTTTTGTGTTTTTTCCAGTAATGTTAGGAAATGGGATAAGTTGTCATGTCATCCAAGGTCAACATGCTCCTCCATCCAAGTTGTCCTTTTGTGTGATCAGCAGCTCAGGGTGATCACAGACGGAGAGGTGCAATTTTGACCTATAACAGGTATTTCGACCTGAGAGTTTCTGAATATGAAGAACAGAGGATATGAAGCTATTACAATTAGAAAAATATCATATGAATCTCTCCCAATGAGTGCAAGATCTCACCCAAAGCGCAATCCCTCAAGGAGCCCGAATATGCCTTCAAAATTGGAAATGGTGGAGAGAAAGTGTTGCACTAAACCAAACCATGAAACTTCCTGTAGCTGCTACCTGCAAATAAAACTCCATTAAAGCACCATGAAAGACCTGAGTGGCCTCTCCATACACCAACTTGGATGGGAATCTTTCACCCTCGAAATTGGCTAAGGCAAGAAACTAGTCATCCACTAGTTCTCTCTTCACAAATGCAATTTTTCTCAAATCATCAAAAGCCATTCTCATACTTGATTTCTACATTTTATAACCAACATTAGCCTTCAAGGGGTCGAAATCCTCTCAATAGATTCAATAATTTTCCATTTAGAAAATATTCCTCATTTGCCACTTGTCTCCTAGTTCCAACCTTCCATCTTCTCCCAAATTCGAATTTGAGTCTCTTTAGATTCCTCCAACTCCATGAGCGCCTTCCTTAAGCCTATTTTTGGGGCTGACATGTCATAATGGTTAGGTGTAAGAAGTCAGGTCTGAATTTTGTCATAAATGTCATAGATGCTTCATTATTGTTGTCATAAAACTAGGGAATCTAGCCCAAGTGTCCACTAGTCTCCAATTTGACTCTTCCTCTCCCATGGAGGTTACTATTCCATCCCATTTCGACCTAAGATGCTCAATGCCATGTGTTATGACTTACCAACTCACCCAAGAGTGTTCACCTTCCCATGAATTCGAATTGGCAAGAGAGAGCTGCCATGTGTCATTGAAAAATCAAGCTAGTGTGGGTCCCACCACCTCCATATGTCTCCAAAACCACTTGCCACCTAGAATTTCTCTTGAATTTATTTATTCATCATATTTATTAAATGCTTGAACCCTTCTAATGTATAAATATCATTTATTAGCTTCCTTATTACCATCCCACATGTGCCCATCCAACCTAGGAAACTAGTAGGATTGATGGGATTGTCTTACTATGCACTTATTTGAATGGGGACATTACACTCATCCCAAGCAAGTGAATTTTTTTTTTGTACTATCGATCTTCGAAGCAAGAATAAGTCATAAACTTAGCTAGAAGACAATATCACTATTCATAACAAATCTTATTATAGAACAATAATTATAGAAATAATTAACTCCTAATTTATTTTGTTAAGGCCATAATTCAACAATTTACTTAATACTTAAAGATCCTATTTAATCCATTCTCTTACCACAATACCTAAACTTATTTAACTTTTCCTTTGTGACATAAGATTTAACAAGCGTATGAAAACCTAACCCATCGAGCATAATTTCAGACACTTTATATATATAATTCCTACAAACATATATTAATTTAACAAATTACAAAATTCCATTAATAGAAAACCTATTAATCCTCTATACATTATTTTTCTCCCTTTCAACATTAATAACTTGAATCAAGCATGATTTCCGACACTTTATGTATATAATGCCTTTCTCATCTCTCGAAATGTAAAAAGAACACTATTTGTTTATTAATTATATGCATTAGCTATGCATGCAATTAATTAAATAAGTCCATTATTCGAGTATGAGCAACTCCCTACAAATATTAAATAACGTTTGTATTTTATCTTCAATAAGATAGCTATACATATAATATTCAGCATAAGTAACTCTTTTGCAAACTTAAAATAACATTCATGACATTTTTAAATTAAAATGAATTCGCATACACCATTCTTGGCATACGGAGTATAAGGATAAATCTATACATTGTTATTTGCATATATTGACTAGCATATACATATGGCTTATATGAATTCGAATTTATTTTAATATGATTATATACTCTAAAAAGTATAATGAACATTTAGTAATATCTACTCCCTTCAAATATATTCTTTCAACAATATATCATTCAACTATGCATTTGTTTGTCAATCTACACTAACAATCAAGAGTATAACATTTACTCTAATCCAATGATATAATTTCAATTAGATTCAATCATTAGATATATATCATTGTGATTACACATGTACTGTAGGATATGCCTACTTTGGTGCAGCATACTAATAGACAATCATAATTTATTTGCTAAGCATAAATAGACATTTAACTGAACATCTAAAGTGACACCTTTAGAATCCCAAACACCCTATGTTATGCAGCGTTAACCATTGATCATGTATCATAAGGAAAGGGAATAAAAGGTCATTTCATCCAACTATTGCTATTACCCATAATTATGTCAAATAATTATTCACACCTGCAATGAATTCAAATGGGCATCGTATCAATCTATTTATGAAATTTAACAACTAAAACCCCAGTGGGTAATAACCACAACACACAGTTATCGGGTTATTATTATCCCTAAATTCTTCACATATTTATATAATTCAGAAATGTATATCCATAAAAAACAGAGTAAAAAATTCAACAAAAAACCAGAAGAATAGAGTGTATAAATCCATAAAAATCATATCGATTTGCAACTATTGTCTTTCTCAAAATATTTACGCATTCTCAAGAATTTCGAAAGTGTATAAATACTGGAACAAGTTATAAAATTATAAAATCATGAAATAATGAAATCGATTTACAGTTATTGTTCCTAAATTCTCCACATATAAAGAAAATGAAGAAAACAATTGCTAAACCTTATTTGGGTCTTCGAGTTGGGAAACCGTTGTAGTAGTAGCTGATTTGGATGTCCAGAGCAATCCCACGTTGACGAAGACACTGACAACCCGTCGGTTGACCTCCCTATCGTATCGGGGTTACTCTCCTTCACCCCGAACCCCCGAGCTGATGGGGTCGTAAAAACACAGAAGCGAGCTTCCCGCTAGGATCTCCCAATCCCCAGTTAAGGTAAGCCCAACTCACAAGAGACATAAATAAATCCTTCATTCTGGTGCCCATCCAGCACTATGGAGCAAAAGATGTCATTTTCTCTTTCTCCTCCCTCTTTTTATAACAGAAGTCTGTGTGCCATGTGTCTCCACATGCACACAATTCATTTAATTTAATAATTTATTAAAATTTACTCCCAAATTAGAAGTGTCTCTCCTATTTTGAGTGTGCACTTAATTCCTAAATTAGGACAAGGTGGGTGTTTCTATTTTGGGTATGCACTTAATTCCTAAATTAGTGCAAGTTTCTATTTTGAGTGTGCACTTAATTCCTAAATTAGTGCAAGTTTCTATTTTGAGTGTGCACTTAATTCCTAAATTAGTGCAAGGTGGGTGTTCTATTTTGAATGTGCACTTAATTCTTAAATTAGTGCAAGGTGGGTGTTTCTATTTTTCCAACTAGTTTTATTCAAATGATTTTTTTTAAATAAACTCCTAGTAGATAGAACCAATATTTTATACATTCCTCTTTTTAATAAGACTCCACTATATTTTTTTAAAGTTTTCTCTCTTTTTTTTTATTTTTTATTTTTAAAAGGAAAAAGCTATAGAAATAAAATTCTACTTTATTTAAAGTCTTCTTCTCTTTCAAAATAAATAAAATTTAAAACTTCTTTTTCAAAATAAAAAACTAAGATATTTCAACAACAACAAAAAAATCTTTTACTAAAATTCCATTCTAATTTAAATTATCTTCTTTTTAAAAATAAATAAAATTAAAATAAAAGAAGTAAAATATTTCTTTTATTAAAATTATAATTTCCTTCAAGATAAATCAATTCATTCCTTTAGTGAAATTTCAATTTGTATATTTTCATTAGATAACTTCTTCCCATTCTTGTCTAGGTACCTCTTCGGTGGGTCCTTCCGACAATTCCACTTCATTCTTCTTATGGGGAGTACCGCGTAGCGATCGGGAATCTTTACCGCGACCTTCCAACTATGCTTTCTTGGAGACTAAGATCGTACGCGACCAAGTTGTTATGGCCTCGCCCGTACGGCACACGCTTCCCCAGGTGAGATGAAACGACTTCATACCCGTGCGTGGATTGCTATCTCAGGGTCGACAGTTTGTCGTCGTACCCCTATGTGTTCTTTCCATTCTTACGACCCCTTTAATTCCCTTGTGGGTCAGTCGGTAATCCGTCTTACCTGCCACTGCACACACTCAAGCGCACATTAGTAGCACTGCACTATAAAATATTTTCATCTTCCATTCCAGTATCTCAGTTAGTCGAGCATAAATATTTTCATCTTCCATTCCAGTATCTCAGTTAGTCGAGCATAAATATTTTCATCTTCCATTCCAGTATTTCATTCTAAAGTATTTTCATCATCCATCTAATCATTTCTCAGTCAATCAAGCATTTTCATCATTTTCATCATTCATCTAATCATTTCTCAGTCAGTCGAGCATTTTCATCATTCATCTAATAATTTCTCAGTCAGTCGAGCAATTTCATCATTTTCATTATAAAGAATTTTCATCATTCATCTAATCATTTCTCAGTCAATCGAGCATTTTCATCATTTTCATTATAAAGCATTTTCATCGTTCATCTAATCATTTCTATTTCACATGATTATTTTCAAAGCAATTTCCATGATCTAAGTTTTATAAAACCGGGTCACTTCAATCTAGTGCCCTCAATAGTCAAGTCAGTCATAAGTCTCAATAGTCCAAACAAACATAGGTCTCAAACTCAATCATAAGTGCTAAGGCAGGTGTTACAACAAGTCCCACCTCTTCAGACGAACTGCTCATGCTTAAGAACTTCATCGCCAACCAAAGGGAAGTTAAATGTGATGCAGAAAACATATTTATGCTCACATCCAACATGCATAGCGTGGCCAAAGAAGAAATAGATCCTCCCAAGGAGTAACCAGTGAACAACACAGTCTTCCCCTTTTCATATTCTAGGTCGTCCTGCAGCAACAATCAAAATTACAAAATGATAAATTCCAAACTGTAGGATTATTTTAAAAGCGTGAGTAAGGAAGCATGCATGGGCATGAGTAAGACAGACATGCAACTACCACTAAATACGGCAAGTTCATAGTATGCTTGAATAAATAAGTAAAAAAAAATATGCTTCAATAATAGTAAGATAGGCATAGGCAGGGTTGGAATTTCATTTCATCTCTGCCCTTCCAACTAAATTTTTTTGACGTTTTGAATTTGTATGTTACCGGTCACACAAGGTTTTAGTGAAAAGATAAACCTTCAACAATGAAGTTTTATTAAAAAAAATACCCTTTAATAATAATTTTTTTATTAAAAAAATAATTTTCAATTAAAAGATATACTTTTAGTAAGGAGTTTGATTTTCAATTAAAAGATAGTTCAATAGACTCATTTACCCATGTTTTTGTTGATCATGTGCTTTGAAAATCATTTTTGTTGATCATGTGCTTTGAAAATCAAGGGCAGAAAAAACAACCTACTAAGAGTGATATAGACAACTCAAAAGTAACATATGCCAGCATTATGCATCTAAAGTACATTAAGTGATAAACTTAAGAAACAAACAAAACAAGGAACCTAGAATCATTTCTGAAGGTTAAGGCCACATGTAATCCAACATACAAAATTTTGAAAAGTTAACATGTTGTGTCAATGGTGTAATTGAAATTGTGAAATTTTAATTTTCAATTAAAAGATATGTTTTTATTAAGTAGTTTAATTTCCAATTAAAAGATAATACACCCATCTACCCATATCATGTACTCTGAAAATTGAAAGTGGAACAAAAAACCTAATAATAGTAACATAGACAACTCAAAAGTAACATGTGTTGGAATTATGCATCTAAATTACATTAAATGATAAACTTAGGAAATAAACAAAAGGTGGAACCTATAATCCTTGCCATAGGTTAATGTTAGGCCACATGTAATGCAACATACCAAAATTTTCAAGGTTAACATGTTCCATCAATGGTGTAATTGAAATTGTGATATTTTATTCCAAAGGACTTGAGTTAAAAAGCCAGATAAATATAATATGCCCTTTGTAGAGACAATTCATTAAAAAACACATTGCAATTGAGATTGTACTATGGTGTTCTCCCCTTCCTTTATACGAGAAGTTTAATAAGGTTTTTTTTCCAAGGTATGGAATGCTTTTGATTCCTCAACTATTATTGCATGTGAAATTACACATACCAAGCTACAACAAATCTTTCATGGAAGTGGATTTGTCTATGTATCATCCATTATGTAAATATTCTGGTAAAAAACTATTTTTTGGGCACAAGTTTTGCTAATATAGAGTCAGTGATGTGATACATTTTTTCCATTCAAATTGATAACCACAGGCTTCAATTTAATTCTCAATGTGTTTTTTGGGGGGAGGGTCAAAATTTGTACCAACCAGTTCATGGTTCATGCTTTCTTCTTTGGGCCATTCACTTTCCCTTGGCAATCAATGGATAAGAGGAAACCACTTTGAACTTCAAACTTGTTTAGAATCTTTTTCCCCTATGAGTAAAAGTAATTGTTTCAACCAATTATTAAGACTACAAGAATAATTAAATGTTACTAAGTTTTAACATATATCAAATCAATCATTTAAAAAAATGTGAATAGATGCATAAAAAGCTTTTAGTCACAAGACCTACAAAATGTAACTTGGAAGTATTGGAAGTGTACAAAGTGGGAATGGGAGCCTTCCACAACAAAAACTTGTTTCCATGCCTTTGTCCAGTCACAAGTATTAACTCAACTCAACATCAAAATAACAAAAACAATTTCATGTTTAAGAAAAAACACATAATAGTTTCATTAAAATTTGCTTTTAGATTATTATCAAATTTATAAAAAATTGAAAATAACATCTTACAAAAATTTGTAGCTCCAAGGTATCTAAATTTAGTAGGTGCTTCTAACTTCTGAGGTCCATAACCAAAAAGCGAGCCTGTATGAAATTCCGTAGGTGATGCTTGGTAGATTCGATAGCTCATAAATTGTTGATGCTTGGTAAATTTGGTAGTTAATAAATTGTTGATGCTTGGTGGGTGGTTGGGTTAATTCCTTTATTAACATACTTTAAAACCGACTTCTTCTAAAATGGTACCCACCTCTCTCTCGGAGTTGCATTTTTTGACTTGAAAACTGACTTATCCTCTAAAGGAAGGGCACAAAAGTTAGGGAAAGGAACTAAAAGGAAGGGAACGACCCCGTATTGGGACAACACTAATAAAATATAAGAAAGAAAGAACAAATGGGATGAAAGAAAAGCTATCCCCATTGAAGGAAAACTCATCCGCCTACTCTTCAATCAAATGGGAAAGTTTCAATCAAGTGGGAATGTTTCAATCTGCATTATTACATATATAATAACATGCCACTTAATGTAGGCCACTTATATATGCATATACATATCTTAACAATCTTATTAATAAAAATTAATGACAATTTGGAAAAATAATTAACCGTACGTCCTAGCAAATTCTTTGCCCATTCTTTGAGATGGTTTGTTAAAAATTTTGACCGTATTTTGATGGGAAAAATGCCTCATGAGAGGCATATGCCCGTCAAATTCCAACCCTGGGCATAAGCATGCCATAATCCATTCTATATTAAAAAGTTATAGTAACATTATGAGAATACCATTCTATTTTTTAAATAAAAACATTCTTTATTTTTATTATTTTTAAATAGAAATATTCTACTTTTTATTGCAATGGTGTAGATAAAAATCTTATAAAAATAATGAAATCTCAACCGGTAAATCTGCATGCACGAGTCAAGATACTTTCCTAGCTTGAGGGTTTGCCTTCAAATCCTATGTTCTGCAGTGTTTCATCAATCTACGAACTCACAGATACTTTCGAGAATTGAGGTCTTGCCTTCAGTTTACCTATCAAAGTAATTATTCTATTCTGCATCGCTTTTTCAAGATACAGAACCATTATGTACCAGTTTCAATTTTACTGGCTTTAATGGATCAAAATCAGGTTTCCCTTCTCACTTTATTGAATTACTACGAGTGGAAATCGAAGATGTTTATACTTCTGACAAGAAAAGGGTTGCTGAGAATAACGACGGGCACTGAGATTGGACCAACTATGGTTGCTAAGAACCAAAAGTGGTTTGGAACTTGGGGGTTAGTTTGGATCAGATTTTATGTGAAAAAAATGAATTATGGAACCATGCATTGAAGGTATGAATATACATCAAGTGTTGACAGTAAAAAATTGTTAAAGAGGCAATGCAGAATGAAGGTGAGACAATTGTTTCCTTTGCTTCCTCTATGGCTAGTCGTGTTGCTTGTATAGTTGGTTCTGATACGAGCGGTGCTTTAACTCTTGAACTCCACATCAATGCTTTAACTCTTTTGAACTCCACATTAATCAATGAAACAATTCTTGACATGAAAGAACTTATGTTAAAAACCTCGATATGTGAATAACAAAACTTTGCTTTTCTTTTAAATAAAAAACTAAAAAAACCACAAGATGACGCATGATTCCTAAAAGGATGCGGCAGTTGTGTTTAGGACATTGATAATTAACACTATTGTGAACACTTATCAATGTATACTTGTCTAATCCTTATGTAATCTAGGAAAAATATAGACCCTATACCACCTTAAATTTTAAATATAAACACTTGTTGGTGTAAAAATTGTATATATTTGAGTCCAGAGGCCCATTATATCTGCTCAAATTAGAATAAAAAAAATTGAATATAGAGAAAAAGAAAAACTTGTTGGCTTAATAATCAAAGCATAATAAAAACTTGTCAACTTAATAATCAAATTAATTTATCAAAGTATATATATATATATATATAAACCAAATTGGGGGAGATGTGTAACTTCTTCCTTGATCATCCGGAGTTGACAGGTGTCATTTCTTAAAAAAACTAAAATATTATAAAACATAAACTACACAAATTAAATAAATTAAAACCATAACATCGCATTACACACTTGATCTGAAGAACAACAACATCGAAGAAGAACATCAACAAAAGTGTAGAGCAGAGCTGTGAACCTCCCGGCCATAAACGTTCAAGCCACAACCCTGCAAGCCAAAGACATTTTCTCATGTATTTAACAACTCATCCTTCCTCAGAGAGTAATTGACATGTGTGAAATCCATTTGATATGGTTTATAAAGTTCTATGTTATCTATGCATAACATAGGCTAAGATGAGTATATATAGTGCCAAATTTTAAACACTAATCATGCCAAATTCAAATTTGAACTGCAACTTTGGTGACACTGAATTTTGCTTCAATAATTTCCATTTCAGAGCAATGCACAACTCGAATGGTTATGAGATAACCTATCACATATTGTGCCCATAGGAGTCTATATTGACAGCTTTTGATAATCTATATGGATTAGTTGTAAACAAGAACGTTTCAAACATCGGTTGTTGAAATAACTTATGATTTGGATGGATTAAAAAATTAAAAAAACAAATTGATTGCCCCCCACAAAAATATCTTTGAATTACAGAGTTAGTAACATTGTATTGCCGCATTATTAAACTTGCCATTATGGAATTCCATACAAAACAATGCTACACAAAGAATCAACTTAGTCAATGCTTAGCCGTACCTAAAAATTTTAGCCTTAATTGTGGGCCAAATGCTTGATCATAGTGAAATTCCAACACTCCAAAGAGACATCAGCCATGGCTCCTATAATAAAGACATGACAAAGACTTCTGTCAGAGACGATTGCCAGAGAACATCAAGAAACTTAAAAGCATCCATGGAAGACTAGAATGGCTTAACAATTTTCTTAGAACATTAAAAATAAAACTTGATTTCGCATACTTGAAAAAAGGATATAAAGCCACTAAAATATAAGTCATATATATTTAAATGTATATCTACATTATCGGTCAGCTAAAACTACATGAGTAGATCTAGAAGATAGTATACACAGGAAAGATTGCATAAGCTTTCTCGTTCACTTACAAGAAGAAAAAATTCCTAAATTCAAGCAATATGAGTCCATATCTTATAAGTTATTGCTCGGTTGCTTCTTCAAAAAATTCCTTCCTCCTGGATGCACACTATCATTTCTTAGAACTATTGGAGGAAGGGAACTCAGTGGAGATTGCAATGGAATTACATTTATTTCCGTCTAAATATCTTGGGATAGAAAATTGTAATCCTTCTTGAATTTAAATCCGACATATCTTGCTAGGGTAAATCGCATTCTTAGTTTCCATGTGGGGAAGATGTATGTTACCACAATCCTAACTAGATTAAAAATTAAAGTGTTTGAAGCTTGGAGAGCCATAGCAAAAATAGACAAAATATATGCCCATAATAGACACATGAAAATATGGAACAAATAATGCCCACCTTTATTAGGGTCCTTCATATTCATTAAAAAATACAATCACAAGAACTTTTGCATACATGCTTCTATTAAAATCACATTCACAATAACTCTTTTATACAGTTCTGTTCTTAAAAGAAAGGCCTAAATGCAAACATTTACAACTATATATTCATATTCAAACATCAAGACTACCATACATTTTTAAAGGATAGAAGAACTTTAGTATTAATATTACTATATCGAAAAGCTTTGAATGCACGAAATTAAAGGAATTGGAATATTTGTGTATACGTTTGACACAAAAACATTTTTGGTTTCAGGGTTATGAGATGTTTGATTTTGTGTAATCAAAATAAACACAATTAATTTACGACAAGCATTGCATTGATTTCAGTGTAACTCTACAATAGATATCGCTTCCCATGCCTTTGTCTATACTTATAAAATTATGTCATGTGACCTTCTCACTATGTGCACCATTACTCAATCATCAATCTATGTTGCATTGATTTCTATGTAACTCTATAAGAGATGGCATCTTCTCAATAGTCATATGGCCCTCTTACTACACCCACTAATACTCGCTACATTGATTTTAACAAACATATATGTCATCAATCTCAGTTTCAATGATTTCAGTGTAAGTTGGTAAGATATGGCCTCTCCACTGCGGTCGTATGGCTCTTGCACTCCACCCAACAATACTTGATGAATTAATATCAACGAACTTATCTTATTATCTTAGTCACCAAGATCATTGCATTGAAATATGTGGAACTCTGTAAGAGATAGATAATTTGTAAGAACTTACACAAGTTCGTTGATGGAGTTAATTGAATATCCTCTTACAATAAAAAATTATTAATATGCATTAGCTTAAATGAATGATATTTTGTATATTCTTACAATAAATCAATCATAATAGCATTAATTTAAGCATCCAGTTCTTAATTACCTTCACATGCTGCATGGATGTTATTGCTTCCTACTCCCCCGGGAGATTATGCAAAGCGGAGCACCCACCCAAGTGAAGAATTTGGAGGTTCGTGAAGTTACCAACTGAATCTGGGAGCATCTCCAATGCGGAGCACGAGCCCAAGTCAAGACTTTGGAGGTTGGTGAAGTTCCTAACTGAATCTGGGAGCGTTCGCAAAGCGGAGCACGCGCCCAAGTGAATACTTTGGAGGTTCGTTAAGCTCCCAATTGAATCTGGCAGCACCTGCAGAGCGGAGCACCCGGCCAAGTGAAGACTTTGCAGCTTCCTTAAGTTCCCAACTGAATTTGGAAGTTCCTGCAAAGCGGAGCACGCGCCCAGGAAAAGAGTTTGGAGGTTCGTTAAGTTCCCAACTAAAGGTGGCAGCGACGTCATTTTCTCGCATCTCTTTAAGTGCATGCGTTTCAAGGAATGCATATGGCAGAATTCCTCTGGCAAAGTTTCAAGATAAGCATTGTGTACCACAAATCTTTCTAGTTGTTTGAGCTTACCAATGGACCTTGGAACCTCTAGAAGGGGAGCATCAATATTCAATTCCCTTAACTGTAGAGGTGCCTGCAAGTTCACACTTTTAATCTTTTAAAGTGGTTTTGATGTCAAGTTTTGTATTGTGGTATAGGAAGAGAATATTCAAGAATCAAGAGCAAGCCATTTTTACAATTTGAAGAAAAAACAAAATAACATCTCTTTCTAAAAATAACATGCTTACCTGAGACTCATGTTCCCAGAGTGTTTTCAAATCTCTCCCTTGTATATATAACACTCTTAAATTTTTCATTGGGAGCAACGAAGTTAAGGAGGCGTACGGACATTTCTCCCATCGAAGCCATATTAGTTGTGGTAACTGCATAACGCTGAATACTCTTTCAACAATATAACCTTCAGCCCTAAGCAGCTGCAACCTGCTCATGTTAGTTAAACAGCTGCAACCTGCTCATGTTAGTTAAAGGACGACTGTCGGGCGCAAGGTTCTACATAACCAATATGTCCTTTGAGTTTCCTTGATTAATATGATACTATGTATACCACTTCATGATATCTGACTCCTTCATTTGGGAATACCAAATTCCCATCTCTATCTTCAACTTTGCAAAATCAGCGTACTGCGACTGAACTAGTAAATGGGGGCTGCCTATGGAATTGTTGAATCTCTAAAACTAGCTATACATTGCAGACAGAGTCACAATGCTAAGAATTGAAGACTAAATATAAGCTCAACAAGAGAAGTATCAATGAACCAGGATGAATGAAAAAATAACACACAGATTATAAATAAGGAAGGCTGCAATTTGACTTAATAATGATTCAACGCCATCAAGGATTCAAAAAGACGTTGAAGGAATGAAGCCTTAACAAGACGACGGCTAAGATTAAATTCAAATTATACACATAAAGGATGATGGACGACATGAATTTCAATTAAATTCAAAGCTCACTGTGTGCGAATTTTGAAAGTCGAACTACCAACATCTTCAATTAATGTAGGATGTAACGTGGGAAGTGCGAATAATGTCATACTACATGCTTATTGAACTACATTAATTAGAGTGGCACGTGATTTGGAGAAACTACAATAATTGGGAAAACAAGAAGGAATTCATTTGATTGCTCCATATGAATGAGTTAATTATGGTTTCGCTCCCCACTTAAAAGCTGAAGTGTGTAAACTTATGACGTATTGACGAATATTGATTGTGTTAGATAAAAGTGAAATTCACATAAAAGAAAGGATAGTGCGACCATAAGGGGAACAACTGGAACAAATAGGTGACATGAAATAAAACTAACACAGTCAAATAAAATAAATGGGAAGCATGAAACCAGGAGAATGCAATAAAGCATTGTGCGCAAAGACAAGTATATAAGGAATCATGTAGTATAGAAGCAGTCGAAACAAGAATACAATTCTGTAATTTAGCATTGATACTAGAAGTTAAACACAAGGTCGGAGAATAACATGAAACTGCACAGGGGGGCACATATCTATAGTATCTGTACATATATGTACATGTTGCAGGAGAACTCAATACAGTGCAACATAAGCAACAAAAGGGAAATGAAAGCATGAAGCTAGGGGAAGTAGTTGAAAAAAAATAGTGACATGACAAGTTAAATGAGATCAACATGAAAGACAACACAAAGTCAGAATGTAAGAGAACTTGCAAATGTGCATGGGAATCACCTCTTTTCCATTGATGTAAAAGGGGGAGAGATACTATGAAGCATGTATTAGTGATAGAGAACTGCACAAGAAGCACAAAGAAATGAAAAACATTAGAGAAGTACTAATTATCGAAGGTTCCGCGACAGAGAAAAGGATAAAAATGGCATGAAAAAGGGGGAGTAGTGTATTATGTGCAAGCATAACAGAGGAATTCATGATCAAGAGGAGCACAACTTCATAAGGTGTTGACATCAATTCCAAAGGGGGAGATTGTTGAACTTTGGTTTTCATTGATGTCAAAGAGAACTTAGTGTCTATGTGCTCGTTTGAAGAAGTACAAAAAACTATGTGTGCAAGTCCTTAATCCCACCTAGTCGTGGTACTTCGAATTTGATGTCAAAGAGGTGGTTGGACATGATGGTCATTTTTCCAGTTTTAAGAAGCATATCAAAATATGTATGCAAGTCTCAGAAGTGCGCAAGACCCACCAAGGGATGGTACTCCAGTATGCAATATCCACCAAGTGATGGTCCCCAAGTGCACAAGTCCCACCAAGCCAATGAACTAGTGTGCAAAGGACCCACAAAGTCATGGTACCTCATTTGCACAGGTTAAGACAGGTGGTAGATGCTTGGGTAAGCTTGTCCAAAAAGAAAGGAAGAAGGGGTGTTACCATTTAGAGAAGTCCCAACTTGTGGATGCATTGTTTGAACAAGTTGAGTATAAATAATAAGTGAAGTGGATGAGTGAAAAAGTAAGTTTGGTAGAACATATAGAGTGATATTTTGAATTAGCAAGTTTTGGTCATATGAAGTGCTAAGAGGAATTAGAAGAAACTTAATTTGACAAAGTGCACGAGGCAACAAGAAATGCAGAAACACAAGGAGTAGACACACAGATCTGAGGATTTGTGAAAAGGCATAAGAAGCATGTGGATATATATGTGCGTGGAATCTATATTGTAGAGTGGATAAGCTATGAAATACAGTGTAAGAAAAGAATAGTCTGAGTTGAACCAGTGGAAGAGCGCACATTCAGTAAAAGTAAAGTGCAAATATTTGTGCACATAGACCTGAAGTCTGGAATCTATAATATCTACATCTCGGGGAGGTTGGACGGAGCAAGTAAAGGATATCGGTGTGTCCACTTAGTTTGGTGCTTAGACATTGTGAGTTGGTGCTTGTGTAGAGGATTGTTGTCCTCACAGGTCGGAGCCTGGTTCAAAAAATTGGTGCTTGTGCGGAGGATTGGTGCCCTCACAGGTTGAATCCGACAGTCTAAAAGTTGGTGCTTTCCAGTGGGATTGGTATCCCAATCAAAGAGGTGTCTGAGTGATTCAGTGCTCATATCAGTGGAGATCGGTGTCTCCCATTTTTCTATATAAATTCATATTTTATACATATGTATATAAAATGTTTCCTCAAATATTTGTGCACAGTTTGTTTCATTGATGTGGTGATAGATTTCAATTGGTGCATGTTTTTAAAAGTCAATAATTTATAAATCTGTGCATGATACCGATTCACCCCCCCTCTCAGTATCATTGAATATTCAAAAAACAAGAATGCTTAGAAGACGAGAGACCCCAAAAGAGTCGAGGAACGGAAGAAAGTGAGATATCAGCTAATGAGAATAGTAGTATCGCCCCTTGAAGCTGAGAGAAGGAGATAATGTAGAGGATGTTGAAGAAGAGGAAGTGTTGATGAATGGAGGAACTTGTATGATTGCAAAAGAGATTGTGAAACCAGAATGTAGCTCCCTTGGATCCAATATTGTCAAAAGAAATGCGTCAATACGGGACCCCCGCTTCATCCCAACCACCCAGTTCCCTTGATCAAATCCAGAAGACTAGTTATTACTTGAGTTTGCATGGGAAGAAAGTCTTGAAGTAGAAGTATAGGCTAGAAGGATAGAAGCTAATTTTACCCCAGAGACTAACTCATATACATAGAGTTCAAGAAGTAAAAATATCCCACCAATTACAACTAGAATTGACTTTTCTTTTGTACCTAGAAGAATGGTGACTACATCAGATTCCACATTGAGACTGTTTGTTTTTAAAGGGACGAGTAAAGCTGATGCACAAAAACATTGGTTTACCTACGAGGTGATATGGTCAATGAAGAACATCATAGGTGGGGCTGCCAAAATCGCGCAACTGGACACCACATTCAGAGACATGGCTCTGACTTGGTACATGAAATATAAGAGTACTCTTACTGCAAGGTAGAATTGATAATTGGAAACAGTCAAGATAGATCTTTTGAAGGAGTTTTTGAAGCCAATGTGTAATTCATAGTGCATTACTGAGATTAAAGAGATCAAGAAAAGAGTTGGCGAGTCTATGTGGGAATACGATCAACAATTCAAGGTTTTGTTGGATCTGTTGAGTTTCCAAATCCAAGATGTGCAGCACCGTGAATGGTTCATTGTGGGATTAATGCCACATATTGGATTTCCACTAACATAGCAGAAGGTGGATGCTCAGTCAAATGCCTTGGATATTTCATTCAAGCTGGAGACGACTTCTAGAGGGGAGGCATCACCAGGGATGGCATAGGTACAGACTCATCTTGTCGTGCTGATCGCACAACTATAGCAACTTTCTACTGGAAAGGAAGTAAGAGACAATGCGTGGTGTATAATCTGTAGAACAGAAGGCCACCACAAGAATGAATGCTCGATGTTGAACAACAACATGGGAACTAGTGGACCTAGTGATCTTTTTCCTGCGACACCCAAAACTTAGTGGTGCGAGATATGTAGAAGATGGGGCCACGCGACTCCCAACTGTCCAATGTTGAAAAAGTACCAAAGCTGTGCACATGCACCCTTTTGTGAATTCTGCAAATTAGTTGGACATGGTGTGAACAACTGTCACACTCTGCAATTGATGAGGGATAACACAGTAGATGCCTATTGGGTTTAAGGCATAGAAGATAATAGAGGACGTAATCCTGGAGGATAGAAAGGGGAAACAATTGGTGGGTTCTAAGGCCATGGAAATTTTATTGCGGGGGTGAAATACAAGTGATTTATGTTAACTATGGGGATATAGGTCACTTGGAAATATTATGTACTAAACCCCTTAATTTGTGTGCATACTGCCATAGTGCAGACTATGCAATATATGATTGCCTAGACTTGCTCAAGAAATGGGAGGACAAGAAAGGTTGTTGCGATATGGTGGCCGTGGAACCAAGAGAGGAGAATGTTGAAAAGGATTTGATACTGGTCAACATAGTGACTTGAGGAGGCACTCATACATGTGAAGATATTTAGGGAGAATGCAGTATGGCCACAATAGTGGAACATAAGATAAAGAAATTTCCGTAGCCCTTACCCAAGTTTGAGGCTAAGGACTAATTGCATCTCCTGCACAATGTATAGGAAGCAATCTAGGAGGATTTACAATGAAAGGAATACCTACGCTGAGAAATGCTACATAGGGAGATTAGTTGCATAGACTGCACGATTCACTAGTGTTCGATGTAATTGAGAAAGCGTATACTTTCCTCAAACAAATGCAATCTCAAGTCCTAGGGGACAAGTAAGTAAAAGAAATGGATGTTGTATCCTAAGGGATGCATGTATGCTGGTGGATGACACATAGAGAGGAACTAAAAATATGGGAAGCAGTCTAGACATGTATTAAGGTGAGGTTTTAGTCTATTATGGACTTGGAGCTCCTCAATAGATTCAAGGGGACTGAAGATCCTAGAGAACACATTGAGTTCTGTCAGCAGCAATGGGAGACTAAGAGTGTACCATGTAGTAAGTGGGTGGTACTTATTATACCATACACTGGATGTCATACCACACAGTTGGTATGTTTAGTAGGAAAAGAGAAGGAAGACTAGGACCTGGGATAAGGTGGCTACAGAATCTATTGGCACATTCTAGTTCAATACTACGGACCCTAATGTGGACAAATTTCTCCATTTAATGAATCATTTCATCGTTGGAGAAATACCACTATAAGATGTGATGTATAAGCTAGCATGCGCTTACCACCAGGGCTTGACATGGTTGAACAAACCAATATATTGCTAGAAAATTGATAGTAAGGAGACAAATGAGGAAGAGGTTCCACACAACTTGTAGATCAGTGATAATGCAGGAGAGCACGCAGTACAGGATGAGCTGTCTACCAATACTATGCCGAAGTTTAGAGATCCCATCAAGACAAAGAAGTACAATATTGTCACTGAGGAGACACCAAATATGGCCATAATAGGTGATTATTGAGATCAAAAGATGGTTACCAAGATTGTCGATCTGCTGAAAGAGTATGAAGACCTATTTTTTGTGTAGCTTCTCATAAATAAAAGGGATTCCAAGAGCTCTTAGGAAGATGAAGATTCGGCTAAAGGACGGGGTGAAGCTAGTTAAGAAAAAACCCTAAAGATTGAACCCCCAATATAAGTAAAAAGTGCGCAAGGAACTAGACTTCATGTTGGATGCAAGAGTTATTTTTCCAGTTGAAGAATCAGAATGGATATGCCTGATGGTGGTTCAAGATAAGAAGACATGAGAGATTTGGATCTGTGTGGATCTACGTAACCTGAATGCATAATGTAACCATGACCCGTTCCCCACACCATTTACATATGAGGTTCTGTATAGCAGAGGAGGATCACACAAAGGCTAGTTTTGCGATGGAGTGGGGCTCCTTTGCTTATAATGTAATGCCCTTTGGACTGAAGAATCTGGCAGTCGTATTTTCAAGGATAATGGTGTCAGCATTCAAGGAATTCATGCATAAGTTCTTAGAAGTGACTATTTCGACAATTAGACAATGTTCAGTCTATTGAAAGATTATTTTCAAGTGCCAAGACTCATGTTATATCACTACAGGAAAATGCAAATATCTCTAATATTGAAAAAGTGTATTTTTTGCACCCCATTTGAAATCCTATAATTGGGGCATGTTGTGTGTAAGGAAGGTATATTAGTTGATCTCCCTAATGCACAGTTGTTTTGCATCGAGGTCATACGATATCAGTTCAATGAAATTAAAGCATTTTTGGCTATTGGTCGCAGGTCGTAAGAGCATATAGTTTCCCAGTGAAAACAATTGGTAACCTGTGGTGCATACTTTCAGTTGATCGTAGGACATATCTACAAGCTGGAAGCTAATGGCATATCGCATGGGTGTGTGCTAGAACATGAATGACCACTTCTCTTGAAGGAAGCAAACGAAGGTATTGCGAGGGGTCATTATGAAGGGAAGGCTACTATGATCAAGGATCTGTGCACAAGAATGTGGTGTCATTCGCTATTTCAAGAAGGCAAGATGTACTGCAAACAATGTGATGTTTTACAGTGAGTTGGAAAGTTGTCACACAAGGATGAGATGCATCTCTTCCCTATTACTGCACTCAAGCCTTTGAAAAATGGGTAATTTATTTTATGTGTCCCATTAACCCACCAGTGCACAAGACTGGCACTCAGTACATCATTGCTGTGACATAGTACCTAACAATATGGTCATAGGTTGCACCAGTGAAGGATTGTACTTCAGAGACCATCACGTAGTTCATATTCGAGCATATCATCACTAGGTTTGGATGCCCAAAGGTTTTGATGAGTTATAAAGGAACCTATCTATTGAATCCCACAATTTGTGCACTAACATAGTAGTTCATGATACACCACCAGATGAGTATTATGCACCACCCTCAGACCAATGGTACAATGGAAGCATTTAATAAGATTTTGGATCAAGTGCTCACAAAGGTTTGCAATGTACAATGCGATGACTAGGATCAACGCATTCTAGCAATACTGTGAGCATACAAGACAATGTGTAAGAGGCTCACAAAGCATAACTATTTCTTGTTTGTTTATGGAAAAGAAGCACTGCTACCATTGAAATTTGTTGTCCCTAGCCTACGCATAGATCTAGCTACAAAAATGACATTGATTAATCACTTGTGCACAAACTGGAAGAATTGATAGAACTAGAATAAGACGAGGTTATTATAGGGTTTAGTCATATGGTTGAGAAGTAGAGACAGAAATCCTGGCATGATAGAAAAACCAAGAGAAAGATGTCATAACCTGGTGCATTGGTGCTGATGTATGATAGCAAGTTTTTGAAGAACCCAAGAAAGCTCAGAATGATATGGTTGGGTCCATTCAAGATCTTGTTCATCACTGAAGCAGGTGCAACAAAGCTTTCCACCTTGGCAGGGAAACCATTGAAAGACTCATCAATGGGAGTCTCCTTAATCCCTACCATGGCCCATAGGGTAAAGAACACATGTAAGCCAATAAATAAATATTTACTTTGTCATTTTTACCTACAGTTAGTTTTGGTTTAGTTGTGAAAGAACATATTCAGCTTCACCATAGTTAGGACAACTAGGTGAAAGTGTCAAGTTTCAAAGCTCGGTGTCATTAATGAATTGAATGAAATCACACAAAAATCTAGTAGTCAAGTCATGAGGAAAGTTCCCTAAGTCATCAATGTGCCACTCATTCACTCGCCGATCATTAGGTCACTAGTCATAAAGTCCCCAAACATAAAGTCAACACTCATCGAGTCGATAGTCATCATTACGCCAATTGTATCACTTGTGTTAGTCATATTTTGTTTCAGGAGAAACTATCTTTCTATATTTAAAAATATTGGTGAAGGACAGTGGTCATAAAGAGAAAGTATTGCATTAAACAATGCTAAAAAAGGTAACGACAAGAAGGACGAGACAAAATTGTTGTCATCCTTAGTTAGAGATGCTGCATGAGATAAAGATTGGTGGCAAATAGAAAGAGAGGAAACCTGCATGAGTGAAGGCGTCGATGCATAGAAGGAGAGATAGCATGTGCATAGTTGGCCATCCCGTTTAGCATTCAAGGTGAGAGGCACACCGAAAAATATAGATTCTGCACACAGTTGGCCATCCCATCAAAAAATTAAGGTGAAAGGAATGGGAGGAGAGAAATAATGAAGGTAGGAAATCCTTCCTGTCACAATTGGATATAAGAGGAGATGGGGACTATGAATAAGCCATCAATTCGCTGAGCGAGTGAAGAGTTGAGTGTGTAGAGTAGTAAGGAGAGTTAGTTTTTCATAAGTTGAGTGTAGTGCACCACAGTTAGAGTGCAGAGTCATTGAAACTACTACAGTGACGAAAAAGGGTCGAACTAAGACCAAAGTATCATAGGATAACCCCATGCCAAAGGTTTCGATTCCAACAACACTTGAGATTAAGGAGTTTTTGTTGGGAAGAATCCCCTTCTTGAAGTATTCGAACTTGAATATATTAGATGAGTTGCAGTTTCCATAACTAGTAGTGGAAAAGTACATAGAAGTGAAGCTAACGAAAATGAGGGAAGAAACCATGGAACTATGAGCCTGGGTGCAGCAGCCCCACAAGTTGGGAATCATGGCCCTGATGGACGTCCTGCATTTCGGGAAGGGATCCTACATCAAATCCTACACGCAGTTCCTCCTCAACCGCCTCTAAGGAGGGTACCTTTGGCTAGAACAGAAGTATGAGATTGCTGATATGGTAATCCGTAAGGTTTTTAGGCTTCCATGCAAGGGTGTGGATCCTGCAATGGTCATAGACAACACTTCTGCAGAGGAAGTATAAGAAGTTCCACAAGCATAGAGAGATGCATGGAGTCATTATCTCTGCCATCTCAAAGCACAGGGAAATATTTTTAGCGCAGATCCTTGCATGCAAGCTTATGAATAAATGTCGCAAGGATGAGTGCCCGATGGGGATGATCATCAGGGTAGATAAGTGTGTGATGAGCTAGTGCATCGATTGGGAACCATATTTGCAGTAGGAGTTCCTCCAGGATTTCCTATATGCGTAGGACTGCAGAACAGAGTTCCACTACAACTGGGTCCTTCTACTGATCGCTATTGTGCTACAACAACCACCACCTGATTTCAGATACGAACATCCAACCACTAAAGACTTTATAGCGAAAATGTTCCTTGCACTGCCATCCCACCCGAGAGTTTCAAGTTGATGTGGAGACTATGTTTCAGCACCAGTACATAGCCATACTAAATGCTACAGTACAGTCCTTTAGTATTCCACAGTCAATTGTGGACAAATACAACGACCAGTGATATTTGAGGTGGACTGTCACAATGTCCTCTTTACACTGTGTGCATAGCCAATGTCTAATGCAAATTTCCTTTCATTCTACATAAAAATTGGGGATGTCAAGTCCAAAATTATGCAGTGGTTGCGACATTTACAAATACCCTCACACTTTGATATGGAGATTCAAGAAGGCACGGACATACAAAATAAAATCCTTAAAGGCGTAGCTAGTAGCTATTCCTCACCAAGGCAGTCAACCCTCTTGATAGAGAAGCACAAGCATAGTCAATTCCCTTATACCAGGCTGAGGACCCAAATAAGAAGCATAGAAATACCCTTCCTCACCACTGGAGCAAGACCCGGAGGAGGAAGAATAGTTGAATAACAGTTCCCACTGGTAGGAACCCTTGGAATGAGGCCACATGGTTCAATTTAGTGCAACATTTTTGTGGAATTCAAAAATGAAGAAGAGCAAGCACATGAGAAACAAAAGGTGACAAGATAGGATGAAGGAGAACAAGGTACCACCAAGACACAACAAGTGGAACATAGCACTACGACAATCCCTAACATTTTTTAGCAGCTGTAGTCAAACTTTGAGTGCATATGGATTCTCCAGAAGGATAGCAAATAACAACTTGAGATGTTGAGAGTGGTATTGTACATAGCACTAGTGATAGCAGAAGCACAAATATTAGAAGTTGTTGGCACCAACTGAGCATAGGAGCTATAGAAGCAGGTAGAGAAGGCCTTTCACTGAAATTGAATCTGAACCCTTTGGCCATTAGTACGGTTCAACCGAAACAGGTCTCAGACATTGACCCACTGCCATACAATGAATTGGACCTGCATATGGTCCCCAATAACGACTTTCAATATTATTTCATAGATATCTTCGCAAAGATTGGTTAAATACATGTGTAGTTGGGCCACACCTATGCTGGGCCCAAGCAAATGCATAGATAAGTGGTATACACAAGATATCAACTAGAAGCAAAGGTGGAGAAGGTTTATGTTGTGCTGCAAGTGGACAGTTAGTCAACTAACATTCAACTGCATCCTCTCCAAAATGTCATCCAGATCAAGGACATAGTTGTTGCGCTTCAACAGGAAGCAACATAATTACGAGTGCAGATCAAGCTAGAGCCATCCTTGGAGGAACTAGAGATTGTTAGGAAGATTGAAAACACGACGTAGGATCTGGACCAAACCAAACAAGGAGTAGTGACTTTGGGAGGGGTTGTCGAGTATTGTTTCAAAGTCTAGAACCACTTGCAGGATGTGTTGGAGATGCAACAGGTGGACAAACAAATAAGAGAATGCGAGGCACAATTCAATGAAAAGAAACAGATTTTGCTACAACTGCCTCTTTCTACAAAGAAATAACCAATGACATAGATTACTTCATTGACCAAGAAGATCATAGAAAGTAGAGCTGAGCAACAAATAGTCATGAATATTGTTTCCGAGGTGGAAGACCAAGTGCATAGGCATTTTGATAGCCTTTCAGAACTCCATACTAAGGCGACGATTTCTTTTATCTTGCAGAGAAGGCTAGACCAAAACTAGGGAAGAGTAAGAAGGAAGATGTGGAATCATTTATTGCTTAGCTCACTGATATCACCAGTGAGTTTGAGCTGATTCAAACCAGATTTCAGTAGTTCGTCAGTATCATGCGCACATGCTCGCCCTTGGTGGAATCCTTGGAGCCTTGATTCGTGTGGCTTGGGATGAGCCACATCTTAGTGTTGGGGGCTTGTTGGTGCCAAGTTTTGACCAGTAACTGTGCACCGATCCAGACAGTTAGAATAAATTATGCGCCAACATAAGACAATTATAGTTGTGCAATGAGTTTAGTTAGAAATTGTGTGCCACCAACAATCCTATAGTTTTGAGAACCTTCACCTATAAAAGGCCTATTTTTTTAAAGGGATTGGTTGGTTGATGTCATTATGTTGGCATGATCTTCTTCTTGTTGTTATTATATAGAAGGTTGTAGTTTAGTTGTGGTTTGGTTTGAATGAGGTTTTATATGATCAATGTTGATATTTCAACTGATGTTTCTTGTGATTTCATTTTGTACCAATGTTGTATGAATGATTACCACTAAGTTCTTAAGTTGAGTTTGTAGTCATGGATTGAATCCAGTTTTTACCAATAATATAATATAGTTGTTGTCTCAGTTTTCTTTGTATAGTTTCTTGATGAATGAATGTATGTTGAATTCTTAGTAGGTTAGAAGATGAATGTTAGTTTGGTAATGATTCAAATGCATGTGTAAATGAAGAACTCTCTATTATGTCGAGGAGAAAGAATCCATCCTACTCTATGCATCCTTGATTTAGGTCTCTGTGTAATTTCATGCGTGCATCTCATGAGAGACCTTACTCTGCTTGTATGGTATTGAAAATGCTAGTGCCTATAGGTTTTTGTCGGTCACATATGCCGAACCATGGGTATGAATGAACTGACCGACCAACAATAATACAAGTACCATATTAGACATCATTTGCATTTTACTATAAGTCAAGTGACCTAATATTTCATGCCATAATTTACTTTGTTCATCAGTGTGAGCAACACATGGATAAAATGGTTGAATTTTGCATGAATTAAAACCAATAAACTTATATAATCCAAAATCATGATCAACATGACTAGAAGAAACAATTTTGAAGATTTGTTTGATATCTTTTAAATCATACTCAACAGGTAAAGCTTTAAATTTATAACCTTTTCGACATGCACGATAAATAGAAAGCAAGTTGATGGGAATTCCTTGAACATGAAACACATCTTCCAAAGTACGATTAGGAACATTAACATTACCAAATCTTAAAACTGAAAGATGATTACCATCACCTATAGATAGATTATGTCGTGTGTGCTTTTTAATGTCATAAGTATTAAATAAATAAATTATACTAGACATATGGTCAGATGCACAAAAATCCATTATCCATTCCACATTAGGATATGACTTAATTGGTCAAATATAATAGGCACATAGGGCTACTTGTTTTTCATCGGAAGACTTCTTCTTTGCTTTCACAAGTTCATGTCTCCATTTAAAGAAAATCTTTTCAGGGTGATTAGTTTTTCCACAATGTTTACAAGGATTATACACTTTCTTTTTATTAGACATAATGTTAGAAGAATCATCATTAGAAGAAATATATCCTTGATTATGTGATTTAGAATTTTTAAAATTCATATTAGGATTCTTTTTATTATGCCCCATTAGAGCTTTATTATTAGATAATTGACTACTAACAATTAATCTATCTTGCTCATTTATCAAACCTTTACAAAATTGTCAAAAGCATGTTTCAAAATTCTTTTAGAAATTTAAATAGCTCTATTCCTAGTTTGGATGAACATATCAAAACATGAAGTACACTTTTTGTTCAACAAGAATAGTAAGAGAAATACCATTTTTCTTGTAATCAGAACCAAAATGATTTAACTTTTCATTAAAGATTTTAACTTCAACAAGAAATGAATCTATTCTATCAAAATATTTAGTGTCTAACTCATCGATTTTCTTTCAAGATAGTAAGCAGAAACTGTTGATGTATTTGTAACTTCGGAATGTATTTCATATATGTATATTGTATTCCTATAGAGATGTTATTATTCCTCTATACAGAAGTGATTGTATTCCTATAGAGATATTATTCCTCTATATGGAAGTGTCGTCATTTATATTGTAAGTACCGTGACTTATACTTGATGGGTTATTAGACCACCTTGATGGGGTCGGCCCTGTATGAGTCATGTGGGTAAAAGGGTTATTAGACCACCCTATTGGGGGTCGGCCTTGTCAGCATTATGTTATGTGGTTATTTTAAGGCTGACCTAGTAAAGGTTATTAGGCAAGTCAAGTCAAGTATAAATAGAGTGCGGGAGGCACTCTATTTGATCATTCACTTTCTCACTCATACTCTCATTGGAGAGTGGCGCACTTGTGGAGGAGGAGAAAATGCTGCTAGAGAAGATTATCTCTTGTAATTGGGTTGTATTATTGCTCTATCTATCTCTGAGGAAGTTGCGGGGTTTTTCACCTTCTTGGTTTCCCCCAGTGAAACTCTGTGTCTCTTGTGTGTTTGCATTATTGTGTCCATGATTGATATGCTGTAGATATGATGTACATGTTATTCTCTCAGTTAAGATCCTAGATCAGATTGAAATTTATGAAAAACTAACATGGTATCAGAACTAGCCTGAAAGAAGGCATGGTATGGCATGTATGACACTTGTTGCACTTGCGAAGCTAGGGCTTGATATAGCAAAAACCAGTCATCGTATCACTTTCGCTATAAATACATTTTGGAGAGGTTTCAGGATCTGAAAATCTTATAGGTCGAATATAAGATCCCCATGTACTTTGTGTCCAAAGGAAAACCTCTAATTCATTGTACTTTGTGATTTATGATCTGTACAATATAGGGTTCCTGCCTCAACCAGATCTGAGTCATAAACAGGTGACCTAGGAAAAAAGGTCATAACTTGGGCTAGGAAGCTCCAAATGAAATTTCGTAAAATGAGATAGGTAGGGCATGGAATTTACTTTCTCAGGTATGTTTTTCAGAGGCCGAAATTGAACCAGTGACACATGGAACGCCGTACAAGTTCTCTATCCTGTTTTATCCCATAAACAGGTCACGTTGTGACACTTGGCATAAATCTCCCTCAGAGAATCCATTTGAGGTCAGACCTGTGGGGTTGGAAAGATGACAAGTCAGGCTACCACAGGAAGAATTTTTAGATCCTATAGATCTGAAATTTCGGAGTTACACCAGAAACAATAAGGTGCATATTTATGTCAAAACATAATTGGATTTTGAGCACCTTCATTCATGGCTCTGGGAATTTAGGGTTTCGGAGAATGTTGGAGTTTTTGAATCGGAGACCATGGCTAAATGATCCTCATCAAAATCGAAGTTTAGAGACCAAGATCGAATTTTTTGGTTGGGCAGAAGGCCGGGCTTGATCAAACCCTAGTTCGGGACTTTGATCAAAAAAATTGAAAATTAGGGCTTCTGCAAAAATGGGAATTTTTGAAATCTGTGACCATAGCTGGAATCTCCTTGGAGAAATCGAAGTTTAGAGCTTTGGCTCAAAATATTTGGTTGGGTGAAGCTCCGGGAAACTCAAACCCTAATTCAGGGTCCTCCCTAGTGAATCTGGAAGATTGAAAAGCACATTGGAGGGGTGAAACTTTGCAGCTTTCAAACTATGAGTATACCAGGTTGATTAGCTCATCAAGGCGCATCTTTCTATCCTTTCAGAAGTTTGAAATTCAAAGTTTGAATTTTTAGGGTTTCCCTGACAAACCCTAATCCAACTCCAGATCCAGTTTCTGCAAATCAAGTGGATTGGGTTAATCCTAGAAGAGAATTGATTGGTCACCTACATAAGTGAAGAAGTTCTAGTTTCAGAGGGAGAGGAGGCTAAGGCCTTACATAAGAAGATTACAAGCAAACTCGACAGGTATGACTTACGAGTATGTTTGAAATCTGTTCATGATTAAGTTTATGTTTGTCTTCATTAAGATTAGTACAATCTTGATTAATTTTAGACTTGTCGTATCACGTTAATAAAATATTAATGCATGATAGAAGATATTCATTGATTAGGGTTTTGACACTTATGATTGTACTAATGCATTGTGGTGTTGTATGAGGTTGATGTTGTCCACTAACATGAAAGGTACATCAAGAAAGACAAATCATGTTATAGTTCAAGAACATATGACCATGGTGACATGAAGACAAAGATTCATCCATTGTCATGGACCACATAGAAGATCTATTTACGAGGTATGCATAACTTGGTTCTATAATGGTTAACCTATGAAATATGCAGGTTACTAGCACAAGTCATTGAAGAGAACAAGAACACATTATGCGGGTATATTAGACATAACTAGCTAGCATGCTAATCCAGGTATGTTTTTCCTATATCAAGTTAGAATCCTACCTTGTGTTAGGATCTCTTATATAAGTATACATGGCATGATTGATAATGATTATTTATGAAGTTATAAATTTAAGTAATCTAGGGTTTATGCATATTATGTCTCTTACCTTGATTGATGATATGACTAACCAGAAGAGTTCTATGGTGAAATATGAATATGCATGAGTAAGAGAAGTCTTCCCTAAAACATTGAATGCTAATACTTATTGTTTGTGCTTGAAATGATCATTACTATACATGTTTAAGATTATTGTGTTTTGATAGTACTGAGATTATACTAATGAATGTATGATTATGTATGAGATCTCGAGGATAACACAATGATGATACTAGTAAGTATGCATAGTGATCGAGGATGGATATAAGTTCAAAGACAGGTAATCCAGGAAGCAAAGATCAAGAGGAAGCACACTCCAGTAGTTCCTGCAAGGAAGCAAATATTGAGAGCGAGTCCACCCTACAACCAAACAAAGATAAGTATTTGAATTGTCACTTCTTGCATACTTGTTTGTTTAAATAATATTGTTCAATGATGTATATGCTTATGTTCCTAGACTTAGGGTGTGTATTATGCATATTAGAATAATTGCATTAATGAACAGTATACTACTAATATGCATGTGATGGGTAAGTGGCCTATGGCACTGTACAACATTCCATTGCTACTTATCTATAATGAAACCTCTTTGTTGACATGTTGGGAGTTGTGCACACTCTTAACAATGTTCTGGTAGAGATTGGAAGGCATGTAGAAAGTTACAGGATATGGATAAATGTTGTATTGAAGCATTGGCTAAGATAATTGCATGACTGTATGACATATTTATTTACATGTAAGAATTTGTTCTGAAAACTATGAGATGTTTTCTAATCATGCAATTTAACTTGTTTTGTAGGAAAGATCGTATACCATCACCTACAAAATAAGGACTACAACATTTGTTCAACAACAAAGTTATCTATTGAAGATATTGAAGTTCCCAGGATTCAGGAAGAATGCCATGATCGAGGAGTACCAGTCAATCATGAAGAATGATGTTTGGGATGTAGTCCCAAGACCTGAAGGGAAGTCTGTTGTGACTTCCAAGTGGATCTATAAGATCAAGCATGTTGCAGATGGTAGCATAAAAAAATACAAAGTGAGGATCATAGCTCGTGGATTCTCTCAAAAAGAGGGGATAGACTACGAAGAGACTTTTGATCCTATAGCTAGTGTTAGCACTTAAATTTTATCCCGGTTGTAAAAGAATAACACCTAAGGTAACTTATTTCAAACCAGACTTTAGGTAGAAAACTTAGCCATTTTTTCCACCAGAGAGGGCTCTCTCACAAGATATACGTAAAGGCTAAAAATATATAGAAACACGCTCAAATTTCTCAAAAATAATTTACTTGGTTGAAAAGGAAACAAGAAACATTGGGCATGGAGTCAACTTTCAAATATTTAACGTGTCAGCAAGAGATTTATACCAAATAGATTTCCACAGAGGCAAGATAGCAACCATATCACAGTCAATTTGATTTTGCAGGTGGTATAGAAAGAAATAATGACAATCCATCAACAACAGGCATCTAACTAGGATGAATCCATTGTCAACTTTGGAGAAATAATGGATACTTAAATGCGATAAAACGAGGCATAACCAGTATGAATCCCGATTTATTTCAAACGTTCATTTAAGTATAGAAGAAGAACATAATGAAAGATATAACAAAGAAAGTAGACATGCACATATAAAGATAAGGGAAAAAGACAGACTGTAAAAATGATCAACACATGAATCTCTGGTCTCAAAAGATAAGTATTTCCACTGTATGGCCTTTTATTTATCAAAAATTTGACTTCAAAACTTATCGTCTCTCAAAGAGTTTCCAACCCTTTACATGTTTTTTACATATCAATATATAGAAAGACAACCTATACCTAATATTGAATTTGAAATCTAACTGAAACTCTAAAAATAGAAACAGTTACAACTTATTTTTTATTTATTTCAGTAAGTAAATTTGCTGAAAAATAGGATTCAAAGCCCTAGATGTATATCTCAGATGGAGATAGCTGTGTAAATTGTGAGAGAGATTTTTGTAAGTGGGAATGTGCTGAAGAAAAGCCTCTTTCAGTTTCTGAAAATTATTCTTCATTTGGCGGAAACAACTCTTTGAAATTAATGACTAAAACAGTAAACTGAAATTCTGGAAAATTGCCCCGTGAAGATGACTTCGATTCTCTTAACCCATAACACCTGTGTAAAAACTGAGGGAGGTTTTTGAAGATTGGCCAGTGCTGAAGAAAAGCCTCTTTCAATTTCTGAAAATTCTTCTTCATTTGGTGAAAACAACTCTTTGAAGTTAATGACTAAAACAGTCATTTCCAGACAAACGTGTTCTACTTGTCCCATTTGATTTTCTCTATGGGATATATCCCACATTGGTTGAGCGGGAAATAATCGTGTTGTTTATATACCCCACCGCGCACAAAACTTAATAACACATAGCATGTGCTATTATACTCCTCTTCCTTGGGCGCTATACCTTCGGGAATGGTGGTTCCGCATTAGTGGAAGGTGGTTTATAATACCACCCTTTCGAATTGCGGATGGCTATGACACTTACACGTGGATGGTGGTTTTTAATACGCAACCAATTTATAATATTAAATTTTGAGCTAGTGAGGGATGCGGAATGGGTTATCAACCATCCATCTTTTAGCCATTCCACCATTTTAGAGCTTCACTAACTATTTTAGAGATTCACCAGTGCTTTATCCGCCTAATTTACCATATTGGCCAAATTTAGAAGCCTTGTCAATTCATTTATATGCTCTGCTAAATATAGAATTTTTCCACTAGCTCCTGGTCACAGCCTTTGATCTTTTTTTGCCTTGATCGTGACCGTTGATTACTTTATATGCTATTACAAGGTACTTTATTTAATTCTTTAGCTCTTCTTTGGCGTGGCCAATGGTCATATGGATCATTTTTTTTTATTTTTTTATTTTTTGGGACTTGGTGTCTTCCTCACCGAACTTAGGAGATATCACAACCAATTTTTTGGATTGGCAATCTTTCATTCACATTGGAAAAATACTGTACTAACAGTTAGATACACTTCCATTAGATCAGTACTTGCTCTGGCTGCAGTGATGAAATGGAAGATACACCAGATGGATGTCAAGACAACTTTCTTGAATGGTGTAGTCGAGGAGGAAGTGTATGTGGAGCAGCGACTTGGTTTTGAGACACATGACAAAGAGTCATATGTGTGCAGGTTGAATAAATCCTTGTGTGGCTTGAAGCAAGCTCCTAGGACTTGGTATGGTAGGATAGACAGCTTTCTATCCAGTTTGGGCTTTACTAAGAGTAAAGCAGATTCCAACCTTTACTACAAGGTTGAAGAAGGAAATGATGTGATACTACTCTTGTATGTGGATGACCTATTTGTAATAGGCGAGGATGGGTTGATTGCCGATACCAAGAGGAATCTTGTTGCCGAATTCGAGATGAAGGACTTGGGGATAATGCACTATTTTCTAGGTATGGAGGTGTGGCAGAGTGTAGATGGAATCTTCCTTGGACAAGGGAAGTATGCAGTAGAGATCCTGAAGAGGTTCGGGATGATGGACTGCAAGGCCATGGCCACACCTATGGCATCGAACCTGAAGCTTCTATGTGATGCTTCATCTGATCCGGTTGATGTCACGATGTATCGTTAGATGATTGGGTCCTTGATGTACCTGACGAATACAAGACCATATATTTGCTTTGTGGTGAACACATTGAGCCAGTTCCTGACAGATCCCAGAGGTGTTCACCTGGTTGCTGTAAAGCATATTCTGAGGTACCTGAAGGGTACAATTGATTATGGGCTCAAGTATGATGCGAATCAAAAGTTTAACCTGCAGGGTTATGTTAATTCAGACTGGGCAGGCAGTGCTGCAGATAGGAAGAGCACATCTAGGTGCTGCTTCAGTATGGGATTGGGTGTGATCTCTTGGTTTAGCAGGAAGCAATCATGCGTAGCACTAAGTACAGTAGAGGTAGAGTATGTTACAGCATGTTCGGCTAGTTGTGAGGCAGTATGGCTTCGGAAGCTACTGCTTGAGTTATTTGATCTCCTGCTGGAGGCTACTGGTATCTTTTGTGACAACCAGAGTTGTGTGAAGCTGTCTGATAACCCGGTGTTCCACGACAGGTCGAAACACATTGAGATCAAATATCACTATATCAGGGATATGGTGTAGAGAGGAGCAGTGAATCCCTTATATGTTGCGACAGATGAGTAGGTTGTAGATGCGCTGACGAAACCACTAGCCAGAGTGAAGTTTGAGTACTTCAGGGAGAGGCTTGGTGTTCTTCAGATTGACGACACTTCGAGGAAGAAGTAATGGACACATTTGCTGGAAGCCATTCCAAGCATGGTGATAGGAGGATCCTTCCCATGGATGTGGATGTAAGCGCTGGATGATGAGCATCAGGATGATACTCCAGTTACTGCTCTGTATATGCATCATGTTGGATGCTTGGTATGATCAGTTGGATCATGTATATGTATATGCATCATGTTGGATGCTTGTTATGATCAGTTGGATCATGTATATGTATATGCATCATGTTGGATGCTTGTTATGATAAATTGGATCATGTATGTGTATATGCATCATGTTGGATGCTTGTTATGATCAGTTGGATCATGTATATGTATATGCATCATGTTGGATGCTTGGACCATGTATCTGTATATGTATCAGGTGGATACGTTGTATGATCAGGTAGATCATGTATGTTGATATATCAGGTGGATACATTGTATGATCAGGTGGATCATGTATCTGTGTATGTATCAGGTGGATACATTGTATGATCAGGTGGATCATGTATCTGTGTATGTATCAGGTGGATACATTGTATGATTAGGTGGATCATGTATGATGATATGTATCAGGTAGATACTTGGTATGCATCAGGTGGATGCATTGTATGATCATGGATGATGAGCTTCAGGATGTTGCTCCAGATGACATGCATCAGGACGATGCAGTGATGATGATCAGGATGACCATGTACATTAGGATGATGTATGGTGAGTATCAGGTTGATACTCTGTGGCCGTGGATAGGGTGTGCAAGGGTAGCATGTAATAAGTCTTGGAGATCTAGAAAGGTTGTGCTAGTCACGTAAAAGGCCTCAGATGCTCTTTAGAGATCTTGCTTGGCAAAACACTTTTTTAAGGTTTTGCTAGACCACATGTAATAAGTCCTGGAGATCTGGACAGGATGAAAAAGGCCTCATATGCTCTTTAGAGATCTTTCTTGGCAAGACACTCTTTTAAGGTTTTGTGGGGACCACATGTAATAAGTCCTGGAGATCTGGACAGGATGAAAAAGGCCTCATATGCTCTTTAGAGATCTTGCTTGGAAAGGTACTCTTTTAAGGTTTTGTGGTATGGGTCACATGTAATAAGTCCTAGAGATCTGGACAGGATGAAAAAGGCCTCAGATGCTCTTTAGAGATCTTGCTTGGCAAGACACTCTTTGAAGGTTTTGTGACAGTCACATGTAAAATATCCTGGGAGATCCGATAGGTTGATATGTGTGCTCGTAAAATGCCTGGGATGCTCTTTCGAGGTTTTGTTGACGCACGTATTCAGTCTCGAGGATTCCACAGTATGGCCAATGATGATGAAGACCTATAGGTGGTGGGCCTACATCCAGTATGAAAAAGGACTGGCTCTGTAGAACTTCCTATGATGAGTAGTTCAGATATTGATTGAGATAGCAGCAGTAGTGATGATGACAATGATTCGTTGACGATGATCCAGTGATGATGATCCAGAGAAGAAGACTTGTGCTAGAAGACATGTGTCGAGAAATACCTTCCTAGTTAAGAGGGAGTGTTGATGTATTTGTAACTTCGGAATGTATTTCATATATGTATATTGTATTCCTATAGAGATGTTATTATTCCTCTATACGGAAGTGCTTGTATTCCTATAGACATGTTATTATTCCTCTATACGAAAGTGTCGTCATTTATATTGTAAGTGTTGTAAATTATACTTGATGGGTTATTAGACCACCTTGATGGGGTCAGCCCTATATGAGTCATGTGGGTAAAAGGGTTATTAGACCACCCTATTGGGGGTCGGCCCTGTCAGCATTATGTTATGTGATTAAGTTAAGGCCGACCTAGTAAAGGTTATTAGGCAAGTCAAGTCAAGTATAAATAGAGTGCGGGAGGCACTCTATTTGATCATTCACTTTCTCACTCATACTCTCATTGGAGAGTGGCGCACTTGTGGAGGAGGAGAAGTTGCTGCTAGAGAAGACTATCTCTTGTACTTGGGTTGTATCATTGCTCTATCTATCTCTAAGGAAGTTGCAGGGTTTTTCACCTTCTTGGTTTTCCCCGGTGAAACTCCGTGTCTCTTGTGTGTTTGCATTATTGTGTCCATGATTGATATGCTGTAGATATGCTGTACATGTTATTCTCTCAGTTAAGATCCTAGATCAGATTGAAATTTATGAAAAACTAACAGAAACATCATTTTTATCAAATAAATAAACAGGTTTTTCCCTACCTCAATAGGACTATCCTCAGCTCAGTGTGTACCTATATGCTATCTGGAACAGTTTATCCAATGAGTCCTCTTGCTTGATCACATCGATATTCCAATATTGTGAAGTATTTTGCATTGGTGGGTTTGGATTTCTAACATTCAACTAATATCCACAAGTTCTTACTCCTGAGCACATCAATCAACTTTCTCTTCCAAGAGACATAGATCCAAATAGTGCAGGAATAGAAAAAACTTCTAAAGTCATAGTGGTAAAAAACAAGAAATGACACCCTAGAAATAAAAAATGGATTGTCACAAAAAGAATAAAAGTGATTAAAAAACATAAATATATCACTAAAACTGAAGCTTAACACGCTAATAGATGGATCTATAACCCAACATTAAAAAAACAAGAGTAGAGAATTAAATTTCATGAAAAAATGTTGAAAATGACTAATTCATAATTTCATAGAAGGTAGAGTGTGAATTTACAAACATATAAGCTCCTAATCAAACCATAGGGTGTGCTCCTGATTAATGCAATGTCATGTATGATGGGAGCTAATAACTGCGATATCACCCTCATCATGAAGTCGGGTGAATTATATCTGGATGGTAAACCTGTTTTTTATTCCACCTTTGCTTACTGTTTCGGTGTCTGTAATCTGAAGGAGCTAGACCGTGGTATTTGGGAGTGTGATTATGGGTGGTATTCTCTTCATCACCCTCCTAAGTAGCTTCTTTTTTCGACCATGGCACCGAAACGAAAGTTTAGCCTTGCAAGAAACATGGGTGATAAGGGCAAGTTTCAGAATGTGGGGGACACCTGCGTGGAACCATCCAATATTTGTGGTGGGCGGGTTACCCGTGCATCCACCAAATCCAGAACCCAAGAAGCAGCGACCTTTTTTCAGGGTCGCATACCCCCATTAATCAGGGATGAGCTTGAGTCGGTTGAGAAGGGTCTTTGGGAGACGGTGCAGGCCCTACCTATTGAGGATATTAGAAGGGAGGTGGAAGACTAGATCATAGATCCCAGAACCACGTCTGGCTGTGTTTCTGCTTATGACAGAATTGTGATGACCTATTGGGTAACCAAAAATTTGATGGCCAGTGTGTTAATGGATTTCCACAACAAAATTAAAGGGGACAAGGATCCGGTTCGGTCGTGGAAGGTTCACAATACCGATAACAGGGTGATGCACATGAAAATTGACTCCATTGCCAAACAATTGGGTATTTCTTTCGTCGTTAAAGGGCCGCGCGATGGGGGTTCATTGGGAAGTGGAAGCAAGGTTATCATAAGCTCGGCTGCAAATGATGCTGAGGCTGTCAACCTGAAGACCCAGTCCTATGAATTGAAGATGACCCAGGACGAAGCTGGTAGGGGCAACCTGCCTATTATTGATGTTTAAACTGCCGTTTCTTTTTCTTTTTGTCATCTCTATAGGCGTCCTCGACTTAGGTTTATGTGGGAAACTATGCCTATTAATGATGTCTACTTGTATTAAAAATATTACTATTATACTGCTTATTTTTCTGTCAAGTCCTGTTTGGTTGACTATAGCCGGGACGGTTGTTGGTCGATATATTAGCTATTTTGTCCATGATCGGGTTCCTATTTGGCCTTTTTTGAGCCGGGAATGCCTGTTTTAAAGACTATGTTGAAAACTCTGTAACTTCTTTTCTGTAATATACTGTTTATTTACAAAAAAAAAACCATAGGGTGTAAATTCCTTGATGTATTCACTTCTAATCAAACCAAAGGGTGTAAATTTGTCGAAAACTGCTTAGAACCTACATTTTTTTTGAAAATATGCGAACTAGTCATCATCTCCTATGGAAACCTACAACACCAGAGCTGAAAAAAAAATAGATCTAATACAAAACAAGTAGATCCTTGATAATAAGTTAGTATACAATCTAGATTTACATAAATAATCAAGAGAACTTGAAGAAAATATTCAAAATTTATGAAATTTAATGGTGAGGATTAGGGTTTGAAAAAAAAATCTCAAACATGCAACAAAATGACTAGATGTAAGAAAATACCACTTGGGTATGATAGACCGGATGACAAATATACAAAATATGGAGGACCCAACTCTCAAAATATGAAGAATCATTGCTTTTTAAAAAATTCAAAGAATTATCAAAGAGGATAGAGCATTGAAACTATCTCTGTTAGAATATTGAGAATATGCATAAACATACAACAATATATTTACACTGATATGTAAATCAATATCAAATATATACTAGTTTAGCTTTCTATCCATACAAGCAACAAAATTGTGTAAGAAATAAGAAAACGAGAGAAAAATACACCAGATATACTTGGTAAAACCCCAAATGCTAAAACATCCACGAGAAGGTTTGGTTTTCTTTATTCTTTAGAAATATCCAGTATTACAAGAGAGTTCCACCTCACATATGCTTCAGAGCTTTACAATAACACCAAATGCATGAGATCACAACATACAATATTCCCAAAGGGTCCCCCTCACCATTATTATATACCAAGAGGTATGGAAGAATAACATCCCAAAATACATTTGGGATAAATGATTTTCCACCTCTTTATATAATGAATGGTAATAGGGGCATATTACTACATGATGCATGTGGGATCACTTATTTTACATAATATAAGAGTTATTTATGCCTTCCAATGCTAGATAAGACATCTTACGACATCATACTAGATATCATTTCACATGTCATATTAAATTACACATTCCAACAAAAGATCTATATTAAATGAACAAGTCAGTTATCCTCCTACTCTAAGAGACAAAAATCGAGGCAACATGCATTCCCAATATAGCCAAGAAACAATGGATGTTCTGTGAATAAATAACAATGAGTTCAAGAGGCACAACTGATGGAATATGCACCATGTGGGATAGTTCTACTTTTGTATTGGATATGCAAATCCAAACATAGCACTGGGATCTAATGTCCTGGTCCATTTCTATTTAAGCACTAGGTATCATATTTTTAACATCTATATGCACACACACTTTAAAAAAAAAGTTTAATTGGTTTTCATTGTAGGATCTAAAAGATACAAAAATCATAAGGGATAACATCATGGTCAATGATTTTAATATGGTGTTAATTAACAAAGAGAAAAGAGGAGGAAGAATGGTAAGGATCCCTTTTAAAGACCAAATCAGATATCTAATGTTTGATTTGGATTAGATAGATGTAAATCTAGTTCGAGGTTGATTCACCTTGTCCAATAGAATATTAGGCTCGAGCCCATATCGCCGCCTAGCTTGAACAATTTATCTTTCATAGTAACCTTCTTCTTAACAACCACACTATAATCTCTAGAATCATTTTGTATGTTGTCTTTGACCACAAGCCTATATCTCTTTTCATTTAGCACACCTAGGACTATGATTCTCTCCTTTTTCATTTTAGCTTGTTGTGACCCCAAAATCCTCAAGCTATAGATCTAATCTCCAAATAATGGGAAAATGAATTCAATGGATTTCCACCATTTGTTTGGGAACAAAAGTTGAAATATGTAAAACCATCCCTCAAGGAATGGGAAAAAGTTTGTTTTTCTCCCCCCAAGAAAATAAAAAATATGAACAGATCAACTTTTATCAGAATTGGGTGATCTACATATTAGGATGGAACTTGAAGAAACCACAACTCAAATACAAGTGAGGAGCAATATATTTGCATAAAACTATACACATCAACCAAATGTGATCGTGAGATGTGACACCTCAAATCAAGAAGCTCGTTGTTGCATGCGGGTGATAAAAATGCATCTTATTTTCACAACAAATTATATAACTTGACGAGAAATCTACACTCACAATGAGAATTCTACCCCTTAAAACCAATTTTTGTGTGTCAAAAACACCAAAATCAACCTTCAAATTGAAAAGTGGTGCTACTAGTAGCACTCTTTTTTGTTTCAAGGTTAAAAATACAACCATTGCCTTAAAAACCCATAATGTTGCTAACAATAGTCTTAAAATCAACCCTTGAATAGAAAACTAATGCTATTGTTAGCACATTGTTTTTTTCAAAGGCTAAAATTATAACTTGTTTGAAAGCATGGACTTAACAATCAATATAATAGGTAGAAAAATCTTGAAATCAACCTCTAAGTCGAAAAGTTAGCACTACTTTTGTATCAATGTTGTATGAATGATTACCACTAAGTTGTTCAGTTAAGTTTGTAGTTATGGATTGTAGCCATTTTTTACCAGTAATATAATATAGTTGTTGTCTTAGATTTGCTTTGCACAGTTTCTTGATGAATGAATGTATGTTGAATGATTAGTAGTACAGACGATGAATGCTAGTTTGGTAATGCTTCATATGCATGTGGAAATGAATAATTCTCTATTATGTTAGGATAAAGAACTCATCTTGCTCTGTGAATCGCTGATTCAAGTCTCTATGTAATTTCCTGCGTGTGTCTTGGGTGAGACCTTACTCTGCTTAATGGGTATTGAAAATGTTGATGCCTATAGGGTTTTGTTGGTCACATATGTCAAACCCTAGTTCTAACTGAACCGACCAGTCAAGAGTAAACCAAGTGCTATATTATACATCATTTGCATTTTACCATAATTCAAGTGACCTAATATTTCATGCCATGATTTACTTTGCTCATGAACATGAGAAACATAGAAATAAAACAGTTGACTTTTGCATGAATTAAAAACAACAAACTTATATATAAAAAAATGAAAGCGGAGAGAAGTTTTTGAGCTCCTGAAAAAACGCACGCCAAGGAAAAAAAACAGGTTAGGGTTTTGCTGGAGCGTTTGCTCTAATGGAGCCGCCGCCGGATCCCGATCACAATGGACCGGATGAAGCTCGCCCCCTTGTCTCTGACCTCTTTAGGGCGCTTGTTTCTTCACAACCCGCCTCGTCGAAGGCCACAGCTCCGCCTGACTCCAAGTTTGTTAAAAGAATGGAGGTTCCATAAGTTAAGCTATCATCAACAGCCTCGAAATGCAAAGCTGTTGCTTTAGCAGAAAAGGGACTAGTAGGACATTTCACGGGTCTCTGGCCTTCCCCTCGCTCCATTGAAACTTGGCTCAACAAAAACTGGCGTCCTCTAATCCAAGGAGAAGTACAACAAATCTTTTGTGGAAAAGGGTTCTTTGTTTTCTACTTCGAAAAAAAGGAGGACCGAGACTTGATCTTCAGAAATGGGCCATATTTTATGGGTCCAAGAGGAATGTATCTTAATAAATGGGATCTCTCCTTTGACCCAAAAAAGGACATTCCAGCGGCAGTCCCTGTCTGGGTTAAGTTGCCGCATCTCCCCCTTCACTGCTGGAATGATGAAGATCTACGAGCTATTGGAAACTCGCTAGGAAAATACATTGATAAATCGGAGCCAAAACCCCCAATGTTCTCATGTGCAAGAATATGTGTTGAGGTCGACCTGGAAAAGGGCCTCCCAAAAGCTATAGACTTGGCAATGGAAGGATGGAGCCACAGACAAACCGTCGATTATGAGCAGATACCTTTTAAATGCAAGGTCTGTCATGAATATGGGCATTTTGCGAGGTTATGTCCTAAAAGAAAAATCCTAGAAGCAGAAGAGACTCAAGGAGGAGAATGGAATGAGGTCTCAAGGAAAAAAGGGGGCAAGAACAATACAAGTACAACAACCAAATCTCCACCTAGAAATAAAGAGAACCCCAACAAGTTTCAGATCTTGATCATCGAGGAAGATGAAGAAGAACAGGAGAAAGAAAAACAATCAGAGGAACATCAAGGAGACCAGACGCAAAACAATATTGAGGATGAGAACCAGAGCCTTCCCGCCTGTCAACACGCAGCGGATGGAATAGAGGCTTCTCTAAATTTGGGAGGATCAGTAACAAGAGCCAAAGCAAAATTATTTCAATAAGAAACCTCAGAAAGCAAAGAAGATGAGAAAGAACCCATAGTCAAAAGAGGAAGAAGACTCAACAAAACAATAAGAGAACAAGAAGCAGCCAGAGAAAGGGCGGAGGGTAAGCAAACCAGTCTGGATCAGCATGTAAGAATAATACCCAGTGGAAAGCAACCTCAGGAGGAAAGAAAGGACAGAGCAGGTCCTCTTTCAATCAAAAAATAATGAAAATAGTCTCCTGGAACTGCAGAGGATTGGGTGGAAAGCAAAAAGCAGAAGCAATAAAAAGAATAAAAAAAATGGAGAATTTATCAATCCTCACAATCCAGGAGACCAAAATGAAAAAGGGGGACAGCATCAATACCATGAAGCATGTCTGGCCCAAAGGAGAAGGAATAGCTGTTAACGCATTAGGAGCTTCCGGAGGACTAATATCCATTTGGGATGAAGGTAAGTATAAATGCCATTCCTCTAAAATTAATCGGCATTGGATTTTTATTGAGCTTGAAGATATTTCAAGCAATGACAGGTTCTGGGTTGGAAACATATATGGGCCGACCATGTATGGCCAAAAGGAACAGTTTTGGAATCAGTTAATAGACCTCCGCCACAGCTTAGCAAATCATCCTTGTATTATTGTAGGAGACTTCAATGTCACTATTTCATCGACTGAGAGGAAAGGGGGGTCAAAAATCAGAGACCCGTATGGAGAAATAATGGAAGATTTAATGTCTGATTGGAATCTTATTAACATCAAGCCCAAGCAAGGTGTCTTTACTTGGAATAACAAGAGGATTGGCCCTAATCATATTGCTGCTCGATTAGATCGATTTCTAATCATCTCCTCTTTTCTTTGCAACCCCAAACTCCCTGAATCTAAGATTCTAGCCTCAACCACCTCAGATCATAGGCCCATCTCTCTCTTCTTCTCCTCACCTGGAAACCTGGGTCCCCTTCCCTTCAGGTTCAACCCGGCTTGGCTTGAGAATCAAAGCTGCTTGGATGAAGTGATATCGATTTGGAAACAATTTATTCCTGGGCCTCCAGGTTACATCTGGGAGACCAAACTTAAGATTGTTAAAAAAACACTGAAAAACTGGGCAAAACAAAACAATACGAAGCCTCGAGAAGAGCTTGAGAAAATTCAAAAGGAGCTGGAACATCATCAAAATAGAATGGAGCAGACTGCAGTCATGGTGGAAATGCTTAGAGAAGAAAAAGATCTTGACAAAAAAATTCTGAACACTGCTAGAAGAGATGAGGAAGAATGGAGACTCAGATCAAGATTTCTCTGGCTAAAGGCAGGAGACAGGAATACTAAATTTTTCCATGGTCAATGCAAGGAGAGATACAGGAAAAATAACAACATAAGTCTCAAAAGGGAGGATGGCCAAAAGATAGAGGGGCAGGATGTCATTCTTCAAGAAGCCAAAGCTCACTTTGAAACTTTATACAATGAGAATGAGGACGTTTCCAAAGAAGATCTGGATCAAATGAGTATGTAAATCCCCAACCTCATCTCAGAAGCAGACAATAAGAGGTTAATGGATCAGATAACAGAAGATGAAGTGAAAAAAGCAATTTGGTCACTTCACCCAGAAAAGGCCCCCGGCCCGGACGGACTCTCCATTCACTTTTATAGAGAACTTTGGCACTGGCTTAAAAAAGATCTTATCGGAATGCTTAATTGGACAAGGAAAAGAGAAAGAATTGGAGGGGCCACCAATTCCACTTTCATTGCTCTTATTCCCAAGGAAAAAAATCCTCACTCTATAGGAAGATTCCGCCCTATCTCCCTCTGTAATTCTTCCTACAAAATCCTCACCAAAATCATTGCTAATAGAATTAAGAGACTACTTCCCAGAATCATATCCCCAAACCAAGGAGGCTTCATGGCTGAACGACAAATCTACGACAACATTCTTCTTGTTCAAGAAGCAATACACTCAAGCGTTCAAAGGAAAGATTCAGGTATGGTTATAAAACTTGATATGGCAAATGCCTTCGACAGAGTAAGGCATGAATTTCTTTTCACAGTTATGGCAAAATTTGGTTTTGAAAAAGATTTTATAGGATGGATCAAGGCATGCATTGGATCTCCTTGGATCGCCCCCTTAGAAAATGGCAGACCCTCCTCCTTTTTCCGATTGTCTCGAGGGCTGAGGCAAGGCTGCCCCCTCTCTCCCAGTCTGTATGTCATCATGGCAGACTCCTTGAGCAGGAAACTCAACAGTCAACAAATGAATGGCTCTCTCCCAGGTATTGTCATAACCAAAAATGTCTCTCCTATTAATCACGCTCAGTTTGCTGACGACACCATTTTTTTAGGTAGTGCCTCTACCATCATTGCCTCCAGATTTAAATTAACCCTTGACCTTTTCCTCCATGCCTCTGGGGGCAAAACGAATAGTCAAAAGTGTAATATCTACAGCTGGAACTGTGGAAACCTTCTTCTCAGAAATATAGCTCTTACTCTTGATTTTAAACCCTGTTTAGATTGGACATCCTTCAAGTATTTAGGCATCCCCATCACCCATAAACGAATCTCCTCCTCCTCCTAGCAGCCTATTCTGGAAAAAATCAAGAGTAAAATCAACTCTTGGGGAACTCGTTGGCTTAACTTGGCTGGCAGAGTGACTTTGATCAAAGCTGTCATCTCCTCTATCCCCATTTACATCGGAGCCATTCTTTTGGCCCCCACCATGGTTACGAACGCTATTTGTCTGGAGATCAGAAAATTCCTCTGGCAGGGGGGAAAGAATCAAGGCAAGAATTTCCACCTTGTTAATTGGAATATTATCAAGGAGAATTGGAAAAAAGGAGGATTGGGTATTCGTGACCCAGCAACAATGAGCAAAGCCTTGGGAGCAAAAATCATCTGGAGAATGATATCAGGTAAAAAAGAATGGTGGAAGGAGGCTATAAGGAAAAAATATACAAGAGGACCAAGACAAAGATGTTTAAATAATATGAAGGAGAAAACAGGAACAACCATTTGGAGGCTTATGCTCTCTTCTGCAGGGTTGGTAAAAGACAATATGTATTGGATCCCTGGCAATGGGAATAAAATCAATCTTTGGACGGACAGCATTAATGGAGAACAACCTATTGGAGAAATACAAGAAATTCAAAATGTCAAAATCTGGCTCCAAGAAGCAGGGATTCAGAAGCTGGCGGATTTGGTCAATTGGTCACCCTCAGGAAAATGGAAAGATTGGGAAAATATGGACCCTCCAGGCAACTTAGCAGAAAACTATAAAGTCTTTCTACAATATTTGCATGGGAAATCTCCAATAAGCACCAGAACCAAAGACATCAGAGGATGGGGCAAAGCAGGAAATTACTCGGTCAAAGATGGCTACGCACTGCTCACTAGGAACAACAGCCCTGTCCAAACAAGATGGAAGAAAGTTTGGAACAGAGATAGCATTCCAAAGATAAACTATTTCTTTTGGATCTTAGCTCACAACAAGCAATTAATAGCATACAATCTCAAGCTCCAAGGAATTGAAGGTCCCTCTAGATGCCACCTGTGTCAAAACACAGAAGAGAGTGCACAACATTTATTCCTAGACTGCACTTTCGCTAGACAGGTTTGGATTCTGGTTCTTGGTCCCCTCGCAAACTCCTTTACATTTCCTAGGCAAATGAAGCAGTTGATGGATGACTGGAACAATAGAATCCAGGGAGGTTGAAAGAACAAGCCCACTTTAACAAGAATTTGGAAGCTTCTCCCAATGAACATATGTTGGCAGATATGGCTGGAAAGAAACAAAAGAGTTTTTGAAGACAAAAAGAGTGCAGAGACGAGAATAGCAAATAAAGCAATAATCCTTATCTCTGAATCTCTGAACTCCAGGGGAGTGGCTCTACATTCCCAGGAAGCTTTAAACTGGAACGAATTTCAATGGTGCCAAATGTTCACAAAGGTGAGTTCACTTCAGTCCAAAAGCCCTACAGCCTGTCATGAGTGGGAGATAAGAAAAGACAAACAGTCCTTTGAGAAATGGTGGAAGGATCAAGCAAGATTCACAATCTTCTTTGACGGGGCCTCTAAAGGGAACCCGGGTGTGGCAGGCGCGGGGGGGATAATTTTTGATCCCGGAGGAAACAAAGTAGCAGACTTCTCTTGGGGACTGGGTATCAGCACCAATAATCAAGTTGAATGGTTGGCCCTGTATCACTCTCTTGAAATTGCAGTCACCTTCAACATGGAACATTTGCAGGTATTCGGGGACTCCAGGCATGTAATCCAAGCTATGCGCAATGGTAATCCCCACAAAAGTGCTAAAAGTCAGAGATTTCAGAAAAGAATTAAGAGTCTCGAACTCCCAAATGATACTCTCTTTTTCATGTGCTAAGAGACCTCAATTCCATCGCGGACAAACTAGCAAATGCTGGTGTTACTATGAAAAAGGGGCAAGCCTCTCTCAACAATGTTTTAAAACATAGTTTTATACCTTAATGATCTATTTGCTTATGGGTTTCCATACTTGGAGAAACTATTTACAAGGTGGCCCTCTCCACCATTTGGAAATTCGTTCTAGGCATGCCTTGGATTGGCCGCCATGCTTCCACCCACACGCCCTCCACATGGCCCGTTCAGGTCTCACGCTTGGGCATTTAAGGCTCCAAGCATCCGTTGGCTTCATAGCTCACAGGATGGAGAGTCTTACCCACCCTGCCCTCGCTCCGGCTCTGCAACACCTCCGCATCACCCAGGAACCTGTCGCGCTGTTTGAAGTCGGCTCTCCCTCGTCAGCTCACAGCATGGGGGGGGTCAGACAGGCCATAGCCACGTTAAGCCAGCTCTATTTGCAAATTAAAACCTACCTGTCCAGGATGTATTCAGCTGTTTGCACCACTGCGAACCAAATTGAGGAATTGGCCATGGAAGACAGGTACATTCACTCCCGGCTCTCATGCCTGGAGTCACGCATGGAAGACATGGACTGAAATATCATTGAGCTGATGGGAAAAGTGGATAGTATCAAAGCAGATACCTTAGTTTTTGTCTGCAAAACTCATTGCAGCATTGTGCAGGAAGCCCCAACTGTAAACCAGGAGATGATGGATGTGGCCTCAGTTCAACAGCAGAATTTTAGTTAATGACAGTCTCTTCATCCTTTTGGAATATCCTCCAATCTGCAGGTTCTCTTAGATGCTCATACTCTGAATGTTTTTTTGTCTAAAATTATGTAAACAATTTGTAAGGGTTTATCCCAACAGTAAGAATAGAATCTATAGGAAGTCAGGAAGCATAGAACTCAATGATAAAAACTCTATTAGTCTCTGCAATTTTCCTATCTCAGATGCAGAGTGCTGGCTTTTGTTTTTGTAATGAATGGCTGTGCACAGCCTTTATCTATATAAATCTTTCCCCTGTTTCTGTTAAAAAAAAAAAAAACAACAAACTTATATAATCCAACATCATGATCAATAAGACCAAAAGAAACAATTTTGAAGATTTGTTTGATATCTTTTAACACATACTTATTAGGCCAAGCTTTGAATTTATAACCTTATAGGACATGCACGATAAATAGAAATCAAGTTGATGGAAACTCCTTGAACATGAAACACATATTCCAAAGTACCATTAAGAACATTAACATTACTAGATCCTAAAACTAAAAGATGATTACCATCACTTATAGATAGATTATGTCGTATGATTTTTAGTGTCATAAGTATTAAATAAAGAAGTTGTACTAGAAATATGGTTAGATGCACAAGAATCCATTATCCATTCCACATTAAAAGACAAATTACTTGGTTGAATAGAATAGGCACATAGGGCTACTTGTTGTTCATCAGAAGACTTGTTCTTTGCTTTCACAAGTTCATGTCTCCATTTAAAGCAAATCTTTTCAGGGTGGTTAGTTTTCCACAATGTTTACAAGGATTATACACTTTCTTTTTATTAGAAACCTTGTTAGAAGAATCATCATTAGAAGAAGTATATCCTTGATTATGTGGTTTAGAATTTTTAAAATTCCTATTAGAATTATTTTAATGTTCCATTAGAGCTTTATTATTAGATAATTGACCACTAGCAATTAATATATCTTGCTCATTTATCAAACCTTTACAAAATCATCAAAAGTAGGTTTCAAATTTCCTTCCCCCACCCCTCTCCTCCCCACACCCTTCCCCTCTCCCTCCTCCACCCTCCTCCCCACCTCCCCTCCCCCGTCGTTCCCCCTCACTCCTCCCTTACCACCTCAAACCAAAAATGGGAAATATGTATGCCAAGGAGATGGCCTCCCAAGGGTGAAAACTTTCTATTGAGTAATGATTCGTGGTAAATTGTTGAAAATGGAAAATCTATATAAAAGAGGAATATAGGGACCTTCTTGATGTGCACTTTGTTAGGAAGAAGAAACACCTTTTCTTTGAGTTCCCCTACACCAAATTTGTATGACATTGGGCCTTTTTAGAGCCTTGGGACATGATGAACACACCAACAAACTGGAAATAATTATTTACCTTTTGGAACTACCCTTATAATGGATACTTCATCAACAAGTTGACTCTTAAGATAGCTTGGAAAGCCTTTCCAAAAGACATCTAATGAAAAGTGTGGTTAGCATTTAACAAAGCTATCTTTAAAAAACATTTGGAGAATCCAAGGATAAAAACGAAAAAGTTCAGGAATCTTATGGTTGAAAGTGTCAAAATTGGATATATGAAATACCATATAGCTCAATTTCTTGACTATCAAGAAAAGGAGTGGCTGGTCAATATTCTTTCTAAAGGTAACTCCCCTCTAAAATATTTTATTCTAATAGAGGCCTTCTTTGGTCTTGGAAAATTAAATTAGAAGGGGAAGAATTCAAAGAGTGGTAGAATAATCATTCCTCTTTATTGATGGAATTGCAAAAGGAAATCCGTAGGTGGAAGGTGTAGGGGGGGTCATCCTTGATCCCAGAGGAACACAAGAAATGAACTATGAGTGGGGACTTGGGACAACCTAAAATAATAAAGAATGGGCATATGCACTTCTCTGAGGATTAATTGTCACCAAAACAATTAGAGAAACCTCTCTTATAGTCTTTGGGGACTCAACAATACTTATAAGATGCATGCACTCTCCAAAACCCCTAAAGGATTGCACTCTAGATTGCCTCCTAGCCAAGATCAAGCAAGAAAAAGGCATTTTATCCAACATTCAATTCTTCTATGATTTAAGAGGTAACACTCATGAAACAGGTATACATGCTAACAATTCTTCACTATTAAAATTGGGAGAGCTAAAAAAGGGGATTTTACTATTTCACCACATATGCTATGGTAGTCATGGTTTTCTTTGTCACCATGTGTCACTATAATAAATTCCCAAATATATCAAGTACCATTGAAAGATAGGATTCAAGTAGTAATACTGACATGAATTTGATCATGCTCATCTTAAGTTCGATCCAATACATTGAAGAAATGATGGTCATAGCAAGGGACACAGGTGGGATAATCATTATAGGGATTTTAGTTTTGGAAGAATATTACCAAAGACCATCAAGCTTCTAGGTATTTTTTGTCAACTTGTCATGTTATATTGTTGAATCTATCTTTGAGATGTTATCTCAAGTAGAATTCTCTACCTATATTCCATTGGGTCTTTGTTGTTTGGTTGGAAATTTCCTTATGCCGGAGGATTGTATTTCCTGTTGTTCCTCACCCAAGCATAGTGGAAAGTTGAATTTCAAGTATCCCCTATTAATTGGAACTAATTACCTTTGGTGAAAATAGTTCTATGTATCGGTTTCTCTTTCATGTTGAAATTTTGGTTTGTATTCTGGTGAGAAACCATATAGTGGTGGCAAGTGTGGTCCCTATGATTTTGGCCTTACCCTCATAAACAAAATTTAATTGGATGCATCTTCGAGCTCTGTTCTCTAGTGTGCTCATTTGGTTTAATAGTATAGGAAATGCCTTTAATTTGGTATTTCATGTTTATTTGAATTCAGTCCAAGATATGTTCTCTCAAGGTTTTGTTAGCTTCTGGAGTCACTAGTAGTGGGGAAATGGACTACTTGGGTTGCAATGAAAATTTGTGCAAAGACATACTGGGAATTTGAAGGGTTCTCAAGTGCCATGAAGATCTTATCAACACCAACTTTCATGAAAATGAACATTTATGCACCTCTAAGAATGCCACAATCATGGACATCCTAGTGTAGCAGAAGCTTTAGATCCAAATATTGCAGGCAAAAATGTCAATGTTAAGAAATATGGTATGTAACCTTAGCAAAGGCACACACTCCATAGCATCAAACCCAAGAATAAGTATGGGATTTGTTCTTAGATAATTTAGAGAATAAGACACGATCCATCAAATGTAGGACAATATGGAACTAGACAATCATGAAAACTAGGTCACTACCCTTAGTCAAGATGAAGCTCTTAATGCACATGTTTTTCCATAAAAACTTCATATGTTATGCAAATTTAGTTTGATTTTCGGGATATTTTATAGGATTTATACTAGCAAATCCTTTAGAAAATCCTCTAAGAATGATGGAATGTATCCTTTTGTCATGATTTTGAATTTTTGGTTTTGTTGAAATCTACTAAACTAGACAATATCAATTTTGTATTTCCATGCTAGGCAGCTTGGTTTTAGCCTTTTGTTAATACAAAATATAATCATTTCTCTTTTTTTAAAATGATTGAGATAACACTGTAAAATTAGTCACAGCAGATCTAATGAACAAATAAATCAATCACAACAGATGAATATAGAAAATATGGTGTAAAACTATGCAAAACATGCAGCAGTGCTCAATATCCCAGAAAGGGTGAATGAATTACAATAGAATACAATATCTGTCAATGAGCAATTCGAATTGACTAAGTAGGCCATTCGAATCACTGAATGGAGTAGCTTGAATCCAACTAGGAGTCCTCATCATCAATCGGTGGTGGTCATCAATGCACAAGAACCAGTCATCCAGGTGTCAATCTGAGTCTAACTGAGTGTGTCATGTGTAACTGAAGTGTGTAGCACTGATTAAGGGAAGGAGGCTCAGTGGGGGGGCGCATGGGAGACTAACTGAAGTCATAACAAGTCATCTAGTCAAACTGGAGGTCCAACGAAAGTGAAACAGTCAGTCGGGAGTGAAACTAGCCTCAAATCAGGGAGAATCGGAGCTAACTGAATGTAACTGAAGTGGAACTGCAGTGGTAGGTGAACAAGTGCGCCCTTATCTGGCAGTAGGTGAGAAGTGGGCGCCTTTCATCCTAGGAGGGATAAAACTCTGTAGTAAGTGGCTCCCGGGTGCTAGGATGAGGTGGCTAAGGTGCTGGAGGCATCAAACTGGTGACTGGGATGCATGCAAGTGCATGCAGGTGCATGCAAACCCTAGATTTTGCATGCAAACCCTAATTGCATGCAAGATCCTGAAAAAGATGATGTGGATATCCGAACACCCCCCCTCAAGCTAGACTATGATGTGCAAAAAATAATGTGGGGCCCTGGTAACTAAGACCAAAGGTCACCCCAATACAATAATCCATAAAATGCTGAAAATAAACTAAGTGAGGAAAGAGGGAAAACCCAGTGGGAAGAAAGCCCCCCCTCAAGCTAAAGCATAATAATGAATCAATCTGTCTCCACCATGATGGAACTCACCCCCAACAATGAACGGAGGTAAGAGAACTTCTTCTCAGTGAAGCTCTTGGTGAAGATGTCTGCAATTTGCTCATCAGTAGGGCAATATTGCAGAATGATGGTGCGGTCATGCACCAACTGTCGAATGTAATGCATATGAATCTCAATGTGTTTGGTCCTCTGCCGCTGAACTGGATCTGTGGAGATCTTGATAGCACTTTGATTGTCACAAAATAGGACAGTCGAAGTAGTGCCACCAAAACCAAACTCGGAAAGAATACCCTGCAACCAAACTGCCTGAATGCAGGCATTGACTGCCCCTCGATACTCTGCCTCTGCTGAAGAAAGTGCAATGGCTGCTTGCTTTTTGCTGGACCAGCAAATAGCACCATGACCAATCATGAAAACATAACCGGAAGTGGACTTCCGATCAATGCTATCACCTGCCCAATCTGAATCAGTAAAACCAATGAAATCTAGCTCAGAATCTGCAGCATAATGTATGCCAAACTGTCTCGTACCTTGCACATACTGCAAGATCCGCTTGGCTGCTCGCCAATGAAGCTCATGTGGCTGCTGCATATATCTTGACACGGCACTCACGGCATATGAGATATCAGGCCGTGAGTGTGTCAAATAAAGTAGTGAACCAATCAACTGTCGATACATACTGCAATCTGCAAGCGGTGTGGATTCTCCCTCCTCAATACTGATTCCTGAGAGGAATGGGAATGGGGCTGCCTTACATTCAGCCATATTAAACTTCAATAACAGGTCGGAAGCATATTTTTGCTGAGATATAGTGATCCCATCAAAATTTTGAGCTATCTCCAAGCCCAAAAAATGACTCAGCAAGCCCAAATCGCTCATGTCAAAAGCTAGATTTAAGGCAGATTTTAGCTTGTTTATTGAAGTAAGTGTGCTACTAGTAATGAGAAGATCATCAACATAAAGTACAATAACCAACAAATTAGCTTTAACTCGCTGAAGATACACATTCGGATCAGATTTGCATCTTTGGAAATTCTGAGAAAGAAGGAAGGAGTCCATCTTTGCGTACCAAGCTCTTGGGCCTGTTTTAACCCGTACAAAGATTTCTTCAATCTACAAACCAATGATGGATCTGATGTATAACCCTCTGGTTGCTGCATATATACCTCTTCAGCAAGGTATCCATGTAAAAATGCACTCTTCACATCCATGTGGTGCACTTCCCAGTTCTTGGATGCGGCAATAGCTAAAACAAGGTGGATGGAATCCATCTTTGCAACCGGTGCAAAGGTCTCAGTGTAGTCCACTCCTTGGACTTGGGAAAAACCTTTTGCCACCAACCTTGCTTTATATTTGCTGATAGTTCCATTAGCATCAACTTTAGTACGGTATACCCATTTACACTTCACTAATTTTCTTCCAAGTGGAAGAGAAACTAGCTCCCATGTGTTGTTCTTTTGAAGAGAACTGTACTCTTCGTCCATGGCACTTTTCCATCTCGGATCTCTATGAGAAGAATAGTATGATGTAGGATCTGAACCAGCCATCAAATAACAAATCTCAGGAAGAAATGGATCAGCAATAGAAAGAGCCATACCTGCTCTTTGAAAGTCTCCTCTTGTTCGTCTCGGATCAGCAGGATTTCCAAGATTCAAACCAGCAGATTGTAGAGTGTTTTGGGCCCACTTTGGTAACTGAGGGGGATCATAATGGTCGGATTCCGAACCTGATATGTCATGATCATCATATGCTGCTACAATATCAGAAATATCAGAACTCATACCTTCATTATCGCTGCACGGATCTTCTTCTGGTGAAGGCGGTGAATCGGCAGTCTTCTCCTCGACTAGTTGCAATTCTTGAAGCGGTTCTTCAAATTGCACACTGCGCTCTATGAATATATTTTTAGATCTGATATCCATGAGTTTATATGCTTTTGATTCTTCCCCATATCCTATCAATATGCACTCGGTACTTTGTGGATCCAAAGCTCGTCTCTTCTCAGAAGGAATTCTAGCCCATGCAATAGAGCCAAAAACTCTCAAATTTGACACATCCGGTTTGTGACCAAAGAATGCTTCGAAAGGAGTCATACCTTTCACGGATGAATGTGGAACACGGTTCTATATATATGCAGCAACATTGATTGCTTCAGCCCAAATATTTGCAGCCAAACCTTTTGATTCAATCATGCATGTAGCCATCTCTTTCAGTGACCAATTTTTCCTTTCCACTACACCGTTCTGCTGGGGTGTGTAGGGAACTGTATGTTGGATCTTAATTCTGCTTTGGGCACAAAGTTGCAGCAACTCGGATTTAATATATTCCCCACCATTATCAGATCTAAGAGCTTTGATCTTGCTCTCAGTGGCGGTCTCAACAGAAGCCTTAAAATCCTTGAATTTTCCAAGCACTTCTGACTTGTTTTTGAGAAAGAATACCCATGTAAAGCGGGAAAAATCATCAATAAATGTCAAAACATACCTTGAACCATTTAATGACATATGGGGCAGCGGACCACTGATATCAGAATGGATCAATCCCAAAATAGTAGAAGCTCTGCTAGCTTTGCCGCGGTCGAATCTGTGCTCGGGGTGCTTCCCAATGATGCAACCAGTGCATATTCCCTTCGAGGAACGGAGTTGTGGAAGCCCATCTACCATGGATTTGTTTGATAACAGCAGCAAATACTTATAATTAAGATGTCCAAATCTTTCATGCCAAAGCCTACTAACCTCATTACCATGTGTGCGAAGAGCAGTGGGCTTTGCAAGCGGAATAAAGTGTGAAAACTCATAGCATTTTGCAGTGTGATTTGCCTTTCCGACTGCAACTAGTCTTCCACTTTTGATATCAGAAATTTCAACTGTATTAGGGCTGAATGTAACTTTCTTTGGTTCACCAGTGTGTGTCATTTGATACACAGAAAGGAGATTTGAAGCCAAGGAAGGCACATAGAGAACATTCTGAAAGCTTCCGTGTTCTACATGAATCGTACCTTTGCCCTTTGAAGAAATTTTTGAGTCATCTCCCAAATGGATGGGGATGGAGCTATTTGGATCGAATGAGGAAAAAGAATCAATATTTGCAGCCATATGATTTGATGCACCCGAATCTATCAAGAGAGTAGTGGGCTTTGAAACCGTTGCCATGAGTGCTTGTCCTCTTTCATGATCATCATTCCTATCCTTCTTCCTTGCACCGTCGGGAAGAGTTATGTTGTTCTTTTCCAAAAAGAGGGCCATTTGATCTATAGTTTTCTTCATACATGAACTTTCGGGATGAAATCCACGATTGCAATAAGTACATTTAGATTTTTGGTTACCTTCTTTGCCCTTTTGCTTGAACTTCGAACTGGATGGTGCATCCGTTTGCTTGCCTTTGTCTTTTTGCTTGTGAGGCTCGAATTTGGGCTTCTCCTTCTTTTGCTTTCCTTTACCATTCGAGATCTTGGGTCCTTGAACATATAGGGCTGAATCTTTGGAGCTTATGGACCCCATTTGAATCAACTTGTCATGCTCTTTTGTGACGGACTCAATGAAGGCATTCAAGGTAGGCATCTTCCAATTCGGGGTAGTTAGCCGACCGGAATTGAAAGTAGAGACAAATACCGAATAATCTTTCCCAAGCTTGCTTAGAATGGAGAGGATCAATTGTTTATCCTCTTTGATAACTCCACTGTTCTTCAATTGCAAGTTCAAGTTCTTGAATTTTGTGAAGAATTCATTGATGGTCTCGAAATTCTCAGGATTAAGGCCAATCAATTCATTCTCTAATTGAAAAGCCCTAAGCTCATCCTGCTTGCCAAATAGTGTTTCAAGTTGCTCCCATATGGCTTTTGGAGTCTTCAATCTGCTGAGATGGAAGTGAAGATCTTTGGAGATGGAGAGACAAAGAAGACCATAAGCTTCATCAAGCTTGTTGTAGTGTTTGGTTCGATCTGACACATTGTTTGGCTCCAATTCAAGACCAAGAGTGACTCGGTAGTAACCTTTTGAACGTAATATGATCTCCATATCATCTTTCCAATCAAAATAATTGAATGGGGTGAGGATAGGCTTTGAAGAAGAGTATTCCATTGCTAGGAGCGAGTCAAACTGATGTAGATGAGCTTGCATGCAGAGTGTAGCGAATGCAAAAGAGGAGTTTGCATGCACAGCGTAGCGAATGCAAAAGAGGAGCTTGATAACCTACAAATCACAATCAAACCAAGAACCGTAAGGTCGAACAATCCACCCTTTTAGAGTTGCATCACACCTGGGATTGGAGATCAAACAATGTTGAATGGGTCCAATGTATCAGATCCAGGAATTATGTGGAAACTCAAGCTTCTGGAGTGGTATTGGATGTATTTTTCAAGCTTTGCATGCACAGGAGCGAATGCCCTTGAGATATCTCATGCCAAAACTTTTTGCAATTTGAGCAATTCAGTCAAATCTTCTTGTACAAACACCTGTAGAAAAGAGATCTTGTCCCTGCAATGGCTCTGATACCATGTAAAATTAGTCATAGCAGATCTAACGAACAAGTAAATCAATCACAACAGATGAATATAGAAAATATGGTGTAAAACTGTGCAAAACATGCAGCAGTGCTCAATATCCCAGAAAGGGTGAATGAATTACAATAGAATACAATATCTGTCAATGAGCAATTCGAATTGACTAAGTAGGCCATTCGAATCACTGAATGGAGTAGCTTGACTCCAACTAGGAGTCCTCATCATCAATCGGTGGTGGTCATCAATGCACAAGAACCAATCATCCAGGTGTCAACCTGAGTCTAACTGAGTGTGTCATGTGTAACTGAAGTGTGTAGCACTGATTAAGGGAAGGAGGCTCAGTCGGGGGCGCATGGGAGACTAACTGAAGTCAGAACAAGTCATCTAGTCAAACTGGAGGTCCAATGGAAGTGAAACAGTCAGTCGGGAGTGAAACTAGCCTCAAATCAGGGAGAATCGGAGCTAACTGAATGTAACTGAAGTGGAACTGCAGTGGTAGGTGAACAAGTGCGCCTTCTCTGGCAGTAGGTGAGAAGTGGGCGCCTTTCAGCCTAGGAGGGCTAAAACTCTGTAGTAAGTGGCTCCCAGGTGCTAGGATGAGGTGGCTAAGGTGCTGGAGGCATCAAACTGGTGACTGGGATGCATGCAAGTGCATGCAGGTGCATGCAAACCCTAATTGCATGCAAGATCCTGAAAAAGATGATGTGGATATCCGAACAAACACAATGTTAGTGAAGGGTTTTTATGATTTACATGCATTCTTTAACATTCAATTTTATCAATTTCAACATGTTTCAAGTGGGATTTGGCTCTCCCAATGCTAGTAATATTTGGGGAAGCTAAAATGTTGGTTCGTGATCTTACTCCCTTATGTATAATGTTAATTTAGACTTCATTATGTTCATGTTATACATTTACCAATTACAAATTTAGTTTATTTAATTTCATTAATAGCTTGTGTGTAATTTATTTTCCAAGTGCATACAATTTTGTGTAATTTTATGTAGTTTGTTATTTTCATTGTATTGGTGAGTATAAGAAAATGTTAAAGGGGTTTTTTAAAATATGTGTCTACACAAAAAAAATGGAGTGAGAAAAGTTGGGTGTATTTAACAACTTATTTTGGATGATATGTGTAACATATTGCTAATAAATTAAAATGAAAGAAAAGTTGAAGCCTTAATGTAAAAGTGAACAAATGATCATATTAATAATAAAAATAAACTAGCCTAAATCCATCTTTACCTATATGTTATAAGGGTCGAAAGGCTTGCACCTTAATTTTTGTTTTATCCCTCTAGGTTCTAATATATCCAAGTTAAGATATATCTACAATCAGATAAACACAAAGTGGATCACTTAAGCACTATTCACAAGCTACATGACATGGAACGGACAAATCGAATTTTCCCTAGCTCATAAGACAAAATGACCACTTAAACTTAAGAGCCACATAAAAACATTAATATAAATGAATTTGGAAGACTAGTCCACACAATAAGAAAAATCAAGATCTTAAGAAACATAGGTTATATTTCCAAGGGAATTAAGCTTACATTGGGTTGCAAGGGACTCAAGTTTACATTGGGTGGCAAGTTGTCAAAATATTTGGGCCATGGACACATCTAATATCTCTAGGTTTAGGGTTTGTAATAATAGGATCCCATCCATCAATGCATTTATCATGCTCGTGTGGATTCTTAGCTTATTAAATCACTAAAATATAATCATGGATACTTTTCATTTTGTTGTTGTAGGTGGGGGATAGAGGTGAAATAGGGTGTCTTCTCTTATTTCTATAATTACTTGATGAACACGATGGTAGGGAATTCCTTCAGAGCATCAAGATTAATGGGAATGTACTAAGGGGTCCAAAGAGTTAGCAAAGAGTTCCTTACTCATGTTATAAGGTGCACCCTCTAAAAATCCATCAATTAGAGGAAATATACCATGTCCATATCAACTTTTTTTACTTGAACAATGATTTATAAATAAATCACTATTCACAATTTCAGGGTTGTTTTGGTATTTCTTTGTTTTCTATTAATTTTAGATTAAGGGATCAATTTGTCAACAAATGAGATATAATCAAGATGCAAAGGAGATGATTGAGATAAGTGCATTCTACATCTTAGGGTGATTTTGAAGCTCTTTCTCAATCATTTTACATTGATTATGTTAATTTTAGAGTTAAATTTCATAATTAAGAATTTGTATTATTGTAATGGATAATTTGTTCATTTAGATTACACAATGTCGATGAAGAGTTTTTTATAATTCTCATGATATTTCTAATGCCAAAATTTATCAAATTCAACATATATTTTGAGTGAGATTTGGCTCTACCAGGTCTAATAATGTTTTGTAAAGCATAAAAGGTTGGTTCATTATATCATAAAGCTTTTATATAGAAGGGATTGAAGTTTAGCTAATTAGGGGGATATAATTGTTTTTTGTTGGTTTTGTTGGGACCTTTGCGTTCAAATTTACACTATCCTTTCAATCACTAGGTTGGAGTTTGTGAAATTTTGAAGCATGATTTTATTAGGATCCATTTATTCTTTAGGTTTTTTAAATATCTTTTTCCAAAAATGGTGGTTAATCTTTTGAATATTATAAGCTATCAAGAAAAATAATTATGTCTTCATAATCAATCCAATATTTTTAGCCACAATTTTTACAAATTGAATTTAAAATTTATAATAATGCTACAAACACTTTGAAATATAATTTTGTTAATAAATTGAACTTGTAAAATTTATGCCCCGGATGCGGGTGATCCTTAGGATCTCACAGCGTGTGAGGAGACGACCACAAAAGCCACCACCTCCCACCACGTGGAGACCCCTCGACTTACCCGCCATGCAAATTAACTCACTTCATTTTACGATGCATGCGGTCTTAATGAGGCTAGTCATTCGAGCTCTCATCGGAGCTTTCCATAGTACCATGGCAATTATTCCTTCTCCTAGCGAATTTATGGCCTTCTGGGATGTCGATTCAAGGATATTTGATAGGGATTATTTCCGAATTATGGTATTGCGCAACTGGAATCTAGGAAATGCTTTCCCTTTGCGTTCGGTTGGTCACCTGCTCTGTGCATGGTACAGGCTCCATGATTTTTTCGCAATATGGGCAAATCCTTCTCTTCCTTGGTTTCAACCTGTGGATAGCAGAGGTTATTGGCTTCTTATTTTGAAAGGAATCATGTCCAAGTGGCTTCGAGCCACCCCTCGATGAGGCAATAGAGGCCGCAGAAACTATGGAAATCTAGGATGCAAAGGCTCCACCGACAATGGTTATGACAACTCCTTTCTTGGTCATGAGAACCATGTCGGATGACTGGGAAGAGGAAATGGTGATACATCAGATGGTTATTTAGAGAGCACGAGTCAGATGCATACACTACTGGTTAGTGAAGAACTCGCTTCCTGAAGTCCTTATGCATTCACAATATATCTCATAGGGGAACAATCCCTCTCCTTCTCTGCCCCTTGCTCCATCTCTTCATTCCGCCTCCTCTCCGGATACATCCCAGGTCTCCAAGCCAATGGAGCACCATGGTAATAAGCTAGGTAAGGAACCTTCGCTACCTGGTGACAAAACCAATATTGCTTCTACAAGTGGTCATAAACGAAATCACATGGAGTACAAGAGCCCTATGAATCCCTCCTCCTTCAGGAAAAAAAAAGCACTTCCTGCAAAAGTTGCTCCTGACAACACTTCCAGCTCAGAGGGCTACCGTTACCCTATTCTAGAGGAAACCCTTGAAGATGCAAACACAATCTGCAACCCCAAGTAACTCTGTGGTATTCTTTCTTTTCATTATGTTATCATTAACTGCATGGAGATGGTCAATTGGAATTATTTCTGTGGGACTGTTAGCTCTTCGACTTATTGTTTAAATGCACATGCTAGTTGCTGCTTGAGGCCCTTAATTTTTGTTATGCTTTCAAATTTTGACCTCTTTACCAGGTTTTTTCTACTTCCATGTATGGGCATCCCTCTCTTGCAAGCCTGTTTTGTTATCCCATGCATGGGCAGGTTGTTAAATGTTTTTAGTTTGATGTTTTGGTTCTGTGAGAAGCCACAGTGGGATCTCAGCCCTCATGACTCTCTTGTGCATGTATTATTTTTTGTATTTAATATAATTTCTCTATGGAGCTTACCAAAAAATAAGTTGTTAAATTGATTATTTTAAGATGCATTTGAGACAAGGTTCTATAACATTCAAATCTAATCATATTATAAACACATTTTTGAACATGGATTCATGAAAATACAATTTATCAACATCCTTGTTGGACATAGATTGACCAACATTCATGAAATGTTTTTTTATCTATTACAATTATTAAACCATGACAATGAAAAGGGAGAATTTGGATTGTTGTCATGGATAATTTGTTCACCGAGTTGCACAATGATGATGAAGAGTTTCTTTAGTCCTTTCCAAGAGCAACAAGGACTCTTGAAATCGTTTTGGGATAATATATTAGTTCTAGAAATATTTCCAAATCATTTTAACCAAAGTTTTTTCAATGCTTTTGTCTTCTGACCAATCTCAATCTCATGTTTGGAGGCCTTATTTAGCCTCATATTGAGGCAGTCTTCCTAGGAAAATAACATATGATGCTAGGTTAACGTATGATATGTATTTTGAGGTAGGACTTCTTTCTATGTGGACCCTTCTCAAATTTGGTTGCATCCCAACACGTTGTTGCATGGTGCATATCTCTATGATTTAACACGCTCTTGCATGTGAATGCCAGACATTGTTACATACGTTACATTTACAAGTGTCCTGCAAAACCAATTGGATAGTGGTGTTGAAGGGGAGGACTTTCACCCTCATTATGTTCATGGGATTTGTGACATGTTTGAGAGGATTGACTATGTATTTGAATGGTGCAAAGAGGCCATCTCTTGGATCCTTGGATCAAGAAACCCAAAAGGCCACCTACATGTACTAGCCTTGCACAAACTAACTGTTGTCCATTTCTTTTTTTGTTTCTCCTAGTTGTAGACAAACCAACAGGTGAAGAGACCAAGAGGATGAGAGAACTAATTCTAGCTTCGGTTTTATTCACTGGTTAATCTGAACCTATCATGACCATATTAGAAACCATTATGGATTCAATCCTTGGGAATGGTTCGGCATGGGAAGAATTAGTCCCTTCGAAAATACATAGCAACGATTGGAAGTATTCAAGGTAGAGAGTGGATGTGGAAAGTGCCAGAGTGATGATGACGATATCTCAGAACGTTAACTTGAGATCTCCCCACACCCATAGTGCTACAAAGGAGAAGAAGAGGAGGAATAAGCAACAAATAGAATCAGAATCAATAGAGGATTACCAGAAAGAAACAACTCAATACCCACACATAGCGCTATGAAGGAGAAGGAGAGGAGGAAGAAGTTGCAAATAGAGTCATAATCAACAGAGGATAAGTAGAAAAAAAACAACTCAATGTTTCCCAAGTGGACGACAGAGAAATGTAGAACATAGGCAAGAGTGAATTAGACGGTGAACGTGAGGAAAAGAAGAATAATGTCCATTTGGAAGTGAAAAGAAAGAGGAAAAAGAAGCAGTTGGTTGCAACACCCTGAACCGACAACATCGACTGGCCTATGCAAACAAAGAAAAGAATCCTTGCAGATTCATGCCCGTTTGTTTATGAGTTTATCTAATAGGAACACTAGGTTGTGAGAAAAGAAAAAATAGCTAGGCCTACGCTATAAGTCTTTGTATTTATATAGCTTTAAGAAAGCATTAATAAAATTACTCACCTTGAATTTGGCATGTTTGGTTCACCCCTTCAAAAGCTATAGTTCACTTCCTTTTCTTCCTTTCCACCTCGCTTCCTTTCTCGCTAAACTATTGCCTTAAGTTAGATTTATGAAACTATCAACACACACTCAAATAATTCAGTGGTCAATTGGTCTCATGTACCTTTTCATTATCACAGATGTAGATTTATTATTTCTAACTGTAGCAACTAGCAACAAAGTAATATATGGTAGGGGTTAATTTGATATACACAACTAGACATCGGGGGTATAAATTCTCAATTTTACATGCGGCTACTGGATAGGGAAAACCATGTCTATCGGGTAGGGGAAAAAGCAACTACCAATACAGGATACAAGGGCTCATTTCTATAGGTATGACAGGGAGGATATGTACACAAACACCACGTGGGAAGGGGAAATTGTATCATGTTTTTTTTTCTCTCGGAATTATTCTATGTGCATCATGAGATTTTCACACTTGGTACACAAATTGCTTCTTATTCATACTGGTTGGTATTTCATAGTTGGTATTCATTGACATTCGTAACACCATAACATCTATTAGTTTCTTAGTGACCAAAGTATATCCTTATCCCTCCCGAATCTAGCTCCCTCACCTAGGATTTTTCCATTACACTTTACCGAGTGTGAATAGATCCTCCCTTGCCTAGGATTTTTCAATTACACTTTAGCGAGTGTGAACAGATCCCCCTCATCCTATAGCTTTGCCTAGCCATTCAAAATGTAGGTATATGAGGTTTCAAGGGTGAGGTGTTTGGTACGACCCTAGATTCTAAATTTTTTTGAAGGTACATTTTCGTTCATCTCCTACAAACCTTAGTGCATCCAACCTAGATTCAATGGAAAGAATTTAATGGAAGGTAAAAAATTGCTTTATGTTCAACCTGCGAGTAAGTATTGGAAATTGAAGTTTGGATTTACAACAACAATTTCAACCCAGATTTCATTATAATAGATTAGTTCCTTATATGCGATACATCCATGGTACTATTATTGAAGTAGATGAGGCCTCTTCTCTGGAGCATGAAGGGAATCCAACTATTGAGTGACCTCTCCTAGTCCAAAGCCTCCATTTAGTTCAAGGAATACATAGACTTATTCTTCACCTAGTTCAAATCCTCCATTTAGTTCAAGGAAGAAATAGACGTGTTCTTCACCTAGTTCAAAGCCTCCATTTAGTTCAAGGAAGACATAGACTTGTTCTTCACCTGTTTGTCCAGTTCATGAGAATTGACTTGTTGTACTAGTCCTAGGGTCACAACCGCATTAACTGCAAGATTGAGGAAACTAAGACTAGATTTCATAGGTGAGGCTTAGAAACTTAGATGAGGTTGATCATTGACATGGAGGTAACTATCTGGATAAAACACTTGGAAACATCATGCATGTGAAGTGGTAAGTGTAACATTTCTCGGTTGAGGTATATAACATTCTAAAATCACATTAAATAATATCATATCCCTAAATTTGTTTTTATGTACTCAACACTACAACTTCAATGATGGTAGAACTTCAACTTTTATCTAAATCTCTATCTGCCATGTTGGACACGTCTATTGGTGTTAAAATCCTATCACTAGAAATACAAAGAAATAGGTATGTGCTCCTGTATTATTGAGTTGAAATCAGAGGAGATAAAAAATGTTGAATATTGCCATGAACATGAGTACTAATATTCATTAGAATTCATATTAGCATGCATTGAGATGCATATATAATGTGATGTATGGAAAACAACCACAAAGAGAATATCGATTTTCACTAAAATAATGACAATAATGAAAACCACGAGATACTGAATATGAAGTTTTCCAAAAAAAAACAAGACGCCATGTTTATCCTTTCTCTAAAATAATAATAATATGGATTTTAATCAAAATAATGTCAATGGCGAAGGACAAGGTGGAATAGAAGAGGCTAGAAAGCCTTATGTTTGGTACCATCTAGAGCACTAGCTCTCAACAGAGTTGGGGAAAGAATTCGAGCCTTATATGAGAAGTTGGTCCTATAAAGTATAAAATCCATTCATTTTTCCCATGTAACTACGCTATTCAACCCAAAGCTCCATTATGCTCCACCTGCAAGTTGTAAACTTGCTGATGAAAAACTGACACCTCCTTAAACTTATAAAGAACAATGCAACATATGCATTATTTCAGCATTTGTTTTAGTTTCTTTGAAATATGCAGTGTGTTACATATATATAAGATCAAATATTATAAGAAAACACTTAAAATGTGAATATTGGAGTACTTTCTAGATCTTGTTGAGCAATATGCAATATTGTGGCTCTAAGGTTTGGACAATTTACATTTAAAATTGATTTAAACTTTTAGGAAGAGTATTTATAGTATACATAAAGCTAGAAAAATTGTTAACGTTGACAATTTACTCAGGAATTTTAACATTATTCTAACATTTTAAACAAGTTATACAACTTGATGAGAAATGTCATGTCCCCATCTTGAATTTTCCTTCCCAGGGGTGATTCCCCATTTATCATTTCGTTTTTAGTTGCCCATGTTTTTCTTCATACCAAACACTTGTGATTTTGCTGTTATGTGCATCCTTGTTTTAGTTTGAACTTGTGAGCAAGAAATTGGGAGTGGAAGAGGACCAGAATTGGCTCGATAAACCTAGTGAGGAGAGTAACCTCTCAGAAAGATCAAAAGGGATGGCTACTCTTCTATGCACACCTTGAACAACACTAGAATGGAAGGTATGGCCTGAGGGACTGTGTATTAGTGAAGGGAATACTTCCTTGTGTGGGGTGTGTAGGCATTGTGGGTGCCAAGCTAGATAGATCTTGTAGAGGTATCCATGGCTATGTGTTTGAGCTCACTAGCTTACCAATTTATTCCCTCCCCTTTGCCTTAGCAGCCTGATAAACCCAACTGTGGATTGGCTTGGCTGATTTTGGTGTATTTTGGCTATTTGTGAGTCTGTTGTTCCCTTTTACATTGTAGAAATCATGCCCAGCTCGGGGGTGGCCTTTGTGTTGCGAGGTTGATGAGCATAGCTGGCCTATGGTTGGGAGGAATGTTGCAGTTGCATAGCCAGTTGCTCGGGACTACTTCATTTCAAGATAAGTACTCATTTGTATAAATTCTGCAATGTATTTATTTAATATTTGTCATGAAAATGTTGAATGTATGTTAGATCTGTAGATGATTTTAATTCCGCTATGTTTCTTACAATATGCATATGTATTTTTATTATCAATGAGTTTACTTAATAATCATGGGGCTAGATGCTGGTTTTAGCCTCACGTTCTCTCCATCGCACTGGTATGATGGGAAGGGACGTGACATAATGGTATCATAGCCATATGCTACAGCATTGGGCCTCTATGGGCCAAATCTGATCATAGTTACAAGGGAAGACCCCTTCCTGATCACCACAGGTTACAACGTTGGACCTAAATGGGATAAGTTGAATAGTTTGCAGAGGTAAGGTCACCTCCTGTTGAGCAGTGATAGCAGTGATCATCACAGAAAGAAAGAAGCAGGAAAAATTTCCAAAATTTTCTAAGTGTTTTTGAAATTTTGCCTAAGGCTGTGTCGGCAAAAATTATGCTATTTTTCTACGACGCGGTCGGCAAAAAAATATGCCATTTTTGTGCGACGCGGTTAGCGGAAAATATACTATCTTTCTGCGATGTGGTCGGCGAAAAATGTCCTATCTTTCTGCGAAACAATCGGTGATTTTAGCCTTAATCGTTGCGACGCGGACAACGATTTTAGACTAAATTTTCGTGACACGGTTGATGATTTTTAGTTTAAATTTCCGCGACACGGCCAGTGATTTTTAGTCTAAAATTCCGCGACACGGTCGGCGATTTTTAGCCTAAATTTCCGCGATAGGGTTGCAGTGGAAAATTTGGGTCTCCAATCGGACAGCGACAGTCGGTGATTTTTAGTCTAAATTTCCGCAACATAGTCGGCAATTTTTAGTCTAAATTTCTGCGACACGGTCGACGCGTTTTAAGCCAGATCGTAGTGACCAGCGGTCAGTGGTCGGGGAAAGATCAGTCGTCCCCCTAAGATAGTCGTTGATTGTGAGAAAAGTATATGATTTGACAAATTGTCAATATAATATTATCCCACGTGCATGAAAGTAACTTATGAATATAATGCAGCTAACAGTTTTGTTTATAAACCCATTTTGCATAATCATAGTCACATCAAAGGCAGCATTCCAGATAGTGTAGTTGAAATTTTGGGTCTGGGTTGGGCCAAGAAAATCAACATCATGGATAATGCACAGGATCCCTATGAGCCTGAGACCGATTCCATGGGGGAAAACATACATGTTGAGAATGCTGAAACACAATCTAATGGGAGAAGAAATCAGAAGACTCCCCCAGGTATTGCAGCCACCATGAGGAGCCTAAGGGTGGAGTTGCAAATTTGCAGAGAAGATAATGAAAGGATGATTAAAGCTTAGGAAGAACAAAATCAGTTGAATGTAGCCATGCTGCAGAGTTTGACAGACATCCAAAGACAAATAAACTCTGGGCATCAAACATCAAATCCAGAAGGAAGTGGGAGTAGTTCAAGAAGGAATTCCCGCAAGAGGGCCAATAGCTCAAGAAGGGTTTCTAGAGACAGAACATATACTCCAGAAATCTCTTCTAGTGGATCATCTGACTCTGAGAAATCCATTGAAGGTTCAAGCTCTTCATCTCGCAAGAATAAGAGAAAGAGGCATTACAAGAACAATTCACATGGAGAATTTAAGAAGGCAAAACCTCCTACATTTGATGGAGAGGTAAATTCTAGTCAAGAAGCTGAATCTTGGCTTCTTGGGATGAGAAAGTATTTCCAAGTCCAAGACTACTCCGTAAATATGAAGGCAAGGGTAGCCATCTTCAACCTGAATGGAAGAGCATCTATATGGTGGGATCACATCAAGCAAGTGAGGAAGAACAATGAAAGAAATATCGTGTGGAAACAGTTCAAGAAATACTTCAAGCAGAAGTACCTCTCTGATAGGTACTATGATGATAAAATCAAAGAGTTCCATGAGCTGAGATTGGGACAATTGACCATGGAAGAGTATGCAAACAAGTTCTTGGAGTTGTTGAGGTATGCTAGGTATATTCGAGATGATAAGGTGAAAATTCAGCATTTTCTAAGTGGGCTACCTCAATCATATAAAGTAGGATTGAATTTGATGAACCTCGAACTCTAGAGGAGGAAATAAGGAAGGCCAAGTATTGTTATGATCAAAACAAAAGAAAACCTGATTTCCATAAGGCATGGAAGGACAAGAAAAATGAGAATTTTGACCAAAGGAAGAAAGGTTTCAAACCTCCTCATCTTAGAAATCAGCAAAGGTAGCCATCACAGGTTGTGACTAAGCCAACTAGGATGATGGGAGACAAGCCAAGAGATCCAAAGGAGCCAAGAGAACCACTTCAATGTTGGGGTTGTGAAGGAGACCACATGCTTAGGAACTGTCCACATCGAAATGGGAATGCAAATCAAATTCACAACATCCAAGGAGCTGGAACTGTGGGTCAAGTGGCGAGGACCATCCCTAGGATCTATGCGGCACTAGAGGAGTGCCAGGCAGATCATCAATTAAATGTTGTTGAAGTTGAATGTAATATTACTAAGCAATCTGTTTCTATTTTGTTTGATTCTGGACCTACTCACAGTTATATCACTCCTAAAATTGTTGAGATTTGTGCTTTTAAGAAATCAAAGCATAGTAAATCATGGTCAGTTCAACTAGCGACTAGAACGAAGAGAAAGGTTAGTGAAATTGTAGAGAAATGTCCCTTAGAGATGGATGGGTTATTCACTTATGCAAATCTGAATGTTTTGCCACTTGGTTCCTATGATATTCTCATTGGAATGGATTGGTTAGAAGCACACAGGGTTAAACTTAATTGCTACAATAAAACTTTTGAATGCATGGACGAAGAAGGAAATCCAAGGGTTGTAAAAGGAATTCCAAAGGTGATTTATGTTAGACAGGTTTCAGCCATGCAGCTGAAGAAGTTCTATAGAAAGGGATGTCAATTGTACACAATCCATGTTTTGGAGGCAACGGAAAATGAAACTCCTAAGTTGGAGGACTATCATGTATTGCAGGAATTCAGGGATGTTTCTCCTGATGAGATTCCGGGACTTCCTCCAAAGAGAGACATTGATTTTACAATTGAACTTGTGCCAGGAGCTTCACCAGTGTCTAAGACACCCTATAGGATGAGTACACCAGAATTACTAGAATTTAAAATGAAATTACAAGAGTTGTTGGAAAAGAAATATATCAGGCCAAGTGTGTCCCCGTGGGGAGCACCTGTTCTATTTGTGAAAAAGAAAGATGGAACACTTAGGTTATGTATTTACTACAGGAAATTAAACAAGGTCACGGTGAAGAACAAATACCCATTGCCCTGAATTGATGACCTTTTTGATCAAATGAAAGGAGCAAAGGTATCTTAAAAGATTGACTTGAGGTCAGGTTACCATCAAGTAAGAATCAAGGAGGAAGATATTCATAAGACAACCTTTAGAACAAGGTATGGGCACTATGAGTTTGTAGTGGTACCATTTGGTCTCACAAATGCACCAGCTACATTCATGTGTCTCATGAATAATGTTTTTAGCCAATATTTGGACAAGTTTGTTCTTGTATTTCTAGATGACATTCTTATCTATTCCAAGAATGGAGAAGAGCACGAAGAACACTTGCGAATTGCTTTGCAATTGCTAAGGGAGCATAAGTTGTATGCAAAGCTAAGAAAATGTGACTTTTATAAAGATAGAATTCATTATTTGGGTCACATTATCTCAGACGAAGGAATATCTGTTGACCCTGAGAATATTGAAGCCATTAAGAATTGGCCAACTCCAAGAAATGTGACAGATGTGAGATCTTTTATGGGCCTTGCTGGTTACTACAGGAGGTTTATTGAAGGATTCTCCAAGGTCGCAAACCCGATCACTTCTTTGCAAAAGAAAGGGATAAAGTTTGAATGCTCACCAAGATGTAAGGAAAGTTTCCAACGGTTGAAGAATCTTCTTACGAGTGCACCAGTTTTGAAAATTGCAGACCCAGAAAAAGACTTTGTGGTGTGTACTGATGCATGCAATCAAAGACTTGGAGGAGTTCTTATGCAAGACAACCACGTGGTATGCTATGAGTCGAGAAAGTTGAAGGATCACGAGAAAAACTATGCTACTCATGATTTAGAACTTGTAGCCATAGTACATGCTTTAAAGATGTGGAGGCATTACATAATGGGCAGGAAATTTGAGCTAAGGACAGACCATTGTGGTCTGAAATACTTATTTGATTAGCCATATTTTAATGCTAGGCAAGCTAGATGGTTGGAATTTTTGTGTGAATTTGATTTTGAAATCAAACACATAAAAGGGAAAAAAAACAAGGTGGTTGATGCACTCAGCAGGAAAGCACATGAAATGCATGTGGCAGTGCTTAGTACTTGCCAATTGGATTTGAGACAACATATTGTTAACCATATTGTTGAGGATGGGGTGTATGTGCAGATAAAGGACAAATTGCAGTAGCAAGACCTTGAAAAGAAGTATGAAGGCTATCATTTGGAAGAAGACGAACTTCTTACTTATAAGAATAGATCCTATATTCCAAATGTGGCAAATTTGAGGAGGATTGTTATGGATGAAATCCATAAAGCTCCATACTCTGGCCACCCAGGATATCAGAAAACAATTGCTACAGCAAGAAAATATTATTTCTGGCCAAGGATGAAGAAGGACGTCGCTGAATGCATTTATAAGTGCATGAAATGTCAGCAGGTGAAGGTTGAACACCAACACCTAGCATGTTTATTGCACCCAGTGCCAATTCCTGAATGGAAATGGGAAGTAATTTCCATGGATTTTATTACAGGATTGCCAATGACTGTGAGACAACATGATTCCATCATGGCTGTGGTGGACAAGTTAACAAAAGAAGCACATTTTATACCGGTTAAGTCCACACATAAGGCCGATGCCATTGCAAATATTTTCATGAAGGAGATTTTCAGATTACATGGATTTCCTGAGGCAATAATTTCTGACAGGGATACCAAGTTCACTTCCAATTTTTGGAAAGGTCTCTTTGCAGATTTGGGTGCACAGTTGAACTTTAGTACCGCGTACCATCCTCAAACAGATGGGAAAACGGAAAGAGTAAATCAGGTGCTTGAAGACATGCTCTGCATGTATGTAATGGACAAACCATCCAAGTGGGAGGATTATCTGCACCTAGTAGAGTTTGCATATAACAATGGGAAACAAGAATCATTGGGAATGAGTCCATATGAGGTTTTGTACGACAGAAGGTGTAGGACACCAGTGACTTGGGACAATCCGGTGAACATAATTGTCCTTGGGCCAGAATTGCTTAAGAAAATGGAGCAAGAGGTTGCAAAGATCAGTCAGAATTTAAAAGCAGCCTAGGATAGACACAAAATCTATGCAGATAAGCATAGGGTGCATAGGGAATTCAGTGTCGGGGATCATGTGTATCTTAGAGTGAGGCCAAGGAAGGGTTCCTTGAAGCTTGGGAGTTGTGCCAAGCTATCACCTAGATATTGTGGGTCATTTGAAGTGCTTGAAAGAATAGGGCCAGTTGCATATAGAGTTGCATTGCCATCTAGCACTAGAGCTCATAACGTTTTTCATGTCTCTTTGCTTAAGAAATATGTACATGATCCTAACCATGTGATTAATTGGGATGTGATCCAGGTGGAACTCGAGGGAGAGTTCCAAACCGATCCATTGCTCATCCTAGACAAGAAGGTAACATTGCTCCGGAACCGAGCCATCGAACAGGTAAAGGTGCAATGGAAGCACTACGGTCCCGATGAGGCTACATGGGAGCTGGAGGGTGCCATGAGAGTGGCATATCCATTTTTGTTCAATTTTGATGAGCACTGAGGACAATGCTAATGTAAGGGGAGGGGAATGTCACGTCCCCATCTTGACCCTATTGCATTAAAATTGTAAATGATGTAAATATCATTATCAAATCATGGTGAGGAGCTCAAGGCCAAGGCCCCACCATCGATTTAGCGTTTTATGTATCGGCAATTAAAAATAGATGCCTATGGTTCTTGTGTTAGACATGCACAATGTAAATTAAGACATCATGTAAATATGAATTTTAATGAAATACCCACAACTAGCTATGCAATGCAACAAAGAGATGTGGGCATGATTTTTACAAGGAATAAGGAGGGAATTATTCAACCCCTTGAGCCAATGGTGTTAATCCAAATGCCATTGAGAGAACCCATAAACCATCAACTACTCATTTTGAATTATGCACCCAATCATTTAATTCTTCCAAGAGTTGGTTGAGGTAGTTAATTCCTTGGGAATGGAAATGTATGGCAGCCAATTTCGTATATGGGCAAGCCATTAATCTGGGAAATCGTATTTTTTCTTATTGGGTAAGAAAACACCCACGAAATTGTGCCCAAATCCATTCTTCACCCATGGCCTTTGCTCTCTCACGCAGTCTGAGCTAGTTGGGGCTTCCTCCATGTTTTGCATCATTTTCTTGCATTTTCCATGGTTGGGAACTCGTTTTTGGTTGGTACAGTGACTGGGAGGGGAGAACCACGATTTGGGGGTGTGATGGAGGTCATTTTTGCTCCTGGAATGTCCATAAACGTTTTCTAAAAACAAATTTTCCTTCCTAGGGGTGATTCCCCATTTATCATTTCGTTTTTGGTTGCACACATTTTTCTTCATACCAAACACTTGTGATTTTGCTGTTATGTGCATTCCTGTTTTAGTTTGAACTTGTGAGCAAGAAATTGGGAGTGGAAGAGGACCAAAATTGGCTCGATAAACCTAGTGAGGAGAGTAACCTCTCAGAAAGATCAAAAGGGCTGGCTACTCTTCTATGCACACCTTGAACAACACTAGAATGGAAGGTATAGCCTAAGGGACTGTGTGTTAGTGAAGGGAATACTTCCTTGTGTGGGGTGTGTAGGCATTGTGGGTGCCAATCTAGATAGATCTTGTAGAGGTATCCATGGCTCTATGTTTGAGCTCACTAGCTTACCAATTTATTCCCTCCCCTTTGCCTTAGCAGCCTGATAAACCCAACTGTGGATTGGCTTGGCTGATTTTGGTGTATTTTGGCTATGTGTGAGTCTGTTGTTCCCTTTTCCCTTGTACAAATCATGCCCAGCTCGGGGGTGGTCGTTGTGTTGCGAGGTTGATCAGAACAGCTGGCCTATGGTTGTGCGGAACGTTGCAGTTACATAGCCAGTTGCTCGGGACTACTTCGTTTCAAGATAAGTACTCATTTGTATAAATTCTTCAATGTCTTTATTTAATATCTGTCATGAAAATGTTGAATGTATGTTAGATATGTAGATGATTTTAATTCCGCTGTGTTTCTTACAATATGCATATGTATATGTATTTGTATTATCAATGAGTTTACTTAATAATCATGGGCTAGATGTCGGTTTTAGCCTCATGTTCTCTCTATCGCACTGGTATGATGGGAGGGGACGTGACAAGAACTTTATACTTAATGGAGTGCTCCCACAAAAACTCATATTTTTTGCATAAAAAAACACCAAAAAACAACCATGAATTAAAAAGTGTCGCTATCAGTAGCACCACTTTTTTTTGTGGTTAAAAATATAGACATGGACCAAAACAATCCTTATTGTTGTTTACAAAAACCTTAAAATCAAGCCCTGATTTGAAAACTAATGCTATTGGTAGCACACTTTTCCAAAAAATGGCATTATTATATCATTTTATCATAATTTAAAAGTGTATTTATTAAATCTCTTAGTAACACTATATCAAATTTGCACTCAGTTAAACACTAATTATTTAAGAAATTATTTCACCATTCTTTCCATGTAAAATAAACGAATTTCTCATAATATTCATAATAAAATAAATTAAATTAAAAAATATTCCAAAAAAGTAATTTAAAAATAATTATAAAAACTTAAAAAAAACAATTATAAACATTTTAAAAATTATAAAAACTTAAAAAAAAACATTTAAAAAAAAATAAAAAGAAAAAAAAAACACCCTAGCCCCTCTCCCTCCTCCCCTCCCCCTTATCCCTATCCCCTCCCCTCCCCTCCCCTCCCCTCTCGCTCCCCCATCCTCCTCACTCTCCCCTTCCCCCTCTCCATGCCCCTCCCCCTCCACGCTCTCCCCTTACACATCGCCCTTCACCAGCCCATGGGCAAGGAAATTGCTCCCTCATGCACCCAAAGGGTCTCCTAAGAGGGCAGCGTGGTTCTCATAATCGTGCTGCCCCTCTCATAATCGTGCTGCCCCTTAGGATTCCCTTTATGTGCATGAGGGAGCAGTGCCCGCTGCTACCTCATGCGCCCAAAGGGCCACGCAAGGGGGTAGCACAATTCTCCCAAGGGCCTCCCAAGGTGGTGGCGTGATTCTAAGAATCGCGATGTCCCCTTGGGTGGCCCTTTGGGTGCACAAGGGAGAAACGTCTCCACCCCTCATGTGCCCAAAGGGACGCCCATGGGATGGCGAAGGGGGACAGGTAGGGGGAGAGCGCGGAGGGGGAGGGGGAGGGGGAGGGGATGGAAAGAGGGAGGAGGACGGGGGAGAGAGGGGAGGGGGTAAAGGAGAGGGAGGAAGATGGGGGAGCGGGTGGGAGGGGAGAGAGGGGAGCGGGTGGGAGGGTAAAGGGGGGGGGGGGGGGGGCGTGGGATTGTATCTTTTTTGTTTTTTTTTTAAATTGTCTTTTAAAAAAAAAAAATTGATTTCTTTTATTTTCTATAATTTGTTTTAACATTTATGTTTTTTAATTTTTTTTTTTAAATTTTAGATGTTTAAAAAAAATCGTTTTTATTTTAATTTTTTTGGTATTGCTTTTATTTGGTGTTGCGGCGTGATTTTGAGGAAAATGTCAAACTTGAAATTTTTTGATAAGATATTTTTGTAATGTTTTGACTTTAAGATTTAATTTTGAGAATAAATATTATGTTTTTCATACGTTTTTACAAAAATATGGTATACTTTTTGTTGAATTTATGTGAATCATCACTTTATGGAAAATGATATTAAATAAAATCATTTTTATACATAAAATAGCTGAAAATATGTTAAAAATGTTTTGAAATGTATTTATTTTTTCATTTTTTTACAAATTTCCCCAAAAATGACTTATTTAAGGGAAAAGTTCAAAGAAAAAACCTCCAAAATGTATATATTTTTCATTCTAACTAGCTTCTAAATGTTAAAAAATTCAAAAAGTATATATATATATATTATTATAACTAGCTACTAAATGTATACATTTTTAGTAAAATTTGAAAAAACGCATTTGTAAATAAAAATTATAGTTTTTTTTTATCATCAAGAAGTTTCAAAATTTAAAAAAAAAATGGCTTGAAGTGAAAAATGATGCTATCAGTATACACAATTTTTGAAACGAAGGTAAAAACAACTACTCAAATTGACCCCCCAAAAAATGAGAACAATGTCGGGTTCTCGTCAAGTTGTATAACTTGCTTTTAGTCTATACTATAAATAAAAAACAAAAATAGTTGAGATTTTGTTTCGATTTCCTTAACACCAAATCTCATCACCTTACCTTTCCTCCACAGAGGGTATGTTGTCAAGTTCTATCGTTAAGTCCTCTTATAAACAAATCATGTAATGAAGAAAGTATCATAACATTTGACCCCATTAATTAGATATATATTGTCCACATTGCAATGAGTATGATCATGTATTAAAATTAGAAATATAATAAATATCAATTAACAATGATGCCATTTAATATATTATCAACTGACATATCAAAACCATTAAAACTAAGAGTTAGCAAGAAACAAAACATGGTCTAAAAACCATATCAATCTTCCCTCTATAAATCATGTTCCTCTACCATAGGCACAAACTTTTTAAATATTGAAATGTTCTAGCATGGCATACAGAGGGCAATAGGGAGACGGAAATGAATCGAATTGGGTGGTGGAAAAACTTTCTCTGCCTTTGGCCATAATAATATAAATAAATAGTTGTTGGCATGTAGTTGTTAGAGTTGGGACGGTAGTCCGACGACCTTATTCCTTTTACAAAATATTTTCTTTGGATTTCACTGACACCCAACACATTTGACATTGATTCAATTCAGTAAGATCGACCCATCACCCAACACATAATTTCCATGGTCTGTGGTGGGAAATCAACGTCCAAAGGAAGCTACCTTGAAATTATGGGTGGTAGGGCAAGGCAAGGCATGGAAGGTTGGTCGAAACTCTATTATACTATCTAGGCCTTGGTGGGCCCTTGGCATGGCCTAAATTGAATAGGTGATGGATGGAAGGAAGGTGGTGTTTGTAATGTTCCCATAAGACTTTTTTTATTTCTATTGTTTGTGTATTTCTTTGAAATAGTAATACAACCTATATCAATGGAAATTAAGCTAGGTCATACTGCAAGTGTTGGCTCATAGTGTCTTAAGATCTTAATAAAGTTGGTATTTTCTGAAGCTCGAAGTTACATGAAGACTTTTCGGGTTTTTTGGATTACTTAACATTTATCTCTATGCTAGCATCCTTCAACTTATATGTGCAGGGAACCCAAGGTTGCATAAACATTAATCATTGGTTGAAAGGTTCATAAATGCTATACCTAGAATGCCGTGGAAGATAGCTCAATACACGATCCATACTCTTAAACTTCGGGTCTACTCCATTTATTTTGAGAGTGTGTCGTAGACTAATAATAGATAGACAAAAGTGTTTTCAGCTCAATGAACTCCACATAGCTTGTGCTGTCAGACCCCTTCAATATAATGTACTGGAAAAGTCCTTATCATTTTCTCTTAGGGTTCAAGCTATTTACTATTTCATTTTAGTTATGGGAGCAGAGCGTAGCTCTACTACCTTCCCTTTGCTTCCAAATTGTAGCTCTACTATCTTCTAGCTTTGATTTCAGCATTGCAATTTCTTTGAGTGAGTTCATTTTACAATTTGATTAAGCTACAGGGTTAGTTGAGTCATTGAGTAAGCTAATTGATTGTTGAAAACAAAGTATGCTTGTGCACTTAACTTCAATTTTTGGAAGTGTCTTATAACACAAAGCACTTTTAAATGTAGTAGGATTAGATTAGGGTTTTCTACCTAGTCTTGCACATATAGTGCCAATGTATCAAAAGTTTACAAGCTCTCTGATTGATAATTTAATGTTCAACAATTTAAGCAATTAAATTGATCGACACTCTATAATGTTTCTTTAGTCAGAAGGATCTACAACCAAGTAGGGGTGAATGCAAAGGTGGTTGGGTTGGGCCACTCACTCTGACAGAGAGGGGGGTCCTATAGGTGTAAATAGTGCATATAGGCTTGATGCATTATATGTCAGTTAAGGAGTTATACTTGCATAGGAGAGTTGCTGGTGGAAACTTGTGAATCTCATCGTAACCTAGACATGTACACATGGAAACAATACCAAAGCGTAAAAAGTGCATATGGAAATCAAACCAAGTATACAAGTGAAGTATGACCTCGAGAAGTGGTTGAGATCACACCCATGAGTAGGCAAGGTTAATAGCCTGCCCCCATGCTGTGGGCATGGGGTTTGTGATTGTAGATCGCATATGTGTTGGGTTGAGCTATGGGCTCATTGAAATATTGAGATAGATGTGACAAGGAAAGGTCAAAGTGATTGAGCATGTCCCCTATCCCAGGTTCAAGATAATCGATTATGCCCCCCAGTCCAAGGGTGTTAATGGAGTGTGAATGCTCTCCTGGAGAGGTAACAATGAAGCATCGATCAATTGCTATAATGGGGGTGTACCATGAGGTGGATGTCCCTAGTGGCACACTTAATTTGGTGATATGATGATGGCGGATACCCTCTATAGGAGGAATGCCCGCCGTTCAATTGACTCGAGCAACAACGAGGACGATGGTGATGAGTATGTAGGTTTGAGGACCTACCCCCATGCTGTGGACATGGGATATCCTCATCGCTTTGAAAGGTTTGATCAAACAAGTTGGAGGGAGTTGGGTCCGCTAAAGGTGGGTTAAGAGCGCCCATAGGATTGGTAATACTCCCTCCTATTGTGGTGGTGTTGTTTTTTCCACTGAGAGTGGGGATACTACCAAGCATGTCGAGGGAGGTGGGAATGGTCCCAATCATGGTCTTGGAAGTGTGTGTAGGTGAAGATGGTACTAACAATGAGGTGTCAAGACTAAGTGTCGCAGAGGAGAACTTTGGTGATTGTGTAATGTTTTGAACTGGTATATGGCTCGTGGAGCCAATTGTTCGGTTTAGGAAACCGTACTGAGGGACAATCTCTGAAGTCTTCGAGAGAATCTCAAGGGAGCTATAGTGATGAAGTCAAATAGCTCATTGACACCAAAAGACTAAGGTGGGTAAAGCTCAAACCGAAAATATTAAAAAACTAGTGTAGTTGACAGTGCAGTAGGTGATCCGGAAAAAAGAAACCATTAAAAAAGAGCAATCCTAGAAGATGAAAGGACCCACTAGCCTAAGAGCTCTACACAATCAACAAGAAAAATCACTAAATAAAATCTTCATCTAATATTTTCCTCTATGTGGTCATCACCGACTGCATATTGTTTAAGCAATCTGATGGTATCCAATTGAGATATGTGGGCATATGATTGATCTACTGCTTGGATTATTATCGATTCAAATTCTCATTGACTAAAACGATCATGGATCGAATGTGAATTGAACCCCATAAGTATGGGTGCTCTTGATGAAGATGGAGATCTAGTGCTTCAAAAATTGCAAAATATTCAAGAGAAAAAGGCCATCGCCTTAGAAGAATCCCATAACTAGCTTCGTCAAGAAGTAAAATAATGGCAAAGTGTCATTGCACAACTGCAGTATGAGAATCAACAATTGACGAATGAATTGAAGAAGGCCCATACCTGGTTGGAAGATGGGGCTGCCCTCTTTCAAACTAGCGTTTTGCAGCAGCTTGATGAGAAATATCGATAGATTTTTGTGCTAGAAAGTACTATGGAAAGTATTTTCCAGAATCTAGCTGACGAAGTTGAGATAAATTAGATTAAAAGAATTTAGCAGACGAATTTGAATAATTTTCCATGACACTTTCTTGTTGTTGCTAAAAGCATGTCCTATCCCGTCAATGAATGTCTGCCTCACAATCTCTTTGAGGACCATGTATTCTGTGACATATTTAGGGAAAATGTATGGATCCTTAGACCCTCCATAGATGTGTAGACAAGTCCCTTTATCCGTCAAGTACCAGCCTCCTAGGTAGGTTATCGTTTTAATAACGTCATTGGACATGCAATTAGGTGCCTTCCCATAGATGATTTTGTACAAATTCATGATGAATTATTCACAAAATTGCTTGTAGTATGTGGCATGCCTTCGCTACTGTAATGCTTGAAAACACACATGTATGGGTGTTTCGTCAGAGTTCCATTACCACCCCATGCCTAGGAAGTTGTGGAAGATGCATATGGTATCCAACGGGTATGAAGACACATGGAACTCATATTTATTTTCAAGAATCCCATCTTGTGCTCTTTTAATCGCATCTTCTAGATTTGTAGAAACAATAGCCTCCTAGTTAAATCTTATGGCGCGCACTGTGACATAGTATAGCAACGGAGTCCAATGGAGCTTGAAGTGTGATGCACTGTCCATCAATATAGTCTACATAATATAGTTTCTTCTACTCGATAAGGATTCTTTAACATCTTGGTCTCATACTCCTTGCTTTCTCTTTGGAGAAACTATTTCCTGGGAATCCATACTTGCTTAATGAAATCAATGTAATCAAGCTATAGACTTTCAACAGACCCAAGCATCATGTTAACTTCTTATATTGGAAGCTTGTAAGCCTTCTCTAAATGGGTTGAATGAAATGAAGCGATATTTTTCCCAAGGAATCCTTCAAGATGTGAGTTGTGGCATCAATGTGGGGTATGATCCAACTTATTACTTCCAAGCAAGGAAAGACCTCAACTCTTGTTGTTGCTTTATGGAGTTATGACCGCTTGATACTCTAGTATATCAGAACTTCTTCTAAGGTGGCCGTTTGATACTCTTCATTTCTGAAAAATTTATATATTTCTCCCCATTTATACTCTTTATCAGCTCTAGTAGTGCACTGATTATCATCATACTGGATTTGGAGAGGAACCTCTTCATCTTTATCATCATCCGATGGTAACTCTTGCACAACTTTGGAGTGTTGTCTAGTGTTTCTTCGTGACATAGTACACTCCTTCAAACCATTAACAACAACATCATTTTCCATGGGAAACAAACTAATAGTATATGCATACAAACCAGTCTATGATTAACAATGTAAGCAAAACCACAACAACATTAGTTTAAAACCCCCTCCATGTTTGAGGTCTCATTGATGATGATTCCCAAATATCTCGAATCCCAAAAATAGGTTTTGTCAGCTATGAGATCTATAGTGTAGTTACATTCTTAGAATTTAGCCTCTATTTCATTTTGAGGTATAAAATCCAAGTTTTCCCATTATGGATCACACACATTTAAATAGAAGGAAGCCTCCATTGTAGCAAAGTTCATGGCTGCGAAGGGGCTAGGAGACCCAAGAAAATATGATAGCCCGAGTTGAGGAGCTCTCATGGGATACTTAGGATTGTGCCTAATGGTTTAAGCTTTGAAATAGAAACCTCCGGTTAATGGTGGGCGTGGAGAGTGAGGCTAGGGAAACATGTATTGGGAAAACTTGGGGTCACTTGAGAGGGGCAAGGAGAGACCAAAATTTGCACCTTTTACCATGGAACCCTCGCGTGGTTTGGTTTCATTCGAGTAAGGAGATGGAAAGAAGATGGTCAACGTCGAAGGCTTCTCCCTCAAATTTGTGTTAACCATAACTATGAGGGTAGACAAGACCATATTGTAGGGGTCAAACAACCCCCAACTTATTGTCCATGACTTCAAATAAGGAAAATCAGTTGCCCAAAAACCAACAAAACAAACACAAATCAAGGGCTTAAACCCCAGACAAATCACCTAATACCATACAACATTTGGGCTAAAGACAAATCCAAGAGGGTCAGTGTACTTACTTGGCATAGTTAACGATAGATGTAGGGAGATGAATGGTAAATGACGCTCAGTGTTTGTCCTTTACTTGCTTCTTCCAAGTGCCTTCATGCGCAAGGTTGAGACCCATCCCCTTTTAACTTTTGGGTGATCGTGGGGTTAGAACGGTGAGTTAGAAGAGGTTCGACGGTTTAAAAAAAATTGTGTGGTGTTTTGGATTGAGTTACGCTAAAGCGTCGAGGCAACTCAGAGCGAGTCTCGGCGCAATGGGCCGGTGGTTTTGATCGTGTTCGCCACAAGTTTCAAAAAAAATCTTGAGTTTGGCCGCTAATCGCATGTTGCGACATTTTATAGCAAGGTGGGGTGGCATTTTTAACTAATATATGTTGAAACGTTGCAGCGAAATTGGGGAAGTCATGCTGCAATGTTGCGGTGAAATTACTCAAATATCGTTAGCATGATTAAATGTTCACATTTTCCCACAATTGCGGCTAGTTGACTGGAGTCCATCCATACAATCAGAATGTTAAGGTCAAAAACTCATCGGTGGGGTGACTTGGAGCAAGCAAACTAACGAAACGGGAAACATTTCTGAGTCGGGTGACGTTGTGGAAAGTTGGATCAAGTCTTTCGAAACAACGATGAAGAAGTGAAGGAAAATCCATTGTTGCGACAGATTGGAACAAGTTCATCAGCATTGCGGCGGGCTAAGACCGATCACTGAAACATAAAAACTCAAGAAAAGATGTCGAAACTCAAAAGTACTTGGAAATGTTTAAGTGTTTCTTTGTTAGTGGGATCAAGTCTCAAGAAAACTCTAGCTAAGCTTGAGGGGGAAAACCAAAATTTTCTTAAGGTAAGAAAATTCCAGGAGGGGGCCCATCATTTCCCATAGGGAATAATGGAGAAGGTTGTTGGAGCTACAATAGACTATTCATAATATTGTGCATGGAAACATATAGTCCCCCAATTCTTGTCTTAATGGCATTGTTTCGCCACTAGTTATTGGAATGAGATGGAGAGAAAGAAAACATAAAGAAACCAATACCCTTTCTTTTAAAAAACAACAACAAGGCAGTGTTCTTCTCATCCTCGACAATGTAATGTAATTGTGTTTTCTCATGATCTCATGACAATCCCCAATTATTATTAACAAACTTTTATCCAACTATCACTCGGTTGTTGTTACATTTGAGAATGCCTTCACAGTGATGCGAGTGCACATCTGCTATAATTCTCCACATAAACCAAAAGCGTTTATACCTCCTTGTAGCAGTGTGCACACTTAACCTCTACATGTTATCGATGTAACTCTAGACTGTGTTGTAAATCCTAGCAGTGCCTTGATAGAATGCCTTCAATTTGACTAGCTGCATGGCATTGGTTATGTGCGGATGTGCTTTATGTAAAATTAGTCACAGCAGATCTAATGAACAAGTAAATCAATCACAACAGATGAACATAGAAAATATGGTGCAAAACTGTGCAAAACATGCAGCAGTGCTCTCTATCCCAGAAAGGGTGAATGAATTACAATACAAACTGTCACAATGACAGAGCAATTCGAATTGCCTAAGGAGGTCATTCGAATTACAGAATGGAGTAGCTTGACTCTAACTAGGAGTCCTCATCAATCAATCGGTGATGCTCATCAATGCACAACAACTAGTCATCCAGGTGTCAATCTGAGTCTAACTGAGTGTAATAAGTGTAACTGAAGTGTGTAGCACTGATTTAGGATCTGGAGGCTCAGTGGGGGCGCATGGGAGGCTAACTAAAGTCAGAACAAGTCACCTAATCAAACTGGAGGTCCAACGGAAGTGATACAGTCAGTCGGGAGTGAAACTAGCCTCAAATCAGGGAGAATCGGAGCTAACTGAATGTAACTGAAGTGGAACTGCAGTGGTAGGTGAGCAAGTGCGCCCTTCTCTGGCAGTAGGTGAGAAGTGGGCGCCTTTCAGCTTAGGAGGGCTAAAAATCTATGGTAGGTGGCTCCCGGGTGCTAGAATGAAGTGGATAAGGTGCTGGAGGCATCAAACTGGTGACTGGGATGCATGTCAGTGCATGCAGGTGCATGCAAACCCTAGATTCTGCATGCAAACCCTAATTTGCATGCAAGATCCTGAAAAAGATGATGTGGATATCCGAACACCCCCCCTCAAGCTAGACTATGATGTGCCAACAAAAATAATGTGGGGCCCTAGTAACTAAGACCAAAGGTCACCCCAATACAATAATCCAAAAAATGCTGAAAATAAACTAAGTGAGGAAAGAGGGAAAACCCAGTGGGAAGAAAGCCCCCCCTCAAGCTAAAGCATAATAATGAATCAATCTGTCTTCACCATGATGGAACTCACCCCCAACAGTGAACGGAGGTAAGAGAACTTCTTCTCAGTGAAGCTCTTGGTGAAGATGTCTGCAATTTGCTCATCAGTAGGGCAATATTGCAGAATGATGGTACGGTCATGCACCAACTGTCGAATGTAATGCATATGAATCTCAATGTGTTTGGTCCTCTGCCGCTGAACTGGATCTGTGGAGATCTTGATAGCACTTTGATTGTCACAAAATAGGACAGTCGAAGTAGTGCCACCAAAACCAAACTCGGAAAGAATACCCTGCAACCAAACTGCTTGAATGCAGGCATTGACTGCCCCTCGATACTCTGCCTCTGCTGAAGAAAGTGCAATGGCTGCTTGCTTTTTGCTGGACCAGCAAATAGCACCATGACCAATCATGAAAACATAACCGGAAGTGGACTTCCGATCAATGCTATCACCTGCCCAATCTGAATCAGTAAAACCAATGAAATCTAGCTCAGAATCTGCAGCATAATGTATGCCAAACTGTCTCGTACCTTGCACATACTGCAAGATCCGCTTGGCTGCTCGCCAATGAAGCTCATGTGGCTGCTGCATATATCTTGACAGGGCACTCACGGCATATGAGATATCAGGCCGTGAGTGTGTCAAATAAAGTAGTGAACCAATCAACTGTCGATACATACTGCAATCTGCAAGCGGTGTGGAATCTCCCTCCTCAAGACTGATTCCTGAGAGGAATGGGAACGGGGCTGCCTTACATTCAGCCATATTAAACTTCAATAACAGGTCGGAAGCATATTTTTGCTGAGATATAGTGATCCCATCAAAATTTTGAGCTATCTCCAAGCCCAAAAAATGACTCAGCAAGCCCAAATTGCTCATGTCAAAAGCTAGATTTAAAGCAGATTTTAGCTTGTTTATTGAAGTAAGTGTGCTACTAGTAATAAGAAGATCATCAACATAAAGTACAATAACCAAAAAAATTACCTTTAACTCTCTGAAGATACACATTCGGATCAGATTTGCATCTTTGGAAATTCTGAGAAAGAAGGAAGGAGTCCATCTTTGCGTACCAAGCTCTTGGGGCCTGTTTTAACCCGTACAAAGACTTCTTCAATCTACAAACCAATGATGGATCTGATGTATAACCCTCTGGCTGCTGCATATAGACCTCTTCAGCAAGGTCTCCATGTAAAAATGCACTCTTCACATCCATATGGTGCACTTCCCAGTGCTTGGATGCGGCAATAGCTAAAACAAGGCGGATGGAATCCATCTTTGCAACCGGTGCAAAGGTCTCTGTGTAGTCCACTCCTTGGACTTGGGAAAAACCTTTTTCCACCAACCTTGCTTTATATTTGCTGATAGTGCCATCAGCAGCAACTTTAGTACAGTAGACCCATTTACACTTCACTAATTTTCTTCCAGGTGGAAGAGAAACTAGCTCCCATGTATTGTTCTTTTGAAGAGAACTGTACTCTTCATCCATGACACTTTTCCATCTCGGATCTCGATGGGCTGAATAGTATGATGTAGGATCTGAACCAGCCATCAAATAAAAAATCTCAGGAAGAAATGGATCAGCAATAGAAAGAGCCATACCTGCTCTTTGAAAGTCTCCTCTTGTTCGTCTCGGATCAGCAGGATTTCCAAGACTAGAACCAGCAGATTGTAGAGTGTTTTGGGCCCACTTTGGTAACTGAGGAGGATCATAATGATCGGATTCCGAACCTGATATGTCATGATCATCATATGCTGCTACAATATCAGAAATATCAGAACTCATACCTTCATTATCGCTGCTCGAATATTCTTTTGGTGAAGGCGGTGAATCGGCAGTCTTCTCCTCGACTAGTTGCAATTCTTGAAGCGGTTCTTCAAACTGCACACTGCGCTCTATGAATATCTTTTTAGATCTGATATCCATGAGTTTATATGCTTTTGATTCTTCCCCATATCCTATCAATATGCACTCGATACTTTGTGGATCCAAAGCTCGTCTCTTCTCAGAAGGAATTCTAGCCCATGCAGTAGAGCCAAAAACTCTCAAATTTGACACATCCGGTTTGTGACCAAAGAATGCTTCGAAAGGAGTCATACCTTTCACGGATGAATGTGGAACATGGTTCTGTATATATGCAGCAACATTGATTGCTTCAGCCCAAAGATTTGCAGCCAAACCTTTCGATTCAATCATGCATGTAGCCATCTCTTTCAGTGACCGATTTTTCCTTTCTGCTACACCGTTCTGCTGGGGTGTGTAGGGAACTGTATGTTGGATCTTAATTCCGCTTTGGGCACAAAGTTGCAGCAACTCGGACTTGATATATTCCCCACCATTATCAGATCTAAGAGCTTTGATCTTGCTCTCAGTGGTGGTCTCAACAGAAGCCTTAAAATCCTTGAATTTTCCAAGCACTTCTGACTTGTTTTTGAGAAAGAATACCCATGTAAAGCGGGAAAAATCGTCAATAAATGTCAAAACATACCTTGAACCATTTAATGACATATGGGGCAGCGGACCACTGATATCAGAATGGATCAATCCCAAAATAGTAGAGGCTCTGCTAGCCTTGCCGCGGTCGAATTTGTGCTCGGGGTGCTTCCCAATAATGTAACCAGTGCATATTCCCTTCGAGGAACGGAGTTGTGGAAGCCCATCTACCATGGATTTATTTGATAGCAGCAGCAAATACTTATAATTTAGATGTCCAAATCTTTCATGCCAAATCCTACTAACCTCATTACCATGTGTGCGAAGGGCAGTGGGCTTTGCAAGCGGAATAAAGTGCGAAAACTCATAGCATTTTGCAGTGTGGTTTGCCTTTCCAACCGCAACTAGTCTTCCACTTTTGATATCAGAAATTTCAACTGTATTAGGGCTGAATGTGACTTGCTTTGGTTCACCAGTATGTGTCATTTGATACACAGAAAGGAGATTCGAAGCTAAGGAAGGCATATAGAGAACATTCTGAAAGCATCCATGTTCTACATGAATCGTACCTTTGCCCTTTGAAGAAATTTTTGAGTCATCTCCCAAATGGATGGGGATGGAGCTGTTTGGATCGAATGAGGAAAAAGAATCAATATTTGCAGCCATATGATTTGATGCACCCGAATCTATCAAGAGAGTAGTGGGCTTCGAAACCGTTGCCATGAGTGCTTGTCCTCTTTCATGATCGTCATTCCGATCCTTCTTCCTTGCACCGTCGGGAAGGGTTATGTTGTTCTTTTCCAAAAGGAGGGCCATTTGATCTATAGTCTTCTTCATACATGAACTTTCAGGATGAAAGCCACGGTTACAATAAGTACATTTAGATTTTTGGTTACCTTCTTTGCCCTTTTGCTTGGATTTCGAACCAGATGGTGCATCCGTTTGCTTGCCTTTGTCTTTTTGCTTGTGAGGCTCGAATTTGGGCTTCTCCTTCTTTAGCTTTCCTTTACCATTCGAGATCTTGGGTCCTTGAACAAACAGGGCTGAATCTTTGGAGCTTATGGACCCCATTTGAATCAACTTGTCATGCTCTTTTGTAACGGACTCAATGAAGGCATTCAAGGTAGGCATCTTCCAATTCGGGGTAGTTAGCCGACCGGAATTGAAAGTAGAGACAAATACCGAATAATCTTTCCCAAGCTTGCTTAGAATGGAGAGGATCAACTGTTTATCCTCTTTGATAACACCACTGTTCTTCAATTGCAAGTTCAAGTTCTTGAATTTTGTGAAGAATTCATTGATGGTCTCAAAATTCTCAGGATTAAGGCCAATCAATTCATTCTCTAATTGAAAAGCCCTAAGCTCATCCTGCTTGCCGAATAGTGTTTCAAGTTGCTCCCATATGGCTTTTGGAGTCTTCAATCCGCTGAGATGGAAGTGAAGATCTTTGGAGATGGAGAGACAAAGAAGACCATAAGCTTCATCAAGCTTGTTGTAGTGTTTGGTTCGATCTGACACATTGTTTGGCTCCAATTCAAGACCAATAGTGACTCGGTAGTAACCTTTTGAACGTAATATGATCTCCATATCATCTTTCCAATCAAAATAATTGAATGGGGTGAGGATAGGCTTTGAAGAAGAGTATTCCATTGCTAGGAGCGAGTCAACTGATGAAGAGGAAGCTTGCATGCAGATTATAGCGAGTGCAATTGCTGTAGGGAAGCTTGCATGCAAAAGATAGCGAGTGCAATTGAAGGAGACAATAAACCTGCAAATCACATAAAAACAACCACAATAAGGTCGAACAATCCACCCTTTGAGAGTTGCATCACACCTGGGATTGGATTTCAAGCAATGTTGAATGGGTCCAATGTATCAGATCCAGGAATTATGTGGTAACTCAAGCTTCTGGAGTGGTATTGGAATAATTTTCAAGCTTTGCATGCACAGGAGCGAATGCCCTTGAGATATCTCATGCCAAACTTTTTGCAATTTTTAGCAATTCAGTCAAATCTTCTTGTATAAACACCTGTAGAAAAGAGATCTTGTCCCTGCAATGGCTCTGATACCATGTAAAATTAGTCACAGCAGATCTAATGAACAAGTAAATCAATCACAACAGATGAACATAGAAAATATGGTGCAAAACTGTGCAAAACATGCAGCAGTGCTCTCTATCCCAGAAAGGGTGAATGAATTACAATACAAACTGTCACAATGACAGAGCAATTCGAATTGCCTAAGGAGGTCATTCGAATTACAGAATGGAGTAGCTTGACTCTAACTAGGAGTCCTCATCAATCAATCGGTGGTGCTCATCAATGCACAACAACCAATCATCCAGGTGTCAATCTGAGTCTAACTGAGTGTAATAAGTGTAACTGAAGTGTGTAGCACTGATTTAGGATCTGGAGGCTCAGTGGGGGCGCATGGGAGGCTAACTGAAGTCAGAACAAGTCACCTAATCAAACTGGAGGTCCAACGGAAGTGATATAGTCAGTCGGGAGTGAAACTAGCCTCAAATCAAGGAGAATCGGAGCTAACTGAATGTAACTGAAGTGGAACTGCAGTGGTAGGTGAGCAAGTGCACCCTTCTCTGGCAGTAGGTGAGAAGTGGGCACCTTTCAGCTTAGGAGGGCTAAAACTCTGTGGTAGGTGGCTCCCGGGTGCTAAAATGAAGTGGATAAGGTGCTGGAGGCATCAAACTGGTGACTGGGATGCATGCCAGTGCATGCAGGTGCATGCAAACCCTAGATTCTGCATGCAAACCCTAATTTGCATGCAAGATCCTGAAAAAGATGATGTGGATATCCGAACACTTTATATGTATGGTGAAAATGACCAAAACAGTCAACAATTACAACCTATGTTCTTCACCTTTACTATTTCAGTAGCATTGATGGTGTGTGTCTTTCGCTTGTCGCATTGATATTATGTCCAATGATCTCTGCCTTGTGTATCAAAACCAGTGTTTAAGTCGTCTCCATCACCACCATCATTTGCTTAATAAGTTGTCGAACACAGGGCCAGATAGGCTTGCATCGAAGCATTTTGGCACAAGGATGCTCCTCACCTTATGAATGGAAAAGGGTGTGACTATGTATCTTCATTGTTTTCTATTGTGGTGATCACTACATTTCTATTTGTGTGGTGAAATCAAATGTTAACACTCTAGTGAACTTCCTGGAGTATGCCTAGGGTCTTAGATATTGCATTGTGGCATGATTGTTTTGTGCCCCTTCCCTCCCTATAGGCTATGAATATGTGTTATGGGTGTCCAAACCAAGGCCGGATTTGGTCATTGTTTCAATAAATTGGACCAACATGAGATGAAACCCAAGATGCAATCATCAATCCCTGTATTGAGATAGCCCTCTTTGCATTATGCGCGTGTGGGTTGCGCTCTGCTCACTTGAGTTCGACTGGCATGCGTGTTGGTTACTGATGTCTCAACCATGGTGTTTTCTCAATATCTAAGAGAGACTTCTCTCAATAGATGCATACAAAAATGGAAACATCAGAACACAAAAATGAATTAGATGCTGAAACAAACTACCCATTGTGTTGTTTATGGTTACAGAAATAGAATATCTATATGCATTCCAAGTTGTAATCGATATCTACGGAGTTTGATTACCCCTCACCAAGATTTGAAGTGGTTTATAATTCATTATATAACATCCTTTACTTTAACTTTGGACTTTACGGATATATAATATTCATTTGGCCTTTAACTTTGGTCTTGGCTTTGAATATTTTCATGGTTGGATCAATACGTTACCTCTTGTCTATATAAAATCCTCTAACGAAGGTAGGTGATCCTTTACATAAAGGAATGGCTAGGTAAAGTTGATTGTGATGGAGTTATGTCATTCCCTAATTACCGAAAATAAAAGTTAGCTCCTCGTTCTATTTCTTTCAGTAATTCGGTTCAAGAAAGACCCATAATTCCATTCCATTATTTCTTATGAAACCAATAAAATTCTTATGTTTGTATACAAAAAAGAATTTAATGCAGGTATGCTCAATCATCATTTTCATGGATTCATAATAAAAAACATAACTAATTAGCCATGAAACAAAAATACAATGGACAATTAAAAGTCTTGGTACACTTAAACAAAAGCACTAACTCGCTGCAGGTTAATTTTGACCGAGTTAATTCATGCACTAAATAAATTTATTTTTTTATCCAAAGTATAGACCAATCTCAAAATCAATGACTAAGGATCATTTTCACAAAATTTTTGACCGTGTATCATTATTCGTGGATACTCTTATAGCGGGCCTTTGCACGGATCACACATAAGTTTCTGGGTCTCGAAATAGACCTCAATCGAAGGAACTAACTAGTGACAGGAGGGCTACACCACAAGGTGGGTGGACCAAACCATCGTTTGATATAAATGGGATTAAAGATTCATAATATGAAATATAAACCAACATGGAAAAAATAATAATATGCTCATTATGATGAGATATGAAGCAATGAAAACAATCTTTGTAAGACACAAATTATAGGATACAATAAAGTTTCTTACATAAAATATGATTAAGAAAAAACAAAACAAATTTGCCATTTCATCATTAAGATAGAAAAAACAATGGACAATTAAAAGTCTTGGTACACTTAAACAAAATCACTAACTCGCTGCAGGTTAATATTGACCGAGTTAATTCATGCACTAAATAAATTGATTTTTTTAATCCAAAGTATAGACCAATCTCAAAAGCAATGACTAAGGATCATTTTCACATAATTTTTGACTGTGTATCATTTATCTGTGGATACTCTTATCACGGGCCTTTGCACTGGTCACACATAATTTTATGGGTCTCAAAATAGACCTCAATCGAAGGAACTAAACAGTGGCGGGCGGGATACAACACAGGTTGGGTGGACCGAACCGTCAATTGATATATATGGGATTAAAGATTCATAATATGCAATATAAATCAACATGGAAAAAATAATAATGTGCTCATTATGATGAGATATGAAGGAATGAAAACAACCTCTGTAAGATGCGGATTACAGGCTACAATATAATTTCTTACATAATATATGATTACGAAAAAACAAAACAAATTTACCATTTCATGATTAAGATAGAAAAAACAGTAAATAGTCTTAACAAAAATACCTGAACCAATTGTAAATGAGCTCACAAATTGGCTTGGACACTGGACTTTGGAGTCTCGAGTCTCTACATTGAATCTAGAAATAAAACATATGAGAGATACCTTCAAAGAAATTTTCAAAATCGTAGATTTGTATCTATAATCTGTAGACTCTAGAGGTTGAATCAAATTAGCAATGGCGGGAAGTTAAAATTAATTAATGCAGGTCTCTAGGCATTAGGCTTATCCTTGATTAGTGATGGAGTGATTCTGTGAATGGCTTATGCTGGAAATTGGATGAATTACATTATGAAAGTTCAAGTAAACATTTTATGAATCTCCTTTGGTTGGAGCAGACATTTATTATGATATTTAATGTTTGATCAAGAGTCAAGACTCATGGGGTAGGAGTCCCATCAGCAGGTTGTCTAACATTTATTATCAATTTAGCCCTGGACGGATTAGTTCAATGCGAACTCGACAAGGGAAGGACCACTGGAAAACGGGGACTAGTAATCAACTATCATGATGATTCAGTAACCTGACCTTCTGAATCCTCCGTGGTTTGTGCACAATATTTTGTGTGAGACTGAAAATCATGGTTGTCAAAGCGTTAGATGCCAGTTTTTTGTTTCCATGGGGCAGGGGGTTTATATAAAGGAACTAGGAACAAGGAATTATGTGACACGTTCATTGGGTCACTCGATGCATGCAAGTGCAAATCGATATTGATGGGCTAAAACCCAACTTACCCTTCTTTTGAAATATTGAAATTTTGTTAGACCTTTTTCGTGGATGAGTAAATTGAATATTTTAAATTTTTTTTACAAGTATTTTTTTCTAAATACTTCAGGGACAGGTTAAAACCCTTCAGAAGGGTCGGGACGGGTTCAATTTTGACTGTTGGATGCAAGGATTAAATAGTGATTCAAATGGTAAAACTAACCACAGATGGGAAAAACATGTCACTTTAGACACTATGGTGTAGAAATAATGATCTTGCAACAAAATTCAATAGGTTCATCTATGGCGTCATGTTCCGACACTTCAGAATCATGTCGATATTGAGCATCAATAGTTTCCTTGTAATATTTCCCTACTGTTGAGACTTTGATATGCCTATATGAGATTAGTTGTTTACCTGCTTCCTTGTCTTTGAATGCTTCATTTTCCCTGTGCTACCTATTAGTTTTCCTTTGTTTCCTTTGGGTTTGAATCTGCTCATTTTTCTACTCTTTTGTTGAATCCTCCACCATAATATTTGATTTGGAGTGTGTTCTAGTGGCCTCTGCCATATGAAGAATTTCACAATTTTTACCTCCTAGATAGGTGCATCTGGAAAAATAGATTCATAATTTTATTCTCGTCCTAATTTAATTAGAACTGGTTGACCCATTTACATTTCAAGGGAGTGGGGTCTTGTAGTATGATCTTGTGCTTCCTCTCTATTTTCTTCTCCTTCCTTAGATAGGGCTTGGAATTGGTTTGAGGTAAGCAGAGCCTCTTGGGTGTTTTGTTGCTAAGCAACTCTTGCTTTATTTCCCCTTCTTTGGACTTAATGACATTCCTACTCTTTGTGAGTTGCATTCTCTATTGGATTAGTCTTTGGGAAATTCTTTGCAAAATGCCCATATTCGTGACATGTCTTTCATTTGAAAGGTAGTTGCTCATAATTCACTTTTTGTAGATGTGTTCATCCATCCATGGAAATATTTATAACCTTAAGAAGTCTTTTCTCTAGATCTACCTCAATTCAAATTCTAGCACAAGAGAATAAGGGGGATTTAAGATATTATTTGTCTATATAGTGCCCTAGAGAGTTCCTGATGATTGTCAAGTCCTCATCACTCCAAAAATGCAGAGGGAGGTGGGGGAGCTTGACCCAAAGAAGAACAACTAATCATTTTCTAGGTCAAAGCTATGCTCCATCGATTTAAATACATCCCACGGGGGCCCATAAAATATGGCCCATTTCTAAAGATAAGATCTCGATCTTCTATTCTTTCAAACTAAAAAACCCTTCCACATAAATTTAATTACACATTACCTGTAATTATAGGTATCTAGTTCTTGTTTAACCAAGTTTCCATGGCTCGGGGCGAAGGCCACATCCCAATGAATTGTCCTACCAAGCCTCTCTGAGAAAGGACAATTGTTGTAAAGTTTGAAGCTACCGACTTGATCTAAACATTGAGGATTACAAAGAGTTTCATGAATCGTGAGTCTATCGTTGTTGATGTCACAGGAGGGGGAGTTTTGTTTACTGCATTTCGAAAAGATTCATCTATGAGTCACTTGCACTCCTCTGGATTCAGATCCATCAATAATCTCAATTGAGAAACCCTAACCACACTGTTGTGTGTGGATCAATTTCTATTTAGTCCTATATTAATGAGTCAATTTTAAAAAAGTATAAAAAATATAATTAAAAATAAAAATAAAAATGTATGGCATCTACTACTTTTTGTGTAGATCATCCTCATATCTATATATATTTAAATTATATATATTGAACATTGAATTCTTTGATGGGACAAAAATCACTTGTTAGCTTTTCTGTAAATTTGGAAGGAAAAACATTTATTTAAATGCAAATTTGACAAATTAAATGGCACTAATATTTTTTGAAAAAAATAATGTTAGAAATACAATAGAATTGCCTACAAGTTTGTTTTTTGACTGCACATCAAAATTTATGAGGCTTATATGAGTTTTGCTGCCTTCAATCTAAAGAATATGTAAAATCCCAAATTTTCATCACCACATTTAATGTAAAAGTGCTACCCATCTCCATGGATTCACCCTCCATAGTCAAGTGTGCTTGAGAAAAACAACTCTTTGAATGGGAGGCCTCCCAATAAGTCCTAGTTACTAGGTGGAAGCTATGCGATTCATTTCACTAGTTTCAATCCCACTTCTTGCTCCATGTTCGTCACTCAATGCAATGAATATACTAAGTGGACTATTCAAAATCATGAGAAATTGGTCAATTGTAGTTGGTACTGATAGATATGGGTCATAGATTAATGAATTATTTTATGTCAATAATCCCCAAAATGATATCTCATATGTTGGATTGTGGAATCCCCTCATTAATTAAATAAGACACAAGAGATATCTATTTGAATATTTCATAAGGAAAGATACTTGCAAAGGTTTTGCAAATGGGGTAGTAAGCTAAGCAAGCTTGATTGTAGAGAAAATGTGATAGTTAAGAACACTTGAGCTATAGGAGACTTGTGATGGGTGACCTCTTGAGAAGTCTTAGTCATAGAGAGCAAGCCCCAAAGGTGGTCTTGATTCATGATATGCTTGATACTCGTGGATATAGGTGATAGATTATTGACTTACTTTATATGGATAATCCAAAAAATAATATCTCATATGCTATCCTTTTTGAAGAATTGATATCTAAAACTGCTATGAATATTAAATATTGTATTAAATTAATCAGTAAATTATTAATTAGTTTAATTGAAGGGACGTAACCCTTCTTAAGAATGCTCAAACCTTATAAAAGGCGAGCTCTTGTAAAGCGTTAAGCATCTTATAATTCAATAATATATCTTTTATTCAAATATGGAAAATATGGATCTCATGTCCTAGTTTTTTTGTTGCATTTGGTATCAGAGCCCGGTTTCGGCTCCTTCAACCTGAGCTCAGATTCGGCTCCTCCTACTATCGAGCTCGGTTTCGGATCACATATAAGAGCCAGTTTGACTACTTCGGTTCTGCTCAAGGATCGAGAAGAGTTCTCCGGGTTCCTCCACTGCATATCGCTCCAGCACACCAACCTCCAGTCCATACCATCCCCCACTCCTGCCATTCGCTCACACACACCTGTTCCCTCTCTCATCCTTCCGCTACACCCTCACGCCCACGCTTTCCTTCTTCCCATCGCCGCGCGCCTTTTCCCTCTTCCCCCGCGCTCTGCGCCTCCCCTCCGCCTCGACCTTCCCGCAGATCCTTGCACACCATCTCCCTACCCCACGCGCTCTACGCCTCCCCTCCACACCACCTCCACACCCAATCTCCCACGCCTCCGCCCTCCCTCGTCCACGCTGCGTGCCCTCCTCCTCCCGCGCAGCTCTCCCCTCCTCACAAACCGCCCTCGCTCACAACCACGCCTTTCATCCTCATCAGCCCTTGTCGCCCCTACATTGCTCTGCATTCCATTCCTCACACCCATGGCCATTCCTACCACCCCCACCAATCCGTCGCCATCTACAGGTTCTCCTTCATCCACGACTCGTCCTCCACTTAAATCTTGGCAAAAAAAAAAAAACAAACCAAAATTAATAAAACAAATATTATTATAATAATATAATATTATTATATAATATTTTAATTTTATTAAAAATTTCCACTCTATAATAAATATTTAGATATAATATTTATTATTTTATAATAGTAATTATTATTGCTATAATAATTATTATTAAGTCACCATTTCCAAGACTTTTTAATTGTTCTCACTATCCCATAAGCCAAAATTGGGTCCAATTATTCACCACCACACTTAAGAACCATGACGACGGAGTTAAAAGCTCAAATTGCGAAAATAGAGAAGGATTTCCAAACTTTCAAGGAAATGACCACCAAGAGCCAAGAAGCACTTAAGAAAGAAATTAAAGAGGAAGTCATTCAAGTAATGGAGCAGAAAATGGACGACAAGTTCGACATTATGAGCAAGGAACAAAAAATGTTAGACCAAAAAATGACGCAGAACCATAATACATTAATGGAGGTGTTACAAAGATTAATGCAAAAAAAAGACCAAGTCAGCAGTCCAGACATGCTAGATGCCTCATTTCATATTTCCATACAGGAAGCACTTGCTAAGAATCAAGAAGAATTGCAAAAAGAAATAAATATTAACAATACGACGCTGAAGCAAGAGATAGAAACAAAAATACTGCCAAATATGGAGACACGATTAAACAACCAAATAGAAGCTATTACTAAGATAGTAGAGAATAAAAAAGATAAAAATCACCGCCAACAACGAAGCAGTTCAAATTTGTCACTTACATCATCCAGTAGTTCCGATCCACCATCAAACCATAAAGCAAAAGGGAATCAATATCACCCTTACATAGTGTACCCACCTAAGGCAAAAATAGAGTTGTCGAAATACAATGGAAGTGAAGACCAATGCGTTGCTTGGATAAACAAAGCAGAAGAATACTTCGACATTTACAATATTCAATCTGACGAGGAGAAGGTGAAATATGCGTCAATGCATATGGAAGGGTACGCCTATAATTGGTACTTATGGTGGAAGAGAGACAATTTTGCCTACACCTGGAACTTGTTCAAAAATGATTTTTTTAATAGGTTTCAAGGTATCAAAGAAGATGAATTTTTCAGTAAACTTACCAGATTACAACAGGTTGGAAGCGTTGAGGAATTCACACATCAGTGGGAAAACTTATCGACACGAGTATTTGGGTTGTCTGACAAACAAAGACTCGAAACCTATTTAGGAGGTCTTAAACCGTACCTCCAAAAAGAGTTAAAGTTACATGACATACTTAACGTAGAGGTAGCAAGACATAAAGCAAAAGCCACAAAATGCAAATTGGAAGGAATAAAAACAAGAGGTGATAACCATTATCGACAAGAAAAAGAGACACAATGTAGGTACTGTGCAGATACTTGGTCACCTGGCCATCAATGCCACAAACCTCAATCATATGCCTATGAAATGGAAAATAGATCAAAGTCATCTAACAGTTACTCTGATAATAGAAAAAAGAAGAAAAACATATGTCGTTGATGCGGTGATGATTGGATCCCAGGCCATAAATGTAGGAACAATCAGACAGTATAGTGCAAAATCATCAATGGAAAGGAAGTGCAAGTCTCTACACAAGAAATCATGTCCGATTCTAATACCGACACTGAATCTGAATGAAGGACGACATTAGGAAAATACTCAAGCTTTGAGGACAAAGCTCTTTAAAAGGGAGTGGCAATGCTATGAATATTAAATATTGTATTAAATTAATCAGTAAATTATTAATTAGTTTAATTGAAGGGACGTAACCCTTCTTAAGAATGCTCAAACCTTATAAAAGGCGAGCTCTTGTAAAGCATTAAGCATCTTATAATTCAATAATATATCTTTTATTCAAATATGGCAAATATGGATCTCGTGTCCTAGTTTTTCTGTTGCAAAAACTTGATCCCTATAATGTAAACAAGCACTAAAGGTTGAAACATAGTATATTGAGATATATGTAAATTACTTAATTTGGGAATACAATTGTAAACAAGTTGGATCTTTTAAACAAATGCCTAATATTTAAAATATATATTTTATACTTGAATGAAACAATCTCATGTATAATGTAATCAAGAAGAAGTATAAACATTACTAAATAATATAGAACATTTTTCACTTTAGAACTTCAAAAGTTTATCTAAACAATTTTAGAAAGAATTTGTACTCTAAACACATAATAAACATGTACTCTAATGTGGTTTCATAAATATAATTTAATATGGGATATAATGCAACATAAAGAACAAAGCGGTGCTTTAACGTTTTTCTCGAAAATTGAATGAAATGGGAAGAAAAAGTGTGAGAAGAGCATTAAAGAAAGCGAGAAAGGGCAAAAAGAACAGAAGTAAAGACTTGGAGGAGTTTTCATTAGCACTTGATGATGTACATAATGGACAGAAAAAAGGAGATTACATGGAAAACAATGAAATAAGAAATGGAAAGGAGGGAGGACAGAGTACTAACTCACATCTAATCGAATTATCTGGAAACAACCTCATATCGATCAAGATTCCAACTCTGGTAAAAGGCGAATGGAAGGGGAGGATGGTTTCTTGCTTTGCGCAGGTAACATATGGAAAGAAGAGCAGTGATATGGAGTCAAAAGATCCTACCGGTATACCGCAGGTAACTGATGGAAAGAAGAACAATAATAAGGAGGCAAAGGATCCTACCGGTATCCTGAAGGAGAAGGTGAATTTTGTTCAAATTGAGGAGAACACATATCCTGATCAAGGGGGTACTATAAAGGAGAAGACGAAGGTTTTCCGCTCAAATGAGCAGAAGAAGAGAAAAATAACAAAGAAAAGAAAGGAGATCAAAAGAATGTGTGTAGGAGAGGATATAAAAGTTGTACAGATTATGGATTTTATGGGAGTAACCCTAGTTGGATGTTTTCAGGGAAGGAATATCTCAGCAAAATCACTTAACAAGTAGATTAAGAAAATATGGAATCCTTAATTGGATATGGACCAATCTTCAATTTTCTTTCCAAAGGATGGATTAGTTTTTCTTTCCAGGAGGTTGCACATGCAAAACAATTAGTGGAAAGTCTTGGTATTGGGGAACTGGCATCCTATTGTTAAAAAAATGGCATCCCTTGTTTGACTTGCGAACAGAAAAAACTGAGGCAACCGTTATTTGTATAAAATTCCTTGGGCCTCCTCTGACATTATAGACGATCCCATTTCTAACGAAGGTAGGGGATGTTCTTGGAAAGGTCATTAAGGTTGATGATTCCTTTATCGTGTCATGTTATAAAATAGTTGCAAAAATTTTAGTGGAGTAGATACCAAAGAGGGTATGTGGGAATTCATGGAATTTGAATTAGACGGGAAGATTTATATTCAAGAACTTGACCATCAGAATGTTTCGTTCAAGTGTTCAAGATGTCATGTTTATGGGCATATAGATAAGGATTGTGCTCTTACTTTTATGAGGAAGATTTGGAGGAAGAAACATGACCTATTAGATGATAGGAGGCCAAAAAATATAAAGGAAAATTGTAAGTGGAAGCCCAACTTAGAGATGTCATTTGATACAATCTCACAAGAGTTAAATAGTTCTCAAAAGAGGAATGTATATGCCGAAATCAAAGGATCCGGAAATATGAGTCAGGGTTTTGATTCAGCAAAGATAGATGAATTTTTGGACTTTCAAGAAGGAACAAATTTGATCCAAGGACATGATGCAAAGATGTTTCAAAGTAGGCACACCTCACAGATTTTAGCGGATACATTAACACAACAATTAAAGGCTACTCATAATAGGGAAGAAAATGTCGAATGCAAAGTTTCTGAAAGTTCGAGAAAGATTTTTGAACCGATAAATAAAGACAGATTGAATGATTTTCTTGAAGTTACAAGCTCGAACCAGGGGACGGATTGAAAGAAGAACCATGCAATGGCTAAAGAAATTTTGTCGGGTATGGGTATCACAAACTCTTTCCCCTCTTTCTATCATGAACTTATCGAAGATTTTTCTTTGGCTGATAAAGAACAAATAATAACTGAAAAAATAATTTTAAGTAATGACATTAAAGGGAAGTTTTTTGTTTTTTATTCTGAGGGAGGGGGAGGGGATTTTAGTTTTGAAAGAGAGAAAACTACTCCTGCGAAGATGCTATTAAAGGGTGTCTGTCGTTATGATCTAAGATCAAAGACCATTGCTAAATCTGGGCGCCTAGGGAAAGAACCTTATAAGGGATCAATATTGTTGCCGCATGGTCGAAAATCCCTCTTTCGACATGCTCAGGACCAAGCGGTTTTAGAAGTTTTGAGTGGAATTCAGTCAACAATTTCAGTGGCTCTTAGAGGTTTTCCGCCCCAGACAGGGTTTCCTTAATGCTGGTCCTCTCTTTCAATGTACGAGGACTGGGCAGTCTTAATAGAATACTTGCTCTGTTTAGGTTAATTGAGAAGGAAAATCCGAGAATAATTCTGTTACAGGAAACCATGGGGGTGGGGGAGTTATTGATAGCCGAGCTAAAAAAGCCCTAAAATTTTTGGAATTTCTTTCAGTGGATGTTGTTGGGTCATCGGGAGTGATTATAACTGGTTGGAATAAATCTTACTCACTGATAAATGCTTTTTTGGTGGTATATGGGATTTGTATAGATCTAAAATGCAGAAGTCAAGGGGTAACCTATAGATTTCTGAATTTGTACGGGCCGTATGGAGACAAATTATTTTTTTGGGAAAATGTTTAAGCATGATGCCATTAAAGACAGGCCTTTAATTATAGAAGGTGATCTGAATTTTACACTTAATAGAAAAGAGATATGGGGTGAAAGTGCAAGGGAGGAAAGGAATGTAGAGTTTTTTGTTCGTCAACGAATGGAACGGAACATAATAGACATGGAACCAGTTGTAATCAATCCCACTTGGAGAAATAATAGGCAAGGTAGAGTTGGTATCTCAAAAAGATTAGATAGATTCTTGGTAACTGAGACTATGCTACTTGGTTTTGAAAGGTTCGGGTCTTGGGTGGAACCAAGTATTGGATCATATCATTGTCTGATTTTCCTGCAACTAGATGTGTTGGCAGAGAAGCCAACTTCCCCATTTAAGTTCAATCCTAAATGGATAGAGGATGAGTCTTCTAAAAAGATAGTTTATGAATATTGGAAATATTATGATTAAAATTCTTCAGTAACAACAACTGAACAGTTTGCTTACTCTTTAAAAATTATAAAAGACAAAATAATCCCCTGGGCAGTGGAGCGTAGAGCAAGACAGTTTGAAATATTGGAGGAAATTGAAGGTAACCTTAAGGAACTATTTCTGATTAATTTTTCGAGGTTTTTTGGGAGGAAGAAATCAGTAGACTAAGAAGTTTAGAAACAAGGAAGAATGATATATTGATTGAACCAGAGCAAGAGTGGAGGTTAAAAAGTAGGGCTTTGTGCTTGAAAGAAGGTGATGCGAATACAAAGTATTTTCATAATTATGCCAATGTTAGAAAGACTAATAATTCTATTTGGGAACTTAAAGATAAAGATGCATAGTGAGAGGTTTCAAGGATTTATCAGATATGGGAGTAGAACAATTGAAAGGGGTTTTCAAGGAACCAAATTGAATAAATATTGCTGAAGTAATCAAGATTTCGGAATGCTTTCGACAATTAGTAACCGATGAGGACAATCAAGATTTTTACAAAGAAATTTCAGATGAGGAAGTAGTGAAAGTAATGAGATATTTTAAGAATGATAAGAGTCCAGGGCCAGATGGATGGACCATTGAACTCTTTTGGGGTTACTATGATCTATTTGATCCAACCGTTCTCAGGGTTGCTGAAGAAATTCCATTGACAGGAAAGATTGTAGGCTATATGAACGCTACCTTCATAGCTTTAATTCCCAAAACTGATAAAGCTAATTCTTTTGGGGATTATCGACTGATTTCCTTATGTAATGTTGTATATAAGATCTTTTCTAAAATCATAGCTGTCAGACTAAAATAAATTTTGTCTAAAGTAATTTCTTTCAAACAAACATGATTTTTAAAAGGCAGGCACATACATGAGGCAATTGGTTCAACACAAGAAGTAATACATTCCATAAAGAAAAAGAATTGTCCAGCGGTGGTAATGAAATTAGATACGTCAAAATATTATGACCGATGTAGTTGGATTTATCTTTGTTTAATTTTAATCCATATTGGTTTTGAAGTAAAAGCAGTGAACTGGATAATGGAGGTGGTCAACACAGTCTCTTTTGCAGTTTGATAAATGGATCAGCTTCTAAGTTTTTAAAACCAGAATGTGGGTTGAGGCAAGGATGCCCACTGTCTCCATACCTTTTTCTACTAATTGTGGAAGCTTTAAGTAGAGATATTTTAGTAGCACAAAGAGAAGGAAGAATCAAAGGAGTAAAAGTGGGAGGATTATTTTTCCTAACTCATCTTCTGTTTGTGGATGATATTTTGATATTTGCCAGAGGATATTTTGAGGAGTCAAGAGAGTTCCAGAAGATTTTATTGTTATTTACAAAGCAACATGTATGGAAGTTAACATTCAGAAGTCAACAATAAGCTTCAATGGTTTACAAGAAAATTTGGAAGAACAAATCAGAATGTTTTTCAGTTTAATGAGATAGAATTCAATGAAGGTTTTAGATACTTGGGATATCACATAAAACCAAATGGATATTGCAGCAAGGACTGGAAGTGGCTCTCTAGTAAGATAGAAGGAAAGATCAATTTCTGGTGTCATCGGTGGCTAACAAGAGGAGGAAGGTTGAACTTGTGAAAGTTGTATTGGAAGCAATACCTATGTATTGGTGTTTCCTAGCTCACATTCCGAATGGAATTTTAGACAGAATCAAGAAGATTTGTATTGACTTTCTGTGGAGGGGGAAAAGGGAAGGAACAAGACTTCATTTGGCTAAATGGCATAAATCTCTTTTCCAAAACATAAAGGGGGGTGGGGACTAAAAAAGATACAAGTTTTCAGCAAATCCCTGGAATCTAAAAGCATGTGTAATTTGATAAGTAAAACTAGACTATGGCAGAAAGTTATTTTTCAAAAATATATAGCTCCTAATACACTAGTGGAATGGATAAGGAATCCGGAGAAAAGTTATAAAAACAACTCGAATCAATGGAAAGAATTAGTAACATCATTTTCAATAATTGGAAATGGTTTAGTATGGGATGTAAATAATGGAAGGTGGGTGAAAATTGGGAGATATGGGATTCTAGGCTGTAGCAACTTAGTCTATCTTGCTGAGGAGTTGATACAAGCCTTGAATAACCAAAATTTATTTTACCTAGCATAGGTCTCAGATGATAATAATACAGATCAGAATCTAAGAAGGGAATATGCAGAAATTTGGGAGAATTTTGTAAAAGAGCTTTAGAAAGGAAGGATAAGGATCTCAGAAGAGGAAGACAGTCTTTGCTGGAGAAGAGGTGGTGGTGGAATGAAATATGGAGGATAAATACTCAAAAAAGACAAAAATGCTTATGTGGTTAGCAATTTACTCCAAGGTTCCTATGTGGGAGTTTTTACAGAGAAGACAGTTCCATGGACCTAGGATGTGTTATCTTTGCAGAGAGGCGGGTGAATATGTAAATCATCTTTCCATAAAATGTGTTTTTCCCCTACAGGTGTGGAAAGAAGTTAGAACTTGGTTGAAGGAAAAAGATATTTGGGAGGGCGAGACTATTGAAGAGTGTTTACAAAACTGTTTCAAAATTCGAACTTTATATCGATCTATACTTTTTTAACACTTTGGGGAATATGGTTGGCATGGAATGCGTGCATCTTCGAGGGGATATTTACTCCTACTTTTAAGGTTTCATCAACCATAATAGCTCTTGCTAAGTTCTTTAAGGAGAAAGAAGGAGAAAAAAAGCAGGTATTAATTATACAGCCTAATTTGGATAATTCCATGGATAATATTTTTTTGATGGAGCATTTCAAAGAGATAACCTGAAAGGAGGTATTGGAGGGGTGATCAATATCAAAGAAAATAATTATATTGAGATCATGGCAGGTGTTGAAGATGGAAGTAACAACAAAGCAGAGTTCTTATCCCTTTTTGCTACCTTGAGAGAGGCTTTTAGAAGAGGGATTAGGAATTTGAATATATATGGGGATTCTCAACTGATGATAAATTGGATGAATGATCTAGTAACCATAAGGGAAACTAATATTAGAAATATGGCTAGTGATCTGAAAAATATTGCCAAACAATTTGATACAATGACTTACAGCCATATATACAGAGAAGCAGATCAGAAGGCAGACAGTCTTTCTAATATGGTAATAATGAAAAATCCAGGAAACTCTATGTGCAGGTTCACCAAGGGAATAGAGTTGAAGATCTCAGCTATGAACTACTTCTTTAGTCTTCCAGGTTTATGTTAAGGTTACAGTTTTGAGTTTTATATAGAAAGATAAAAGATTTCAGGATGGTTTGCAGGTAAACACAGAGTTAAGATAGGCCTAGGAGATGAATAAATGCTTTTTGAAGAATATGTACATGATTCACGCCCATATGCATAGAGAAGCACAACAGAATATGATAAAATGGTAGCAGTTTTTGGTCGCCCAGATGCATAGAGAAACTGTAGATACAGTTTTTACATGACCAAGGGTTTAACATTCATGCAGGAGGAAGTGCAGGTATTATAAAGGCCATAATGCATTTTGCAGATTTCAGGCTCTGCACAAGCTACAACACGAGCTAGAGATTAAAAAATATAAAGTTTTGAACAGTTTTCTGGTATGAAGCTCGTGTGCACAGCAAAACAATTTCGTCCCAGTACACATCACGATTTTAAATTTTTTGACTATTGATGAACAGAGCACGAGTTTAAGGAACTATTTTTTGTTTTTATGTGCAGGATATACGCCCAGTTTTGTTGGGTACGCACAAGAACTAGTGCATAATTCTATAATTTTGAAGACGTTCAGCATACTAAATGTAGGGTGCAGCATTATCATGAGTTGACTAACAATGCTTAAAATCATTTTGTAAACACTTGTAAAGTTTTGATAAACTATTTGCTGTTTTTATTTTTAGATGCTTTTTAAAAAAAAGCAATGCAGAGATGAAAGTATGAAATGATAAACGTCGATGATGAATATATTTGTTTTCAATCTCGAATATAAAAATACGATTTTTTCCGGGGAAAAAAATGTAAAAGTGATACGTCTTCATTAACAATGATATGGGATAATCGGCCATAATTTTTATTTTTTATTTTTTTTGGTATGGAAAAATTTAATAGGTTATATTTTTTTCTTTTTTCGTTTTTTTTTAATGTTTGAGGATTTTAGTTAACTATTTTGAAAGGTGGTTTGCCGTTTGTTAGAGGGCTAGTCCACCTAGGGAAATGGTCACCACCTGCTATTCTAGAGAATCAAGGTGGCACGAATTACAATCATTACAATATGGGCTCAACAAGAGCAGTATGTCACTTACAAGAATTGAACCTGTATGGGGAGGGTAACAAACATTCCTCCCAACCACCCAGGCTACAACCAATGGACATTTTACTTTAAGCTTCAGTGTTTATTTTTAAAATTAAATAATAATATAATATAAAAGTGATCTAGTTATTCATTTATAATGATCACTTCATTACTGAAAGATATATAAATTTTTAATTTTTTGGCATGGAAATAATTTAGCACTATTATACGAAGGAAGGACTAAAAGGATTATGGAGGAGTGCAATGAAGATTTCAAATAACCTTTTTCTTTTAGCACTATTATACTAAGGAAGGATTAAAAAGATTATGGACGAGGGCAATAAAGATTTTAAATAACCTTTTTTTTTCCAATGTTTTAGGATTCTTACCAACTATTTCAGTTTGAATTTCAATCATTTATTTTTAAAAATTAAATATTTATAAAATATAAGAATTATATATTGATAAAAGGTGTAGTCTAAATATTTTGCGTTTTTAATTTTTTTCTAGTATATTTTCTATTTTATTTTGTTTGTATTCAGAGTGGAAATCTTTAAAAAATCTTAGAATCACAAATATTTGCTATGGAAATTGCATAATTTGGGTGTCAAAGGGTATTCGAGGGTGTTGATTATAAGAGATAATTTTTTATTTACAATGATTACTTCATTAAAGACAATTTTTAATTTTTAATTTTTAATTTTTTGACATGGAAATAATTTATTACTATTATATGAAGGACTAAAAAGAATCTAAAGGCAATACAGATTTCAAATGACCTTTTTATTTTTCCAATGTTTGAATATTCTTGCCAACTATTTCGAAATTAATAAATGTACTGCCCAATGTGATACGTTGTATTATATTTGAAAAAATAATACTAGCAATTGCCCCAAGAGGGGAAAACTAAACGCTGAGAGGAAAAGAGCACAATGAAGGGAAAATAGTTTGGCTATATTGTGGGCAATAGGTTACATGACATCATTGAAACAAAAAACAAAATTACAATTGAAGTATGTAGTGGCGAAGCTTTGGATCATTGAATATGGATAGGATCCAAGTTAAGGAATGTGGATGAACAACAAGCTTATGATGTTAGTGATAAGGAAACCATTGCCATCATTGGTATGGTAGTGTTATATGACAACTAACATGTGCAAGATGTAAAGAGCTCTCTACAAGATTGTGAATTATGATGCTCTCTAATGAAACCATAGTTCTTTATTTGAGAAACAAGTTGTATAATTTGAAGATGGTTGAAGGTGACTTAGTCACTGGTCATCTCAATACTCTAGAAAATGCAGTAAATTGACTTATGGTTTTAAATGTAAAGATAGAAAACAAATTTTTGATCTTTATTGCCCTAAACAATTTGTCTTGGTCTATTCAAGTATTTGCAACCATTCTTAGCTCATTAAAGAGAGTTTAACTTGGCATTTGATGAGATATGAAGATTTCTTTTACAAGAGGAGCAAAGAAATAAACTTTACCATGATTAAGGAAACAAGTTTGTATATAGCTTCACAACAAAGCACAAGGGAAAATAAAGGCAAAGTTTTGGCCAATTAAGAAACAAGAGAACAATCTTGTTCTACTCTCATTTGACAACAATACCAAAAAGGAGGAGTATTTTGAAATTTCAAGGCAAATTTTGAGAAAACTAACTTTGGATGATAAATACAAACATTAGCTTAGCTAATGGACTAGATAGAGTTGAAAACTCCAATGCTAGGGATTTGTTGCTCAAGTTGTTCTTACTCACACTATAAACTTTAAAACACTATCAAAGAAAGAGAGATACTATCGTTTTAGAGACATAAATGACATTGTTTTTAAGAGACATAAATGCCATGTTTTCAAGTAAGTACAAACATAACTACATTTCATACAAATGTAGATACCTGTATGTAATAAAGTACAAACACCATCATCACATGTAGTGTTATAGTCTACATTACCTATAATTCACCATTTACTATTTGTGCCTTTTGCACACACTCCACTTCCACCTTGTAGTGGTTGATGATCTTGAACTAACACCCTTTACTATTTGTGACTTTTGCACACACTTCACTTCCATCTTGTAGTGGTTGATGATCTTGAACTAACACCCTTTACTATTTGTGACTGTTGCACACACTTCACTTCCACCTTGTAGTGGTTGATGATCTTGAAGCAATAATGGGTAGCACTAATCATATTAGATCCCAATTCAAGTCAACACCTTGATTATCTAGGTTATCTTCCAATGAATTTAATGATTTGCTGCATCAATTAATGTAATATATTGAACATTATGAAGTTTTGAAGCATGAATGTTATGTTTTGGCTACATGGATAAATTATGAAGTATGGATTTTCATATCCAAAGCCTAAAAGGAACTACAACAAATATGTTAAAAAGGAGCATGATAGTAAATAGTGCTAGTTAAAAAAGAAAGAGAGTTTGTGGACTCTTTATTACTTTAATAGTAACTAAACACATATATTAAGAGGCAAAGTATATAGACTTAGGCTCCATGAGGGTCAAGACAAACAAAAAGGAGTGATTTGCCTCATTAGAGAATGGTTACTGTAATTAAGATGGAGGTGTTAAAGCTTGTGCATGATGTGTTAGAAAAAACAGGATCGCAAAGCAATAACAATAAACAACAATGCAAATATAATCACACACACATTACAAGAGAGACACAGATATATCGTGGTTCACCCCAACTTGGGCTACATCCACACTGAATTTTCCAGTCCTTATTATTATTACCGTCCATTAAGGTGAAGGGATACAACCTGCAGCACAGCCGCTGCACTTCCTCTTCACTGTCTCACTGTCTCTCTCCTGATCTTAGAGATCTTTACAATGCATAAAACCTAATACATCAACCCTAGTCGTATTACAATGTCTTTCTTTTATAGGGAAAATACAATGGGAAAAATACCACGGGATACCCACAACCATGGGCCCGCAAAACAACTGGCGAAAACAACCCCAAAAAATTTTCTCGGGGGCGCTACCCCCACGCCCCTCGGACCCCTTGAGCATCGAGCCAGGATCATAACCAAACCCGGGGTACGGACACGGCTAAATCATCATCTATGAGAATGGAAGATCTAACTCCACAACCAACAATCTCCCACTTGGAGACTGATCACAACAACTCCACCGTTGCTGGACTTGGACTTGGCAACTTTCCCCTCTTCACCTTCATGCTAGAAGGCCAACTGAAATCGAGCAGGAACTCAATTTCTCTCTGGTCACTACCTTTGTGAATATGTCTGCAGGATTCTGGCTAGTATGTATCTTTTCCAGCTTCAACAGTTCATCTTCCAAAACAGAGCGTATGAAATGGTACTTGCGCTGTATATGTTTAGTCCTGGAATGAAATGCTGAGTTCTTTTCAAAATGAATGGCACTCTGGCTGTCACTATACAACTTGCTATCATTCTGCTTACCCACTTCCTCCATAAACCTCTGCAACCAAATCATCTCTTTACTAGCCTCTGTAATAGCAACATACTCTGCTTCCGTTGTTGAAAGTGCAACAACCTTCTGCAGTTTCGAAATCCAGCTTACTGCTGTTCCACCTACAGTAAACACATACCCTATGGTGCTCCTCCTGCTATCCTTATCACCTACCATATCTGCATCAACATATCCCTGTAGAACAGTCTCTGTACCTCCAAAACATAATGCGTGAGTGGTGGTACCTCTCAAATACTTGAGAATCCACTGTACTGCCCTCCAATGTTCTTTACCTGGATTGTTCATATATCTGCTCACAACTCCCACTGCATGTGCAATATCTGGTCTTGTGCACACCATGGCATACATCAAACTGCCAAACTGCTAATTGATAGGGAATCTTGGACGTGTCTTGGACATGTAATCTATCTTTTCCTGTGTCTTGGAACACATTTCCTTACTTAGACTGAAATGGCTGGCCAAAGGTGTACTTACTGGTTTTGCATTCTGCATTCTGAACCTCTCCAACACTTTTTGTATGTACTCGCTTTGAGACAATGTCAATTTGCGATTTTTTTTGTTTCTTGTTATTCTCATACCAAGGATTTGCTTTGCAGCACCCAAATCCTTCATCACAAATGAATTAGCTAGCTTCCTTTTGAGTACATTTATATCCTGCATGTTAGACCCTGCAACAAGCATGTCATCCACATACAATAACAAGATAATATATCTTTCATTGTCTAGCTTCTTGAAATAAACACAGTGGTCAGAATGACATCTACTATAACCTTGTTCTGTCATAAACCTGTCAAATTTTAAATACCACTGCCTTGGAGTTTGCTTCAGACCATACAAGCTCTTTTTCAACCTGCACACCAAATTATCCTTATCTTTGACCTCATACCCTTCTCGCTGCTGCATATATATCTCTTCCTCCAAATCCCCATGGAGAAAGACTGTTTTTACATCTAATTGTTCAAGATGCAAATCTTCTACCGCGACTAAACTTAAGATAGTCCTAATTAAAGTCATCTTAACAACAGGAGAATATTTCATCAAAATCAATACCTTTCTTCTGTGCAAACTCCTTTACAACAAGTCTGGCCTTGTACCGCTTCTTACCTCCTTCTTCCTTCAACCTGTAAATCCACTTGTTCTGCAATGCTCTTTTACCAACAGGCAACTGAACCAGATCCCAAGTCTGGTTTCCTACTAATGATTCCATCTCCTCATTCATGCCTTGCTCCCACTTCTTTCTAGTTTCCACCTGCATTGCTTCCTCATAACATTCTGGTTCACCAGCATCAGTCATCAACAAATAATACATTGAAGGAGAGTATCATTCAGGGAGCCTACTTAACCTGGTAGATATTCTTGTAGTTGCAGGAGTTTCAAGTACTTGCTGTTGTTCTTGATTTTCTGGCACCTTTGGAACTTCATTTTCTTGAATTTCATCAAGTACTGTGTACTCTGTGGTTTCCTTTTCCTGTTTCTTTCCCTGTAACTGATCTTTATACATGACCTTTTCATTGAATATCACATCTCTACTCCTGATGATTTTGTTATTTTCATAATCCCATGAGCGATAACCAAATTCATCAACCCCATATTCAATGAAGGTACATTTCTTGGATTTAGCTTCAAACTTTGTTCTATTTTCTTTATCAATATGGATAAATGCTTCACAACCAAATGTTCTTAGAAATGAGTAGTTTACCTTTTTATCTGTCCATGCCTCCTCTGGAATACCACCATCCAAAGCACTTGAAGGTCCTCTGTTTATTAAATAAAAAACAGTATTTACCGCATCCGCCCAAAACTGTAAGGGCAACCCTACATGCAGTCTCATACACCTTGCACGATCCATGATCATTCTGTTCATCCTTTTTGACACACCATTCTCTTGTGGTGTTCATGGGACTGTCTTCTCTCTACGAATCCCATGGTATGAACAGTAACTATCAAACTCCTTGTCGCAGTACTCACCTCCATTATCAGATCTGAGACACTTCAACCTTGTCCCTGTTTCATTCTTAACCAAAGCTTTCCACTTCTTAAAAGTAGCAAACACATCAGATTTTTGTCTAATGCAATAAACCCAAGTTTTCCTAGTTGCATCATCAATAAATGTAACATAATAATGAGAGCCACCAAGAGATTGTACCTGATCCGGTCCCCATACATCTGTATGCACTAGCTCTAACTTTTCATTCTTCTTCTGTTTCCCAACCCTAAGAAATCTGACTCTCTTCTGTTTTTCATAAACACAGTTTTCACAGAATTCCAAACTTACCTGCTTCAAATCTGGCAGCAACTTCCTTGAGTGGAGAATCTACATCCCCTTCTCACTCATGTGGCCAAGCCTATGATGCCACAATGTTATATCTGTTCCTGTGGAAGTTAAAGAGATAGAATGGTCAGTATTATGAGGACATAAATACAACGTACCTATCATGTCTCCTTTTGCTATCACCATTGATCCTTTAGTGATCTTCCACCACTTTTCTCCAAATGTAGATAGATAGCTGCTATCTCCCAACTGCCCTGTTGAGATCAGATTTATTTTCATACCAGGAATATGCCTAACATTTTTCAACAACCAGTCAATTCCATTCTTAACTTTTATCCATACCTTACCCATTCCAACAATTTTACATGGCTCATCATCACCCAATAAAACATGTCCAAAATCGCCAGGAACATACTCATGAAAGTATTTCTTCTGGGGTGTAGCATGACATGAAGCTCCTAAATCTACTACCCAATAATCACTAGTATTATCTAATGCAAGAATCAAAGCATCTTATAACACATCACCTGCTACATTTGCTTCCTGGGTAGTTTCCTTCTGTGCATCTCCTTTCTTCTTTAGAGATCTGTAGTCTTTCTTTAGATGTCCTTTCTTTCCATAGTTTCAACACTCTATTTTTTCCAGTCTGGACTTGGATCTTCCCGTTTTAGACTTGCCACGATTACCTTGGCTCTTTCCTCTCTCCTTTTGTCTTCCCATGCTCTCCATGGTCAATGCATTACCTGATGTCTCATCTGTGCTTTTTCTTCGCATTTCCTCGCTAAGAATAACACCAATAACATCATCAAATTTCAAGGTGTTTGAACCAGAGACAGAGTTACTTACAGCCATGACCAAGCTATTCCAACTTTCTAGAAATGAACACAAGATTAGAAGAGCCCTAACCTCATCATCAAAGTTCACACTTACAGAACTTAGCTGATTTGTAACCGTATTAAACTAATTTAAATGATCAGTAACAGATCCACCTTCAGACATCTTCATATTAAATAAACGCTTCATTAGAAATACCTTGTTAGAGGCCGAGGGTTTTTCATACAGCTTACCCAGTGCACTCATCAAACCCTCCGTTGTCGTTTCTTTTGAGATATTGAAAGCCACCGACGAAGCCATCCTCAGCAGTATTGTTCCCAGAGCCTTTATGTCAAGAACCTCCCATTCTTCGTCCTTCATGGCAGCCGGCTGCTTTGCTCTTCCTCCCAACAGTAGGAATAGATCCTTCTGGTACAGATAGTCCTCCATTTGCATCTTCCATAACTGGGAGTTTTAGCCGTTAAACTTCTCGACCTTAAACTTTCCTTCTTCCGCCATTGCTCCCACTCGAACCAGAAACCCTAGCTTCCTGCGGGTTTATCTGCCAAATAGACCTTTGGCTCTGATACCAATTGTTAGAAAAAACAGGATCGCAGAGCAATAACAATAAATAGAAATGCAAATGTAATCACACACACATTACAAGAGAGACACAGATATATCGTGGTTCACCCAACTTGGGCTACGTCCACATTGAATTTGCCAGTCCTTATTATTATTACCGTCCAGCAAGGTGAAGGGATACAACCTGCAGCATAGCCGCTGCACTTCCTCTTCACTGTCTCACAGTCTCTCTCCTGATCTTAGAGATCTTTACAATGCATAAAACCTAATACATTAACCCTAGCCATATTACAATGTCTTTCTTTTATAGGGAAAATACAATGGGAAAAATACCACAGGATACCCAAAACCATGGGCCCGCAAAACAGTTGGCGAAAACAGCCCCAAAATTTTTTCTCGAGGGCGTTGCCCCCAAATCCCCTTTTTCGGGGGAGCTGCCCCCGCACCCCCCAGCCGGGGGGGGGGGGGGGGGTCGACCCCCCCCGGACCCCCTGAGCGTCGGGCCGGGATCATAACCAAACCTGGGGTACAGACATGGCTGAATCATCATCTATGAGACTGGAAGATCTGGTTCCACAACCAACATGATGCATTATACATACAAAGTTTGAAGAAGAACATATTGCCAATGAGTCAAATTGGCAAAGCAAAATTTCAAGATTGAATTCAATGAGGGTAAGCGTCTCTTAAAGGGCAAGAGGAACCACTATAGAATTGTGGTAGAAGGTATTGAAGGAGGTGTTCTTTAAAATTCTATTGCTATAAAAGTGGGATGACAAACTTTAATGGTTGAGAACAACTCCAAAGTCAACTTTGGCAACAAAAGTATGGATATCTTAGCTATAAATGTCTTGAAAGTTTGAAGAATTTTAATATTTTTTACAATTTGTGTCCATATTGACATGAGAAATGTGTTCATGAAGATTGCATTTTATGCAAGCAACATAGGGATAAATTTAACAAAGATGGGCATCCAATTTGAAGTGGTGCATGGCAACTTTTGTGGTCCCATGAAATCTCCGTCACCTTCAGTTGCAAAGTGATTAATAACATTTATTAATGATTTTTCAAGAAAAAAATGGTGGCACTTTCTCAAGTACAAATCATATGCTCTTGAACCATTCAAGGAGTTCAATGCCATGGTTGAGAGGCAAAGTGGGAAGAAGGCTAAATTTATTAGGACAAAGAATGGGGTAGAAGACAACTATTATGATTTCTTTTGGTGTCACAATGCTAATGGTATTTATGATGTAATTTATTCCTATGATATACAATATATTATCAATATCATTTTCAAGTCAATGCATGGTTACTGACATTTTCATTCCATATTCCACTTCAGTAGAGTAGAAATAAAAACTACCATTCAAATTATTTGCATGTTCAATTAAAGTCAAGAGTTAAATTTCAAAGAAACATCTTTGAAATATTATTGTTTAATTAATTTATGGTGGAGAAGAATAAATTCCATAAGACTTTGTTTCAAGGAATCAATATAGAGATAACAACTAATAAGTTACTATTGCTAAAGCCACACTAAGTGCATCAGAGCTGCGACCTTCGCCTTTTATTGGATGTCCCCAAATGCACATCCTCTTGATTCCATGTGAATGATATATATTTTTGATCTCTCACACACGAAGATCTAGGAATCTCTCTTTCATCTTCAATAAGTTTGAAAGGTTGTGGTTAACATATAATTGACATTCACCTTTTCATAACAAATATTGTTTTTGCTTTTGCTTTATATATCACATATAAACATAGTAAATGCAATTATTTGGTTGGGTTGTTCTCAATTAATTACTTAGTCAGAGTTTTTCACATGATAATCTACCCCTCTTCACTTGTTGGTGCTCTAAGATGCTTTCGAACACATCTAAATATTAAAATTACTCAATAGATGAGGATTTTGTAGTTTCATTATTCTTGCATTTTCCCAAGTAGAATTAGTTTGTAAGATCACATAACCATGTTGATGTATTTGTAACTTCGGAAGATATTCACTTGTATATTGTATTTGTACTTTATTGTATCCCCAACGAAGATGTATTATTCCTCCGATTGGAAGTGTCGTCAGTTGTACTTGCAAGTGTCGCAAGTTATATTGTAAGTGTCGTAACTTATACTTGATGGGTTATTAGACCACCTTGATGGGGTCGGCCCTGTATGATTCATGTGGGTTAAAGGGTTATTAGACCACCCTAGTGGGGGTCGGCCCAGTCAACATTATGTTAAGTGGTTAAGTTGGGGCCGACCTAGTTAAAGTTAAAAGGCAGGTCAAGTCAATGTATAAATAAAGGGCGTGCCTCTCTCATTCTATTCATTCACTCACTACTCAAGCTCGCATTAGTTGTGAGAGAGAGTGGCGCACATGTGGAGGAGGATGAGCATCTGCTAGAGACATCTTATTGGGTTTGATCCTTGTGATCCGTTATTAGGGCTTATTCTATCACTGAGGAAGTTGCGGGGTTTTTCACCTTCTTGGTTTTTCCCGGTGAAACTTTGTGTCTCTTGTGTGATTGCTATTGTGTCTATGATTGATATGCTGTAGATATGCTTTACATGTTATTCTCTTAGAGATCCTAATGATAATGGAATGAAATTATCGAAAAATTAACATGGTATCAGAGCTAACCTAAGAAGAAGGCACTGTGCAGCTGCGGAAGCTAGGGCTTCTTAATATTTGGGTTTATCTCCACATATCATCAAAGGAAGGAGGATAGATTGACTCTCCTAACAAGGGCGCATCTTTCTGTCGAGACATAATTCAATTCTGAGCTTTTTCAGTTTTGACCTAATCTCTGTTGCGGGAAATTAAGGTTTCGGAGAAAGTTGGAATTTTTGGAATCTGAATCCATGGCTGAAAGCTCCTCTGAAAAATCGAAATTTAGAGACCAAGATCGAACTTTTTGGTTGGGCAGAAGGCCTGGCTTAATCAAACCCTAAATCAGGATTTTGATAAGAAAGATGGAAAATTAGGGTTTCTGCAAAAGTTGGAATTTCTGAAATATGAGACCACAGCTGGAAGATCCTCTAAAAATCGAAGTTTAGAGACCAAGATCGAACTTTTTGGTTGGGTGAAGCTCCAGGAAAATCAAACCCTAATTCAGGGTCCTATCTAGTGAATCCAAAAGTTTCAAAAGCAATTTTGAGGGGTGAAACTTTGTAGAATTCAGAATCTAAGTATACTAGCTTGACCAGCTTAGCAAGGCGCATCTTTCTATCCTTTCAGAAATTTGAAATTCAAAGTTTGAATTTTTAGGGTTTCTCTAACAAACCCTAATCCAGCTCCAGATCCAGTTTTCAGCAAATCAAGTGGTAAGACCTAAATATTTTCTATTTCCATTTGAAGTACTCTTTAAGATGTCTCACCACACCAAGCTTGAGGATAAGCTTGAAGGGGCTGATAACTTCTGAGCCTGGAAGTATAGGATTGGGTTAATCCTAGAAGAGAATGAGTTGGACACTTACATAAGTGAAGAGGTTCCTGCCACAAAGGGAGAAGAGGCTAAAGCCTTACACAAGAAGAACCTAGTTAAGGCTAAGAGAATCATTGCTAATTCTATCAAAGACCATCTCACACCTCATGTGTCTTCCCTAAAGACACCTAAGGAAATGTTTGACTCCTTGACCAAGTTGTTTGAAGGAAAGAACATAAATCAGAAGATGACTCTGCAGAACCAATTGAAAGGGGTAAAGCTTCAGAATGGAGAGACCATTCAATCCTATTTTTCTAAGGTATCTCAAATCAAGGAACAACTTGAAGCTGTGGATGAAGTAGTGGAGAATGGTGAAATTGTAATGATCGCATTGAATGGCCTACCTAGGTCATGGGACTCCTTCATCCAAGGAATCTGTGCAAGAAGGAAACTGATCTCTTTCAGTAGACTGTGGGAGGAATGATCACAAGAAGAAGCTAGGCTTGTGGCCCAAGAAGAAAATATGGTGAATGAAGATCAAGCTCTCACAACACATACCAAGAAGAATTGTCCCAAGAACAAAAGGAACAACGACAACAACAACTACCACAAGCAATCTGACAGGTATGACTTACAGGTATGTTTTGAAATCTGTTCATGATTAAGTTTATGACATGTTTGTCTTCATGTTATTGAGTTTAGTAACAATCTTGATTAATTTTAGACTTGTCTTATCACCCTAGTAGAAGTATGAATGCATGATAGAAGACATTAATTGATTAGGGTTATGACACTTATGATTGTACTTAGGCACTGTGGTGTTGTATGAGGATAATGTTATCCGCTAACATGAAAGGTACAAATCAAGTTCTAGATCAAGACCATGGTGACATGAAGACAAAGACTCATCCATAGATGGATCACATAGAAGCTCTACTTACGAGGTATGTATAATTTGGTTCTACAATGCTTAATCTATGAGATATGAAGGTTACTAGCACAAGTCATTAAAGAGAACAAGAAAACATTATGCGGGTATGTTAGACATAACTAGCTAACATGATAACCAAGTATGTTTTTCCTATATCAAGTTAGAATCCTACCTTGTGTTAGGATCTTATACTTTTGTATGAATGATTATTCTTGAAGTTGGAAGTTTAAGTAATCAACAGTTTATGCATATTATGTTGATTGATGATATGACTAACTAGAAGAGTCCTATGGTCAAATAAGAATATGCATGAGTAAAATAAGTCTTCCCTGAAACCTTGAATACTAACACTTATTACCTATGTATGAAATGATCATGACCATACATGTTAAGGATCATAATGTTTTGATAGTATTGAGATTATACTAATGGATGTATGATCATGTATGAGATCTTAAGGATGACACTAGTGCACACTTAAGCATGCATAGTGGTCCAGGATGGATATATGTTCAAGGATGGGTAATCCAAGAAGCAAAGATCAAGAGGGAGCACACTCCAATAGTTCCTGCAAGGAAGCACAGATCAAGAGGGAGCACACTCCAGTAGTTCCCGCAAGGAAGCAAAGATTAAGAGGGAGTCCACCCTACAACTAAACAAAGATAAGTACTTGAATTGTCATTTCTTATATATATGATTACTTAAATGATGTTGTTCAGTTATATACATACTTATGTTCCTAGATTTAGGATATGTATTATGCATATTAGAAAAGTTGCATTAATGAACAAGATACTACTAATATGCAAGTAATGGGTAAGTGGCCTATGGTACTGTACAACATTCCATTGCTACTTATCTAGAATGAAACCTCTTTGCTAACATGTTAGGAGTTGTGCACACTCTTAACAAATGTTCTGGTAGAGATGGAAGGAATATAGAAAGTTACGGGATATGGATAAATGTTGTATTGAAGCATTGGCTAAGATAATTGCATGACTGTATGACATATGTCTTTATGAGTAAGAATTTGTTCTCAAATATATAAGAAGTTTATAATCATGTAATTGAATTTGACTTGTAGGAAAGATCATGTACAATCACCTACAAAAGAAGGACTACAACATTTGTTCCAGCAACAAAGTTCAAAGAAAACTGTCTATTGAAGATATTGAAGAATCTAAAGTTCCCAGGATTCGGGATGCAGTAATGGAAGAATGCCATGGTCGAGGAATACCAATCGATCATGAAGAATGATGTTTGGGATGTGGTCCCAAGACTAGAAGGGAAGTCTGTTGTGACTTCCAAGTGGATCTATAAGATCAAGCATGCTGTAGATTGTAGCATAGAGAAATACAAGGTGAGGTTTGTAGCTCGTGGCTTCTCCCAGAAAGAAGAAATAGATTATGAAGAGACTTTTGCTCATGTATCCAGATACATTTCCATCAGAATAGTACTTGCTCTGGCTGCAGTAATGAAGTGGAAGATACACCAGATGGATGTCAAGACATCTTTCTTAAATGGTGTAGTCGAAGAGGAAGTGTATGTGGAGCAGCCACTTGGTTTTGAAACACATGACATGGAGTCATATGTGTGCAGATTGAAGAAAGCCTTGTATGGCTTGAAGCAAGCTCCTAGAACTTGGTATGGGAGGATAGATAGCTTTCTATCCAGTTTGGGCTTTACCAAGAGTAAAGCGGATTCCAACCTTTACTACAAGGTTGAGGAAGGAAATCTAGTGATCCTACTATTGTATGTGGTTGACCTGTTTGTTACAGGTGAGGATGGATTGATTGCTGATACGAAGAGGAAGCTTGCTACCGAGTTCGAGATGAAGGAATTGGGGATGATGCATTACTTTCTAGGCATGGAGGTGTGGTAGAGTGCAGATGGAATCTTCCTTGGACAAGGGAAGTATGCAGTATAGATCCTGAAGCGATTCGGGATGATGGAATGCAAGGCCATGGGCACACCTATGGCATCAAACCTGAAGTTTCTGTGTGATGCTTCATCTGAGCCGTTTGATGTCACAGTGTATCGTCAGATGATTGGGTCATTGATGTACCTGACGAACACAAGACCATATATTTGCTTTACGGTGAACACATTGAGCTAGTTCCTGACAGATCCCAGAGGTGTTCACCTGGTTGCTGTAAAGCATATTCTGAGGTACCTGAAGGGTACGATTGATTATGGGCTTAAGTATGATGCAAATCAAAAGTTTAACCTAGAGGGTTATGTTGATTCAGATTGGGCAGGCAGTGTTGTAGATAGGAAGAGCACTTCGGGGTGCTGCTTCAGTATGGGATCAGGTGTGAACTCTTGGTTTAGCAGGAAGTAGTCCTGCGTATCACTGAGTACAGCCGAAGCAGAGTATGTAGCAGCTTGTTCAGCCAGTTGTGAGGCAGTATGGCTTAGGAAGCTACTGCCTGAGTTATTTGATCTCCCATTGGATGCTACCTGTATCTATTGTGACAACTAGAGTTGTGTGAAGTTGTCTGAGAACCTAGTGTTCCATGACATGTCAAAGCCCATTGAAATCAAATATCACTATATCATGGATATGGTGCAGAGAGGAGCAGTGAAGCTCCTGTATGTTGTGACGGATGAGCAGGTTGCAAATGTGTTGACGAAACCACTAGCCAGAGTGAAGTTTGAGTACTTCAGAGAGAGGCTTGGTGTTCTTCAGATAGAAGATACTTCGAGGAAGAAGTGATGGGACACATCTGCAGGAGCCATTCCAAGCATGGTGGTAGGAGGTTCCTTCCCATGGCTATGGATGTACGCGTTGTGTGATGAACATCAGGACGATGCTCCAAATGATGTTATGTATGACGATGATCAGTTGGATCATGTATGATGATATGCATTAGTTGGATGCTTTGTATGATCAGTTGGATCATGTATATTGATATGCATCAGTTGGATGCTTTGTATGATCAGTTGGATCATGTATATTGATATGCATCAGGTGGATGCTTTGTATGATCAATTGGATCATGTATATTGATATGCATCAGGACGATGCAGTGATCATGATCAGGATGATCATGTGTGATGAGTATCAGGACGATGCTCTGGATGACACGCATCAGGACGATGCAGTGATGATGATCATGATGATCATGTGTGATGAGTATCAGGACGATGCTCTGGATGACATGCATCAGGATGATGATATGATCCTGGGAGATCCGGACAGGTAGAGCTGTGTGCTCATAACAGCTTGGGATGCTCTATAGAGATCTTGCAGGTTGCAAGATGCTCTTTAAAGGTTTTGTGAAAGTCTCGCATAGAAAAGATCCTGGAGATCCGGACAGGTAGATCTGCGTGCTCGTAACAACCTGGGATGCTCTATAGAGATCTTGCAGGTTGCAAGATGCTCTTTAAAGGTTTTGCGAAAGTTCACATGGAAAATATCCTGGAGATCCGGACAGGTAGAGCTGTGTGCTCATAACAGCCTGGGATGCTCTATAGAGATCTTGCAGGTTGCAAGATGCTATTTAAAGGTTTTGTGAAGGTCACATGTAAAAGATCCTGGGAGATCCGGACAGGTAGATCTGTGTGCTCGTAACAGCCTGGGATGCTCTTTCGAGGTTTTGTTGATGCACGTAATTAGTCCTGGGATCCACAGTATGGCCAGAGATGATGAAGACCTACAGGAGGCTAGGCCTACATCTAGCATGAAAAAGGGCTGGCTCTGTGGAACTTCCTATGACGAGAAGAATTCATAGATAGCCCAGTGATCGAGATGTCAAGTACAACAGCATTGATGATGATGATGCTCCATGATCCAAAGATGATGATCCAGCTCCCGAATTGAAGACTTGTGCCTATATGTATTGATGACTTATGTCAAGAGAATACCCTCCTAGTTAAGAGGGAGTGTTGATGTATTTGTAACTTCGGAAGATATTCACTTGTATATTGTATTTGTACTTTATTGTATCCCCAACGGAGATGTATTATTCCTCCGATTGGAAGTGTCGTCAGTTGTACTTGCAAGTGTCGCAAGTTATATTGTAAGTGTCATAACTTATACTTGATGGGTTATTAGACAACCTTGATGGGGTCAGCCCTGTATGAGTCATGTGGGTTAAAGGGTTATTAGACCACCCTAGTGGAGGTCGGCCCAGTCAACATTATGTTAAGTGGTTAAGTTGGGGCCGACCTAGTTAAAGTTAAAAGGCAGGTCAAGTCAGTGTATAAATAGAGGGTGTGCCTCTCTCATCTATTCATTCACTCACTACTCAAGCTCGCATTAGTTGTGAGAGAGAGTGGCGCACATGTGGAAGAGGAGGAGCATCTGCTAGAGACATCTTATTGGGTTTGATCCTTGTGATCTGTTATTAGGGCTTATTCTATCTATGAGGAAGTTGCGGGGTTTTTCACCTTCTTGGTTTTCCCCGGTGAAACTTTGTGTCTCTTGTGTGATTGCTATTGTGTCTATGATTGATATGCTGTACATGTTATTCTCTTAGAGATCCTAATGATAATGGAATGAAATTATCAAAAAAATAACAAACCAAAAGTATGATTGATTTAGCAGTATATGTGATCTATTCGTGCTCGATAAAAATATTTTTCACATGCATCGAACTTCTTGAATCTTCATTGAATTTGTCAGAATATAATAGTTCAATAATACTTGATCAGATGTATGTATAGTTTGATTGATGGATTTTTTGTAAGCACATTTCAAGTTTCTAAACAAGGATTCTATAAAAACCCAAGAAGATTTGAATGAAGATGGATGTGTCGCCAATCCATGGAAATTGTGTAGTATTCAACAAGTGGAAGAGCTTAAATCAGTGATAAGAATAGACACCCACTGAAAAGATAATTTGAAGGGGGGGTAACTAAGATAAGTTATTTCATATGCTATAATGGAGGAAGGTGGTGAAGGTGTTGTTCCTGAACAAAATGTTTCAAAAGTTACGGGGGGAGAAGTGGAAATTGATGATGAAGGTGAGGATGAGGATATTGACTTCAATCCTTTTTTTGCACCGCGGTCCATCACCTAAAGCATTGTCGAGCTTGACTTCAGAGAATGAAGATGGATTATATGAAGATGCAAAATCCGAACTCAAAGGGATTAGATGAAGATGCAAATGAATAGTTGGAAGGTGAGGAAAATGGGACTATGTGGTTGGAATTGGGTAGTGATGTGGAGGAGGATGAGTTTGTAGAAAAGAACATTTTGTTCATGAGCAAAATGTTTCAAAAGTTGTGGGGAAGAAGTGGAACCTGATGATGGAGACGAGGTTGAGGATATTGACTTCAATCCTTTTCTGCAACACATTCTATCACCTGAAGCATCGTCGAGCTTGAGTATGGAGAACGAAGAGGGAAGATGAAGATGCAAAATTCGAACTCAAAGGGATTAGATGACGATGCCAATGATCAGTTTGAAGGTGAGGGAAATGGGACTATGTGGTTGGAATTGGGTAGTGATGTGGAGGAGGATGAGGTTGTAGACGAATATGAAGACATTGATGAAGATGAAAATGTGGAAGATAACAATGAAGACGTTGGTGATTAGCTGGAGGTAAGTAAACAAGGACTGACAATTGGATTGGATATAGAGTATACAGATACTAATGCATTGGACACATGCTCTTCTCAAGGTGAGCTTCCTGTGCAATAGTGAAAACTTGGGGATGTAATTGATAGAAATGTTTGTGATGGCTCTGGATCAAATGAAAGTGCAAAGAAATTAGCTAACATAGTAGAATAAGAGTTGTTGGGTTAGACCATGGATGCTTTACCAAATATCAAGAGTTCGAGGAAGTCTATTATTGAAATACAAAGATTCCAAACCGATAATGAAGATGTTGAAGATGCAATATCCAAGTGAAATCGAGCATGATACCCTTTGGTTGTTTTGTCACTTAATGAACTGGAGACATTTCTCTAGGAATCGGATGAAGATGCATATTTCCAAAATGTTGATGATGAGGAGGAATACTGGAAATTCTTAGCTGATGTGATGGGAAAATCAGAGGGAAATGATAAAGTGGTACAAAATAGGGAATATGAGGATGATGACGATGAGAATAATTGATGACTTTGAAATTGAAATTGAAGTGGCACTCGAAAGTAACGTTGTAACAACTTTGGGAAAGGGCAGAAAAAGAAAGCACTGGGAGAATTTCGTAGGCCAGAGACAAGAAAAAGAGTCATCAAAGGACTTTCATCCAAACTAAAGATAGGATTCTTGGGCTTGAAAAGATACCACTTTGTCCTTTGCTTCCTTCAACAAAAAATTCACAAACACGATCTCATTATGTGGAAGGGAATATAATCATGTCTGACCAAACATTCCCTGATGGGTTTCGCATTGAGAAAACAAATCTTATAAATGAAATTACAACCCATCAAATTGGGCAACTACACTGTTTGATCTATTTAATTTAAAAAACTTAAAGTGTAGTTGATCTATTTATAAATTAATTTTTTTTCTCTCTGTATTTTGGATCCATCTCGGAAGCAGATTGCTTAGGAGGCTCGAAAGATGCTAATTGAGTTTGTTGATAAACATGATGAAGTATTGTCATGGAAGAAAACTCCATTTCCATATTTATGTTTTCGTCGTCCATATGTTCATCTCTTTATATCAAAAAATGTTCACTTGCAGTCGATGCCAATGCTATCATAACCTTTTATTAAGAGAATACATCCTATGGAAAATTTTGAAGCTCAAAATACATGTCAGAATATGCTAATGAAAACAAAAAGAATTTGTAAACAAATATTGCATCTAATCCAATGGATATTATCTCCAAACTATGGGTGTAAAGGTGACATTGCCACAAAATATCTAAGTGAAAGAGGCTGAGAAAATTCAAAACACCTTGTCACTTATATAGCATGAGATGACGCAATTGTAGAATAGATGTCTTCATGATTTTTTCTCAATCCCAAGCATGTTCAACATTTCTAATAAATAATTCAACAATGCAACGGGATCTTGTTTTGTACCGCTAATGCATTAGCCATGAATCAATTGGAAGGTAGGTTACATTTTCCTCTATGTAAGTGAGAAAAAGTCTTCTCTGCTATAACCAGGAGATTCATCTAATAAAAAATGGAAACCTTAATAAATAACAAATGGTGTGGTCTCTCATTTTAAGTTGATAGTTGCAACAGTTATGATGATTCTAAATAGGTTAATTTTACTTAATAAAAGATCACTAGCCCACAACACTCTTTTGATACCAAGCAGTCCAAATTCGACACCACCGTTTTACAAATATTGAAATTTTAAATATAAATATTTAATCATAATTTTAAATTTTATAAATAACTATTTAATTTTAAAAAATTAAACAGTTTTATTATAAAAAATTTGAAATATTTTTCTCATAAAAAGTTAATTCCTAACTTTTATATATTTATTTTTTAATAAAAACATAATTTCTAAATATATAAAAATTCATAATGTATTCATAATTTGTTAACAAAAGTATATACACACTAAATAGAATAACTTGAACACATTATCACAAATTATAAATAGAGATACTACAAAATACATGTTGTAAAAAAAATACGACATTATCACAAATTATTTAAGAAATTATCACAAATTTTAAGTAGAAAGTACAACATGTCAGAAAATATGTGCACGTTGTCCTTTATGAATTGATCAAGGACAAAACCCTCATGAACTTTGAGAAACCGAAACTTCTATATATTGAATCAAATCTAGGTTATCGGGATTTCACACAGGGCCATGCAGATCCTGGAAGAAGGCGACATAGTTAAGGTGATTTAAAAAAATAATTTAAAAATAACATCGCTATTATTGAACAGATTTCCCCGCAATGGATAGATTTTCACTAAACTATTTGTGAGATAGTTTGTACTATTTCATTTAGCTTTAAACTTCTATTTCCTCTGTGTTTGGCGGTGCAGAGGTCGTACTGTCATTAAAACATAGCACACAAATGACACATGGGGGAGCAGGAGTCAGGACGAACGGATCGTAGAGCAGGATGAGCTGAATAAGTTTTTTTACACATAAATTTATCTTACTATTAATACCGCGAAATAGTAAATAGGAATATACATCAGGTCATCATACCATCAAGGCATGATAAATATAACAAACAGACGCATGAGCCACAAATATCATCCCTGCCAACAGGATCCAAACCAATATCCAACCAGGAATCTGATAGGATGCCACCATGCATCAAGCAATCCACCAGCAGTACAACCATAAGCTAACAGGCCTCCAAGAGGCAAAGTATCACAATGTCATGACATAAATACATAAATAAGTCCAAAATATAGTCCAAAACAGCCATAGGCCTGGACATGAGTATCAATAGTCATAAATAGAGCCGGATAGATCAGCCAGAAACAAAAATCCAACAAGAAGTTGGAAAAAGTATCTATGTACCTGCACAAAATATATAGCCGAAAAAACAACATGTAAGAAAATATATCAAAAAAGTCCAAAGAGACCCAACCAGAAGAGTCAACTCCAAAGCAGGTCAATCGAGCCCCGAGTGAAAAGAAGGTCCCCATGCCACTCCTCCCATAGAATAATGCCAACCGGAGTATCCAGCGCCATCTTGGAGAGGGAATCAGCTTCCATATTCATCTCACGAAAGACATGGGCAAAGTGAATATGAAGGAAGTCACCGATGTAATTCCGGACAGCAGTCAACCATTCAGTAAGGTTCAGTACATTGAGGGGGGCAGACCCCAGAGCCCACGAAATAATGGATGAAGAATCTCCCATAACAACAAGTGAGGAAACATGCACGCGGCGGGCAAAAAATAGAAGGAGCCAGAGAGCACAAAGTTCGCTGCGGGTATTCGTACCAGCTCCCAGATTTAGATGGATCCGATAGAAGTTAGAACAGTTTGTATGGAGCACCACACCCGCCCCACAAATTCCACGACCCCCAGCCGCAGCCCCATCAAAGAACCCACAAGGATACAATAAAACCGGGGGAGCATTACGGTACCCCATCTGCTTAACGGGAGGGATATTCCTACCCCCCTGAATGACCGAACCAGTTGAATTCTCCATAAAAGCAGCAATAATACGACCACATATCCAGTGCATGTTTAAGGCCGCACCCTCGAAAATAAAGCAGTTACGGGCCCTCCAAAGTTCCCATAACATATAGCAGGGGAGCTCTAACCAGCGAGTAGCACGTGAGTCACCGAGCCACTGATTCATACAGTCCAGCAATGTGGACGAGTGCCAAATAGCCGTAATGTCGTAAGAGTTGGCAATATACAACCAAAGCTTCCGCACAAATGGGCATGAAGAGAAGAGATGGTCAACTGTTTCACAGTGTGTACAACATAAAGAACACCAGCCAGGACCCTGGAAGCCCCGACGACAGAGGTTGTCCCAGGTAAGGATCTTGTTGCCCAATGCCAGCCGGATAAAACAACGAATCTGCGGGGGAAGGGAAAGCTTCCAGATCACAGAATGCCACCAAACCCCCTGCGATTGGCAGTCTGCAAATAAAGAATCATATGCAAGTTTTGAAGTAACCATTCCACGGGAAACATCCCAAGACCATACCAGCCTGTCCGGAGAATCACAGAAATGAATATTTGTTTGATAGAGATGCATAGTGAAATCTGACCATTCCTTTCCCATCCCCCCATGAATGCCAAGTTGTCGAGCAGTGAATAAGTTATAAGCGTGTGAAATGATTTTTTTTTCTATTTTCTTTTAAACGCAGATAAGAATAATATAAAAAATAGCTTTTTAGGGTCATATCACACATTTAAAAAATAGCATAGCCAAAATGTGCCATGTCATTATCCGTTTACACTAAAGAAACCCTCACATCGGTCTAATTTTTTATTTATCGCAATAAAACCAACATGAGGTCAAGGGTCCATAATTGCCCTCAACTCCAGTGAAAATCACCTATGCGTCAAGCAACCACTTATGCTATGAAACGAGAACTCGACACAGTTCTCGTTTTTCTCTCTCCTAATTTTAGTAGCTATTTTTAGCTCTGTTTCAAAAAGGGTTGATACCAATATTACACATTTTTATTTTAAGGCATTTTTTCGGGCCTTTGAATTACCTTTGTCGTAAAATATTTTTTAATGAAAAACATATTCATTTTCCAATTTTTTCTATAAAATAAGACATTTTTATGAACTAACTAAGACATTTTTATTGACAAAATTATAAAAAATTCCAAAAAATAAAGATATTTAAAACCATTTTCAATAAATTTTGAGAGATTTTTTGTATAAATATGATACTTTTCCATATTATTTTCAGAAAAGTGATGATTCACATAAATTCAAGAAAAAATATACCATACATTTGTAAAAAACATATGAAAAAAATTATATATAGAATTTTTTGCAAACAAATTTAAAAAATAAATAAAACCTAAACCCAAAACAAACACTATATAATTTTTTTTTTAAATTAAAACACAAAACAAAAACTAAAACCCAAAACAAAAACTATATTAAAAAAAGAAAATAAAAAAAAAAGAAATTGAAACCAAAAAATAAATTTAAAACCTAAACCCAAAACAAAAACTATATAAAAAAATAAAATTAAAAAAATTTAAAACCTAAACAAAAAAAACTATATAAAAAACTATTAAAAATTAAAACAAACTATATAAAAAACAATAAAAAAAATACAAAATAAAACAATTCAAACCAAACCCTTCGCCCTCCCCCTCTCCTCCCACTCCTCCCGCTAACCCCTTCCCCCACCTCCCCCTTCCCCCTCTTCTCGTCGACCCCTCCCTTCCCACTCCTCCCTTTCTGCCTCCCCCGTCCGCCCCCTCCCTTCCACCTCCTCCCCATCCTCCTCCTCCCGCCGCGCCCTTCCCCCTCCTCCCCCTCCTCCTCCTCCTCCCTTCTCCCTCCGCGGGCCTTGGGTAGGAGGATTGGTGGGAGGAGGGGGAAGGGGGAGGCGGATCCGCGGAGGGGGAGGAGGGGGAAGGGAGGGGGCAGCGGTAGGAGGGGGAAGGGGGATGCAGAGGAGGAGGAGGGGGAAGGAGGATGGCGGATGGGGGAGGGAGGGCGAGCGAGCGCTCGGCTCGCTTGGGTGCCAAAGGGCTGCCCCTCACGGGCGACCCTTTGGCGCCCAAGCAAGCCAAGCGTCGCCGCTCGCTTGGCTACCCCTCTCGGGTGGCGCGATGCTGGGCATCGCGCCCCTTTAGCGCCCAAGCGAGCAGAGCGCCGCTCGCTTGGCCGCCCGTGACGGGCATCCCTTTGGCACCCAAGCGAGTCGAGTGCTCACTCACCCTCCCTCCCCCATCCTCCTTCCGCCTCCTTCCGCCCCCTCTTGTCCGCCTCCTCCCCCTCCGCTTCCCCTTTCCCCCTCCTCCCGCCACCCCCCTCCCTTCCCCCTCCGCCTCCTCCCCCCCCTTCCCCCTCCTCCCCCTACTCCTCCTCCCTTCTCCCTCTGCGGGCCTTAGGGAAGGGAGGGGGCGTCGGGAGGAGGCGAATGGGGAGGTGGGGGAAGGGGTCGATGGGGGGAGAGGGGGAGGGGGAAGGGTTTGGTTTGAATTGTTTTTTTTTTTAATTTTTTTTATTGTTTTTTTATATAGTTTATTTTAATTTTTAATTTTTTTAAAATTGTTTTTTTATATAGTTTTTTTGTTTGTTTAGGTTTTAAATTTTTCTTTTATTTTTTTTTATATAGTATTTTTTTGGGGGTTAGGTTTTAATTTTTTTAAAATAATTTTTGTTTTGGGTTTAGGTTTTAATTTTTTTTTTAAAATAGTTTAGGGGGCGTGGTTTAGGTTTTAATTGTTTTTTATTTGTTATTTTTTTTATATAGTTTAGGGGGGTGGGTTTAAGTTTTATTTTTATTTTTTTAATTTTTTTATATAGTTTAGGGGGGTGGGTGGGGGGGTAAGTGTCTGAGAGGGAAGGGAGGGGGCAAGAGGAGGTTTAATTTTTTTGTAAATCTAAGTAAATTTTTTTTTTTGAAAACCAAAATTAAAATTTGTTTGTAGATTCCATAATCAATGCACTATAAGAACATCGCAAAAAACAATCAAATGAACGACAAAAGTTGTACAAACACCGCAAGAAGTGTTATGATGCTCCACATACGTATATGGGTTTGATAATTGATGGAATGGATCAGAAAAAAAGACAGTCTTGCCACATTTTGTCCATGTGCCAAAGAATTTAAAAGAGGAAAATTTCAAAGAATATGCAAGTTTCAAAAAAGTTGTAATTTATCTGTTGAATAATTTTTTTTTTCCAATTTAGGGGTTGATTTTAAAGTTTTTGTAAACAACAGTATGAGATGTTTAGGCCATGGCTCTATTTTTAACCCTGAAAAAAAATACGTGTATACTGATATCAACACTTTTCTATTTGGGGGCTATTTTTAGTGTTTTTTTTGCAAAAATCATCGTTTTTATGGCTAGAGTTCTCATTCATAGTATAAAGTTCTCATTTCATAGTATAAGTGGTTAAGCGGGTTTGGCTTAAAGATGCCACTACTTGGTTAAACTATTGTTGGGGGGTGTTTTTGGTGTTTTTTTTTGCAAAAATCATCGTTTTTATGGCTAGAATTCTCGTTCATAGTATAAAGTTCTCTCTTCATAGTATAGGTGGTTAAGCAGGTTTGGCTTAAATATGCCACTACTTGGTTAAACTATTAGGTGACTGACGAATTTGTCACTTTGCAATATATTGATAACAACAAAAATACTATTACTACTATGTTCAAAGAGAAAATGTGGTGCAAATAAGATTTAGAGGTTACAAGAAAATTACATTATTATAATTAAATCATTAACCCTAATATTGAGGACCAAAATTATCTTTCCATCTTAACGAGTTCAAAGAAAAAATTAATATTTCCAAGATCAGAGAGAACTATCATGAACTTCATAGTGAAACTTGGCGTTGGACAACCCTTAAAACGTCATGGGAGGACTTGCCATTTGTGTGAGTATATGAGCGTTGAAGATGAAAAATATTTTCTTCTAGAATGCCCTGTTTACACCCACATTAGATCTCAATTCCATAATCTTTTCTCCTCCTCTGACCTTTCTAACCTTTTAGATCCTTAAAAATACAGCGAGCAAAGGACGCTCCTCTTTAAGCTCTTTGAGCATAGGAATACTACTTTAAAGCAAATCAATTAATTTCTGTCTTGTTTTTTCTCTTAAGATCCAATAGATCAAATTTGATCTCAGTGGATGTTAAAGACCATCAGCATCATCATCATCATCATCATCAGAAAACTACTTATCATTCACTTAGTGAGCGATCCCTTGAGGCCATAAGAATCAAATTATGGTCGATAACTTCTTATTCTCAACGTATTCTTAACTACGTTACAAATGGTCTTTGTTAAAACCGAGTGCTATGACATATATGGCCTCAAGGGAAGAGATCCCTTGAGGCCATAAGAATCAAATTATGGTCGATAACTTCTTATTCTCAACGTATTCTTAACTACGTTACAAATGGTCTTCTTCTTCGCTTTGTTACACTTTAACTTCTTCTTTTAACTATGTTACATTTGAGATTTTTATTTAAATAGAAATATATCTTTTCAATATTATATGCTGGCTTGAAAGATTTAACAAAGTAATACCCAAATTTTTTTTTAGACAATTTCATTAGAGATGCACCATTCCCTTTTATAACTTTTTAGGATCTTTATAGATATTCATTGTTCGTCTTGTTTTTATATGAATATTTTAAAATTAAATATTATAAATATATTTTAATATAACTAATAAAAACCATTTACATGAAAGTAAATCAAATTTTAGATAACACATCTCTCGAAACATTATGTCTATAATATTTTTTTATTCAATAACTAAATTTTATTTGAATCGGTAATATATTTTTATTCAATAACTAAATTTTATTTAAACCGGTAATAACCCTTAGCGCTTCCTCCACATGATCTTGTTCTTCGATTTTCATTGGCTCGTTAATACTTACACTTTCTAGAGACACCTTAGCAATAGCAATCATAACAATGATACCAACGTTGTTAGCATTTAAAAATAATTATTATTATATTAAACTATAACGTACATTTTTTTTGAGAAAATCAATATCATTAATGAAAGGATAACTTAAAAAACCTAAAAAGGCCTGCTCGGAGACTACAACCTTAAAATGCTGAGCTGTAATGGAATAAAACTTTATATATTTATCTTTTTATTAAACTACAGCTTAAAAACACCCAAACCTGAAAAATCTCTTATATTGAACTTGTAATTGCAGCTCAAAACATTCATTTGAAAAGATAATATTTTATCAATAGTCTGATCAAGACATGATTTAAAATATTCATTAACTATATAGGGAATGTATGCGTGTCATAGATCTATCTTAACCTGATTAATTTCTTAAAAAAATTACATCCAAATTTATTAATTTGACAGTTATTATAAAGTCCATAAATTCATACATACAACTATATATGATGTTAGAGAGGACAAAACACTATATACCGAAAAACACAGAATTAATGATGATAGCAAAAACCTATCTGTAAAATGGAAAAATAATCACACCTGCTTGTGAATTGCTGCTCCAACAATGGTCCAAATTTCCGATCTCTACACCGGTTTTGAGGGGTTTTCTTCCCTCTTTTTTCTCCTCGGTCAGGTGTTGGAAATATTGTAATTAATGAGCTGATAGCGTATCTGATATGCGCCGGCTTTGTCAGACACTCAATCAGTCTGCAATGTCAGAAGTCAGTCAGTCAGTTTGCAGCGAATCCGGTTCACGACAAGTTAGTATTTAAGTAGCCGTTTGTGTCTCGTAGGCCCATAACTTCTTAGGTAGAAATTTATTACAGTGTTTAATGAAACCCTGTAGCTTCGAGGAGAATCCAATCCAAGTTTTTTCTATAAATGAAAATCACTCACAGAAGATTAGGTTAGAGATGAGAGATGAAAGAATAGAGATAAGAGAAGAAGAGAAGAAGTGAAAACCCGTGAAGTGTTTCAAGAGCCCAAGCTCTGTCTAAGAAGTGAAACTCATCTCTTTGTAAGTGCAGCAAAGTTACTCTGTTTTACAGAGGTAATATATAAGTCTTTAGTTTTATGTATTCATTCTCAAGAATGTTTGTTTATGCATCTCGCACATCTACTTCATATTGACCTGCGTAAATGTTGTTTACATTTACGGTATGTAAATCAAATCAAGAATCCAAGTATTTCACGATGGTAGAATTCCTAGTTTAACTGCGCAATAACTTCATCATATGTTTCGGTTCTTATGTTTTAGCATGAAATACATTTATACAAAGTTTGTTTAAGTTTGGGTTGTGCGCAGCTAAATAGGAATGCGAAGGTAACTCTTAACCTTCGTAAAAGTTAAAAGAAGACTTTCAAAAGTAATTTGCATGAAGTGCGAAGCTTATGCAAAGTAAATTATTTTGCAAAGTCTTTTGTGAAGTTGAGAATTTCCGCGAAGGTAGTGAACTGCGCAGCAAAGTTCACCGGCGCAGTAGAAATAACCTGCGCAGTAAAAAATCGAAATGCGCAGGTAGTCACCGCGCAGTAAGAAGTAGAATTGAGCAGCTAACCCGAGTGCAATAAAAGTGAAATTGCGGAGGCAATTCCCTCGCAGTTAATTTGTGAAGAAAAGTATTCACAAAAATATTTAATGCAAAGTATTTGTTTGAAAGTGGAGCGTAGGTTCTAAAGCAAAGAAAAGAAAAATAATTTATTCACCGCGCAGGTCAAATATTTTTGACTGCGCAGGTTTTCCCCCTTTTCCCTTCATCTGGTATCAGAGCGCAGGTTTACGAAAAGTAAGAATTGTATTTACAAAGGGAAAAGTGATTAAGAGTGGCTTCCACTTCGGGTAATTTGCAAACTCGTATATTTTCTAGTAAAAATTATGAATATTGATCTCTAACTATGAAAGCTTTGTTTAGAGGTCAAGATGTATGGGACATAGTCCATAATGGCTATGCAGAACCAGCAGATGCAGCAGCATACAATAATCTCACATAAGCTGAGAAAGATGTTATGAGGGAACAGAGGAAGAAAGATGGAAATGCATTGTTTCACATACATCAAGCAACACATGAATCCATACTCCCAAGAATAGCAGCAGCGCAGTCAACTAAGGAAGCGTGGGACACACTGGAAACTACATATTAAGGTTTCAACAAGGTAAAGACTGCAAAACTTCAGATTCTTAGAAGATATTTTGAATCTCTGTCAATGAAAAATACAAAGTCTGTAGACTCATTCTACACTCATGTTATTGGTCTAGTTAATCAAATAAAGTCTCATGGAGAAACTCTAGGTGACCAAAGAGTTGTTGAAAAAGTTCTTAGAGTTCTTCCAAAGAAATTTGAATCTTTGGTTGTAACCCTGGAAGAAAACAAAGATCTGTCCACATTTACTATTGATGAGTTGCAAGCCTCACTTCTTAATCATGAACATAAAATCAGTGGTTCAGAAACATCACTAGAAGGTGCATTCGCAGCATAGTCATCCATAAGTCGTGGAAGAGGTAGAGGAAGATCAAACTCTAGAGGCAGAGGACGAAGTTCTTTCAGAGGAGGTCGCAGTAGTAGCCCTGCGCATAGCACTGGTAGAAGTCAGAATCAGACTTCCACTCAGTGAAGTGGACAAAGGTATGACAAATCAAAAATTCAATGTCATTACTGTAAGAAGTATGGTCACTTCGCATATGAATGCAGGAAGAAGCAGTATGACCAAGGAAAGCAAGGTGAAGCTCAGTTAAGCAACAACAACACTATGAACAGCTCACTGTTCTTAGCATGTGCATCTCCACTGGAATGCAATGCTGTCCAAGAAAGTCCAAATGACATATGGTATTTAGACTCAGGCTGTAGCAATCATATGCCTGGTAATTTAAATCTATTTTCCAATCTAGATAAATTAGTTCAAACTGATGTAACACTTGGAAACAATTTTCAAGTCACTGTTTTGGGAAAGGGTACCGATATTCTAACCAAACAGGAGGAGTAGAAATATATGTCTGATGTTTATTATGTTCAAGGTTTGAAGCATAATTTGATGAGCATTGGACAACTGATGGAAAAAGGTTACAAAATTCATATGATATGAAAGCGTTGTCTGATCAAAAACAAATATCCAAGCAATCAGTTGATAGCCAAAGTGCAGATGACAAGCAATCGCTTATTTCTTTTTAGGATTACACCAATAATAAAAGCAAAAACAACTCAAGTTATTCATGAAAGACAGAATGAAAATTCTGGAGCTTCGCTCAGCGCAGAAAGCAAAGAAGCAAAAATACACTGCGTAGTTGAAGAAAAAGACAGCGCAATGCAAGTTGCGTTTCAAACAGAAATAAATGATGAATCCTGGTTATGGCACTTCAGATTTGGACATCTGAATTTTGGTGGGCTGAAGCTACTGCACATGAAGGATATGGTAAAAGGATTGCCATTGATCGAAAATACAGAGAGAATTTGTGAAGGCTGTATTTTTGGAAAACAACACAGAGAGACATTTCCAGTCGGAAAGTCATACAGAGCTCGCACACCACTTGAAATTGTGCACTCCGATATTTGTGGACCGATGCAAACATCGTCCATGGGAGGATGCACTTATGTTCTCACATTCATTGATGATTTCACAAGAAAAATATGGTTCTATTTTCTAAAACATAGATCTGATGCGTTTAGTTGTTTTCAACAGTTCAAGGCACTCGTGGAGAAGCAGAGTGGTTAAAGCATCAAGGTATTAAGAACAGACAGAGGTGGTGAGTATGTTTCAAATGATTTCTTAAACTTCTGCAAAAATCATGGCATACAGAAGCAATTCACTGCGCGATATACATCGTAGCAGAATGGTATCATGGAGAGGAAGAACAGAACCATTATGGAGATGGCACGCAGCATGTTAGAAGCCGCGCATTTGTCAAATGAATATTGGGCTGAAGCAATGGCAACTGTTGTGTACATCATGAATCGATGTCCGACAAAGAGTGTGAAGAACAAAGGTCCGCAGGAAGCATGGACAGGTATGAAACATAGTGTTTCACATTTAAAAGTTTTTGGTTGTGTAGCATACTCTCATGTTCCAGATGAGTTGAGAAGGAAATTAGACAATAAAGGACATAAATGCATTTTTATTGGGTATTCTGAAGACACAAAATCATACAAGTTGTATAATCCTATCACAAGAAAATTTATTATCAATCGAGATGTTCAGTTTGTGGAAAATGAAGCATGGGCTGGAACTGTGGAGAAGAATGTCAAAATCGTGTCACAGGTTGAACATGATGACAACACAGAAGATGTGGTTGAGACTCCGCATGTAAATTAGACCTGCGCAGCTCCATCTACTTCAAGGACTGCGCAGCATGTTCCAGCACAAAGAACTCCGACACAGGTCACAGCTCAAGAAACTCCGATAAGCACATAAAGTGCGCAGCAAACTCCATCAAGCAGTTTGCGCAGCTTGAGCAATTCGACACCAGCAACTCCACTAAGGACAAGAAGCCTGCGTGAAATATATGAGGCTGGTACACCTAATTCATTCTCATGTTTTGCATTATTTTCTCAAGTTAATGATCCTCTAACATTTGAAGAAGCTATTGAAGATAAAGTTTGGGCAGAAGCCATGGATGAAGAAATAGAATGCATTTAGAAGAATCAAACATGGGAATTAGTTAATGTTCCTAAGGACAAGGATGTTATAAGCATCAAATGGATTTATAAGACCAAGCAAGATGTTGATGGGAATGTGCAGAAGCACAAGGCAAGATTGGTAGCAAGATGATTCACACAACAACCTGGCATAGACTTCAACGAAACTTTTGCAACTGTAGATTGAATGGACACAATCAGAACAGTTTTGGCCATTGCAGCACATAAGAAGTGGCCTTTTTATCAAATGGATGTTAAGTCTGCATTTCTAAATGGTTATTTAGAATAAGAAGTATAGGTTGAGCAGCCACAAGGCTATGAATCTCCAGGACAAGGACATAGAGTATACATATTGAAGAAGGCACTCTATGGTTTGAAGCAAGCTCCCAGAGCTTGGTACAGTCGCATTGACTCATACCTTATTCAGAATGGATTTCACAGAAGTGAATGTGAGCCAACGCTGTACACAAAAATCAACCAGCAAGGTAATAAGCTAATTGTCTGCCTGTATGTAGATGATTTAATATTTACTGGTGATTTTGGCATAGAAGAATTTAGAATAGTCATGGAAAGTGAATTCGAAATGACTAATTTGGGGCTTATGAAGTATTTTCTGGGCATTGAAGTCCAATAGGATGAAAGAGGTATATTTATATCTCAGTCGAAGTATGCAAGTGATGTCTTGAACATATTTAAGATGTTAAATTGCAAGACAGCTCCAACACCAGTGATAACAGGTTTGAAATTGAGCAAGGATGATGATGGATCCAGTGTAGATCTTACACTGTTTAAAAGGCTCGTTGGAAGCCTTATGTATCTAACAGGAACAAGGCCAGATATCATGTATGGAGTCAGTTTAATCTCAAGATTCATGGAGTCACCAAAAGAATCTCACTGGCAAGCAGGTAAAATAATTCTGAGGTATGTAAGTGCATCAAAAGACTTGGGTATTTTGTATTCAACCTCAGAAAATTTGAAACTCATTGGATACACTGACAGTGACAATGGAGGCAACAAAGATGACAGAAAAAGCACATCTGGGAATACATTTCATGTAGGAACAAGTGTTGTATCATGGGCTTCAAAGAAACAGCCCATAGTAACTCTTTCTTCAGCAGAAGCAGAGTATGTCGCAGCTACAAGCGCTGCATGTTAAGCAGTTTGGATGCGTAGGATGTTAAGTGATCCGTCGCAGGTCCAACAAGAACCCACAGTCATTTACTGTGACAACAATTCAGCTATCGCACTGTTAAAGAATCATGTGTTTCATAAGATAACCAAGCACATTGACACAAGGTATCATTTCATCAGAGAATTGATAAACAACAAGGAAATATGTTTATAATTTTGCAGGTTTGAAGATCAGGTAGCAGACATATTTACAAAACCGTTGGCAAAGGACCCATTCCAATTTCTACGAAGTTGTTTGGGAGTGACAAGTTCACCTTCGCAGTGAACTATGTCATGAACAGAGCATGTTGTAGCTCTGAAATATTTTGTAATATTTTATTTTTGTTTGATGATCCCGATCTGCTCTTAATTAAGGGGGAGTGTTGGAAATATTGTAATTAATGAGCTGATAACGTATATGATATGCACCGGCTTTGTCAGACACTCAGTCAGTCTGCAATGTCAGAAGTTAGTCAGTCAGTTTGCATCCAATCTGGCTCACGGCAAGTTAGTATTTAAGTAGCCGTTTGTATCTCGCAGTCCCATAACTTCTTAGGTAGAAATTTATTACAATCTTTAATGAAACCCTGCAGCTTCGAGGAGAAGCCAATCCAAGTTTTTTCTATAAATGAAAATCACTCACAGAAGATTAGGTTAGAGATGAGAGATGAAAGAATAGAGATAAGAGAAGAAGAGAAGAAGTGAAAACCCGTGAAGTGTTTCAAGAGCCCAAGCTCTGTGTAAGAAGTGAAAGTTTGAATTGAAGCTCATCTCTCTGTAAGTGCGGCAAAGTTGCTCTGTTTTACAGAGGTAATATATAAGTCTTTAGTTTTATGTATTCATTATCAAGAATGTTGGTTTATGCATCCCACACATCTACTTCATATTGACCTGTGTAAATGTTGTTTACATTTACGCTCTGTAAATCAAATCAAGAATCCAAGTATTTCACGGTGGTAGAATTCCTAGTTTAACTGCGCAGTAACTTCATCATGTGTTTCGGTTCTTATGTTTTAGCATGAAATACATTTATACAAAGTTTGTTTAAGTTTGGGTTGTGCGCAGCTAAATAGGAATGCGAAGGTAACTCCTGCGCAGTTAACCTTCGTAAAAGTTAAAAGAAGACTTTCAAAAGTAATTTGCATGAAGTGTGAAGCTTATGCAAAGTAAAGTATTTTGTGAAGTTAAGAATTTCTGCGAAGGTAGTGAACTACGCAGCAAAGTTTACCTGCGCAGTAGAAATAAGTTGCGCAGTAAAAAGTCAAAATGCGCAGGTGGTCACCGCGCAATAAGAAGTAGAATTGAGCAGTTAACCTGTGCGCAGTAAAAGTGAAATTGCGGAGGCAATTCCCGCACAGTTAATTTGTGAAGAAAAGTATTCACAAAAATATTTAATGCAAAGTATTTGTTTGGAAGTGGAGGGCAGGTTCTAAAGCAAAGAAAAGAAAAATAATTTATTCACCGCACAGGTAAAATCTTTTTGACTGCGCAGGTTTTCCCCCTTTTCCTTTCATCAGGCATGAAACCCATTTGTGAGTGGGAGAGGGAATTCTGAGTTATTATATGGATTCGATCTTTGGACAAGTAAGAGTCTTTGCTCCTTGGCACTTTACTGGGCTGTCATCTTATCCTGCAAGCCCTTGAATTGCCTGTTGATATTTGAGTCTGTAAATAAAATTAGATAAACAACGAAACGAACATCCCTTCACTTCATTGTTTTGCTTTGAATTTGTCTTTTGGCGCAATAAGATGGACTAAATTTAACCAAGTTGTTATATGCTTCCTCTGAAGAACTAGTTTCCTAGAAAGAATGTCCAATTATCTTTGTTTACATCTCACATATCATGTCAATGATTCAAGCTCTTTCTACACAACTCCTTCCCTTACAATCCAAAGGCATGTAACTCACCAACTTGGTATTTTGAAGCACTAAATGTTGCTACTCTTTACATCCCAACCTCTGTGAAGATCATATTCCACAATAAATGGTTTAAGCAACCTTGGTCTTACCTTCCAAATTTACTCTGTAACTAATGGGTCAAGAATTCCAAATTATGGTACATTGCAAAAAATATTTTCCACAATGACCAGACCCACAATCCTATTTTTATGCCTAGCTTTCTCAATTCTATATTTGTTCATAACCTACCAAGTTGCATTACCACTAATGATTTCTCTGATCATTGACATGCTAGTGCCACTCCTTGAGAATGAATTTTAATCAGTCCCAAGTCACCTTGATTTTTTTTCTAAGGTGCAAATGTCCCAAGATACCAAGGGGAGACCCTCTTAGCTCTTGGCTTCTCATATGAATAACTTTTGGGAACCTTTTTCTAGTTTAAGGTAATATGATCCATTGGGAAACGAATACGAGGGGTAATAGACATGGATAGCTATCAAATTTGAGATACCAAAGTGAGCTTTCTTTCCAAGCAAGTTATCCTTGTTACCATTTTTATGTTATTCCTTCCATTTTTGCAATTACCTAGTCCATTGTATACATGGTAACATTGACTCCAAAAGGGATTTCCAAATAGACTATAGATTCACCTATGATTATTCTCCACTTAGGATTGAGTCAATCATGGATATTGTTGATTGTACCATGCAATGATCTCTTTTGTCTTGCACAACTTTTCTCGGTCAGCTAAAGAGAACCGAGAAGATATCTAGGCACTAAAAGCTACCGTAGGTCTATTGTTGATTCGATTACGGAGATAAGGCCTAGTCATAAGAAAATTTAGACAAAATGAATATTTGATATTTTTTGGTCTTGATGGTGAGGGATCCTCTTTGATAAGTATTTAACATTTATTGTACTATCATGGCTTGTAGAAGATAACTAAGTGCATTAGCTGAAAATAACAGAGGAGGGGAGTTGGATGACTCTATCAAATAAATTCTTGCAGTTGGATCAAATCCAGGTGCTAGTTGCTAACTAGTACCTTGATTGAAACCCGAACAATAGGGTCCAAAATGATTCTAGAAACTTTCAAGTACACCCCAATTCGAAGAGCATATCAAGGGTGAAGTTGCATTTAACCCTATCATAAGCCTTATCAAAATGAGTCCTTAAGAACATAGTCTTTTAATATTTTATGTTTTATCCATACTCAACTCACTTAATAGCCAATAAGTTATGTTTTATCCATAAACAACTCACTTAATAGCCAATAAGTTTGCAAGGATGAATAGACTCTTGACAGAACTTGTTTACTTTTCTCTTACCACCCTTGCAGCCATTGCTTCCAACATCTCAGCTAACACCTTGACTAGAATCCATGGCCCAAACATGATATTTTATGGGTGTGTTTGGGATTTGATTTCTCCTTGTGTGAATTCCCTAGGTGTTTGGGTGTTTTCTAACAAATCATTTACATTAGCATGATTTGTTTCACAACTCTTGATGGAGTGCCAACCTTATTACACACATTTTTAGGGTGCTTTGAGGTTGATTTGACCTTGTTTTGACCATTTGGGGGCCTAGTATTGGAGCACCCTAGCTCATTTAATTGCTTTCACATTTGGAAGAGGGTTAGTTTGAGGAATATTATAGTTTGTGTTGGAAGAAGTGGGATTCTCTATCTAGGGTGCACCTCCTTGAATTAGGTGTAATGATTTGACATATGAAAAATTAGATTATTTTTTGATGAGGAGTGTAACCAACTTTGCACACTTATCAAGGTCACTCTCCTCTAGTGCTCATGGTTTTGGAAAAACAACACATGGTTTTGCTAATCAGTTGATGGTTTTGTCTCTTGGTTTGAAAGAAGTTACAATAACCTTGGCATGGAGGCTTCTTCCATGCCCAGACTTGAGGAAAGTTCATTATATGATGGTTTTAGGCTACAAAAGGTACTACTTAAGGATTGTTTTGGGGCTAAGGCAGGCTCAGGAGAGGTTACATCTTGTTGTATGAGGTCAAACAAGGCTGCAAATGTTCACAACTTTCCCAATCTATGCCTAGATTTCATGGTTTAGGGCTGTCATTATGCCCATATTTCACCAAAGCATGTTTAATGTTGTTGTTCATTGCCTTTTTAGGGCTATAATATGCCAAAAATTGTTTTTTAACCGTCCAATTTGGGCCAAATTCAGAGATAGGCATGTTTGGTGGTGGAAAGGTGCAGAGGGATGACTGATTGACCGTGTTTCTTGCAGCAAATTCACTCCCAAACAAGTTGTTCTCGGGTCAATTTTCACTACTGTTTGGGGTCAAAATTATTCAAAAACGTTAAGGAAATTGTCAGAATTGGATTATGATGCCATATAATTGCAGACAGACCTGATAATTTGGATTCTTTATGGTGATTTTTTACCCATAGTTGTTGATTTGCCATAGATATTCCCCTTTCTAACCCAAAGCTCAAACATTGGGGTTGTTCACTATAGGTTAGATGCTCAAAAGTTCCCCTTTCATGGTCAATGTTGCCCAAGTTTTCAAAATGATCATATTCACCACTGTTCAAGTGCCCAAAGGTGACCAAAATCAACTCATATTTCAAAGTTGAGGTTGTTTGAGGGTTGAGAACTACCCATAACTGTTGTTTCTATTCACAAACAAGACCATACTTGCAAAGGATGATGTTTGTTTGCCTTTAGAGGTTAGAACCATGCATAGGAATGTCCAACTACCGCCGAGAAATGTTGTTGTATTTTTTTGTTGTTGAAAAGGAGGTGTTTCAGGCTAAAATATGCCTAGGTTCTTTCTAGCACTTCATTTCTTTGTTTCAAGAGGGCTCAAACATGCTCAATTTTTTTTATCAAGATTACCTAATGGCTCATTTGACTTTATTTCATCATCTTCTGACCTCCAATAACAACTAAATATCATCTTGCATCATGAAAATTCATGTATGAACCTTCAAATCATCATCATGGACAATCTCATCCGCTTTTCCATACTGTGATCAAAATAACACGTGGACACCCATACAAAATGGGGGGTAACATGGTGGAATTGAAGAATAACACGGTTTAGGAGGAGCTTTGAAGTCTTGAGAAGGTGGATCTCAAAGTTGAAGACAACCAATAATCAATGCTTTAAGGCATGAGTACTCCATGAGATGTGACACTTGTAGAGGGAGTGCTTCACATGTGATATTACTTGTGTAGAGTTAGGTTACTTATAGTGGATTAGGTACACTTTATATTGTTGACCTCCCTTAACTATCCTTAAAATAGAGGAAGGATATATTCTTGAATTCATTCATTCACACACTTGTTAGAATTGTGAGGAGTGAAGAGCAGTTTCCTCTCTCTCTTGTATCTTCGTTGTATTATTTCTTTGTCTTGAAGCACCAAGGTTCTTGGAGAAGTTCAAGGGAAATTCTTGGGTTAGGGTTTCACCCTAAGTAGGAAAAAAAGAAAGGGTTTGTGATGAATCGAGAGGGTAAAAGAAGCATTGTATTTTTAGCTCTTGTAAGAGAAGAAGACTAGAGTTTTGGTAACCCTAGTGCTACTTCTATGCTTGTTGAGGATGAGAAGAGAAGAAGATGTTTTGCATGTGACAAGGAGAACTTTCCAATGATGAAGCTAGCTTTTTGAGAATCTTTGGTGGAGAAACTAACTTTGGCTAGGACTAGGAGTGATTCCTAGCAAGGAGGAGTTGGTGGCTTGGGTTTGTGGTTTCTATAACTAGGGTTTGGAGAGCTTGAGATTGTACCAGCTTGCGATAAGTTGTTAGTATGCACATGTACTTCATATCTTATATATTAATGAAGTGTTTCAGTTGTCCAATCATTGGGTACTTTCATATTTGATTTTCATCTTGTTTTGTCTTCTTGATTGTGTAAATTCCAGCACTTGTTGTTCATGTTGATTTGATATAATATTGGGATGAAATTGTTAATAAATTTAACATACATCTTTAAGATAAGAGGTCAGATTTACTACTATAAAACATGTTGTAATAAATTCATTTATGCTTTTTTATATGTATGAAAGTGTTCCCTAAGGGCTGTAACTGGTTGACATTGAAGTACACTGCTAAAACTTGTTGACATTTAAGTACACTTGTTTGGTCTCTTCTCACTTGGTTATTTATCATTATTTCACTTTTAGTAGTGTGCTTCTGTAAGAAATTTTTTATCGTTATTTGATCTTGAGCTAGCGAGATGCAGGGTTTAAATGTAGTCTTCTGATTTTGGATGAGCTAGTAATTAGGTTGAGTACTAATATTTAAATTAGTATATGTGGTAAAATCATACAGAAATTTATATGTTAACAAGAAACTCTAAATACTAGTATTGTTTGTTCAAGCAAACATAACATCCATGTTTCATTTTTTTCCCAAGGAAAACCTCGCAAAAAACCATGCTTCTTCCTTCAGCCATGTCTCCTACTAGATTTGTCTTATTTTTTATGGAATATTAGACTTGTTATTTTATGTTTTAAAGGAAACTTGTCAACCATTTTGACTTTGTCCAAAGCTTCATTTTCTATTACACCATAGACAAAGGTGCATGTGTTTGTTAAATTATGTAATTCTACTTTATTTTCCTTTAGTTCAATGTTCCATTTTTCTATCCATTCCAAGGGCCTTTTTAATCTGTGTGTTTCTCACCATGTCAAGAGAGTCTGCTAATTTCTGTGTAGTTATTTTATAATATTTTCTACCAGAATATGAGAATACGGTCTATATACTAAGTTAGGTCTCAAACCATGTTAAAAAATATGAAACATAAAAGAAGATGCACAATTTTCTACTGGCATTCTTCCATCCATATAACATTGTTGAATTGATGAGGTATTTAGTATACCTCACTTTAGAACTTTATTTAGGTTTTCGATGCTTGTATCATTTATGCTTCTTGAAACCAGACCCAAGGCGTGGTTTCAACATGATAATGTTTAATAGATTTAACAATGTTTAATGGTTCCATATTGCAACTTACCATGGTCTATTTGTATTGCAAAGGCTACAAACATTTCTAAGATAAAGCTTATTAGACTAACACAGTTGAGGTGTTGTAAAAAGTTGGCTATGATTGTACTTCTTCCCTTCTTTTGTGAATTCAACCTTTGGATCTTTCTGAATATTATTGTACATTTGTTGCTTCTATTAGCATGCCCTTGCACCTTCTGGGGAAATGGCTAGTTCAAAATTATTAGTTCAGAATGATTAGATTCATGCTTGTGGGGAAATGGCTAGTTCAGAATTATTAGATTCATGCTCGTGTTGGATTGGATATGCTCTAAAAGAATTCTCAAGAGTACTTTTACTTCTAATTGTATTTGTTTTATGTGTAATGTGGAAATAGACACAAGGATAGAACCTTGATGGTTTGTTCCTCCACCTACAACAATAAAACCTTGATGGTTTGTTCCTCCACCTGCAACAATGAAGGAGACAAGGAGGCATCCATTATGTAGGAGATCACTCTATAATCACATGTCTGTAATTTCTTATCTACTTAGTGTATTGTTTAATGCACATCACACCACCTTAACATAGAGGCCTAAATCTCCTCAAATATTACATAGAAATTTGGTTGTGGTTATTAAGGGGCTATTACGTGCACTATCTTGATTTTCATTGTGGATTTTATTGCCTTAGAATTTTTTCAATTTCTTGGGATTTCTTTATCAAAATATTTCTTTGTAACATATTCTCAGTTTAGAATGGAGTTGATCACATAATCCAATGAAAGTTTTTTTTTTTTTCCAGTTGATGCCTTTCTTGGGGCTTCCATAACTATTTCCCCTCTTCCATAATTATTTAAAAGGTGCTAGCTCAATGGAAGGGCACCTGCTTTACAAGCAGGAGGTTGGTGGTTCGATTCCACCTTATCTTGATATTGTATTTTATTTTAAAAAATAATATTTATATTCATTTAGATTAGTGGTACAAGCAATTGTTTTTATACATTGTCTCTATAAAGACTAAAGTGATTTTCATTCTATTTTGTCTCTAGAGAGATTTTTTTTTGTCTCAACTTGAGACAATTGGATCATTTATTGTCTCAAAACACCCCTCCATGTAGTAGTGTTTTTTACATAAGAAAACAAATTATACATCTATCTTAGTTGACGAACAAAAAGATTTGCAAAACCTTTTTCTAGCCACTATGTATAATAGAAATGCTCTATTAAAAAATGTGGGATATAAGAAATAAATATTGTACATCTATTTAATATAAAAAAAAGTATGATATGAAAGTTCTTATTCACACTTAAGAATTACCTTACTTCTGATAATTGTCTCCAAATTTCAATGAAAATACCTTAGTGCACGTGAACATTTTTTTCTCATGTTATAGAATATGTAGGCATATCATCATTTATAGCTTGTTTCAGTAGACAAATATGTAGCGCATTGCCAAATACAGATCATTTATAGCTGCTAATTTATAGCTTATATAAACTCATCATTTATAGCTGCTAATTACCCCGAAGGCGTATATTAAGGGCTCGGCTCCCCTAGGGCTTTCGTCGTCTGTCGACGGCCTATGGGGAGTCGCCACCTGTCTCTGGAGATGTTTTAATGCTGAGGTAGACACAGGCACACGGGCAGGTTCTTGGATCGTTTCCCACTTTGAATTACATCTGTCGAACTTTAATTGTGTCGTCGATCTCAATTCCGTCTTCAAATCCCTCCAACATGGACTACGATCAACTAGAAGAGAGCCTCAAAGAACGGGGTCAGAACTTGCAAACACTCGTCAGAGGTCCTCTAGCTTCATCCATTCAAAATCTCAGTGATTCTTCCAGAAACATTCCCCCGGGAACATATTTTCACTTCTTCAACAATTTTCTGCCTTCAGAGAGCCCATAACAATCATCAAAAACCGCTCGGAATCCCCAATGAGAGAAATTGGCGCTTCTCAGTCTCTCTGGAAGCGGCCCTCCCATTTACCTGCGGATTTGGACGAAGCATACGACTGGTTAGTTAATATCCAAGACGATATATTCGAACGCGTTGACGTTTCCATGGACGAATTCAAGAGAGTTCAGAACGAGCATCATAGCGGTAAAACGGGTAGTTTGGATGACATTGAGAGCGGTTTTCAGTTAGTTTATGGAAGCAGAAAGAAGGGCAGAGATCGGAAGTTGGCTCTGGATGCGAAGGCCACAGCGGTCGAAGGGGATATTTCTGGTGGCGTGAAGGTGCTTTCACGGGATAAGAAAACTGCTGGTGGGCGTTGTCGGGTGCTGTTTGATATTCCCAGCATCACTCGGCCACAAGACAGATACAATATATTTATGGATAATAGTAACATGCCTTTCAAGCATCTGGGATTGTAGAAGACTGAACATGGGAGCAAATACATTCATCCTTTGCAGGTATGTGAATTATAATTGTTTACAAGTCACTTTTGCTTATGTGTTAGCTTGATAGATGATAATTTTGTTCCTGTCCACGAGTGACCAAAATTAGGTCAATAAGACTGGAGAGCACGACGATTCCAAATAATAGTGTGGAAGTGCCAAGGAAACTCATAAGTGCTAAAAAAACCAAAATAGAGGGGTTTATTAACAGAGAAAAATCTACTATACTTGAAATAGAAACAGATGTAGAGGGGTGTACACCTTGAGACAACTCTCACCACATTGGAAGACAAAGGACTTCCTCCAAGTATTAGTATCTGGTTGCCTCCTCTAGATTGCAAGACACCATATACTAGCTCTTCTAGTTAATCAAGTAAGTCATCTATCAAGAGTTTCGTTTCTACGGCCTTAGATGGAATATGAGGGATACACATACTAAGGTTGTTGACTCGGGGTATTTGAAGAGGTTACTACTCACGCAACTATTGTTGCATCCCCACTACATTTTGATCTTATATTTTATAGATTAGATATTTTTTTGCTTTTATAGCAGTGACCCTTGGATTGCCACTTTGTATTGATAATTTTGTACTTAATAATCCTGTGAACCTATTTGTGGACATTAATAATCTTATCTTGTTGGCTTGATTATTAAACCCAAAAACTGTAGATGTTGAATGATAATTAAGCAAGGTGGTGAAATAGTTTTAATTCATTCCCTTGTACAAGTTGTACTTGAGATAGGAAACCCTTTCTCACCAAATATTTTGTAAGTTCCACACCATGATTGAGAGGGGGATCTCTCCCATCACTATTATGGGAGAGGAAGGTGGGAAAGATGGGGAGAAGGGGTTAAGTAGTCTACTTCCCTAGGTAGTTTCTCTTTTTCTACCCATCCCCTTCAACCAAAGGGGATGAAACATTTTGAAAAACTAATTACATTCCAAAGGAATTTTTTGTTTGGTAGACCAATTGATAGGTTGGTTGGCAATTTTTTTCACATGGACAAAGCTGGTTTCTTCAAAAGCTTTAATAACTTCTTATACACCACAATGTATGACTTTCTTATACCTTCGTATAATTTTCATATCTTTCAAGGTAAAATACTAATCTTGAACCTTCTTCAAATATTACTTTCCCGAGACATGGCACCATTGGCGGAGAACTAGAGGCAATCCAATCACTCATCAGAGATCCTGTCTTGAAACAATTGGTTACCCTGAGCACATGCAACGACCCCTTGAACATGCGTAACCCGCTCTCGCCTATCAACGAGCGGACTCAATCTCCCTCATCATCCCCCTCCTTATTAGCAAAGGACTCTTACTATAGAAATCCAAACATTCGCTTCCCAGATACAGATAATGAAATTCAAACATCAATTCCAGGGAAGACCACTAAAATTTGTCGGTTTTAGAATGCGGAGGATGTAATATATTTAATGACCTTTCAGCTTCAGAAAGTGGATTGCTGGAAGAAGATGAGTTTGTGGAACACAACACATGTTGATGTCCAAATTTCTGAACAGAGAATGTGGGATTTCCAGGTGCTATGATATGGGGTTGGCAGTCCAAATGTTTGACAAAGACTTGAAACAGTGCAGGTTTCAAAACCCAGAAACAACACAAAATTTTGGTTGGCTCTTGAATAAAGATGTCTTGAGAGAGTTGCTCCATCTGCAAGACAAGTTTTCCTTCTGCAATAGATAATTCTAAGCCCAAGAGCCTTAAAAATTTCATAATTTGACATTTGTGCACAAGGGGAATATCGTTGAAAACGTGGCTCTGATATTGCTTGTAGTGAACATATTACTCAATAATCTTATTAAACCTGTATACATACAATATACACTAAATTTTGACTTGGAGTACAACTCTTAAAACCTGCATACATACGATATACACCAAATATTGATGTGGAATACAACTATTACATAATAACTTAAACGTGAGGAGAAGAACTCCAAATAACCCAAAAAAATTGAAGTACGATAATTATAAATCATGTCAACCCACTAGTCCGACCTAGTATTTACCTATACATTTGACCTTCATATACACCCATCGGGGTCATTACAAAGAGTACAATAAGGCCCTTATTACATAAATGTGACATTTTATAAATATTTAAATCTCATACAGTAAAGGTTCAAGACTTGAACACTATTAGAAATCATGAGCATGCATACAAAGTAGCTTATTTCTCTCATGTACCCATCTGCCTTTACTTTGCCAGTGCAACGTTGAACTCAAACTTCCCTTTTACTACCCATTTGGATTTTTCTTTTACCAGGGATGGATTTGGGGCTTACAATGATGCGGAGTAGACTTCCAATGCAACTGCATTTTATTTCAGATGCTACAATATCCAAAGTTTAATTATAGAAGCAAAAATCTCCATTTAAACTCATATATTCATTAACTGATCCTTACATGCAGGGTTTGCACAAACAAAAACAACAAACAAATACTACAATAATTACATATGAAATTGCATCATTTAATCATTGACATCATATCTCTTCATGCACACATGCATTTTCATGACAACTCGTACCATTTCATGCACAAAATTCCAATATAAAATAGATTTGAAGGAATTAAACACAACAATACAAAATAGATATGGGCACAACATTATATCAAAATGTGTCCAAGAAATTTGCTTTTTAAGCAACCCCCTGAGCTGGGATTTTTTATTTTTCAGATGGAAAAATTGCGACTTAAATTCATAAAGAGAATGGGAATTACATTTTTCAGGTGCTTCCTGCACTTTACAAATCATGTTTGTGCCCAGTAATCTGAACCTTTCATCACAAAAGACTTACTTTTTATCCTTCAGCCTATAAGCTTGTTAAAATTCTACTTCAAAATTCAGTTTAGATTCCTTAGCACAAAAAATTACCTATATGTTCTATCCTTGACTTAACCCAAATCCTTTGTGTTTCAAGATTTAGACAATATAGGTCCCTACCATTAGTTTGTCAGTAAAGATTTAAGCACCTCAACGAACATTTCAATCAAAGATTGGACATCTTCTTCTCAACTATAAACCAACACAACTCAAGCATTCCTCTTTAGTGCAAACATTCTTTGATCAAATCCATGCCATCCTTGATTAACAGACATGCAAGAAGAGTACAGTCTTTGATTTCCTTTTGGGAGATCTGGGAGTTATTGCAATAATGGAAACTCCCTCTGATTTGTACAAAAGTTGTGCGGGAATTTATGCTATAGCATATGGTGATGCAACACACAAGCAAATAACTCTAAATGATGCAATTTATGTGATATTACTTGTGATTTACGCAATGTTCAAGCATCTATTGCAATCCAATAATGAAGCTATTGGGAAATGGGGTTGGGGATACCATCCTTCAGTTCCAGCAATTATAAAGTAATGAATGACTAAAATGGATGCTATAGAGAATTGACATTCAAGTGAACTGCTACTGAGGGAGACATGGAAAACAATTCCCATACTCAAACAAACTCGCAATTGCATTCAATAATCATGCCAACAAATTAACAACATGAGAATTATTTGTTACGTGTAATTTATGCATTGATGTAGGGAGATAATAGAGCGCACCGACAAGAAATTAAACCCAAGTAACACTCAAATCAATATTAGTGATGAGGTAGTTGATTGGGTATTAAACTCGGGGTACTGGAAATAATCAACACCAGAAACAAAACAAGCATACAATGCATCAGACACAACAAATTACACACCATGAACATTAGAGGTTACCGTGGAAACCTAAATTGGAAAAGTGACAAATAAATTAATAATGCATTCTATTTATATTTAGGAATTATTACAAATTGGAGTTATACAATTTCAATCAGAGAATTTGATATTCTTACTCCTTGGTAGTACTTTGTATATTGTTTCGGTTCATAATCAATATTTGTTTTTTTGTGAATAGGCTTAAAATCCTCTTTGTCCTTTCGTCTATAAACAAATTTCTTCATTCCAAGTCCTTAACCTATTTACTACTGCACCCTTCTTCCCAAATTTCCATTTTTTTCATTGCTTGGGTTCCTTTCTCCATCAACCAAAATGTACCTCCATCAAGAGGCTCCTTAAAATGCCAAACGATCTTTCTTCTTGTGGCCCAAGATAAGATGTTTGGCCTTTGATCTTCAAGGTGATTACCAATGGACCATTGATTTGAAACTTTTCCAAGACATATCCCTTTTACAAAGTTTGGAGGAGGGTTTATTTTGGATCCAGTTTGGATCACTTCTCGCTTCCTACAACCAACATCTTGTTGGAATTGCTCCAAAAACTTGCTCCCATTGAACCAAAACACAGTAAAAACAAAGTAAAACCAATCTTCAATGCAATATAATTATTATCTGAAAGTTCATCTCATGAATATCACATGAAAGCATGTACGACTACATACATAAAGAAATATTTTATGACACATTAAAAGGGTATAGAGAATCCAATAAACCAAAATATGGTTGTGTAGTTGTCCAACATACCAACGACATAAATATATTAGGTGTAAATATGATCATCTACAACACATAATTGGTTGAAAGGCCATGAAATGAGTAAATCACTCATAGGTAGGAGTAGAACCTTCGTCTCTTAAAGTTTCAAACATATACATGTGTGGTTACTTCGCCAATAATATGTAATATGGAAGGAGTTTGCCTTTACAAAGACTAATCGATCAACATATGCTTACGAAAAACTCTCCATTTATTCTAAAGTATGTCGACATTCGCTGCACTCAACTTTTCTTGTAGAATATCAATACAATTAATGTTGTCATTTACATAGGATTTATTTTTAAAATAATTTTTTCCATTTCGCACGTCATTTTGTCACTTGGAGAATACTTCAAAGAAGATGAGGCTTGAATTAATTCCTTTGTAACAAAAATTTAAACTTTGCTATTATGTTTATTTTTATGTCGTTCATTTATTTCCGAGATTAATTGTTGCAGGTCATGCTCCTGGGAAACAACCACAATTATACCAAATCACATACCATTCCATGCATAAATCGAAGTAGCAAGAAACAAATCCCCCACAATATGGCTTGGGCATTGACTATCCATAAATCCCAAGGATTGACATTAACAAGGTCAACCATTGACAATGGTAACAATGAAGGTCAATGATTAACCCTCACAGCAATTCCATGTACTACAATGTTAGAAGGAATCTAAATTACACCATCGTTCTCCTTTGAACACTATGCAAAGATGAAAGACACTTCATATGTCTTGCTTCGAAAAAAACAAGAGGCATACCTTCATTCTCTATCCCTTTCACACTTAAAATTGGAATCCTTAATCCTTGCACTACCTCTACCAAATGAAACTACAGATGTTGATTTCCAATATATTTAGAGTCAAACTCGATCACTACCTAGCCCTTTATTATTTTACTCACATATGTATACCTTTTTGTATGACAAATTAATGTACAAATCATTTTACTTGCCATCGATTACATGGGTTTCTATTTATTGCTTATTAATACTTGCAATAGAGTTTTCCTTTCAATTTCATCGACTACTATTCCTACCATAAATTAGCTAGAATTTCTTTCAAACACATAAAATTACATTGTCTACATACACAGAAATTTTTCTTATTTTCCAAAATATTGAAGTTCTTATCGGCGTTTCATTTCCCCTGCTTTGGGGGTATGCTAGTTTATAGCTTATATAGACTCGTCGGAAGCTCTCAATGTCTCTCTCATTGCTGCCAATGCCATTCATTTCATTTCTGATGAGATCTAGAGCGCCAATTTATCATTCACCTCATTTATGATGAGATCTAGAGCACCGATTTACTAAATCTGATTTTGATTGTTTTTACATTAGAAAAAAAATGAATCGTCTGTCATAGTTTACCAACAAGAAGAATTTCAAACCTTTAGTTAGCCACTTTGTATAATGAAAATGCTTTATTGTGAAAGAAAAAGACTGTACCATCTATCTATTATAAAAATGAAAACAATGATATAAAAGTCTTGATCTATTATAAAAATGAAAAATAGGATATAAAAGTCCTTATTCGCAGGTATTAATGACATTACTTTTGATAATTGTCTCCAAAATTTATGTTTTATTAAGATTTTGACTGGCATAACTATTTGGATAGTCGGAGCCTTCTTTTCCATTATTGATAAACCCCCTGCAAAAACCAAGTTATCAGAGCTAGCTTTATTATTATTTTTCTCTCGCAGGAAGAGAAGTTTTAGAAGTTGTTTCAGCGTGGTGGTAATCTCGAAATAGACGCCCTATCCTCTGGGTACAAGCCCCATAACATTCGTCTGGAACTATGATCCTTCTTTGGTACTGGTTTCAACCTCTTGTTGGACGTTTTTGTATTCACCCTACATATGCGGCATTATATTAGACTTTTAGGGATGCTATTCGGTATTTATAGATCTGTTGGATCCATTTTTTGATGTATTTGGATGACTGTATATGAGGCCTATTATTTATTTTGGTATGGACACATATGCTATGATGACATTTGAAACAGTTTTTCTACCGGAAGGCTTCCGGTTATGTCGTGTGGACATAGATTCTATTTGCTGGTATTTTCTGTTGTAGTTGACAATACATTTGTCGCTCTGATTGGTTCTCCCCTGGTCCTCTTTATGACAGGGATTGTGAGCTCTGGCTTGTACTGACAGCTAGTTTTATTTACTATTTCGTATATTAATAGTAAGTTATATTTTTCTGTGAAAAAAACATTCGTCGGAATCAAATCACACATAGGGACAGAGACCTTGCAGTGATTGACTATTCCTCTTATACAGATTGGGTTTTAATTATTGATGAAATATTGAATCGATGGTGTGAAGTTGATTTTATGTTGTAAAATAATTTTTATTTTTTATTATTATATAAATTTAAGAAATGGAAAAATTGAAAAAAGATTTATAAGTAATAAAAAAAATGAACATTTATTGGTTAAAATTTTTTAAACAAATATTATTAAATAGTTTGATAATTGATAAAAAGATTGTAAATATTATCCATTAAGAATTGTAATTTTTGTTTACAAGCATGATAATAATTTTTTTTATCAATTAATAATTTTGGATGGCAATCTGTTTTCTTTTTCATTCTTATCTACTTTTTAAAATAACCTATGAAGACCCAAATTATTTTATATAAACCCCATGTCAAGGTGTCTATATAAAGGGACAGTGAATCACTTGAGTATATTTAAAATCTATCCTTTAGAGAAGAAAAAGCCATATTCAAATGAAAGGATGCCACATTTATCCTTTCCATTTGAACAATGTTCCAAATAGAAATATCTAGTCCCTGACATATATTTTTTGTTTGGGGGCATTAGTGCAGATGCTACTGTGCAGATTTCGCGGCGGAGGTTGAAGGTTTCGCAAAGGTTGGGGGGTGATGGATGAATTTTTGGGTTTTTCTGATTTTGGAAATGGTTAATTTTGTGCTATCTCATATTGGTTCATTTGTAAAAATTTCTATCTAATATTGGTTCATTTGTAAAAATTTCTTGAATTACTTGCTTTATTTTATTTACAGCAAAAACTTCATAATATGAAATAAATTCTAAAGTGAACCTTTGATTGATACTGGTTTATAACTTCTTTTTTCATTTCATTTATGCACATTGGTTAAATGATTCACTTTTAAATTCCATGAATTCACTTGTGAAAGTTTTATTTCCGCAAAATCTTTCTTTGTCACAAGTTCTTGCGATCTTTTTTTTTTCATGAATCATGGATGTATGAGATGTTGTTAAATGTATAAGCTTAATTGAAGTATTGACAGATTAAGACCTAACCTCCACGCTTGGAAAAGTGATTTTAATCATTTCAAAATACAAAGATTTTGCCAATGTTTTTTCCTTTTTTACAATTGTTTCTTATTCAGGAAAACTATCCATTCCAATGCTCAATGCACATAATGAAATATATATATATATATATATATATATATATATATATATATATATATATATATATATATATAACAGTTATCAACATTAATTTCCATGTAATTTTACATTTTGATTCATTTGTTGTCATCGAAATTACATTTATTGTCTCCCCAATTCCATTGACAATAATGCACAGCTTTTGTGCAGGGATGACAAGAATTGCACAAGCTATTATAATATCGCTTATCTTACCAATGTTGCAGATTTTGGTATAAGGCATGCTATCTCAGCCTTTGGTCCAGAGTGCATATGCTATCGCTGCAACAGATCTATGACTCCAGTTTTTGTGCTTTTTGTCAAAGACATTCTATCTTCTTTGCATTTTGTCTTGCATATAAAACTTCTAAACCAAGTTGCTCTATGTCTTCAACAACTTCACTAGCAATTACTGTTTCTTTTTTGCAAAAACTCTTGAACATTTTTTAACATTGTTTGTATCTATATGAACTAGATGCACAGTGTTTTGTCTCTTTTCTCCACACATGTCTACTTTCATGATCATGTTGCAGAAATGAAATGATAAGATTGAAGTGGTTTTTCCTATATCTACTTTTGTGGTTTCATCAACTAGCGTTTGTTTTCTTGAATCTGAGCAAAACAAATCCCTATCTTTTGTCTTAGATGCATATGATCACTAAATATTGGTTGTAGATAAAACATATTTTTTTTGTGACTAGGGGAATCAACAACAGAGGTTGGGTTGGTACTTGCGTTACATGGGGTCCAGGGGTCCAATCTCGCTACCACTATAACCCTAGGTGCAACCACAAGGCCCGAGTCATGGCGCACAATGCAAGTTGGGGGGAATCGAACACATGACCTGCTATTCACAACCAATTTCACAACTTCCACAGAACCAATTGAGCTACCCCCGACAAGCTTGTTGTAGATAAAACATTAATAGTTATCTGACAATACATTTTCATCAAATATTTCAAGAATATTGACTATGTGATTGCTTTTTGACATTTACTAAATAATGTTGACTTTAATTTTTGGTTTATTCTAGCATGGACAAATAGTGTTATCAATTGTTTTTTTTGTCTATGGTCACATTATATTTCACTTGTTTTCATCCATCTTTCAAAGTGCATTGATTATCTAAAATTATATCGAAGGGTTGTTTGTTGTTTGCTTGATTCATGCTTCTTACTCTGAAAGTCTTGTAGAATTTCATAATTTTCCTGCAATTGGTTTTCTAAATTCTGGATTTTTTCTTTCTTGCTAATAACATCCATATTTATTGGGGAACATAAAAAATGTTAAACAAGGCTTTTAAGGTTTCCATACTTCCCTATTTCTTTCGCATGAGGGCATAATCCTGATAGAAACAAATTCCTAGCAATTATGTGTGCTTCCAAATGAGAAATGAGTTTATATCTAATAGGATCTGCTTGAAGCCATATTTCCCTTGAAAATAACTGCAGTGGATGTACCATGGATGGAAGAGATGTGTCACAACAAGGTTGAGTCTAACCTCTTATATTTTTTTTATCTGAAGATTTTTTCTGCTCGTTTTGTATATGCAACCAATGAATTTACTTTGATCTTGTATTTTAAATAGATATAAGAAAATAAAGCAATGTAGATCTTTGATCTAATTTGCTGGCTACAAGCTTTAAGCATCATGGTTGTTGAGATCTAGATGTTTATTTCCCTTCACTAACTACAATTAGAGGAGCTTTTTGTGCATGCCTCCAATTTCAACTATCTCAAGATTGGGAAGAAGTCTTCCAGAGTTTTGGTGATAGGCGGGCAAGATCAACAAATGGAAATCTGGGCCATTGGAAAACCCAATTCCATTCTGGTCAGTCGTAAATTTTGTCTTTGCTTTATTTTTTATTGCAAAATTCCTATTGTAGTATATATATGTAATCATAACATGCACCTATAATGTTTAAATACTCTTATTTGTGACAACAATATAGAGTTCCAAGGCATTGTTAGAGTATGCATTGTTTTTACCTTTCTTGGCACTTTGTTTTTTTTAAATAAAAGTATTATGTCGCGTGCTTCATCAATATGGCTCACGATGCTATTTTATTATGTACTCATTTTAGTTTACGGTTAAACATAAATTCTATCCTTTTTTTGTTCTAAAGAAGTTTTGGGAAGATTTTAATTTCAACCATGAAAAAAATAGGGGATTCCTTACAGGGAACCAAAGCATTGTGAAATTGATGCTAATTGTGAATCGTGTAGAGTTTATCTGGTCATTCAAGTACGGTGAAGTCTGTAACTTTGATTCTCCAGAATCTTTAGTTGTTGTTGGAGTTGCCAGTGGTACAACAAAGCTATGAGATTTAGATGAAGAAAAAAGTGAGACAAGTTATATGGAAAAGAATATGCCAAAACAAAGTGTGTGGCTATAGTAATGTTTAAGTTTCCTTTGCTATGCTTGAATGCTTAATAAAAATTGATAGTTGTGGTTGCTTTCCAATTCTTTACACACTCACTGGTCATAGGTCCAATTGTAAATCAGTGGATTTCCACCCATTTGGGATGGAAATCCAAGGGAGGATGCGGACTAGAGAAGGTTGTTAAACGACCTCGACTAGAATCCAACGGTGGTGCGCTTGGTATTAATCATTTTGATGACATTCTGAATGGTCTGTTGATTTGTGTCTTCACTAAACTCAGCAATACTGTGAAATGCTCGCCAGATTTTATGAATGTGTTGTTAACGTGAGTTGAAATAAAATTATGTGGTTTTTGCTTTATTTACTCTTTAAGACAAAGTGTTTTCTTACATGTTTTAAGAATTTCCTACAATCTGCATAGGATTGGGCATTTCCTTGCGTGTGCTTATCGCTGTGTTAACAAGCATGCCTTTTTGTTATGAGGCATACTCTATATTGATTAGGAAAATCTTAGAGTTCTGAAGCCCATGAAAATTTCACATTGAAAGAGATAGATTTATACATTTAAGGAGATAATTTATTCCAATGTTTATAGATTCATTCCTACAAGTTCATATGTCCTGCCTAAAAAAATTGTGAAGGGGTACATAAATAGAATGCAGTGGAGGTTTATACTCCAGCTACCCTGCAACCACTTATTTGATTCCAATATGTTTAATTATGGCACATTATCTATTTGCATTTTGGCTTATATTAGACCTTTCAGCTCCATCATTGGGAAAATGGTTCATGTTTACAATAACACTTTATTGTTTGGTCCTAGGTTACATGTTTTATTGCAAAAGAGTTTGTTTATTAACTATATTAACTATTTTTTTGTAAAGTTCATCTATATATATATATAATAGGAATATAGAAATAAATTCATTTTTGTGTTATGGATCAACATAAATAGCTACTTAGAATTTTATGGTTGTCTAAACCTTCATAAGTCAAAACAAGATTGAAAAACCTATTAATAGATAGAGGTATGGGCATAAGCAAATTTGTTTCTTATATAAAAAAAGAAAAAAGTATTATTTTTGCGTTCACTTAAATTAATTTGGTTTTTTGGACATCTATTTTAAGTCTTTTGATAATGAAGAGAAATTAAACATTTCCCTCTCACTCTGACACTAGGTAAATTCAATATTAAATTCAAAATATCATATAAGAAAGTGATAACAATATATTTTTATATTTTAGTACATATAAATTAACAATAACATTTTAAAGTTGCTACATGACACTCTTAAAAATTATATATTAAATGTTTTTAGATTTTTTTTATCTTAAAAAAAAATTACATTCTCATGAATTCATGTCCGTTAAGAATCTTTTACTTTCTATGCAATTAAAACACTTTAAGTTATAAATAGATAAAAGAAAAATACATTAATAAATATATATTTACTTATTCATCGAAGAACAAAAAAATTAAAAACTCTATATAAGATATCTTAGCTTTTAATATTAAAAAAATAAACATACAAATATTTCCGTTACCAAAAGACTTGTGAAAACTTTTAAACCAATAAACAAGATAATCCACAACACTCAAAATAAGAAATGTAACATATTCAAAATACCTTGTGTCCTTAAGAAAAGGATACATAGAAACTATTAGAAAACAAAAATCTACATTGTGGTTGTAGTCATTTTGACATATTTGCCCAAAGCCTTGAAAGTGTCACATGGTTCAAAATAGAAAGTCTTTACGGTGGCTAGTGCATATGTCAAATGATTCAAGATTGAAAGAATGCATGGTACATATCATTCTTTAAAATAAAATGCTTTCTTTTCGTTATTTATAATGAATATATATTTGTTCATTTAAATTATAATATAAAAAATTAATGAATGTTGTTTAATTAGGGAGATTCACGTTAACGTAAGAGTAGGACATTGAATTTGTTCAACTTGTTGCCCATGAAAGGGAGAGAAACTTTGGTACTGACTATGACTATTGGGGTTCTTATGAAAGAGAGACGTATCAAAGTGAACATGTACTTGTATTATTTCACTTACAGTAGCTTGAATATTTGGAAAGAGATTCGTAGCTTCAATATTTAGAAAGAGATTTGCATGTGGCAAAGAAATCCCTCGCAACAAGCATTTAATCTTTGACATGTGTTTAATTGATCACTACTCCTTTTTAGATTTATTGAACATTGAACAGTGAGAATCTATTGACACATATATATATATTGCTATATATTATTCATCTTTGTCATGGAATTATATCTTTCACGATATATATATTTTGTTAGTTGATAATATCCATATTTTCAAACAAAATGCTTTTAACATCTGTAATTGGATAATAAGAATATTATTTTCATGTTGCATAATACTATGTAGATATGGTCTGCTAATAAACTCTAACACTTATAAATGCAAATACGCAATAGGTACTCCATCTTCTAATTGCGCATATTGCATTTTAGATACGATTTAAATTAAGATTTCTTCTTGCTCTTTCTTGATTTTTTTTAAAAAATCCTCACAAATAAGTGAAAAAGAAAACATCACTATAAAAACTACACACTTATTTTTAAAAACTTTATTTTATCATTTTATGGCAATTTTATATGCACTTGCCAATGCCCCACTAATAATATCGGAGACATTGCCACTTTACGACTCTTGTTTTTAAATTAAAACATTCTACTTTTTATTGCAATGGTGTAGATAAAAAATCTTATAAAAGAAATGAAAATTATTATTTATTATAATAAATTTCCGTATCCCTAAATAATTTGAGAGAATTGATTTTGTAATTTTGCATGAAAAAAAACACCCTTCCATGACTAGCTAGAAGGCTATTGATAGGCATATCCCTATTTGAGCCAATTCAATGATAGCGCTCGAATCACCACAGATTTGAAATTGAATTTATCCCTTCCATATAGCCAGTTGGAGCAGCCCCCCAACATGCCAGTAATTCGGGAGGAGATACATTTCATAACGATGAACATTATTCATGATCAAGTAGCACCCTGCCCCGCAGATGTCTCCCTGCTCTGCGCGATCAAAGTAGCCCAATGGGCTATTTGCGAGAATATGAGGCAATACTTTAGGAATCTTTGTCTTCTCATCTCTGCTCACCACGGGATCGCAAATTAGGAATGTTTGTCTTCTCATCTCTGCTCACCACGAGATCTCAAATAGATGGCTATGGATAGTAAGCGGAGGGTTCTCTCTTCTCAATGCGAGATCTGAAATGTGGTATAAGAGTTTTCATTATACAAGGAAAACGAAGTTTTTGGGTGAACATTATTCAGTTTGTTGTAGGTTATTTAATGCAGACACATCAGGTTAAATTTTAACCAACGACCAACCAACTTGCTACCACTATATTAAATGACCTACAATAAGTTAGATAATGTTCACTCGGTTCTTGAGGGTTGATTCACTCCTTCTGATTTATGACTACCTATACCTACCCCATATTCTTGCAGCCGTAAGTAAAGAAAAAGGTACCCATTGTGATTAGTGCAATCAATATCGGTTCCATTATTCAATCAACAATGAAAAGAACTAATAGAATCCCCCTCTCCATAAAAGAATAGAATAATTGTCCCATTGCAAACCTAATTTTTGTTTTTATAAAATAAAAATGAAGAAAAGCACAAATAACATTCGTTTCCAAACCTTATTGACATAATTAAGTAAACTTCATTTAATTTTCACTTTTATGGATATTTTCCATGCACCAATTTTACTTGGACATGCGTGGTTCCAAAAGGAACGTGATTTAATTTTAGCAAGCGCCTGCTCATGCAGAGCATGCAAATAAAGGATCAGGGGTATCCTTTTCTTCAAATACAACCATACGACTGCAACTGTTAAGCAACTCATTTAGGCGTCCTCTGGGTAGAGCGCATATAAATGTTGGCCCTTTAAATACTATTTGTAAATGCATAGAAATTTACAGATACTAACAAATGTGATAAATATTTAAAGGATTTGGTAAGTGATACATTGTCTGGAGTAGAGCTCTTCATTCACCGAAGCCTTCCTTCAATTGTTGGCGCAGCTGCTCGACTTGTCCTGCACCCCACTGCAGTTTGCGACATCCAAACACATCAAGCTTCTCCAACAAGATCAAATTTTCAACACTCGGCAGCCTTTGCAAATTGGAGCACCTGCCCAAGTGAATACTTTGGAGGTTCGTTAAGTTCCCAACTGATTCTGGAAGCATTTGCAAAGCCGAGCAACCGCCCAAGTTAAGGGTACTAAGGTTCCTTAATTTCCCAACTGAATTTGGGAGAAACCGCAAAGTGAAGCACCCGCTCAAGTCAAGACTTGGGAGGTAAAATAAGTTCCCAATTGAATCTGGGAGCATTGTCAGAGCGGAGCACCCACGCAAGGCAAGATGCGTGAGGTTCGTTAAGTTCCCTACTGAATCTGGGAGAATCTGCAGAGCGGAGCACCCGCGCAAGAAAAGACTTCGGAGGTTCCTCAAGTTCTCCACTGAATTTGGGAGCCTCTGTAAAGCTGAGCACCCACGCAAGTCAAGACTTGGGAGGTTCGTTAAGTTCCCAACTGAATCTGGTAGCATCGTTAACGCTGAGACCCCTTGAGAGGTTCGTTAAGTTCCCAACTGAATCTGGTAGCATCGTTAACGCTGAGCACCCATGCAAGTCAAGACTTAAGAGGTTCGTTAAGTTCCCAATCGAGTCCGGGAGATTCTGCAAAGCCGACCACCTACCCAAGTGAAGAATTTGGAGGTTCGTGAAGTTCCCAAATGCATCCGGGAGCATCTGCAATGCGGTGCACGAGCCCAGGTGAAGACTTTGGAGGTTCCTTAAGCTCCCAACTGAATCTGGGAGCATCTGCAGATCGATGCACTCGGCTAAGTGAAGGCTTTGGAGATTTGTTAAGCTCCCAACTGAATCTAGGAGGATTGGCAAAGCGGAGCAGGCACCCAAATAAAGACTTTGGAGGTTTGTTAAGTTCTCAAATGAATGTGGGAGCATCTGCAATGCCGAGCACCTGCTCAAGTGAAGAGCTTGGAGGCTCGTTAACTTCCCAATTGAGTCCGGGAGATTCTTCAATGCGGAGCACCCATCCAAGCTAAGAATTTGGAGTCTCGTGAAGTTACCAACTGAATCTGGGAGCATCTCCAATGCAGAGCACGAGCCCAGGTGAAGACTTTGGAGGTTGATGAAGTTCATAAATGAATCTGGGAGCGTTTGCAAAGCGGAGCACGCGCCCAAGTGAATATTTTGGAGGTTCGCTAAGCTCCCAACTGAATCTGGCAGCATCTGCAGAGCGGAGCACCCGACCAAGTGAAGACTTTGTAGCTTCGTTAAGTTCCCAACTGAATCTGGAAGTTTCTGCAAAGCGGAGCACGCGCCTAGGAAAATAGTTTGGAGGTTCGTTAAGTTCCCAACTGAAGATGGCAGCGACGTCATTTTCCTGCATCTCTTTAACTGCATGTTTTTCAAGGAATGCAAATGACAGAATTCATCTCGTAAAGTTTCAAGATAAGCCTTGTGTACCACAAATCTTTCTAGATGTTTGAGCTTACCAATGGACCTTGGAACCTCTAGAAGGGGAGCATCAATATTCAATTCCCTTAACTGTAGATGTCAAGTTTTGTATTGTTGTATAGGAAGAGAATATTCAAGAACCAAGAGAAAAAGCAAAATAACACCTCTTTCTAAAAATAACATGATTACCTGAGACTCATGTTCCCACAGTGTTTTCAAATCTCTCCCTTGTATATATAAAACTCTTAAATTTCTCATTGGAATTAACGAAGATAAGGAGGCGTACGGGCATTCCTTCCAGCGAAGCCACATTAGTTGTGGTAACTGCACAACGCTGCACAATGCTGAATAAGCTTTCAACAATATAACCTTCTGTCCTAAGCAGCTGCAACCTGCTCATGTTAGAGCCATAGCTCATTCCGTATTATTTTTGTTTTATTTCTGCCTCCAACCTTCACCTTGGTATCAGAGCATAGAAGAAGATTAAATTGGTAGCATCAATTTCCGGAGAAGCCAAAGCCGTAGCTTTAAAAGAATTTGTAAGTTTTTTTTTAAGAATTTTCATAGAATTTTTTTTGGAGAAATTATTTAAAAAAAAAATTTTGGAGTACCCCACCCTCCCTATAGTCCACAGAGCGGTACTTTAGGCACTATTGCGCCCACAGTATAGTCTAAAGCGCGGTAGTTTGGAACAAGACCACATTTTTGGTCAAAGTGCAAAAATGTTTTTATTTCATGTGATTGTTTCTTGACTTTCACGTTGAATAAGAATTTTTTCTTTTTAAAAAAGAAGAAGATATTTTTTCAAATCTTGTTTAAGAGGGAGATATTATTTTGAAAAAAAAAGGAAGGAGATTATTTTGAAAAAGCCAGTGAAGGACACCGCAACGTCTATGGCTTCTAGCAGCAATCAATCTCAGATTTCTCTTCTTACAGGGAAAAAGGACTATGATGTCTGGGCCACGAGGATGGCAGTTTATCTTAGGTCAGAAGATGCATGGGAATATGTCATGTATGGCTATTCCGAACTTGCAGATGGTGCAGCTTTTCAAGCCCTTTCAAACGCAAAGAAAGATGTCCTGCGAGTGCACAGGAAGAAGGATGCAAAGGCACTGCATCTCATAATGAACGCTTTGGATAACAACGTATTTCCAAAGATATTAGCATCTTTACATGCCAAAACAGCATGGGATACCTTGGTGACCAGTTATCAAGGTGCTAGTAAGGTTCAAACAACAACACTCCAAAACCTAAGAAGAGACTTTGAAGATCTGAAGATGAAAGAATCAGACTTTGTAGACTCTTTCATGACCAAAGTCATGGGGATTGTTAATCAGCTGAATATCTATGGTGAAAAGATTGGAGATCAAAAGGTGGTTGAAAGGGTTTTGAGATCCCTACCCCACAAATTTGAGTCGAAAGTTTCAGCGATTGAAGAAGCAAAAGATCTGAGTACTCTATCTATAGACGAGTTGACCGGATCTTTACTTTCATTCGAATCCAGACTCAAAAGGAATGAAGAATCCTCTCAAGATAATGCTTTCAAAACACATGTCTCATTCTCAAGAAGTAGAGGTAGAGGAGGATCGAGAGGACGAGGCAGAAGTGGCCGAAGTAATGGCAATGGAGATCAAGATCACCATCATAACCATGAAGGCGGAAACTGCAACAAAAAAAGGTCAGATAAATCTAATATTCAGTGTTATTATTGCAATAAATTTGGGCATTATGCTCATGAATGCAAAAAGAAAAAGGCTGATCAAGCAAATCATAATGCTAATGTGACTAATACCTCTGAGGATAAAGATGATATGTTATTTCTTACATGTCATGTTGCACACGAAAGCCCAAAGGGACTTTGGCTTTTAGATAGTGGCTGCAGTAACCATATGACAGGTGACAGAGGTCTAATTGCAGACCTAGATGAATCAGTGACGACAGAGGTCAAAGTTGGCACAGATGAGGTAGTTCCAGTTCTTGGAAAATGAGTGGTCAACATTCTGACCAAACAAGGCCAACAAAAAACAATCTCAGATGTCTATTATGCTCCAAGATTGAAGCATAATCTGCTTAGCATTGGGCAACTCACTGAAAAGAAGTACAAACTTGTCTTTGATGGATTAGACTGTGAAATTTATGACCCAAATCGACATTTGATCATCAAAATACAAGTGACTAGGAATAGAATGTATCCACTAGTCATGAATTGCAGCAGCAAAGTAACCTCTTTTGCTCAAAAAGTCACTTGCATGGATGATTATTGGTTATGGCATTTTAGATATGGACATCTTCACTTTGGTGGTCTCAAGTTTTTGCAGCAGAAAGAGACGGTAAAGGGATTGCCCCCTATGAAGGAGCCATAAAGCAGTTGTGAGTGTTGCATCATTGCAAAGCAGCATAGGGATAGCTTTCCTAAAGGTATGTCTCGAAGGGCACATGCACCTTTAGAACTTATTCATACTGATCTAGTTGGACCAATGCAAACTCAATCGATTGGTGGAAGCTATTATTTCCTTACATTTATTGATGATTTCAGTAGAAAAACATGGGTGTATTTCCTTCGTCAGAAGTCTGAAACTTTTGGCAAGTTCAAGAAATTTAGGGCTTTGGTTGAAAAACAGAGTGGTTATCAACTCAAAGTTTTGAGATCTGATGGAGGGGGAGAGTATGAATTAAAGGAATTTCATGATTACTGCAAGCATCATGGAATCAAGAGGCAATTCACTACAAGATATACTCCTCAACATAATGGTATTGCAGAACGCAAGAACAGAACCATCATGAATATGGCAAGGAGCATGCTGAAAGGAAGAAATGTGTCCCATGAATTTTGGGGAGACGCAGTGGCTTGTGCTGTTCATGTGATGAACAAATCTCCCACCAAAATTGTGAAGAACAGAGTACCAAAGAAAGATGGCCAGCTATGACTTGTAATGTTTCTCATTTCAGAGTATTTGGTTGTGTTGCTTATGCTCATGTTCCTAAACAGCTAAGAAAAAAGCTAAACGACAGGAGTGAGAAATGTATATTTCTTGGATATGGTGAACAAACTAAATCCTACAAGCTGTATAACCCTATTACCAAAAAGGTTATCCTCAGCAGAGATGTTTTGTTCAAGGAGGAAGAGTCATGGAATGGAGCCATAGACAAGGGTGTGGGAGCTGCAATACCCCAACCAAAAGATGGAGAAGATGAGGAGCTAATTGGACAACAAGATCCAGTAGCATCTTCACGAGTAGCAAATACTCCAGAAAGAACACCTAGAAACTTAGTTCGAGGTGAAGCATCAAGTCCGCAATCAAGTAATGAATCTGATCACAGTAATAAAAAGACTAGAAGATTGACAGATATTTATGATGAATTGGATGCAAATACCAATTATGTTTTTATTCCTAGTGAACTTGTTTTATGAAGAGGTTGTAAAACAAGAGCATTGGGTAAATGCTATGGACGAAGAGATAGATTCCATTGAGAGAAATGATACATGGGATCTAGTTGACCTGCCAAAGAATAAGAAACCCATTGGTGTGAAGTGGGTTTATAAAACCAAACTCAATGAAAAAGGTGAGATTGACAGGTATAAGGCAATGTTAGTAGCAAAAGGTTTCTCGCAACAACCAGGAATTGATTTTGGAGAAAATTTTGCACCAGTGGCAAGATTGGACACAGTAAGAGCAGTCCTAGCAATTGCAGCACATAATAAATGGAAAGTGTATTAGATGGATGTCAAGTCGGCATTCTTGAATGGAATTCTTGAAGAAGAAATTTATGTGGAGTAGCCATATGGGTATGAAATAAAAGAACATGAAGACAAAGTTTACAAGTTGAAGAAAGGTCTATATGGGCTCAAGCAAGCTCCAAGAGCTTGGTATAGAAGAATTGATTCTTATCTGATCAAAAATGGTTTTAGCATAAGCAGCAGCGAACCAACACTTTACACAAAGGTAAATCAATAAGGACAAATTTTAATAGTTTGTTTGTATGTTGATGATCTGATTTTTACAGGTGACCTCTTAGTAGATGAGTTCAAGGCAGCTATGAAGAAAGAGTTTGAGATGACAGACCTTGGATTGATGAGGTTCTTTCTTGGCCTAGAAGTAGAACAGTCAGAAAATGGTATATTTATCTCTCAAAATAAATATGCTAATGAAGTTCTTAAGCGATTCAGAATGCTTAATTGCAAAACAACACCTACACCAGTGGCAACAGGTACTAAGTTGAGCAAAGAAGATTGCAGTTCCAATGTAGATCCAACATTGTATAAGAGACTTGTAGGAAGTCTCATGTACCTCATAGCTACGAGACCTGATATTATGTTTGTTGTCAGCTTGATTTCAAGGTTCATGGAGTCTCCCAAAGACTCACATTGGCAAGTTGGCAAAAGGATCCTACGATATGTTGTAGGGACTTCAAGCTATGGAATTTTATACTCAGGGACTAAGTATGATGTTTTGACAGGTTTCACTGACAGTGATTTTGCAGGAAGTTTGGATGACAGGAAGAGCACTTCCGGTCATGTTTTTCATCTTGGATTAGGGGTGATTTCATGGGCATCCAAGAAGCATCCCATTGTGACACTTTCATCGGCAGAAGCAGAGTATGTAGCAGCGACATCAGCAGCATGTCAAGCAGTCTGGTTACGCAGAGTTTTAGAAGGTCTTCAACAGAAACAAGAAGGACCAACCACAGTTTATTGTGACAACAATTCAGCAATCGCTCTATCCAAGAACCATGTTTTTCATCAGAAAAGAAAGCACATTGATACCAGATATCACTTCATAAGAGAACTTGTGAACAATGGTGAAGTTTGTGTTGAGCATTGTAAATCGATTGACCAATTGGATGACATCTTCACAAAGCCATTGGCAAAAGATATTTTTGAAATTCATAGAAATAATTTAGACATTGTAAAAGCTGCAGTAGTCAGCAGTAGTAATTAAGAGGGAGTGTTAGAAATAGTAATTACTTTAGTTAACTTAGCTTTTACATTCAGTTCCTATTTAGACATTCAGTTAATAAATGCAACAGCATGCTTTGCATGCATGCAAAAGCTAGGTTAGAGCTTTTAGGGTTTTCCATAAGTGTTTAAATACACATTAGATTATTGTTTGTATTACATCAGTTGATCTCCGTTTATGAATAAAGATTGAAGAGCCATAGCTCATTCCGCATTATCTTTGTTTTATTTCTGCCTCCAACCTTCATGTCCGGCGCAAGGTTCTTAAAAGATTGTTCAAGGCCATTACCGACACCATGAAGCATGTTAATTCCACGCACCTGAAATGTTCACTCTGAACTGTTAGAAACAAGATTGACAATTGACAATTTTCATAACCCAACACTATTTTGAGCTTCAAAATTACGTACACGTGATTGGCCGGAGACATTATCAAGAAAGTTGTCTGTCAGCCACCAAAGACGACGCTAACATTCCAAAGGTTCTTTCTTGCCATATCTCTACCGAGGTCTCTCAGGTGACCGTGCATTCTTATACGGTATTCCTTGTCCACCTCGACAAGATATCTGTTCTCTAGGTTGCGAAGACCAAACCGGCCTTCCCAGCCAGATCCCATCCATATTCCTATGGCGGTTTCCTTGCATTCTCCTATAAAAAACAGGCAACGTCTAAGAATATCTGCTTCTCCTCTGGATCCAGATTGTCGTAGCTAATTTTGAGGCTGCTCAGTATATCGCTGGGAAGTGTTTTGTGTATTTTTTGCAATTGCGCTTTCCAATACTCCAAATCTTTTCCAAAAAGAAGCACTCCAATCACTTTAAGAGACAACGACAATCCGTCGTAGACATCCAAAAACATTTCCACCATTATTTTGAATTCTTTAATCGGATAAGGCTGGTTGAAGGCATGCCAGCAAAAAGCTCTTGGGAGTGTTGTCGATTGAGGCCGGTCTGCTTGTAAATAAATAACTCTGCAATCCCTAAGCTTGTAAGAAGATCAATGTTGCAAGATGTTACTAAAATTAAACTCAATGAATGAATGGTATCTTTAACTGGAGAAAATAATGCATCAACTTGATCAATATGATCTACATCATTCAAAACTATAAAAGCCTGGTGAGAAGATGACATATATCTTTTCAACATCTCTATGCCTTCATCCGTGCTGTTTATTTGTACAATTGATTGAGTCAAATCCTTAAGAAGCTTACTCTGTAGGGAATCTATAGTTTTTTCTCTGACATCAGATAAAAAGCAACATCGGTTGTAATTTGATCTGTGACGGTTGAATAATTCTTTTGCGAGGGTCGTTTTTCCAACGCCGCCTAAACCCACAATCCCTACCACTCTAGCCTTCCCACTTTGCTCGTGTGCTAACACTTTCGTTTCAACATCTTTTACTTTCTCGTCCAAACCAGTTGGATATTTAGCCACACTCAGAGGTGTTCTGCTAATTTTTTTCATAACTTGTTCAACAACCTTATATATAAGCTGCCCCTCATCGCTGAATAATATTGACAATAAAATGACAAGTAAAAAAGTGTGATATATGCATCAATCCAGCAAATAAAGAAAAATAACATCAGAAATGGAGGCCCTTACCCGTCATACGCGTTCAGCTCAAAACCACTTATTTGTGAGACATCAGAAAGAGCATCCCTCCATTTTTGAATAGTTGTGGATTCATATCGTGGCTTCCTTTTATTCGTTCGGGGATCGACTGTGGTCTTCTTTTTGTTGAAGATATCTCATATCTAGTTGACAACTGCACTTGTAGGCAGATTGGCGTGATTTGTGAGGTTTGGTATCGCTCAGAACGTGGTTGCCTGTCCGCACCAACGAAATTCAATATTTATTTATCTCAAAGTTGACGTGTCGACACGAAGGAAGAAGTTTAAATTTGAATGGGTAGCTTTTATCTGCCGTTCAAATTAGAACTTATTGCAATTAGAATACATTTTAATAACTAAATAAATAATAAATTTCGTTGGTGTTGAATGGCCACCACATTTTAATAACTAAATAAATGATAAATTTCGTTCATCGTTGTTGGCTGGTGGAATCTCCAACTCGAAATAAGATAAGGTCATCATTAAAATAGAAGTGGTTGGCTACTAGGCGATGTCCATGCCTTAACGCATTTACGGGTCTCCCCACCGATAGCACATGATGCATGGTAAATGATGACTTGTTTCCCTTCATTGCAATTTGCGACAAAGACGTTTTCTTGTTCCATTTTCCATTTTCCTGTTGTCGTTCATTTCAATTGTCCCTCATCCATGAGAAGGCCTGCGCACATGAGGGGGAAAAGCCCGCTCTAAGCGTGCACGTTGAGAATTCTGCAGAATTTTTGCCCTCAGTTATGTTGGCACGATCTATAGCAAGATTTTGTTAGACCTGTCCATCAATGTGATCACTGTTAACTTACAACTGATTATTGCATATTTGGCAGTTGTGCAAAAGAATGACTTCCGAGACCGCTGATGTGACGACATGTGCAGAGGGGCATTGTGTTCTAGGTGAGGCATGTCAGATTTCCCTGTTCAAAGGCGGCCGCCTCTAGCAGACAGAATTCGAGCACAGGCTTGATGGGAAATATTTCATCACGTTAGGCGACCAAAACTAGTACTGGAATGCCTTCTTACTGGAGGGAGAACACGGATCACCCTACCTGTAATCCCTACAATACCCACGACCCTAAATTGAATCTGGTTTCCCAATAGCCTAGTGCCAGTGGTTGTAGTAGGGCTCGATTTGTTGCAAGATTTCCAATAGAACTACACTGAAGAACTCTGGTAATCAGGCAAATATGGGGAGCTCATGTTATTCGAACAAGCAACCATACTCCTAACAATAGTATGTTCATCAAATATTCATGCTGTTGGCGTAACCTGAATGCTCCGTGAAAAAACCAGGATGCAACCTACAAGCATGGAGTCGAAAAGTAGAATGCCACGTGAAGGAATCCCCCTAGGGTTGTAGGTAGTAGACGAAGTTGGTGAAGAGTCTTATGACCTCTGCAGGCTCGTTGCAGATGCTCAAGCCTTTTCGGCATTTCAACAATTCACAACGTGGAGATGATCTTGATGATCCTGCAGCCTCAAAATCTGCCTTGGAGCCGTCGAACATCCCCCACTTTAATAATGGTTGCCCAAACCTTCTGTTGGCGATATGCGGATATATATTCCTCGTATTCTCTCAAAAGAAATTAGTTGAATTCAGAGGGAAAATTGTACATGTAAACGTACCTGCCATTGCAATCTTCTGCAATCAATTTTTCATTTTTAATACCTTTGCATTTGTTCGATCTGAATCCCAATTGTTGGGCTATTCGTTGACTTCCTGTTGATAGGATCGGTCAATGGTTATCCATTGAAGGCACAAGATGGATGATCGAAAACAGAAAAGCAAGCAAAACCTTCAACAAACTTTGGAGAATTCAAAAGTGGAATAGACTATATGTAATCCGTAATCCAAAGCATGAAAAGATAAAGCTCACGGTTTAAGAAATTGAAGTACTTACTTGGCTTGAATCAACATTGCTTCCATGGAAGCCTTATGCGATCCGGCTAAACCAGAAGGCAGAGCCAAACCGACAACAAAAGTTAGCAAGAATGAAACCAACACGGTTTTAACGACGTATGTTCATGTGTGGACACAAACGCGTTTTTAACGACGTTCGTTCATGTGTGGACACACTTCGAGCCCATGCACAAAGAAGACCAACACGTGTTTCTCCCTAAGCTTTTAGCTCTCTTCCACGTTGTCTGCATGCAATAACAAACACTACGGTCTGAGCATTGTTGTAAAACATATGAACTCTTAATAATGTTTGGAATGACACATGTTTTCTAGGATTTGTGTATCTGGCCCATTGTCCTTACCGGCATGAGAACTCACTCCAACATTTGTAAGCTTCTAAGCCACATTAGTTCTGAAGTAAAAGTAACATGTGTTCGTTCAAGAGAATATTCAAAATAAATGCCTTGTATAATATAGTGTATGTGTGATTTGGTTGAGTTTAATTCGCCTATAGGCCCTACAATGGGAAAATGCACATAGGGAGAGGATTGCAGCCTTTTAATCCTTCATTAAGTATGGGCGGCCGTGATTAGATGGATTAGCATATTCTTCGTCAAGCACATCTATCTAACGACCTGGATTTAGGGTGGAGTCACAAGTTAACCAAAAGTCTTTAGCCAAGTTTAATTAGATTACGGTTTTTTTTGTTAATCAAACTTTTTTACCATGCGGTGGCTTGAGAAACTGATCCATTAGGACGCACACATTCTATGCGCAAGTGGATGGCCACGACGCCTCAAACCAAGAGAAACCGATCAACCAAGGATTTTGCAAGGTCGGTTCAGTAGGAATGATGGACAGCCATTAACATTGAGAGACAAGAGTCTTTGAAGATTACAGCAATATGTTTGTAGATTACAGATGTTTGCAGATTAGGGTCTCTGGCTTAATGAGCAATGCACCCTTCATTCTCACTCTTGATTGCGACATGTACACCAACAATTCTAAAGCGCTTCGTGAAGGCCTGTGCTTTTTATGGACTCCAAAACAGGTCACAAGTTTATGTATGTCCAATTCCCTCAGAGCTTTCATGGCATCACAAAAAATGATCTCTATGCAAATAATCTCTGCAAGACCTACGATGTGAGTATATGCAACTTTGATCTCTGAGAAATTGAGTAGAAAACTATATATTAACCCATATATTGTCTGTAAATTTTCATCTGTAAATCCATTTTAAGGGAGCAGGTGGAATTGAAGGTCCATTTTATGTAGGCACTGGATGCATTTTCTGCCGCGATGCCTTATCCGGAAGTGAGGGCCGACATAGTTACTCGAAATCACATAAAGCTGAATACTCCATTGTTTGTACAAAAGATGGAAGCTTTATGAAAGATTTAAAAAGTCCATGTATGATGCTGGAAGATGCACGCTATCTTACAAACTGCAACTACTCGGAGAATACCGAGTGGGCCAAACAGGTAATTCCAAGTTTTTCTGTAACAATTTTTAGTCATATCGAATAACTAGATACCTAGAAATTTGTTTGAAATTTAATTTATTGTAATTGTAGGTTGTCATGGTCTATGGCTGTGCTTCGGAGGATGTATATAGTGCAGAGGATGCAAATCTATATACTGTGACACACATGCATGGCTAATATCTATGGTTGACTAATTTGGAAATGGATGAATTCAAATCAAGATGCTCTGAATGAATTTTCAATAGGGTAATGAATCATTAAGAAGAACAAGAGAGTTTTGGATTTGATACTAACAACATTCAATTTCACTGTTTCATGTCTTTCGATTTCTTTTTTGTTTGCAGGTCTAGGCATTGGAGGAGGTTCAAGGGAGCCATTGATGGAGAGTGCAATTTGGGCTATTGGCCAAACTTCAGTCTATATTCATGCAAACAATTAAGTAGGGTTTAGTTTCACAATGGTTCGAGTGTTTAAATCATAGGACTCTTGGTGCACAGACAAGGACACAACAACGAATAGAAATTAATACGACCACAAATTCTGTCATCGCCTCAATAGAGTTATGTTGAATAATCCTTCGGGATTACATTGTAAATAATATTACAGTTATTAGTTAGTAAATTCTAGTTAATAATCTCGTTATCTAACTGTAGATAACGGTTTTGATTTCCTTTATATGTAACACTCATCTACGTAATAAGATATTGATTTTGTTGAGGTTCTTCACGGCTTGTATCAGTGGTATCATAGCAAGGCAGCAAAGCATTGATGAGAAAGACTTGATGAGAGAGAAGGAGCCTGTGAAGGAGGAGCCAGCAAAGGAGCTATCACCAAGAAAGGAGACTGCACGTAAATTGTTCCGGTAATTGTTTAGAAGAATTATTTTCTTTGCTTCAAGAAAAATAAAAGAAGGAAGAGAGCTGCCATTTATATTTGCGTGCAAGGTTTTTTTAAAATTGAATTATTAAACCTTTTGGGAAATCTTTTTAGAAGATAAAAAGATTTTAAAGAATATAGACTAAGAGGAAAAGAATATATCAGAGTGTAATTTGTTCAGAAATTTACTACACTTACTACACAGTAAATTTCAATGCATTCTTTAATTTCAATTGTCGGAGTTATTTTGTCTAGAAAAGAAAATTATCAGGAATGGTTTCGCAAAGTTAAAAATACCCTTATTTTTAATGATATGTGGGATGGAATTTGTGAAAATGAGAATTTAGAAGATAAGAAAGATGGAGAAGAAATAGTACCACCATTACCACTAGTACCACCTATTGATACCAAAGAGTTAGCATTATGGAAAAGTAAGGACAAGAAGGCTTATGCCTTGATCATTGCCTCTGTAAGTGAAGAAGTAAGTAGACATCTAGTTTCTAGCAAAAGTGCTTGAGAAGCATTAAAGAAACTAAAAGATTTGTATGATTCACATCCTAAGCTTGAAATCATACAATTATTGATGAAGTTATTTAACTTATAATTAAAAGATGATGATCGAATGAAACTTGCTTATGAAATTAGAGCTATTTTCCATGATATTGATGCAACTGGTGTAAAAGTTGACATTCAACTTACTGCATTTATTAAAGCTCTATATCCTACCTATACTCATTATTTAGAATCACTTCAAGCTAGTGGACAAATGAAAGCTATGACCTTTGAAACACTTGTTGAGAAAATTGCTGAAAGAGAGAAAGCCTTTGGGAAGAAGGAATCTCGTTCTAGTTCCACTGTTGAGACTTTGTGTCTTGCCCAGAAAGAGCAGAAACCTAGAGGGGAGTCTACTAGTAGCAGAGGTCGTGGTAGGAGAACATTTAGAAGCAGGGGGGGTAATCATCATCAAGGTGACAGACATCAAAAATATGTTCAGAATGATAGGCAATTTGTTAAATGCTATAGATGTGGAAAACTTGGTCATACTCCCAGTTATTGTCGCGCTCCTTGGGAGAAGATTAATGAGAAGAAAGAGCAACAGCCTCTAGACAGAGGAAAACCACCTGAATCTACTCACTATATAGTTGCACATTGTAATCTTAGTGTTAATGAAGTTTTTAGCACTTCTTTTGCTTCGTGGGAAGATACTTGGATTTTAGATATTGGAGCCACATGTCATATGACCTTCAGAAGAGATTGTTTTGAGACATTTAGTGATCATATTGATGGTATAATTTATTTTGCTGATAAGTCATAGTTGAAGCCCTTTGGTATTGGTTCTATTCGGCTTAAGTTACTGGGACTTGCTGATTATATTTTACATGATGTTCTTTATATTCCTCAATTAAAAAGAAATTTGATGTCTCTCATACAAGTTAGGCAGCAAGGGCATTCTATACATATGTTTGATGGTATAATTGAGATACGAAGAACATTTGATGATGTGATTGTTATGACTGGTGTTGAAGAAGACAAACTCTTAAAACTAAAAGGGACATCATCTTTTTTATCCAACTCAGCTCTTTTGTCTCAGCATAGTGATACTCTATCCTCCACCTTATTGTGGCATGCTCGCTTTGGTCATATCAATTATGGTAGTATCAGAATTATGAAACAACAAGGTATACAGGGGCTTCCTACTGTTCCAAGAAAATTGTCTCCATGTAATGCTTGTATTTTAGGCAAGCATTGTAAACAGCCTTTTCATAGGTCTACTTTCAGAGCTTCCAGGAAGTTAGGACTTATACATTCAGATTTATGTGGGCCCATGCCCATTCCATCTGCCAATGGTAATAAATATCTGCTAACTTTTATTGATGAATACACCAGGATGTGTTGGGTTTACTTGTTGAAAGAGAAATCTCAAGTATTTGCAACTTTTAAGAATTTTTATTTATGGATTTCCAATGAAACTCAACTTAATATTGGCACTCTTCGCTCAGATAATGGTGGCAAATACACATCTAATGCATTTGAAAAGTACTTACAAGATAATGGTATTAAACATCAAACGACCGTTCCTTATTCCCCACAACAAAATGGTTTGGCAGAACGCATGAACAGAACTTTGCCTAATATGGTAAGGTCTATGATGTTTTTTCAAAATGTCAAGTTGATGTTTTGGGGAGAAGCAGTACTTTGTCCAGTCTATATTCGTAATCAGTGTCCTTCTACTGCCATCAATTATAAGTCTCCTTATGAAATGTGGTATAGTTGACTTCCTGCTATTCAACATTTTAGAGTTTTTGGTTCTCCTTGCTTTGCCTTGATTCCTACACAACAACGTAACAAATTGGGCGCCAGGAGTCGCAAAAGTATTTTTTTGGGATATTCTAATACTTCCAGAGCTTACAGGTTGTATGATGAGGAGAACAAGAAATTTATTGTTTCAAGAGATGTAGTTTTTCTTGAATTTGACAAAGATGCTTCTACTGTTGATCGACAACTAAGTCATTTGGATAAATTCTCTTCCAAGAAATTTTATTATGAATGGGATAATGATCTTCCACATCCTGAAGGGGGAATTCAGATTCTTGATCAGTTTGTGGATTTCCCTTCAATTAATTTTCCTTATGTTTCAACATCTGAGAACGAAGATAAATTAGTTGATAATAATGATTCTGTAGAAGAAAAAATAATTGACAATAATGCAACATAAATTGAAGAAACTATTCAACCATCAGAAATTGAAGAAGTTATTCAGCCATCACCGCAGCAGTCAGTTCGTAGATCAACACGAACAAAGACAATTCCAAAAAGGTTTGATGAATTTGAGTTAAATTTTTCTATTGTTGTTAATGAGCCTGCTACTTTTGAAGAAGCTGCTAGTTGTAATGAATGGAAAGATGCAATGCAAAAAGAATATGATGCACTCTTATTAAAAATGGCACTTGGAGGTTGGTGGACCCTCCTATTGGCATCAAACCAATTGGCTCTAAGTGGGTTTATAAAACTAAATATAAGGCTGATGGCTCACTTGACAAATACAAGGCAAGACTTGTAGCAAAGGGGTATGTTAAAAAATAAGGTATTGATTACACAGAAACATTTGCTCCTACTACAAAATGGGGCACTATTAGAACTTTGTTTTCTCTTGCAGCTCAAAATGAATGGAAAATACATCATATGGATGTAAAAACTACCTTTTTAAATGGATATATAAAAGAAGATGTTTATATGTTTCAGCCGGAAGGTTTTTCTGTTAAAGGAAAAGAACAGAAGGTATGTAAATTGGTGAAATCTTTATATGGTTTGAAACAAGCACCCCGAGCATGGTATGAGAAGTTAACTGAACATCTTCTCAAATTGAATTATAAGCATTTCAATCTAGATGATGCAACTTTATTTGTTAAGAAAGTTGGGCGATCAATTGTATATCTAGTTGTCTATGTTGATGATTTGCTTATCATGGGGAATAGTGATGACTATATAGTCTTTATTAAAAAGGAGCTGCAAAAGGTTTTTGACATGACGGATTTGGGATTACTTCATTATTATTTAGGAATTGAAGTAGATGAAAAACCCAAATATATATTTATTTCTCAGAAGAACTATATTGGAGATTTGTTGAGTAAATTCGGGATGTTGGATTGTAATTCTGTTTCTACTCCAATGGAGCATAATCAGAAGCTTAGTTCACAAGAAGGCAATGCATTTGAAGATCCAATAAAGTACAAGCAACTTGTTGGAAGCTTGATTTATCTTACTACTACTCGTTTCGACATAGCTTTTGTTGTAGGAATACTTTCCAGGTTTATGCATCAACCTTCTGAAGGTCATTGGATTGCAGCAAAACGAGTGCTAAAATATTTAAAAGGTACTCAGTCGTTTGGCATCAAATACTCTAAAGTTTCAGACTTTCATCCTACTGGTTATTCAGATTCATATTTTGATGGAGATAAAGAGCATGGAGTGTCTACTTCAGGTTATTTGATGAATCTTGGATCAGCAGCTATCACTTGGAGATCACGAAAGCAATCAGTTCCTGTTGATTCTACAACTGAAGCCGAATACGTTGCAACAGCTCAAGCCACAAAAGAAATCATTTGGCTTCGAAAAATTCTTGAAGATTTCTAGGAGAAACAGAAGACTTCAACGCCTCTCTTTGTTGATAATACTTCTGCAATACAATTGGCCAAGAATCCTAAATTCCCTAATCGAACCAAACATATCAATACCAAATATCATTTGATTCAACATCATGTTGAGGCTAAAACTATTCATTTGACTCATTGTCCTACTTCAGAACAAATTGCAGATATCTTTACTAAAGCATTGGGCCGTGAAAAGTTTGAAAAATTTAGAATGCAGCTTGGCATGTCCGATGTCCCTTCGGATTAAGGGGGGAATGTTGAATAATCCTTCGGGATTACATTGTAAATAATATTACAGTTATTAGTTAGTAGATTCTAGTTAATAATCTTGTTATCTAACCGTAGATAACGGTTTTGATTTCCTTTATATGTAACACTCATCTACGTAATGAGATATTGATTTTGCTAAGGTTCTTCACGACCTGAATCAGGTTAGGCAACAAAAAAATAACAAGGCTCCGCATGTTTTCGTGATGCTCAGGATGCTTAGTAAAACCTGTATTCTCTGTGACAGGAAAATCTTCATCAGTGGAAAATCTTGAATATATTTATTTTGTGTTGCTATACACACTTTTATAGGAAATTTACCAAATTCCGTATCTTTAAATTGGTTTTGTTTGGTTGTATCTTTTGTTGATTCTTAAATTGCAGTTTTAGGGTTTTTATGACAATATGTTGGATGTGTGGTAGGGGCTTTTACAAAACATTTCAGTAACCATGGGGAACTAACATACCATGTTATAATGAAAGACCGTCTCAGTGGCTAGCCTTGGGGATTTGGATTTGTGACTTATGCCGACCCATTTGTCACAGACAAGGTTATTCAATCGTTTAACATTAGTATTCAATCCTTCCATATATATTCAATCGTTTAATAATTCCCGTTGTTGCTAAAATTTCTGTTAAAACAACTTAAATCTGTTAATAGGATGATGTGTTCGTTATACGCCATGATTTGATCCTCAATGGGAAGTAATAAAATACAATTATTCATTATAACATAGTTACGATGGTTTCATTTCAATGGGAATTTGATATGAATGGCATGCGAACAAAGTTACGATGGTTTCATTTCAGAGATAAATAACATAATGTGGGTTTCCAATTAGAACACTCATCTGTTTTAATTTATTTCCATCATTTGCTCACGATTTAACATCTCTCCAAGGAATCCAAGGAATGGAGGAACCTCTCCACGTTAATGCATTATTTATGCATTATGTAAATGTGAGTGTTCTATAAATATATATTTTGTTGAAATAGAATTTTAAGGCCATTTTATTCTTTTGGGACAACTGGGTACACAGTCGGCCAAATTAGGCAAGGTATATATATGAGATGATATAGTTGAAGATATATGGAAGAAGGAAGCTATTAAATAGACAACATTTATATGACCAAAGATCTAGAGTTGGCCCACACGTTGATTAAATTTATACAAACAAAATATTTTTAGTGCATTGGCAAATATAATAAAATTTCTACAGGGTAGAAACATAAATATACATGCTAAGTCATATTTGTTTACTGGAATGTCTCTTTGGTTTTTGGTTATTAAAACAATTAATAACCCCGCTTAACCTTGACATGAATATCTTTCATTGAATTGATTTGCATGGTTTTAGTATTATAATCAAGGTGAAGCTCTTACAAACACATCTTATTTTTCCTAAAATTATGGCATAAAATTTCAAGAGTTAAATGATTTAGATAGTTAAGCCATTAAAACCTGTAGAACATGAACTTAAATTTTTCTTCAAATTGAAATAAAAACATATTATTTCGATTATTGCACTTAGAAGCAATCCATGTCCAAAAAGCTCTGGAAACCCTCTCATTCCACATAGCATGCTTAACCTCTTCAGCTTGATGGAAAACCATACAATATCCATCAATAAAGCTAGTAAAATGTAGTCAATCCTTAGTTGCTAGACTATTATGAAGCACCAATCACCCAAGTACTCAAGACGTACAAGAGGAGTGGGACTTCCACATCCATTTACACCACCTACTTCATCTATATATCTAATGGTTTTCCTATAAATTTATGTTTTTTATTTGCTTTCCAATATGTCCATATACAAGTGGAAATTATTCTCATACTAGCAATTAACGAAGGGCATTTAAGAACATCGTTTTCTATAGACGATGAGAAAATGTCTGTGAAACTAATGTCTTAATTCGGTTACCAATGTCTATATTCTGAAATGTGATATGCTCAGATTTTCTATGAACATTGAAACCATTTTTGTCTTTCTCTTGCAAATTTGAATATCCAAATTTATGTTCCTGAAACTTTAGCATCTATACTAGCAATTATAGTTGCAACATGGATACAAAAGCAAGTACACTAAAAGAAGGACATTTAAGAACATCGTTTTCTATAGATGATGAGAAAATGTGTGAAACTAATGCCTTAATTCGGCTACCAATGTGTATATTCTGAAATGTGATATGCTCAGAATTGGTTACCAATTCAGAATGTGAAATGTGTAGATGGTCATGTGTATATCACATTCATATCGAAACCAAGATTGCAACACTTTCAAAAGAAGAAGCTTATGTCCATGCTAGGGCAAAGAGGCGATCTAAAACTTGGCGAAAACATGCCCTAGCTCTTATAATTTACTGTCTCATCTTCGAGGTGTGCCCATATTTTGAAAGTCTTTAGACTAAATAATATTATGTTTATGGAAATTATTTTTTTGACAAATTTGTTACTCATTTTATTTGAAGAGTGATTCCACTTGCCTATTTTTAATATTAATGTTTAAATATTATTATATAATATGATATGATATAAAATTAATATTAATAATGATATTAAAATTAAATTTATGTTATATTATGTTATAAGAGTTCACAATCATTAATTTACATACTTTATAATCATAGTATTAGTACTTTAATATTAATAATAACATACTTTATAATAATGATATTATTAATATTATCATTAATAATAATATTAGTAACATTAATCATATTAACATAAATAATGATAATTTTAAGCAAAACTTAATTTGACATATTTTAAGTAAGAATTAATTTGTTTTAAATTAAAGTAATTTTTGAATTATTAAAACGCACAAACTATATTTCAATATTATATGTCATATATATTCATGTGTAAATAATTATTATCTTTTATCACAATTTTTTTAATAACAATTCTATTATGTATATGAATTTAAAAAAAAAATTAATACTTTTAAACATTTAAAGTAAAACACATAAGATGTGATTTACAAAGTTAATATTTATTTTATAGTTAAATAATAATGGAATTATAATCAAACAATAGTGGAATTATAGTCAAAGTCAAGTATAGTCAAACAATAACAAGTTATAACCAACCATATGGTTTTAAAGTCATACTCTTGTCACCCATAATCAATACAAGTCAAATATAGTCAACCGTATGATATTAATGTCAATCATGCTCAACCACACTGAACCATAGTCAATCATGGTCATCCATAGCCAACCATAGTTAGCCATGGTGAGCCATACTCAACTATAGCCAATTAGTCAAAACCTAAGTCAACAACATCCATCCATAATAAACCATAGTCAACCACGGTCGAGGAAAAGTCTATTGCATCTAAACAAGTTCAACCATGCTCAACCATAGTCTACCTTAGTTAATTAGTCAAAAAAATTCAACCATACTCAAATAAAGTTAACCATAGTCGATCATGGTCAACCATAAAAAACCAAAGTCAATTATGGCCAACCAAAGTCAACCACTGTCGAAGATTGTCAACCATGGTCAACCAATGTAAACCAGAGTCATTTATGCCTAGCCACACGCAACTATAGTCAAACATGATCAACCGTAGTCAACCATGGTTAACAATGGTAAACCATTGTCAACTATGGTTGACCATGGTCAACAAAAACTAACCATAATTAACCATAGTCAACCATTGTCAAAAGTCAAACAAGGTCAACCAATAGGTAATTATGGGAAAACAAAGTCAACCATAGCCAACCATGGTCAACAAAAGTAAATCAAATTCAATTATCGCTAACCAAAGTGAACCATGGTCAATCGAAGACAACCATAGTCAAACAAGGTGAACCAATAGTCAATTATGGAAGAGAAAAGCTATCCATAATCAACCACAGTGAATTATGGTTTTCCATACTTAACCATGATCAACCAAATTCAACCTTAAACAACAAAAGTCAACATTGTGAACCATGTTCTATGAAAGTAAACCTTAGTAAACAAGAGTCAACCATGGTTAAACATAGTCAACCACAGTCAACTATGCCAACCATGGTCAATAATAGTCAATCAAAGATAACTACCACATTCAAAGTCAACCATTGTTAAACAAAGTTAACCATAGTGAATCATGCTCAACCATAGTAAACCAAAGTCAACCATTATCGAACATGGTCAGCCATGATCAACCAACGTAAACCAAATTCAATTATGTTTATACACAGTCAACCATAATTGGACATGGTAAACTATGGTTGACCATAGTTAACATGGTCAGCCATGGTCAACCACAAATAACTCTAGCCAACCTTGGTCAACCATAGGAAAATGTCAAACAAGGTGAACAATAGTCAACCATAATCAACTGTGGTCAACCAATAGTCAACCACAGTTAACAGTGGTAAACCAAAGTCAATTATGACCAACCAAATTCAACTAATGTCAACCAAAGCCAACCAAATCCACCCAAATTCAACTCTGGCTAACCATGGTCGGCCATGGTTAAACATGGTCATCTATGGTCAACTGTAGTCAACCATGGTCAACCAAGCCAACCATGGTAAAAAATAGTCAATCATAGTCACTTAGCCAACAAAATTCAACCATTGTCAAACCAATTTAACCATAGTGAATCATGCTCAACCATAGTAAACCAAATTCAATTATGGCCAACTAAAGTCAACCATAGTCGAACATGGTCAACTAGCCACAATCAACCATAATTGAACATGGTCAACCATGGTCGACCATAGTTGAACATGGTCAACCATGGACAACCATAAATAACTATAGCCAACCTTGGTCAACCATATGGAAAAGTCAAAGAAGGTCAATCAATAGTCAACCATAGTTAACCATGGTAAACCAAAGTCAACTAAAGTCAACCAAATTTAACTAAGTCAACCACATTTAATTGTGGTTACCCATGCTCTACTATGATCAGCCAAATTCAACCATACTCAATGAAAGTCAACATAGTGAACCATGCTCTGCGAAAGTCAACCTAAGTAAACCATGGTGAGCCATGGTTAACTAAAGTCAACCATGGCCTACCAGGTTAACCATGGTAAACAATACTCAATCATAGTCAATTAGCCAACCAAACTCAACCATAGTTAAACAAAGTTATCCATTGTCAATTATAGCAAAACAAAGTCAACCATAGTCAACCATATTCAATTAGTAAACCAAAGTCAACCAAAGTCAAACAAAGTTAACCATAGTGAATCATGCTCAACCATAGTAAACCAACGTCGACTATGGCAAGCTAAAGTCAACCATAGTCGAACATGGTCAACCATGGTCAACCAAATTCAATTATGCCCAACCAAAATCAACCATAGTTGAACATGGCTAACCATGGTCAACCATAATCAACCATGGTCAACCACAAATACCTGTAGCCAACCTTGGTCAACCATTGTCAACCATATGGAAAATTCAAACAAGGTTAACTAATCATCAATCATGGAAAAACAAGGTCAACCATGGTCAACCAAAGTCAACCATGTCTAACCATGGTCGACCATGGTTAACCATGATTAACCAAAGTCAACCGTGGTCATCAAAAGTCAACCATGGTTATCCATAGTTAACTAAGGTCAACCAAAAGTAACCAAAGTCAAACATGGTCAACTAGTCAACCATAGTCAATTAGTCAACCTAAGTCAACAACATCCATCCATAATAAACCATAGTTTACCAAAGTCAACCATGGTCGATGAAAATTCTATTGCATCCAAACAAAGTCAACCATGCTCAAAGATAGTATACCATAATTAATTAGTCAACAAAAGTCAACCATAGTCAATCATGGTCAACCATAGTAAACCAAAGTCAATTATGGCCAACCAAAGTCAACCATAGTCGAAGATCGGCAACCATGGTCAACCAATGTAAACCAAAGTCTTTTATTCCCAGCCACACGTAACCATAGTCAAATATGGTTAACCATAGTCAACCATGGTAAAAAAACTAACCATAATTAACCATAGGGAACCATTATTAACAGTCAAACAGGGTCATCCAATAGTTAATTATCGGAAAACAATGTCAACCATAGCCAACCATCGTGAACCAAAGTAAACAAAATTCAATTATCGCCAACCAAAGTCAAACAAGGTGAACAATTGTCAATTATGAAAGAAAAAAGTTATCCATAGTCAACCAGTGAATTATGGTTAGCCATACTTAACCATGATCAACCAAATTCAACCTTAGAAAACGAAAGTCAACATTGTGAACCATGTTCTACGAAAGTCAACCTTAGTAAACAAAAGTCAACTATGGTCAAGCATGGTTAAACGTAGTTGACCATGGTCAACTAGGTAAACCATGGTCAATAATAGTCAATCACAGTCAACAACCACATTCAAAGTCAACCATTGTCAACCAAAGTTAACCATATTGAATCATGCTCAACCATAGTAAACCAAAGTCAATTATGGCCAACTAAAGTAAACCACTGTCGAACATGGTCAGCCATGGTCAACCAACATGAACCGAAGTCAATTATGTATATACACAGTCAACCATAATCGGACATGGTAAACTATGGTCGACCATAGTTTAACATGGTCAACCACAAATAACTATAGCCAACCTTGGTCAACCATAGGAAAATGTCTTGAACAAGGTCAACAATATTCAACCATAATCAACTGTGGTCAACCAATAGTCAACCACAGTTAACAGTGGTAAATGAAAATCAATTATGGCTAACCAAATTCAACTAATGTCAGCCAAAGCCAACCAAATCCACCTAAAGTCAACCCTAGCTAACCATGGTCGGCCATTGTTAACCATGGTCATCAATGGTCAACCATAATCAACCATGGTCAACCAGGTAAACCACAGTCAATCATAGTCAATTATTGTCAAACAAAGTTAACCATACTGAATCATGCTCAACCATAGTAAACCAAATTCAATTATGGCCGATTAATGTCAACCATTGTCGAACATGGTCAACCAATGTAAACCAAAGTCAATTATGGCTAGCCACAATCAACCATAATTGAACATGGTCAACCATGGTCGACCATAGTTGAACATGGTCAACCATGGACAACCATAAATCACTATAGCCAACCTTGGTCAACCATTGTCAACCATAGGAAAGAGTCAAACAAGGTCAATCAATAGTCAACCACAATTAACCGTGGTAAACCAAAGTCAATTATGGCCAACCAAAGTCAACCAAATTTAACTAAATTCAGCAATATTCAATCGTGGTTACCCATACTCTACCATGATCAACTGAAGTTAACCATCCTGAATGAAAGTCAATATAGTGAACCATGCTCTACGAAAGTCAACCTAAATAAACCAAAGTCAGCCATAGTCACCCAAAGTCAACCATGGTAAACAATACTCAATCATAGTCAATTAGCCAAGCAAACTCAACCATAGTCAAACAAAGTTATCTATTGTCAATTACAGCAAAACAAAGTCAACCATAGTCAACAATAGTCAACCATATTCAGTTAGTAAACCAAAGTCAAACAAAGTTAACCATAGTGAATCATGCTCAACCATAGTAAATCAACGTCAACTATGGCCAACTAAATTCAACCATAGTCAACATGGTCAAGCATGGTCAACCAACGTAAACCAACGTCGATTATGGCAACCCAAAGTCAACCATAGTTGAACATGGTTAACCATGGTCATCCACAAATAACTGTAGCCAACCTTGGTCAACCATTATCAACCATATGTAAAATTCAAACATGGTCAACCAATTGTCAATCATGGAAAAACAAGGTTAACCATGGTCAACCAAAGTTAATTGTGGCCAACCAAAGTCAACCACATCTAACCATGGTCGCAAAAGTAAACCATAGTAAATTAATCAACCAAGGTCTACCATGTTCCAGCAAAAGTCAACCATGGTAAACCAAATTTAATAAAATTCAATCATGGTTTACCAAATTCAACCATGCTCAATTATGGTCATTTATAGTCAACGATGATCAACAATTGTCAACCAGTAAATAACCATCGTTAACTATGTTCAACTATGGTCAGCCATAGTCCAACAAAGTCAACCATATTCAACCAAATTCAACAACAGTAAAAGAATAATAAAATTATAATCAACCACAGTCAACTATATCCAACCAAAGTCAACATAGTGAATCATGGTCTACAAAAGTCAACATAAGTAAACCAAAGTCAACCATCGAAATGTGCTATAAACATGTTTGAGAACTTAATATTCCAACACCTACAAATGTTTTTTACCTCATTCAAAATATTTCGCTCTTCCTGGTTTATCCTAACATGGATTCAATTGATGATGTATTTATGAGCTTTAACTTGCTCTTCATGTAAAAATAATTGTATCAAAAATTTTTTTTATGCAGTGTTTAGCAATGTTTTTGCTTTTTACATTTCCTTCCAAATCAAAGTTATTCCTATATATTGTTTTTTTGTGTTCAATAGAAATTCTAATTTCAAAATATTTAACTTTTTTATGTTACTATTTTTCTTCATTGTATACACTATATGTTTTTTACTTCCATGCTTTGATAATATCAAATATATTTACAAATGTCATTTCACATCTTACATTCATAGATAGCTTCCCCATATTTTTCATAAATATTATTGTTTTTTATTATTAATTATTTCATTATTATAATTATTTCCAACTTCCCCATATTTTCCATAAATATTATTGTTTTTAATTATTAATTATTTCATTATTATAATTATTTCCTTTTCAAGATTAATTTAATTTACATTTATTTTATTTTTTTAATAAATAAATTTGAAATATAAATTTTATTTTATTTTATTTAAATTTTTTAATATAAATTTCAAATGTATATTTAATTTGATTTAATTTAATTTTTTAAAATATAAATTTAATTTTATGTTATTTTAAAAAAACTCTAATAATTAAATTTAATTACTAATATTAATATAATATTAAAGATTTTTTTAAAAAATTTAAATTAAATTACATTTAATAAAAATTATTAAATTTATTTTAATTCTGATTTAATATAATTTTATGTAAATTATATTTTTCTTTACTTACATTAATTTAATTATTTTTTAATATTAATTATTTTCTTTTGATTTAGGTTTAACATTAATTATTTTAATTAATTTTAATATCGGTTATTTTATTATTAATTTACATTTAATATCAATTAATTTAATATCTATTATTTTACTTATATTTTTTTAATAACAATTATTTTACTTTTCTTTAATATCAATTAACCGTTTTACTATGAATTTACCTTTAATATCAATTATTTTACTTATCTTTAATTTTTTTACATTTTTTTAATTTAATTTATTTTTAATTTACTTTTATTTTACTTTATTTACTTATATTTAATTTACTTTTAATTTAGGTTAGTTTATTTTTACTTTACTTTACTTTTATTCTATTTCTTTATTTCTTTTTTAATTTAATATTACTTTATTTCTCTTTTGTTTAATTTATTTTAGTTTATTTTAATATGTTCTAATATTTTAATTTAATTGTTTTTAACTTAGTATGTATTTCTTTTCATTTTTATTCTCAAATAACATTTTTATTAATATTTTAATTTAGTTATTTCTTCGTCTGGCCGGTTGTCTACTAGTAACAACCACATTTTAAAATGTGATTGATATTTGTCGATTGACGAATATCAACCACTTTTAAATGTATGGTCATGGTTGATATAGGTCGATCGGAAAATATCAACTACATTTAAAAATGTGGTTGTTGCTAGTATAGAACTTATAGAAAGGCGCATATGAACCTAGCGTTTAAACTTTTGTATTTATAATTAAGTGCAACACTGCATTCAAGTGTTTAGCACAACTCCTTGTTTTCTAATAATAGAATTGGCTGTGAATTGCCATATTTATATGTTTGTTTTTTATTTGAAATATTTATGGCCACTGTTAAGTACGTATACAACAAATTTTTTTCTCCTCTCTATATTAGTTTTGTGATAGTATTTTATAGGTGTTTGAAGATGATCGAATTATTGCAAACATGTTGTAAAAAATGTAGTCATAACTCAAATCAATGTGCATCCTTATCAGGGCTTTTAAAGACTAATCCAATGAAGTGATCATTTTGTTTTATAGTAACCTAACACATATGCTTACACAGGTACGAAGTAGTCAAAGCAAAAGGGGTCCTTTCTCTTTCAATTATGAGCTGCAGCAGGTCTCTTTCAGGAACAGTGAATCCTTGAGCCTCATTTCAACCTTGGTTAATGTCTATGCATATGCCTCTGTTGTCTCTACCCGAGCTACTCATTATAGCTTTGTGCCCTATGAAAGCACTCTGGCCAAAAATGGCAAAATTGATTAAAATGAGCCAACTCTACAATATTGAAATTATTGAGCTACAACACTCCATTAGCCCTATGGATTTTGCGATAGATTATTGATATCGATTCCCCATTTTCATGCAAATATGTGGAAAAGAGAAGACAAGCAATTAACTAAAATATTGAGGCATTCAAAATATTGAACAGAAAACAATGTACTAACTAAAAATGTAAATGTATTCATTGAAGCATTCAAAATAATGAACAGAAAGAACTGTACTAATTAAAAATGTAAATGTATTCGTTGATTCTCATTCAAAATAATGAACAGAAAGCACTATACTAACTAAAAATGTAAATGTATTTGTTGATTCCAAGAATTTCGAAGCTACAACCTATATTATATAAAATTACATTAAATGAAACACAAATGGCCTATGCAGGTATGGAACCTACGAACTTCGCATTATTAGCACAACGCTCTAACCAACTGAGCTAATAGGCCATAAAGTTGTTGAAATTGAGCGGTTTATAAGTCTTTGTACTGTTTGAGAGAAAAAGAAAAAAATGTGTGCGTGGGAAACTCGAGAGATCATTCGTTAAAAAATCACTTGACAAAAGCGACTTCATTCATCTATATTCTCAATTTGTTTTAGAGCTAGACAAATGTTATATTTAAAATTATAGTAAAAGAATAGGGATATGGTCATCCCAATCCTTGAAAGCTTGGAAGAAGTTTTTTTGTTAAAGTTTTTTAACACATGAAAAAGAGGAAAACACTATAGGCAATAGCTTGCCTTCTCAATATTAACCATAATCTTATATAGGATTACATCACACCATAAAATACGGGTCAATACTATGGGCCATAAAATACTATGGGACATCAAAGTGTCCTAGTCAAACTTGTGAAAATCCTCACAGCAGATCTAAGAGATGATGTATCTCACAAGAGAATAATTATGATTAAGCAAGAAAATAGAAGAAGAGTGATACATGCAGTATAATGAGCAACAGAATAATATGGTACAGTAGAACTCAGATAGAAGCAATAATACTTCGGTCATACTAAATTATTAATCACAAATGGACATATAAATAATACAATGCATGAGGAATTCGAATGCCTAAGGTGGCAATTCGAATTAGCCTTCATGGAGTGATCAAAGGATCACTGGAGTGTCATCGGAGCACAACTAGGTGTCCTCATGATCATCGGAGCGCAACTGGAAGTCTTCATCATCATCAGTGGAGTCATCAATGCTCAAGTAACTGTCAACCATCAGTCAAACTAACTCTGGTAGGTGTAACTGAGTGTAATTCAATGTAACTGACTGTAACTGACTGTAACTCAATGTAACTGAGTGTAACTGACTGTAACTCAATGTAACTGAATGTAACTGAGTGTAACTGAGTGTAACTGACTGTAACTCAATGTAACTGAATGTAACTGAGTGTAACTGACTGTAACTCAATGTAACTGAGTGTAACTGAGTGTAACTGACTGTAACTCAATGTAACTGAGTGTAACTGACTGGTAGGTGAAGAAGGGCGAGTTGCTCCCTAAAATCAAGGAAGAAGGGCGCACTAAGCAACTGGAGGGCTAAAACTGAATAGTGAGAAGCTCCTGGGGGCTGGCTAACTGAGGGCTAGGTGCTGGACTGATGACTAGGATGCATGCAAAATGCATGCAAACCCTAGAATGCATGCAAACCCTAAAAAGGTGTATGCATGACTGAAAATGTAAATGATCAAAATACTGGTGGGACTAGGATGGAGTATAGGAATATCCTAACACCCCCCCTTAATCCATCCTGGGCCCTGGTAACTAAGACCAAAGGTCACCCAATACAATGAATAATAACAATCAATAAACCAAGGAAGTGGGAAAATTTCATGGGAAACATACCCCCTCCTCAAAAAATAGACTGTAAGGCACACAAAAAAAATAAAAGCTCCAAACTCAAGCATGTGTGATGCTTGGTCATATGTCTGGAGGTATCTTCTTCTTGGGAAGAAGTGGATCATGCTCAAAAAGCATGTGCTTGTACTTGCTCTTCAGATCGAATGTGATGAGAACAAATCCAATAGTATGAGAATGATCCTTGAACCTGTGATTCGAATCAGCTGAGGTAGGATCAAATCTGTGAAAGTGCATATAGTCTTTTGTCTTCTCCTTTGAACCACCATGGGTGAGATTATGCCAAAAATAACTATTACATGTTTGCTTGAAATCAAAATCAGATTTAAGACTTTCAAAACAGTTTCTTGAGATCTCCTTTGAACCAGCAGGGGTGAGATCAAAACTATCATATGATGCATGAGAAATTATCTCAAGCGGGTGGCAATGGCCATATTCTTCAATAACCTTCTGAAAGCATGTGCTAATGATCATATAGTAGTAAATAAGAGATGTTTGCTGAAGAGGAGCGAATGCATTACCTCCAATAGCTGATGTTACCTCCGAAATAATCATGTGATCATGATGCAAACCAACAAACTCTGGTGCAAGGCAGGATTTAGGACCTTCTGCAATATCTAGAGTGTGAGCTGGCACAGAAAGAGAAGAAAGTTTGAGCATGAGCGGAGAATCTGCAAGTTCTTTGTCAACAACTTCAATATGAGATGATACTGGTTCATGATCTGAGAGATCATCAAGGGGAGCGAATGCAACATGATCTGAGAGACCATCAGGAGGAGCGAATGCATCATGATCTGAGAGACCATCAAGTGGAGCGAATGCATCAACTTGCTTGCTTTTGAAGGGATTTGGACCAAAACCATCATTCTTTTTGCCGAATCTTTCATCCAGATGAGCCCATAACTCTTTTGGAGTTTCAATTTCAAAGATGGTCGGGTACAATATGTAATCAGTCATAGTAAGCTTCATTCTTCCAATGTGCATGTCACCTTTATTCAACCATTTAATCTTCTTTGTAGAGGATTCGAACTCTCTTTCAAAATAGCAATCAAAGAGATCATGGCTCTTTAAATATGCTATTATTTTTGGTTTCCATTCATCATAGTTGAATAGAGAAAGAGGAGTGATTTCTTCTAATTCAGGATACATTGAAGATGTAGAAGACCTGCAAAAACAATATAGAATAACTGCAACTGCTACTGCTGCAAAAATGCAGATTCTGCTGCAACTGCTGAACTCGAAATCTTGGTAATAACCTGCAAAAAACTCTCAAGAATGGAGATAAACAATACTCTCAACATGCTCTGATACCATGTGAAAATCCTCACAGCAGATCTAAGAGATGATGTATCTCACAAGAGAATAATTATGATTAAGCAAGAAAATAGAAGAAGAGTGATACATGCAGTATAATGAGCAACAGAATAATATGGTACAGTAGAACTCAGATAGAAGCAATAATACTTCGGTCATACTAAATTATTAATCACAAATGGACATATAAATAATACAATGCATGAGGAATTCGAATGCCTAAGGTGGCAATTCGAATTAGCCTTCATGGAGTGATCAAAGGATCACTGGAGTGTCATCGGAGCACAACTAGGTGTCCTCATGATCATCGGAGCGCAACTGGAAGTCTTCATCATCATCAGTGGAGTCATCAATGCTCAAGTAACTGTCAACCATCAGTCAAACTAACTCTGGTAGGTGTAACTGAGTGTAACTCAATGTAACTGACTGTAACTGACTGTAACTCAATGTAACTGAGTGTAACTGACTGTAACTCAATGTAACTGAATGTAACTGAGTGTAACTGAGTGTAACTGACTGTAACTCAATGTAACTGAATGTAACTGAGTGTAACTGACTGTAACTCAATGTAACTGAGTGTAACTGAGTGTAACTGACTGTAACTCAATGTAACTGAGTGTAACTGACTGGTAGGTGAAGAAGGGCGAGTTGCTCCCTAAAATCAAGGAAGAAGGGCGCACTAAGCAACTGGAGGGCTAAAACTGAATAGTGAGAAGCTCCTGGGGGCTGGCTAACTAAGGGCTAGGTGCTGGACTGATGACTAGGATGCATGCAAAATGCATGCAAACCCTAGAATGCATGCAAACCCTAAAAAGGTGCATGCATGACTGAAAATGTAAATGATCAAAATACTGGTGGGACTAGGATGGAGTATAGGAATATCCTAACAAAACTAACCAACTAATCACTCAACTAATTAATGCACTGATGAGTAGTGAGATTACAATTCTTAACACACCCGCTTAATCTCAATTGGGACAATATTCTTAGCACTATCAATGCAAAATGAGGCATGTTGGTCTATGTCTTAGCTATGCTTACATTTCATTCAAATACTTCATCTTTATTTTATTCCTTGGTGTGCACTTGGATTGCTTCTTCTTTGTCTTCTTGTACTTGATGCTAAGTAGGTGTTCTTCAGTGGATCTTCTTTAGTTTCTTCACAATAAAATTTTTTATTGCTTTTCAATGGTACTGGAACATAGTGCAAGTATTCTTCTTCTTCTGTTTCAACATATTTTATATTCTTGTCCACTTTACCTGCACACTGAATTTTTTTGTCATAATTGTTAAAAACATGAATATTTATCAGCTCTTCTTGGAGGAATTCACATCTTCCTCTTCTCTTATTTCAATGACTGCTAATTCCTCATTCTCATTAACCCACTGTGGATCCTTTACTGCTTACTCAAAAACTGTGGGTTGACAGAGAAGCGGAGCATACTGTAGTTGCTCATCAATAATAGGAGTCTGCTCATATAACTCCCTCAAACTTCTGGTTTTCTGGTTCTGTGATGAACTGTCTACTGGTGCAACTTCTATGCTGATATCAACTGTATCTTTCTCTGAGAGACTATCACTCACGTCACTGGGGACTATTACATTGACATGTTTGTTTAAACTGTCATCAATAAATAGAGCTAGATAAACAAGCTTTGTTGGGCTTACTTGATCACTGGTTTCCTCATAAACACAGTCTTGGTTGTCTTCCACTACATCGTGGGATTCTTGGTGCTTTGCATGGCTAGTAAAGTCATCTTCTTCTACAATTGGTTCCTCTTCACTAAACTTAGCTTTCAATATATCCCATGCTTATTTTGGAGTATAAGCTTCTGTCGCATGATACGAAAAATGGAATATTCTATACTTTTTTGTATGGGACTTAAGGAAACAACTTGTCTTCTTTCTTTTTGAAATTATGTCAAATTATCAAATTCTGCTAGATCAATATGATCCAAATCAACTACAAAATGCCACAAATCTTGTGACCTTAACAAATTCCTTATTTTAATGCCCATTGATCATAATTGGTTCCATCAAAGGTTTGCCATGATCCTATTGATGTTAACAAATTTCTTACCTCTTAGATTTCTTCTTGTAGCTCTTCTAGCACCATATTCAAGGTTTGATCTTCTTGGCCATTTTTATTCGATATCATAGGTCCTTCAGACTTCAGATCCTTGGAAATTTTGATGAAAACTTTGATGGAAACTTCAGATCTTCTTTTCCCTTTTCTACACAGGCTCTTCTTGGATCGATCTCTACAAGACTCGATCTTCTTCAATCTGATCTGAGCAATGCTAGAACGTTGTCCAATATTTTGTCTCGGCATCAACAATACTTGCTCATCAATAGTGGTTCTAGAGATTTGATGAATAGATCCGGTCCTTTAAAACAATTCCATTTTTGTATGACTATTTTTTAACATAGTGGTGCGACTGTAGATCTAGCATAGTGCGTCGTCCAAAAATACGTGCAAGTGAACATTGATCGACGCATTTTTCCTACACAACAGCTGCGTCGATGTCGCACTTGTTCTTTTCAAAGACCGCGTTGCAACACAATTCCCTTGGACAACAAATGTATCGATGGCATGATCATCCTGAGCAACAAGTGCATCGATCAAGGAAGGTTCGATGGTTCCCGATAGGGATAGGTGTGTCGGCACTTCCAAAGGAAAAAATAAAAAAAGATAAATACGGCCCCAATGTTGTGAAGATACTTGTGAAGAAATGTCACACCTCCACACCGATGTGTTCCTGTCTTGATCTGCAACCTCCAAAAGATGCGTATACATGCTTTCCACTATGTGAAAAGGCTTACCCCAAATCAATAGTTATGGATCAGGTCATGCAGCTCTAATACCATTTTAAAGTTTTTAACACAGGAAAAAGAGGAAAACACTATGGGAAATAGCTTGCCTTCTTAATATTAACCATAAGCTTATATCGGATTACATCACACCATAAACTATATGCCAATACTATGGGACATCAAAGTGTCCTATTCAAACTAACCAACTAATCACTCAACTAATTAATGCACTAATGACCAATGAGATTACAATTCTTAACATCTTTGAGTCATTGAAGAGATACAATAATAGCCTTCTAATTTTAAATTAAAATAGGGTATGTTTGATTACAAAATAATTTTTCATATTAATATCTAAATAATATATTTGACGGGTAAAATATTTCCAAAGAATATGGTGATTTATCTTAATGTGAACTTAGTGAAAACAAACTCAAAGTTGTGTTAGAGGGACTCTTATATTACAAGGAAATTACAATTGGGTGTACCCAGGAGATTTGATAATCCCATTATTGAAGTGAAGATTTAAGTTGTAGCATTGGAACTTTATGGAAATAAAATATTTAGGATTTGACAAGGTGAATTGAAGGTAGGAGTTGTAAATATCAACTTGAATGTCCTTGTTTATCTCCATCTTGGAAAGGTCTAATGCATCCACTCGAAAGTTATGCAACGATGGATTATCAATAGAAATATTAACTAGAGAGAGCAACAAAGCATCTTTGACATACTGGCATGAGTCAATCCTATGATATGCCTACTACATAAAGACATGAGTGCCATATATAGATACCTAAGATAGCCAATCTAGGAGTTACCCATTTGCCTCAACATTTGTACCATCCTCACCACATGGAAGATCACTGAAGCAATGATTCGGCTAGTGCCAAACTTTACAAGAATGATAGCTTGAGGGATTGATCTCTTGGGATGAATATGTTTGGATAATATCGAGGCAAGTACCCTCTCTATTCGACTTTGGTTTGTTTTTTGAAGTTATGGTCCCTCAATCTCACAATCATATAGAAGACTCGTTAACCAAAAAGTCAATTAGGAAGAGCTTTATATGAATGTTGTGAAACTAAAGCTAGAAACATTGCTTCTCAAGAGTATTAAAAGCCACATAACCCTTAATGGTTTGTATTGAATCAATAGCACATTTTTTATTACTAGTAAATCATGATTATGATAGTTATTAACGTCCATTAATACCGACTTTGGTCCATTGGACCTTAAAAAGGTAAGGAGAGTCACGTGGTTTTCTTTAGAATTTTATTTTTATGATAAACAAATTATAAGAGAAGCATTCATATATCACTATAATTGATTAAACCATAATATATGCATATATACTTTATATGTAATATAACATTGTACACATACATATACTTTTCGTTAATAATTAAAAATCTTCTTTCTTTTACATCAATGCCCGAAGTGAAAGTGAAAGACATCATGGGAAGGCCCAAGGCCCCTAACATGACACAATGTCAAAACAAATTACTAAAGCCATTTTTTTCTATATGAGGTTGAGATTGTCCTGCTCTATGAAACCAATAAATAAATTTATAACCACATGTGTGAGTCAATTTAATATATTTGTGTCATTGGTTAAAAAACCCAATGGCATATTTATATGGTAACTTGCTTCAAACATAGATGGAGCAAATTCAATATTGTATTATCTTAGTGCTCAAGATATTAAACACATTCTTCATTTTTATGTGCTTCTTTTATGAATTGTAATTGTGATTTGGGTTTATCTACATTTGAATATCAGTGTTATTCATAATTAATATTATTTTTTTATTTTTTTTATTTCAAAAAATAAAGAATAAGTGTAATTTCTTTATTACTTATAATGTATGGAGTTAAAATGGATAGTTTATATATATATAAATTAACATTAAATTTTTAATATTATTATTATTTTCATATTTTATAGTAGAGTATTTTGGGTGGTAAGAATAACAATCTTCCTTCTCTATTACTTAGGCTAGATTTAATTAACCCTTCAATAAATTATAATTAACTTGTAGTTAATGAAAATGATACAACAACATAATCGGATACTCATAAAAATAAAAATAAAAAAAGACATGACAAAAATGTAGCATAATAAAATAAAAAGTTGAGAAAGAAATAGCAACAAAACATGACATGAAAAGAGTGAATGTGGCCCTGGGTTGGCAGGTGCGGGGGAGGAATTTTGGACTCCACGGGGAATAAGCAGAAGGAGTTTGTGTGGGGCATTGGGAGGAATACCAACAATGGAGCAGAGTGGCTAGGACTCATAAAAGGGATAGAGATTGCTATAAACCTGGGAATAAAGAAACTGATGGTTTTAGGAGATTCCTTAATCATTATTAGAGAATCCAAGCATATTGTCGCCAAAAGGAAAGATCCCACCTCAAAAATGCATCACCTCTTATTATGCATCAGTAAAGAATTCTAGGAGCTCACCTTCCTTCATATTTTGCGAGGTTTAAATGGACAAGCTGATTAAATTGCGAATATTGGAGTCGAGCTCTCTTATGGCACTCTAAGGTTTGATAATGAATCCTTGGAAAATTCTTGGATCCCTTAACCCAAGGCTATTCCTTAGGGATTGGACTTATGACTCATATATTCTGGCCCCTCCTTCATCTTTGGGCTCAATCCATTTGAATTGCAATACTTTTGAAAATTTTCGGGAATCTTCCCTTAGAAATTTGACGGCTCTCCTCATCCTCGGTTGTCCCCCTCGCATGCACGAATTAATTGCTCCTCAGCGACTTGCCAATTGGCTGGCATGCAGGCTTGTTGTTGAGGTTTATCTTCGCATTTGGGTGCCCTTCAGACCTCCTTCCATCGTCGACTTCTCAGTTCTTGTCTGCTCGAACTGTCTGCATTTACTTCTCGTTTGTTGGAATTGTCTTTGTGTTGAAAGGATCATGGCACATCACGGGGTTGGGCATCCTCAAGGAGGTGGCGATAACTACTACCGTGGTGTTGGGTGTTCTTGGGGAGAGGTGAACCTTAATTGTGGAAGGTGTTGTAATCTCGGAAGAGGTCCCAATGGTGGCTACAGTCGGGGTGTTTAGCCGGAGGAAATGTGGGGTGATTCGGTTGAAATCGAGAGCCACCCTGGGCTCGGCACGCAGGGGTAGGGAATACTATTGGACAGGACGGGAAGTGCAGCATATCTAAATTTGAGGTGGAATTTCTGGACCGTTTGTAGGAGCTGGAGCTGCAAGTCAGGATGATCGATGGTGATAATATTGAGTTCAAGAAAATTATTTCCCGCCTCTGCAACTTGGAAACTGCATCCCATTCCGAGGTAAAAGCTCCGAACATTTGTGTGGCTGAGAAAATTGAACATTTGGAGGAAACCCTGGGTCTGGTTTATCCCCGCAAGGCGCAGAAAATCAAAGTCTCTGGCAGTGAACTTGAGGACATCAACAGGAAAATGGAGAAACTGCAGAAGTTCATGGCAAATGCTGGGAACTTCGTGGATCTCAGCACTGAGAAGAACGTGGCAGCGAACTCTACGTGCACGACCATGGATATGGGTCTTCATTAGCAGCTTGTCGATTATGGTCACGGGTTGGCCTTTCTAGTTCTGTTATGTATTTAATGCTTTTTAGTAAGATGTTTAAGGACTCTGAAACTTCTAGTATAGGCTATAGCCACATTTTTGGCATCTTGGTAGGGCTTAATGCCCAGATTTTGTATAAGTCAGTTTATTAGAAATGTTTTTCTTCTGCATACTTCTTCTAGGGAAGTTCATTAGATGCTATAGTTTTCACAGGACAGGAAGATATCATGATAGTTATCAGCTGGAACATGATGAACTTGGAGTGATGGATGCCTTCCTGCCATGGGAGCAATCTGATCAGTTTTTGTGATGTAATTCCCTTCTTTTTATATAATCAAAGCTAGTTAGTCGTTTCTGTTAAAAAAAAAAAGAGTGAATGTGGCATAATAAAATAAAAAAGTTAAGAAAGAAATAGCAATAAAACATGACATGGTAATAAAATTTTAAGTTGAAATTCAAGAATTAAATTGAAACACTCGATTATATTGATGCATAAAAAATGACATATAATATTAAACATACTTAAAGAATCAACATATAATATCAAACATACTTAAATAATCAATGTTTGAGGTGAATATGTGGGGAAAAAAGGATGGCATGATTGGAACCTTTATAATGATATGAGAGCAAAATAAGATGGAGAGCTTAAGTAGGCGAAGGGAAGGACAAAGGGCCCAGTTTGAACAATAGATTAGTACTAGCAACCATTCCACCCTTGCATTGAGCAAGAAGGGTAGTTATAGCAATCAACAAGTGTGAACAAGTAGCATTGTAAGTTACAACTAATTAAAGAGATAGAGACGAGAAGGATTCCTACTCTAGTAGTCTAGTAATGCAAGGTAGTGGGGGTTCCATTTTGTAGGTTTGAGGGGTGTAGTAGGTGAAAATTAAAGTGGACAAGAATGTTGATAGATGATCATATTTGGTTAATCCATCAATCATATCTAACTAAGATAAAACTTGGTCACTTTCCAAGTTTAATTGAAGAAAAACAAAATGATCAAATTCAATTAGATCTCAAGAATCTCCTAACCAACTCCAAGCAAGCTTACAGGGTCGTTTTTCACAAGGTGGCCCATTTTCCTTATGATATATTATATGATGATATTTCACCTATATTTTCCTACATTTACTCATTTTTCCTCAATAAAGTTTCACCTCATAAATATAATCTATCACCACTCTTCTCACACATCACCAACCACAGTAATGGATTGTAAGATCAAGGGACTCAATAGTCATGTGATTGATGGCATCCTTGATGAGAATATTCCTCAGGTATATGCTTCAATTGATTTACCTAACTCTAGTGCTTATATATGGCAAGGGTTAGCTCAGTCGATCAGTCCATGCTTTCAAGGAATACACAAATTGCGAGGTTGTAGGTGACATGTTCAAATCCGAACAAGTCCCTCATAGTTACCAATCACTATTAGTGTGGTTGGAATTTGAGTTTCCCTCCACCTGGATATTCCAGGGAAGAGTGGTGGATCCCATAATGTTTTCCATTGAAAAATGTATGCCAAGGCATTCTCTCAATAAGTTATTTTTAATATTGTTTGGCATGAAACTAACTAGTTTCATTCCAGTAGGTGTCCATGTCAAATCCCCTAGGTTAGGTACACTAGTTTACACTAGCGATTTTACTAGGGATTCCATCCATGAATGTAGGGAATTATCCCTTGAGTCGATGGTAGATGTGGGTGGTCACCTATATCCACTTGGAATAGAACCTTGACACACTTTAGGTATCTAGTTTAAGTTCAAGCCTGACTACACCATTTTGATTTTTTTTTGTTATTATACTTTATTTGAATATGTAGTTTTACATTATACATGCATATATTTTCATTTATATATTAATATTCTCACTTGAGTTATAAATTTTAAAATCTTATTTCTATGACATCAATGTTTGGGGTGAGAGACACGAATTTTTGGTTCAAGTCCCTTAACATAACATAAGATAGTGAGGTTTTCACCAAGACATGAATGTACTTGAAAAACAAATTACTAAAGCCAATGGTTTCTTGTATGATATGGAGATATAGTTATGCTCTTTGAGACTAGGGACACATATAAGTCACATGTGTGGGTTGATTTAGTATATATTTTTTTGTGGGGGTTAATAGACTAATAGTAGAAACAACTCCACTCTTGTATTGAGTAAGAAGTGCAATTTCATCTATCAACTAGTGAGAACAATTGGAATTGTAATTTATAACTAATAGGAGAGATAGAGTTGAGAGGGATTGTAATTTTAGTAGTATGGTAGAGAAACATGTTGGGGATTCCAACTAGTGAGTTTGAGTGGTGTGCTTGGTGGATATATATATTAGAGAAAATTGGGGAATATCAATTAATTGATCGTCGTTGTTTATTGTATGGGCCACCACTATGATTTCACGACCATGTAATCCAGTTAATTCAAGGCAGTTTTCCAACTAACATTTAGCCTTACTTTATCCCCATATCGAAAAAATAGGAAAATAAAATATGGTCGGCATCTCTTCCAGAATCTGGAGAGGTTACATATGGGTTTGGGATTGTTTTATCTGTGATGCATTATTTATGTCTAGATTATGCTTCCTAAAACATATATGTAAGATCTATCCTAGATAACTTATATTATTTTATTTGGTTGTGATGCTTTCTGTAGCTAGGGATGCTAAGGAAAAGAAATATCCATTTTTTGATAATAAAAAATCACAAAACAACCTTGGTTTCCAGATATCTACTAGGGGTACCTCAATGACACTTTATTCATTATGGTTATTTTGTTTCAAATGACAAAACAATAGATTTATTTCCTTTACTCCTATTTTTTCTGCATTTTATAAGATATTGTGTTTTTTTTTACCTTTTCGTATTTCTAAAAAATTCTACTTTGCTTTGAATCACTATTTTTGTGTTCAAACATTTTTTTTCATCTTTTTACTTATGTGAATTCATAAGACCAATACATTATTGATGTTTTTAGATTCAGTGCTTGTATCTGGGTGACATGGAGAATGCAAATTCTAAATCACAAGTGGAAGAGCACCCATGGTGATATTAATTGAGACAATTAGGGCACCCATTTATCTATACATGCCATACATAGTGTGAATCGTCAATGGGAGAATATGGGGCTCATGAACCAATCAAAATCAATAGCAATTCCCAACAGTTTAACTTAAAAAAACGAGATAAGAGCTACAACACAATAGATTGTAAACTCAAGAAAAGCAAACAAAACCTTCAACAAACTTTGAAGGTTTAATAGAGATCAATAGAGGCCTATAAATGGATCTGTTCCTGCAAAGGGAGGTGCCAATAAAATAAAGCACAATACATAAGAGCATAGTAGAATGCAACAAAATATCTTGTGAAAATTTTGCTTCTCCATCTTTCCTTGGAATTAAAATGCAAATACTCAATCTACCATTTGATTGTTTTATCATTGGGCATGTTTATTGTTTTATCATTTGGAATGTTCTTTTCTTTCTCCTTGACATGTGGAATGACAACTGAAGGTATCCAAGATAGTTTTTAATATTAAGAAGAGACCCAAAACACTTTTGATAACATGGAAGTAATATTTTATATGTCTTAGATTTTTAGAAATATATCTTTATCTTTCTATATATTCTATGGTTTTTAAAAAAAAATTAGAATATTTAGACTATTCCTTTTATATAAAGGTTTTTTAAATCTTTATCTTTGTAAGTTTTTATAAATTATTATTTTTTCTAAGAAAAAAATCATATCTCATATTTCATTTCAATAAGGGATCAATTTTGTTTTTTAGATATTTATCTTTGTCAGGTTTTATAAAAAAAATTATTTTCAAAAAAACAAATTATATTTCATTTCACTAAGGGATCAAAATGCTTTCTTAAGTACAATTAAAGCACTTGTTGTTGTTGAGCTAAAAAACCCCAAAACCTTCATCTAAATATTGAAACTTCTTCCAACTAACAAAAATTTCACAGTTAAGATTAGAATCAACACAATACTCAAAGATATCTTCAAATTTTACCATAATTTTCAATGGCTACAATCTTAGGACTTAATATAAAAACACAAAAAATCAAAACAATTACTAGTTCAATCATAGGAAATTCTGTTTTATATGAGTCATTTGATTGTACTTCCCTTGGAATGATGACTAGATTAGGGTACTAGGATGTAGCTATAAATCTTTCTTTGAGAGCTGATCAGCTTGACTATTTAGTTCTCTATATAAACCTTGCTTTGAGAGCTGATCAACTTGACTGTTTATTTCTTTGTATATATGATTTATACTAAATATGTTGTAAATACCCACAATCTCTTTTAATCTTGTGCTTATAATCAACTTTAATCTTATTCCTATAATCAACAAATAAATATTTTATAACTTAAATCTATCTAAATAATTCAACATATTCAAATCAATCTTTAAAAAATTGTATTTCTTTATAATGAAGTTATATGATTAAATTTTAACAAGAACATATATATACACTTCTAGAAATTTTAATAGTCCAAGAGTTATGTAGAGATCCTTTTCTATGTCTCCTATACCAATTTAATATCTAACTTTACCTTCACAACATTATTCTATTTTAAAATCTCCTCATATAATAAACACTATCCCATTGGCAAAGTTTGTTATTTTCTTATTATTTTATAAATATTATTTTAATATAATTCACAATGTTTCTCCTATGGGAAGTCTGGAAGGAGCAAAATAAACGTATTTTCACTGGCAAGCCTAATACCTGGAAGATGCTATGGGGGCATATTCAACGTGGCATCACTGAAACTCTACAATTAACCCCGTGGAACGAACATGATTTGAACATCCCTGCAAATGAGTTAAAATTCTTCATACCTAGGATATTACTGCGCTCCCCCCGTCATATTGGTCGTATCCAGTTTGGTTGTAGACCCCCTGATAGTCCGACGGTTTGGTCTCTGCCATTACAAGGGTGGATTAAGCTAAAATTCGACGGCACGTCTAAGGGTAACCCAGGGCAGGCTGGGTATGGAGGCATTTTGCGTGATGATCATGGTAGGGTTATGTTCTGCTACTTTGGGCACCTGGGATGCGAAATCAACAATGTTTCTGAATGCGAAGCCATGCTGCAAAGTTTATGCATGGCAGCCCGACGTGGCTTTAGCTGCTTGATTATCGAAGGGGATTCAAACATGCTGATTCGGATGGCCGTAAAAATTAACAATGGGACGCGGGCTGCTAAGCTGGTGCAGTCATGGAGACTGGCGTGGGGGTTGACGTGTCTCGGCCAACTCATCAGTTCATTCAACTCTGTCACCTTCCAGCATGTAAGGATAAGTGCCAACTGTCTGGCTGGTGCATTGGCTAATCATGGTGCTAGTACCTATAATGCTGGTTGGGAAGGGGTTGCCCTGGAAATATCGTCGGTCAGGTGTCGTCAGCAGTGTTTAATGATTGCTGAAAGTGATACGGGTGGTGTGGTATCCTTATTATTTGTGCTGTGGATTGGCCATCGTCTGTAATTGTTATGGTAGGAGATATGGCGTGTGCAAAGGTTAAGGTGCTTGGCCTCTCAAATTTTTGATGGGTCATTTGGAGCTGGTGTCTGCTACGATGATGAGAGTGCAGTACATAATGATTTATTACACAGTTTAGCTAGTTATGATGGACTTAATGGACAAAGGTGGCGACTTTCCTTTAAATTCTGAGTTTCAGGACGATAATAGTAACTGTGGCGATATTCCTTATTCTGCTGGTGTCTGGTGGTATTGTTTTGATTCCAGTAGTGGGGTGGTGAGTGATAGTAAGGGTATCAAGATTATTCCGCCGAGAGGGAGACCTGCCAGGAGAGGTAGACGGGATCATGTGGAGCCAGATAATGGGGATAGGGGGAATGTTTCCAAGGCCGGTCCCGGTCAGGATCATTGGAATGTTGTTGCAACTGCTCTCTTTTTCCGTTGTTACTTTCCTCGGGAAGTGCAGAGGGTGGTGGAGAATTTGGAAAAAACTCTGTGGTGCAGGGTGGATGCACAGGAACTACTGACGAAGGCGGTTTCTATGGCCGAGTGGATACACGACCCCTGTAATACTCGGGGTCATATGACTCTTTAAAATCGGGCAGTAGTGATGCTATGGGTGACCAAAACTCTCATTGCCCAGGTAATGGAAACCCAGGCGAATATTTTGTCTGGTTCTTTACAGATGACCCAATTGGAGGACCTTTGCAAGGACCACGCTAAAGAATCTAAGTGGATACATATGAAGTTGGATGCTCTGGCAGCTGACATGGGGATTTCGTTCCTTACCTGTCCTAAGAAAGTAGAAAACCCACGGGAGATCAACCTTTGTGGCAAAGGGGAGGCTACTGACACGCCTCCGGTGGTGATTATTGAAGACGAGGTTGGTATGTTTGCTTAATTCCTTCTGTGTCTATTTCCTTGCATGGGTTTTGTTGTTTTGGCGTGGTGACTCTTGACTGGCTCCGACTTCGGCTCTCTTCTGTTGTAGCTTGTTGCTGTCTTCACAGTATTTCCTGCTTTTGGCTCTAGTATCGGTCTCTTTTTCTCAGTCTGATGTCTGTCTTCTCGACATCTGTTTTGTAATGGGGGTTTGGGGTTAAACTTTAAGTTGTTTGTTTACTGGTTGTTTTCCTTTGATGAACTGTAAGTGGATCCAGTCTTTTACCGTTGATAAGGTTTGTAATACTGAGGCTCTCTGGTTGTGGTTGTGGGATTATGGGAATATTGCTACTGATGTTGATCTTTGGTTATGGTTATGGGAATATGTCGATAAGTTCTGGTCTGATATCTAGGGTGGCAGTTTCAGCACCTAGTTTTTTTGTAAAGATGACTATTGTAATTTTTATCCTACCTTAATAGAATGCTGATCTTTTTTTGCTTAGAAACAATAAATAAATAAAAATTATATATATATATATATATATATATATATATATATATATATATATATAATTCACAATGTTTATCATAAGCATATCAATCAATGACATGAAACCCAATCCCAAAAAACCATAAATAATCAAAATCATTCTACATTATCCCATTTACAAAGTTTATTATTTTATTATTATTTTATAACTATTGATTTAATATAATTCACGATGTTTATCATAAACATAACAACCAATAACATCAAACTCAATCCAAAAAAACCATAATCATTAAATATTATATTTGTTTATTCTTTTATTACCATCATCATTTTTATTTTTTCTTCTAAACAATCCTTTATTCCATTCTCATTTTTTAACTTTCGATTTTATTTTCAATAAAATCTTTCTGTATGTATTATTTCTACTGAGAATTTTTTTTAGATTTTTTATTTTTAAATTTGTTGTTTTTAATTTCGATGTAATTTTTAACTAATTGTAATTAAATTATTTTTAATGAAAAAAAATTAATGGAATTTTTATTTTCAACGGAAAAGTTTTGATAGATACTTGTTACTTTAGACCATTGGTTATAGTTTGGGTGATTGGGAGGAATGATTGTTTTCCTCTCCACGTAAGTGACATGATGTCTTGTTGAGGAACCACAATTTAAAAAAAAAAAGTAATTGTTACGTTTAATGAAAATGTTCTTTGGATTTCATTGTTATTCATAGAATGACAATATGTGCTTAATTTAAAAATAGAATATTATGGTTAATATAAATAAGATATTCAAACAAAAAAAACAAACCCCAAAACATATTCAACATTCAATTTAGCCAAATACTACATGTGGTTTATAGATGAGAATCCATTGCATGTGAGTCATTTAGCTATTTTAATGAAATGTGTCATATTTTAAAAAATGAAAATTTATCTCAATTATAAAAAGAGATGATATATACATAAAAAATTGAAAAATTAGTTTTTGTTCTTATTTAAATATAGGTTAAAAATAGAATATTATGGTTAATAAAAATAAGATATTTAACCAAAAAAAACAAACCCCAAAACATATTTAACATTCAATTTAGCCAAATACTACATGTGGTTTATAGATGAGAATTCTTGATTCATCCATTGCATGTGAGCCATGTAGCTACTTTAATGAAATGTGTCATATTTTAAAAAATGAAAATTTATCTCAATTATAAAAGGAGATTATATATACATAAAAAATTCAAAAGTTATTTTTTGTTCTTATTTAAAGATAGGTTTAGATATTAGGCTCAATCCTAAATGGAGGAGAGGCTTTGAAATTTTTTTGGATTTAGCTTTTGAAAAGTATTATAATTGACAAAGCAAAATATATTTTTTTGCAGTTGTTTAAAATATTTAGAAACTTGATTGATGAAACAAATTTAACTTCTGAAATGTTATTTTTTAACCTTATTTAAAGATAGGGTTGGTTATAGGCTTAATTAGTTTGGAGTGTGTGTGGATGAGAAGGATATTAGATTTTTCAAATCATGATAGTATTTATTAAGGAAAATATATTCGTGCACCATCCTTCTTTGAGTTTGCCTACCTACTTTCTCAGGTCCATTTGTTTCTTCATGGTATTGTGATCCTTATCATTTACTATTAACTATTGATCGGATATTATAGATTTTTATAGAATAAATCTGGCTTTACTATAAGTGTAAATCTCATACATAGTTCCACATCCACTTAAAATCAAAATTCCATTTGAAAATGCAAGTTCACAATTTTTAAGATGCTTAATTCATAAGAGGACCACATCCACTTAAAATCAAAATTCCATTTGAAAATGCAAGTTCACAATTTTTAAGATGCTTCATTCATAAGAGGACCATTTGTCATAAGTAATCACTTCTCACTATTCTTTTTCTATTTAAATCATTGAAATTCTTAGCAAAATAGTGCATTTTGCTACATTAATCGTAACTAGTCATTCATGTTTAAATGATTGCTTTTGCACATTTAAAATGTGTGGTTTGTCGGTATGTGGTGTTTATGGCCAATTATAATGCTTCATACTCAAGATGAAGTTTTTCATATCACTTGTTTATAGGGGTACCTAACAAGGTCACAACTTTGGATTTTAGGTATGGCATGACAACCTCACTAGATATAAATTCAACACACTTGAAAGTCAAGTAGAAATGATCACATGTGTTATTCTACCAAAACACGGAGAAGCTCCAAAAGATCTCTATTGTCCCACCAATCTCTCTCGTTCTCCAAATTATCAATCACAAGAAGACAAGGAATGTCTCTAGTGAGCTCCTTTGTCCCTCTTCGTAAGAATTTCATTTCTTGTTGCTCCAATGTCTCACTCCTGCCTTTCTCTGGGTGTCTCATTACTCACATCCAACCTAAGAAATTGGGATAGCTTTAATAGTTTTGTCTACAGTAACAAGGTTCTCCACCAACCCACAATATCATCATATACCTCTATGCAAATGTGTAAGCAAATTCCAACACTGACCAAGTTTCACAAATCCTTTCTTCCTTGCTACACATGCAATTCTTCTACGATATAATAAGCCTAAATCCTTATCCCTCTTTCCATAACTTGTTTTATGAAGTATTTCTTCATTGCATGCATCTACTTTGCGCAATGGGGGTGAAGTGGAAAGTATTTAAATATTGAGAAAAATTGCAAACATTCAACCTCTCAGCCTACTTGAATAATTTCATTTTCACTTCATCACATCTACTTTATTTTTCATTTATTTTTCCTTTCGGTCTTCCTTTGCTCCTTATGGGGAAATTCATAGTTTATTGCAATTTGCAACAATGAGTAACTTATGTCCCAAGCAAACAAGAGCCACATGCAACAATGTTCATGATAGAGAATGAAAATAGAGTTTGCAAATGCAGGAGCTGGAAAGCGAAATTTTGGAGGAGTGTCATCATGTTGGAAACAGGTGACAGCTAGTTCTCCGGGTGACTGTGTAATTGTCTAACTGAGTAACTAAGTTTGGTCAGGTATGAGTAACCGTGTAAGAAATATATTTATTTCCTGTATTCTCGTAGAAGAAGGGTTGATTGATGAGATTTGTTGGAATCTTCATGTTCTGAATAATAAGAGAACCGATACCATTGCTCTGTGGATGTTTCCCTCTCGAGGGTTTTACTACGTAAATCTCTGTGTATATTTTATGTGTGCCATTATTTGCTTTCTGGTTTAATATCTTCCTCTGTATATTGTTTTTTCTATGGTTTCTTGATCCAACAAGTGGTATCAGAGCTGGTAGGAGGCCATAGAGAATGAGAATGCTGAGAGTTATTATCACTCTTCCTATCACTTGAAGAGAGAGAAAATTCAGGTTTTTTATGGGTCAAAAGCTACCTGAGGAGCTAGCATCCAGGGGCAAAAATTCAAGATTTTCGCGGGTCCTAATCTTGGAGAGACACGGAAATTTTATGGCACACTTACCAAATTGAAATCGTTGAAAATTTTTGCGGCCTTCATTTATCGAGAATTGCAGAAATCCTTTTTTCTTTTGAAAAGGTTGTTTCATATTGTATTAATTTGGTAATGTTTGGTAAAGCGTAAAAATTCTTGGATTTCTCTTAAATGATTCATGTGGATCTTGTATAAGGTGGTTGGTGGCATTGTATAAAAGGTGTTTTTTTTTTTTTTCTATTAACTGGATTGGGATGGGAGTCACAAGGTAAAGTTTTTTTTATTATATATTTTGTTATTTAAAAGAAAATTGTATTCCATTTGTTTTTGGAATTTAAACTATTAAATTAGTTAATCCACTATTTTGAAAATGGTTTGGTGGTTTATTTTATTTAAGACTTTGGTATTTTATAAATTTTTTGACTTGGTTCCTTGAGAAAATAACGAAAACGCAAAGTGTTAAGTTTGAAATTGAGAAGTTTAATGGGAGCAATAATTTCGAGTTATGGAAGGTCAAGATGCGGGATATGCCCGTGCAACAATGAGTGGCAAAGGAACTGGAACAAAAGATAAAGAAACCCGTGGACATATTAGATGATGACTGGGAGGAGATGGATGAAAGAGCTCTCAGTGCTATTCGTTTGTGTTTGGTCGACGATGTTTTATTTAACATCGTGTCTGAAACTACAGCAGCAGTCTTTGGAAAAAATTGGAAATCCTGTACATGACTAAATCCTTGATGAATAAAATCCTCCTGAAACAGAAGTTATTTACCTTGCATATGAAAGAAGGTACACAAATTTCAGATTATTTGAATGCATTCAATACTCTTATTTTTCAGTTGGCTAGCATGGATGATAAAATTCAATCTGAAGACAAGGCGATTTTACTGTTGTGCTCTCTGCCTGAGTCTTGGGTACATTTTGTAACCTCTATCAATTTAAGTTCTATTGAGTATATTACCTTTGATTATGCTGTGGGAGCCTTTATTTATGAGGAAACTCAAAAGAAATCTAGTCTTGAAACCTCGACATCAGAAGTAATGGTGTCCAGAGGAAGAACTAGTGAAAGAGGACAATATTCGAGGGGCACATCAAGATCAAAGTCGAAGGAAAAAAAGAATAAATTGAAGTGATGGTATTGCAATAAAACATGACACTTTAAGAAATATTGTTGGAGGCGGAAGCAAGCTTCTAAGGAGGAGGACTCTACAAAGGAGGAAAACATAGCTGAGAAGGATTCAAGTATGATCGATGAGGTATTATCTACATCTATTGTCTCACAATACCATTATGACAGGTTAATTGATTTTGGAGCATCCCATCACATGTGTCTTCATAGAAATTGGTATTCCACATACCAATCTATAGATTACGAGGTAGTTTATATGGGAAATAATGTTTCATGTAAAACTTTTGGGATAGGGAGTATCAGAATAAAGTGTATGATGGGACTGTTAGGAATATACCAGATGTGAGGCATGTACCTGAACTGAGGAAGAACCTGATATCAATGGGATTTCGAGATGATGTCGGTTACAAATTTACAGTTCAAGGTGGAGTTATGAAGATATCGAAAGGTATGTTGGTTGTCATGAAGGAAAACAGAGTTGGGAATCTGTATAAACTTGAAGGGAGGACGAAAATCGATCACGCAACAGTAGCATCGGTTGGTGCAACAGACTTCACTCATTTATGGCATCAGTGGTTAGGTAATATGAGTGAAAAAGGAATGAAGGTACTTTTTGATCGAAATTTGCTTCCTAGTTTAAAATATGTAGATTTGAAGTTATATGACAGCTGAGGCAAGGAAAATAATGCATTCTTGAGTGAGCAGATTTGGTAGCCACGCACCAACAACTAAAAAAAACACTCCTGCAACCTAAGAGAATCTCCAACACCAACGTGACAGTCCATAAGAGCACAAAGAAAAGTTGGCAACAACGTAGAATTAATGGAATGGGCTCCTTGTTTCTACTTGCAAGTAGATTTACATGACAATATGGCAGAGGTTTCTAACATAAAGTCTTCAAATTTCAAAATCTTTGATGGCGATGGCCGCATCAAATTCCAAGGTGTTGTACTAAAAACTTTGTTTAGGAATATTGAATTGCAAATTTTATTTGTGACTTCGGCTGTTGATGTATTCCTCACTAGGCACAACGAACTTGCAATTGCATGTCAGAGTTTTCCATGTGAATAGCAAGCTTTAGTTGTTCTACATTGGTTGGGTCCCAACAGCATTTTGCAGTATATATTGTACATTTATAATGCAATTGCTAATGTTTAAGTTATTTGTTTCATTTGCAGGCACGTTGTGGACATCAAGTGTGCATATTATCACAACAGTCATAGGGTCTGGAGTGATCTCATTGGAATGGGAAATAACTCAACTAGGATGGATTGTTGGAACCGCATCCATGTGTGTTTTCTCCTTTGCCACATACTATACATATTTCCTACTTTCCGACTGCTACATGTCTCTGGATCCAATCACTGGAAAGAGAAATTATACCTATATATTCATGCTGTGAAATCCAATCTAAGTATGGCTCCCTCCTGTAAATAAATGTTTGAAACATGGTCTCCAATATGTGTCATTAGAAACTTAGAATTCTGATTTGTTTCCATACTTTTTCTTAGATGAATTCCAGATGTGGGTATGCGGTTTCACCCAGTACACAAATCTATTTGGAACCGCAATTGGCTATACAATAGCTGCATCCATCAGTATGACATGATTTAAATATGGTTAGGGAGGATTAATATATGGTCCCATCACTTATCACTAACAAACACTAGTAATACCAATTATATAAGTATGGACTAAATTATATTGTTAACCTCAGGGCCATTGAGAGGTCAACTTGCTTCAGTGCTCGTGTAAGTGACGACCCATGCGACGCGTCCAACAATCCATACATGATTGTCTTCGGTGTAGTAGAGATCCTACTCTCTCAAATATTAGACTTTTACCAAATATCGTGGCTCTCTATATTTTTTGCGGCTATGTCATTCACCTATTCTACCATTAGACTTGGCCTCGATATCGCCAAAGTAGTAGTTATGTCAGTTACCTTCACTCAATGATGTCTGCCTAGTTCCTAGCTTTCCAAGATACTTGTAATATGTCTCGATGTCAATGTGCTTTAGAGGTAGGACACTTTAGAGGGAGCTTCACTGGAACCACCATTGGTACAGTAATTAAAGCTGAGAAAATATGGAATACATTCCAAACTCTTGGAAACATTGTGCACCTATTCCACTTAACTATGATATCTGACAATCCATGGTGTGTTGGATCGATAGGAAAGTTCCTATGGAACAATGTCAAATCACCGCATTCATGGAATTTTCTCCCACCTAAACACCTCTTATTGAAAAACACGTGTTCAGGATTCATGTTGCATAGTATCATACAAATAAAATCTCGCTCTATGTGAGGAGCTAGTACACCGTTCTAGTGCCTTTTGCAAAAATCCAGAAATGTGTCATAGTATAGTTGAAATTCAGCGTGGTACCGGCAACAACAAGTGTCGCGAATCATATTTGGCCTAATATACCACGGTTTCAATTTGTTGAACATGCTAAATGATATTTGAACACCAGGATTGGTTTCTTGGAATTCCTCGTAAAGTGCAACTCCCGTCATCTCTATCACATGCTTATAGTGCTCCTAATAAATGCCTCTGGATAAACGTTGTCGTGGGACATGCTTTCGATTTGGAATAGCACGAGAATGGATAACCCAAAACTCTATCACCTTCTCTCTAATACCTGATTCCATCCTGCCTCGATAGGATTCCCTACAAATAAGAGCCCAACAAACAGCTTCATCATCTTCATCTATCCGGACCCTAAATTTAGTATATTTGAACAATGTTCTTTTTGAAACATTGAGCAATGATGCCATTGTTGATACCATTCGATTTCTTGAATTGCTTTGTGCCACAACAGCCATTGTAATTTCCCTACAAGCAGCTCGGATATCATTATTTCTTGATTTTCCAAATGAAGATAATACATTTCTTACCTTTTCTATTGCATTCTCACATGTCTTTTTTGTTTTAACATCTTGAAAACCGAACAACTTTGTGGCACGTTTCACTTTTGTGTTTTATCAACCCATGTAGGATTTGAGCTTGTGCCATCATTGAATGTTGTTCAAAATATGACTCAATTATGTTACTGACATGCTCTCTAACTCTCCGACTAGGGATCGAGTTCCCAATCTCTTCTTGTGTAGAAACAACTACACAATCCTCTAGACAATTTCCACCCCTTCCAACCCCACTGCAACTCCCAATTATACTTTCAATGTGAGAGGGAAAGGTGTCATGTGATGGTTGATCAGGATCATGAGGAGGCACAAGGTCATGTGATTCTTGATCACCATGATGTGATGTCTAACCATAATATCTCCCTACACATAATCAAAATTCATGTGAATGGAATTTCAATCAGAAATGCATTATATACAAGGAGGTTAATTTTAAAGTACCAAATTGAAGTGTTTTGAAATGCATTGGTACACGAATTGAAAATACTTTTAAAACAAGAAAATTATTTGTAACTTGAATTCAAAATAACTAAATATGTACACATTTAACTTGAATTTGTACATTTAGCTTGATAATTGTTCTAAGTAAAGTTTGAAATTACTAGTAACTTGAAATTTGAAATTGTTAGTAAAGTTTGAAATTGCTAGTAACTTGAAATTTGAAATTGTTAGTAAAGTTTGAAATTCCTTGTAACTTGAAATTGCTAGTAATTACTTGAGAATTGTTCTAAGTAAAGTTTGAAATTGCTAGTAATTACTTGAGAATTGTTCTAAGTAAAGTTTGAAATTGCTAGTAACTTGTACATTTAACTTTAAAATTGCTAGTAACTTGTACATTTAACTTTAAAATTGCTAGTAACTTGAATATGATCATACGTAAATTAACAAATTGAAAATTGGTTACTTGATAGTTGTGCATTGAACTTTAAAATTGCTAGTAACTTGAAATTTGATGTGGAAATTTAAAAATTGAAAATTGCCTGTGAATTGAATTTTCCAACTAATACATTTAACTTGAGAATTGTTCTAAATAAAATATAAAATTGCTAGTAAGTTGAAAATTGAAATTGCTAATAAAGTTTGAAATTGCTTGTAACGTGAAATTGCTAGTAATTACTTGAGAATTGTTCTAGAAGTAAAGTTTGAAATTGCTTTTAAAATATGAAATTGCTTTTAAAATATGAAATTGCTTATAACTTGAAATTGGTAGTAACTTGTACATTTAACTTTAAAATTGTTAGTAACTTGAAATTTGTTACACGTAAATTAACAAATTGAAAATTGTTAGTGACTTGAGAAAAAATCGGTACAAGTATTGAAAATACATTAAAACAAGAAAATTGTTTGTAACTTAATTTCAAAATAACTAAATATATACATGTAACTTGAAATTGTACATTTAGTTTGAGAATTGCTAGTAAAGTTTGAAAATCAAGTGTATATATTTAACTCAAGATAATTATTAATAACTTGATAGTTGTACATTGAACTTTAAAATTGCTAGTAACTTGAAATTTGATGTAGAAATTGACAAATTGAAAATTGAGTGTGAATTGAATTTTCCAACTAATTATACATAACTATCAATTTAACTTGAAAATTATCCATTTAATTTGAAAATTGTTAAAATTTTTGAAATATAAATTATAACCTACTATAAAAAATAAAAATAAAAAACTTATCCTTGCATTAATGCATAGAAAAAATTGGTACATGAATTGGAAATACATTAACTATGAAAATATTTCATTCACTTGTTTTCAAATATTCATAACTATGAAAATATTGCCAACCACCATAACTATGAAAATATTCATTCATTTGTTTTCAAATTGAATTTTCTAACTAATACATAACTATCATAATGTTCATATCCGTGAGACATAGAACAGTCGGTGGCGGGTGATGGTTAAGACACCCCTAAGTGAAAAGTTCGTCGGTTCGAAACCCCGCGGATACTAAAATCCAACCATGCTAAGGGTTGGTGCGGTCCAGGCCGGGTGCGATCCCCGAGTGATTTTGACTGCATGGATGCCCATAGTTCGTGGTCTCTGAGCCAATGGCGAACCCTGCTAGTCAAGGGGTACTACCACTTGCCAACAAAAAAAACTATCATAATGTTCATTTCAAATAAAATGAGGGTAAGTTAAAATTAGACATTAATAGTTATATCAATCAACAAATGTTGAGACTTGGAACTCACATTGAGGCTATACATTTATATTTTTTTTAAAAATAACAAAACAACAATTGAAATTACATTTAACTTGAAATTGTTAGCAACTTAGAAAATTGCAATTAGTTAAATATGTACATTTTAACTTGAAAATAGTGTCCAAGTGTATATTTAATTTGAAAATTATTCTAATAACATTGAAAATTGTTAGTAACTCAGAAATTTGAAAATAGTTAATATGTACATACATTTTAACTTGAAAATAGAATCCAAGTGTACAATTCATTTGAAAATTGTTGGACAATAACATTGAAAATTGTTAGCAACTTTGAAATAATTTGAAAATAGTTAAAAATATGTACATATTAACATGAAAATAGAATCCAAATGTACATGTTTCATTTGAAAATTGTTCCAATAATATTTGTTAGCCACTTGAAAATTGTTCATTTAACATAAAAATTGTTGCAAACTTTAAAATTTAAATAACAAATGGATGAAATAAATAAGAATATCATTACAAATAAATATTAAACAAATTAAATTATGAAATTTAGTTAAATTTATTGGAAAATTGTTACTAATTTTGTAAATTATGTAGCATGCAATTGAAGACCTTGATAAAATATGATATTTAAATTATGTAGCATGTAATTCAATAATTTACTTTGGTTGTCCTCCATTGGAATTTGTTGTACCAAATGTGAATCTTCTTCTTCTCTCAACCTTGCTCTTTGTTGTATCATTCGTTCTCTACTCCTCTCATGCTCTTTATTGTCATTTTGTTGTCTAGCATGTTTTCTTTGTCTTTTTTTTTGACTTCCCATGAATCTACAGTGAAAACAAACAAAAATTTCTTCAAATTGTTATAACAAACAACAATATATGTTAGTATGAAATTTTGAAATATGTCTACAAAGAAATCTTACATGTCTAATGAGCTCTAATTCAACAATATCAAAATGACAAAGCTCTAATTCAACAACATCAAAATGACAAAGCTTTAATTGAAAATAAATTAGCAATGAGTTAAATTAGTGTTTTTGATGTATTGTTTACTGAATATCTAGAGGTTGGTTGATATTTTTACGAAGGAATGGTAGTTGGAAACATTAATTGTCCAACTCCTTTCCCGGGTTCGTTTTTATATTTTTTTTACATAGACAAACCCTCGATCGAGCTTATTTTACACATACTTGATCGATCAAATACCTCGATCGAGGGCTTGAACATACCTCGATCGAGGTCTTGTTAAACCCTCAATCGAGGTATTTTAAATACCTGGATCGAGCAAATAGCTTGATCGAGGGATTAAAAAATAGGCTAAGAGCCCTTTTCACTGCAGAATGAAAGTTTTGTCTACATTCCAAAGGGTTAAACCATGTCATTAAATGCACATTAATGGGGGGACTTGATACCATTAGATTAGTCAATGTATCCTCTATCTAGATACATAAAATTTATGAATTTTTATCTTTGAATGTCTTTTTGTTATCTCCCAAATTGACCACCGTCATTTTGGTTGATAGAATGGGTAAAATTTTTTTATTTTTGTGAGTCTTGGCCTTCAATATCAAAAAATCCCAGCTTTTCGGCAGTTAACTGAGTCTATGAAAGTGGTTTCGATTCCATTCCTAAATTTTAGCCACAAAGTCAGTTTGAACTAGAACGCTTCATCCCTACAATCTCAGGCTAAATCTCCAGTCATTATGTCATCTATCTATTGCAACATGCTCTGTTATTAAATAAATCCCGAATGCTCAGCTATGATTTGTCACTTGGCTGCCCTGTGAGGTATTTTCATTGTTGAACCATAACTCAAGAGGAATTTTTTGCTGAAATCGCGTGATCTTGCGGGGCGATTTTGACGGCCTTCCCGAACTCCAAATTCAGATCTGGAAGCACCAATGAATAGCTTATGATCTGTAGATCACAATCGACTATTTGAACGTGCAAAACGGACAACAGACGGTTGAGAAAATCGATTTTTTCCAAAGGCAGTTTTTTCAGGAATCCTACAGGTTTCGGCAGCTTAGGCGAGCCCCACAGAGCTCATTAGCTACCGAAAGGTCTGACTTCCGGCGGCTAAGGCACGAAATCAGCAGAAAGCAACGTTTTGGGTTTAAATTTTTGAAACGGTTACAGCTTTCGGCAGCTTAGGCGAGCCCCACAGAGCTCATTAGCTGCCGAAAGGTCTGACTTCCAGCGGCTAAGGCACGAAATCAGCAGAAGAGTTAACTGTCGAAAGCCTGTTTTTGCCAATTTTCTCTAATTTCGCCCAGATCTCAGTTTTGTTCGCTGAACTAGCAGAGTAAAGGCTATAAAGCCACAGAACCAAGACTATTAGGGGGGTTCAAGTTTGGATACATTTGGGGCTATGTACTTGACACTTTCTTGCTATATGAATCACAGTTTTCTTTGGTCATTAGATATCAGTCTGTCTACATTTTCCATTATTCTGCACCCTGTTTGAATTAGCTTAGCTTATGCTCATGATTTGAATGGAGGAACTTCTTATTGCTTAGTGTGACCCTGCATTATGTATGTACTTGGTTGCATAAACCCTGCATGTTAATGTACTTGGTTGTCTAAGCAATATTCTTCATACCTTGATTATTTACTTTGGCTGATATTTAATTTCTCGAAGCACTGGCTTATTTAGAGGCATGTCAGGTTGTCTTACTGCTTAGTCTTCTCAGTTATCCCATTGATCCACCTTTTCAGAAAACACAAAATATGATTTCTCAAGTTACCAAGTGTAGCTAGGGTTTTACCCCTAGCTTGTGCCAATGAGCACCTACTAAGGAGAATGGACTCCTTAGTAGCAGTTCAGTATATTAAACTAATTATGCAATAAACAAAAAATTAAATTATTTCTAATACAAGCATGAAGCATAAACACCAAAATGAAAGAATGACTTTGTATTGATGTTACCTTGAATGTCAAGGTTGGTGAAGCCCTTTGCAGTGTCCAAGAGGATGCTCCAAGCTTCAAGAATGCTCCTTCTCCTTCTCCAAGGTTGGGGATGGGCCAAAGGTGGCTCTCAAGGTGAAAATAGTTCAAAGGTGAACTAGGGTTTCGAGAGAGATTTTGGCAGAGTAAGGGTGCTTGTGATTGTGGATATGGAATAAGGGATCTCCATCACCTATTTATAGTTTTTTGGTGGTGGAGTGCTGACCCATGGTTTTAGGAAACACATGGTTTTAGGCAGCTGTATAGGGTTTTTTCCTCCTTTTCCTCATTATTTTATATTTTTATTCCCTTTTTAGGGGATTTTTGCTATTTTTGGAGGAAAAGGGGGTTTTTTAGCCTTTTTTAGGCTATTTTGATGGTTTTTTGGCCTTTTGGAGGCATTTTAGGCCTTTTGGAGGCTTTTTAATGGGTTTTTTTGGGATTTTTAATGAAAATATGGTAGGAAAATGGACAAATGAGTCATGTAATGTGGTAAATGAGCTAGTGAGCACTTTTTGGGTGTTAACAGATTGCCCCCTGATGTGCGAGGTCAGGAGCTCATCGTATGGCCGATGGACATCATAAGTCATGAATGGTTTTCCTGGGATGTGGAGAGAAGAGAAGAAACAAACTGGAGCCCGGAACAACGATCCCGAACAACTGCAAGAACTAAAAGTACATAACCTCAATAAAGGATGAGGAATCATCTGATCATATGGACGAGGCGGGCATTCCCATGCTCGTATCAGGATATAACATAATAACAACAATGGGGTCCAAAAATGGGGACCTGAAATATACATGACCTCAAATACTGACTGAGGAATAATCTCAATATATGGACGAGGCGGGCATACCCATGCTCGTATCAAGATACATAAATATAACTGTGAGGCCCAAAAAAGGGGACCTGTAAGATACATGACCACTGTGTACATCATAAGAGTCCAGAGGGGACACAAATCTGGGACATACTGCTGAGCGGATCATGTGTGAACTGCAGAACTGGTGCACCGGAACAATCAACAGTGCTACTGAGTGTGGTACCAAAGGAACTGGTGAGCTGTTGGATCATAGTGACTGGGGTCAAAACTCTCCATCGTACACGGAACTGGAACGGATCTGGAACTGAAACTGGGTACTCAAGGAAGCATGGAACTGGATGGCTTCCGAATACAGACGCCAACGCAGCCCGGACATCCACAGGAACATACAACTGGGCGTTCCAAAGTGACTCACCAATGTGCTAGAGTCGGGGGAAATCCGGGGTCTTCGACTAAAAACTGATGGGATATAATCCTACGCGATCCTCAACGATGCGATCAAGGTGCTGAAGTCGAGCATGTGAGGAACAACCACTCGGAGAGGCAATGATGTCTCCTCTCGGAATGATCCGTAGGCACCTACCACAGATGGTGATAGGTCCAAGGCGTAGGGACCTCTGGGCCTATCCTCTGGAATAGAGGAGCTGTCGTCGACAGAGGGAGACCTGCAACTATCAAGGCAATGATGTTTCCTTGACAGGAGCGCGAGGTGAAGAACCGAAATGTGATAGTACTGATGGCAGGACGGACAAACTGTGGAGGGATAACTGGGCAAGTAGAGTGGGTGGACTCAAACTTCCTTTGTTCAGAGTATGATAATGGAAATGATCTGGCAGCATATGAAACTGACTCAGGGGAAAGGGATCATAGCTGTAATGGATCTGGGGGAATAACTGGCTGAGGGAGACTCAAGCTGGTGTAACGTGGCAGGAGACTGCAGAATACTCTGAACAAAGGCGACCTAATTGGGGGTGCTGCCGAGATGATCGATCATAGTGCCATGAGGCACGGGAGGGTACTTCTTCATGGGTTAAGGAATTAGAAGAAGTGTGTGGATAAAATGATACTGTCGTGTGGATTTTACGAGCCCAGGACAGTTCATGCTCGTGGTTGCTTTCAATTTTAAGGAGTCTGAAAGCAATAAGAAGACTCTGAGGTAGTGGAATGGTACTGTCGTGTGGATTTTACGAGCCCAGGACAGTGTATGCTCGTGGTTGCTTTCAATTTTAGAGAGTCTGAAAGCAAGTAAGAAGACTCCAGGGGGTTGCTTTTTCGTAGATTTAGTCTCCAAGGCCCAAAGAAGCATAAAAGGATGCAATGAAGAACTCTTCTAGCCGGTGTGACTAGAGTATTCCTTTTTCGTAATTAGTCTACCAGGTCCGGAAAAGGGTTAAACTTATACCAGATAGACGCCCTTTCAGGTACTTTAACGAGCATGAAAGGAAGCAAGATTGCTCGGCGATCTTTTCATTCTTTTAGGAGTCAGAAAAGAGCTTAACGGAAACTCCCTAAGTGCCTTTTTCGTAAAGGACTTGTCCGGCCCGAAAAAGGGATAAAATTATACCGAACAAAAGGAATGGCCAGGCAAGGAGGAAGTGTTCAATCGAGGTTTAGTAATGATGACCAAGAATGAGGGTAGGTGGGAACACTGATGGGCCTCCTTGCGGGGTAGATGAAATGGTGGCAAAATAACGAAACATTTACAGTATGACAGGAGTGAATGGCTCATGTAAAAATGTGGAACAATCCGATGGCAGCCGATGTGGCACGCAAACCGAGGCAGCAAGGTGTTGAGACACAATGTTGAAATTGTACCAGGTGAGAGCGAGAAATGATCTCAAGCATCGTCACGAGCTCGGAAAAATGAATCCGGCGATATAAAGGATGTCAAAAACGGGTGACGGCCGATGTGGCACGCAAACCGAGGTGACGGGGGCATTTTGAAAAATGCCCAGAAAATCTGGAGGTGAGAGCGAGAAATGATCTCTAGCATCATCACCAGCTCGGAAAAATGAATCCGATGATATAAAATATGTGAAAAACGGAGAACGGCCGATGTGGCACGCAAACCGAGGCGACTAGTGGCGTCTGAAAAAAGGGTAAAAAAATGACAAGACAAAAATAATGCAACGAGGTGACCATCATGACGGTCACGTCGCGCTGATTCCAGTGGTGGAAACGGTTGGTAAAAACAAAAACAAAAAGGAAAGTACTGTACAACGCAGACCAATGAGGTCGCGGGTTTCTTTTTATGGGTAAAAACGCTTAAGATACAACCCATTACGAGGGTTGCGCAAAGGACGGCCTTCAGAGTCAGCTAAGATGTATGCCCCCTTGCCGAGGCAGGTCTGCACGACGTAAGGGCCTTGCCACATAGATTCAAACTTCCCTTTACCGGTTTTGTCATGGGCTTGGTCATAGGCGAGGACGAGGTCTCCTTCGTGGAAAGTTCGAGGGTGAACATGTTTATCATAACCGGCTTTGGAGCGGTTTTTGGCAGCTTCGATGTTCTGGAGAGTGGCCCGGCGGTCTTCATCGGCTTGTTCGAGGTGCAGCAGACGTTGCTCGAGGGGGGTGGTGTCGGGGGAGAAGCTCAACTGCGATCTGTAAGGCAGGGATCTGACACTCGATGGGGAGAACAGACTCTATACCGTGAACTAAATGAAATGGTGTAAAACCAGTGGCGGTCTTAGTGGAGGTGCGATAAGCCCACAAAGCAGGGAACAACATGTGGTGCCAATTGGACTTATGCTTGTCAACTGTTCGTTGGAGGATGGTTTTAAGGATTTTATTGATGGCCTCTACTTGGCCGTTCCCTTGGGGGTAGTAAGCAGAGGAAAATTGGTGCTCATACTTAAGGAGGGTGGATAACTCACGCCAGACGGCATCTTCGAAGTGTGAACCATGGTCAGAGACTAACTGCTTAGGAACCCCGAATCGAGCGATGACATGGTTGAAGAAGAAGCGGGCAGCAGTGTCAGCGGTACAATTGAAGGTAGGCATGGCTTCCGCCCATTTGGTAAAGTAATCAACAGCGACAACAATGTATTTGTGGCCGTTGGCAGACTGGGGTCTACATTCCATGAAGTCTATGGCCCACTTACAAAAGGGACCAACGGTGACGACTGGGTGTAACGGAGCAGGAGGTGTCCGGGCCTTGGGGGCAAAAAGTTGGCATTTATGGCAGTGTTTGACCGCAGTGATGCAGTCAGTGAAAAGTGTGGGCCAGAAGTATCCGGCGCGGACGACCTTTTGGGCGGTGGCCATCCCTGAGAAATGGCCTCCGCAGGCACCGCTATGACAGTCATTAAGGACGTGTTCAGCTTCCTCATGGGTAAGGCAACGACGAAGAATGGTGTCAACCCCGCGCCGATAGAGGACATCGCCTAAGAGGAGATATCGAGAGGCCTGGTGGCGGATGCGACGGCGTCCATTGCGTGTAACTTTGGGTCTGAACTTTTGTGTGCGTAGGTATAACAAGATATCACCGTACCATGGGTCATCGGACGAGATAGTGAACAGGTGATTGTCGGGTAACTCATCGGAGATGGGTTTGGCCGGGAGAAGGGAAGGGAGATCAGTAATGAGCTGGGCAAGCGCGAGGGCTTTAGTGCTCTTAGGTGTTTTGAAGGTAAGGTCATATTCTTGGAGGATAATGACCCATTTGGCAACACGACCTTGGAGTAGCCGCCGGTTCAGAAGATATACCATGGGGTTAGAGTTGGCTACGACGGTGGTATGACTCATTAAGATGTAGTGTCGCAATTTTTGAACGGAAAAGACTACTGCGAGGGCAAGTTTCTCTTCATAGGGGTAACGTAATGGTGGACCAGACAAGGTCTGGCTAACGTAGTAAATGACGTGCTCCTGGTGAGAATCGTCTTCTTGAACTAAGACTCCAGATACGGCATGCTCAGAGGCCGACACGTAAAGGATGAAGTCTCGAGTGAAATCCGGAGGGGAAATCAGAGGGGCTTGTGTGAGGGCCTTCTTGAGGGCCTCGAATGCAGCTTCTGCTTGCGCATCCCAGACAAAGGGTACGTGGGTGCGGAGTAGGCGCAAGAAACCGTGTACCGTAGTGGCATAATCAGGAACGAAGCGTCGAAGGAAGTTAGATCGCCCCTGCAGACTTTGGAGCTGCCGGAGCGTGCGAGGAGGGGGGAGGTCTAAAATAGCTTGGACTTTTAGAGGGTCAACAGTAATTCCTTTCTGGGAAACAATGAAACCCAACAATCGGCCTGCCGGTACGCAAAAAACACACTTGTGTGGGTTCAAGCGAATTTGGTATTTGCGACAACGCAGAAAAATTTGTCGAAGGTCGTTAAGGTGGTCTGATCGTTTCCGGGAACGAGCTGTAAGGTCATCAAGGTAGACTAGCAAGATATGGACCAAGTCGTGGAAGCAGTAGGTCATGGCCCGCTGGAAAGTGGCACCAGCATTTTTGAGGCCGAAAGGCATGACGCGATAGGCAAAGGTGCCCCAAGGGGTAGTAAAGGCAGTTTTGTACTGATCTTCCTTACGGATCTGAATCTGATTATATCCGGAAAAACCATCCATGAAGGAGAGGACCTCATGTCCCGCACACGCATCTATGAGTTGATCGATGAACGGCGTGGGGAAGTTGTCCTTGGGACAAGCATAGTTTAAGTCACGGAAGTCAGTGCATACGCGGATGGTGCCTTGCTTTTTGTTAACTGGAACAGGGTTTGAAACCCATGTGGTATAGGCAATAGGATAAATGAACCCTGCCTTGCGCAGCTTCTCAATCTCGGCCTTGACAGCTGGGAGCTTTGAGGGATGAATGGGGCGCTGTTTCTGACGAACAGGGGTTACATCAGGCCATGTGTCAATGTGGTGCTCTATAATTGCGGGATCAAGACCAGGCATTTCGGTATAAGACCAGGCAAAGACATCACGGAATTCTTTGAAAAGGTGTGTGTAGTCCTCAATCTCTTGTTTACTGCAGAATGCTCCTAAAGTAATGAGTTCAGGAGCATGACCTGGAGCAGCAATATCAACTTGGATGACAGGTGAGATGTTGGCCATGTTGCCCTCCTCGAAAGCATCAGGAGCAGGAATAGGGTCCTTGAACCAGTCAACCTTGGTGGGGAGGAAGTCTTTGGATTCGACCGCGTATTGGGTAGCGGTGCTAGAGGAAGACGCTTCTGGGATGAAATAGGAACGGTGGTGCATATCATCCCAAGGATAATCCGGGGCAGTTAGGGCCTCAAGAATCTCCTCATCAGTACGGAAAGTCTGCGTCGTCAAATCGGTTGACGAGGGGATAGTGGTGGAAGAGATCATATAGATGGTATTGACCTCTCCGGAAGTTGAAGAGTCCGGGGGGTAGATCTCCTCAATGGTAGGTGGTGCCGTCTCAAGATCCAGATTGTTCATCTCATAGAGAGCCGCTCTGTAATCCGGGAGATCGGGACAATGATGTGAATAGTGCCCGTAAATACCGCAGATGGCGCATGAGTGGTTGGTACGTAGGGACTTATCTTTAGGCTTAGGAGTAGGGTTGAGTTCGACAGTTGGGATGTTGGGGTCATCATCGAGCATTTGCATGTGCTTCTGTAATGCAGGTAACTGTGGGCATTGGTGGGTCGCATGGCCCAACTCGTCACACAGCGAGCATTTGGGAGGAGCACGAAACACTGGAGGGTTCTTGACTGTCTTGGGAGGTGGGACAGCAGTGTAAGGTTGAGGACCTCTGCCCCCAGTGGGTTGAGGGGGAGGAGGAGGTGTCGTGGAGGACGAAGGGGTAGAGACACCGGGAGGTGGCTGAGTGGTAGTAGCCATGGGTTGCACCGGCTGGAGGACGACATCAGGTGTCGGCGGGCGAACGGGAGGCGAAAGGTACCATACAGGTAATCCCAAGGTTAACCCAGGTAGGCTAAGGGTAGCCATGACCGGGGCGCTTACGACTCCTGCTGGAGGAACTAGGAAGGGGATCGTATGGATCGGTGTAACACCAATGTGACTAGGTACCAATGGTGGTTTAGGCAACAAGGATGGTTGATTGTTAGGTGGTAGGATGTCATGGGACAAGGTACATAAGTCAGACATTTCGGGCGTAGATGATGGCGGAGGAATGGATTGAAAGGTGGAGGTCATCGGCGCGTCTGAGTAGACTCCAGGCCCCATAGAGGAAACGAACGAGGTGGAGGCAGGAGAAACAGGTTGTTCAACCATGGGGAGAACATTTTCCGGTGCCGCGGGAGCACTAGGATCATAGTAGGTGAGCTGGTCAATCTTAACCACGCGTCCTTCATGGGGGAACATCATGGTGCGAAAGACAGAAGAGGCAACCGCCCGCATGGCATACATGTAGCTGCGGCCAAGTAGAAGGTTGTAATCCAATTGGGCATTGATTACCTCTATGTCAATAAGAACTGTTTTACCACCTAACTGGACAGGAACGTTGGGCAGGAGGCCTTGGGGCTGGGCCGAACGACCGTCATAGGCACGTAACGCAGTGGTGGACTGCTGGAGAGGAGGGGATCCTAGTTTCTGCCATACAAATGTAGACATAACGCATGTGGAAGCACCCTCATCAATGATGCACCGATGGATAACAAGATTCCTAACGGAGACTGTAACTTGGAAGGCTAAGCTGGAAGGTAGGCGTGGTTCAGACTGGTCTAAATCAAACGCCATCAAATGTGAATCAGTTGGGTCAATCCCCCCGATGGCGGAAAGTAAAGTCTTGCGCTGGGAAGGGCAGTTCTTCAAGACTTCCAACGCAGACATGGCTGCGGGAGATTGGGCTAGGTCGTCTACGATGTTGTAGTTTGACGCAGCACGTGCATTAGGGTTATTATTGATTCGGCGCAGTGGGAAACGAGGTGCTTTCGCAGCGCCGTCTGTGGGAGGCGGAGGTATACGTAATGCCTGATCGGTGGGGTGGGCGTTAGTAGTTTTATCCGTGGGAGTGGCTTCAGAGGTGGAGCCATATTGGTTCCGACGGGTCTGGAGGTTGACGTCAGCGGATGACATCATCAGTAAGTGGTGGGTACCTGAGTCAAACATGGGTTGATCAGGGGCAGCGTAGGTGATCTGTTGTTGTTGGGGTTGCACGTTAGCTTGAGGGGCCAACGGCTGAGTGTTCACCACGCCTTGGGTCGGTAAGGGGTTTTGCAGCACCAAAGGGGGTTGCTGAGGTTGGGGGGGGTTGGGCGGTGCTTGGGGAGCCGCATGCCCTTGGCGATGGGCCTCGTCAACCCAAAGCTGCCGAGCGCGCTCCAAGTGTGGGCAAGCATGGGTGTAATGTCCATAGACCCCGCAAATAGAACAAGGGTGGTTTGTTCGCAGATTGGGGTTTTTGGCCTGCTTGGGCGGGCGATCAGGGTTTTGATTAGCGGGGGCCGCATTGTTATTGTCAGGGGGATTAGCCGGTTGACCAGCTTGGTCTGCAGGTTGGTTGTTTCCCCGATTACGGCCTTTGCCGCGGTTCTGTTGGCCCTGGTTACGTTGGTTATTCTGGTTTTGCTGCGGGTTATGTTGGGCGTAAACTTGCCCTTGGGCAGCAGGTGGATTTTGAGGTTGTGCAGGTGCTGGAGCAGGCTGCGGAGGATGATATGCAGGTTGAGGCTGAGCAGGTGCAGCAACTTGAGGGGGTTGCTGATAGGACTGCGGAGCCGGTTGTGGATGTGCCGCAGGGGCTGCCTGGGGCGGATAATAAGCTGGTGGGGCTTGGGAAGGCGCAGGAGCTGAGGCAGCCTGCTGATGGTAGTAAGGCTGAGGGGCGACTGGAGGAGTATAAGCAGGAGTCGCATACCCGAAGCACTGTGGTGGACATGAGGGCCCATGGGAATGGTGATGTGTCATGGGAGCATATGAGTTGGTTGCTCCAGACTGGGAGGTAGCCCTCGACAGGTCGGGGCCAGGGGTAGGTCGTGCGATAGAAAATGGTTGGGGATGCGAAGAAACACGGCCAATGATACCATCTGTAGCGTGGGATGCCCCCGGCGCATCATGGTGGGAGGACTCGCCGCGAGGGGCGTCAGGTATAATGGTATAAAGGTAACCCGACTGGGCGTAAATGAGGTCGAACTGCTGTGCCTTAAGGATGGCCTCTTCTTCAGACTGGGGTCTTTCTGAAGCTACATCCTTAGCGATGACAGGAAGCAGGGACTTGAGGAACCAATCGAGGAAGATACGGTCATCTAGTTTAATCTTGCATAAGCTACGGCGTCTACGCCATTCATGGATGTGGTCCGTGATATGGGTAGCCGTGTTTTGTCTACAAGATAGAAGGATCTCAACGCCCGCGTCATAGCGGACTGGCAACTGGAAGAACTGCAGGAAGGTCGAGGCCAGGGAAGAAAAGGTGGCGTGGGTCCCATGAGGCTGCTCAATATACCACTTGGCTGCAGAGCCAGTGAAGGTGCGCTGTAAGAGACGGAGGCGAACAGAGTCATCCACAATGGAGTTAGAGGAACACCATAGGTGGAAAGACATGATGTGGTTCTGTGGGTCCTCACCGGCCTTACCCTCGAATTTAGGGATGTCAGAGGGTAGTTTGGTAGGCATATGAGGCCACATAGGGTCGTGTCGAATAGGATCGTTGGTCAATCTGGCCAGGTCAGGTAGGTTGAGGCTAGCCATGAATGGCAAACTGGAAGAAGGCTGCGACACAGTAGTGCTATGGACCAAGTTGGGGCCAGTGCCCCCAAGTGGAGGGACAAGATTTAGGGTGGTGCCCCCAAGTGGGGGAACTGAGGTAGTGGAGGATGGTCCAGCACCACCATGGGTAGTGTGAGCCACTGATGTAGTGGGGATAGGTATTCCCGCTGTGGGAATAGGCACCGTGAGGGGAACGGTAGAGGGTTGCCCCATGGAGGGCATACCAAAAACAGGTGTAGTAACTGGTGTAGTAGTGGTGGATATGCCACCAATGGTCCCTATGACAAATGGAGTGGAAGTCGTACCAGCCATGGGGCTAGTAGGGGCAGTATAAATAGGGTTCTCAGACTCTTCGTCAGAATCAGAGGTAAAGTAAGGTGCGTCACTATCTGGTGACGGAGACCTACGTCGCTGACGGGTGGAGTCAAGTGACAAGGCTCTAGATCTGTGATGAGTGGTATCAACGGACAATGATCGGAATCTATGACGAGTGGTGTCGAGAGAACCGTGCTGTGGGGGCTCGCCCCTGAGGCGCCGAGAATGTCTCGGGGACTCAATGGTGACAGATGGTGTCGAAATCTCTGTGGGTTGAGGTGAGTATAAAAACAGCTCAAAAATCCTAATGCAACCGAGTGTGCAGAAGGAGAGCTAAAAAGCAAGGCACCCAGGCCAACAACCAACTCAAAACACCCACTGCAACAGCTGTGCTACAATAGGTGGAGTAACAACAAAGATGGTCAGAATACCAACAAGCAGCAGGCTTCCTAGAAAAGAAAAATGGTGGACTCACTAGACCAAGGGAGGTAAAGGAGCATGCAAACACCTAGCTAAAAGTATTCTGACTTAACTAAACATATCCTCTGCAAGGTGATGAAATCCAAGTCAGACAATATGAGTAGGAAAGCCAAGTGGCTATGATATCCCCCTACCGGGAGGGATACCGGGAAGTCAATCCTAGAAGAATGGCAACTAAGATACCCCGTTCATGACACGTCCAGAAAGGTGAATCTGCCGTTTAGTTCGTTGACCGCAATACCCCTATACAGGGATATCCCGCGAACCGCGAAAGGTAGCCCTTCGGTTACTGAATGGAGTGCGGTATTCCACTCAGGCCTCCGGAACCAGTCTCCCGACTTCAACCCTCCTAAGGGAGAGGCCCTCTGATAAACTGGTCGTGACCGTGCCAAAAAGTACTAAGGGATTTTGGTTCCCTAGTTGGACAACAACTATGTCTCAAGTGAAATAACCAAGGGGTGTTATTGGAAGCCTATCCCCCTGATCCTACCTAACTATAATGATTCTTTTGTGTTCCCCAAGTGGGGTTAGAATGTTGGTTTAGTTAGGTACTTTTTAAGGCTCACTTGATTTAAGGTGACAGAGTGTGTGCTCGTGAGGTGTTGAACCCAAAAACAGAAGTGCCACAAGGGAGGGCAACTTCCAATCTATCAATAATGCTGAAATTGATTCTTTTAATTTGCAAAATTTTCTGAAATAAAAATACTGAAATTTTAAAAAGATTCTGTAAAAGGAACAGAAATTATGTTGCAGAAAGGCTGTAAGGAAGTAGGCTGCAGGTGGGACAGAGGGCTGTTCAAATGCAGAAAATATTGCAGCAAGAGGGGCTGGGCTCAAAAACAGGAAAAGAGCAGAAATCAGACCGCGGGTCTGTGGCGGGTCAGAACAGGCCGACCGCGGGTTTGAGGGCAACAGCGGCGGTCAGGTCGCCGCTATCGGGCCAATAGTTGCAGTCGGGACGCAGGAAACAGGGGAAAAGGCACAGTCGGGTCGCGGCTATCGGGCCAACAGTGGCAGTCGGGACGCAGGAAAACTGGAAAAAGACACAGTCGGGTCGCGGCAAAATGGCTAACAGGCGCAGTCGGGACGCGCGAAAGAGGCAGGAAGCCGCATTCGCGACGCAGGAAAAAGGCCGACAGGCGCAGTCAGATCGCGGCAAACAGGCTGATTAGCCACGGTCGGATCGCAGGTAACAGACTTGAATCCGCCGGCAGAGCGTCGGAAGCAGTCTGAGAGCCACGGTCGAATCGCGGGTAAAGGCCTGAAAGGCGCGGTCGGGACGCGACTGCAGAGGAAAAAGACGCGGTATGCAGCGGCCGAAAGGGACAGCCGAAAGAAAATTTTTTTTAAAAAACGGAAACCAGAAATTCGAAAACTAGGGGAGTCGCCAAAACTGTAGCTAGGGTTTTACCCCTAGCTTGTGCCAATGAGCACCTACTAAGGAGAATGGACTCCTTAGTAGCAGTTCAGTATATTAAACTAATTATGCAATAAACAAAACATTAAATTATTTCTAATACAAGCATGAAGCATAAACACCAAAATGAAAGAATGTCTTTGTATTGATGTTACCTTGAGTGTCAAGGTTGGTGAAGCCCTTTGCAGTGTCCAAGAGGATGCTCCAAGCTTCTGAATGCTCCTTCTCCTTCTCCAATGTTGGGAATGGGCCAAAGGTGGCTCTCAAGGTGAAAATAGTTCAAAGGTGAACTAGGGTTTCGAGAGAGATTTTGGCAGAGTAAGGGTGCTTGTGATTGTGGATATGGAATAAGGGATCTCCATCACCTATTTATAGTTTTTTGGTGGTGGAGTGCTGACCCATGGTTTTAGGAAACACATGGTTTTAGGCAGCTGTATAGGGTTTTTTCCTCCTTTTCCTCATTATTTTATATTTTTATTCCCTTTTTAGGGGATTTTTGCTATTTTTGGAGGAAAAGGGGGTTTTTTAGCCTTTTTTAGGCTATTTTGATGGTTTTTTGGCCTTTTGGAGGCATTTTAGGCCTTTTGGAGGCTTTTTAATGGGTTTTTTGGGATTTTTAATGAAAATATGGTAGGAAAATGGACAAATGAGTCATGTAATGTGGTAAATGAGCTAGTGAGCACTTTTTGGGTGTTAACACCAAGCATACTTAGCCATAACCACTAAGTAGTTTCTTGGAGAGCTAACAAATTGGCGCCGCTGCCGGGGGAGCGAGGTGAGAAGCTGATCTTCCTGGGAGAACGACACAGATCTGGTCCTTGATGATAGACAAGGATCAGACACTTCACTGGTTATAAATCTTCTATCTGGCGACTCCATGAAGGACGAACTCAGTGGCGACTCCATTGTTCAGAATTCTGTTGGTGATTCCACTGGTATAACATGAACAGAATCTTAGCCAAGAGGTATGCGTTCTGTGATTTTTCAGGCATTGCTGGTTTTCCTAATCAAGTGCCTGCTAGAGATGAATGGGAGAATAGTCTTCCTAGATTTCGAGGAGAAGAGGGGGAAGTGCCAGCTGAGCATTTGCTGGACTTTCATGACTACATGCATCGGTTGCAGGTAGTGCATGAGGATGTTCAGATCCGGTTATCATTAGAGAAATTTTGAGGTCAAAAAATGGCCTCAAAACAAAGAAAATGTACTATAAAATACAACCAATCACATTCTAGTAGATGACATCATCCCCCTTGGTGAGGTGGCATTGCATGAGTTAAGAATGCTTATTTGTCAAATTTTCTATGGTGGATGAAAACACATAGTTAACCAAGGTAGTGGTGTAAGTACTTTTAAGTCATAAAGTAAAGTACTCATAATGATAGTCTTTTCATAAAATAATATTATTGTCATTTTCAAGTAAAGTACTCATAATGAATGTCTTTTCACACTTTCTTATAAAATAATATTATTGTCATTTTCAAGTGAAGTACTCTTAATTCATAAAGAAAGTCCTTTCACATTTTTTTATAAAATAATATATTATCATTTTTATGTTTTTAATTTTAAATTATATATTCACTCCATCCTATTTAATAACATAATGTCAAACTAATAAAGAATAATAATAGATTTAATAAATAATAAGAATAATAATAATTCAATGTGGATTATAATAATATTATTGACATTTTACATGTAAATAAATTCTCAATTAAATTACATTATTAAATTCATGAGAAAAGTACTAAATATAAAAAGTCAACATAAAATTAAAAAAATAGCTCTTAAAAATGTTTTTTATTATTTAATTTCATTTGCAAGTTCAAGACAAATAAATGCTAAAGGACAATAACTTTTGGAGAATTTACAATGAATCTTAGTCACATCAATGTAGACTTATTTTATTAATTTTATTTCTAGTGAATTTTGAAAAGTAACTCAACCATGGTTATTTATATTGTGCATAGAAAATAGTGTGGGAGGTGACTTGTCATATATACCTACCCCATAAAACCCTCAATTCATAATATTTTAATATATCTCATATTTTTGTAGTACATCTCTTAGGAGGCCTTTTTTTGACCTCAAAATCTCTCTAATGTCTGTGTTTCATTAAAAGGGATTGCCCGTGATTGGTATCGATCTTTGCCTAATGCTAGTATCAGCTCATTGGCTGATTTTCATGATGCCTTCCATGTGTTTTGTGAAGGAATATTTCCAGTTGATCTTCTCTATCCTCAATGCTGTAATGAGTTTTATTTATTGAATAAAGATCCAAATACTCATGATGAATTTGTTGCAGCAGAAGATATCCCTCACCATGATCAAGAGATAGGTAGTCTTCAGGGTGATGACCATTGCATAGATGTTTTAAACAGTATACCACATGCATCTACTACTTTAGACTATTATGCAGATCAAATTGTTTCCTTTGAAAGCTTTAAAGATGATAAGCAGCGTGATAGATCAAAAATCGAAAGTTTTGGATCTATAGCAAAGGTTGAACTGCCTACATGTAATATGGAAAGCAGTAAAGGTAGCTCTCAACTTCCGGATTTACAAACCAAGGGAAGTTGTCCCAAACATGAGGAACTGAATAGTCCAGATCAGAAACCTATCGTATATGTTCCTCCAACAAAGATCCAGCAATCTGCATTCATCAATGAGTTCGGTGAAGGAAACGAAGAGCAGCTGCAACACAGTCAGTCGGAAGCAGCAGCTTCAAGAGGTATTTCATCATGTTTTTCATGACCCTATTGCTGATTTGTTGGATTCTTTCAGCAGCATGAATGTTAAGATATTTATGTCAGAAGAAGGCTATTTTATTCATCTGCTCAAACCTTTCTTCTGCATGATATGGTATTTGTTATTGTTGGGATCAAGATTCAGCATGATACCTGTAGATCACAATCTGACATGGCTGCATTGGAAGTATGTTGTTACTTGATTAATCTGCATCTACTGGTTAGAGGTAGGAGTAGTCAGGAAATAAGCTCATTTTATGAGCACGTAGATCATTTTCAGTTGTTTCTGAATAAGTAGAGCAGGCTGCATATAAGCTACAGGAGGGAGACAGTTTTGCAGAGGGAGCAGTGTTAAAGACTTAATGACTCCATTGCCCAATGCTGAAGGCTACTGGAACTACTTGGTTCTGGGATTCTTCGGAACCTCACTGGGAGGATTCCATCCCCGAGTAGGAGCCAGATGTTATCTCCCAAATTGACCACCGTCTTTTTGGGTGATAGAATGGGTAAAATTTTTATTTCTGTGAGTCTTGGGTTTCAAAATTCGAAAATTTAAGTTTTCAGCAGTTAACTGAGTCTGTGGAAGTTGCTTAATGGCCGAAAAGGATTAGTTTCCGCAGCTAATATGGTTTGCCAGAATGACTTTAGCCGCCGAAAACATATCCATGTGCAAAAATCAAAGATTGCTTCGTACTCATCAAATCATCAAACGAGCCTGTTGTAACTGCCGAAAGGAAAGATTGATGGTGCATTGCTTGCTCATTATTATAGTGGATTGAGAAATTGCTGTTGAAACATTTTGATATTCTCGGGCTGTTATGGAATTTGACTGTGAGGAGCACACAAATTAAGAAGGCAGAACTGAAGTTTGATAAAGTCAGGGCGATTTCTGGAAGTGGGAAGCATATATGGTCGATATTCCAGCATTTTCTTGTGTATTAGCTCAGTTAAGATCTCTTCTTCGGCCAGGTGGTGGAAAGCTAGCAAGGAACCGTTTCAGAGGTGTTTTCATCAGAGCAGTTATCCGTTTCAATCGGGAAGAGTCAGCATTCAATCCTAAATCACGAGATTTCAGTATGAGGTTTCTCAAAGCTTCCGTTACAGAGGAATTTTTCGCTGAAATCGCGTGATCTTGCGAGGCAATTTCGACGGCCTTACCGAGCTCCAAATCCAAATCTAAAAGCACCAATGGATAGCTTATGTTCTGTAGATCAAAATCGACTATTCGAACATGCAAAACGGACATCGGACGGTTGAGAAAATCGATTTTTTCCAAAGGCAGTTTTTTCAGGAATCCTACAGGTTTCGGCAGCTTAGGCGAGCCCCACAGAGCTCATTAGCTGCCGAAAGGTCTGACTTCCGGCGGCTAAGGCACGAAATCAGCAGAAAGCAGCGTTTTGGGTTTTAATTTTTGAAACAGTTACAGCTTTCGGCAGCTTAGACGAGCCTCCAAGAGCTCATTAGCTACCGAAAGGGCTGACTTTCGGCGGCTAAGACACGCAATCAACAGAAGAGTTAACTGCCGAAAGCCTGTTTTTGCCAATTTTCTCTAATTTCGCTCAGATCTCAGTTTTGTTCGCTGAACTAGCAGAAGGCCAGTCAAAAGAGATGGATCATGAATTATCTTATCAATATCTTGAGGTTTTTGAGCGAGATTTAAGTCAGTAGGGCACCTTGGCTAAGTTTCACCTTGTTTGGAGAGACCATTCTAGAAATTGACTGCCACATCATCCATCTCAAGTTGCTGTGCGCCCCAGCTAAGTTCACCGAGCCTTGGGAGGCTGCTACACTTCATCAACCACCGAGCTTTGAAGCGGATTGACACATCAGCAAGTGCCTTGATTCAAGGAATCAGTTCCTATCTTTTGCATTTACTATTCCATGTTGATGTTTTAGTTAACTGAACCAGATCCACGTTTTTAGGATCTGTGAACTATTGTGTAAAGGCTATAAAGCCTGAGAACCAAGTCATTGTGAAGGGTTCGATTTTGGATAGAGTAATCTGCTATTGTACTGAGTTTTCTTTATGCTAATACAGATCACAGGTTTCTTTCAGTTTTGATGTCAGCTTTCCATTTCCTTCACTATTATCTGTGTTGTCTAGCTTTGAATGGTTTCTTTTCCATTGTTCAGCTCATAGCCTGGTATTAGTTTCTTGAATGTTCATCCACCTTTAAAGTTATATGCTGATTAATCAATTCTTGAGAGCACTGTTTCATTTGTTTATCATACTGAATGTCTGAATGCCATACACAGATTGAGTTGTCCCATTGATCCACCTTTTCAGAAAACACAAAAATCATTGAATTCTTAAGTTACCAGGCATACCTAGCTTATAACCCTAGGTAGTTTCCTGGAGTGATAACACTTTTGTTTTAAATTTCTACTAAAACTTGCCCTAAAAAACCCTGCTGACAACTTCGATCGAGCTCAAAGATAAATCCACAACATTCAAAATACACATCTAAAATTTTTGAAAAAATACACAAGCACTAGATAAACGCGTCCTCTTCAAAAGGGTATTTTTAGTTTTTCAAATTATGTAAAAAATCAAAATATTTTGTGCACACACACACACACACATGTGTGTGCAAAATGCGACTGAAATATTCATTGGTCAGTTTCAAAAACAATAATAAATCTAAATTTTCGAGAAAAATTAAAAGAAAAATATGTAAGCACTAGTGCATTCTGTCTATATCATGTTCACATATTTCATTTTTTTTAATTATTACTTTAACATTAAATTATCGTGCACACACACAAACTATTTGTTAATTGCTTTTCAAATTTTTAAGTACACACGTTTCATTAAATGAAAATTCGACACGATAAATGACATTGGTATATTTTGAAAAAAATATCATTGAAAAGCCAAAATAATTCTCTACATTTCTTTTTTCAACTGCATGTCAAAATTCATTTGGAAAATATGAGTTTCGAGGGCTTCAATTTAATACATGGGTAAAATTTCTGTTTTTCACCAGCATATTTGGCCAAAAAGAGTTACCCATCTTCATGGAATCACCCTACATATCTTTAGGACACTTTTCCATGCTATAATTTTAATATATTTATGAATAATTCTAAAAATGTCTTAGTAGAAAATTGTTTTTTTAGCGTAAACATTTAATGTAATATATGTCATAGCACTCAGTTTTAACAAACACCATTTGTAACGTAGATAATAATAAGTTGAGAATAAGAAGTTATCGACCATAATTTGATTCCCATGACCTTAGGGGATCTCCTCCCAAAAATATATCTATAATGGTCACTAAGTGAATGATAAGTAGTTTTTTTATGATGACAATGATGGTCTTTAACATCCACTGAGACCAAATTTGATCTATTGAACCTTAAGAGAAAAGACAAGACATAAATTAATTGATTTTCTTTAAAGTATTATTCCTATGCTCAAAGAGCTTAAAGACGAGCGTCCCTTGCTCCCTGTAGTTTTAAGGATCTAGAAGGTTAGAAAGCTCAAAGGAGGAGAAACGATTATGAAACTGAGATATAATGTGGGTGTAAACAGAAATTCTAGAAGAAAATAATTTTCATCTTCAATGCTCACAGACTCGCACAGATGGAAAATCCTCCCATGACGTTTTAGGGGTTGTCCAGCGCCCAGTTTCACTATGAAGTTCATGATAGTTCACTCTGATCTTGGCAATATTAACTTTGAACTCATTAAGATGGAAAGATAAATTTGGTCCTCAATATTAGGGTTAATAATTTAATTATAATAATGTAATTTTCTTTTAACCTCTAAATCTTATTTTCACCACATTTTCTCTTTGAACATAGAAGTAATCATATTTTTGTTGTTATCAATATTTTGCAAAGTGACAAATTCGTCAATCACCCAATAGTTTAACCAAGTCGTGGCATCTTTAAGCCAAAAATGCTTGAGGCATAGGTGATTTTGGGTGGAATCGAGAGCAATTATGGACCCTTGACCTCATGTTGGTTTTACTGCGATAAATAAAAAATTAGACCGATGTGAGGGTTTCTTTAATGTAAATGAATAGACATGGCACATTTTAGCTATGTTAATTTTTAATGTGTGATATGACCTTGAAAAAACTAATTTTGATATTATTCTTATCTGTGTTTAAAAAAATAGAAAAAAATTATTTCACACGCTTATAACTTATTCAGCTTAACCTGCTCTACGATCCGTTCATCCTGCTCCCCCATGTGTATTTCGTGTGCTACGTTTTAATGATAGTATGACCTCTACGCTGCCAAACACAGAGGAAATAGAAGTTTAAAGCTAAATGAAATAGTACAAACTATACAATAGCTGCATCCATCAATATGACATGAGTTAAATATGGTTAGGGAGGAGTAATATATGGTCCCATCACTTATCACTAACAAACACTAGTAATACCAATTATATAAGTATGGACTAAAGTGTATTGTTAACATCAGGGCCATTGAGAGGTCAAATTGCTTCACCGCTTGTGTAAGTGACGACCCATGCCACGCCTCCAACAATCCATACATGATTGTCTTCGGTGTAGTAGAGATCCTACTCTCTCAAATAGTAGACTTTGACCAAATATCTCGGCTCTCTATAGTTGTTAAGGCTATGTCATTCACCTATTCTACCATCGGACTTGGCCTTGGTATTGCAAAGTAGTAGTTATGTCAGTTACCTTCACTCAATGATGTCTGTCTAGTTCCTAGCTTTCCAAGCTACTTGTAATATGTCTCGATGTCAATGTGCTTTAGAGGTAGGACACTTTAGAGGGAGCCTCACTGGAACCACCATTGGTACAGTAATTAAAGCTGAGAAAATATGGAATACATTCCAAACTCTTGGAAACATTGTGCACCTCTTCCACTTAATTGTGATATCTGACAATCCATGGTGTGTTGGATCGATAGGAAAGTTCCTATGGAACAATGTCAAATCACTGCATTCATGGCATTTTCTCCCACCTACACACCTCTTATTGAAAAACACGTGTTCAGGATTCATGTTGCATAGTATCATACAAATAAAATCTCGCACTGTGTGAGGAGCTAGTACACCATTCCAATGCCTTTTGCAAAAATCCAGAAATGTGTCATAGTATAGTTGAAATTCAGCGTGGTACCAACAGCAACAAGTGTCGTGAATCGTATTCGGCCTAATATACCACGGTTTCAATTTGTTGAACATGCTAAATGATATTTGAACACCAGGATTGGTTTCTTGGAATTCCTCGTAAAGTGCAACTCCCATCATCTCCATCACATGTTTACAGTGCTCCTGATAAATGCCTCTGGATAAACGTTGTCATAGGACATGCTTTCGATCTGGAATAGCATGAGAATGGCTATCCCAAAACTCTGTCACCTTCTCTCTAATTCCTGTTGTCATCCTACCTTGATAAGGTTCCCTACAAATAAGAGCCCAACAAGCAGCTTCATCATTTTCATCTATCCAGACCCTGAATTTAGTATATTTGAACAATATTCATTTTGAAACATTGAGCAATGATGCCATTGTTGATACCATTCGATTTCTTGAGGTGATTTGTGCCATAACAACTGTTGTAATTTCCCTACGAGCAGCTTGGATATCATTATTTCTTGATTTTCCAAATGAAGATGATGCAGTTCTTACAATTTCTATTGCATTCTCGCGTGTCTTTTTTGTTTCAACACCTTGAAAACCCAACAACTTTGTGGCACATTTCAATTTTTTGTGTTTTATCAACCCATGTAGGATTTGAGCTTGTGTCATCGTTGAATGTTGTTCAAAATGTGTTCAAAATATGACTCGATTATGTTACTAACATGCTCTCTAACTCTCCGACTAGGGATTGAGTTCCCAATCTCTTCTTGTGCAGAAACAACTGCACAATCCTCTAGACAATTTCCACCCCTTCCAACCCCACTACAACTCCCAATTATACTTTCAATGTGAGAGGAAAATGTGTCATGTGATGGCTGATCAGGATCATGAGGAGGCACAAGGTCATGTGATTCTTGATCACCATGATGTGATGTTTGACCATAATCTTTCCTTACATATAATCAAAATTCATGTGAAGGGAATTTCAATCAGAAATGCATTATATACAAGGAGGTTAATTTTAAAGTACCAAATTGAAGTGTTTTGAAATGCACTGGTACACGAATTGAAAATAATTTTAAAACAAGAAAATTATTTGTAACTTGAATTCAAAATAACTAAATATGTACACATTTAACTTGAAGTTGTACATTTAGCTTGATAATTGTTCTAAGTAAAGTTTGAAATCGCTAGTAACTTAAAATTTGAAATTGCTTGTAACTTAGAATTCCTTGTAACTTGAAATTGCTAGTAATTACTTGATAATTGTTCTAAGTAAAGTTTGAAATTGCTAGTAACTTGTATATTGAATTTTAAAATTGCTAGTAACTTGAAATTGATTATATGTAAATTAAAAAATTGAAAATTGGTTACTTGATAGTTGTGCATTGAACTTTAAAATTGCTAGTAACTTGAAATTTGATGTGGAAATTGAAAATTGCGTGTGAATTGAATTTTCCAACTAATACATTTAACTTGAGAATTGTTCTAAGTAAAATTTGAAATTGCTAGTAACTGAAAATTTAAATTGCTACTAAAGTTTGAAATTGCTTGTAACTTGAAATTGTTAATAATTACTTGAGAATTGTTCTAGAAGTGAAGTTTGAAATTGCTAGTAAAATTTGAAATTGCTTGTAACTTGAAATTGGTAGTAACGTGTACATTTAACTTTAAAATTGCTAGTAACTTGAAATTGTTACATGTAAACTAACAAATTGAGAATTGCTAGTGACTTGAAAAAAAATCGGTACAAGTATTGAAAATACATTAAAACACGAAAATTGTTTGTAACTTTGAAATAATTTGAAAATAGTTAAAAATATGTACATATTAACATGAAAATAGAATCCAAATGTACATGTTTCATTTGAAAATTGTTCCAATAACATTTGTTAGCCACTTAAAAATTGTTCATTTAACATAAAAATTGTTGCAAACTTTGAAATTTAAATAACAAATGGATGAAATAAATAAGAATATCATTACAAATAAATATTAAACAAATTAAATTATGAAATTTAGTTAAATTTATTGAAAAATTGTTACTAATTTTGTAAATTATGTAGCATGCAATTGAAGAACTTGATAAAATATGATATTTAAATTATGTAGCATGTAATTCAATAATTTACCTTGGTTGTCTTCCATTGGAATTTGTTGCACCAAATGTGCATCTTCTTCTTCTTTCAAGCTTGATCTTTGTTGTCTCATTAGTTCTCTATTCATTTCATGCTCGTCATTGTCATTTTGTTGTCTAGCATGTTTTCTTTGTCTTTTTCTTGGACTCCCCATCAATCTACAATGAAAACAAACAAAAATTTCTTCAAATTGTTATAACAAACAACAATATATGTTAGTATGAAATTTTGAAATATGTCTACAAAGAAATCTTACATGTCTAATGAGCTCTAATTCAACAATATCAAAATGACAAAGCTCTAATTCAACAACATCAAAATAACAAAGCTCTAATTGAAAATAAATTAGCAATGAGTTAAATTAGTGTTTTTTTATGAATTTTTTGTTGAATTATAGAGGTTGGTTGATATTTTTATGAGGGAATGGTAGTTGGCAACATTAATTGTCCAACTCCTTTCCCGAGTTCGTTTTTATATTTTTTTTACACAGACAAACCCTTGATCGAGCTTATTTTACACACCCTCGATCGAGCAAATACCTCGATCGAGGACTTGAAAATACCTCGATCGAGGTCTTATTAAACCCTCGATCGAGGGCTTAAAAAATAGGCCGAGAGCCCTTTTCACTGCAGAATGAAAGTTTTGTCTGCCTTCCAGAGGGTTAAACCATGTCATTAAATGCACATTAATGAGAGGACTTGATACCATTAGATTCGTCAATGAATCCTTTATCCAGATACATAAAATTTACAAATTTTTATCTTCATATGTCTTTTGTTTTAAAATTTCTACTAAAACTTGCCTTAAAAAACCATGTTGATAACTTTGATCGAGCTCAAAGATAAATCCACAACATTCAAAATACACATTCAAAATTTTGAAAAAATACACAAACACTAGATAAACACGTTCTCTTCAAAAGGGTATTTTTAGTTTTGCAAATTATGTAAACAATCAAAATATTTCGTGCACACACACACATGTGTGTGCAAAATGCGACTGAAATATTCATTGGTCAGTTTCGAAAAATAATAATAAATATAATTTTTCGAGAAAAATTAAAAGAAAAATATGTAAGCACTAGTGCATTCTGTCTATATCATGTTCATATATTTCATTTTTTAAAATTATTACTTTAACATTAAATTATCGTGCACACACACAAACTACTTGTTAATTGCTTTTCAAATTTTTAAGTACACACGTTTCATTAAATGAAAATTCGACACGATAAATGACATTGGTATATTTCGAAACAAATATCATTGGAAAGCCAACATAATTCTCTACATTTCGTTTTTCAACCGTATATCAAAATTCATTTGGCAAATATGAGTTTCGAGGGCTTCAATTTAATACATGGGTAAAATTTCTGTTTTTCACCGTCATATTTGGCCAAAAAGAGTTACCCATATTCATGGAATCACCCTACATATCTTTAGAACACTTTTCCATGCTATAATTTTAATATATTTATGAATAATTCTAAAAATGTCTTAGTAGAAAATTATTTGTTTAGTGTAAACATCCATAATATTGTAAAAATTTAATATAATATATGTCATAGCACTCGGTTTTAACAAAGACCATTCGTAATTTAGTTAATAATAAGTTGAGAATAAGAAGTTATCAGCCATAATTTGATTCCCATGGCTTCAGGGGATCTCCTCCCAAAAATATCTCTATAATGGTCACTAAGTGAATGATAAGTAGTTTTTTGATGATGACGATGATGGTCTTTAACATCCACTGAGACCAAATTTGATCTATCGAACCTTAAGAGAAAAGACAAGACATAAATTAATTGATTTGCTTTAAAGTATTATTCCTATGCTCAAAGAGCTTAAAGAGGAGCGTCCCTTGCTCCCTGTAGTTTTAAGGATCTAGAAGGTTAGAAAGCTTAGAGGAGGAGAAACGATTATGAAACTTAGATATAATGTGGGTGTAAACAGAAATTCTAGAAGAAAATAATTTTCATCTTCAACGCTCATAGACTCGCACAGATGGAAAATCCTCCCATGACGTTTTAGGGGTTGTCCAGCGCCCAGTTTCACTATGAAGTTCATGATAGTTCGCTTTGATCTTGGCAATATTAACTTTGAACTCATTAAGATGGAAAGATAAATTTGGTCCTCAATATTAGGGTTAATAATTTAATTATAATAATGTCATTTTCTTTTAACCTCTAAATCTTATTTTCACCACATTTTCTCTTTGAACATAGAAGTAATAGTATTTTTGTTGTTATCAATATTTTGCAAAGTGACAAATCTGTCAATCACCCAATAATTTAACCAAGTTGTGGCATCTTTAAGCCAAAAATGCTTGAGGCATAGGTGATTTTGGGTGGAGTCGAGAGCAATTATGGACCCTTGACCTCATGTTGGTTTTACTGCGATAAATAAAAAATTAGACCGATGTGAGGGTTTCTTTAATGTAAACGAATAATGACATGGCACATTTTAGCTATGTTAATTTTTAATGTGTGATATGACCTTGAAAAAACTAATTTTGATATTTCGTGTGCTATGTTTTAATGACAATACGACCTCTGCACTGCCAAACACAGAGGAAATAGAAGTTTGAAGCTAAATGAAATAGTACAAACTATCTCACAAATAGTTTAGTGGAAATCTATTTATTGCGGGGGGAATTTGTTCAATATTAGCGAGGTTATTTTTAAATTATTTTATTAAATCACCTTAACTACGTCGCCTTCTTCCAAGATCTGCACGACACTGTGTGAAATCCAAATAACCTGGATTTGCTTCAATATATATATTGAAGCTTCAATTTCTCAAAGTCCATGAGGGCTTTGTCCTTGATTAATTCATACAAGATAATGTGCACATTTTTCTAACAACATGTCGTACTTTCTACTTAAAATTTGTGATAATTTCTTAAATAATTTGTGAAAATGTCATTTTTTTTTACATGTAGTATCTATGTTTATAATTTGTGATAATGTGTTAAAGTTATTCTATTTAGTGTGTATATACTTTTGTGAACAAATTATGATTTTTTATATGTTTAGAAATTATACTTTTATTAAAAACTAAATATATAAAAATTAGGAATTAACTTTTTATGAGAAAATTATTTCAATTTATATATAATAAAATTGTTTAATTTTTTTACATGAAATAGTTATTTATAAAATTTAAAATTATGATTAAATATTTATATTTAAAATTTCAATATTTGTAAAATAGTGGTGTCGAATTTGGAGTACTTGGTATCAAAAGAGTGTTGTGGGCTAGTAATATTTTATTAAGTAAAATTATCATCATCATTGTTGCAACTATCAACTTAAAATGAGAGACCACGCCATTTGTTATTTATTAAGGTTTCCATTTTTTATTAGATGAATCTCCTTGTTATAGCACAGAAGACTTTTGCCCACTTACAAAGAGGAAAATGTAACCTGCCTTCCAATTGATTCATGGCTAATGCATTAGCAGTATGATACAAGATCCCGTTGCATTGTTGAATTATTTATTAGAAATGTTGGACATGCTTGGGATTGAGAAAAAATCATGAACACCTCTATTCTACAATTGCAACGTCTCATGCTATATAAGTGATAGGGTGTTTTGAACTTTCTCAACCTCTTTCACTTAGATATTTTGTGACAAGGTCACCTTTACACCCATAGTTTGGAGATAATATAGGGATAATATCTAGTGGATTAGATGTAGTATTTGTTTACAAGTTATTTTTGTTTTCATTAGCATAACAATGTTTAGTTTCTATAGTTGGGAGAGTTGTTTTCATTAGCATATTTTGACATGTAGTTTGAGCTTCAAAAGTTTCCAGAGGTTGTATTCTCTTAATAAAAGGTTCTGATAGCATTGGCATCGGATGCAAGTGGACATTTTTTGATACAAAGGGATGAATATATGGACGACAAAAACATAAATATGGAAATGGAGTTTTCTTCCATGACAATACTTCATCACGTTTATCAACAAACTCAATTAGCATATTTCAATCCTCCTGGGCAATCTGATTCCAAGATGGATCCAAAATACATAGAGAAAAAACTTGAATAAGGAGTTGAAAATGCCCATAGATCAAACAATGTAATTGCCGAATTTGATGGGTTGTAATTCCATTTATAAGATTTGTTTTCTCAACGTGAAGCCCATCAGGGGATGTTTGGTCAGACATGATTATTTTCTCTTCCGCATATAATGAGATCGTGTTTGTGAATTTGTTGTTGAAGGAAGCAAAGGACAAAGTGGTGTCTTTGCAAGCCCAAGAAGCCTATCTTTAGTTTGGACGAAACTCCTTTGATGACTCTTTTTTCTCGTCTTTGGCCTACAAAAATTATCCTAGTGCTTTTTTTTCTGCCCTTTCCCAAACTTGTTTTATCGTTACTTTCGAGTGCCTCTTCAATTTCAATTTCAAAGTCATCAGTTATCCTCATCGTCACCATCCTCATATTCCTTATTTTGTGTCACTTTACGTTTCCCTATGATTTTCCCATCACATCAGCTAAGAATTTCCAGTATTCCTCCTCATCATCAACATTTTGGAAATATACATCTTCATCTGATTCCTGGAGAAATGTCTCCAATTCATCAAGTGACAAATCAGCCAGAGAGTATTATGCCCGAGTTCGCTTGAATATTGCATCTTCAACATCTTCATTATCAGTTTGGCATCTTTGTATTTCAACAATAGACTTCCTCGAACTCTTTAGATTTTGTAAAGCATCCATGGTCTAACCCAACAAATCTTCGTCTACTCTGTCAGCTAATTTCTTTGCACTTTCATTTGATCTAGAGCCATCACAAACATTACTATCAATTCTATCCCAATTTTGCACTCGTGCATAGGTAGCTCACCTGGAGCAAATCATGTGTCCAAGGCATGATTATATGTATCCTCTCTATCCAATCCAACTGTCGGTCCATGTTTATTTACCTCTAGCTAATCACCAACTTCTTCATTGTTATCTTCCACATTTTCATCTTCATCAATGTTTTCATCCTCATCTACAAACTCATCCTCCTCCACATCACTACCCAATTCCAACCACATAGTCCCATTTCCCTCACCTTCCAACTGATCATTTGCATATTCATCTAATCCCTTTGAGTTCGAATTTTGCGTCTTCATCTTCCCTCTTAGTTCTCCGTACTCAAGCTCGATGATGCTTCAGATGACAGAATGTGCTGCAGAAAAGGATAGAAGTCAATATCCTCATCTTCATCTTCATCATCAGGTTCCACTTCTTCCCAACAGCTTTTGAAACATTTTGTTCAGGAACAAAATGTTCTCGTCTGCAAACTCATCCTCCTCCACATCACTACCCAATTCCAACCACATAGTCCCATTTTTCTCACCTTCCAACTGATCATTTGCATCTTCATCTAATCCCTTTGAGTTCAGAGTTTGCATCTTCATATAATCCCTCTTTGTTCTCTGAAATCAAGCTCGATGATGCTTCAGGTGATGGACCGCGCTGCAAAAAAAGGATTGAAGTCAATCTACTCATCCTCATGGCTTCATCATCAGGTTCCACTTCTTCCCCCACAACTTTTGAAACATTTTATTCAGGAACAACACCTTCACCACCTTCCTCCATGATAACTTATCTCGATTATCCCCCCTTCAAATTCTCTTTTCAATGGGTGTCTATTCTTATCATCGATTTAAGCTCTTCCACTTATTGAATACTACACAGTTTCCATGGATTGGTGACACGTCCATCTTCATTCAAATCTTCTTGGGTTTTTATAGAATCCTTGTTCAAAAACCTGAAACATGCTTACAACCAGCATAGATCCATCTTAAACCCATATCTATCAAGCACCGAGGGGGATCCAATTTCTTGAGGTGTATTTATTTTTTTAAATTTAAACTCAAGAAATTTAATCTCTCTTGATTGATAGATCTAGGTTTAAGTTTTAAGTTTTTATTTTATAAACAACATCTATTTTTTAATTACTTTTCATAATATTTTATTTTATGAGCCGACATGGATTTTTTAAAATACTTTCCATAATTTTTTTATTTTATGAGCCGACATGAATTTTTTTAATTATGTTTTAATTAATAAAAACATTTTTACTTTTTAACCGATAATAAGGACAAACGTGTAACGTTACAACATCTCCCCCATATTGGGTTGTAGAGCACCTCGTTTCACTCGGTGCAAAAAATCCATCAATCAAACTATACATCGATTAGATCAAGTATTATTGAACTATTATATTCTGACAAATTCAATGAAGATTCAAGAAGTTCGATGCACGTGAAAAATATTTTTATTGAGCACGAATAGATCACATATACTACTAAATCAATCATACTTTTGGTTATGTGAGCTTACAAACTAATTCTACTTGGGAAAATGAAAGAATAATGAAACTACAAAATCCTCATTTATTGAGTGATTTTAACATTTAGATGTGTTTGAAGCATCTTAGATCACCAACAAGTGAAGAGGGGTAGATTACCATGTGACAAACTCTGCCTAAGTAATTAATGGACAACAACCCAACCATATAATTGTATTTACTATGTTTATATGTGATATATAAAGCAAAAACAAAAACAATATTTGTTATGAAAAGTTGAATGTCAATTATATGTTAACCACAACCTTTCAAACTTATTGAAGATGAAAGAGATATTCCCAGATCTTCGTGCGTGAGAGATCAAAAATAGATATCATTCACGTGGAATCAATAGGATGTACATTTGGGGGTATCCAAGAAAAGGCGAAGATCGCAGCTCTAATGCACTTAGCCTGGCTTTAGCAAGAGTAACTTATTAGTTGTTATCTTTATATTGATTCCTTGACACAAATTCTTGTGGAATTTATTCTTCTCTACCATAAATTAATTAAACAATAATATTTCAAAGATGTTTTTTTGAAATTTAACTCTTGACTTTAATTTAACATGCAAATAATTTTAGTGGTAGTTTTTATTTCTACTCTACTAAAGTGGAATATGGAATGAAAATGTCAGTAACCATGCATTGACTTGAAAATGGTATTGATAATATATTTTAAATCATAGGATTAAATTACATCATGAATACCATTAGCATTGTGACACCAAAAGAAATCATAATAGTTGTCTTCTACCCCATTCTTTGTCCTAATAAATTTATCCTTCTTCCCACTTTGCCTCTCAACCATGGCATTGAACTCCTTGAATGGTTCAAGAGCATATGATTTGTACTTGAGAAAGTGTACCATTTTTTTCTTGAAAAATCATTAATAAATGTTATAAAGCACTTTGCAACTTACGGTGGCGGAGATTTCATGGGACCACAAAAGTTACCTTCCACCACTTCAAATTGGATTCCCATCTTTGTTAAATTTATCCCTATGTTGCTTGCATAAAATGCAATCTTCAAAAACACATTTCTCATGTCAATATGGACACAAATTCTAAACAATATTAAAATTCTTCAAAAGTTCAAGACAGTTATAGCTAAGATATCCATACCTTTGTTGCCAAAGTTGACTTTGGCGTTGTTCTCAACCATTAAAGCTCGTCATCCCACTTTTATAGCAATAGAATTTTAAAGAACGCCTCCTTCAACACCTTCTATCACAATTCTATAGTGGTTTCTATTTCCCTTTAAGAGCTACTTACCCTCATTGAATTCAATCTTGAAATTTTGCTTTGCAAATTTGACTATTGGCAATAGGTTCTTCTTCAAACTTTGTATGTATAATGGATCATGCACAAGCTTTAACACCTCCATCTTAATTACAGTAACTACGCTCTAATGAGGCAAATCACTCCTTTTTGTTTCTCTTGACCCTCATGGAACCTAAGTCTATATACTATGCCACTTAATATATGTGTTTAGTTACTATTAAAGTAATAAAGAGTCCACAAACTCTCTTTCTTTTTCAACTAGCATTGTTTACTATCATGCTCTTTTTTAACATATTTGTTATAGTTCCTTTTAGGCTTTGGATGTGAAAATCTATACTTCATAATTTATCCATGTAGCCAAAACATAACATTCATGCTTCAAAACTTCATAATGTTCAATATATTACATTTATTGATGCAGCCAAATCATTAAATTGATTGGAAGAGAACCTAGAGAATCAAGGTGTTGACTTGAATTGGGATCTAATATGATTATTGCTACCCATTAGTAGTTCAAGATCATCAACCACTACAAGGTGGAAGTGAAGTGTGTGCAAAAGTCACAGACAGTAAATGGTGAATTATAGGTAATGTAGACTAAACATTGCATGTAATGATGTTGTTTGTACTTTATTACATACATGTATCTACATTTGTATGAAATGTAGTTACGTTTGTACTTACTTGAAACATAGCATTTATGTCTCTTAAAAACAATGTCATTTATGTCTCTAAAACGATGGTATCTCTCTTTCTTTGATAGTGTTTTAAAGTTTATGGTGTGAGTAGGAACAACTTGAGCAACAAATCCCTAGCGTTGGAGTTTTCAACTCTAGCTAGTCCATTGGCTAAGCCAATGTTTGTATTTATCTTCCAAATGGTGAATGATAGGTAATGTAGACTATAACATTGCATGTAATGATGGTGTTTGTACTTTATTACATACATGTATCTACATTTGTATGAAATGTAGTTATGTTTGTACTTGAAAACATGGCATTTATGTCTCTTAAAAACAATGTCATTTTTGTCTCTAAAATGATGGTATCTCTCTTTCTTTGATAGTGTTTTAAAGTTTATGGTGTGAGTAGGAACAACTTAAGCAACAAATCCCTTGCGTTGGAGTTTTCAACTCTAGCTAGTCCATTGGCTAAGCCAATGTTTGTATTTATCTTCCAAAGTTAGTTTTCTCAAAATTTGCCTTGAAATTTCAAAATACTCCTCCTTTTTGGTATTGTTGTCAATTTAGGGTAGAACAAGATTGTTCTCTTGTTTCTTAATTGGTCAAAACTTTTCCTTTATTTGCCCCTGTGCTTTGTTGTGAAGCTATACAAACCCGTTTCCTTCATGGTAAAGTTTATTTCTTTGCTCCTCTTGCAAAACCAATCTTCATACCTCATCAAATGCCAAGTTAAACTCTCCTTAATGAGTTAAGAATTGTTGCAAAGACTTGAATAGGCCAAGACAAATTGTTTAGGGCAATAAAGATCAAAACTTTGTTTTATGTCTTTACATTTAAAACCATAAGTCAATCTACTGTATTTTTTAGAGTATTGAGATGACCAGTGACTATATCACCTTCTAACATCTTCAAATTATATAACTTGTTTCTCAAATAAAGAACTATGGTTTCATTAGAGAGAATCATCATCCACGTTCTTGTAGAGAGCTCTTTACATCTTGAGCATGTTAGTTGTCATATAACACTACCATACCAATGATGGCAATGATTTCCTTATCATTAACATCATAAGCTTGTTGTTCATCCACATTCCTTACCTTGGATCCTATCCATATTCAATGATCCAAAGCTTCCCCACTACATACTTCAATTGTAATTTTGTTTTTGTTTCAATGATGCCATGTAACCTATTGCCCAGAATATAGCCATACTATTTTTCATTCATTGTGCTCTTTTCCTCTTAGCATTCGTTTTTCCTCTCTTGGGGCAATTGCTAGTATTATCTTTTCAAATATAATACAAGGTATCACATTGGGCAGTACATTTATTAATTTTGAAATAAATGGCAAGAATATTCAAACAATGGAAAAATAAAAAGGTCATTTGAAATCTTTATTGCCTTTAGATTCTTTTTAGTCCTTCTTATGATAGTAATAAATTATTTCCATGTCAAAAAAATCAAAAATTAATAAATCGTCTTTAATGAAGTAATCATTGTAAATAAAAAATTAATCCAATTAATCCAGTAATTGTTTTTGGGTAAAATCCAAATTTTTACGTGTTTAAATTGTGTTTTTGAATCTATAAATAGAATCAACACCCTCGAATACCCCTTGACACTCAAATTATGCAATTTCCATAGTTAATATTTGTGATTCTAAATTTTTCTAAAGATTTCCACTCGGAATACGAACAAAATAAGATAGAAAATATGCTCGAAAAAAATTGAAAACACGTAATATTTAGACTACACCTTTTATCAATATATAATTCTTATATTTTATAGATATTTAATTTTTAAAAATAAATACTTGAAATTCAAACTGAAATAGTTGATAAGAATCCTAAAACATTGGAAAAAGAAAAAGGTTATTTGAAATCTTTATTGCCCTCCTCCATAATCTTTTTGGTCCTTCCTTCGTATAATAGTGCTAAATTATTTCCATGCCGAAAATATTTTAAAAAAATATCTTTCAATAATGAAGTGATAAGTCTGCTTCCAAATCGCCTACTTCTATTGAACGCTTGGAGCCTTCTCCTAGGCCGATGTTGGCTTCTTCTGATATACCACGTAAGTTACATGATGAACCATCTGTTTATTAAGGTGTTACGATAGGGGAATTGGAGTTTTATCTTTCTATGGAGAAAGCTTTGGAAATTCGGATTTCTAATTCTAAACCCTTGGCTAGAAGTCTTTTAAAGGATTTAAATGTGGAGGATGTTGTAAATTTGGTTGAAACCCCTGGTGAATTAAACCCTGTTGTTCCGTCTCGGACTCTGGAATTTTCTAATATTGGCTCTTATTCTGTTAAAATTCCTGGAGCTACGGGTGTCTCTTCTTCTGTTCTTCCCACAGATTTTGAGATATTGCTAGCTTTTGTTGATTTGGACATTTCGGCTGCTGGTGATGGGGTTTCTACAGCCCTTGGTTTGGTTCGTACTCGTGAAAAAGGGAAATCTACCCCAACAAATTTTCCTGAGTCGCTGCTCTCTATGAAAAGTATTGATTGTTCACCTCTATAAATATTTGTTGTTAATCCAAATCCATCAGATGAACTGGTTATACCATCGATACGTTGTCAGAATGTGACAATCCGCATGAAGAAAAAAGTAAAGCAGAAAGTTATAGGGGATACCTTTATTCCTCTATCTGAACGACTTGAGCATCCTCGAGATGTGGCTATTACCAATCCTCCTTCCTCCCTTGGGACCCTTAGAGCAAAGTTGTCCCCGAAGATTGTAACCTAATGTCTATAATGTCCTTTAATATCCGGGGAATTGGCAGGGTTTCAAAGGCTAGGACCCTTGTCAATTTTATAAAATCTACTAGTATGGACTGTTTTTTAATCCAAGGAACACTTTGTTCTTCTACTCAGGCGATTGATTTCTTTACTAGACATTGGCCGGGTTGGCACTTCAATGCTATAATTCCTGTGGGCTTTCGGGTGGTTTGTTGTCTGGATGGAACCCTTTAACTACATCCTTTAAAACCTACAAAACACTGGGGGTCTACTTATGAAAGGCAGTTTTCTATCTTGTAATATTGATTTGGCTATCCTGAATGTTTATGCTCCCTACAATAATAGGGATACTTATTGGAGAACTTTGGAAAATTTTGGCTTACTTAACACCTCTAATTTGAGTCTGTAAGGTGATCTCAATTTGACCTTATCTACGGCTGAGGTTTGGGGATCATCTATATTGGTTGATGACTTGAATGATTTCTTTATAAATCTCTTTCAGAGAACCCACTTGATAGATGTATTACCTAGAAAATTGGGGTTTACATGGAGCAACAAATGTGCTGGTTAGGGTTGTGTGAGTAAAAGACTAGACCAGTTTCTTATTGCAGGACCATTGGCCATGAAGTTTGTCAGGTACACGACTTGGATAGAATATTCAAACATTTCTGACCATCAAGCCATTATACTTCAGTTTGATGATCTCCATCACAATTATTTAAAACCCTTCAGATTCAATAGCACTTGGTTGAAGGATACTGAGTATTGTAATCTGGTTCAGAATTATTGGTTACATGTTGAAGTTCCCATTGGTTATAACCTGGTTGATTCTCTAATTCACAAATTAAAATTAAAGGGATTAAAAGAGAAAAAAAAGCATGGAAAAAGTTGAAGAAAAAGACGGATAGTATGGAACAATCTATTATAAAATATCAAATAAAACATATTCATTTGATGCACACAGATTGTTTTTTCACAGAGGAGGATCGTTTGGATCTACAGAAGCTACAAGCAAAACTTAATGAAATTCTGAAGGCTGAAGAGAGTTCATGGAGGTTGAAGAGTCGTGCTCTTTGGGTAGAGCTGGGTGATAATAATACAATTTGTTTTCCCAATTATGCCTCACATTGGAGAAATGTTAATACTATTTGGGCCATTAATGATAGTCATGGTATGGAAATTATTGAACAAAAGAAAGTTGGAGAGGTGGCCTTTAAACATCTCAGTTCACATTTTGAGGATCCGAAAAACTTCCAATATTGCAGCTCAGTTAAGTGTTCTTAAATACTATCCATCTTTTTTTTCAGCAGAGGAAGGAGCTCAGGTAGGCAGACCTATCACATTGGAGGAAATTGAAAAGGTGTTGAAAGCTTTCAAGAAGGATAAGAGCCCCGGCCTTGATGGTTGGTCGATGGATATATTCACTACCTTCTGGGATATAATGTGCATGGATATCTTAAACATGGTGGAGTTTACTCGTACATTTGGACGGATGGTTGGTGGACTTAATGCAACGTTTATAACTCTCATCCCTAAAGTCAACAAACCAAAAACTTTTGATGATTTTAGACCCATTGCGTTATGCAACTTGGTCTACAAGATAATTTCAAATATTATTGCCAACAGAATTAAGCCACATCTGTCCAAATGGATGTATGTGGAACAATTTGTATTTTTGGAGGACAGACAGATATTGGATGTTGTCAGTATCACTCAGGAGGTTCTTCATTCTGTCAAGATTAAGAAACAAAAGGCTATTATTCTGAAAATTGATCTCATTAAAGCTTATGACCAGTTTAATTGGGATTTCCATAGATTGATACTCTTGCAGAGTGGTCTTCCTAGCAATGTATGCAAGTGGATTATGTCCTGTGTTTCTACTACAAATTACTATGTGCTTATAAATGGTACCCCTACTCCTTTCTTCAAAAGTTACAGAGATCTTCGACAGGGGTTCCCACTCGCTCCCCTCTTATTTTTGTTGGTCATCGAAGGGTTAAGTTTGTTGATTGGAAAAACTAGAAGTGACAGGGCTGTGAAGGGAGTTAAAATCACTAAGAATTTATCTATTTCGCATTTATCTTTGTGGACGATGTCATTATGTTTGGAGCTGACACAATGGAGGAATGGAAGGCTTTGGCTCATATACTGACTGTCTTTTGTACGGCATCAGGTATGAAAATCAGCCCAGGAAAGTCAAATTTTATCAACAATATTATGGATTCTCAAATTCTAAATGAAGTATTAACTTTTCTTCCATATAATACTTCTAATCTGGATGAAGGCATCAAATATTTAGGTTATTTAATCAAACCTAATAATTACATAATACAAGACTGGAGATGGTTAATTCACAAGATAGAGAAGAGGATTAATTTAAGGATGTACAAATATCTCTCTTTGGGGGGAGACTTATTCTTCTAAAATCTATGTTGAGTAGTATTCCTATGTATTGGGCTCTTCTTGCCAAAATTCCACAGTCTGTTTTACAAAAAATTAATAGTATTATGTTCTAGTTCTTGTGGTTTGTCAACAACACAGGTGGTCATTTTCATTTAACTAGTTGGAAATCCTTGACCTTGCCAAAGAGATTTGGTGGTCGGAATATCAAAAATATTTATTGGTTCAATATTGCTCTGTTGATGAAAAGTTGTTGGCGTGGCTTGTTGGGAAGCCAACTATGGTCAAAGAACCTTCATGAAAAAATATATTAAAATGGACTTGAATAAGTGGATAAGAAATCGTCCAGTGGCAACATCCAATGCATCCTTTATTTGGAAAGGGTTCCCGAAAATATTCTCGTGGATAAGCTCTCAGTTGACTTGGAAGGTGGGTGAAGGAAAATATGTTATGGTGGGTATTGACCCCATACTGGGTCCCAAAGCAAATATAAAATTTCATAGAGTTTACGAAATCATTTTTCAGAAATTGGTCTTTTCTCTTTGAACCAATTCGGGAGAACTTGGCATATGGTCCCGGATAATTCTTATTGGCTCACTCTATCCGATTTAGGTCTTGTCGGTTGCTAGAAAGACTGTCTGATACTAAAGATTCTCTGGTATGGGAAAAAAATTCTGCCACGGGCCAAATCACTGCCAGTTCGGCTTATTTGGCTATTGTCGAATTCTACACTGAAGATTGCAAAAAATGGCGGTACTTGGTCATATGGAAGTGGAATCTGGCTCTTAAAATTAGATGTTTTCTCTGGCTTGTATTTAACAATAAGATCTTGACCTGGGAGAACATTACTCATCATGGCAAACTTGGTCCGAGTATAAGTTATTTATGTAGGAACGCTGAGGAAACAACTAATCATCTATTTCTCACTTGTGAATTTTCAATAGTTGTTTGGAAAAATATATGTCAAGATCTTCATATTAAGGAGGATTGGCCAGATTTGGATTTTGAGTCATCTTACTTTATATGGCAAAAACAACATAGACCACTAAACTTTATGCCAGGTTTATTGGTTTGGATTATTTGGAAGGTCTGTAATCAAGCCATTTTTCAAGATAGTACTCCAAATCTAAAACAGGCTTTCCTTTCTTTTTGGAACATATTTCACTCTTATGCTAGAGGGACTTCACAGGATCAGAACTTCAAAAGGTTTTTCCCCATCAGTTTAAATGATCTATCTAAGGTGGTGGGGTTCTTTGATGGTGCTTCTATCTCACATAAATGTGGTGCTAGATTTACTCTCAGATGTGGCATGAATTTATCCCTTAAATTTAGATTGTCAGGAGGATTGGGCACAAATACTAAAGCTGAAATTTTGGGTCTTTGGGGTATTCTTAAAGTGGCATTACTGTGTGGATTGGATTCATTGATTATTTTCGGGGACTCATAGTTTGTCACCAACTGGGCCAATGACCATGTTCATTTTCATAACATTACTCTTCAACAATGGTGCATCGGAATTTTTGTTCTGACAAATAGATTTCTATCTCTCTCCATCGAAAATACCTATCGAGAGAACAATGATGTGGCTAATGCATTGTCTAAGGCCGTTGTTGATGGAGTTCCAGGTATACTCTTTACTCTTCAACAATGGTGCATCGGAATTTCTGTTCTGACAAATAGATTTCTATCTCTCTCCATCGAACATACCTATCGAGAGAACAATGATGTGGCTAATGCATTGTCTAAGGCCGTTGTTGATGGAGTTCCAGGTATACTCTTTTGGGAAGAATGGGTGGAGAATCAACTTGTCTCATCAAGCTCTTATGGCTCTTTTTTTTTCTGAATTATACTAGACATTTTTGGTGATCTATTAGATCAAGTTATGTAGATCATTTTCAAGACTTATGGATTAGTATATGTACTTGGGGAGTATTATGTATTTGACAGATGGTCAGTTTTTTATTGTACTGGACTAGTTGAGTTTTTTTTTGGAAGCTTATATATATGTCCATGAACTGGACAAGATGCTTTATACTTTTTGATTTCAAGGAAATAACAAAAATACATTTTTTTCTCTGAAAAAAAAAAAGAATAACTAGATCACTTTTAGATTATACTATTATTTAATTTTTAAAAATAAATACTTGAAACTTAAAGTGAAATAGTTGGCCAGAATCCTAAAACATTCAAGAAAAGAAAAAGGTTATTTGAAATATTTATTGCTCTTCACATCTTTTTAGTCCTTCATATAACCCTATTAAATTTTTCCATGCCAAAAAAAATTAAAAATTATGATCGATTATTCCACATCATTGTTAATGAAGACGTATCACTTCTACATTTTTTTCTCGGAAAAAAATTGTATTTTTATATTCGAGATTGAAAACAAAAATACATTCATCATCAACGTTTATCACTTCATACTTTCATCTTTGTATTTATTTTTTTTAAAAGCATCTAAAAGTCAAAAGAGTAAATAGTTTATCAAAACTTTACAAATGTTTAAAAAAATCTTTTAAGCATTGCTACTCAACTCATGATAATGATGCATCCTGCATTTAGTATGTTGAGCGTCTTCAAAAAAATAGAATTATGCACTAGTTCTTGTGCCTACCCAAAAAAACTGGGCGTATATCCTGCACATAAAAACAAGAAATAGTTCCTTAAACTCGTGCTCTATGCATCAATACTCAAAAAATTTAAAATCGTGCTTTGTTGTTTTGTTGTGCACACGAGCTTCATACCAGAAAACTGTTCAAAACTTTATATTTTGTAATATCTAGCTCGTGATGTAGCTTGTGCAGAGCCTGAAATCTCCAAAATGCATTATGGCCTTTATAAAAACTGTATCTGTAGTTTCTCTATGCATCTGGGCGACCCAAAACTACTACCAATTATCATATTCTGTTGTGCGTCTCTATGCATATGGGTGTGAATCCTGTACATATTCTTCAGAAAACATTTTTTCATCTCCTAGGCCTATGTTAACTTTGTGTTTACCTGCAAACCATCCTGAAAGATTTTATCTTTCTATGTAAAACTCAAAACTGTAACCTTAACATAAGCTTGAAAGACTAAATAAGTAGGTCATAGCTGAGATCTTCAACTCGATTCCCTTGGTGAACCAGCACATAGAGTTTCCATGGATTTTTCATTATTCCCATCTTAGAAAGACTGTCTGCCTTTTGATCTGCTTCTCTGTATATATGGCTGTAAGTAATTGTATCAAATTGTTTGGCAATATTTTTCAGATCACTGGCCATATTTCTAATATTAGTTGCCCTTATGGTTACTAGATCATTCATCCAATTTATCATCAGTTGAGAATCCCCATATATGTTCAAATTCCTAATCCCTCTTCTAAAAGCCTCTCTCAAGGTAGCAAAAAGGGCTAAGAACTTTGCTTTGTTATTACTTCCATCTTCAACACCTGGCATGTTCTCAATATAATTATTTTCTTTGATATTGATCACCCCTCCAATACCTCCTTTCAGGTTATCTCTTTGAAATGCTCCATCAAAAAAAATATAAACCATTGAATTATCCAAATTAGGCTGTATAATTAATCTCTGCTTTTTTTCTCCTTCTTTCTCCTTAAAGAACTGAGCAAGAGCTATTATCGTTGATGAAACCTTAAAAGTAAGAGTAAATATCCCCTCCAATATGCACGCATTCCATGCCAACCATATTCCTCAAAGTGTTAAAAAAGGTATAGATTGATATAAAGTTCGAATTTTGAAACAGTTTTGTAAACACTCTTCAATAGTCTCGCCCTCCCAAATATATTTTTCCTTCAACCAAGTTCCAACTTCTTTCCATACCGGTAGGGAAAAAACACATTTTATGGAAAGATGATTTACATCTTCACCTGCCTCTCTACAAAGATACACATCCTAGGTCCATGGAACTGTCTTCTCTGTAAAAAAATCCCACATAGGAACCTTGGAGTACATTGCTAACCACATAAGCATCTTTGTCTTTTTTGGAGCATTTATCCTCCATATTTCATTCCACCACCACCTCTTCTCTTGTATCCCTTGTTGCAAATCCTGTTGTTCTAACAAGTAATCATACCCCAAATTTACCTTATAGGACCCATCTAAAAAATTATGGCACCAACAAAGACTGACTTCCTCTTCTGAGATCCTTATCCTTCCTTTCTAAAGTTCTTTTACAAAATTCTCCCAAATTTCTGCATATTCCCTTCTTAGATTCAGATCTTCAGCCTTTTATAAACCTTGGTTCCATACTGCAGTATTATTATCATCTGAGACCTATGCTAGGTAAAATAAATTTTGGTTATTCAAGGCTTGTATCACCTCCTCAGCAAGATAGACTAAGTTGCTACAACCTAGGATTCCATCTCTCCCAATTTTCACCCGCTTTCCATTATTTACATCCCATACTAAACCATTTCCAATTATTGAAAAGGATGTTACTAATGCTTTCCATTGGTTCGAGTTGTTTTTATAACTTTTATTTGGATTCCTTATCCATTCCACCAATGTCCTAGGAGTTATATATTTTTGAAAAATAACTTTCTGCCAAAGTCCAGTTTTACTTATCAAATTACACATGCTTTTAGCTGCCAGGGATTTGCTGAAAACTTGTATCTTTTTTAGTCCCCAACCCCCTTTATGATTTGGCAAAGAGATTTCTGCCATTTAGACAAATGAAGTCTTGTTCCTTCCTTTTCCCCCCTCCACAGAAATTCAATACAAATCATCCTGATTCTGTCTAAAACTCCATTCGGAATGTGAGCTAGGAAACACCAATATACAGGTATTGCTTCTAATACAACTGTCACAAGTGTCAACCTTCCTCCTCTTGTTATCCACCGATGACACCAGAAATTGATCTTTCCTTCTATCTTACTAATGAGACACTGCCAGTCCTTGCTGCAATATCCATTTGGTTTTATGTGATATCCCAAGTATCTAAAACCTTCATTGAATTCTATCTAATTAAACTGAAAAACATTCTGATTTGTTCATCCAAATTTTATTGTAAACCATTGAAGCTTATTGTTGACTTCTAAATGTTAACTGGCATACATGTCACTTTGTAAAATAACAATAAAATCTTCTGGAACTCTCTTAACTCCTCAAAAGATTCTCTGGAAAATATCAAAATATCATCCACAAATAGTAGATGAGTTAGGAATAATAATCCCCCCACGTTTACTCCGTTTACTCTTCCTTCTCTTCGTGCTACTAAAATATATCTACTTAAAGCTTCCACAATCAGTATAAAGAGGTATGGAGACATTGGGCATCCTTGCCTCAGCCCACGTTCTGGTTTAAAAAACTTATAAGTTGATCCATTTATCAAAACTGCAAAAGAGGCTGTGTTGACCAGCCCCATTATCCAGTTCACTGCTTTTACTTCAAAACCAGTATGGATTAAAATTAAACAAAAATAAATCCAACTACATCGGTCATAAGATTTTGACGTGTCTAATTTCATTACCACCATTGGACAATTCTTTTGCTTTATGGAATGTATTACTTCTTGTGATGTACCAATTGCCTCATGTATGTTCCTTACTTTTAAAAATCATGTCTGTTCGAAAGAAATTACTTTAGACAATTTTAGTCTTACAGCTATGATTTTAGAAAAAGATCTTATATACAACATTACATAAGTAAATCAGTCGATAATACCCAAAAGAATTAGCTTTATCAGCTTGGGGAATTAAAGCTATGAAGGTAGAGTTCATATAGCCTACAATCTTTCCTGTCAGTCGAATTTCTTCAGCAACCCTGAGAATGTCTCGATCAAATAGATCATAGTAACCCCAAAAGAGTTCAATGGTCTATCCATTTGGCCCTGGACTCTTATCATTCTTAAAATATCTCATTACTTTCACTACTTCCTCATCTAAAAATTTTTTGTAAAAATCCTGATTGTCCTCATCGGTTACTAATTGTGGAAAGCATTCTGAAATCTTGATTACTTTAGCAATATTTATTCAATTCGGTTCCTTGAAAACCTCTTTGAAGTGTTCTACTCCCATATCTGATAAATCCTTGAAACCTATCACTATGCATCTTCATCTTTAAATTCCCAAATAGAATTATTAGTCTTTCTAACATTGGCATAATTATGAAAATACTTTGTATTCGCATCACCTGGTTTCAACCATAAAGCCCTACTTTTTAATCTCCACCCTTGCTCTTGTTCAATCAGTATATCATTCTTCCTTGTTTCTAAACTTCTTAGTCTATTGAGTTCTTCCTCCCCAAAATACCCCGAAACATTAATCAAAAATAGTTCCTTAAGGTTACCTTCAATTTCCTCCAATATTTCAAACTGTCTTGCTCTATGCTCCACTGCCTAGGGGATTATTTTGTCTTTTAGAATTTTTAAAGAGTAAGCAAACTGCTCAGTTGTTGTTCCTGAAGAATTTCTATCATAAGATTTCCAATATTCATAAACTATCTTTTTAAAAGGCTCATCCTCCATCCATTTAGGATTGAACTTAAATGGGGCAGTTGGCTTCTCTGCCAACACATCTAGTTGCAGGAAAATCAGACAATGATATGATCCAATACTTGGTTCCACCCAAGATCCAAACCTTTCAAAAACAAGTAGCATAGTCTCAGTTACCAAGAATCTATCTAATCTTTTTGAGATACCAACTCTACCTTGCCTATTATTTCTCCAAGTGGGATTGATTACAACTGGTTCCACGTCTATCAGGTTCCCTTCCAGTAGTTGACGAACAAAAAACTCTACATGCCTTTCCTCCCTTACACTTTCATCCCATATCTCTTTTCTATTAAGTGTAAAATTCAGATCACCTCCTATAATTAAAGGCCCGTCTTTAATGGCATCATTCTTAAACATTTTTTCCAAAAAATTTAATTTGTCTCCATAGGGACCGTACAAATTCAGAAGTCTATAGGTTACCCCTTGACTCCTGCATTTTAGATCTATACAAATCCCATACACCACCAAAAAAACATTTATCAATGAGTAAGATTTATGACAACCAGTTATAATCCCTCCCGATGACCCAACAACATCCACTGAAAGAAATTCCCAAAATTTTAGGGTTTTTTTAGCTCGGCTATCAATAACTCCCCCACCCGCATGGTTTCCTGTAACATAATTATTCTCGTATTTTCCTTCTCAATTAACCTAAATAGAGCAAGTCTTCTATTAAGACTGCCCATTCCCCGTACATTGAAAGAGAGGACCAGCATTAAGGAAACCCTGTCTGGGGCGAAAAACCTCTAAGAGCCACTGAAATTGTTGACTGATGACCAATTAAATCTTCTAAAACCGCTTGGTCTTGAGCATGTCGAAAGAGGGATTTTCGACCATGCGGCATCGATATTGATCCCTTATAAGGTTCTTTCCCTAGATGCCCAGATTTAGCAATGGTCTTTGATCTTAGATCATAAGGACATACACATCTTCGCAGGAGTATTTTTCTCTCTTTCAAAACTAAAATCCCCTCTCCCTCCCTTAGAAGAAAAAACAGAAACCTTCCCTTTAATGTCATTACTTAAAATTATCTTTTCAGTTATTATTTTTTCTTTATCAGCCAAAGAAAAATCTTCGATAAGTTCATGATAGAAAGAGGGGAAAGAGTTTGTGATACCCATACCCGGCAAAATTTCTTTAGCCATTGCATGGTTCTTCTTTGCATCAGTCCCCTGGTTCGAGCTTGTAACTTCAAGAAAATCATTCGATCCGTCTTCAGTTATCGGTTCAAAAACCTTTCTCGTACTTTCAGAAACTTTGCATTCGGCATTTTCTTCCCTATTATGAGTAGTCTTTAATTGTTGTGTTAATGTATCCACTAAAATCTATGAGTTGTGCTTACTTTGAAACATCTTTGCATCATGTCCTTGGTTCAAATGTGTTCCTTCTTGAAATTCCAAAAATTCATCTATCTTTGTTGAATCAAAACCCTGAATCACATATACATTCCTCTTTTGAGAACTATTTAACTCTTGTGATATTGTATCGAATGACATCTCTAAGTTGGGCTTCCACTTACAAATTTCCTTTATATTCTTTGGCCTCCTAGCATCTAATAGGTCATGTTTCTTCCTCCAAATCTTCCTCGTAAAAGTAAGAGCACAATCCTTATATATATGCCCATAAACGTGACATCTTGAACACCTGAACAAAACATTATGATGGTCAAGTTCTTGAATATAAATCTTCCCGTATAATTCAAATTCCATGAATTCCCACAGACCCTCTCTGGTATCTACTTCAACTAAACATTTTGCAAATGTTATATAGCATGACATGACAAAGGAATCATCAACCTTAATGACCTTTCCAAGAACAACCCCTACCTTCTTTAGAAATGGGATCGTCCAGAACGTGAAAGGAGGCCCAAGGAATTTTATCCAAATAGTGGTTGCCTCAGTTTTTCCTGTCCACAAGCCAAACAAGGGATGCCATTTTTTAACAATAGGATGCCAGTTCCCCAATACCAATGACTTTCCACTCCTTATTTTATTGTTTGCCATGTAATCTCCTCTTTTCTGTCCATTATGTACATCATCAAGTGGTAATGAAATCTCCTCCAAGTCTTCACATCTGTTCTTTTTTCCCTTTCTCGCTTTCTTTAATGCCCTTCTCACACTTTTTCTTCCCATTTCATTCAATTTTCAGAAAAAACGTTAAAGCACCACTTTGTTCTTTATGTTGCATTATATCCCATATTAAATTATATTTATGAAACCAAATTATAGTACATGTTTATTATGTTTTTAGAGTACAAATTCTTTCTAAAATTGTTTAGATAAACTGTTTCAAGTTCTAAAGTGAAAAATGTTCTATATTATTTAGTAATTATACTTCTTCTTGATTACACTAGATGTGAGATTGTTGTATTCAAGTATAAAATATATATTTTAAATATCAGGCATTTTTTTAAAAGATCCAACTCATTTACAATTGTATTCGCAAATTAAGTAGTTTACATATATCTCAATATACTATGTTTCAACCTTTAGTGCTTGCTTACATTATAGGGATCAAGTTTTAGATATCAATTCTTCAAAAAGGATAGCATATGAGATATTATTTTTTGGATTATCCATATAAAGTAAGTCAATAATCTATCACCTATATCCATGAGTTTCAAGCATATCATCAATCAATATCACCTTTGGGGCTTTCTCTCTATAACTAAGACTTCTCAAGCGGTCACCCATCACAAGTCTCCTATAGCTCAAGTGTTCTTAACTATCACATTTTCTCTACAATCAAGCTCTCTTAGATTACTACCCCATTTGCAAAGCATTTGCAAGTATCTTTCCTTATGATTATTCAAATAGATATCCCTTGTATCTTATTTAATTAATGAGGGGATTCCACAATCCAACATATGAGATATCATTTTGGGGATTATTTACATAAAATAAGTCATTAATGTATGACCCATATCTATGAGTATCAACTACAATTGACCAATTTCTCATGATTTTGAATAGTCCACTTAGTATATTCATTGCATTGAGTGACGGGCATGGAGCAAGAAGTGGAATTGAAACTAGTGAAATGAATCACATAGCTTCCACCTAGTAACTAGGACTTATTGGGAGGCCGCCCATTCAAAGAGTTGTTTTTCTCAAGCACACTTGACTATGGAGGGTGAATCCATGGAGATGGGTAACACTCTTACATTAAATGTGGTGATGAAATTTTGGGATTTTACTTATTCTTTAGATTTAAGGCATCAAAACTCATATAAGCCTCATAAATTTTGATATGCAGTAAAAAAACAAACTTGTAGGCAATTCTATTGTATTTCTAACATTATTTTTTTCAAAAAATATTAGTGCCATTTAATTTGTCAAATTTGCATTTAAATAAATGTTTTTCCTTCCAAATTTACAGAAAAGCTAACAAGTGATTTTTGTCCCATCAAAGAATTCAATGTTCAATATATATAATTTAAATATATATAGATACGAGGATGATCTACACAAAAAGTATTAGACACCATACATTTTTTATTATTATTTTTAATTATATTTTTTATACTCTTTTAAAATTGACTCATTAATATAGGACTAAATAGAAATTGATCCACACGCAGTAGTCTGGTTAGGGTTTCTAAACTGAGATTATTGATGGATCTGAATCCAAAGGAGTGCAAGTGACTCATAGATGAATCTTTTCGAAATGCAGTAAACAACACTCCCCCCTCCTGTGGCATCAACAATGATAGACTCATGATTCATGAAACTCTCTGTAATCCCCAATGTTTAGATCAAGTCGATAGCTTTAAAGTTTAAAACAATTGTCCTTTCTCAGAGAGGCCTAGTAGGGAAATTCATTGGGATGTGGCCTTTGCCCCAAGCCATGGAAACTTGGTTAAACAAGAACTAGTTACCTCTAATTACATGTAATGTGTAATTAATTTTCTATGGAAGGGTTTTTTTGTTTGAAAGAATAGAATATCGAGATCTTATATTTAGAAATGGGCCATATTTTATGGGCCCCCGTGGGATGTATTTAAATCGATGGAGCATACCTTTGACCTAGAAAACGATTAGTTGTTCTTCTTTGGGTCTAGCTCCCCCACCTCCCTCTGCATTGTTGGAGTGATGGGGACTTGGCAATCATCAGAAACTCTATAGGGAACTATATAGACAAATAAGATCTTAAATCCCCCTTATTCTCTTGTCCTAGAATTTGAATTGAGGTAGATCTAGAGAAAAGAATTCTTAAGGTTATAAATATTTCCATGGATGGATGGACACATCTACAAAAAGTGAATTATGAGCAACTACCTTTCAAATGCAAGACATGTCATGAATATGGGAATTTTGCAAAGAATTTCCCAAAGACTAAGCCAATAGAGAATGAAACTCACAAAGAGGAGGAATGACATTAAGTCCAAAGAAGGGGAAAGAAAGCAAGAGTTGCTCAGCAGCAAAACACCCAAGAGGCTCCGCTTACCTCAAACCAATTCCAAGCCCTATCTGAGGAAGGAGAAGAAAATAGAGAGGAAGCACAAGATCATACTACAAGACCCCACTCCCTCGAAATGTAAATGGATCAATGAGTTCTAATTAAATTAGGACGAGAATAAAATTATGAATCTGTTCTTCTAGATGCACATATCTATTAGGTGAGAAATTGTGAAATCCTTCCTATGGCAGAGGCCACTAGAACACACTCCAAATCAAATATTATGGTGGAGGATTCAACAAAAGAGTAGAAAAAATGAGCATATTCAAACCCAACGGAAACAAAGGAAAACTAATAGGTAGCACAGGGAAAATGAAGCATCCAAAGACGAGGAAGCAGGTAAACAACTAAGCTTAAATAGGCATATCAAAGTCTTAACAGTAGGGAAATATTACAAGGAAACTATTGATGCTCAATATCGACATGATTCTGAAGCATCAGGACATGATAGATGAGCCTATTGAATTTTGTTGCAAGATCATTATTTCTATACCATAGTGTCTAAAGTGACATGTTTTTCCCATCTGTGGTTAGTTTTACCATTTGAATCGCTATTTAGTCCTTGCATCCAACGATCAAAATTGAACCCGTCCTGGCCCTTCCAAAGGGTTTTAACCCGTCCCATAAGTATTTAGAAAAAAATACCCGTAAAAAAATTTAAAATATTCAATTTACTCGTCCACGAAAAAGGTCTAACAAAATTTCAATATTTCAAAAGAAGGGTAAGTTGGGTTTTAGCCCATCAAGATCGATTTGCACTTGCATGCATCAAGTGACCCAATGAACGGGTCACGTTATGCCTTGTTCCTGGTTCCTTTATATAAAACTGCTGCCCCATGGAAACAAAAAAAATGACATCTAATGCTTTGACAACCATGGTTTTCAATCTCACATAAAATATTGTGCATAGACCATGGAGGATTCAGAAGGCCAGGTTACCGAATCATCACGATCATTGATTACTAGTCCCTGTTTGCCAGCGGTCCTTCCCTTGTCGAGTTCGCATTGAACTAATCCGTCCAAGGCTAAATTGCTAATAAATGTTAGACAACCTGCTAATGGGACTCCTACCCCATGAATCTTGACTCTTGATCAAAGATTAAATATCATAATAAATGTCTGCTCCAGCCAGAGGAGATTCATAAAATGTTTACTTGAACTTTCATAATGTAATTCAACCAATTTGCAGCAGAAGCCATTCACGGAATCACGCTGTCACTGATCAGTGATAATCCCAATGCCTAGAGACCTGCATTAATTAATTTTAACTTCCCGCCATTGCTAATTTGATTTATCCTCTAGAGTCTACAGATTATAGATACAAATCTACGATTTTGAAAATATCTTTGAAGGTATCTCTCATACGTTTTCTTTCTAGATTCAACGTAGAGACTCGAGACTCCAAAGTCCAGTGTCCAGGCCAATTCGTGAGCTCGTTTACAGTTGGTTCAGGTATTTTTGTTAAGACTATTTACTGTTTTTTTCTATCTTAATCATGAAATGGTAAATTTGTTTTGTTTTTTCTTAATCATATTTTATGTAAGAAATTATATTGTAGCTTGTATATGTGTCTTACAGAGGTTGTTTTCATTCCTTCATATCTCATCATAATGAGCATATTATTATTTTTTCCATGCAGGTTTATATTGCATATTATGAATCTTTAATCCCATTTATATCAAATGATGGTTCGGTCCACCCACCCTATGTTGTATCCCGCCCATCATTGGTTAGTTCCTTTGATTGAGGTCTATTTTGAGACCCAGAAACTTATGTGTGACCCGTGCAAAGGCCCACGATAAGAGTATCCATGGATAAATGATACACAGTCAAAAAGTATGTGAAAATGATACTTAGTCATTGCTTTTGAGATTGGTCTATACTTTGGATTAAAAAAATGAAGTTATTTAGTGCATGAATTAACTCGGTCAAAATTAACCTGCACCAAGTTAGTGCTTTTGTTTAAGTGTACCAAGACTTTTAATTGTCCATTGTTTTTTCTATCTTAATCATAGAATGGAAAATTTGTTTTGTTTTTTCTTAATCATATTTTATGTAAGAAACTATATTGTAGCCTATAATATGTGTCTTACAGAGGTTGTTTTCATTGCTTCATATCTCATCATAATGAGCATATTATTATTTTTTCCATGCTGGTTTATATTGCATATTATGAATCTTTAATCCCATTTATATCATCTGATGGTTCGATCCACCCACCTTATGGTGTAGCCCGCCCGTCACTAGTTAGTTCCTTCGATTGAGGTCTATTTCGAGACCCAGAAACTTATGTGTGATCCGTGCAAAGGCCCACGATAAGAGTATCCATGGATAAATGATGCACGGTCAAAAAGTGTGTGAAAATGATCCTTAGTCATTGCTTTTGAGATTGATCTATACTTTGGATAAAAAAATAAAGTTATTTAGTGCATGAATTAACTCGGTCAAAATTAACCTATAGCGAGTTAGTGCTTTTGTTTAAGTGTACCAAGACTTTTAATTGTCCATTGTATTTATGTTTCACGGCTAATTAGTTATGTTTTTTATTACGAATCCATGAAAATGATGATTGAGCATACATGCATTAAATTCTTGTTTGTATACAAACATATAAATTTTATTGGTTCCATAAGAAACAATGGAATGGAATTATGGGTCTTGCCCGAACCGAATTACTAAAAGAAATAGAACGAGGAGCTAACTTTTATTTTTGGTAATTAGGGAATGACATAACTCCATCACAATCAACTTTACCTAGCCATTCCTTTAAGTAAAGGATCACCTACCTTCGTTATAGGATTTTATATACACAAGAGGTAACATATTGATCCAACCATGAAAATATTCAAATCCAGGACCAAAGTTAAAGGCCAAATGAATATTATATATCCGTAAAGGTCAAAGTTAAAGTAAAGGATGTTATATATTGAATTATAAACCACTTCAAATCTTGGTGAGGGGTAATCAAACTCCGTAGATATCGATCACAACTTGGAACGCATATAGATATTCTATTTCGGTAACCATAAACAACTCAATGGGTAGTTTGTTTTGGCATCTAATTCGTTTTTGTGTTCTGATGTTTCCATTTTTGTACCCATCTATTGAGCGAAGTCTATCTTAGATATTATCAAATTTATTGTTTACATGTAGCTTCCTTTTCATTCCTCAATAATGACCCAACAATATTTTTATTTATTTATAGATTGGATAGATTAATATTTATTATAGAATTATCCATTTTTGTACCCATCTATTGAGCGAAGTATCTCTTAGATATGATCAAATTAATTGGTTACATGTAGCTTCCTTTTCATTCCTCAATAATGACCCAACAATATTTATTTATTTATAGATTGAATATATTAATATTTATTATATAATTAGCTTCAAATTTGATAGAAACATTTATTTATTAATTAGGTTTTAATAAAATTTTACCATGTTTTGATGTAGCTACTATTTGTTTTTTTTAAATTATAAATATTTGGAAAGACACTATTTTATTTTCACTTTTTTTATTATTGAAGGGTACACTTAGTTTACACTTTTCCATTGAAGTGCAATTATTTTTATAACCCTTCATCCTCGAAGGGTTAGATGGTTACGTGCCCTTCCCAAAAAAAGACAAGCACTTCAAATTTGACCACTGCTTGCGTCCATCGTGCAAAGTGTCGTCATGGTTGAAGTAATGATGCAACTGAGTCGAGATATGATATTTAGTTGTCTTTTATATATGTCGTCATGTAATCTTGTTAGCGCCATTGTGTCTTGTTCGAAGCAGTGAACGTGTCCATATTTTGCTTTCGTTTGACCTTTTCGACAACTTGTGAAAGTTTCAACAAGTTAGAGTCTTTTGTATCTCGTCGAGCTAAATTCCTCCTCCACGATGTCACACTTAATGTGAATGGATCCACCTTGTTTTTTGAAAGGAGCATAAGGAAGATAATTGAAGATATTTTTTTTTAAATGTAAGAATCCTTAAACCCACCAATCCACAAATGTCAAATCTCGTGAAGGTCGAGAATTGAGTAAAGTTCGAAGTAAATAAAAAATATGATAAAGGGTGTTGGTGGGTCTGTTTCACCTTGGAGGATAGTAGAACATAAAAATGAAAAGAAGTCGTTAATCACCAAGTGCACACTTTGGAAGAGCATGTTGGAGGAAGAAACAAAAACACATCCGAAGGGAGAATAATAAAGGAAACACAAAATGCTAGCAGGCAGTTTAGAGAATTGATGATCATTCCTTAAATATGAGATGACTTTAAAACCACCATTCTGTCAGGATTCACCCCATTCATCTTTCCAATGAACAGATCACCATAAGCATCTACAGATGGGAAGCGATCTCTCCATCGACCATGAAGACGCGGTCGCAAGACGAAATCCACCAGCAAATTGCATGTACAATTCCCAAACCGTTCATTATAAGGCAACCTGCAAGAAAATAAGTGGTAGAAATAATGTAACGTGTAGATACAAGGAGCATTGAGAATGATTGTTGTGAAAAGAAAACACCATGGTTGAGACATCAGTAACCAACACGCATGCAAGTTGAACCCAAGCAAACAAAGCGCAACCCACACGTGCATAATGCAAAGAGGTATATCTCAATACAGGGATTGATGATTGCATCTTGGGTTTCATCTCGTGTTGGTCCAATTTATTGAAATAATGACCAAATATGGCCTTGGTTTGGACACCATAACACATACTCATATCCTAGAGGGAGGGAAGGGGCACAAAACAATCATGCTACAGTGCAATCCTTGAGACCCTAGGCATACTCTAGGAAGTTCATGATGGAGTGTTAACATTTGATTTCACCACATGGATAGAAACGTAGTGATCACCACAGTAGACAACAATGAAGATACATAGTCACGCCCTTTTTTATTCATAAAGTGAGGAGCATCCTTGTGTCGCAATGCTTCGATGCAAGCCTATATGTCCCTGTGTTCAACAACTTATTAAGAAAAACATGGTGGTGATGGAGACGACTTAAACATTGGTTTTGATACACAAGGCAGAGATCATTAGACATAATATCAATGCGGAAGGCGAAATACACACACCATCAATGCTACCGAAATGGTAAAGGTGAAGAACATATGTTGTAACTCTTTACTACACTGGTCATTTTCACCATACATGTAAAGCACATCCGCACATAACCAATGCCATGCAGTTGGTCACATTGAAGGAATTCTCTCAAGGCACTGCTAGGATTTACAACAGAGCCTAGAGTTACACTGATAACATGTAGAGGTTAAGTGTGCAGACTGTTACAAGGAGGTATAAACGCTTTTGGTTTATGTGGAGAATTATAGCAGACGTGCACTCACATCACTGTGAAGGCATTCTCAAATGTAACAACGACCGAGTGATGTTTGGATAAAATTTTGTTAATAATAATTGGGGATTTTCATGAGATCATTAGAAAACACAGTTACATTACATTGCCAAGGATGAGAAGCACATTGCCTTGTTGTTGTTTTTTTAAAGAAAGGGTATTGGTTTCTTTATGTTTTCTTTCTCTCCATCTCATTCCAATAACTAGTGGCGAAACAATGCCATTAAGACAAGAATTGGGGGACTATATGTTTCCATGCACAATAATATGAACAGTCTATTGTAGATACAACAACCTTCTCCATTATCCCTATGGGAAATGATGGGCCCCCTCCTAGAATTTTCTTACCTTAAGCAAATTTTGGTTTTCCCCCTCAAGCTTAGCTAGCGTTGTCTCGAGACTTGATCCCACTAACAAAGAAACACTTAAACGTTTCCAAGTCCTTTTGAGTTTCAACATCTTTTCTTGAGTTTTTACGTTTCAGTGATCGGCCTTATCTCGCCGCAATGCCAATGAACTTGTCCCAATATGTCGCAACAATGGATTTTCCTTCACTTTTTCATCATTGTTTCGAAAGACTTGATCCAACTTGCCACAACGTCACCCACCTCAGAAATGTTTCCCGTTTCATTAGTTTTCTTGCTCCAAGTCACCCCACCGATGAGTTTTTTACCTTAACATTCTGATTGTATGGATGGACTCCAGTCAACTAGCCGCAATTGTGGGAAAGTGTGAACATTTAATCATATTAACGATATTTGAGTAATTTCACCGCAACATTGTGGCATGACTTCCCCAATTTTGCTGCAGCGTTTCAACATATATTAGTTAAAAATGCCACCCCAACTTGCTATAAAATGTCGCAACATGTGAAGAGTTGAGAATTGTGACGATTAGCGACAAAACTCAAGATTTTTTTTTAAACTTGTGGAGGACACGATCAAAACCACTGGCCCATTGCGTCAAGACTCGCTCCGAGTTGCTTCGATGCTTTGGCGTAACTTAATCCAAACCACCACACAAATTTTGTTTAAACCGTCGAACCTCTGCTAACTCACCGTTCTAACCCCACGATCACCCAAAAGTTAAAAGGGGAAGGGTCTCAACCTTGCGCATGAAGGCACTTGGAAGAAGCAAGTAAAGGACAAACATCGAGCGTCATCTACGATTCATATCCCTACATCTATCGTTAACTATGCCATGTAAGTACATTAACCCTCTTGGATTTGTCTTTAGCCCAAATGTTGTATGGTATTAGGTGATTTGTCTCGGGGGTTTAAGCCCTTGATTTGTGTTTGTTTTGTTGGTTTTTGGGCAACTGATTTTCCTTATTTGAATTCATGGACAATAATTTGGGGGTTGTTTGACCCCTACAATATGGTCTTGTCTACCCTCATAGTTATGGTTAACACAAATTTGAGGGAGAAGCCTTGATGTTGACCATCTTATTTCCCTCTCACTTGAATGAAACCAAACCACGCGAGGGTTCCATGGTAAAAGGTGCAAATTTTGGTGTCTCCTTGCCCCTCTCAAGTGAACCCACGTTTTCCCAATACTTGTTTCCCTAGCCTCACTCTCCATGCCCACCATTAAACAAAGGTTTTTGTTTCAAAGTTTAAACCATTAGGCACAATCCTAAGTATCCCATGAGAGCTCCTCAACTCAATCTATCATATTTTCTTGGGTCTCCTGGCCCCTTCGCAACCATGAACTTTGCTACGATGGAGACTTCCTTCTATTTATACATGTGTGATTCATAATGGGAAAACTTGGATTTTATACCTCAAAATGCAATAGAGGCTAAATTATGAGAATGTAACTACACTATAGATCTCACAGCTGACAAAACCTATTTTTGGGATCCAAGATATTTGGGAATCATCATCAATGAGACCTCAAACATGGAGGGGGTTTTAAACTAATGTTGTTGTGGTTTTTCTTACATTGTTAATCATAGACTGGTTTGTATGCATATACTATTAGTTTGTTTCCCATGGAAAATGATGTTTTTGTTAATGGTTTGAAGGAGTGTACTATGTCGCGATGGAACACTAGACAACACTCCAAAGCTGTGCAGGAGTTACCATCGGATGATGAGAAAGCTGAAGAGGTTCCTCTCCAAATCCAATATGATGATAATCGGTGCACTACTAGAGCTGACAAAGAGTATAAATGGGGAGAAATATATAAACTTTTCAGAAATGAAGAGTATCAAACCGCCACCTTAGAATAAGTTCTGATATACTAGAGTATAAAGCGGTCAGAAATCCCTAAAGAAACAACAAGAGTCGAGGTATTTCCTTGCATGGAAGTAATAAGTTGGATAACACCTCACATTGACGCCACAACTCACATTTAAAAGAGCACAAGATGGTATTCTTGAAAATAAATCAGAGTTCCATGTGTCTTCATACATGTTGGATACCATATGCATCTTCCACAACTTCCTAGGCATGGGGTGGCAATGGAACTCTGACGAAACACCCATACATGTGTGTTGTCAAGCATTACGGTAGCAAAGGCATGCCACATACTACAAGCAATTTTGTGAATAATTCATCATGCCTTTGTACAAAATCATCTATGGGAAGGCACCTAATTTCATGTCCAATGACGTTATTAAAACGATAACCTACCTAGGAGACGGGTACTTGATAGACGAAGGGACTTATCTACACATCTATGGAGGGTCTAAGGATCCATACATTTTCCCTAAATATGTCACAGAATACATGGTCCTCAAAGATATTGTGAGGCAGACATTCATTGATGGGATAGGACATGCTTTTAGAAACAACAAGAAAGTGTCATGGAAAATTCTTCAAATTTGTTTGCTAAATTCTTTTAATCTAATTTATCCCAACTTCGTTAGCTAGATTCTGGAAAATACTTTCCATAGTACTTTCTAGCACAAAAATCTATCAATATTTCTCATCAAGTTGCTGCAAAAGGCTAATTTGAAAGAGGGCAGCCCCATCTGCCAACCAGGTATGGGCCTTCTTCAATTCATTCGTCAATTGTTGATTCTCATATTGCAATTGTGGAACGACACTCTGCCATTAGTTTACTTCTTGACGAAGCTGGTTATGAGATTCTTCTAAGGAGATGGCCTTTTTCTCTTGAATCTTTTTCAATTTCTGAAGCACTAGATCTTCATCTTCATCAAGAGCACCCATACTTATGGGGTTCAATTCACAATCAATCCATGATTGTTTTAGTCAATGGGAAGGTGAATCGATATTAATCCAAGCAGTAGATCAATCATATGCCCACATATCTCAATTGGATACCATCAGATTGCTTAAAAAATATGTAGTCGGTGATGACCACATAGAGGAAAATATTAGACGAAGATTTTGTTTAGTGATTGTTATTGTTGATTGTGTAGAGCTCTTAGGCTAGTGGGTCCTTTCATCTTCTAGGATTGCTCTTTTTTAATGGTTTCTTTTTTCCGGATCGCCTACTACACAGTTGACTACACTAGTTTTTTAATATTTTCAGTTTGAGCTTTACCCACCTTAGTATTTTGGTGTCGTTGAGCTATTTGACTTCGTCACTATAGCTCCCTTGAGATTCTCTCGAATACTTCAGGGATCGTCCCTCAGTACGGTTTCCTAAATCGAACTATTGGCTCCACGAGCCATATACCAGTTCAAAACATTACACAAGCACCAGAGTTCTCCTATGCGACACTTAGTCTAGACACCTCATTGTTAGTACCATCTTCACCTACACACACTTTCGAGACCATGATTGGGACCATTCCCACCTCCCTCGACATGCCTGGTAGTATCCACACTCTCAATAGTAGAACCAACACCACCACAATAGGAGGGAGTATTCCCAATCCTATGGGTGTTCTTAAACCACCTATAGCGGACCCAAATCCCTCCAACTTGTTTGATCAAACCTTTCAAAGCGATGAGGATATCCCATGTCCACAACATGGGGGCAGGTCCTCAACCCTGCCTACTCATCACCATCGTCCTCGTTGTTGTTCGAGCCGATTGTACTGGGGGCATTCCTCCTATAGGGGGTATCTTCCATCATCATATCACCAATTAAGTGTGCCACTAGGGCCATCCACCTCATGGTACACCCACATTCTAGAAATTGATCAATGCTTCATTGTTACCTCTCCAGGAGAGCACTTACACTCCATTAACACCCTTGGAATGGGGCGCATAATCGATTATCTTGAACCTGGGATATGGGACATGCTTAATCACTTTGACCTTTCTCTGTCACATCTATCTCAATATTTCAATGAGCCCATAGCTCAACCCAACACATATGCGATCCACAATCACAAACCCCATGCCCACAGCATGGGGGAAGGCTATTAACCTTGCCCACTCACGGGTGTGATCTCAACCACTTCTCGAGGTCATACTTCACTTGTATACTTGGTTTGATTTCTAGATGCACCTTTTACGCTTTCGTATTGTTTCCATGTGTGCATGTCCAGGTTACGATGAGATTCACAAGTTTCCACCAGCAACTATCCTATGCAAGTATAACTCCTTAACTGACATATAATGCATCAAGCCTCTATACACTGTTTACACCTGTAGGACCCCCCTCTCTGTCAGCGTGAGTGGCCCAACCCATCCACCTTTGCATTCACCCTTACTTGGCAGTAGAGCCTTATGAGTAAAGAAACATTATAGAGTCTCGAGCAATTTAATTGCTTAAATTTTTGAACATTAAATTATCAATCAGAGAGCTCGTAAACTTTTGAGACATTGGCACTATATGTGGAAGACTAGGTAGAAAACCCTAATCTAATCCTACTACATTTAAAAGTGCTTAGTGTTATGAGACACTTCCAAAAATAGAAGTTAAGTGCACAAGCATACTTTGTTTTTAACAGTTAATTAGCTTACTCAATGACTCAACTAAACCTTGTAGCTTAATCAAATTGTAAAATGAACTCACTCAAATAAATTGCAATGTTGAAATCAAAGCCAGAAGATAGTAGAGCTACAATTTGGAAGTAAAGGGGTAGTAGAGCTACGCTCTGCTCCCATAACTAAAATGAAATAGTAAATAGCTCAAACCCTAAGAGAAAATTCTAAGGACTTTTCCAGTACAGGATATTGAAGGGGTCTGACAGCACAAGCTACCTGGAGCTCATTGAGCTGAAAACACTTTTGTCTATTTATTATTAGTCTAGGACACACTCTCAAAATAAATGGAGTAGACCTGAAGTTTAAGAGTATGGATCGTGTATTGAGCTATCTTCCACGATATTCTAGGTATAACATTTATGAACCTTTCAGCCAATGATTAATGTTGATACAACCTGGGGTTCCATGCACATATAAGTTGAAGGATGTTAGCATAGAGATAAATGTTAAGTAATCCCAAAAACCCAAAAAGCATTCATGTAACTTTGAGCTTCAGAAAATACCAACTTTATTAAGATCTTAAGACACTATGAGCCAACACTTGCAATATGACCTAACTTAATTTCCATTGATATAGGTTGTATTACTCTTTCAAAGAAATGCACAAAAAATAGAAATAAAAAAATTGCTTATGGGAACATTACAAACACCACCTTCTTTCCATCCATCACCTATTCAATTTAGGACATGTTAAGGGCCCACCAATACCTAGATAGTATAATAGAGTTTCAACCAACCTCCCATGCCTTGCCTTGCCCTACCGCCCATAATTTCAAGGTAGCCTCCTTTGGACGTTGATTTCCCACCACATAGAGCATGGAAATTATGTGTTGGGTGATGGGTCGATCTTATTGGATTGACTTAATGTCAAATATCTTGGGTGTCAGTGAAATCTAAATAAAATATTTGTAAAAGGAATAAGGTCGTTGGACTACCGTCCCAACTCTAACAGCTACGTGAAAACAACTATTTATTTCTATTATTATTTCCAAAGGCAGAGAACGTTTTTTCCACCACCCGATTCGATTCATTCCCATCTCCCTATTGCCCTCTCTATGCCATGCTAGAACATTTCAATATTTAAAAAGTTTGTGCCTATGGTAGAGGAACATGATTTATAGAGGGAAGATTGATATGGTTTTTAGATCATGTTGCGTTTCTTGCTAACTCTTAGTTTTAATGGTTTTGATATGTTAGTTGATAATATATTAAATGGCATCATTGTTAATTTATATATATATATATATATATATATATATATATATATATATATATATATTTTTTTTTTTTCCATGTGGTTCACTTTAATCGGCTTAGCCGACCGCTACATCCACGAAATAATTTCCGACGGACCCGCCCCGAAGGGGTTTCCGCCCTACGGCCGCTGCGTGCCTAACCCCAAGAGGGTCTATGAGGATGGATCCCGTGACCTCGCATGTTGGGAGGCCTAACTGCCGAGAACACAACCGATCGAGCTAACTCTTGGGGCTAATTTTTTAATTGATATTTATTATACTTCTAATTTTAATACATGATCATACTCATTGCAATGTGGACAATATATATCTAATTGACGGGGTCAAATGTTATGATACTTTCTTCGTTACATGATTTGTTTATAACAAGACTTAAGGATAGAGCTTGACAACATATCGTCTGTGGAGGAAAAGTAAGGTGATGAGATTTAGTGTTAAGGAAATTGAAACAAAATTTCAACTGTTTTTGTTTTTATTTATAGTATAGACTAAAAGCAAGTTATACAACTTCAACCCGACATTGTTCTCATTTTTTGGAAGGTCAATTTTAGTAGTTATTTTTACCTTCGTTTCAAAAAGTGTGTATACTGGTAGCACCATTTTTCACTTCAAACCATTTTTTTTTTTAACTTCTTGATCATAAAAAAACTATAATTTTTATTTACAAATGCGTTTTTTCAAATTTTACTAAAAATATATACATTTAGTAGCTAGTTATAATAAAAATATATATACTTTTCCTCTCCCTTTCCCCTCCCCCTCTCCCCCTTACCACCCGCTCCCCCATCTTACTCCCTCTCCTCTTCCCCTTTCCATCCCCTCCCTCCCCTATCCCTCTCCTCTTCCCCTTTCCATCCCCTCCCTCCCCTCCCCTATCCCTCTCCTCTTCCCCTTTCCATCCCCTCCCTCCCCTATCCCTCTCCTCTTCCCCTTTCCATCCCCTCCCTCCCCTCCCCTATCCCTCTCCTCTTCCCCTTTCCATCCCCTCCCTCCCCCCCCTATCCCTCTCCCTCCCCATGCCCCTCTCCCTCTGTGCTCTCCACCTACCTATCCCCCTTTTCCATCCCATGGGAGGCCCTTGGGAGAATCGTGCTACCTCGTTCAGTGGGCCTTTGGGCGCATGAGGTAGCAGCGGGCACTGCTCCCTCATGCACATAAAGGGCATCCAAAGGGGTGACAAGATTCTGAGAATCATGCTGCCCTCTTGGGCGACCCTTTGGGTGCATGAGAGAGCAATGTCCCTGCCCATGGGCTGGGGAAGGGGGATGCATAAGGGGAGAGCGTGGAGGGGGAGGGGCACGGAGAGGGGGGAGGGGATGGGAGAGAGGGGAAGGGAAGAGGGAGGAGGATGGGGGAGTGGGAGAAGGGGGAGGGGAAGGTAGGGGAAGGGTAGAGGGATAAGGGGGAGGGGAGGAGGGAGAGGGGCTAGGGTGGTTTTTTTCTTTTTTCTTTTTATAATTTATTTTTTATAATTTTTAAAGTGTTTATATATTTTTAAAAAATTTATAATTTTTTAAAAATACTTTTTTGGAATAATTTTTAATTTAATTTATTTTATTATGAATATTATCAGAAATTCGTTTATTTTACATGGAAAGAATGGTGAAATAATTTCTTAAATAATTAGTGTTCAACTGAGTGCAAATTTTATATAGTGTTACTAAGAGATTTAATAAATACAATTTTAAATTATGATAAAATAATATAATAATGCCATTTTTTGGAAAAGTGTGCTATCAGTAGCATTAGTTTTCAATTCAGGGCTTGATTTTAAGGTTTCTGTAAACAACAATAAGGATTGTTTTGGTCCATATCTATATTTTTAACCACACAAAAAAGTGGTGTTACTGATAGTGTCACTTTTTTATTCATGGTTGTTTGTTGGTGTTTTTTTATACAAAAAATATGAGTTTTTATAGCTAAAGCTCTCCATTGAGTATGCATTTCTCATCAAGTTGTATAACTTATTTAAAATGATAGAATAATGTTAAAATTGCTAAATAAATTGTCAACATTAACCATTGTTCTAGCTTTATGTATACTATAAATACTCTTCCTAAAAGTTTAAATCAATATTAAATGTAAATTGTTCACATCTTATAGCCACAATATTGCATATTGCTTAACAAGATCTATAAAGTACTCCAATCTTCACATTTTTAAGTGTTTTCTTACAATATTTGATCTTATATATATGTAACACACTACATATTTCAAAGAAACTAAAACAAATGCCGAAATAATGCATATGTTGCATTGTTCTTTATAAGTTTAAGGAGGTGTCAGTTTTCCGTCATTAAGTTTACAACCCGCGGGTGGAGCATAATGGAGCTTTGGGTTGAATAGCGTAGTTACATGGGAAAAATGATTGGATTTTATGCTTTATAGGACCAACTTCCCATATAAGCCCCAAATTCTTTCCCCAACTCTGTTGAGAGCTAGTGGTCTAGATCGTACCAAACATAAGGCTTTCTAGCCTATTCTGTTCCACCTTGTCCTTCTCCATTGACATTATTTTAATGAAGAGCCATATTATTATTATTTTAGAGAAAGGATAAACATGGCGTCTTTTTTTTTTGTTGAAAAATTTAGATTCAGTGTCTTGTGGTTTTCATTATTGTCATTATTTTAATGAAAAGCCATATTCTCTTTGTGGTTGTTTTCCATACATCACATTATATATGCATCTCAATGCATGCTAATATGAATTTTAATGAATATTAGTACTCATGTTCATGGCAATATTCAACATTTTTTATCTCCTCTGATTTCAACTCAATAATAGAGGAACACATACCTATTTCTCTGTATTTCTAGTGACAGGATTTTAACACCAATAGAGGTGTCCAACATGGCAGATAAAGATTTAGATCAAAGTTGAAGTTCTACCATAAATGAAGTTGTAGTGCTGAGTACATAACAATAAATTTAAGGAATTGATATTATTTAATTTGATTTTAGAATGTTATATACCTCAACCAAGAAATGTTACACTTACCACTTCACATGCATGATGTTTACAAGTGTTTTATCCAGACAGTGTCTTCCGTGTCAGTGATCAACCTCATCTAAGTTTCTAAGTCTCACCTATGAAATCTAGTCTTAGTTTCCTCAATTTTACAATTAATGCGGTTGCGACCCTAGGACTAGTACAACATGTCAATTCTCATGAACTGGACAAACAGGTGAAGAACAAGTCTATGTCTTGAACTAAATGGAGGCTTTGCACTAGGTGAAGAACATGTATATTTCTTCCTTGATCTAAATGGAGGCTTTGAACTAGGTGAAGAACAAGTCTATGTCTTCCTTGAACTAAATGGAGGATTTGAAATAGGAGAGGTCACTCAATAGTTGGATTCCATTCATGCTCAAGAGAATAGGCCTTAGGGACTTCAATAATAGTACCATGGATGTATCGAATATAAGGAACTAATCTATTAGAATGAAATATGGGTTGAATTGTTGTTGTAAATCCAAACTTCAATTTCCAATACTTACTCGCAGGTTGAACATAAAGCAATTTCATACCTTCCATTAAATTCTTTCCATTTAATCTAGGTTGGATGCACTAAGGTTTATAGGAGATGAATGAAAATGTAACTTCAAAAAAAATTTAGAATCTAGGGTCATACCAAACTCCTCACCCTTGAAACCTCATATACCTACATTTTGAATGGATAGGCAAATCTATAGGTTGAGGGGGATCTATTCACACTCACTAAAGTGTAATTGAAAAATCCTAGGCGAGGGAGGATCTATTCACACTCGCTAAAGTGTAATGGAAAAATCCTAGGTGAGGGAGCTAGATTCGGGAGGGAAAAGGATAGACTTTGGTCACCAAGAAACTAATATATGTTATGGTGTTACGAATGTCGATGAATACCAACCAGTATGAATAAGAAGCAATTTGTGTACCAAGTGTGAAAATCCCATGATGCACAGAGAATAATTCCAAGAAAAAAAAATGATACAATTTCCCCTTCCCACATGGTGTTTGTGTACATATCCTCCTCGTCATACCTATAGAAATGAGCACTTGTATCCCGTATTGGTAGTTGTTTTTTCCCCTACCCGATAGACATGGTTTCCCTATCTAGTAGTCGCATGTAAAACTGAGAATTTATACCCCCGATGTCCAGTCGTGTATATCAAATTAACCCCTACCATATATCACTTTGTTGTTGGTTGCTACAGTTAGAAAGAATAAATCTACATCTGTGATAATGAAAAGGTACATGATACCAATTGACCACTGAATTATTTGAGTGTGTGTTGATAGTTTCATAAATCTAATTTAAGGCAATAGTTTAGTGAGAAAGGAAGCAAGGTGGCAAGGAAGAAAAGGAAGTGAACTATAGATGTTGAAGGGGTGAACCGAACATGCCAAATTCAAGGTGAGTAATTTTATTAATGATTTCTTAAAGCTATATAAATACAGAGACTTATAGAGTAGGCCTAGCTATTTTTGCTTTTCTCATAACCTAGTGTTCCTATTAGATGAACTCATAAACAAATGGGCATGAATCTGCAAGGATTCTTTTCTTTGTTTGCATAGGCTAGTCGATGTTGTCGGTTTAGGGTGTTGCAACCAACTGCTTCTTTTTCCTCTTTCTTGCCACTTCCAAATGGAATTTATTCTTCTTTTCCTCACGTTCATCGTCTAATTCACTCTTTCCTATGTTCTACATTTCTCTGTCGTCCACTTGGGAAACATTGAGTTGTTTTTTCTACTTATCCTCTGTTGATTATGATTCTATTTGCAACTTCTTCCTCCTCTCTTTCTCCCTTGTTGCACTATGTGTGTGTGTGTGTGTGTGTGTTTTCTTTTTCTGGTAATCCTCTGTTGATTCTGATTCTATTTGTTGCTTCTTCCTCCTCTCCTTCTCCTTTGTAGCACTATGGGTGTGGGGAACTCTCAAGTTAACGTTATGAGATATCATCATCATCTGTAATACCCCTATTTTGACCCTTATGGTCATTGGCCTCAATGTAGATATTGTATGCAATGTGTGTCACCCTAGTGTGGAGATCAAGGCCAAGGTCCCACTAGTGGATGCTCTGGTTGTAATGCATATGCAAGTATTTGGTAGTTTCATTATCCATTAGTTGTTAAGCCATGAGGAAGATTGTAAATGATGAAAGTAACACCATGTAAATAAAATGCTAAGGGATGACTATGGCTGCAACGAAATGAGGGGGAACTATGTATCAACTAGGGAGTGGTGAGGGGCTTGTGGGATGGGAACCCATGTTGCCACTTGTCCATTCATGAACCCATCTGACCTCTCATACCGCCATTAATGCAACTATAAGAGAGTGGTTGAGAAAATCGGCTAATGAAGTTGATGGAGTATGGAACGGACTTGCGTACCTATGTGGAAGGGGACGACCTGTGCTTGCGTGCCCTGTAAACCAATCCATGCCCGGGGAATCCATGCAACCTATTTTCTATCCTGTGGTTAGGGAAGAGGGAGTCATTCATTCATTCACGAACCCGTAGAACAGAGGGGAGAGAACCAGAGGTCGTGATTCTATGGAGGCATGAATCGCAGAGCCAAGTATTACCCAGGAAACCCTGCTTAGAGGCCGATAGTGGAACCAATGAAGGATCAAGTAACCATTGGTTTAGAAGTCAGGACCATCCATACTTGCCTATATCAGTGGTGAGGGAAGGGGCTCCCGAGGGACTGTGTAGCAGAGAAGGGGACCTTACTCAGGTTGAGAGTGGAGGTGATGGGGGTACCTAGGTTGTTTGAAGACAAGGGGATATGATTATAGTTCTATGGTTGAGCTCAAGGAGTTAGTGAAATCATTCCTTGCCTCCCCACTTGCTTGACAAACCCATTGTGTCATGATGAATACCCTAATTGACTCTGAACCAGGTCGATGAGTGAGCCTAAATTATATTCCTTAGTGGATACATAGCTGTTGGGCCTGGCCTAAGTAAGGCATTTTTTAGAAGAACAGCTTTGGAGCTGCAGCACAGCTCAGATGAAGACATTTTTGGTAAGTCAGTTTTGGAAGCTGCGAAGTTGAGTGCAGCTCAGTACCGGCAGGGAAGGAACCGCGCAGCCGAGGTCCGGTTCCGCGAAGTGGTAGCACCACGAGGTGCCAGCAAGGCATCTATTTTTGGTAAAGAATGAAGGGAAGGTCGAGCTGCGGAAGCGACCTGTTTTGTCAAAGCACTCCATGATTCCCCAACAGGCGGGTAAGGAGTGGTGCAGAAAGAAAGCGATTGGTCACACGAGTGGAGGAAGCACGACATGAACCGACCGCACAAGGCCATTAGAGAAAGAATGGCAGGGTGAAAGCGACAGTAGGCATGCGGTCGATAGGGCAGGTTGAAAGCAACATGAACACGTGTATAGGATGGCCACGACGGAGAAGTCGCTATTAGAAGACAGCAAGTTCAGTTAGGGGAAAATCGTGACAGTTTTGGGAAACCTCAGGGTTTTTGCCTATGCATTGTCAAGACATGACCTATGGGCATGATCTATAAGAAGGCACATTTTGTAAGGGAAAGGGTTAATGTTGAATTGTGAATTGCCAAATCTTAAGTAATAATTTTTTTGCATTGCTGAATGCCATTGTAAAGGCTCTGCAGCTACATGCGCAGAGACCTACAGAGAGAGAAGAGAGTCTGCAGCTGAGTGGGCAGATTGGAACTGTTGTACCCTTCCCAAAGATAATACAACAACAGTTCCTGTGGACGTAGCTCCCATCTTGGGGTGAACCACATTAAATTATGTGTTGTGTGACTGTTTATGTGTTTGAATCTGTATATTTGCTTACAATGAATGCTTAATATCTTATCTATCAGCTTATATGTTCTTACTTTTATATGTATTCTCCATAAAGAGTGAAGATGGGAATAATATGTGAAGTATCGCATATGTGGATCAATTTTAGATGCATAAGTATTTCTAATTTAGAATGAATGCATAAGTTGATTGAGTAACACTAGAATCAGTGGAGTTTGCGCCGTGCAATTCCCTCAAAGTGCAGCACCGAAAGTGCGCAGTATGTTGTGTCTCGTCATATTGCATAATTCATAAGATAAATAACCTAAGGCAATTGATGAATGGATAGGAAACTCTAAGTAAATTCACTGAAGTCAGGTAAAGTTTAGAGATGAAGCCTAGTTATCAGTTGCGCTGTCTTGTCGTTGGAAAACCCTCCGAACTGCGCAGTCCTTGGATGCGTGAGTCGAGCAAGTGTCCTCCCTTGCAGTAGAATTAGCCACGAAGAAGGTGAACTTCACGTAGTTCTCAGTCTGCAATGCGAGTCCCACAGTGTGTTGTTCACCATATCGGTTTACGCACTCATCACCTAGTTGTGGAAACCAGATTCCACAACCTCCCCATAACTTCACCTCTGGTGAGACCTCAGTATGTCGCATATTGTTGCCGAAAGGGCCGGTGAAAAGGGGTTTTGTTGGTTCCTTGAACAACAAAGAACTTGGGTCTTTATAGAAAACATCAAGACAGTTATGTAAGCCAACAAATGGTTCTGTTGTCGGGACAAGAATCGGTGATGAGTTGTCGCGCTTGAAATAGTGATCTGCTTGGAAGAAAAGGTTCCGTTGATTGCAGAAAATTGGCACCCAGACAAGAAAGAGATTTGGGCCTGGTGTGACAAGACAGAAAGAGACTTCGCAAGGAAGGAAACTAGACATCCGCATCTCTCTGACATAGATTGGTTGAACAAATACCTGTGGAAAGATATTCACGAGATTTTCTAGGAATCCTTTGGAAACGAATTGCATGAGTGGTTGTCAAGACTCGCAGAACAAAAGAACCGTTTCCAGCCAGAAGTACCTACTGAGTGGACCCCAAAGCTCATTGCGAGGCTCAAAGCAATAGATAGTCCACTTTTGCGAGTGGTTGATTTTTGGGTTGACAGTATACTAGAAGGCTTCATGACAGAGTTCATTGTGGACACCCTGAAGTCCTACAGTGCAGCCGAGGAAGAGTTTTTAAAAGGTTTCAGAGGTAAGTACCCGAACAATTTGAGTTTATATATTAAAATGCTTTTAGCTGAGAAAGGCGTTTTAAGAATGCAGTAAAATTTACAAAAAAATTTGAGTTTGTAGTGGTCAATAGCATATAGAGTGACTCGAAGAAACACATAGTTTGAGAAATGGAAAGAGATACAAGTTTAACACCGAGAAAAGTGGACTCTGCGTAGAAACTGAGTTCTAAGCCCAGCCTGATAGCCAGACCGCACCCCTATCAACCACCTATCAACCTATTACTAAGCAGAATCCGCCGGTTGCAAGTACCGTGCCTCCTATTTCTCAGAATCCGTTAGTTCAGAACCCTCCCATTGTTAATATTCCAAACCCTCAGAGCGTTAATGCCAGTAACAGCACATGAGCGAGCGCTTAGATCATTCCGTCGCAAACTATTCCATCTCAGAATATCCCGATTCAGAATATCCCGCTCAGTAATATCCCTAACACCACTCAGAGCACCGCGCAACTAAGAAGGAGAGTGACTGATGATATTAAGCTGTCAATATTTAAAGGTACGGGTCTAGAGGACCCTGAGCAACATTGGTTTCTATGTGAAGCCGTATGGAGTTTTAAGCAAGTTCAAGTTGATGTTGTGAAGCGAGCGCAGCTCATCACTACGTTCAGAGATAGAACCTTGAATTTTTTCATGAAGTATTATGAGGGACATCAGAGAACCTTAGTGGATATTAAGGCTGCACTGTTGAGCGAGTTCAAGAAACCAAAGTCACAATCCCAATGTATAACAGAATTAAAGGAAATTAAACAAAAACCTAATGAGACAGTTTGGGAATTTGACCAGAAATTTAAGATACTGTTGGACCAAGTACGTTTCGTCATAGCACCGCAACAACCCCAAGAATGGTTTATATCCGCCTTGTTGCCCCATATCAAACTGTCATTGATGCAACAGAAGGTGGCTTCGCAGGCAGAAGCCTTGGAGATCGTGATGAAGTTGGAAGCTTCACCTATAGGTGAGACTAGCACTAGAATGTACCAGTTCCAGGCCCAGCTAGCTACCTTGACATTACAGTTGCAAGACATGAAGAAGGAGAAAGAACAAAGACAAGAAGTCTGGTGTACAAGATGCAAGGGAGAAGGGCACACCAGAGAGTATTGTCCATTATTTTCAGAATGCCCTAACAGTGGAGCACCAAATCCACTCAATCAGAACCAAGCACCATGGTGTGAGATCTGTAGAACTAGAGGACACTGACCAAAAGGCTGCTACTTAATTTAGAAGTACGTGCACACACCTAAGAATTTATATTGCAACTTATGCAAATCAGTTGAACATGATGAATCCAACTATCGAGCATATCATCTCATGATGGAGAGAAAGCAAGATTTAGAGCATATGCAGGGTGGTGGAGTATACATAGTCCAAGAAGAAACTCCACAGAAACAAGATAATGCGCAGTATGATCAAGGCGCATATAGAGGCCATGGAGGATTCCATGGAAGAGGAAGAAATACTGGCCCAGGACAAGGAAGAGGAAGAGGCCAGATGATCTGTTATAACTGTGGCCATCCAGGTCACTTATCTAGAGATTGTACCAATCCATGTACTACCTGTAACTATTGTAAATATTTTGACCATGTTGTTGAGGACTGCCCAGTGTTAGCAGCAGAAATGTAGAAGAGAAAGCAAGATGTACCTAACCTGAACATTCAAATGATCGAAGCAAAGAGAAGGGTTATGGATCCAAGTATCAATGTGGTGACGCAAAGTGGCATTGTCACAGGAAGGGATAGGAAAGCATAAGCTTCGACTTCTGGAGACTTTGAAACTAAGCAGACCCCGGTTGAAACAATCTGGATCAGAAAGGCTAGCGGGAAGACACCTGCTTTCAACCTGGAGAAAAAACAAAGAAGTCTTTGAAGAAGCATGGGACATCTTCAAAGAGAAAGCACCTATGTCACCAAGAATCCCGTTGCGAAGTGAAATACCGCATATAGAGGATATGCCAGCCGCATATGACAAAACATGCCACACAGCCGAAACAGGAACCTCTGTTGCGCAGTTCCTACGGAGTTGCATGAAATGATTGAAAAGTGCAGATGCTGTAGTGGAATTACAAAAATTGTTAAACCAGTATTAACCACGCAGTGAGAAGGATACTACCAAGAGCGTAGTTCATCACATCAAAAGATATAAAAGAACAGGCAGAGAAATGAGGCTCACTGCACAGATAGAAGATTATGAGATGGATGAAATCATCCTTGACTTAGGATCCGAGGTAAATGTCTTGACTAAGCAGACATGGCAGCAGATGGGAATACCAAATTTGTTGTGGTCACCCATACAGTTGAGGTTAGCAAATTAGATGAAAGTCATTCCTTTTGGGAGATTAGCCAATGTTATCGTTGACATCGATGGAGTGCTAATTCATGCGGACTTTGAGGTTATCGAAGTTGTGGATGACAACCAACCTTATCCAGCACTGTTGGTTATAGAATGGGCGATGGATAATATTGCAATCATAAAATTGAAAACAAAGAAGATGATATTTGAAGGGCAAGACATAGGGGTCATTGCACCAGTGGACCCTTCACAAGGAGAAAGATACAGTGAGCTGATTTAGGAAGAATCCAAAGCACATGATCTTGATCGCATTTACAAGATGACTGTGAATCAAGATGACTAAATTAATCCTACTGTGGATGGAGCACTTAGTTGGAGATGTGACAGTTCTTGCATCTCAGACTCTGATGCAGGACTGGAGAATTGGTAAAGCCGTATGCATGAAGTATATGTAAGAAGATGCGTGCAGATCACAAATTCATTGCGTTGGATTGGAACCGAGGCAAGTCCAATCCCCACCTATGATGGTTCATCTAATTTTTATTCATTTATCCAAGAATATACTGTATTAGTTGCAGCTGAATTTCACATACCAGCACTAGACATGGCACTGCACGAGACACCTGCTAGATGGTGGGCTGCACATAAGCAGACTTTGATCACATGGGATTAGTGCAGGCATATGATGCAAATCAGATTCATGGAAAACACTGCACTGACCATGGTAAAGTACAATGGACAAACAATTCCAAGGGACCACGTAGAGATCTGTTCAGAAGCATGGATAAAGAGACCACAAACAGAATGGGTTCATCTATTTGTGCACACATTAGACTGGATTCCAAAGTATTGGTACCTGGATATGGAGTTGCGCAAAGGATCTACATATTGGTCTACCTTGACTGCGAACTTCAACAGAACTTTTAGCTTCGAAGATGAAAGTCTAAGCATAAGCAAAGCTCTACAAATTATCAAAGAAAGAATATTCAGAGCCGAATGCCCAAGTATAAATGAGGCATTGGAATAAATCAAAGAAAGGGTGTTTGAAGATGTAAAAGTACCTATGAATCTACAACCAGAATGGGGAAGGCAGATAGAACATGCCTTTGAATTCTATAACCTTGCTGAAAATGAAGAACAAGAAGAGAGTGATGAGGAGGATCCGCGCAACGCCAATATACTTGATTCAGAGGGTGTGTGCGATGTAGAGGGACCTCCACTAGAAATTCCAGACATGAGTGGACCCATGAAGACAAGAAAAGTGAACATTGGCACAAGCGAAGAGCCGAAGTTCACATCAATTGGAGATTACTGGGATGATGCCACGGTTGCGAAGATCACATACCGTCTATATGAATATAAAGATTTATTCTCGACAAATTTTACTGAAATGAAGGGTATTTTGGGCGACTTGGGGGTTATGAAGATACCTCTCATGCTAGGCGCGAAACCTGTTAAGAAAATTCCCTATAGATTGAATCCTAGATATAAAGAAACAATCAAGGAAGAACTTGATAAGATGCTTGATGCAGGGATCATTGAGCCGGTTGAAGAATCAGAGTGGATAAGCTTGATGGTTATCCAAGAAAAGAAGACTAAAGGTCAAATCAGGATCTGTGTGGATCTAAGGAAACTAAATGATGCTTCGTTGCATGACCCATTTCCTACTCCTTTTACAGATTAAGTCCTAGACAACGTTGGAGGAAATGAGGCCTATTCATTTACTGATAGATTCTATGGATATCATCAGATCAGAATTGATTCAGCAGATAGACACAAGACAACTTTTGCTACTGAATGGGTCTCGTTTCAGTACATTGTTATTCCCTTTGGCCTGAAGAATTCACCTGCCATCTTTTCCAGAGTTGTCGTTACAGCATTTAAAGACTTTATGCACAAATTTTTAGAAGCATATTTTGATGATTGGACTGTCTTTGGTTTGTCGAAAAACCACTGTGAAAACCTGAGAATGATGTTAGCTAAGTGCAGGCAACATAAAATTTCATTAAATTTAAAGAAGTGTGTTTTATGTGTGCCTTATGGTATTCTCTTAGGACACATTGTGTGCAGACAAGGTCTGATGGTTGATCCTACAAAGATCTCAGTGATTGTGAATTTACCTGCACCAACCTCAGTGAAGCAGCTTCGCACCACGTTGGGGCATACAGGTTATTAAAGAAAGTTCATCAAGGGTTATGCGCAGATAACCACACCATTGGAGAAACTGCTTAAGGAAGAAGCTCATTTTATATGGAATGCAGAATGTGAGCATGGATTGGACACACTTAAAGAGAAAATGGTAACTGTGTTGATCCTAGTTTTTCCAGATTGGGAGAAGCCGTTCCATGTACATGTTGATGCTTCATGTATAGCATTGGGCATTGTGCTTGCTCAACCAGGTGAAGGGGGCATTGATCACCCCATTGCATTTTCGAGTAGGAAACTCTCATCCACTAAAAAGAATTATACGACCACTGAAAGAGAAGGCTTAGCGATGGTATATGCACTGCAGAAATTCAGGCCCTATTTGCTGGGTGCGCACTTCTCCATGTACATTGACCATTTAGCTTTGAAGTACCTGGTCAATAAGCTAGTGTTAGGGGGGAGAATCTGTAGATGGTTGTTACTCTTCCAGGAGTATGACTTTGAAATTGTAGTTAAGCCAGGTAGATTGAACTTAGGACCTGACTATCTCTCAAGGATTGAGACAAGCGAAGAACTGACCAATCTTGAAGACAATCTTCCTGATGCGCAGTTATTTGCTATACAGATCGCAGATGACTACTATAAAGACATTGTCAATTTATTGACTACTGGGTTGGCACCGACAGAGTTTGCTATGCAGCAGAAGAAGCAGCTGGTAGTAAGAGCAACAGACTTCACCATAATCGCGGGATAGTTATATAAATTAGGACGGGATGAAGTGCTACGCAAATGTGTATTAGAGCATGAGAAGTCATTTATTTTTACTGATGCACATTCAGGTATATAAGGAGGTCACTATGTAGGAAGAGCCACTGCGCAGAAGATATTGCGAGCAGGGCTATGGTGGCCTACCATTCACAAAGATGCAAAGGAACATTGCCAGAGCTACAATGTTTGTCAAAGGATAGGAAAGCCGTCGCGAAGAGATGAAATGCCATTGAATTTGCAGTTGACACTTCAGGCATTTGAGAAAGGGTCTATTGATTCTGTGGGACCCATTAACCCATGGGGAAAGAAGACTGGTGTGAGATACATTATCACTGCAGCTAATTATCTCACCAGATGGGTAGAAGCGAAGCCAATAAAGGACTGTAGCACAGTCACTGCCGAGCAATTCATATTCGAGAACATCCTTACTAGATTTGGATTCCCTAAGATTTTGATGAGTGATCAAGGCACTCATTTTCTGAACAGAACTATTGAGGCCCTGACTGAAGAGTTCCACATTCACCATCAGAGGAGTACACCGTACCATCCGCAAGCAAATGGAACTGTTGAGGCTTTCAACAAAGTATTAGATCATGCACTGACAAAGGTATGCAATGTGAAAAGGATGATTGGGATCTGCGCATTCCATCTGTGTTATGGGCATACAGAACTACTTTCAAGAAATTGACTGGCCATACACCTTTTAGGTTGGCCTATGGACATGAAGCAGTGATGCCTATGGAGTACAATATTGTTCCTAGATTGAGAATAGCTGCATTTACATGCATGGAAGATCATGAGGCACTAGAAGAAAGGCTTCTACACTTTGTCAGATTGGAGGAAGATCACTTCATCGCAGGCTTCCAGCAGCAAGTGCAGAAAGATAGAAAAAAATAATGGCATGATTTCCATATCAAGAACAAGTCCTTTCAGGTAGGTGATCTAGTCCTCCTATACGATAACAAGGGTATGAAATTTCCTGGAAAGTTTAAGATGCATTGGCTTGGTCCATATACTGTTGTACATATTACTAACGGTGGTGTAGTTTAGTTAGCCACATTAGCTGGAGACAATCTACCTGGATTAGTCAATGTAAGTAGGTTAAAACCCTATCGGGATAGCCCTACTTCGTGGAAGCCTCAATAGTGTAAAGCCGCGAAGTGAAAAAAAAGGGTTAAAAAGAAAAGAAAAGAAGAACAGGGCGCAGATCCAATGAAGCAAAGAAGATGCAAAGTTCAGAACCAAGAAGCTTGACATGGCGAAGAAATTGCACTGGAGTAGTGATGACCCACTACACAGTTCGATGCAACACTCCAAAAAACTAGCCATTGCAATGTTGGTCGGAAAAGTAGCCATTATACAGTGATTTTGTCGACGACCGCTTGGGCATTTAACACAGACATAGCCGTTCTGAAGAAGTTAATGAAGGAAAGGACTGAAATCTTCACTGGATTTGGCCAACGGCCATAACATTGAATGCTTTTCTAACTGTTGATGGGTGCAACTAAGGCTCAATTGTGCCTATAAGTATTGCTTCATTTCAACTCACGGGCATTACCAAAACTCTGAAATTTTTCTACGAGCCTTAGCTTGAATTTGTTTACAGCGAGAGCTAAGTGATCTTGTCAGCCTGTTAAGAAATTACCCAGTGAATGTCTGAAATTTCATCTACTGAGCAAGAATTCACAGTTGCGCAGACCGTGAAGCTGTTTAAATACAGAGGGATTGAAGGGTTGATGAGAACCCTTGCTAACAAGGTTATTACAGAGCAAGGACAGGGTTCACGGCGATCGCCAAGACACTCTACATCTATGCAAGACAAGGGTAAAGAACCAGTGGTGGAGAATATGAAACCGAAGATGATGAGCTCCACAGTGCCAAAATTTTTGTTGGTCGACAAAGAAATACCCCTAAAGTTGACCCCTTAGTATATCTCACCGCATGCACAAGATGCACCATCCATTAAGCTGTTAAAGAATGCGAAGTATGAGATTCCGCTTCCACCTATCTCGAAGCATGTCAAAATTGAAGGAAATATGTTGGGGAAAATTGCAGAGTGTAAGTTCGAAGACTTCGACCTACTTTAGATGCAGAAGGACCCGAACGAACCAAAGTACTCAAAATTTCAGCCAGACCAGTATATGTGCTGGAAAAAGGATGTGAAAGGAAATTATGTGCTGGTCGCGCATAATTGGTTATCCAAAGTAGTTGAATCAGGATTACTCAACCTATTGAGGCTCCCGCACTTTGACTGAACACCAGAACTGAATGCGGTGGTACACACTCTTATTTCGCACACTCACCAAGGCTATTTATGGTTGGATCAGAACGTCGACCTGAACATCGACCTGATCCATCGCATCACGGGGTTAAGCAAGCGAGGTGACGACCCCAAGCAATTCTTTCAAGGCAAGAACATGGTTAAGGAGGTCACTGCGAAGATGAAGAAAACACACACCGTCGTCAAAGGAAAGAGAGGCTTCATCATGGATGACATAGACGACGATGCTATGCGGTTTGTAACACAACTGCTAGCAGGAAAAATTATGCAAAAAGAAAGACCTACTGAAGTACCTGCTGGTGCAGTGCTCCTTGGGTCAAAGGCCGCGACGGGAGGAAGATTTAACTGGTGTTAGTATCTGTTGAACGAATTTCTAGAAGAGTTGAGTGACACACAGACACATGGAAGCAAATTTCACTATACCTGGTTGATGGTATTGATTGCATTTGTAGGTTGGAAGGATCCAAAACATTATGTTGTCCTAATCACTGACAGCAATGACTGTAGAGGATCCAGATATGCAAACCTCTGGGCGAATTCGATGGCAGAAAGACAGCGCGCGTCAGCTGAAGTTTTCTACACATACTACGAGCAGCTGCGCGATGTCATTATTTGTATGTCACGGATACCTAAGCAGGTAACAGCTAAGTATATTCGCACCATCAATTTTTGTGTTGACATACATTCTATCTACATTTTAGCAAAGTCACAGATGAAGAACCCAGAATGGTTCCGAGGGAACTATCACATGGGAAAATAAGATATCGATGGCATTATGAAGGAATGGATACCTGAGTATAAAGTCGAAGGACCTATGATCATTCACAGTGATTCTGAAGAGAGTAATCTCATTCTTACACCGATTGTTCCAGACACACCGTCAGGAAAAAGGAAGGAGCCCGGAAGCTCCACAACGAAAAAAGTCCAGAAAAAGAAGCAGAAGGCTGTAAAGGGCCAGTCAGAAGCGAAGCTCCATGATGATGATTACGAGATGATCGCATCCATGGTTACCGCCCAGATGGAAGACCTGCTATCTGTCAAAGATAAAAAGGATGAGGCGATTCAAGAGAGTTTGTAGAAGAACCTCACCACGCTGCAAGGCATAACAGAAAAGTTTGAGCAAGTCCTGCGTAACTTGCCCTTGCCGTGAGACTCAGAATCAGAAGGAAGGTCAGGGGACACTTCGCAACCAAAGAAAATACCTCTAGCCATGACCTTTCCACTGAAGTCGCGCATAGTCCAACTTGACCCGCTAAGCGTAAGGATACCACCGCAAGAATAGTTAGCTTCGGGCACAAAGGACTTAGAGCATGTGGACGTCGACATTGCGATGTTGCCAATGGAGGGTCTACACAATATGCATCTGCAAGTTGTGAAGGAGATCCATGAGAGAAATGTAATTGCTCTGAACTAGCACCATGATTTAGATGCAAATTATAAGCAGCTGCAGGAAGCAAGCTTAAAGAGGACCATGGAACTTCAAGATGAGTAGTACCGACGAAGAAGGATAGAGCATACTGTCGCTTCGGTAGTAGCGGAGATACCCTAATGCAAAGAGCAGCTAGAGCCCACAGATATTATCCTTAAGATCGGCTCGATGGTCAGCGATATTAAGGATGAGAAGAAAGATATGGATACTGATTACCAGGCGAAGATCACTTCCTTAGAAGTGCAGAATCAGCCGAAGACACCACCTGATCAGCAACAACTTAGAGCAGCGTAAGTGAAATCTGCTGCAGAGAGTATAGCCAGTGAAGTGGCTAAGTGCCAAACTTTGTTGGACGAGGCGACAAGAACGTTTATTGCGCTGGAAGAGGACCCAGATCTGCTAGAATTCCAGAACACTTTGAAGGACAAACAAGCTGCGTTAGAAGCCTTGGATGCGGAGGTGAAGGCACTGCAGCCAAGGGATAGACTTCACAGATATCAGGAAGTCAGAGAACTGAAGAAAGAAGTTCAAGTATTGAGAGACAGGGAGGCTGAAGTCGGAGATAAATCGCATCCCCTGCAAGAGGAAGCCCATGAATTAACACAGAATATTGAGGAAAAGTTGAGGGAGTTCCTCGAAGGACAAGAATCAGTGCAAGAGAAAGTTGAGGATGATATAACATTTGATGTGTTGGAGACCATCCGACAAATTGAGTAGAATACTAAGGAAACGGTTGCAACGCTGAGTGCAACATACCAAGAGTTCGCTACTAAGCTAGCTTTGCAAGAGGAAGAGCAGCTAGGAGAAGCAAAAGTAGAAAGTGTCTCGGGGACGAGCCACATGTAAGTGTTAGGGGCTTGTTGGCCCTAGCCCAAGTAAGGCATTTTTTAGAAGAATAGTTTTGGAGCTGCAGCGTAGCTCAGATGAAGAAATTTTTGGTAAGTCAGTTTTGGAAGCTACGAAGTTGAGAAAAGCGCAGTACCGACAGGGAAGGAACCACACAACCAAGGTGCGGTTCCACGAAGTGGTAGCACTGCGAGGTGCCAGCAGGGCATATATTTTTGGTAAAGAATGAAGGGAAGGTCGAGCTACAGAAGCGACCTATTTTTTCAAAGCACTCTATGATTCCTCAGCAGGCGGGTAAGGTGTGGTGCGGAAAGAAAGCGATCGGTCACACGGGTGGAGGAAGCACGACGTGAACCGGCCGCACAAGGCCGTTAGAGAAAGAATGGTAGGGTGAAAGCGACAGTCGTCATGCGGTCGATAGGGCAGGATGAAAGTCCCGTGACCACACGCAGAGGATGGCCATGAAGGAGAAGTCGCTATCAGAATCTAGGAAGTCTGGTTAGGGGAAAACCGCAACAGTTTTGGGAAACCTCAGGGTTTTTTCCTATGCATTGTAAAGACATGACCTACGGGCATGATCTATAAGAAGGCACATTTTGTAAGGGAAAGGGTTAATGTTGAATTTTGAACTGCCAAATCTTAAGTAATATTGTTTTTGGATTGCTGAATGCCATTGTAAAGGCTCTGTAGCTGCGTGCGTAGAGACCTATAGAGAGAGAAGAGAGTCTGCAGCTAAGTGCACAGACTGGAACTGTTGTACCCTTCCCAAAGATAATACAACAACAGTTCTTGTGGACGTAGCTCTCATCCTGGGGGTGAACCATGTTAAATTCTGTGTTGTGTGACTGTTTATGTGTTTGAATCTATATATTTGCTTACAATGAATGCTTAAGATCTCATTTATCATTTTATATGTTATTACTTTTATATGTATTTGCCATAAAGAGTGAAGATGGGAATAATATTTTAAGTATCGCATATGTGGATGAATGTTAGATGCATAAGTTGATTGAGTAACACTAGAATCAATGGAGGTCACGCTGTGCGATTCCCTTAAAGCGTAGCACCAGAAGTGTGCAGTATGTTGTGTCTCGTCATATTGCATAAGTCATAAGATAAATAACCTAAGGCAATTGGTGAATGGATAGGAAACTCTAAGTAAAGTCACTAAAGTTTGTTAAAGTCAAGAGAGGAAGCGCAGTTATCAATTGCGTTGTCCTGTTGTCGGAATACCCTTCGAACCGCACAGTCCTTGGATGCGCGAGTCGAGAAAGCATCCTCACTTGTAGTAGAATTAGCCACAAAGAAGGTGAACTTCGTATAGTCCTCATTCTGCAGACCTAGTCCCGCAACACGTTGTTTGCCAGATCAGTTTACTCACTCATCACCTGGTTGTCGAAACCAGATTCTGCAGCCCCCCCATAACTTTGCCTCGGGTGAGACCTCAGTCCGTTCACAGATTGTTGCCGAAAGGGCCGGTGAAAACGGGGTTTGTTGGTTCCTTGAACCGCGAAGAACCTAGGTCTTTAAATAAAACCTTGAGACAGTTATGTAAGCCAACAAAATCCCTAGCTTGGGGGTGATCTCTGATTGTTGAAATAATAGAGTCTAGGCAGAGATATATGGTTGTGATGGAACGTTGCAGTCCATAGCTGGTTTCCTAGTGGTTTCTATTAAGAGATAAGTTCCTTGTGGTGCTTTGAATAAAGATGTTCCTTGTGTTTGTGGTTGTGTCATTGCATTCCATTTATTGATTGAATGAATTACATGGAAGTGGAGCAATAGGAAGCTTTGTATGAGTAGGGTTGTATACTTATGCTTTGTATATGAACTTGTGTTTGAAGTTGTTGTTGTGCCATGATGAATGTTGGATGGATGCTAGATGTGTGTGCATTATATATATGTCAAATGTGTGATCTGGTTCAGATGGTTAGTAGGGTTGAATTCCTAAGTATTATGTATTATGTTGTTGGGCATGTCATTGCTTTACTCCTGCACCTTGCATATTCTTGTTATGTTGGTATTCATATATATTCATGATTGAGGAGTAGGGATAAATGTCTACATGTCATCCCTCAATATGTTTAGAGGAAATAGACTAAGTATAATCCCTTTCTAAGGGTGGATAATGCTTCAGTACCTTTGTGTTTATGGATGTATGGACCTTCCTACATGAGTTATTGAGCATGTTTCTGTATATTGATTTTTTATACTTATGTTGTACTTATATATATATGTTACCCTTGATGAATAGGACTAAGTTCAAGGCCAAGAGGTGAAGTCTATTCCAGTCAGGACCGTTATCAGGGAGAAGAGGCACCCGTGTGGACCAGATGAAGGAGAAAAGACTTGGCAGGAAGAAGGTTAAGGTCATTCAAAGTGGATTTGTGCACATAATGTTCAGTTGGAGAAATGACGGGGTTGGAGACCTCGGTTTGTGGAAGTTGCACCATTGGAAAGAGATCTCCAAGAGATTCCCAATGGTACCGAGCTTGAATCATTTGGACCAGGGACGAGGAAGTTATGCCTCTCCGAAGTTTTGCAGTTGGCGAGTTGTAGGAGAAGGGAAGTTGCTTCCCCAATGCGGATTGCAGATTGTGGAAGGGAAAGTTTCCTCCTTGAAGTTGGTGCTTCTGCAATTCCAACTTCTGCAACACGGTTTGCGGATTGTGGAAGGGGAAGTTTTCAGTTGAATTTGGTGCTTCTGCAATTTCAACTTCCACAATGCGGATTGCGGATTGCGGAAGGGGAAGTTTTCCGTTGAATTTGGGCTTCAATAATTCCGACTTCCACAATGTGGATTGCGGATTGCGGAAGGGGAATTTTTTTGAATGTTGAAGTGGGACTTCCGCAATTCCAACTTCCGCAATGCGGATTGCGGAAGGGTAATTTTTCTGGAAGGATGAAGTTGGACCTTCGCAACTCTGACTGCCGCAATTGCAGATTGCGGAAAGGCAGTTGAAAAAATAATTAGACTTCTTCTATCCCGAGTTCCGCAATGCGGATTGCGGATTGTGGAAGGGTGTTAGAGAGATAAGTTTGGAGATCCATCTTCTAAATCCCACAATGCGGATTGTGGATTGTGGAAGGATGGATTGCGGATTGCGGATCCAAGAGAGTTGTGGATTGCGGATCCGGTGATGCAAATTGCAGAAAGGTGTGAATGGAAACTTTGGAAGAAAAAAAAAGTATCAGGGTATGCGATCGCCTTTGAAGGACACCGAGGTGATATGGGGACGTTACAGAATGGTATCAGATCTCAAGTTATAGCACTGGGGTTGTTTGGGTCGAAGTGTGAGCTTACAGGTTAGTCCAAAAGAGGTCGAGTTGGAATTGAAAACCAATTCAGAAAGCAATGAGAGCAGCAGGTATGTGAGCTTGGTTCAATGAGAGTTGTGCAATGCTCCAGGAGAGCTACTGAAGGATGACAGGGCCATGCAATTGGACTGGCTATTATATGGAAAAAGAATTCGATGCTATGAAAGGGAATTAGAAGGGAGAATTCCTTAACCCCATTCTAATATTGTGTTATGTTTTATGATTTTATATACATAAAATCATAGCATAGATATGTTGAAAATGCGAGATGATTAGATAATGAATATGCACTAGCACACATATTGCTAGATATTGCATAGTACATGAATATGAGAATTGTAGATTGGTAAATTTAGTGATGTTTTACATATGCAATAAACCACTGATGATAATTTTTCTGGTTGAATCCTGGTTGAAATGTTGATGATGTTGTTGCATGTGACCAGTAAACTTATGAGGAAAGGTTGGTGCAGCAGATCTGTGATCATGAGGATTGGTGAAAGGACTGTGTAGTCCTTGGTAAGAAGCCAAGATGATATGTAACATCAAGAATGCTCATGGGAACCATGTAAATATGATATGTTTTTGTTGATGGTACAAGTGTTGAAGGATTGGGTAAGAATCCCTTGAACCATACTTTATAATCATAAGCTGGTATGCATGTATGGTTGAATGCCCTTAATGTGAATGCCATACCACCATGGTATGGTAAGGTTTGGAGTAGTAAGGGCAAAGGACCTTCTACCATGTTATTGTTTACATGATAGAATGCATTCATATGAAGTTACATCATGCCATTTGCATATATTGGTTATGAGTTTAATAACCAAGCAAGTAAGGGCCATATGTGTTTGGAATGGTAAGTGTGCATTAGACGATTTGTAAACCTCTGGTTGCATGAAGTGAATGCACATGAAAAGTTGCTATAAACATTGTAAATGTGCATGCATAGGTGTGAGCGCACATGGTGAGATGCATTGTGTGAATGCACGGTTGCGATGTGTGTTCATTGCAATTAAGATAATAGATGAAATGATGAATTAGTGGTGATTCTGAGATCATTTCATGAGTGGCTGTGAATGAAGGAGAAGAATTGTACAAAGGTGGTCATGATGAGAGGACTACCAGAGTACTCTGTTGGAAGGACATAATTACATAAAAATGATATTGCTTCGAAGTAATGAGCATTTAAAGTTTTGAGTTGATTGCAAGGATAAGGTGATTGTGTCTTGCAATTCTATTATGACAATAATGCATGTAATATATATATATATATATATATATATATATTTCATTGCATTTGAAATGTTAATAGTTGAAAGTGTTTGAATTATGAAGTGCTATAATTCTGAGATCACTTCAGTGACTGTTATACTGTTGCAGCAATGTAGAGGTTACATGCATGAAAACTTACAAGTATTTGGACACTTTAAGTTTCAAATTTTAGGTAGAAGTGTCTTGGGTATGACAGCGTGGGTAAGACCATAGCAAGGACTGAAATCTACCATGTACAAGAGACAAACAATATGAGAATGGTCTCTTGGTTAAACAAATCAATTTTGTAGGAGACAGAACTGTAAATTCATGTTTGAATTTAATTATTAATGCCATTTAATGAATATGGAAATTAGGTTTGAATTCGATTGTTAAATGTTGATGACTGTTTGGATATTTGATAAGTGTTCCAGGAAGACACATTGTAGGAAGACAATTTGTGATGGCCTGCAGAAGCCAAACTTCATGGGAAGGATCCCATGCTTGGGAAATGGGTTTCGGGTGAAACGCCATTATGAATTTCGATAAGGTCTCAGCCGAACTGCATGTGATAAACCATGCGAGTGAGATGGTAAATATTATGTCAGGAAGACATGTGTGAGTTTCAGAATATGAAAAGGAAATGGGATGGAAAACCAAGGAACTTTCAACTCAGAGAAGGGAGCCCCCATTCCTCACAAGTGAAGAGAAAATACATCTGCAAAATGGATAAGTGTTATGTAAACCCTAGATGAGATGTATACATGTCTAGTCACTAGCGATAATATGCAAAGCATGTTTTATTTAATTATATTAATTCAGACTACTTGAAGTATGATTAGGGCCTGCATAGTTCACATTAGTGAGGGGTGCACACCTTTCTGATGCCGAGTTATGTTAGGGTTGTCAATATTGACTACATCCTAAGGGAATGGACGCATTCCTGTTATTTCAATGTTTGATAGTGAATGTTATGAAACATGGTTACGATTTTGGAGTAGCAATACTGATGAGCTTGTGTATCCATCTTGTGTTGTCAGCTTGAATATATGCAATTTGGTACTCCACCTTAAAGAAACAAAGTAAAGAAAGAGTACTCAGAAGGATTGTATGGGCATTGGTAACCTTTCTACGCTCACACTAAAAAAAACTAGAAGGATGGATAGGCTCGAGGAGTTGTGTAGTGGAAAAGGGGTATCATCCTTGTGTGGTGTGAGTGGGTATTGTGGGGCCATGCTAGTGTGTAGTCAAGAAAGTCACCTATAGATTTCCTAGAGAGAACCACTGGTTTGCATAGGAGAAGGAATGCCATCCCTATGTGGGTGAAGGGTTGATATGTGCATGAAGGGTTGTGGCATGTGTGAAGAGATGATGCAAGTCTGAGGCAGAGTAGTAGATCCTTGACCTATATGGTCGGTGGTGCAGTTTCCTTCCATTGGCTGATGACCAAGACAGATGTGATGGCTTGGAAATGGAGAGGGCCAACTAGTTATGGGATTGGTTAGGCACCACCAAGTGCTTGGTAAATCCAGTCGGAGTGAAGGTGTACTAGTTGGGCACTATAAATGCTTGGTAAATCCAATCGTCGTGTAGGTGTATTGGTTGGGCATTAACTACTTGATGTTGTGGAGAAGCATGTGTGCTGTCCAAACATCCAATTCCGTAGGCGATCCCAATGCTTGTTAAGTGAAGCAGGACCCTATGGACCAGAGAGGAAATGTACAATACAGATAAGCATTCAATTTCATTTATTTCTTGCTTGGTATAATGAATATTTCAGGTATAAGTCTTCTAACAACTAAGTTGATACACTGTTGTTTCTTGGTTGGAAAATTTGGTCATTGCAGGAAATCAAGAACTATGAAAGCATTCGGAGGATGCATTTGGACATGGGACTGTCCTAGAGAGCTCAGCATGAGCAGGAATGAATGATGGTGCTAGTGGAACTGTGTGGGTCCTAACAGCCAAGAGTTGTAGACAAACCATGTGGAGGGGACTCCATGGTTGAGAGGTCTGGAATAGACCACAAACACTAAGTGTCATAGCCAAGAAAGGGAAGGTCAAGCATTCACATTGAAGTGAAAGAGGCTAGGAGCATGAAAACCACAGTGGTGCTGTGAGTTCCAGAATGGAACAAGACTAAGAGGAGAAAATTCTTACTGCTATCTCTTTCCTTTTATTGATGCATTTATAGAAACATAAATTGTTGAATGCATACTATGGCTGAAAACTGATTGTGTTTATTTTTCTTGAAATAAATTGTGAATGTTGAAATAGTTAATTCCCTGTGAAATGATGAACATGAATGAGTTCATTTGCATGTTGGGAAAGCATGAAACATGTGGAAGTGTTTGGATAAAGCATGAAATCCCTATGTCAATTTGGAAAGTGATTGACTGATCTTAATGTTTATATTATGCTTGGCCTAACAGAAATTGCAATGATGAATTTCACAGGTGATAAATTGAAATCAATTGGTTGTAGCTGTTATAAGACCAGTGGTGCTAGCAAGCACATGTGGGCTATTGTGCACATTAACCATGGAAGCATACCAGAAGCTGTTGGATTTGGATGAAAATATGCTCCAAACAGTTGCCAAGACCCAAGAAAATCTTGGAGAGATGCTAAGGCTACAGAAGCAGGAAAATGGCATGAACCATAGGGTTTTCCGGGACTCTATTCGTCTGCAAAGGGAGGTAAAAATCATTATGGGAGCAATCAGTAAGGGAAAGGAAAGTGGATCAATGAAGAAGAATTTATCCAATCATCCCATTAAGAAAAGTTCCAGGTGGGAAGAATCAAAGGAAATTGAGCAGGAGAAGATAAAGCAGCCACTGAAATGTTGGAATTGTAGAGGAGATCATTGCCATCGTAACTGCCCAACAAAGGAACATCCAGAAGGTAGCAGCCATAAAGTTCCCAGACTTGGGGATCAATTGGAAAGTAAAGAAAAGAAAGGAATTGATATGGAGCAATTCCCACCTACAGAGCTGGAAGATCACATCCAACAGGGACATCTTGTGGGAGCCAAAGGACTTGGTCCTGAAATTTCCAAGGAATGCGATGTAGGGGCAGACCTACAATATTTTTGCAAATTTTGGACATGTGTAAATAGTAAATGTAATCCTAAGTAATAGAACACCGAGGACGGTTTTATTTTAAGGGAGGGGAATTTGTAATACCCCTATTTTGAGCCTTATGGTCATTGGCCTCAATGTAGATATTGTATGCAATGTGTGTCACCCTAGTGTGGAGCTCAAGGCTAAGGCCCCACTAGTGGATGCTCGGGTTTTAATGCATAGGAAAGTATTTGGTAGTTTCACTATCCATGAGTTGTTAATCCATGAGGTAGATTGTAAATGATGAAACTAACACCATGTAAATAAAATGCTAAGGGTTAACTATGGCTGCAATGAAATGAGGGGGAACTATGTATCCACTAGGGAGTGGTGAGGGGGGTGTGGGATGGGAACCCATGTTTCCACTTTTCCATTCATGAACCCATTTGACCTCCCATACCGCCATTAATGCAACTGTAAGAGAGTGGTTGAGAAAATCGTCTCATGAAGTCGACAGAGTATGGAACATACCTGCGGTCCCGTATGGAAGGGGACGACCTGTCCTTGCGTGCCCCATAAACCACTCCATGCCTGGGGAATCCACGCATCCTGTTTGCTATCACATGGATACAGAAGAGGGATTCATTTATTCACTCATGAACCCGCATAACAGAGGGGAGAGAACCAGAGGTCGTGATTCTTTGGAGGAATGAATCGTAGAGACAAGTATTACCCAGGAAACCTTGTTTAGAGGCCAATAGTGGAACCAACGAAGGCTCAAGTAACCATTGGTTTAGAAGTCAGGACCAGCCATAAATTCCTAGATCAGTGCTGAGGGAAGGGGAACCTAAGGGATTGTGTAGCAGAGAAGGGGACCTTACTCAGGCTAGGAGTGGAGGTTATGGGGGTACTTAGGCTGTCTGAAGCCAAGGGGATATGCTTATAGTTCTATGGTTGAGCTCAAGGAATTATTGAACTCAGTCCCCGCCTCCCCACTTGCTTGACAAAGCCACTGTGTGATGAATACCCTGATTGACTATGAACCAGTCTGGTGAGTGAGCCTGAGTGATATTCCTTAGTGGATACATAGCCCAACCTCGGGGGTGATCTCTGATTGTTGAAATAATAGAGGCTAGGAAGAGATCTATGGTTGGGATGGAACGTTGCAGTCCATAGCCGATTGCCTGGTGGTTTCTATTAAAATATAAGTTCCTTGTGGTGCTTTGAATAAAGATGTTCCCTGTTTTTGTGGTTTTGTCATTGCATTCCAGTTATTGATTGAATGAATTATATGGAAGTGGAGCAATAGGAAGCTTTGTATGAGTAGGGTTGTATACTTATGCTTTGTATATGAACCTGTGTTTGAAGTTGTTGTTGTGCCATGATGAATGTTGGATGGATGCTAGATGTGTGTGCATTATATATATGTCAAATGTATGATCTGGTTCAGATGGTTAGTAGGGTTGAATGCCCAAGTCTTATGTATTATGTTGTCGGGAATTTCATTGCTTTACTCCTACACCTTGCATCTTCTTGTTATGTTGGTATTCATATATATTCATGCTTGAGGAGTAGGGATAAATTTATACATGTCATCCCTCAATTTGTTTAGAGTAAATAGACTAAGTATAATCCCTTTCTAAGGGTGGATAATGCTTCAGTACCTTTGTGTTTATGGATGTATGGACCTTCCTACATGAGTTATTGAGCATGTTTCTGTATATTGTTTTTTTATACTTATGTTGTACTTATATATATATGTTACCCTTGATGAATAGGACTAAGATCAAGGCCAAGAGGTGAAGTCTATTCCAGTCAGGACCGTGATCAAGGAGAAGAGGCACCCCTATGGACTAGATGAAGGAGAAAAGACTTGGCAGGAAGACGGTTAAGGTCATTCAAAGTGGAGATGTGCACAACATGTTCAGTTGGAGAAATGACGGGGTTGGATACCTCGGTTTGGATTGGAAATTGCACCATTGGAAAGAGCTCTCCAAGCACTTCCCAACAGTGTCGACCTTGCCTCAATTCGACTAGGGACAAGGAAATCATGCCTCTCTGAAGTTTGCAGTTGGCGAGTTGCAGGAGCAGGGAAGTTGCTTCTGCAATTCCGATTTTCGCAATGCAGATTGTGGATTGCGGAAGGGAAAGTTTCCCCCTTGAAGTTGGTGCTTCTGCAATTCTGACTTTCACAATGCGATTTGCATATTGCAGAAGGGGAATTTTTCCGTTGAATTTGGTGCTTATGTAATTCTGAGTTTCCACAATGCAGATTACAGATTGCGGAAGGGGAAGTTTTCCGTTGAAGTTGGGCTTCCGCAATTCCGACTTCCAAAATGCGGATTGCGGATTGCGGAAGGGGAAGTTTTATGGATGTTGAAGTGGGACTTCCGCAATGCAGATTGTGGATTGCGGAAGGGGAAGTTTTCTGGAAGGATGAAGTTGGAGCTCCGCAACTCTGACTTCCACAATTACGGATTGCGAATTGCGGAAAGGAAGTTGATGAAATAATTAGATTTCTGCTATCCCGAGTTCCACAATGCGGATTGCGGATTGAGGAAGGGTGTTGGAGAGATAAGTCCAGCAATCCGTCTTTTGAATCCCGTAATGCGGATTGTGGATTGCGGAAGGACGTATTGTGGATTTCGGATCTGAGGTAAATTGCGGATTGCAGATCCGAGGCAACTTGCAAATTACGGATCCAAGAGAGTTGCAGATTGTGGATTGCGGATCTGGTGATGCAAATTGTGGAAAGGTGTGAATGGAAGCATTGGAAGAAAAAAAAGAGTATCAAGGTCTCCCATCGCCTCTGAAGGACACCAAGGTGATATGGGGATGTTACATCATCACTTTGGCACTTTCCATATCCACTCTCTACCTTGAATACTTCCAATCGTTGCTATGTATTTTCGAAGGGACTAATTCTTCCCATGCTGAACCATTCCCAAGGGATTGAATCCATAATGGTTTCTAATATAGTCATGATAGGTTCAGATTAACCAGTGAATAACCCCGAAGCTAGAATTAGTTCTCTCGTCCTCCTGGTCTCTTCACTTGTTGGTTTGTCTACAACTAGGAGAAGCAAACAAAGAAATGCACAAGAGTCAGTTTGTGCAAGGCTAGTACATGTAGGTGGCCTTTCGGGTTTCTTGATCCAAGGATCCAAGAGATGGCCTCTTTGCACCATTCAACTACACAGTCAATCCTCTCAAATATGTCACAAATCCCATGAGAAAAATGAGGGCGAAAGTCCTTCCCTTCAACACCACTATCCAGTTGGTTTTGCAGGACACTTGTAAATGTAACGCATGTAACAATGTCTGGCATTCACATGCAAGAACGTGTTAAATGATAGAGATATGAACCATGCAAGAACATGTTGGGATGCAAACAGATTTGAGAAGGGTCCACATAGAAAGAAGGCCTACCTCAAAATACATATCATACTTTAACCTAGCATCATATGTTATTATTCTAGGTAGACTGGCTCAATATGAGGATAAATAAGGCCTCCAAACATGTGTTACACCATATTTTGCTACCTTGTGAGCATTAGCACCCCTTGGCCTCCATTATCCATTTATGGACTCAAAACCACATTTTTGGTCCTCCTGGAACCCTTTTTCCTCCTATACGTGAGTTGTTTCAATACAACTTGCGCATATGTAGGTTGCACCATTACAACCCATGTACATCGAGTTAGTTAGTAAAAGAGAGTAAAATCTCCTTTTTTCACTCCAAAAAGCAGCCATTGTGACCTTTGGCCCTCCATGTATCTTGAAATGACTCAGTCCGACCTTTCACTTTCCTTTGGAGGGTTATATATTGAGCCATTATGCATGGAAGGAGGGGAGAAAGAGAAGAGCATTGAAACTCTATCGAAATTTTGCCTTGATTGAGTCTACATCCATTGATCCTAGTTGTTGTGAATCATTTATGTTCACCTCCCAAACTCTTTCATATCTTGTGAAGGATTTGATTTCCATTGTATGGGGGATTGAAGTGGTGGAGGCACAAGTGGAGGGACCTAGTTCTTGGTTCAGATGAGTTGAGGACAGGAGGTTGTATCTTGTACTTCTTGTTCATATTAATAGAAATACTCATTTTCTCGTCCATTTATATTATGAATGATCATTTATTATCATTGGGTACATTTTCTTATATATATCATGGATTATTCTATTGTATATGCTGACCTCATTTATATATCATATGCACTTGTTTGCATTTATTGTTGAGACTAAGCTACAGGTTCAAGTGTAGTGATTCAAAAGCTCAATGGGATTCTTCATCGAACATCCAGATTGAGGTAGGTCCTTTATTCTATTTATCCACATTTACATTTATATAGAATATGTTGGGAAGTGAGTTGATTTCTTGATTCCATATGTCTGTTGTGGTCTACCCCGAGCCATAGGAAGTTTTTCTCCGTAATAGAATTGGCGACTCCACTAGGGAGAAGCCTCCGTTTGGGGACTTTTGGGAAAATTTTTCATGTTTTTATTCTCTATTCTTTCAGGTTTCTGTGTTGCCGGTAGGTCGTCAGGTCCTTATAGAAAAATCCTGAGTTTCTTGGCCTTTGTTTCACTCGTTTTTTGGTCACCTATCCTTCCCTGTATGCGAGTTTGTTGTGGTTTACAAGCGTGTACACACCACTGTTAGTTACTAGCCCACAAACGTACACTAATGTTTACTGAACAATTGCGTACAACTCCGGTTTAACCTTATTTTTGGTGTTTAGTTGATGCTGGGTGAGTTTTGGGTGTTCCTGAGTCTTTATCGGCCTATGTCCTGACTGTTCCTTGCCTCTTTTAATGACTGGAAGCTCCTCTTTCTTTGTTTTTGAGAATTTGGTTTTTTAACCATTTTTATGTTTTTATAGCTCATTGGCTTAGATATGTCTTGCTTGTTGGGGTTTGCTCCATTATCTGCACTGCGTTCTCTGCATTCTTTTTCTGAAAAGTATTGATTCTAGTTGCATTTTCATTTATTTTGAAAATACAAAAAAAAAAATTGCATTTTGTACTTGCATTTTGCATTGGAGTGCTTGTGACTTCATTAGGGTTTGATTGCGCATGAAATATTATAAATAAATTTCATTTTATTTTGGAAAAGAGAATTTGGTTTGACTGTCATTTAGTGGCATACTTTTTTTATTGGTAGATGAGTCTAGTATTTGCGGGTGTGCATATTATTGAGTCATTTCACATCACTAGTTTCATGGCCATATTCCTTTGAGTAATCACAGCCAATAAAATTAACACTTAATTAAAATTGATTAGAATGCTTTTCTTTCCTAGGGTGCACCAACAAGGATAGGTTGTAGAGTCTTGGAATAGAACCTTTGAGAGTAAACAATCCAAGACTATCAAACAAACATTATGTGTCTGACTAGGGAGTGGTGAAACCCATTGTATACATCAGTGTTCTCAGGAGCCTCTACTCACACTAGAGTTAAGAACGAGGTCACGGGAGGTAGTTTGTGGAGATAGCCCTCCAATACTTGCTGAATGTGGGAGATATATCCAGGATTTGTTTGTATCTAGGGACTCTTGGGGGATTTGACCCTTTTGAGTTTTGGGCTTAGCTATCCTGTCCATACGATGGATCCCACCTATGGCTGTTCGCTTGAGCATTGGTTATACATGGTGGCCATAGTTGCTTTACCTAGGTATCACATAGGGCATTTGCAGCGGTTATTCTGTGAGTGTCCTGAGTCATATAGGGGTTGTACAACACAGTTGTGTTCTCACATTGAATTTCGAGGGCTCTTATAACTGATTCTGTTACCTCCGGTTATAGTTTGGAAGTCTCAGGCCTTGTCTAGGTGAGACATATCGGCTGTAGTCTCGGGAGGTCCCCTGAGCGAGTCCCCTATTGTGTGCGTTTTGGCTGTAGTTTCTTTTAGGCGTGTGCTCTGTGACGATTTAGTAGGTTATTAGGAGACGCTTATTTGTTGACTCTTTGAATGCATCATGGATCGAGATCCGGTTCCCCGTTGATCTCGTCGGTTGCCTGGTTCACCAACTAGCGATCTGTCACAGTCTCTTTGCAAGAGATGTCAGAGGACTATCGCTGGTCCTTTATTCACATCTTACGAGCTTCAGAGAGCTCCCATTATGAGTTCTGCATCTGACACATTGTGAGTCCCCATGACTCCGTCCACTGGCATGAAGAGAACTTCCCCTCCTCATGTATACTCTTCGAGGACTGGACGGGAGGGAGGTTCATCACACACTACTCTTCATGGGTTTGGGACATCTCATCCCACTAGTAGGAACCCGTTTGATGATACATGGTCATCACGTCATCCGTATGGTTCATCTACGGGTGTGTGAGGTTTTGGTTCTGCATCCGTCTCTATGACCTCAGATCCTTTTACCTTAGGTATGCCCAATTTTATGTCGAATATTACTTCCTCCATGTTCGATAGTCACGATAGCTCTAGTGTTGGGTTTGGGGCCACTAAATCCCCTTTTACTTCCTATCATTTTGGTAGTGGTCACATTCCTCCCTATTCTTTGAATGTTGGAGCATGGCCTCCTCCTTCGTCATCCCCTAGTGTTAGTGTGAATCCTTTCTCTAGCGGGGGTTTCATGATAGGAATCATATCTATGACTTATATCCCATTCGTTAACCCGTATGCCTCTATGCATGTCCCTGTGCCTACGGATGCTTATATGATTCCAGATCCTCCTCCTATTTCTTCGATTCCATGGGGTGGGAACATACCATTTTCTTATGGCCCTCACTCAATTGGTTCTTCTGCGTCAAGTGGTTATATGATACCCCATTCTTATGGAGGTAACTTTTATAATTATTTGTCCAGTTTCGGCCCTTATACTGTTCCCCCCTATGGAGCCCATTCTATGCACGTTCCTGTGTATCCTCACATGGGATAGGTTGGAGGAGCATATTATCCTTCTGGTCAGGGTCATGGGTTCTACCAGAGTTATTCGATACCTCAGGTGTCGAACTCGATGTACACGGTCTCATCCTCGGTTTTGCAAAGTTAGTCTCTCTAGGGAGCTTATACTCAAGATTCATAGCCTCATCTCCCATTCCTTGCTAGGTTAAACTTGCTCAATATTTCTAAACTCACAAATGATCTGGTGTGTCATGATTCTAAATGGCCCCCAGTTCCCACCAAGATCCCTTCTGATGTTCCGAAGTTTGAAGGGAAGAAGGGTGAGGATCCAGGTGATCACGTCACCACTTTCCATTTATGGTGCTCCTCGAATTCCTTGAACCACGATTCTATCCTTTTGGGGCTATTTCAATGCACCCTTACAGAGGCATCCGTGAAATGGTATGTCGATTTTCCTAGGGGCACTTACAAGAGCTTCTATGATTTCGCTTTGTTTTTTCTCAACCATTTCCAGTTTCCGGTTCGTTACGAAATTGGCACTGAAATCTTGTCCACCTTCCGTGCGGATAAGGCCACACATATTTCTGATCACATTCAAGAATGGCGTCGGCGGAAGAGGTTAGTAAAAGCTAACATTCCTCCGGAGTTTCTCCTGGAATGGTTCCTCAAGTATTTTCTCCCTTATATTTCGAAGGACGTTTAGTTTTCTGAAATTATGACTGAGGAACAAGCCATCTTTAAAGCCCAGCAGTTAGACCTAGTCTATGCCTAGTCTGGAATTTTGTATGACATTGTACCTGACTCACCGTGATCAAGACATGATACCTAACCCGTTCCTGGACCACATGCTAATGGAATTGTTGGTTCCGCAAGTACTTGTCCCGTAGACTTGGTTACGAATCAGATGCAAAATCTTTCTATTAACGAGTCATCTCTTGGATAGGCTTCTGCCTTGTCCGTTTCCGGCCAATCGTCGGATGTACATTTTGTGCAATCGACGAACCCATCTGGTAACCAGAAACCTAGTGGGAAAAAGAAGGGGAAGAATAACCGTAGGGGTGGGAACAATATGAATAAAAAAGGGAACTCTAACCCTCCTCGGGATGGAGAAAATGCTGGTGGGGACCAAAATCCCAAGCGTAAGGTGAAATTTCCTTACAAACTTTGTTCTGAGGATCATCTTACTCATATGTGTCCTCGTATGGAGGAAGCATCGAAGCACATCGTACAGAACCCAGCTGTGTTGAAAAATACCATTCCTCATCATCAAAATATGGCTTCTGGTGTTTCCCCCACTGGTCATGGGACTAATGAAACTTCGACTTATTCTACCTGTGACGACACTTTGGATGTGTAAACATGGTTAAATATGAGGTTTATGTTGCTACTCGCTAGCGTGATTATGGATCTCCACAACCTTCTATGGGGAATGAGCCCCCTCCACCCGAGACTCCATTGCATATCGAGAAGCCCAATTTTATGCCACGGGTACCGAAAAGTGTACTCAAGCGCTCGACACATAATCCTAATGCTTGAGCCGCCCATAACTAATTAATTGTTGAATATTTGGGCCAAACCCCGTGTTCTATGTCGGCACTCGAAGTACTTCAGGCTTTTCCTTCGCAAAGGAACGCCATTTTATCTGCTTTGGGAGCCCTTGATTCTGATAGCCCAAATGTCATCAAGTTTGACACTACTAATGTTCAACCTCGGTTACCCTATCATGTAGCTTTCCAAGTTCATGTTAGGTGTTTGGAGATGATCATTAAGTGTATCATCGTTGATGAAGGTGCGTCTACTTCAGCAATGTATTTATCTTGTTGGAAGGCTCTCGGCTCACCCCCATTGTCAAAGTCTATGACCTTGCTTACAGCATTTGATGGTCGGTCTTTCAAGATGCATGGTATTCTCCCCTCTCTTGAGGTCCACTTGGGTGGGAAATCCGTGTATATAGAGGTCGAGGTGGTTGATGCGCCCATCGACTACAAACTTTTACTTGTTCGGAATTGGATTTACGCTATGAAAGCGATTGTATCCTCTGTTTTCAGAGTTATTTGCTTTCCCCATGAAGGAAATATTGTGACGATCGATCAACTATCCTTTAATTCTGTAACATCGTGGGGACCTATAGTCCCTCAAATTGAAATTCTAATCTAGAAACTAGGAATGTTGGTGTAGTCTTATATTCCTCCTTGATGGGATCTTTTGATTTTCCTGCACCAATCTCCTTTATAAGAACTTTTTCCAATGATGCTCCTTCATCGTTGACTCCTATACCATTTCAGACATCATACTTTAGTGATCCGTGGACTCTACCTTATGTGAGTTCCTTGTCAGGAGACACTTCATGCGTCAAAATTGCTATGCCTTTGTCTGCAGTTGAGATTTCTTACCACGATATTCACCAAGCCACTGCAGAGCCAGATCTCTCTTCTTCAGGGACAGAGGAAGAATATCCCGTTATGTTTCTCGCATGGGTAGTGGACTCGTCTTGTTCACATGACTTCCTTGATGATACTTTACCTTACGATTAGGCCATTATCGAGGACATGAACGACAATGACAAGCCTTGGGAGGACCTTCATCATAGATCTTATTTCCTTCCCAACCTTGATCTTATTGAGCAAGATGAAAGCATTTCTACCACAGTGACTTGTATCGGATCTTTCTTTACATATGTTTTAGGTATGATCTTGGTACTAATGTTTCTTGGAGATAGGATTCTTAGCTGGACTTATGCTTTCTTACTGGTCCTTTTCGACACTTTGTTCGATCATGTCGGGTATATTCAGAACCTTGCATATATGTTTAGGCTTCCCTGTTGTTATGATGCATTTGAACCTTTTTCCATCTAAATTCACCATAGGGTCGAACCTATTGTCCATTGGTGTATTGGCCATCTTTATATGCATTGTGCACCAGTCTGACAACTGAGCCTACCTAACATGGGTCACCCTAGTCAGCACCCTTATTCCATTTTGATGCCCATGCTGAGTTTTTTTCATAGGCTCGAGAGCCTTTTTAGATTTACGATGACTTTGAGAAGAAGCATCATATCTTCCGTTCTCATATATTTCTGGTCATCCTTAATAAGGCTCCCATTTTTTAGTTTAAGTCGCATGTGCATTTATTTTGATCCCGCTTGCGCTAATGAGCCTGATGTCGGCTTCCACTCTTTTAGCTCGTTATATAAGCCTGCATCTATGATCTCATTTTTGTTAAGCTATGTATCACTTTTCCTTTGTGATTTCACATCCTTTACCCGGAGGCGACCACCCCTAAGTGTCCTTATCTTGTTCATGTTCCTTACATTATGCATAGCTTTGTTCCATGTGCGTGGAACTAGTCTCACATATTCCTGACACTCGTGTTAGTTTTTCATCATTTAATTCAATATGATCTAGGATCTTAACTGAGAGAACAACATGTACAACATATCAAACACAAGAGACAAGAGACACAAAGCATTTCACCAGGGAAAACCATAAAGGTGAAAAACCCCGCAACTTCCTCAAAGATATAATAAGCACCAATAAAAAGATCAAACCCCAAAAGATAGATGTCTTCAACAGCTACTCCTCCTCCACTTGTATGCACTCCTCGCTCTCAACTATGCGAGTTGGATGAGTGAGTGAATGAGCAAATAGAGTGGTGCAACCACTTTATTTATACTTTAACTTAACCTGCCTTTTACCCTAACTGGGTCGACTCCCTAAGGGAGTCTAATAACACTTCCACTTAACTCATACAGGGCCGACCCCACTAAGGTGGTCTAATAACCCATCAAATATAAGTTACGACACTTACAATATAACTTGCGACACTTGCAAATAAAAATGATGACATTTCCAATCAGAGGAATAATACATCTCCATTGGGGATACAATAAAGTACAAATGTAATACATACAATATACAAGTGAATATCTTCCGGAGTTACAAATACATCGACACTCCCTCTTAACTAGGAAGGTATTGTCTTGACATAGGTCATCAATACATATAGGCACAAGTCTTCAATACTGGAGTTGGATCATCGTCATTGGATCACTGGAGCATCATGGTCACTGCTGTTGTACTCGTCATCTCGATCACTGGTGCTATCTCTCAATTATTCTCGTCATAGGAAGTTCTACAGAGCCAACCCTTTTTCATGCTGGATGTAGTCCTAGCCTCCATGTAGGTCTTCATCATCTCTGCGTGCGACCCATCCGGTGGAATCTCAGGACAGATTATGTGCATATGCAAAACCTGAAAAGAGCATCTCAGGACTGATTACGAGCTTACTTCTCAACCTATAAGATCTCCTAGGACTGATTACATGCGACCAAGAAAAACCTCAAAAGAGCATCCCAGGACTGATTACGAGCTTACTTCTCAACCTATAGGATCTCCCAGGACTGATTACATGCAAACAAGCAAAACCTCGAAAGAGCATCCCAGGAATGATTATGAGCTTCCTGCTTAACCTATAGGATCTCCCAGGACTGATTACATGCGAACAACCAAAACCTCGAAAGAGCATCCCAGGACTGACTACGAGCTTCCTGCTCAACCTATAGGATCTCCCAGGATTGATTACATGTGAACAAGCAAAACCTCGAAAGAGCATCCCAGGACTGATTACGAGCTTCCTGCTCAACCTATAGGATCTCCTAGGGAGCAATTATATGATATCAAGTAAAACCTTGAAAGAGCATCCTAGGACTGATTACGAGCTTCTTGCTCAACCTATAGGATCTCCCAGGGAGCGATTATATGCTACTGCACAACCTGCAACATATCCATGGCCACGGAGTATCATCCGGATACTCATGATCATACTGATCATCCTCGCACAGAGCATCATGCGGATGCTCACGATCATATCGATCATCTTCATACAAAACATCATATGGATGTTCATAGTGTAGAATCGTTCGGATGCTCATCACACAGCACTTACATCCATAGCCATGGGAGGACCCTCCTGCCACCATGCTTGGAAGGGATCCTACATCTATGTCCTATCACTTCCTCCTGGAAGTATCTTCAATCTGAAGAACCCCAAGCCTCTCTCTGAAGTACTCGAACTTCACCTTGGCTAGTGGCTTGGTCAACACATCTGCTATCTGCTCGTTCGTCGCAACATACAGGAGCTTCACTGCTCCTCTCTACACCATATCCCTGATATAGAGATACTTGTTCTCTATGTGCTTCGATTTGTCATGGAACACCGGGTTCTCAGACAACTTCACACAACTCTGGTTGTCACAGAAGATACAAGTAGCATCCAACTGGAGATAAAACAAATCAGACAATAGCTTCCTTAGCCAAACTTCCTCACAACTAGCTGAACAAGCTGCGACATACTCAGCTTTAGCTGTACTCAGTGCTACGTAGGATTTCTTCCTGCTAAACCAAGAAATCACACTCGATACCATACTAAAGTAGCACCCCAAAGTGCTCTTCCTATCTGCAGTACTGCCTGCCCAATCTGAATCAACATAACCCTCCAGGTTAACCTTTTGATTCGCATCATACTTGAGCCCATAATCAACCGTACCCTTCAGGTACATCAGAATATGCTTTACAGTAATTAAGTGAACATGTCTAGGATTCGTCAAGAATTGGCTCAAAGTGTTCACATCAAAGAAAATATATGGTCTCATGTTTGTCAGGTACATCAAGGACCCAATCGTCTGACGACACATCATGGCATCAACCAACTCTGATGAAGCATCACTCAATAGCTTCAGGTTCGATGCCATAGGTGTGGTCATGGCCTTGCAATCCATCATCCCAAACTGCTTCAGGATTTCTAGTGCATACTTCCCTTGTCCAAGGAATATTCCATCTGCACTTTGCCACACCTCCATACCTAGAAAGTAATGCATCATACCCAAGTCCTTCATTTCGTACTCGGTAGCAAGCTTCATCTTCGTGTCGGCAATCAACCCAATCTCACTTGTCACAAATAGGTCATCTACATACAATAGGAGTATCACTGGATTTCCTTCCTCAACCTTGTAGTAAAGGTTGGAATCCGCTTTACTCTTGGTAAAGCCCAAACTAGTCAGGAAGCTGTCAATCCTACCGTACCATGTCTTGGGTCCTTATTTCAAACCGTACAAGGCTTTCTTTAATTTGCACACATGTGACTCCCTATCATGTGTCTCAAATCTGAGTGGCTGCTCCACATACACTTCCTCTTCGACTACACCATTCAAGAAAGCTATCTTGACATCCATCTGGTGTATCTTCCACTTCATTACTGCAGCTAGAGAAAGTACTGTTCTGATGGAATTGTATCTGACTACAGGTGCAAAAGTTTCTTCATAATCTATCCCTTCTTTCTGGGAGAAGCCACGAGCCACAAACCTTGCCTTGTATTTCTCTATGCTACCATCTGCAGCATGCTTGATCTTGTAGATCCACTCGGAAGTCACAACAGACTTCCCTTCTGGTCTTGGGACCACATCCCAAACATCATTATTCATGATCGACTGGTACTCCTTGATCATGGAATCCTTCCATTACTACATCCCTGATCCTGGGAACTTCAGATTCTTCAATATCGTCAATAGGTAGTTTTATTGAACTTCATCACTGGAACAAACATCGTTGTCCTTCTTTTGTAGGTGATTGTACACAACCTTTCCTACAAGACAAGTTCAATTGCATGATTAGAAACATCTCATAGTTTTCAAAACAAATTCTTATACATAAAAACATATGTCATATAGTCATGCAATTATCTTAGCCAATGCTTCAATACAACATTCATCCATATCCTGTAACTTTCTAGATGCCTTCCATCTCTACTAGAACATTGTTAAGAGTGTGCACTACTCTCAACATGTCAGCAACAAGGTTTCAAACTAGATAAGTAGTAATGGAATGTTGTACAGTTCCATAGGCCACTTTCCCATCACATGCATATTAATAGTATACTGTTCATTAATGCAAATATCCTAATATGCATAATACACAGTCTAAATATAGGAACATAAGTATGTACATGACTAAACAACATTATTTAAGTAATCATATATACAATAAATGACAATTCAAATACTTATCTTTGTTTGGTTGTTGGGTGGACTCCCTCTCAATATTTGCTTCCTTTCAGGAGCTATTGGAGTCTTTGATAGTGTGCACCTTAACCAATGCTGAAAATGGATGAGAGGTTCTTCCATAGATTATTTGTTTTCCGGAATCCAACTCTGTAGTATCTTCTTCTACTCCTTTCATGTAAAACTTCATTACAATACATATTCTTCATCACTTGAAGAATCTTCACTGTCTTCTTTGGTTCTCTTCCTTGAAGGTTCATCATCCTCTGCAGTGTGAGAATGATGTCTTTTCTTGTTGTTCTTCTTCTTGTAGGAGCTGCTTTTGTTCCTGGGACAATCTCTGGAATAGTGTCCCTTCTCATCACAAGTATAACATCGAATGTGAGAAGGATCTTTCTTGGATCCTGCAAGGTTCTCCCTCTGATTTTGGTGGTGGTGTTTACCCTTCTTGTGATGAGGATGCTCCCTCTTGTTGATATTCTTCCTCGTGTGTGCTGTGAGAGTCTGTTCTTCATTGTCCATCTTTTCTTCTTGATCTACAAGTCTAGCTTCTTCTTGTGAGCATTCCTCTCATGGTCTACTTGAAAGAAATCAATTTCTTTCTTGCACAAATTCCTTGGATGAAGGAGTCCCATGACCTAGGTAGGCCATTCAAAGTGGTCATCACAATTTCTCCATTTTCCACCACTTCATCCACAACTTCAAGTTGTTCTTTGATTTGAGAGACCCTAGTAATGTAGGATTGGATGGTCTCTCCATTCTGGATCTTCACACTCTTCAATTGGTTCCGCAATGTCATATTCTGATTTATATTCTTTCCTTCAAACAACTTGGTCAAGGAATCAAAAATATCCTTGGGTGTCTTTAGAGAAGACACATAAGGTATTAGATGGTCTTTGATAGAATCTTCAATGATTCTCTTGGCCTTGACCAATTTCTTCTTATGTAAGGCCTTAGCCTCATCTCCCTCTGAAACTGGAACCTCTTCACTTATGTAGGTGTCCAATTCATTCTCTTCTAGGATTAACCCAATCCTACACTTCCATGATCGGAATTTATCATCCCCTTCAAGCTTATCCTAAAGCTTTGTGTGGTGAGACATCTTAATGAGAAACTCAAATGGAAATAAAAGATTTAGATCTTACCACTTGAATTGCTGAAACTGGATCTGGAGCTGGCTAGGGTTTTGTCAGAGAAACACAAAAATCCAAACTTGGAATTTCAAACTTCTGTTTGGACAGGGATATGCAATTGAATGAGGCGGGAAAGACGGTGTGGTCAGATTTTGAAAACTCCAAAAATTGACCCTCCAAAAAAAGACCTACGAATTTCGGATTTGCAACTTCTGTCAAATTCTGGTTTTCTGGTTTTTCTGGTCCAAAACCCGAACTAGGGTTTGATAGATCCCAGGGTTCTACCCAACCAAAAACTTCGATCTTGGTCTCTAAATTTTGATTTTTTTGAGGAGAGAAATCTTGTGCTGAGAGAAATCCAAAATTCCACTTTTGTCAAAATCCCTAATTTCCCGCAGCAGTGACAAGCCAAAAATGAAAATGCCCAAAATCTAATTCCGTTTTGACATAAATATATGCCATATTGTTTCTGGTGCATCTTTGAAATTTCAGATCCTTAGGGTCTAAAACTTCGGCCTGTGGTATACTGACCTGTCATCTTTCCAACCCCACAGATATGAGCTCCAATGGATTCTCCATGAGCAAGATATGCTAAGTGTCGCAACATGACCTATTTATGGGATGAAACAACATAGATAACTTGTACGGAGTGCCACGTGTCACTGTTTCAACTTCAGCCTATGAAAATAGGACTTGTGAAACTAAAGTCCGTGCCCTAACTGCCACTTTTTATGGAATTCCATTTGGAGCTTCCTATCCCGAGATATGACCTTTGTCCCTAGGCCACCTGTTTAGGGATGCATTCTTGAAGAGGTAGAAACCCTAACTTGTACGAATATATATCACAAAGTACAATGAATCTGAGGCTGAAATTTTTACATAGGGTACATCTGTGTCTGATATTCGGCCTATAAAAAGTTCAGATCCTGAACCTTTGCCAAAATGGATTTATAGTGAAAGTTCCACGATGACTAGTTTTTACTATACCAAGCCCTAGCTTCCAATTTGTCGCAAGTGCAACAAGTGTCGTAAATGCCATACAATTCCTTCCTTCAGGCTAGCTCTAATTCCATGTTAGTTTTTCATCATTTAATTTAATATTATCTAGGATCTTAACTGAGAGGACAACATGTATAGCATATCAAACACAAGAGACAAGAGACACAAAGCATTTCACCGGGGAAAACCATAAAGGTGAAAACCCCGCAACTTCCTCAGAGATAGAATAAGCACCAATACAAATAGCACAAATATCAAACCCCAAAAGATAGATGTCTTCAACTGCTACTCCTCCTCCACTTGTGTGCACTCCTCTCTCTCAACTATGCGAGTTGGATGAGTGAGTGAATGAGAAAATAGAGTGGTGCAACCACTCTATTTATACTTTAACTTAACCTGCCTTTTACCCTAACTGGGCCGACTCCCTAAGGGAGTCTAATAACCCTTCCACTTAACTCATATAGGGCCGACCCCACTAAGGTGGTCTAATAACCCATCAAATATAAGTTATGACACTTACAATATAACTTGTGACACTTGCAAATACAAATGATGACACTTCCAATCGGAGGAATAATACATCTCTGTTGTGGATACAATAAAGTACAAATGCAATACATACAATATACAAGTGAATATATTTCGGAGTTACAAATACATCAACAACTCGTCTTCTCCCATTACTAGCATTCTTCCACCTTTACTTCAAGCTCGTTAAAAATAGTAAGGAGGTTACGAGAATTCTTCCATCACTCCTTTGAGCTTGTTAAAAACAGGAAGGAGGTCATGAGTATACTTGTCATTTCAGACTCGTTAAAGGATTTGAAGCGACATCCACTTAGGTATAAGTTTACCCGTTTTCTGGAGCTTTGTGGATTAATTAGGAAAAAGGTATACTCTAGCCATACATGACTAGAAGAGTTCTTATCTCATTTTTTTACACTTTTTCGAGTGAGGAGACTAACTTTACAAAAAAGGATTCCCCTTTTTATGTCGAGTTCTGAATGCATTGCATTATCCTACTTGACTTTGAGCCTTGTGTCAGCTCCTGCTTTCTCATTTATTAGCCATTTTCTTGAGAAATTTTCCTTCTAATCCAAGCAGAGCCTTAATTTATCTTTCGCAGCTTAATGACCATTTCCCTTGAGGGAACACCCCCCCCTCGAGTGTCTATATCCCGCACATGCTTCCTTGCATTGAACATAGGTATGCTCCATTGCCTGGAACTAGTTTGCTTGACCATGACACTTGTTCCCTCACTTGTTGTACCATAATCAATTTTATTCTTTTTCAAGCTTTATAACATGAAAAAGACAAAAAAAAAATCATATAATTTAAAATTACGGATGGGAAAATTTTAACTACCTTCTATTGGTAGTTGTCGTGTCGCCTTGGAACAGAGCATCCATGTCCACTTCATATATCATGGGTCAGGATATTAGTCATGACCTTAGGAAGTTGTACTCACTTCCCATATTTTACTCTACCGGTTGGTTAAGATTCCAGTCATTATGGAGCCTTTGTTGATGCATCCTGCATCTCAAAGTATTGTCAATGTCGAGTGTCGAGTTTATGCTACCTGAGTCTATCCATATGCTCATGCTCTTGTTCAAAATAAGTCTTGAAACCAGAGTCGGCCACTCCTCATATATCTTGACTATTGCATGTCGGCCATCCCTTATGAGTCCGGTTCGATCACACATGATGTTCCACCCTGCACCCTCGGCCTATTCATCATTGGTGGGTGACCTTGAACTTGGCAAGTGACACTTCATAATTGGTCCTTGACTAAGTGGTTTCCCTTGTGTTTGACGACAAGACATCTATTCACACATTGAGATTCGTGTTGTTCCTTGGTTTCCATTGACCCTATTGGTGGTTTCCTCGATCCTGTCAGTATTCTTCATCATTGGATGCTATTCAGGAGGTCTCTTCCATGCACTACTTGCATCTTGTACACGCATAAGAGACACACCAGGTTTTTGGTTCGTTTAGCCTGTTCATCCGAGTTCTTCCAAATATTTCAGCCCGGATGCTACCTCGTGCTGGTTGATGGGGGATCCATTAATTCCCTCCTTCCAGCGAATCTCATTCCATAAAATCCAACTCATTTATTCTGGAATCATGATTTAGATTCCTTTTGAGTACCTTGAGACTTGTAGTCATTAGTGGTAGGTTCTCTCGCCATCGACAGTTGGGAATTCATTAATGTCCCATGATCGATGGATTCGTCAGAGTATTCGACCTCAACACCTCTATTCACACTTTGATGAATGTACTCAATGCCTTGATTCCAATTTTCATTATTGGTGGGTTATCTCGCGTCTGTTAATAGTATACATCAAAGACTGGTAATCAAATGATGTCACATCAGTACCCTTATTCACTTGATGGGACATGCACCGTATATGGTTTGTGTAGAATACCTCAGACTTCAGTGGCATCTTGTATATGCTACGTGTGATGGTGATTGTACCTATGAGAGATTGTTCTCACACATCAGCAGTTTGTACCATCAGTCTGCATCAAATATTTCCTCTTCAGCAGGAGACCATATATTACTGTATATGGGTCATGGCTGTGACCATTCATGTATTCACTATATACTTCCTATTCATGGCCATTGTACCAGATTGCTATGTATTGTACTGATATGTACAAAGAGATATCATTGTATTATGATGAGTGGGATACTCCTGCCATTTGTGTCTCCATCACTCCACTTCTGAGATTTATATTGTATTTTGGCCATCGTAGTACCTTCTCTGACCTCACACATTAGGGGGCATCTGTTACACCATATTTTTCAACCTTATGAGCATTAGAACCCCTTTGCCTCCATTATCCATTTATGGAATCAGAACCACATTTTTGGTCCTCCTGGAACCCTTTTCCTCCTATACGCAAGATGTTTCAATAACTCGCGCATATGCAGGTTACACCATTGCAGCCCGTGTACATCGATTTAATTGGTAAAAGAGAGTAAAATCTCCCTTTTCACTCCAAAAAGCAGCCATTGTGACCTTTGGCCCTCCATGTATCTTGAAACGACTTGATCCGACCTTTCACTTTCCTTCGGAGGGTTATATATTGAGCGATTATGCATGGAAGGAGGGGAGAAAGAGAAGAGTTGCCGACAAGAGGTTGTATCTTATACTTCTTGTTCATATTAATAGAAATACTCATTTTCTCGTCCATTTATATTGTGAATGATCATTTACTATCATTGGTTACATTTGATTATATATATCATGGATTATGCTATTGTATATGCTGACCTCGTTTATATATCATATGCACTTGTTTGCATTTATTGTTGAGACTAAGCTGCAGGTTCAAGTGTAGTGATTCAAAATCTCAACGGGATGCTTCATCGAACGTCCGGATTGAGGTAGGCCCTTTATTCTATTTATCCGCATTTACATTTATATAGCATATGTTGGGAAGTGATTTGATTTCTTTAGTCCATCTATCTGTTGTGGTCTACCCCGAGCCATAGGAAGTTTTTCTTCGTAACAACATGAGATTGAGATTGGTCAGAAGACAAAAGCATTGAAAAAACTTTGGTTAAAATGCTTTGGAAATAGTTCTAGAACTAATATATTATCTGAGAACGATTTCAAGAGTCCATGTTGCTCTTGGAAAGGACTAAAGGAACTCTTCAACATCATTGTGCAACTCGGTGAACAAATTCTCCATGACAACAATCCAAATTCTCCCTTTTCATTGTCATGGTTTAAGAATTGTAATAGATAAAAAAAACATTTCATGAATGTTGGTCAATCTATGTCCAACAAGGATGTTGATAAATTGTATTTTCATGAATCCATGTTCAAAAATGTGTTTATAATATGATTAGATTTGAATGTTATAGAACCTTGTCTCAAATGCATCTTAAAATAATCAATTTTACAACTTCTTTTTTTTGTAAGATCCATAGAGAAATTATATTAAAATACAAAAAATAATACATGCACAAGAGATTCATGAGGTCTGAGATCCCACTGTGGCTTCCCAAAGAACCAAAACATCAAACTAGAAACATTTAATAACCTACCCATGCATGGGATAACAAAATAGGCTTGCAAGAGAGGGATGCCCATACATGGGAGTAGAAAAAACCTGGTAAAGAGGTCAAAATTTGAAAGCATAACAAAAATTGAGGGCCTCAAGCAGCAACTAGCGTGCACATTTAAACAATAAGCCGAAGAGCTAACAGTCCCACAAACATAATTCCAAATTACCATTTCCATGCAGTTAATGATAAGATAATGAAAAGAAAGAATACCACAGAGTTACTTGGGATTGTAGATTGTGTCTGCATCTTCAAGGGTTTCCTCCAGAATAGGGTACCGGTAGCCCTCTGAGATGGAAGTGCTGTCAGGAGCAACTTTTGCAGGTAGTGCTTCCGTTTTCCTGAAGGAGGAGGGATTCATAGGGCTCTTTCACTCCACGTGCTTTCGTTTATGACCACTTGTAGAAGCAATATTGGTTTTGTCACCAGGTACTGAAGGTTCCTTGCCTAGATTATTACCATGGTGATCCATTGTCTTGGAGACCTGGGATGTATTTGGAAAGGAGGCGGAATGAAGAGTTGGAGAAAGGGATGGATAAGGAGAGGGATTGTTCCCCTGTGAGAGATCTTGTGAATTCATACGTACCTGAGGAAGCTGTTGAGCCCAGAATTGGCCCCTTTTAATCATCCTTGATCACCTTTCCTTCCCCTGTCCTACACCATTTATCATGTAATCAGTCCTGTTGTCCTCACTTTATTTCCCCAAGCTGCCAAGGTATGACTGATCATTGCTTTATATTATTAATGCTTATGATTGTGATAATTAAGGCTGTGTATCTCTCAATTGTGCTAACATGTTTTGATTTATGAAGGTAGTTTGATATAAGTGGACTGCAGGAAGGTGGGGATGAACAAGTCTTGAAAGGAGGGATGCTCGCTGCCTAAAGGGATCCTCGAGGTTCCAATCATCAATTAATGCACATGGTTCTAATGCAACATTCTAGACAGAGCTGTGACAGGGTAGCTGTAACAGAATGCGCCATAATTGGAGATCTTTTAGTTGTTTGCTGCTCGAGTTAATTGTGATCTGGAAAGATCGCCACTCCTGGGCCAATCAACAGCTTTCTCATATTTTTCTATATCCTTACTATGCCACGTTTGTAACAGCTTGTATCATTTAGGGCGCCTGAATATCAGAGATCTTCATGGCTGCCTGTTAATATAATTGGATGTTATGATCTGCATGTATAAATATGGGGAGCTGCCTCGACCCAGGGGGGTTGAACAACACAGAATTCATTCATCATATTAGCAGTGAGATCAATTTGTGTAATCTTCCTTTCGTTAATACAAAGAGTTTCCTTTGAGTTAAAAGAAGCTTTACGTTGTTCAGCCAGCATCTTTGTGTGAAGGCTGGGCTCGTCTTCCACAGAGATTGCTGAGTTAAAATAGGATTTCGAATTTGTTGTTGTGTGATGTTTTGTTCATGATATTTCCCTTGTACGTAGCAGTAGTAAGTGGTGTGGATTTTCAGTATAATTAAGATTATATTTCCTTGAGATTGGTAAATGGTGCAGAGCAACAGTCGACTGAGTAGGAACTTTCTTTATGCATTTCATATGATAGTTGTACACAGCTTTGTTCATCCTGCATTTGAATATTGTTATTCCATGAACCCTTGCAAGTTATCTTTCCTGTTATGATTGTTGATTTTCATTTCTGTAAATCAAACTCTTAGAGCAGTTGAACTCAACCTTTGCAATTGAATTTCTAGATTAATATTCAATTTATGTTTGTGATTTTCAAGAGTGATCAGATAGAAGAGGTGATTGTTCTAGGATGTGAGTGAGATTTCTTTCCTGCAATTGTTGTTAAATCTTATATTATTTCTCATTGATGCATAGTAGAAAGGAATTGAATTTGTAGCATTTAGAAGGCAATTGGGATTGCACAAATTCTTGGGATGAACATGGTTGTTAGAGGATAAAAGTATTCAATTATAATGATTTGGTGTTTAAGCATAGACTGTGCATTTATCCTTTGAAATAAAAAGACTTTCCCGGGTTGACAATAAATCTCGTATGCTCTGTGTGTTGGTAATAATCTATCTGCATATAGGGTGCTCGACAAAAGCGAATTCTTCACTAACAAGTAGTGTCTGCATCTAAATCGTGCCCTCTAATTAACCATATGATATATCACCATTTCCTATTCCTAGTCATCCAACATGGTTCTCAAATGACCAGGAAAGGAGTTGGCATAACCATTGTCGGTGGAGCCTTTGCATCCTCGATTTCCAGAGTTTCTGCGGCCTCCGCTTCCTCATCGAGGGGTGGCTCGAAGCCACCTAGACATGATTCCTTTCAAAATAAGAAGCCAATAACCTCTGCTATCTACAGGTTGAAACCAAGGAAGAGAAGGATTTACCCATATTGTGAAAAAATCATGGATCATGTACCATGCACATAGCAGGTGACCAACCGAACGCAAAGGGAAAGCATTTCCTAGATTCCAGCTGTGCAATGCTATAATTCGGAAATAATCCCTATCAAATAGCCTTGAATCGACATCCTAGAAGGCCATAAATTTGCTAGGAAAAGGAATAATTTCCATGGTACTACGGACAGCTCTGCTGAGAGCTCGAATGACTAGCCTCATTAAGACTGCAAGCATCGTAAAATGAAGCGAGTTAATTTGCATGGCGGGTAAGTCGAGGGGTCACCACGTGGTGGGAGGTGGTGGCTTCTATGGTCGTCTCCTCACAAGCGGTGAGATCCTAAGGATCACTCGCATTTGAGGCATCAATTTTACAACTTCAATTTTATTAAGAAAATTATATTTCAAAGTGTTTATAGCATTAGTATAAATTTTAAATTCAATTTGTAAAAATTGTGGTTAAAACCATTGGCTTGATTATGAAGACATAATTATTTTTCTTGATAGATTATAATATTCAAAATATTAACCACCATTTTTGGAAAAATATCTTTAAAAAACCTAAAGAATAGATGGATCCTAATAAAAGCATGCTTCAAAATTTCACAAACTCCAACCTAGTGATTGAAAGGATAGTGTACATTTGAACGCAAAGGTCCCAACAAAACCAACAAAAAACAGTTATACCCCCCTTATTAGCTAAACTGCAATCCCTCCTATATAAAAGCATTATGATATAATGAACCAACCTTTTATGCTTTACAAAACATTATTAGACCTGGTAGAGCCAAATCTCACTCAAAATATATGTTGAATTTGATCAATTTTGGCATTAGAAATAGCATGAGAATTATAAAAAACTCTTCATTGACATTGTGTAATCTAAATGAACAAATTATCCATTACAATAATACATAGTCTTAATTATGAAATTTAACTCTAAAATTACCATAATCAATGTAAAATGATTGAGAAAGAGCTTCAAAATCACCCTAAAATGTAGAATGCACTTATCTCAATCATCTCCTTAGCATCTTGATTATATCTCATTTGTTGACTATTTGATCCCTTAATCTAAAATTAATAGAAAACAAAGAAATACCAAAACAACCCTGAAATTGTGAAGAGTGATTTATTTATAAATCATTGCTCGAGTGAAAAACGTTGATATGGACATGGTATAGTTCCTCTAATTGATGGATTTTTAGAGGGTGCACCTTATAACATGAGTAAGGAACCCTTTGCTAACTCCTTGGACCCCTTAGTACATTCCCATTAATCTTGATTCTCTGAAGGAATTCCCTACCATCGTGTTCATCAGGTAGTTATAGAAATAAGAGAATACACCCTATTTCACCTCTATCCCCCCACCTACAACAACAAAATGAAAAGTATCCATGATTATATTTTAGTGATTTAATAAGCTAGGAAGACCCAAAAGCATGATAAATGCATTGATGGATGGGATCCTATTATTGCAAACCCTAAACCTACAAATATTAGATGTGTCCATGGCCCAAATATTTTGACAACTTGCCACTCAATGTAAACTTAAGTCCCTTGCAACCCAATGTAAGCTTAATTCCCTTGGAAATATAACCTATGTTTCTTAAGATCTTGATTTTTCTTATTGTGTGGACTAGTCTTCCAAATTCTTTTATATTAATGTTTTTAAGTGGTCATTTTGTCTTATGAGTTAGGTAAAATTCGATTTCTTCATTCCATGCCATGTAGCTTGTGAATAGTGCTTAAGTGATCCACTTTTTGTTTATCCGATTGTATATATATCTTAAATTGGATATATTAGAACCTAGAGGGATCAAACAAAAATTAAAGTGCAAGCCTTTCGACCCTTATAACATGTAGGTTAAGATGGATTTAGGCTAGTTTATTTTTATTTTTATTTTTTCCTTGGAAAAAGTCGTAATTTTATTTCATTAATGAACAAAATTACATTCTGCACATGTAATAGAATCTTAGAGATCCCTACATTGTCAACATATACTGTCCATATGACCAAACAGTCCACCGATATCCGGGTACATATGACAGTCAGAGATGACTGTCTATTGTCCCTTACATAGTAAGTATCACAGATCTGAAAGTATCAATCAGCAGAAAATAATTCCCTCGATACAGTCCAATGTATCTGAGTTAATGTCTACAGCACTATACAGTCCACACTGTCTGTGTAATGTATCCAATCAACAAATTTTATACAGCCAATATGCCGCAAATCGGTCTCACAAAGTAGTCATTCAACAGAAATAATTCTGTCCAAACAGCTCGATACAGTCCAATGTATCTTTGTTAATGTCTGTCCAAAAAATGAATCCAATACAGCTCGCAAACAGCTGATACAGTCCACAATCAACATATATCACTGTCTCAAAAAAGTATCCAATCAGCAGAAATTTAAATTATGTCCATACAGCCGATAAGTATCACAATATTAAAAGGTTGATCTAATTCTCCATATGGTCCACAATTTCCCCAAAGAAAGGCCTGTGTATATAGCTATAGATGCCTTCTGTTGAATGAATCGTGATCCTCCATGTGCCAAAAATCAAAGATTGAGCTTCTTTAGATAGCAGGTCAGCCGTCCCATTTTGCTCTCTGTAGACATGTGTGAATGTAATGCAGTTAAAAGCCTGTTTTAACCGTAATACCTCCTCCAATATTGGTAAGAGTATCATCACATGACATTGTGTACGCTCCTTGGCCCATTCAATAACAATTAGAGAGTCTCCAAAAATCTGGAGTGTTAAACAACCTTGTTCAAGTGCGAAAAGCATCAGTAGCTTAAGTGACATTAGTTCAGCATAGTTATTTGAACCACTCCCCAAACCAGCCATTATATGAAAATAATGGGACTCTGATTTGTGAAGAACACCACCTCCACCACACACCGATTGTTGGTTAATAGATGAGCCATCAAAATAAGCCCACGGCATGGATTTATCTATTAATTCCGTGATCACAGGTCTGATGCTAATCGCTTTGATGGATGACTTGTAGTGTAGAATAACAGCCACCGCTTGTGCCACAACCTGCTCCAAAGGGACCCGACAATCCTGAAATATGATATTGTTTCGAGTGATCCATATGCCCCAGGCGAGAATACAGGGGACAGCCCGAAACGTTGGATGCTTGAGAGATGTCCACCACAGTTGAAAGGCGTCAGGAAAGTCCACTCCCCACCAACTCACATTGAGCGCCAGATGTTTGCAAGTGGCAGCCCATACAGCTTGAGTAAAACTACAGTGAACAAATATATGTGAATTTGTCTCTTCCGCTTCCCTACAAAGAGGACAGAACCCCGGCCCCTGGGTGAATCGCTTCTGCAGAATGTCCCATGTAGGTGCCTTATTTTCCAATATAGCCCAAGAGAGTAATTTTTCTTTCCCCGGGCACTTTAGTGTCCACAGATGTTTCCACCACCACACCAAATCCCTGTTATGTATATTCACATTCAGCTGAATATATCCATGTTTAGGGGTGTATTTACCAGATGGATGGTGTTCCCAGATAAGTTCATCAATCCGATTTGTAAGGCGAATATTAGTGTATCTTAAATTCCGAATATAATTCTCCCAAGCTCCAAGCAAGTCATCTGGAATCTCAAGATGCTGTGCAGAGATCCACCCCTGTTGCCATAGAGTGGATGATCCCGGTTGGTCAATATCAGCCAGAAAGTGACAACCTCTAGCTGCCAGAAAATTCCTTAAGGCCACCGGTAGGACATGTCCACCGCTACAGCCTACCCAGGGATCCAGTCCAATACGAGTGTATCTCCCATTGCCGATTATCCACACTAAGCCAGACCCAATCAGATGAAAATGCTGCACCACCGCTTTCCAGACCAAAGAGCAATTTGCCCTCGTCTTATTGCCCTGCCGAATCCATTCGAGAAGAGTTAATGGAGCAATATATTTATGGTACACCACTCTGGTCCAGAGACTCTGAGTTTGTATGATACGCCATGCCACCTTAGCCCCCAAGGCTTTAGCAAAAAGGAAAATATTCTTTAGGCCCCATCCTCCCAGTGCTTTGGGGACCGCGATCTTATCCCATCTGACCCACACCAAAGCACGGTTATCACCCTTACCCTTCCAAAGAAAGGCAAAACACAACCGCCGGATCATCTCCAAGACTCCTTTGGGAATCCAAGCGAGTGACATCCAATACACAGGAATCACTTCCAAAACTGATTTAACCAAAACCAGCCTCCCTGCCCTCGAAAGCCATTTGTGACTCCATCCACGAAGTCTCTGTTCTAATTTAGCAATTAGCCAGTGCCAGTCTGCTTTCAAATATGCATTCGGTTTCAAGTGAAAGCCAAGGTACTTTAAACCAGCATCAATATCAAATGTCCTGTAGGGTAGTCTCATAGCCAATCTGTGAATCTCCATCTCGTTAAGATGAGAGCATGTGATCGTTGATTTATCAATGTTAACTAACATACCCGCTGCCTCTTGCATCAAAATGAGACCTTCAGCTACCTTGTCGATATCCTGTCTCGATCCATCACAAAATATCAGGATGTCATCAACGAAAAGGAGATGTGTAATATACAAAACCTGTGAGATGGAAATGCCACGAAAAGAACCATCAGCTTTTGCTTTCAAAATAAATCGACTGAGGCCTTCAGCTACAAGGAGAAATAATAGCGGTGATAGTGGGCATCCTTGTCGTAGGCCCCTGCCAGCGTGAAAGAATGGACTCGCTGAACCATTAATCAGTACAGCAAAGCTCACCGTGGTGATGCAGGCCATAATCCATCGTATAAATTCATAGCAGAAGCCCAGATGTGTAAGAAGCAACCAGATATAGAGCCAGCTAACCCGGTCAAATGCTTTGGAGAGATCAATTTTGATCACAACACCCTTCTGCTTCGGCACCTTCATAGTGTGTATTCCTTCCTGTGCAACTCCAATGGCCTCGTGAATTTGCCGTCCTTCCAAGAACCCAAACTGTTCACTAGAAATATTCTGAGACAGGATAATCTTGAGTCTCCTCGCCATAACCTTTGAAATAATCTTATAGATGCAGTTGCAGAGAGAAATAGGTCTGAATGCATCAAAGCTGTCAGGCTTGTCCGATTTAGGTATGAGAGCTAAAAAGGTCGAATTGAAGGGTCCATGTACAAATCCATCCTTTCTAGATTCTTCCACCACGTTCAAAAGTTCTTCCCCTAACAAATCAAAGAAACCCAAGAAAAATTCTATAGGCCACACATCGGGCCCCGGACTCTTATCTTTCTGGAAGGAGTGCATAACCTGCAAAAGCTCATCCGGCAGCACCTCTGCCATCAACATAATGTTCTCCTCCTCTCCCACAAAACGAGGGAAGAGCTGAGTCATTCGAATTACCTCAGCAATAGAGGCCCCAGGTTGTGCTGTGAATAATTCTCCAAAGTGTCGTACTCCCATATCAGCCAAACCATCAAAGCTGGAAACCTGTTCCCCTTCAGAAGAGGATAGTTCCCAAATAGTGTTAGTATCTTTTCTCCCCTTTGCATAGGCTTGAAAAAATTTTGTGTTCTCGTCCCCACACTGTAGCCAGAGCGCCCTGCTCTTCATTCTCCACATCTCTTCTCTTTCAGACAGAATCATATTTCTGCAGCATTCCCACTCCAACAGCTCACCTTTCTGCACTTCATCCAGATAACCCAAGCCCCTGCAGTGTAGTAGTCGATCAATGTTCATCTCAGCATCCCTCAGCTTTTGTTCATCTTTCCCTCGTTTATCAGATGCCCAGAGAATGGTGGCCTCTTTAATTCGCTTGAGATTGTGTTGAAAGTGTTCTCCCGCATGCATCAGAGATTCCGGTGGTCGATGAACCCACTGATCCTGTACTAATTTGAGAAAATCCTCCTCCTTCAACCAGCTAGGATTGAATTTGAATGGGCTGGGGGGTTTTTCTCTACCTCCTCGTAATTCCAGCAGGATTGGGCAGTGATCAGAAACCCCCCCTGTCCCAACCCATTGCTTGACCACATCAACTCCCAAAGCCAACACATCAGTTACCAGAAACCTATCCAGCCTCTTAGCCACCCGTTGATCCCCTGTTCTCTTATTCCTCCATGTAGGGGTTATCCTGGCAGGTTGTATGTCAAGGAGGTCCTTCCTTGCAAAGGCTTGTATGAAATAATTTGCTAGTGGATCCGGAGCAGCCCGAGGCCCCCAAACTTCAGAAGTCCCCAGTGTAAGGTTGAGATCCCCACCCAATATCACATCCCTTCCAGCAAAGATGTCCATACTAAACAAAGAATCCCAGAATCCAACCCTATTTAAATAGGGCCCATAGATATTGAGAACTGTGATCCTCCTCCCCATCGATGCATCCCAAACTTCCAAACCAATACCAGAGGGAATGCCCCAAGAGAAATCATATCTGCAGCTTTTCATCTTCCACCCTATGGCCAGCCCTCCAGAGCGTCCACGAGCATCCACACCAACAAACTTCCAACCAGGTAGCAATAGTTCCAATGCCCTAACAACCTCCTCACTGCCACCCAAAGTTTCTTGTAACAGTAGGACATCCGGTTGATTTAAATCCACCAACCTCCGAAGTGACGATTTTTTAATGGGACTCGCCAACCCACGACAGTTGAAAGACAATAATTTCATGTAACGTCCCCTCCCGCCTTCAAATGCAGGGAAGGAAACGTTAACAACACACCGGGGCTTTTGGCAGACTTAGCCCCAATATTACATTACTCATAAATTCATAACAATTAAAAACTTCTATATGCAGATTCATCTCAATATAAACACAGCGGAATTAAACATAATAGCAAGCACACAAACAGTAGTGCCTAACATATATATATATATATCATAGCGGGGGATGATTCAGCATATAGAGACTCAATCTCGTTACAATGCCATGCATGGATTCCAAATTAAGATAATCAACTCATTTCATTAAACATGGACAATTTAACATATTGCAGAACACAAAATGCAAATAATTTATAATACACAGAACACTTATCTTGAGAAGTAGATGTCCAACGACTGGCTACGTGAGAGCAACGTTCCACCCAACCATAGATCTCTGTCCAGCCTATATTCTTTCAGCTGAGAGATCACCCCCGAGCTGGGCTGTGTATCCACTAAGGAGGAACTAGCTGGCTCACTCACAGCCATGGTTTCGGTCATCAGCTATGCTAAGCCAACACACCGTTGGGTTTATCAAGCATACAAATGACAAATGAGGAGGATGCTAAGCCAGTGAGCTCAACCACAGAGCTACAGGCATCTCAAATGAACTCAGCAGTCATGGCACCCACAATACCTACCGCACCCCACACAAGGAAGGTCCCCTTCTCTGCTGCACAGTCCCTCAGGCGTCCCTTCCCTCCAGTGCTCTTCAGGGTGGGCATAGAAAGGTCCAGCTGCTAATTCCTTGAGATTCTAGCCTTCACTGGGTTTATCAAGCAAACCAAACCTCTACTCAGTCATTCACACATGGATTTCTCACAGTTCTGTTATCCAATAACTCAATCCCGTCACTTCATTTCTGGGCTATAAAAACTGGGTATTCCCATGGATTTCGGGGTAGCTAATGCTCCCAAATTCACCCCAAGGTTCATACCAATGGATCCCCCATTGGATTTCACTGTCCAATACCAAATCTGAGCGTTTTTGGCTCTTCAAAACGTGGGTTCTCTCACAGTCGCGATTTCTGGTTTTTCACCCTGCTGGTAATTCGTTTTTGGATGGGAAATGGTGCTGGTTAGTTTCCCAATGGAATGGGGATGAGGAAGAAGCAACATCCATGAGGTAGAGTGGCTTGTGGTACAAGAAAACAGAGCCCATACTCTGCCATACGAATTTCTGAGCTGCCCATGCTCCATTGAAGCCATGGACTGAAATCCTCAACCACTTCCTTACAACAGAATTAAATGTCATCAAGGAAAGTCAAATGGGTTCTCAAGGTGACATATGGCAGCCTATGGTTCAATCCCATAGCCCCCTCACCACTCCCTAGTGGATACACGTGGCCCCTTCTCATTCGTTGCCTCCATAGCCAGTCTTGGAACTTTATATTGCATGATGTTTATTTACATCCTATTACAATTTCCATGGCTTAAGAGCACATGGGTATCAAATATCAATGCTTGCCCTTTTAAATCAAATTCGGGCTTTCACTAGCGGGGCCTTGGCCTTGAGCTCCACGCTAAGAAAACATACATCACATGTACACATTATTTACATTAAATGATAATATATACTAAGGGTCAAAATGGGGTATTACATTTCATATGAAACCCCCTTCCTGGGTTTTCGCTGCTCTAAGTGCCCATTCGATAGAGGATTGTGTACCCATAACAAGATCAACTTTTGCCCGCTCTTGAGATAATGACAAATGAGATTTTCGGCCCCGCCCTTTCCCCCCAACACTAACAGCCATTTCAGCAAGTCCCTTACCCCCCGAGCCATCAGCAGTGATCATCCTGTTTCTTAGAGCATATCGGATACTACGTCCAGTGCTGGGTGAGTGTTTAGTAGAAACAATGGACGGTGTGTATACACTATCCGGAACAGTACAAGGAGCAACAGGACAAATAGCAGATCGAACCGGAGAAGATGTCCCAAGACAATCCTCCCCCAAAACAATAGGGTCATTAATTAAAGAAACAGCAGAGGTTAAATGAAACAAACCCAAGTTGTTCGAAGATGAGCCCCGACTGATAGTTAACTACTCCTGGAGCTTCCTGGAGGCTGCCCGTGTCAATGGTGTCGTGGTACCCATATTTGCCCCTACTTCAACGGTTTCCATGTTCCCAGGAACATCCAACCCATTGTTCGCCATTGTTGCTGAATGTTCCTTGGATCCCTGCTGCCCACTCAATGCATCAGGTACCACCGGAGAATGTTCTGCCCGATTGCCAAATGGAGGCTCGATAGGTTCAGTGTGCACCACCTTCTCTGTGCAATCAGCAGCTGCTGCCATAACCTTCGGTCTGCTACCCCTAAATGACAATGGGCAACAGGAAACCAAGTGTCCAAAAGTGTGACAGCGGTGGCACCTAAACGGCACACCCACATAGTCCAGTATTTGAACGAATGCCCCATCCTTCGTTTGTACATTGATCTCAGCTGTTAAACCCAGTCGAAGATCGATGTTAACCAGAATCTTTGCCACTGTGTAAATGCCTGTTTCAATATGGGAATAATCAGAGCATACATAGTCTCCAAGGTAGTTCCCAATCGCTGCAAACCGTGTTTCATTCCATAGGTGCATGGGAAACCCAGGAAGCTTCACCCATAGCGGTTCTTTGTCAATTTTCTCCTGTTTGGAATCGAAGAAAGGAGACCAACGTTTCAGGATAATAGGTACGCCCAACATTGACCAATGTCGGCGTAAGACAGCATCAACCTCCCCAATATTCGACAGGATGAAGGAGAACCATCCTTTCGTTAAAACCCGAACAATAGGTGCATTAGCCACGATATCTTTCCACTGCTCGGCTGCCCATCGCTGGAGGGAACCTTGTCCAAGTCTTTTACCACGGACATGTCCAACCACTGCAATTTTTGAGAAATCCTCAGCCTCCTCAATCGATACATCCACGCCCAGCACAAGCTTATCCTTCCGCTTCCGTTCCTTGACCTTTTTAGCAGTGTTTTTGTGTAATTCTGCCTTCGTAGAAGTCCCTGCACGAGGAGCTAGCATGGATGCATCACCACCACCCGTAGCTCCCGCTATGTGTCCACTGGAAGAGGAACCCAATCCTCCCCTACCCTGTCCCCTGTCATCAGAATCACCAGATTCCACAGACCTAGCCAAATTCCCAGCTGATAACAAACCACCACCCAGGTCCTTCCTCCGTCTGCCACTTCTAGTCATTGTATCAATCCCCTCCACACATAAGGTATCCGAGCAGGTTGGGAAGTTTGTGAAATTCCCCAATCGTGGTTGTAGTGTCTGCCCTAACAGGTCCGCCAAGTCAGGCCGTTCATCCGCTGGCCCAGGAGAGAACCCTGTCCCCCTGCCAGTCAAGAGTGATCCCATTGATGCCCTCGACCCAGAAGCTGCAGCAGTGCTTGTTCCAAGATCGAAAATCCCTCTGGCACAGTCTCCATCCGAGGTGTAGTCCACCTCCTGCTCATAACTGCTTGCCATCTCGCCCCAGATCAACAGGGCAGACAGAATAGAATCCCCAGAGCCCTATCCCCAACCCAATCAGCACCGAATCGGCCTCAGCAAGGGTTCAAATCCCTTTGCAATCCCCGTCAGTATTCCACCCAGCTCCAAATATCAGACAAAGATCAGCAATGCCAGCGAATTTGTATGCCCAGATCTTCAGAAAGGAACCCTGTAAGTCATTCTGCACGTTCTCCACACTGATATCCAGTAAAATCAATCATCTACCGTAATCTTGGCGCTCGCCTATCATCTGTCCAGGGTCTGGGCGATAATGAAGGAGATCGTCTGGCCTACGCAGTATCTTGGCTCTTGATTTCACCACAGCATCTGCCTGATTCCAGCGCACTCAGTATCCCTCCAACAGCAATGCCAACGTACTCCTTCGATTCGCATTCTTGGAGCCCCGTTGGGTATGTTGTAGACCTCTCTTCTCTTTTTGACCAAGCTTATATGAACTATTGATCAAGGATGAGTTGACAATAAACGATACTGCAACTCTATGTGTCTCCACAATTTCACGGAATTTGCTCTGGTTGTTTAAAGTTTACATCTATCTTCTGCATGTTTTGGCTAATTTTCATTTTTCTTTAACCTTATAACATAACACAAAACTTTGAAGTTACAACTAAATGAAAGTTGCATTGCACTTTTCTCAAAAGTCAGTTAGGATCTGTTGGCAAAAACTTCGCCAATGTATCTTTTTAAGAATCGGCTAGTTTATTTTTATTATTAATAATATGATCATTTGTTCACTTTTACATTAAGGCTTCAACTTTTCTTTCATTTTAATTTATTAGCAATATGTTACACATATCATCCAAAATAAGTTGTTAAATACACCCAAATTTTCTCACTCCAAATTTTTTGTGTAGACACATATTTTAAAAAACTCCTTTAACATTTTCTTATACTCACCAATACAATGAAAATAACACTACATAAAATTACACAAAATTGTATGCACTTGGAAAATAAATTACACACAAGCTATTAATGAAATTAAATAAACTGAATTTGTAATTGTTAAATGTATAACATGAACATAATGAAGTCTAAATTAACATTATACATAAGGGAGTAAGATCACGAACCAACATTTTAGCTTCCCCAAATATTACTAGCATTGGGAGAGCCAAATCCCACTTGAAACATGTTGAAATTGATAAAATTGAATGTTGAAGAATGCATGTAAATCATAAAAAACCCTTCACTAACATTGTGTTATATCAATCATTTAAAAAAAAGATAAATGATTATATTTTGTATTAACAAAAGGCTAAAACCAAGTTGGCCAGCATGAAAATAAAAAATTGATATTGTCTAGTTTAGTAGATTTCAACAAAATCAAAACTCAAAATCATGACAAAACGATACATTCCATCATTCTTAGAGGATTTTCTAAAGGATATGTTAGTATAAATCCTACAAAATATCCCTAAAATCAAATTAAATTTGCATGACATACAATATGAAGTTTTTATGGAAAAACATGTGCATTAAGAGCTTCGTCTTGACTAAGGTTAGTGACCTAGTTTTCATAATTGTCTAGATCCATATTGTCCTACATTTGATGGATCGTGTCTTCTTATCTAAATTATCTAGGAACAAAGCCCATACTTCTTGGGTTTGATGCTATGGAGTGTGTGCCTTTGCTAAGGTTCCATACCATATTTCTTAACATTGACATTTTTTCCTGCAATATTTGGATCTAACGCTTCTGCTACACTAGGATGTCCATGATTGTGGCATTCTTAGAGGTGCATAAATGTTCATTTTCATGAAATTTGGTGTTGATAAGCTCTTCATGGAACTTGAGAACCATTCAAATGCCCAGTATGTATTTGCAAAGATTTTCATTACAACCCAAGTAGTCCATTTCCCCACTACTAGTGGCTCCAGAAGCCAACAAAACCTTGAGAGAACAGATCTTGGAGTGACTTCCTAGTGAATTCAAATACCCATGAAATACCAAATTAAAGGCATTTCCTATACTATTAAACCAAATCAGCACACTAGAGAATAGATCTCGGAGATGCATCCAATTAAATTTTGTTTACGAGGGTAAGGTCAAAATCATAGGGACCACACTTGCCACCATTATATGGTTTCTCACCAGAATACAAACCAAAATTTCAACATGAAAGAGAAATTGATACATAGAACTATTTTCACCAAATGCAATTAGTTCCAATTAATAGGGGATACTTGAAATTCAACTTCCCACTATGCTTGGGTGAGGAACAATAGGAAATACAATCCTCTAACATAAGGAAATTTCCAACCAAACAACAAATACCCAATGGAATATAGGTAGAGAATTCTACTTGAGATAACATCTTAGAGATAGGTTCAACAATATAACATGAAAAATTGACAAAAAATACCTAGAATCTTGATGGTCTTTGGTAATCTTCTTCCAAAACTAAAATCCCTATAATGATTATCCCACCTTTGTCCCTTGCTATGACCATCATTTCTTCAATGTGTTGGATCAACTTAAGATGAGCATGATCAAATTCATGTCAGTATTACTACTTGAATCCTATCTTTGAATGGTACTTGATAGATTTGGGCATTTATTATAGTGACACATGGTGACAAAGAAAACCATGACTACCATAACATATGTGGTGAAATAGTAAAATCCCCTTTTTTATCTCTCCCAATTTCGATATTGAAGTATTGTTAGCATGGATACTTGTTTCATGAGTGTTACCTCTTAAATCATAGAAGAATTGAATGTTGGATAAAATGCCTTTTTCTTGCTTGATCTTGGCTAGGAGGCAATCTAGAGTGCAATCCTTCAGGGGTTTTGGGGAGTGCATGCATCTTATAAGTATTGTTGAGCCCCCAAATACTATAAGAGAGGTTTCTCTAATTGTTTTGGTGACAATTAATCCTCTGAGAAGTGCATATTCCCATGCTTTATTATTTTAGGTTGTCCCAAGTCCCCACTCATAGTTCATTTCTTGTGTTCCTCTGGAATCAAGGATGACCCCCCCTACACCTTCCACCTACGGATTTCCTTTTGCAATGCCATCAATAAAGAGGAATGATTATTCTACCACTCTTTGAATTCTTCCCCTTCTAATTAAATTTTCCAAGACCGGAGAAGGACCGGAGAAGGCCTCTATTAGAATAAAATATTTTAGAGGGGAGTTACCTTTAGAAAGTATATTGACCAGCCACTCCTTTTATTGCTAGTCAAGAAATTGAGATGTATGGCATTTCATATATCCAATTTTGACACTTTCAACCACAATATTCTTGAACTTTTCCATTTTTATCCTTGGATTCTCCATTTTTTTTTAAGATAGCTTTGTTACGTGCTAACCACACTTTTCATTAGATGTCTTTTGGAAAGGATTTCCAAGCTCTCTTAAGAATCAACTTGTTGATGAAGTATCCATTATAATGGTAGTTCCAAAAGGTGAATATTTATTTCTAGTTTGTTGGTGTGTTCATCATGTCCCAAGGGTCTAAAAAGGCCCAATGTCATACAAATTTAGTGTAGGGGAACTCAAATAAAAGGTGTTTCTTCTTCCTAACAAAGTGCACATCAAGAAGGTCCCTAGATTCCTCTTTTATATAGATTTTCCATTTTCAATAATTTACTACGATTCATTACTCAATAGAAAGTGTTCACCTTTGGGAGGCCATCTCCTTGGCACACATATTTCCCATTTTTGGTTTGAGGTGGTAAGGGAGGAGTGAGGGGGGACGACGAGGGAAGGAAGGTGGCGAGGAGGGGGAGGGGGAGAGGGGAAGGGTGTGGGGAGGAGAGGGGTGGGGGAAGGAACTTTGAAACCTACTTTTTATGATTTTGTAAAGGTTTGATAAATGAGCAAGATATATTAATTGCTAGTGGTCAATTATCTAATAATAAAGCTCTAATGGAAAATTAAAATAATTCTAATAGGAATTTTAAAACTTCTAAACCACATAATCAAGGATATACTTATTCTAATGATGATTCTTCTAACATGGTTTATAATAAAAGGAAAGTGTATAATCCTTGTAAACATTTTTTTTTAAGTAAGAGGTTTTTGTATTATATCTCAAAAAAGGAAGTTACATACAAGGGATAGCAGGCCGAATCCATGCAACAATACTGCATAAACATACTACCAAACCTGACATCAGGAGCAGTTTGTGAGACCATACTACTCAAGAGACCTACACTTCAACTTAACTTATGTTGCAGGACCTGGCACAGAGGCTTGTCTTGAGACACAAACAAACCAGAGACAACAAAAGAGTATCAAGATTACACTTGGGACCCAAAAAACATAGAATTACTGTCGCTAGAACAAAGGACAACCATACCCAGAAACAAAACAACCATGCAACTCCTTGATAACCAAAATTCATTAACCGATAGATCCTATCAGCCATAACTTAAAGAATAATGTAAGGAATATCATGAAAACGGCCCGGAGGAGGAGCAACCAGACCCGCCATTGTTGTCGGAGGAGGGAACAACTCCATGGATTGAAGAAGCAAGTCTAGCTTACAATGCATAGATTTAGTTTATTCCAAAATGTTATGCTCATGAGATGTTTGCACATGCTCCGTCTTAAGCTCCATCCTATCCCGTAGAGCATACCCAACAATTCTTCATGACCCAATAGAGAGCCACAGTGCGCTCATAAAGGCTTAGCCTTCCAGCCGTGTTCTCTGGGTCCATGACCGAGTTTTCAGTCTTTCGGCATTCCTCACGCAGAGTGTCCGGATCTAACTGCTGCCACGGTTTATGCTCCACACCTTGAATTTCTTGTTGAATAAATGTGGGAAGGTCCATATCAAAGATTATGGACTCCCATTGAGCCTTATGTTGAGCACGGGAAAATATACCACCCTAAACCCCTGAGGAATCTTCTCTGTTGAGGCACTTGTCATGTCCAATAGCTAGTCTCTTCCTCTCCTCATTACTATGATCTTCCATAATACCCACCCTCTCACTATTACCTCTTTTAATAGACGACAGAATAATAAGAATGTGCATGCAGCTATTACTCTGTCTCATACGTTCATGGCTACCACCCTGATCATCTATATAAAGGAAATCGCCACCCCAAGTCATAATGAAACAGGTACCGTTCATTAAAATTAAATCGTGCTGAAAATGGAAGTGGTAATCATTCTTATCAGCCCAGCGGGACCTCCACCTTCCCGCAATTATGGTGAAAGTACAAACTTTCTTATTGGAAAGGACAAAAACCACCCTTGAATAAAGATGACAGGATTTTCTTCCATCCTCCCCATGTGGGAAGGCTAAGAGATATAAAGGAGAAAGGTCGTCACGTGGCTCAGCTAATCTCCTCCTGACATCACCTCGCATGAGCAGCATGATAGTTCATAATATCACGGCATAGAGTATCCCTACACCTGTCCCTCACCTCCGGATCCTGCAGGCGCTCCCACGAGTGAGCACAGAGATCCAAGTGATTCACACTTCCAAGGTTGGCCAGCAAGTCCGCTAGTTTGTTCCCATTTCTTTTGACGTGGGAGAAGGTTAGAGCCATGCCAGAGCGAAACAATGTCTCCAAACTCTCAAGTCTTCTCTCCAATCGCCACGACGACGCCACTTTGTGACTTCGCTTTCCATTGTATAGTTCATAATCCATATGGATGATGACTACAAAGTCACCTTCCACGATGAGAGGGGTTCAATTCCAGGTGCTTGCCAACTGGATTCCTTGAAGAAGGCCCTCTAACTCAGAAGTGTTGTTAGACTCAATCCCAAGATAGCCTATTTTGAAACCAACCATAATTTCGTCTGTATTTTTGATAACATGCCCGAAACCAGTCGGACCTGGGTTGCCTTTTGTCACATCCCCTCCCATCATACTAGCTAGATGGAGAGGATCGTGACGTTAAACCGGGCATCTAGCCCCATGAACTATTATGTAAGCATTCATATAATATAAAAGACATATGAAGATGCAAAATTATTTTAAAACACAGCGGAAGTAATTTCAATACACATCCATCATACATTCCAGATTTTTATGCCATTCATCAATTTAAGCAATATCAAATTTACAAATGAGAAGACTTATCTTAAACCAAGTAATCCCTGAGCAACCAGCTACGCTTCTGCAACGTTCCACCCAACCGTAGGCCATTGTGCTCCTTAATCTCTCAGCACCACTGCCACCCCCGAGCTGGGCATGATCTCCACAAGGAAAAGGGAAAAACAGGCTCATCACATAGCCAAAGATACGCCAGAATCAGCCAAGCCAACCAGCAGTTGGGTTCTCAGGCTGCTAAGAGATGGGCAGAGGTGAATTACTAGGCTAGTGGCTCAACCCTGGAGCTATGGATACTTCATTGGGCTCATCAAGCCAAAGATGTCCTCTTCCACTCTTGAAGCTCTTGCTCACAGGTTCAAATCCAAAACGGGATGCACTTAACAACAAAACCACAATTGTTGGGCATGAGGAAAACGTTTTCCACAGTGGGATGCATGAGATGGGGTTTCAACTAACTCAGAAAAACGTGGGAACAGACAAAAACGAAATTGGAAGATGGGGAACAACCCTAGGAATCCAAATCCGTTTTTAGAAACACATCCTTGGACATTCGAGGGAAAAAACGACCTCCATACAGTCCCCAAATCGTGGCCCTTCTCTCCCAAGCTACCGTATATGCAAAAACGAACTCCTAGGCATGGAAAAATGCAGGATTTGGATGAAAAACGTGTAGGGGAAAGACCCAGCTAGCTCCAACTGCGTGAGTGGATGAATGCCATGGGTGAAGAGTGGCTTTTGGGCATAATTTCGTGGGGGTTTCCTTGCCCAGCAAGCCAAAACTCGATTTCCCAGGTTGCTGTCTTGCCCATACACGAAAATTGACAGCCATACCTCTCCCATCCCAAGGCATTAATTGTCTCAACCAATTCTTGGAAGAATTAAATGATTGGGTGCATGAGACCAAATGGGTAGTTGAGAGTTCATGGGTTTCCTCAATGAAATGGCTTAACACCATGGCTCAAGGGTTTGGTTATTTTTCCTCCCTATTCCTTGTAAAGATCATGCCCCCATCTCTTCGTTGCATTGCATAGTTGGTTGTGGGTTCTTCATTAAAAATTGCATATTTACATGATGTCCGATTTTACATTGTGCACAGCTAGCACAAGAACCATATGCATCTATTCTAATTGTCGATACATAAAACGATAAATCAATGGCGGGGCCTTGGCCTTGAGCTCCTCACCATGACTAAATAACAATATTTACATCATTCACAATATTAATGCAATAGGGTCAAGGTGGGGACATTACACCTTTCAAGGAACCATCAAAATTAAGTTTGAAGAAACCAGGGAGGGGAGGAGACTAGACCTCTGGGTTATCACAGACCATAGATGGACCCTTGGGTATTTCAAGACAAGGAAGCATACCGGAAATGCCCCATGCGCGAAGGATTGACGACTCAGCTTCGCTAGCTTCCTAGTCATAATTATTCCAAGATTGAGTTTTAATAGTTTCAATCATCTTGGTCTGAATGGAAACCCATACTCTTTCCTCAGAATTGGTGCTTTCTCTAAAGGTTCTAGAATTACATTCCTTCTAGACTTCCCATGTAAGAAAGTATGGGAAAATTTGCCATAGCCGGTTGACCACAGGGTTTTGGAATGGATTCTCAGTCCACTCGTAGAGCGTTTGGATGGGGTTATCATGAATCTTGTCAGAACTTCGAAACTCCATCGCCCCTCGATCCCACAGGAACAAAGGGAGCAAACACGAATCCAAAAGGTGGTGCATGGTTTCCTTCGACAAGTTTCACATGACGCACTGGTAAGGACCTCTCAGACCTCTTTTTTGCAAATTATCACCTCTTAAGATGCATTTCTTAGTAACCAGCTAGATGAATATTGAAACTTTAGGCCATAGTTTAGCATCCCACAGTTTCTTCCATTTCAGCACTGGAGCCTGGTTATTGAAACCCATCAGTAAGCTATAAGCTTCCTTGATAGAGAATTTTCCTTTAGGTTCAAAGCCCCATCTTAATTTATCCTCCCTTGTATGGACTTTGATTTTGTGGTCATTCAAAGCTTCAATCACCCAGTTTATTTCCTCCTCAGGGCTAAAAGGTTCCCACCAGTCATGGGCTGCCCAAACCCTGAAATATTGTTCCAGGATTGTTGCATCCCAGAGATCTTGGACCACAATTTTGTTGCTGTTAATGCATGCCTAAATGAATTGGGGCTCTTCACTACTGCCAGCAACAGGGGGTAATTGTTTCCAGGAGTCATCCCAGGCCTTAGCACATCAACCATTTCTTATTTCCCAGAAGCTATTATCTTGGACAATGTCCCTGCCTTGAATGGTCGTCCTCCATATATGGGAGCCTATACTAGTCTCATAGAAACGAATCAAGTTGCTTCTCTCCCATCCATTCGCATATTTGGCATGCCATAGTTTATCCCAGGGATCCTGGTCATGAGAGACCCATTGCCACCAAATTTTGGCCCCAAAAACATAATTTACTTGCTCAGGGTCCCAAAGGTTAAGACCGCCCAGCATCTTAGGGGAACAGATTATATCCCACTTGACTAGGGCCCATTTTCGGTGGTCCCCCAGGATACTCCACAAGAAATTACGCTGAATATTTCTTATTTCCTTCAGAACAACTTTGGGAGTAGTCATGGCCGAAAACATATATATAGGCATAGCCTACAGAACTACTTTAACCAAGACCAGACGGATTGCGAAATTTAGGGGGCGAAGAGTCCAATTGGATAATTTTTTTCTCATTTTATCAAGCAACTCTTTCCACAAGCTATGCCTAGCCATGGAATCCACCAAGGGAGCACCTAAGTATTTGGACGAAAGGGAGATCTCTTGGAAACCTAAAATATGACAAATGTTTCTTCTCGTGATCTTGGGGGTGTTGAAGAAAAAGACCTGATATTTTTGTTCATTAACCTCAAGACCATAAGATTTTCCAAATTTTGTGAGGCATGACCGGATATTCCTGGCCTCCTGCACAGAGGGATGACCCATTACCATAATATCATCCACAAACTGTTGATGAGTCGGCCACTCCACTCTAGGATGGATAATGAGCCCTTGTAGATCATGATTGCCTTGCATAGCCTTGATTGTTCTTCCTAACCCCTCAGCCATAATAATGAAGAGGAAGGGAGAGAGAGGATCCCATTGACGAATCCCCCTGGAGGGTTTGAGAAGGCCAGTAGGAACTCCATTCAACAAGATTGAAGAGAAGGCTGTTGAAATAAGGTTCATAATCCATCTGACCCAGTCATCCGAAAAACCAAACGCTTGCAGCATGGCCCTCATGAATATCTAGTTTAACTTGTCATAAGCCTTAGCAATGTCAAGTTTTGGAATCATACCTGGGATTTTTTCCTTCTCGAGGGAATGAAGCACTTCATGAACAAGGATAATCCCATCCATAATTTTCCTTCCTTCAACAAACCCCGACTGTTCAGGAGAAATAAGAGAGGGAAGCATGGATTTCAAATGATTGGCAATCACTTTCATAAAATTTTTATAGATCACATTGTAGAGAGAAATAGGGCAGAACTTGTCTGGAGAGTCAGCCCCTTCACAATTGGGGATGAGGGCTAGGAAGGTATCATTGAACGCTGGAAGGATTTTCCAAGAGCACCTAGAAGATTCAACAATCTGACAAACTTCCACCTTGACGAGATCCTAGAAATAATGGAAGAAGTTAGTAGTGAAGCCATCAGGACCAGGGGCCTTCCCATCCGCCATTTGATGCACTGCTTCTTCAACTTCCGTCATAGATATTGGCCTCATTAGGAGATCGTTTTGCTCCTGAGTGACAAGGGAAGGAATATTTTGGGTGATCATCTCAATATGTCTTCTTCTATCAGGGGTAGGTCTAGTCATTATGTCTTGGAAGAAATTATGGAGCTCATCCTCTATCTCTTCTCTCATTTCAAGTTGTTCCCCCTCCCTGTTCTTTATCTTTAGGATCATGTTTTGCATTCTATTCTGGAGGACTGACCAGTGGAAGAATTTTGTGTTTCTTTCCCCATCATGGAGCCAGTTAATTCTGGCCTTTTGATGCCATAATATTTCCTCTTGACGCTCCCTTTCAAGCAGTTTATTGTAAACCGTGGTTTCCTCATTCAGCAGCTCGGAGGTGTATCCAGAGTTCATGCCCCTTTTCTGGATCTCCTCAAGACAAGATTCCAAGGCTTTTTTGTCCTCAATGATATTCCCAAACTCTTCTTTGTTCTACTTCTTTATTTTTTCCTTAAGAGCTTTCAGTTTCTGTTGAAACTGGTAAATACTCCGACCCTCCTCAGAGCTAAGCTTAGCCCACCATTGAGTAACCTTCCCCTTGAAATCGGGATGACCCAGCCAGAATTGTTCAAACCGAAAGGGTTTCATAAATTGAGAGCCCAACCCACTCCACCATAGTTCAACTGGCCAGTGATCCGACCCAGAAGTTGGGAGAATGGAGGAGGCGACCTCACTTCCTGATTCCATAACTGATTCTGAAACCAGGAACCGATCCAGACGAGAGGAAATATGGATATCCCCCGTCCTTTTGTTGTTCTAGGTAAATCTTCCTTCCCCCGGTACAACATCCACTAGTTTGAGGAACTCAATGGAGTCCCTGAAGTGAGCACATTCACCTTCGATACGACGCCTTCCCCCTTTCTTTTCCTCTAAAGAAGTGATAAGGTTAAAGTCACCTGCCAAAATCCAATGTTGATTCTCAATTCCATCCCCCATACGTCTCAAGGAGTCAACAAAGGCAGTCTTCTCCAAGGGGTATGGGGGCCATAAACATTAGTTAAAAGACCAGAAACCTGAAATCCTTCAACCCTAAAATCGACAGAGAGGTACCAGTGATTCCCATGGAATCCCATCAAATTAAATTTGCAGGGGTCCCATAGAATACCCAACCTGCTTTCCATACCTCTGGCATCAATGCCCATAACTTCATTGTTTTTCCAGATTTTTTTACAGCGCTCTTGAAGTTGGATCTCTGAGCATTTTGTCATCTTAATATTCTTCCGAATGGCTTTGATTTTTTGTGGTCCATTAAGACCCCTAATATTCTAGGATACAATCTTCATTACAAAAACTTACAGTTGTAAAACTAAAGCAGCCCTGATCGTAGGGTACTGACCTGATTTCACCAGCTTCATTCCTGCTGCTGCAATTTATTGCCAGTTGGATTTCCACCCTGGTTTCTTTATGTTCTCTTCATGTTTCCTCTTATGATCCTTAAGAGATCGAAGCCAGAACAATGCCAAGGCGATTGGACTCTTGTTCCATAATGATGGCCTCTTTCAGGAGCACTACTTTCTCTTGAGGAACATAACATTTCCTAGCATCCTCACATGCTTGTTCAATGCCCTCCATATCTAGATCACCTATGTCCATATATTCTGTATCTTCAGCAATATCCTCTCCAAGATCAACAGTTGGGGTTTCAATCGTCTTAGAACAAGACGCGTGGGTGTTTTCGATCTCCTTCTCCCGTTTGCTCTTGCCCTTATGCTCTTGATTCGGGATAGAAGCTATGTCCTCCGGTTGTTCTCTGAGAGCATCAAATTGATTAGAAGTCAAAATTTTCTTGGATCCCTCCATTATTTCTTGTTTCCTCCCACCCTGTTTGCGACTTGAAACCTTAGAAACCCTTGATCTTTTCTTTCCTCTTCAACCCTAGGGGAGGGTTTATGGTTATTCATGGGACAATCTCTGAATAAGTGACCATGTTCATGGCAACGTCGACATATGAATGGGATTTTATCATAGTCCAAGGGTTGAACCCATTCCTCATCCTCCCATGTCATCTTAATTGCTCCTGGTAGTTCTTTAGAGAGATCCATGTACACACAAATCCGAGCATAAGCCGTGTACCGTTGAGCTTTGGTTTGATCTGAAATGTTAACAAAGGAACCAAGGTTGTTCCCAATGTCTTCTAGGATTTCAGCATCCCAGTAGTCACTCAGGAGGGAGTAAAGCCTGATCCAGACAGGAGCAACCCGCATGTCCTCCTTTTCAGGGAAATTTTTTTCTTTCCAAGGTCGCAAGAAGAGGCCCGCAGAGTAGAAAAAATAGGGGCCTCCATATAGAACTCTATTTCTGTCTTCCAAACTGATAAAAGAGATCATAAAGAAACCCTTGGATCCCAGTTGGAGATCGTAATGCCCTTTTGGTTTCCCGGTTGAATTAATCCACCAAACTAGGGCTTTTTCCGAGGGCAGCATCCCTACAAACTTACCGATGAGCATGTGGTATTTCATATACTGAATTCGTTCTCTTAACTTGCTGGATCAGATCTTCATTGAGGGGATTGAAGTTGATTTGGGTATGCACTAACCAAACTTCCTACCCATAGAGGGATCTGCAGCTCCCGAATCGTGCGAGTTTTTTCCCATACCACCCATTCCATCAAGTGAGATTGGGATCCCACCAACTTGAAAACCCTCAAGAGGGGTATCAAAGGGGGGTGGAGAGCCTCCCCCCATAGAAGCAACCATGGTCGTCGTCAGTCCTTCCTCCTGCAAAGGTCATCGTAAACCCTAGCTCTGCTCAGTATTTTTCCTTCGGAGGATTGTAAGTTTTAATTATTCTTAATGTTCTCCATTCAACATGTCTAAAGTACATTGCTAGCTCACTATCGTATAATCCTTCTAAACATTGTGGAAAACTAACCACCCTGAAAAGATTTGCTTTAAATGAAGACATGAGCTTGTGAAATCAAATAAGAAGTCTTCTGATGAACAACAAGTAGCCCTATGTGCCTATTCTATTCAACCTAGTAATTTGTCTTTTAATGTGGAATGGATAATGGATTTCTTGTGCATCTAACCATATGTCTAGTGCAACTTCTTTATTTAATACTTATGACACTAAAAAAACATACAACATAATTTATCTGTAAGTGATGGTAATCATGTTTTAGTTTTAGGATCTAGTAATGTTAATGTTCCTAATGGTACTTTGGAATATGTGTTTCATGTTCAAGGATTTCCCATCAAATTGCTTTCTATTTATCATGCATGTTCTAAAAGGTTATAAATTCCAAAGTTTGGCCTAATAAGTATGTGTTAAAAGATATCAAACAAATCTTCAAAATTGTTTCTTTTGGTCTTATTGATCATGATATTGGATTATACAAGTTTGTTGTTTTTAATTCATGCAAAAGTCAACCCTTTTATTCCTATGTTGCTCACGTTGATGAACAAAGTAAATCATGGCATGAAATATTAGGTCACTTGAATTATCGTAAAATGAAAATGATGTCTAATATAGCACTTGGTTTACTCTTGGCTAGTCTATTCAGTCAGACCCAAGGTTTGACATATGTGTCCAAAAAAACCCTACAGGCATCAACATTTTCAATACCCACCAGCCTAGATCCAAATCCTAGGCTCTATCAAGCACCGAGAGGGATCAAATCTCCTGAGGTGCAAACCTCTTCTTAGGTATTGCACTCAAGGAGCGTTTCGAGAAGAGGTTTGCACCTCGGGAGATTTTATCCCTCTCGACGCTTGATAGAGCCTAGGATTTGGATCTAGGCCGATTTCAGCTGTGGGAGGTGACACAAAATTGGAGTTTGATCAACATTGTAAGGAACAGTTTAAATTGAAAACACAAATACATTTATGAGGATTATCATAATGTAAGTAATAAGTATTAAGGATTGAGTAAATTGTTAAACTGGAAAATAGAGACAATTCGCCTAACTTTTTTTCTCGATTCTCTTTTTGTTGATTTGCGTTTTGTTTTGTTTGTTAGGTTCTCCTTCTTCATTTCGTCATTTCGTACATTTTGATTTCTTTGTTGTTCTGTAAACTGATTTTTTTGTTCTTCCAATTGCTTCAACTTTTTCTCTGAATACGCTCTTTGTCGATCAACGTTTCGTTTTCTTTATTCTCCTCACTTTTCTGCTGTCAATTTGCCTATTTTTTTTTTTCGATTTTCTTTTTGTTGATCTGCTTTTTGTTTTGTTCATTCTTCTCCTTCTTCTGCCAGCATTTCGCCATTTCGTACATTTTAATTTATTTGTTGTTCTGCAACTTGATTTCTTTATTCTTCCAACTGCTTCAACTTTCTCTCTCGATACACTCTTTGTCGATCAATGTTTCGTTTTCTTTGTTCCTCTTGTTCTTCTGCTGTCAATTCTTTTAAATTTCTTTTTCGATATTCTTTTTGTCAATCTGCATTTCATTTTCTTCGTTCTTCTAGTTCTTCTGCTATCATTTGGTCCAACTTCCTTTTTCGAAATTCTTTTTGTTCTTCTCCTTTTCGTTTCAAGTCTTCTTCTCGTTCTTTTGTTGTCACTGAAATCAATGCATCCATACACTGAAATCAATGTGTACATACATTGAAATCTATGTGTGCATACACTCAAACCAATGCGTCCACAGAATAACATCTACACTAAAAAATATGCAATAAAAAACCCCATACACTGAAATCTATGCGTCCATACACTGAAATCAATGTGTACATACACTAAAATATATGTGTCCATACACTGAAATCAATGTGTACACTGGAATCCCTGCCGTCATTTCATCATTTCGTACATTTTGATTTATTTGTTGCTTGGCAAGCTAATTTTTTTGTCCATCCAATTGCTTCAACTTTCTCTCTCGATATGCTCTTTGTCGATTTGTGTTTCATTTTCTTTGTTCTTCTCGTTCTTCTGCTGTCAATTCGTCTAACTTTCTTTTTCGATATTCTTTTTGTCGATCTGCGATTTTTTTTCGTTCTTCTCGTTCTTCTGCTGTCATTTCGTCCAACTTCCTTTTTCATAATTCTTTTTGTTCTTCTGCTTTTCGTTTCAAGTCTTCTTCTCTTTCTTTTGTTGTCATTTCGTAAGATTTTCTTCCTTGATATGTTCTACGACGTTCAGTGTTCTGTATTATTGGTTCCTCGCCAGTTTGTCTCATGCAAATCTTCCGCATGCAAATCTTCCATTTCTAGTTTAGACTCTATATAAAAAAGGTGAAACATTAACATATATACTGAAAGTTATGCATAATTGATGAAATCCACACTGAAATTTATGCATCCTGGAAATCTACACTGAAATCAATGCGTCCATGGTATAAAAGCTACATTGAAAATTGTGAAATAAAAAAACCCTCAGATACTGAAATCTATGCATCTATACGTGAAATCAATGCGTCCGCATAATAACATCTACACTAAAAAAGACCCAATACATTGAAATCTATGAAAGTTTAAAAACTCACTTTACAAAAGTCAATATATTTAAGAAATTCTAGATTTTTTTTTAAAAAAGTAGGTGACTTGGGAGGATTGAACCTTGGACCTCATGCCCATTATCCCAACACTCTTACCACTATACCACATGTAGTTCTTATTATACAATGTAAAGAACTTAAATACTTATGTGTAAATTTCAATATATATTTAAATTTAAATTAAATGTTAATTTAAATTGAATATAAATATTAAATCTAAATTATAATTTTAAATTCAATACAAATATTAAATCTAAATTATAATTTTAAATTCAATACAAATATTAAATCTAAATTATCATTTTAAATCTAAATTATAAATATTAAATCTAAATTATAATTTTAAATTCAATACAAATATTAAATCTAAATTATCATTTTAAATTCAATACAAATATTAAATCTAAATTAAAAATTTAAATGTATAAAGTTAAATATAAATTTAAATGTATCATCTCATCTCTCATCTCTGTCACAAATTAAATTTAACTATATTTTAAATATAAATATAAATATTATTTTTGTTGGCTGTTATAGCAGAGCGTACGAGAGGGAGAAGGATGGCGGGAACGGGAGGGAGGTGGACGGGAGGGAGGAGGGATGCGGTGGAGGTGGAGAGAGTGGAGGTCGATGGGAGGGAGGAAGGAGGGCTGCGGTGGAGGTGGACGGGAGGGAGGACTAGAGGAGGGATGAATGCACAGGAGGCAGTGGAGGACTGCGTGGAGGAGGGATGGCTGCGTGGGGATGGAGGGAGGGAGGGAGGGAGGACTCCGTGGAGGAGGGAGGGATGGCTGCGTGGAGGAGGGAGGACTGTGTAATGATTAATATTACCTGTGAATTGTGTACCCTATTAATCATTAACATATAAATTATTAATCTATGCATAATGATTAATATTTATAACCCTTAAAAAATTAAATTACCTGCAGATTAGATTCTATCTTCATTGCTTCCCTGCCGCAGATCACAGACGAAATTATTATTTTTTATATTTTTTATGTGGTTTTAATTTCCATTATATAGCCATTGATTTCCAAATGAAAATACACGTCATTTCGAAATTAATGGCCGACATAATATATCTTATTACATTTTATTACTTTCGAAAATGTTACATGTGACATCTGTTACAAGATCTCCCCCATATTATTACTTTTTACATTTTATTACTTTCGAAAATGTTACATGTGACATCCATTACAAGATCTCCCCCATACTATTACTTTTCACATTTTATTATGTTCAAAAAATGTTACATGTGACATTCGTTATTATTATGTTCGAAAATGTTACATGTGACATCCGTTACAAGATCTCCCCCATACTATTACTTTTTACATTTTATTATGTTTGACAAACGTTACATGTGACATCCGTTACAAGATCTTCCCCATACTATTAATTTTTACATTTTATTATGTTCGACAAACGTTACATGTGACATCCGTTACATGATCTCCCCCATACTGAGCTGTAGAGCACCTCTCGGCGCAATTAAGTAGAGTAAGGTCTCACCCGAGACACACGCATGAAATTACATAGAGACCTGAATCAGGGATTCACAAAGCAAGATGAGTTCTTTATCCTAACATAATAGACAATTATTCATTTCCACATGCATATGAAGCATTACCAAACCAGCATTCATCTTCTATACTACTAAGCATTCAAAATACATTCATTCATCAAGAAACTGTGCAAAGCAAATATAAGGCAACAACTATATTATATTATTAGTAAAAACTAGCTACAATCCATAACTACAAACTCAACTCAACAACTTAGTGGTAATCATTCATACAACACCGATACAAAAGTAGTGCTAACTTTTCAACTTAGAGGTTTATTTCAAGATTTTTCTACCAATTATATTGATTGTTAAGTCCATGCTTTCAAACAAGTTAAAATTTTAGCCTTTGAAAAAACCAATGTGCTAAAAATAGCATTAGTTTTCTATTCAAGGGTTGATTTTAAGACTATTGTTAACAACATTATGGGTTTTTATGGCAATGGTTGTATTTTTAATCTTGAAACAAAAAAGAGTGCTACTAGTAGCATCACTTTTCAATTTGAAGGTTGATTTTGGTGTTTTTGACACACAAAAATTGGTTTTAAGGGGTAGAATTCTCATTGTGATTGTAGATTTTTCATCAAGTTATATAATGTGTTGTGAAAATAAGATGCATTTTTATCACCCGCATGCAACAACAAGCTTCTTGATTTGAGGCACCACGTCTCAGGCTCACATTTGGTTGATGTGTATAGTTTTATGCAAATAGATTGCTCCTCACTTGTATTTGAGTTGTGGTTTCTTCAAGTTCCATCCTAATATGTAGATCACCTAATTCTGATAAAAGTTGATCTGTTCATATGTTTTATTTTCTTAGGGGGAGAAAAACAAACTTTTTCCCATTCCTTGAGGGATGGTTTGACATCTTTCAACTTTGTTTCCCAAACAAATGGTGGAAATCCATTGAATTCATTTTCCCATTATTTTGAGATTAGATCTATAGCTTGAGGATTTGGGGGTCACAACAAGCTAAAAAGAAAAAGGAGAGAATCATAGTCCTAGGTATGCAAAATGAAAAGAGATATAGGCGTGTGGTCATAGGAAACATACAAAATGATTCCAGAGATGATAGTGTGGTTGTTAAGAAGAAGGTTAATATGAAATATAAATTTCTCAAGCTGGGTGGTGATATGGGCTCGGGCCTAATATTCTATTGGACTAGGTGAATCAACCTCAAACTAGATTTACATCTATCAAATCCAAATCAAACATTAGATATCTGATTTGGTCTTTAAAAGGGATCCTTAGCATTCTTACTCCTCTTTTCTCTTTGTTAATTAACACCATATTAAAATCATTGACCATGATGTTAACCCTTATGATTTTTGTATCTTTTAGATCCTACAATGAAAACCAATGAAACTCTTTTTTTTTAAAGTGTGTGTGCATATAGGTGTTAAAAATATGATACCTACTGCTTGAGTAGAAATGGACCAGGACATTAGATCCCAGTGCTATGTTTGGATTTGCATATCCGATACAAAAGTATAACTATCCCAGATAGTGCATATTCCATCAGATATGCCTCTTGAAATCATTGTTATTTATTCACATAACATACATTGTTTCTTGGCTATATTGGGAATGCATGTCGCCTCGATTTTTGTCTCTTAGAGTAGGAGGATAACTGACTTGTTCGTTTGATATAGATCTTTTGTTGGAATGTGTAATTTAATATGACATGTGAAATGATGTCTATTATGATGTTGTAAGATGTCTTATCTAGCATTGGAAGGCATAAATAACTCTAATATTATGTAAAATAAGTTATCCCACATGCATCATGTAGTAATATGCCCCTATTACCATTCGTGGAAAATCATTTATCTCAAATGCATTTTGGGATTTTATTCTTCCATGCCTCCTGGTATATAATAATGGTGAGGGAGATCCTTTAGTAATATTGTATGTTGTGATCTCATGCATTGTGATGTTATTGTAAAGCTCTGAAGCATATGTGGGGTAGATCTCTCTTGTAAGATTGGAGATTTCTGAAGAATAAAGAAAACCAAACCTTCTCGTGGATGTTTTAGAATTTGGGGTTTTACCAAGTATATCTGGTGTATTTTTATCTCATTTTATTATTTCTTACACAATTTTGTTGCTTGTATGGATAGAAAGCTAAACTAGTAGATATTTGATACTGATTTACATATCAGTGTAAATGTATTGTTGTATGTTTATGCATATTCTCAATATTCTAACATGGTATCAGAGCTAGTTTCTATGCTCTACCCTCTTTGATAATTCTTTGAATTTTTTAAAAAGCAATGATTCTTCATATTTTGAGAGTTGGGTCCTCCATATTTTCTATATTTGGCACCCGATCTATCATACCCAAGTGGTATTTTCTTACATCTAGTCATTTTGTTGCATGTTTGAGAATTTTTTTTCAAACCCTAATCCTCACCATTAATTTTCAGAAATTTTGAATATTTTCTTCAGGTTTTCTTGATTATTTATTTACATTTAGATTGTATACTAACTTATTATAGGGGATCTACTTGTTTTGTATTAGATCTATTTGTTTTGCAGCTCTAGTGTTGTAGGTTTCCATAGGAAATGATGACTGGTTCGCATCTTTTCAAAAAAATTGTAGGTTTTAGGAAGTTTTCGGAAAATTTGCACCCTTTGGTTTGATTAGAAGTGAATACATCAAGGAATTTACACCCTATGGTTTGATTAGGAGCTTATACGTTCTTAAATTCACACTCTACCTTCTGTGAAATTATGAATTAGTCATTTTCAACATTTTTTCATGGAATTTAATTCTCTACTCTTGTTTTTTTTTTTTTTATGTTGGGTTATAGATCCACTCATTAGCGAGTTAAGATTCAGTTTTAGTGATAAATTTATGTTTTTTAATCACTTTTATTCTTTTTGTGGCAATCCATTTTTTGTTTATAGGGTGTCATTTCTTGTTTTTTACCACTATGACTTTAGAAGTTTTTTCTATTCCTGCACTATTTGGATCTATATCTCTTGGAAGAGAAATTTGATTGATGTGCTTAGGAGTAAAAACTTGTGGATATTAGTTGAAGGTTAGCAAGCCAAACCCACAAATGCAAAAGACTTCACAAAATTGGAATATCAATGTGATCAAGCAAGAGGACTCATTGGACAAACTGTTCCGGATAGCTTATAGGTACACACTGAGCTGAGGATAGTCCTATTGAGGTATGGAAAACCCTGTTTATTTATTTGATAAAAATGGTGATGTTTCTGCTTACTATCTTGAAAATAAAATCCATGAGTTAGACACTCAATATTTTGATAGAATAGAGTCACTTCTTGTTGAAGTTAAAATCTTTAATGAAAAGTTAAATAATTGTGGTTTTGATTACAAGAAAAATGATATTGCTCTTACTATTCTTGTTGAACAAAAAGTTTCCTTCATGTTTTGATATGTTCATCCAAACTAGGAATAGAGCTATTTAAATGTCTAAATGAATTTTGAAACCTACTTTTGACAATTTTGTAAGGGTTTGATAAATGAGCAAGATAGATTAATTGTTAGTAGTCAATTATCTAATAATAAAGCTCTAATGGCACAAAGTAAAAACAATCCTAATATGAATTTTAAAAATTCTAAACCACATAATAAAGGATCTACTTCTTCTAATGATGATTCTTCTAACATGATGTCTAATAAAACGAAAGTGTATAATCCTTGTAAACATTGTGGAAAAACTAACCACCCTGAAAATATTTGCTTTAAATGGAGACATGAACTTGTGAAAGCAAAGAAGAAGTCTTCCGATGAAAAACAAGTAGCCCTATGTGCCTATTATATTTGACCAATTAATTCATATCCTAATGTCGAATGGATAATGGATTTTGGTGCATCTAAACATATGTCTAGTACAACTTCTTTATTTAATACTTATGACATTAAAAAGCACACACGACATAATGTATCTATAGGTGATGGTAATCATCTTTTAGTTTTAATATTTGGTAAAGTTAATGTTCCTAATGGTACTTTGGAAGATGTGTTTCATGTTCAAGGAATGCCCATCAACTTGCTTTCTATTTATCGTGCATGTCGAAAAGGTTATAAATTTAAAGCTTGTCCTATTGAGTATGTGTTAAAAGATATCAAATAAATCTTCAAAATTGTTTATTCTAGTCATGTTGATCATGAAGTTGGATTATATAAGTTTATTGGCTTTAATTCATGCAAAATTCAACCATTTTATTCATGTGTTTCTCACACTGATGAACAAAGTAAATTATCGCATGAAATATTAGGTCACTTGACTTATAGTAAAATGCAAATGATGTCTAATATGGTACTTGTCTTACTGTTGGTTGGTCAGTTCATTCATACCCATGGTTCGGAATATGTGACCAACAAAAATCTATAGGCGCTAGCATTTTCAATACCCTACAAGCAGAGTAAGGTCTCTCCTGAGATGCACGCATGGAATTACATAGAGACCTGAATCAAGGATGCACAGAGTAGGATGGATTCTTTCTCCTTGACATAATAGAGATTTCTTCATTTACACATGCATTTGAATCATTACCAAACTAACATTCATCTTCTAAAATACTAAGAATTCAACATACATTCATTCATCAAGAAACTATGCAAAGAAAATCTAAGACAACAACTATATTATACTATTGGTAAAAAATGGATTCAATCCATGACTACAAACTCAACTTAAATACTTAGTGGTAATCATTCATACAACATTGGTACAAAATGAAATCACAAGAAACATCAGTTGAAATATCAACATTGATCATATAAAACCTCATTCAAACCAAACCACAACTAAACTACAACCTTCTATATAATAACAACAACAATAAGGTCATGCCAACATAATGACATCAACCAACCAATCCCTTTAAAAAAATAGGCCTTTTATATGTGAAGGTTCTCAAAACTATAGGGCTATTTGTGGCACAAAATTTCTAACTAAACTCAATGCACAACTATAATTGTCTTGTGTTGGTGCAAAATTGATTCTAACTGTCTGGATCGGTGCACAGTTATTGGTCAAAACTTTGGCACCAACAGGCCCCCAACACTAAGATGTGGCTCATCCCAAGCCACACGAATTAGGGATCCAAGGATTCCACCAAGGGCGAGCATGTGCACATGATGCTGACGAGCTCCTGAAAGCTGGTTTGAATTGGCTCAAACTCATTGGTGATATCAGTGAGCTGAGCAATAAATGATTCCACATCTTCCTTCTTACTCTTCCCTACTTTTGGTCTAGCCTTCTCTACAATATAAAAGAACTCGTCACCTTAGTATGGAGTTCCGAAAGGATATCAAAATGCCTATGCGTTTGGTCTTCCACCTCGGCAACAATATTCATGACTATCTGTTGCTCATATCTACTTGCTATGATCTTTTTGGTCAATGAAGTAATCTATGTCATTGGTTCTTTCTTTGTAGAAAGAGGCAGTTGTAGCAAATATTTTTTCTTTTCATTGAATTGTGCCTCATGGTCTCTTATTTGTTTGTCCACTTACTACAGCTCCAACACATCTTGCAAGTGGTTCTGGACATTGAAACAATACTCGACAACCCCTCCCAAAGTCACTACTCCTTGTTTGGTCTGGTCTAGATCCTACGTTGTGTTTTCAATCTTCCTAACAATCTCTAGTTCCTACAAGGATGGCTCTAGCTTGATATGCACTCGTAATTATGTTGATTCCTGTTGAAGCGCAACAAATGTGTCCTTGATCTAGATGACATTTTGGATAGGATGCAGTTGACTGTTAGTTGATGAACTGGCCACTTGCAGTACAACATAAACCTTCTCCAGCTTTTCTTCTACTTTATCTCTTGTGTATACCACTTCTCTATGCATTTTCTTGAGCCCAGCATAAGCGTGGCCCAACTGCACATGTATTTAACCAATCTTTGCGAAGATATCTATGACATAATATTGCAAGTCGTCAGTAGTTACCATATGTAGGTCCAATTCATTCTATGGCAGTGGGTCAGTGTGTGAGGCCTCTTTTGGCTGAACCGTAGTAATGGACAAAGGGTTCATCTTTAATTTCATGTGAAATACCTTCTATACCTGCTTCTATATCTCCTATGCTCATTTGATTCCAACAACTTCTAATGTATGTGCCACTGCTATCACCAGTGCTATGTTCAATACAACTCTCAACACCTCAAGTTGTTCTTTGCTATCCTTCTGGAGAATCCATCTGCACTCCAAGTTTGACTACAGCAGCTGGAAAATGTTAGGGATTGTCATAGTGCTAGATTCCAATTGTTGTGTCTTGGTGGTACCTTGTTCTCCTTCATCCTATCCCGTCGCCTTTGGTTTCTCCTGTGCATGCTCTTCTTCATTTTTGAATTCCACAAATTTAATGTTGCACCAAATTGAACTATATGGCCTCGTTCCAAGGGTTCCTACCAGTGGGAACTGTTATTCAACTTATTCTTTCTCCTATGGGTCCTGATCCAATGGTGGGGAAGGGGATTTCTATGCTTCTTATTTGGGTCCTCAGCCTGGTATAAGAGAATTGACTATGCTTGCGCTTCTCCATCAAGAGGGTTGACTACCTTGGTGAGGAATAGATACTAGCTACACCTTTAGGGATTTTCTTTTGTATGTTCGTTCCTTCTAGAATCTCTAGATCGAAGTCTGAGGGTATTTGTAAATGTCACAACCACTGCATAATTGTGGAATTGAAATCCTCACTTGTGATGTAGAATTAAAGGACCTTTGCATTAGACATTGGCTATGCACATGGTGCAATAAGGACATTGTGGCAGTCCGCCTCAAATATCACTGGTCCTTGTATTTGTCCACAATCGACTATGGAATACTAAAGGACTGTACTGTAGCATTTAGCATGGCCATGTGCCGACGCTAAAACACAGTCTCCACATCAACTTGAAACTCTTGGGTGGGCTGGAAGTGCAAGGAAATTTTTTGCTATAAAGTCTTTAAGGGTTGGATGCTCGTATCCGAAATTAGGTGGTTCTTGTCGTAGCACAATAACGATCACTAGAAGGACCCAGTTGTAGTGGAACTATGTTCTGTAGTCCTACGCATATAGGAAATCCTGGAGGAACTCCTACTGCATATATGGTTCCCAAGCCATGCACTAGCTCATCACGCACTTCTCAACCCCAATGATCATCCCCACCGGGCACTCATCCTTGCGACATTTATTCATAAGCTTGCATGCAAGGATCTGAAGTAAAAATATTCCCATGTGCTCTGAGATGGCAGAGATAATGAATCCATGCATCTCTCTATGCTTGTGGAACTTCTTAGACTTCCTTTGCAGAAGTGTTGTCTATGACCTTTCCAGGATCCACACCCTTGCAGGGAAGCCTAAAAACCTTACAGATTACCATATCCGTGATCTCATACTTCTGGTCTAGCAAAAGGTACCCTCCCTAGAGGTGGCTGAGGAGGAACTGCATGTATGATTTGATGTAGGATCCTTTCCCGAAATGTGGGACATCCATCAGGGCCATGATTCCCAACTTGTGGGGTTGCTGCACCGAGGCTCACAATTCCACAGTTTCTTCCCTTGTGTCCGTTAACTTCACTTCTATGTAATTTTCCACTACTAGTTATGGAAACTGCGACTCGTCTAATATATTGAAGTCTGAATACTTCAAGAAGGGGATTCTTCCCAGAAACAACTCCTTAATCTCAAATTTTTTTGGAATCGAAACCTTTGGCATGGGTTTATCCTTTGCTACTTTGGTCTTAGTTTGACCCTTTTTCATCACTGTAGTAGTTTCAATGATTGTGCACTCTCTTTGTGGTGCACTACACTCAAATTAGGAAAAACTAACTCTCCTTACTGCACTATACACTCAACTCAACTTCACTCTGCAACTCTTACTTCAACTCTTCACTCGCTCAGCGAACCGATGGCTTCTTCATAGTCCTCATCTCCTCTTCTATCCAATTGTGACATGAAGGCTTTCCTACCTTCATTATTGCTCTCCTCCCATTCATTTCACCTTAATTTTTGGATGGGATGGCCAACTGTGTGCAAAATATATCTTTTCCAGTGTGCCTCTCACCTTGAATTCTAAACGGGATGGCCAACTATGCACATGATCTCTCTCCTTCTATGCGCCGACACCTTCACTCATGCAGGTTTCCTCTCTTTCTGTGTGCCACCAATATTTATCTCATGCAACATCTCTAACTAGGGATGACAACAATTTTGTCTTGTCCTTCTTGTTGTTACCTTTTTATCATTGTTTAATGCAATACTTTCTCTTTATGACCACTGTCCTTCACCAATATTTTTAAATATGGAAAATATAGTTTCTCCTGAAAAAAAATATGACTGACACGGGTGATACAATTGGCATAATGATGACTATCGACTTGATGAGTGCTGAATTGATGTTTGGGGACTTGATGACTAGTGACCTAATGATCGGTGAGTGAATGAGTGGCACATTGATGACTTAGGGAACTTTCCTCGTGACTTGACTACTATATTTTTGTGTGATTTCATTCAATGCATTAATGACACTGAGCTTTGAAACTTGACACTTTCATCATATTGTCCTAACTATGGTGAAGCTGAATATGTTCTTTCATAACTAAACCAGAACTGATTATAGCTAAAAATGACAAAGAATAACTATTTTTTTATTGGCTTACATGTGTTCTTGCCCCTATCATCCATGGTAGGAAGTAAGGAGACTCCCATTGATGAGTATCTTCATTGGTTCCCCTTCCAAGGTGGCAAGCGTTTATACACCTGCTTCAGTGATGAACACGATCTTGAACGGACCCAACCATCTCATTTTGAGCTTTCCTGGGTTCTTCAAAAACTTGCTATCATACATCAACACCAATTCACCAGGTTTTGACATCTTTCTCTTGGATTTTCTATCATGCCATGATTTCTGTCTCTGCTTCTCAACCATATGAATAAACCCTACAATAACCCCATCTTATTCTAGTTCTATCAATTCTTCCAGTTTGCGCACAAGTGATTAATCAATGTCATTTTTGTAGCTAGATCTATGCGTAGGATAGGGACAACAAATTCCAATGGCATCAATGCTTCTTTTCCATAAACAAACATGAAATAGGTGTGCTTTGTGAGCCTCTTACACATTGTCTTGTATGCTCACAGTATTTCTAGAATGCATTGATGCTAGTCATCGTGTTGTACATTGCAAACCTTTGTGAGCACCTACTCCAAAATCTTATTGAATGCTTCCACTGTACCATTGTCCTGAGGGTGGTGCACACTACTCATCTGGTGGTGTATCATGAACTACTCTGTTAGTGCATAAATGGAGGGATTCAATAGATAGGTTCCTCTATCACTCATCAACGCCTTCGGGCATCTGGACCTAGTGATGATATGCTCGAATATGAACTACGTCATGGTCTCTGAAGTACAATCCTTCACTGGTGCAGCCTATGACCATATTGTTAGGTACTCTGTCACAGTAATGATGTACTGAGTGCCAGTCTTGTGCACTGGTGGGTTAATGGGACCATAAAATCAATTGCCCATTTTTCAAAGGCTTGAGTGTAGTAATAGGGAAGAGAGGCATCTCATCCATGTGTGAAAACTTTCCAACTCACTGTAAAACATCACATTGTTTGTAGTACATCTTGCCTTCTTGAAATAGCAAAGGACACCACATTCTTGTGCACAGATCCTTGAGCATAGTATCCTTCCTTGCATAATGACCCCTCGCAATTCCTTCATGTGCTTCCTTCAAGAGAAGTGGTCATTCATGTTCTAGCACACACCCATGCGATATTCCATTATCTCCCATCTTGTAGAGACGTCCTACGATCAACTGAACGTATGCACCACAGGTTACCAATTTTTTTCACTGGGAAACTATATTCTCTTACGACGTGCGACCAATAGCCAAAAATGCTTTAATTTCACTGAATTGATCTGGTACAACCTCGATGCAAAACAACTATGCATTAGGGAGATTGTCATCCAAGTTTCCTCCATCCTCTCCAAATTCAATACTGGACAGATCATCTGGACCAACATTATGCTTCCTTGGATTAACAACAACCTCAAACTCAAACTCTTTAAATAGGAGAAACCATTGACAAATGCACTCCCCAACATTGACTTGTTGGCCAAGTACCTCAAGGAAGAATGATATGTAAAGAACTTGAAGGCACTCCCCAACAACTAGTCTCAAATTTTATGCAAAACATATACCATCGCCAAATCTTTAGGCTTGATCGTGGTATGGTTATTCTCAGTTTTGGATAACTTTTTTCTGTTTAAAAAAATGAGGAGATTAATGTCTCCTTCCCTAGTATGGAATAACACTGCTCCTAGAGCTATCGCTAATGCATCCACATGCACATCCAATTTGGAAAGATTAATATTGGCATAGTAACAAATTTCTTCTTCAAGAGGTCCAACACTTAATGGCACTCCTACGTCCAAATGTACTTGACTTCCTTCCTGAACATCTCATCTAGTGGCGTTGTAATACTAGCATAGTTCCTAATGATTTTTTGTAGTAGCTAGTGTGTCCCAACATTGCGCACAACTGTTTGAGTGATTTCGAGGCCAAAAAAATCACAATGAAATCAATCTTTATTGGATCAACTAATATACCTTCCTTACACACAACATGCCCCAATTATAGGATTTCAAATGGGGTACAAAAAATACACTTTTTAAAGGTTAGAGATATTTTCATTTTCCTCATGCAGCGATATAACATGAGTTTTGGCACTTGAAAATAATCTTTCAACAGACTGAACATTGTCTAATTGTCCAAATAGTGACTTCTAAGAACTTATGCATGAATTCCTTGAATGCCGACACCACTATCCTTGAAAATACGGCTGCTAGATTCTTCATTCCAAAGGGCATTACATTATAAGCAAAGGAGCCCCACTCCATTGCAAAAATAGCCTTTGTGTGATCCTCTTCTACTATACAGAACTGATGGTATCCTGAAAATCCATTCGTTAAAGAATAGGCTTCCCATCCTTCTACATTCTCCAGTACCTCATCTGTAAATGGTGTGGGGAATGGGTCATGGTTACATTATGCATTCAGGTTACGTAGATCCACACAGATCTAGATCTCTCATGTATTCTTATCTTGAACCACCTTCAGGCTGATCCATTCTGATTCTTCAACTGGAAAAATAATTCTTACATCCAACATGCGGTCTAGTTCCTTGCGCACTTTTTAGTTATACTGGGGGTTCAATCTATAGGGTGTTTTCTTAACTAGCTTCACCCTGTCATTTAGTTGAATCTTCATCTTCCTAAGATCTCTTGGAATCCCTTTTATTTCTAAGAAGCTACATGAAAAATAGGTCTTCATACTCTTTCAGCAAATCGACTAACTCGGTAGCCATCTCTTGATCTCAATAATCACCTATGATGGCCATATTTGGTGCCTCCTCAGTGAAAATATTGTACTTCTTTTCCTTGATGGGATCTCTAAACTTCGGCGTAGTATCGGTAGACAGGTCATCATGTACTACGTGCTCTCCTGCATTATCACTCATCTACAAGCTGCGTGGAACCTTTTCCTCAGCTGTCTCCTTACTATCAATTTTATAGCAATATATTGGTTTGTTCAACCATGCCAAGCCCTGGTGCTAAGCGCAGGCTATCTTATACATCACATCTTATAGTGGTCTTTCTCCAACGATGAAGTGATTCATTCAATGGATAAATTTGTCCATGTTAGAGTCCGTAGTATTGAAATAGAATGTTCCAATAGATTCTATAGACACCTTTTCCCAGGTACTAGTCTTCCTTCTCTTTTCCTACTAAACGTACCAACTATGTGGTATGAAATCCAATGTATGGTATAATAAGTGCACCCACTTACTACATGGTACACTCTTAGTCTCCCATTGTCGCTGACATAACTCAATGTGTTCTCTAGGATCTTCAGTCCCCTTGAATATATTGAGGAGATCCAAGACTATAATACACTAAAACCTCACCTTAATACATGTCTTGACTGCTTCCTAGGTTTGTAGTTCCTCTCTATGTGTCATCCACCAGCATAAAGGAATCCCATAGGTTTTGACATCCATTTATTTTAATTACTTGTCCCCTAGGACTTGAGATTGCATTTGTTTGAGGAAAGTATACACTTTCTCAATTACATCGAACACTAGTGAATCGTGCAGTGTATGCAACTTGTCTCCCTATGTATCCTTTCCCGGCGTAAATATTCCTTTCATTGTCAATCCTCCTAGATTGCTTCCTATACATTGCGCAGGATCTGTAATTAGTCCTTATCCTCAAACTTGGGTAAGGGATATGGAAATTTCTTTATCTTATGTTCCACTATTGTGGCCATACTGCATTCTCCCTGAATATCTTTGCTTGTCTGAGTGCCTCCTCAAGTCACTATGTTTACCAGCATCAGATCATTTTCAACATTCTCCTCTCTTGGTTCCATGACCATCGTATTGCATCAACCTTTCTTGTCCTCCCATTTCTTGAGAAAGTGTAGGCAATCATCTATTGCATAGTCTTCACTATGGCAGTATGCACACAACGTAAGGGGTTTAGTACAAAATATTTCCAAGTGGCCTATCTCCCCATAGTTAACATAAATCACTTGTCTTTCACCTCCGCCATAACTTTTCCATGGCCTTAGAAACCACCACGTGTTTCCCCTTCCTATCCTCCAGGATTATGTCCTATGTTCTCTTCTACACCTTAAACCCAATAGGAATCCACTGTGTTATTCCTCATCAATTGCAGAGTGTGACAGTTGTTCACATCATGTCCAACTAATTTGCAGAATTCACAAAAGGGTGCATGTGCATAGCTCTGGTACTTTTGCAACATTGGACTGTTGGGAGTCGCATGGCCCCAGCTTCTACATATCTCGCACCACTAAGTTTTAGGTGTCGCAGGAAAAGGATCACTAGGTCCACTAGTTCCCATGTAGTTGTTCATCATCGAGCATTCATTCTTGTGGTGGTTGATGAGCTCTCAGAATGGATTCCTAATGAGGGAAGCTAGACTAGGAGCCTACTTTAATTATAAACTCGGGGTACATACAAACTTCAGAGGTGCAAGCACTATATGTGCTCTTACAGGATAATCTTGGTCGTGGTTGGGTGTTGGTATCAGTGTTTAAGGGTTGCCTAAAAGGAATCAAATAAGTTGGAAAAGGATTTCCTAATCTACGGATGAAAAATACCTAATTTATGGATGAAAAATACCTATGCTAAGAAGTTCAAATGTTGAAAACAACAAACCTATATTAAGGAATTAAATGTTGCAACAATAAATATGTCCCTAAGAACTGACTTGCTGAAAACAGTGAATTTATACTATGAAATTGAATGCTGAAAACGTAGCAGATCTATTCTGAGATAATGAAAGCTGGATCTTTAATTTAAGAAGTAATTTACTGTAAATCAAATACATAAGCTGGATCTTTAATCTAAGAAGTAATTACTGTAACTCAAATGATTAAAACTAGAAGTCTGGTCTAACCTATTCAATTTCCAAAACCAAGTTCAGAATGCCATTACCTGATGCTAAAATCTTTAAGAAGTGAATATCGTTAATTAACCACAATATTGAAAGTAAGCAATCTTTATGAGCAATCATAGTAATGGGAGAGTGCATAAGCTTTAAGATCTGAATCACTGTTCAAAAGCAATGAGAGCACATAGGAAAATAGATGCTTAAAATATGCCTTGGAAGAATGCTGCTACAGAACTACTGGAACAGTATTACCGAACTACAAAATGCATTATAAACTACTACGGAATCAGACTGGTCGCTTTACTACAGAAATCAAATCGTACTATTTAATGCCATTCAAATGCTTTCATATGCAATATATATATCAGTCAATGTAAAGCACATAAAAATACCTGAACAATAAGATCTCCTGACTTACGTGTCGGAGGGGCCCTCTCCAACTCGCAATCAGGAGTGAAGGAAACTTATATACGTCGAATTGAAAGCAACATCAAATCTTTATTCAAGATAGCAACTTCATAGTTTAATGAAAGTATGTAACTCAAAGTATCTCAATAGTATAAAAACGTAAAACAATGGTTCTCAAAAATGGCAACAAGATCCCCTCGCTAACCGAGAGGCCCGTATATATATGCCTCTAATGCTTAACCTAACTTCTATGTCGAATTGTCGATTCTGTTTGAACAGGTGTTCTCTCTAGAAATCAGGAAAAAGGCACTGAGTTTTGCATGATATTTTAGTCCTCTGCTTGATCTACGTGTTTGTCCTTTTAGTGTACCTGGACCTGCTCAACCATACTCGATTTTCACATGACTAGTTTATTTAACACGCATTTAAACATACAAGAATAATCTTTAAAACAACTTCATTAAATAATCAAGGTAAATCATTTCTCCCACAAAACAAGTGTATTTCTTCACCCTTTCTTGTGCTTTTGTTGTGGGGAAAAGGCTATCAGATACCTATATCTTGGACTCATCATTCTCCCCCATACTTTAAGGATTCACCCATCCTTGGGTGACAGATTCAACTCGTCGATGACCTCTCTGATGTCCCATGCTACTACCCTGTGGGTCCCTGCCTGCCTGTGGTAGCCCATGGTCTGATCCTCCTTGACCCATGCTCTCCTCTCTTCTTATTCATTAATATGTTCCTTAATAACCGGGGGAAGGAAGAATGGGGGATTCAGCCTCATTCCAATCCATCTGAGTTGATTCCTTATCAAAGATTCCCTATAGAGTTTGGCTTTGAAAAGAGCATCTTCAAGTCTGAGAGGGGAGTGGAGTTCTCTTCTTTTTAGATCATTTGCTATTATGTGCCATCTTTCCTTGATGGACTCATGAACCTCTTTGTGTGTGCTTTGGAGAGTAACATCAAAGTGAGCCACAACCTCCTGCTGCTTTGCAAGGAGTATGGGGATCAGCTCCTCATCTTGGGTGAGGATCCTATGGTTGTAAATTATTCTTTCAGGGTGAGTTGCCTCTGCCCTGACCATTAATAGAGTTTCCCATTTTGCTGCAACATAGATGTGGTAGTCCTGAGCTCGCTCGATTTTGTGAGTCATCCATGAACACAGTGCCCTCAACTGGAAATCGCCCATGTAAGGGTTTGGAGACCAGTTGGGCGAGCTAGGAACTACAAAATTGTGCAAGAAAAATTCACTTAACTAGTCCTTCTCCAACTCCGTGGAGTTTAGAGATGCATCCATAAATTCTTTGGGGGAGTTTATCTCTATCGGGAGTCCCTGTTTCAGCCTTTGGAGTTGGAATTTTCCCCACTTCTTCTGTAGATAAACTGCATAAATTGTTGATGGCGGCCTGAGGTCCAGTAGTTTATCATATATTTTAGTGGTAGTAGCCAAAACGTTCCTCAATTGGACAATATCCTGGTCCTTTTTGGCTAGCTCCCCTTGTGCCTCAACCAATTTCTCTTTAAGTGTTAAATTTTTCTGCTAAACCAGTCTTAGCTCCCCTGCATGATGCATTTTTAGTATTTGTGTCTTTTCAGGTGAAAATGAGGGAGATGTGGGTTGGCTTCCTGATTCAATCCTCAACGTTGCCAACTCTTTTCTGAGCTTTTCCAATTCCACCCGTGCCTCGGCAAGTTGGTTGACAACCTCAAGGTTTTCATTATGCTCAGGAGGGTTCCCCTAGAAGTTATCTTGCTCTTCTTGTGCATCCTGTTCTTCTTGTGCATCCTTCTCTTCTTATTCATCCTGCTCCTCTTGTTCATCCTGCTCCTCCTCTTCTTGTTCATCCTGCTCTTCTTGTTCATCCAACTCTTCTGGCATAGAGGGATCCTCTTGATCCACCCCAAGATCATTGTCCTTATCAGACACATTTTGAACTAGGGACTGGGTTCCCTTTTCTCTTCCTTGGTAATTCAGATTCTAGATGCTTGTGTGAATCTTTTACCTCGTCTCTTCGGCCCTTGATTATTGGCATAAATCCCTGGGTTCATTTTGGGGGAGTCATCTCGTGAATGCTTTATCTTCACCAGGGTATCAACCACACTATCCAGATCGATTTTTCTCTTCGTCCCTGATGTAGAGGCGGTCTTTTTCATTGATCTAGGCGGTAGGGGTACGCCAACTATGGGTATTCCCTTCATTCTCTGAACATCTTCAGTAGATACCAACACGAATTCTTCCCAAGAAAGCTCTGGAATCTATGCTTTTAATTCCTCACAAATGATTAACTTGATCAACCCATTATGGGCTAAAGCATCCTCCTTTCCTTTAATCACTTTCTTGCTCATTTCTACTAGAGATTGGAGCAGGTAGTATGGAATACTAGTGTTGTTGTTCGGTGGAATATGGGCCCTGTGCCTCAACAGCTCTAGAGTTCAAAAATGAAAAACGGGGACATAACTTAACCTACCAGTGCATGTAATGTACTTCTGGACGATTGCAACCATTTCATCCCATGGTGCCAGCATGGAAAGTCGTTTGACTCCATTTTTATCTTCATCGTAGACCTCTCCTCGCTCGAAAAATGTTGCTTTTGCTTCATGGTTTGCCTCTCGGTCGTCCCTGCTCCAATGCAGGCCCATTGGTAGACCAGTGAATTTGGCAATCACTTCATCGTTCATCTTTATACATAACCCCTTCACTCGGGTGACAAATTGTTTATCCTTGATATGTTTTAAATTCCTTGCAAACTCTAGAGCCACCCCTGCATTGTATCCTCTCAATCCTAATATGAAAGGCATCCAACCCGTGGTGCGGATGATTGCTAGGATTCGCGGGTTCTGATAAATAGCACTGTGTTCCTCTGGTTCGCTTTTCTTGAAACCTTTTATCATCCTGAAATCCTTTACTGTAACAGTAAATCTGTACTTGGAGCGTGGCTATCTTTCCTCAAATGGTCGAGGTTGATTACCGGTTCGATGGCTAGATTGTTGTCTGTGTGACCACACTAGCTTCCAGTTTCTTGCTTCTGGAGAGTTCTGAGAGGTTTCGTATATGCAAAACTGGCTTTTTGGAAGATCATGCAGCCTTAATTAACTGCCTTTCCGCACTTATCCTCATTAACATTTATTGTACCTTCTGCTTGAACGAGCCCTGCTTTTCGTTTCATGATTGTATCTTGCCCCATTTGCTCTGATTATTTGGAAGTATGGTGGCTAGATGCAGGTTTATCATTTGCTGACATGACAAAGGTAATAATCATGATTTATTGAGGCCTTCTGAACTAAACCGTGTTGCCGAATGAATATTGAAGCTGTCCTTGGCTTCAGAAAACAAATGTCTTGCGGGATAATGATTTGGCCTTAAAAATAAAACAAAGATGTTTAGAGATTACCTTGTAATGTTTTAGCGTACCTGATTTGATGATTTGGCCCAATTTTTATGAGTGGTGGATTCTGTAGTAGATTTGGAAATGTATGTAGTAAATTTTGGCATGTTAGTAGTTACGTGCGCTTGCTGATTTTCCCTTGCGTTCATTTGAATTTGTTGTATTGGTTGCTTTTGAAATTTGTGTTGTTTCCTTATTCGACGTTGTGATGATGCTTTTGCATTGGGTTTTGGATTGTTCATTGTATTATTGTAATCTATGTTGGCTCTCTTGAATAGATGGCAGGCTCACGTGAAATAATAGATGTGATTGGATATCTTGTTTGCTGGAAATAAATTCTGTAGTTTAGTTGATACCTTTGTTGTCTTTGTTTGTAGACATGGTTGGCTCGCTTGATTGCTTTAATGGTTGAAAATAATCAGGCTCACTTGATTAGATTTCTGGCTCGCTTGAATTTTGATGATAGGCTCACTTGAATAGTAGCAGGTTTTGAATAATAGCAGACTCGCTTGATTGAATTCTGTAGCATGATATCTTTGCTGCTGACTGTAATATATGATTGGCTTGCTTGATTGTTGATTGTCTGTAGTTTGCATGTTGTGCCTTCGTGGGGATGTATGATGCCCTGCAGTTTTACCTTATCATTTATGTAGTGTGTTATTTGGCATTTTTCCCATCCCCCTTTCTCATGTTTGTTTTCTTATTCTTTTTTTTTATTCCAAATTTCTATTATGCTTCCCTTTTTAGCAAATATTTTCTTTTTTCTTGTTTTTTTTCATTTCTCTCTCTCTCTCTCTCTCTCTCTCTCTCTCTCTCTCTCTCTATATATATATATATATATATATATATATATATATATATATTGAACTAAATTTCAATTTTTTTCGATGCTCTCTATCAGCATCACTTGTTGTTGGTAGAGTGCTTGTGTAAACTCCTCCTTTGACTGTGGCTTCTTGTAGAATTTGACGCAATGTCCATTTACTATCATAGGAAACTCTTCTTCATCAATTGTGATGATCCTTACAGCTCCATTTTCATAGATGTTTTGAATTATGTAAGGTCCCAGCCATCTGGTTGTTAGATTTCCCTTGAATGTGTGAAACCTGGAGTCATAAAGTAGTGCCCAGTCAGCTTCCTTGAACTTTTTATCCTTTAGGTGTTTTTCATGCCACTTCTTCCTTTGCTGTTGGATGATTCCAGTATGGGAAAGTGCTTGCTGGCATTGCTCATCCAGTTGATTTAATTGTAGCATGCGTTCTTGTTGTATCTCTATTAGTTCCATATTTAACTCTGCTGCAATTCTTAATGTCTTTATTTCAAATTTGATTGGCATCATGACTTTCTTTCCATATACTATTTCATAAGGTGTGAATCCTATTGTTGTCTTCCATGTGGTATTATAGGCCCAAACTGCCTCACTCAGCCTGTCATCCCAATATCTTTTGTGGAGTTGGAAATTCTTTGTTAAAATTCTCTCTAATTCTCTGTTGGTTACCTTAGCTTGACCATTTGCTTGAGGGTGATAGGAGGAGGATTGTATGTGCTTGAAATTGTTTCTTTTAAGCAAGTCTTCTATTAAATTTGATGTAAATTGTGGCCCTTGATCAGAAACTAGTTCTCTTGGTACTCCAAACCTGTGAAATATTTGTTCAGTGAAGAATTTTGCCACGTTGGTTTCATTGGCTGCAGCAAGTGCTGCTACCTCAGTCCACTTTGTGAGGTAGTTAGTGCATACTAGGATGTAGCTCTTTTGATTTGACTGTGGGTTGATTGGACCAACAAAGTCAAATCCCCATTTTTTGAATGCCTCCAAGGATATTTGTGGATGGAGTGGCATTTCTTCTTTTTGTGTTGGTTTCCCCATCCTCTGGCAGTCATCACAGTGTGAAACATATTCATAAGCATCTTTGTGGAGTGTTGGCCAATAGTAGCCTGTTTGCAAATTTTATAGGTTGTCCTCTTTGCAACATAGTTCCCTCCACATGGTTCATTGTGAGTGGCATGCATTATTTCATGCACTTCATCTTCTCTAATGCACCTTCTGAGAATTTGATATGGTCCTTGTTTGAAGAGCATGCCCTCTATCCATGTGTATGTGGCACTTTGCCTTATTACTTTAGTCTTTTCTTTATAACTGTAATGTTTTGGAAACTTCCCAAACACTAAATAGTTTGCTATGTTAGCAAACCATGGGCTTCTTGTGGATATGGAAAAAAGGTGCTCGTCTGGAAAACTGTCATTGATTACTCCACTGTCTTGTCCATGTGTCAACCTAGATAGAAAGTCAGCCACTACATTATGTTTACCTGGCTTGTCTAAAATCATGATGTCAAACTCTTGGAGTAGTAGCAGCCATCTAATGACTTGAGCACTTGTGTTGGGTTTGTTCATTAGATATCTTATGGCTGAATGGTCTGTATGAACAAAGACTTGGTAGCCAGTGATATAGTGCCTGGATTTATTAATGGCATGTATGACAACCAAAAATTCCGTCTCGGTGACAGTATAATTTAATTTTTCCCCTGCTAAATTTTTACTGATATAATATATTGCATAGGGCTTCTTCTCTTTTTCTTTTCCAAGGACAGACCCGATTGCCTTATCTGATGCATCAGAGTGGATGTGGAATGGAAGTGCCCAGTCTGGTCCATGGAGTACTGGAGCTGTAATTGTTTTATCCTTATGTTTATCAAATGCTATCATGCAATGGTTTGTCCATATGAACTCAGTGTCTTTTGTCAGAAGTGCAAACATTGGGGCAGCAATCCTGCTATAATTTTCAATAAACCTCCTATAGTACCCTGGTTTCCCAAGGAAACTTCTCACATCCCTTTGTTTAACAGGTGGTGGAAGCATTTTGATTACTGATACTTTTGCTTGATCAACCTCTATCCCCCTCTGTGATATATGATGTCCTAGAACGATGCTTTCTTATAATTAACATTCTGCATTTGTCATTTCTAAGGCATAGGCTCATCTCAATACATTTTTTTAATACCAATTCAAGATGGTTCAATGCTTGATCAAATTTTTGTCCATAGGGTGTGAAGTCATCCATGAAGACTTCCATTTGATCATTTATGAAATCCAAGAATATACTTAGTATGGCCCTTTGGAATGTTGCTGGAGCATTACATAACCCAAAGGGTAGTACTCTGTATGTGTAAGTACCACAGGGGCATGTAAATCTTGTCTTATCTTGATCAACTGGGTGTATTAATTGGTTGTACCCACTGAAGCCATCCAAAAATGAAAAATACTTGTTCCCAGCTAATGTGTCCAACACATGATCTATAAATGGCAGTGGAAAGTGATATTTCTTTGGTGCTTTATTTAGCTCCATGTAGTCCACACAAATTCTCCATTTGCCTCCTTTTTTAGGGACTATAACCAGTGGCGATACCCATTCGCTGTCAGAGATGGGATATATGAACCCAACATCTAATAACTTCTGTAGTTCTACTTTGACAATGTCCTTTAATGTTGGGTTCAACCTCCTCTGTGGCTTCCTGATAGGGATAGAACCTTCTTTGATGTAAATATAATTTTTGCATATATCAAGATATATACCTTTCATGGCTGCATATTTCCATGCAAAAGCTTTATTTTTTTTTTCTGATAATACTTTCATTAGCCACGTTTCTTGCTCTGGCTTGAGATTGGAATTAATGTTGACTGTCTTTCCAGGCATAATCTCCACTGTCTTTGATTTTTCTGATTGTTCTTCCATAGATAGTACTTCTACCCACATTTTATTTAAGTTTTGGTTTGAACTTTCTCCTTCTTGTTGCTGCTCTGTGTCAAAAAATATTTCAAGACCAAGATTGTTAGAATATGCATTTTGTATGAACCTATCTATATGACCATCTTCATCTATTTCTTTTAATGATAGTGTAGCATCAATTGTTAGGACAGGTTGTAGGTTTTGATTTGGTGTGTCGTTATAATCATCAGTCCAATTTTGATATTCTAAGTCTGAAAATTTTCTTGTTGGTGGGTAGATCGTGATTTCCTTCCTAGCATGTCCACTGGTGATAGTCATGTTTCCTGATCGGCAACCTATGTAAGCGTCTGCAGTTTCCAACCAAGGTATGCCTAGTATGATTGGATAACCACTAAGTTTACTTTTGACTTCAATGACTGAAATCAGTTGGGTATTCCCAGTATTCAATATTGATCATAATGTCTTCGAGCATCCCTTTCGGTTTCACAGTGGATGTGTCAGCTAGCTGGAGTACCGTAGTTGTTGGTCTGACCATTGATTGGAGTCCTAGGTATATCATGGTTTCTTTAGTCATTACGTGGATGGCATCTCCCAAATCGATTAAGCTTCTATTTATTTGTTTGTTATTGATGGTGGCGTTCACTACAGGACTACCTGGATCAAGATACTTAGGGTTAATAATAATACCCAACATTAAATTAGCCAATTGTCCGACTACATTTATGGTTGGCAGGTCACGCTTCCTTCTCCTAGGTTTCTTTAGACAAGTTTCTCTAATAAATTTGTTACAGATGGGCACATCCCTTATGGCTTTCCAAATTGGGATTTGGATCTTTAAGTGCTTTAATTCGTTTAAAATTGCATTTTCTTCTTCCTCTTTTGTACTTTGTATAAGTTTCTCTGGAAATGGAGGGTTTCTGTTTTGTGGGAGTGGTTGGGTTTCTTCATCTAGAGGATTTGGTTCATTCGGATGCTGAACATAGGGTTCTGTTGTTTGTTCTTGAGCTTCAGGTTGTTGGATATTCTGTGTGGATGTATTTTGCAACGTTTTTCCAGATCTGAGGTTTATTTCGTTTATTTCCATGGTGTCTATGACATAGGTAGGGAATTGTGTGATATCGGCGTTATAAGTCTGTTGGTGTTGTGGAGGTCTATTATTATTAGGGTTTGGGATGGGTTGGGATAGAATTGGTGGGGGTATGGGGGGTGGTTGAGTCTGTGGGGGCGGCATAATAAGTGACTGTTGTAATGGGGCCCTCTAATTTGATGGATGGGGGTATTGATTTGCATAATTCGTGGTTGATGGAGGAAACGGTGGGGGGTATGGAGGGTAAGATGGTGGGTAATAAGATTGTTGACAGGGTGATTAATAAGTTTGTTGATTCTCCGGATAAATCTGCTGATTTTTCTGCTATTGATTTGGATTTGGCTGTGCTTTCCATGGAGTTGGTGCAAAGTTCCAATTTTGTTGGCCCTGATTATAGTAGGCTTGATTGCTAGGTTGATATGGTCTAACAAAATTACTCCTCCTTTGATTTATAAAACAGAGTTGTTCTATTTCTCCTTCAGCTGCGGGATATTAACTAGCAGCCTTACATGAGGGTAAGAGGGGACATTTATCAGTGGAGTGGTCGTCAGTGTAGATACCACATATTTCTATGGTGTTTAAAGTGCACTGCCCCTTCTCATGTTTCTTTCTACAACAAGGACAAAATACTGCCAAGGCTTGGTTAATTTCATCCCGCTTCTTTTTTATTTGTAGTGCCTCAAGTTGCATGGCCAGAGATTGTAAGATGTCGGTCTTCATGTCATCTAACAGGTTTCCTAAGTCAGATTTTGTAAGATTGGGTCCTGAAGATGATGAGGATCCTATGGGTAGATGTGTATCTCTTGTCCCATTCTTGCTTTTCCTAGACCTAGAATGGTTCTTGAAGATCTGTAGTATATGGTCATAAGTCTTCTGAAATATGTCTCCATATCCTAAGAGGTTTAAGCTCTCAAAATTCTCTTCTTTGATCCCTCTAAGAAGGACAAGTTTCAGCAATTCAGGGTCTAGGGTGCAATGGTTAGCTCGTTTGTAGCTGAGCTGAAAACGCTGGGCATAGTCTTCTAAGGATTCACGGTCTCCCTGTTGCATCCTAAATATTTCATCCCTTGTATCCTTTGCTTTGCAGTAGTCCCTATATTTTTCTAGGAATGCCTGTTTCATTTGCTCCCAGCTGAAAATACTATTTCCTTCTAAACTCATGAACCACCTAACTGATAAATATTTCAGTGTGGAGGGAAAAAGCCTCAGCTTTTGTGCATCTGTAGTGTAATCAAAGGATCTGCAAACTACCTCAAACTCAAACAGGAATGTGTCAGGGTCTTCTGAAGTTAATCCATGGAAGTTTGGTAGATTGTTAGGGTTGATATTCTTCATCCTGGCATCTTCGAGAGGTATGCTAGTGGGAAAGGTGAACAACTCCCTAGGTTCCTCTTCTTCGTCTGCCATGGTGGTGTTTGAGCTGGAACTAGTACAGAAGTTGTCTATGTTTGGATTGTATGTGGAATCAGTTTCGTTTTTAGAGTTTAGGAATTCAAAATGAGAGTGGTCAGAATTGTCGTTATTGTTGTTGCTCATGGGACGCTTAGGCAAAAAGCGTCCAAACCTATCCCTTTGCCGACGAGGCATTCATTGGTAAAATCTTTATGCCATTTTTGTTTTTATTTTATATGTGATTTTTTCTTCTTTTTTTATGTTTGGTGAAGATGTCTCCTAAAATATTTAGCACCTCCCCGGCAACGGTGCCAAAAAGTGGTGAGCTCTCAAAATGGATGCCTAATGAAGGCAGCTAGACTAGGAGCCTAATTTAATTATCAACCTGGGGGATGTACAAAATTCAGAGGTGCAAGCACTATATGTGCTCATATAGGATAATCTTGGTCGTGGTTGGGTGTTGGTATCAGTGTTTAAGGGTTTCCTAAAAGGAATCAAATAATCTAGAAAAGGATTTCCTAATCTACGGATGAAGAATACCTATGCTAAGAAGTTCAAATGTTGAAAACAACAAATATATATTAAGGAATTAAATGCTGCAACAATAAATATGTCCCTAAGAACTGACTTGCTGAAAACAGTGAATTTATACTATGAAATTGAATGCTGAAAATGTAGCAGATCTATTCTGAAATAATGAAAGCTGGATCTTTAATCTAAGAAGTAATTTACTATAAATCAAATGCATAAGCTGGATCTTTAATCTAAGAAATAATTACTGTAACTCAAATTACTAAAACTAGAAGTCTCGTCTAACCTATTCAATTTCCAAAACCAAGTTCAGAATGCCATTACCTAATGCTCAAAACTTTAAGAAGTGAATATCGTTAATTAACCACAGTATTGAAAGTAAGCAATCTTTATGTGCAATCATAGTAATGGGAGAGTGCATAAGCTTTAAGATCTGAATCACTGTTCAAAATCAATTGCGAACACATAGGAAAATATATGCTTAAAATATGCCTTGGAAGAATTACCGACTACTGAAACAGTATTACCGAACTACAGAATGCGTTATAAAATACTACGGAATCAGACTGGTCGCTTTACTACATAAATCAAATCGTACTATTTAACGCCATTCAAATGCTTTCATATGCAATATATATTTCAGTCAATGTAAAGCACATAATGAAAAATACCTGAACAGTAAGATCTCCTGACTTACGTGTTGGAGGGGCCCTCTCCAACCCGCACTCAGAAGTGAAGGAAACTTATATACGCCGAATTGAAAGCAACATCAAATCTTTATTCAAGATAGCAACTTCATAGTTTAACGAAAGTCTGTAACTCAAAGTATCTCGATAGCATAAAAACGTAAAAAAATGGTTCGAAAAAATGGCAACAATATCCCCTTGCTAGCCGAGAGGCCCGTATATATATTCCTCTAATGCTTAACCTAACTTCTATGTCTAATTGCCGATTATGTTTGAACAGGTGTTCTCTCTAGAAATTAGGAAAAAGGTGCTGAGTTTTGCATGATCTTTTAGTCCTCTGCTTGATCTACGTGTTTGTCCTTTTAGTGTACCTGGACCTGCTCAACCATACTCGATTTTCACATGATTAGTTTATTTAAAACGCATTTAAACATACAAGAATAATCTTTAAAACAACTTCATTAAATAATAAAGGTAAATCATTTCTCCCACAAAACAAGTGTATTTCTTCACCCTTTCTTGTGCTTTTGCTGTGGGGAAAAGGCTATCAAATACATGTATCTTGGACTCATCAGTGGCCTTCCGTTCTATAGATTATACACCACATATTTTCTCTTACTGCCTTTCCAGTAGAAAGTTGCTATAGTTGTGCGACCAACACGGCAAGCTGTGTTTGTACCTATGCCATCCCTGGTGATGCCTCCCCTCTAGAAGTCATGTCCATCTTGAATGAAATATCCAAGGCATCTAACTGAGCATCCACCTTTTTCTATGTTAGTGGAACTACAATATGTGGCAGTAATCCCACAATGAACCATTCACGGTGTTGAACATCTTGGATTTGGAAACTCAATAGATCCAACAGAACCTTGAATTGTTGGTTGTATTCCCACATAGAATCGCCAACTCTTTTCTTGATCTCTTTAATCTCAGTAATGCACTATGACTTAGACATTGGCTTCAGAAACTCCTTCAAAAGATTTTCCTTGACCGTTTCCAATTATCGAGTCTCCCTTGCAGCAAGAGTACTCTTATATTTCGTGTACCAAGTGAGAGCCATGTCTTTGAATGTGGTATCCAGTTGCACGATCTTGGCAGCCCCACCTATGATGTTCTTCATTGACCATATCACCTCATAGGTAAACCAATGTTATTGTGCGTCAGCTTTACCCATCCCTTTAAAAACAGACGGTCTCAATGTGGAATCTGATGTAATCACCATTCTTGCAGGTACAAACGAAAATCTAATTCTAGTTGTAATTGGTGGGATATTTTTACTTCTTGAACTCTATGGATATGAGTTAGTCTCTAGGGTAAAATTAGCTTATATCCTTCTAACCTCTACTTCTACTTCAAGACTTTATTCCCATGCAAACTCAAGTAATAACTAGTCTTCTTGATTTGATCAAGGGAACTAGGTGGTTGGGATGAAGCGGGGATCCTGTATTGATGCATTTCTTCTGGAAATATTGAATCCAAGGGAGCTACATTCTGGTTGCACAATCTCTTTTGCAATCATACAAGTTCCTCCATTCGTCAGCACTTCCTCTTCTTCCACATCCTCTACATTATCTCCTTCTCTCAACTTCAAGGGGTGATACTACTATTCTCATTAGAGCTCTCACTTTCTTCCATTCCTCGACTCTTTTGGGGTATCTCATCTTCTAAGCATTCTTATTTTTTGAATATTCAATGATACTAAGAGGGGGGTGAATCAATATCATGCGCATATTTACAAATTATTCACTTTTAAAAACATGCACCAATTGAAATCTATCACCACATTAATGAAACAAACCGTGCACAAATATTTGAGGAAACCTTTTGTATACATATGTATAAAATATGAATTTATAGAGAAATATGGGAGACACCGATCTCCACTGATATGAGCATTGAATCACTCAGACACCTCTTTGATTGGGATACCAATCCCACTGGAAAGCACCAACCTGTAGACTGACGACTTCAACCTGTGAGGACACTAATCCTCCACACAAGCACCAATGTTTTGAACCAGGCTCCAACCTGTGAGGACACTAATCCTCCACACAAGCACCAATGTTTTGAACCAAGCTCCAACCTGTGAGGACAACAATCCTCTTCACAAGCACCAACTTGCAATGTTTAGGCACCAACCTAAGTGGACGCACCGATCTCCTTTCCTTGCTCCATGCAACCTCCCTGAGATGTAGATATTACAAATTCTTGACTTCAGGTCTACGCACACAAATATTTGCACTTTGCTTTTACTGAATGTGCGCTCTTCCACTGTTTCAACTCGGACTATTGTTTTCTTACACTGTATTCCACAACTTATCCACTCTACAATATAGATTCCACGCACATATATATCCACATGTTTCTTGTTCCTTTTCACAAATGCTCATATCTGTGTGTCTACTCCTTGCGTTTCTGCATTTCTTGTTGCCTCGTGCACTTAGTCAAATTAAGTTTCTTCTAATTCCCCTTAGCACTTCATATGACCAAAACTTGCTAATTCAAAATATCACTCCATATGTTCTACCAAACTTACTTTTTCACTCATCAACTTCACTTCTTATTTATACTCAACTTGTTCAAACAATGCATCCACAAGTTGGGGTTTCTCTAAATGGTAACACCCCTTCTTCCTTTTTTTTTGGACAAGCTTACCCAAGCATTTGCCACCTATCTTAACCTATGCAAATGAAGTACCATGACTTTGTGGGTCCTGTGCACACAAGTTCATTGGCTTGGTGGGACTTGAGCACTTGGGGACCATCACTTGGTGGATATTGCATACTGGAGTACCATCACTCGGTGGGTCTTGTGCACTTCTGAGACTTGCATACATATTTTGATATGCTTCTTCAAACTGGAAAAATTACTATCATGTCCAACCACCTCTTTGACATCAACTTCGAAGTACCACGACTAGGTTGGATTAAGGACTTGCATACATAGTTTTTTGTACTTATTCAAACGGGCACATAGACACTAAGTTCTCTTTGACATCAATGAAAACCGAAGTTCAACAATATCCCCCTTTGGAATTGATGTCAACACCTTATGAAGTTGTGTTCCTCCTGATCATGAATTCCTCTGTTATGCTTGCACATAATACACTACTCCCCCTTTTTTCATGCCATTTTTATCCTTTTCTCTGCCGCGCAACCTTCGATTAGTACTTCTCTAATGTTTTTCATTTCTTTGTTCTTCCTGTGCAGTTATCTGTCACCAATACATGCTTCATAGTATCTCTCCCCCTTTGACATCAGTGGAAAAGAGGTGATTCCCATGCACATTTGCAAGTTCTCTTATATTATAACTTTGTGTTGTATTTCATCTTGATCTCATTTAACTTGTCATATCACTATTTTTTTTCAACTACTCCCCTTGGCTTCATGCTTTCATTTCCCTTTTGTTGCTTATGTTGCATTGTATTGAGTTCTCCTACAACATGTACATATATCATTGTCTTTGTAGCTATCTCAGTTAAAGATACTATAGATATGTGCCCCCTCTGCAGTTTCATGTTATTCTCCAACCTTGTGTTTAAATTCTAGTATCAATGCTAAATTACAAAATTGTATTCTTGTGTTGATTGCTTCCATACTACACGATTCCTTGTCTACTTGTCTTTGCGCACAATACTTTTTTGCATTCTCCTGGTTTCATGCTTCCCATTTCTTTGATTTGACTGTGTTAGTTTTCTTTCATGTCACCCATTTGTTCCAGTTGTTCCCCTTATGGTCGCACTATCATTTCTTTTATGTGAATTTCACTTTTAGCTAACACAATCAAGATTCGTCAATACGTCATAAGTTTACACACTTCAGCTTTTAAGTGGGAAGCGAATCCATCATTAACTCATTCATATGGAGCAATCAAATGAGTTCCTTCTTGTTTTCCCAATTATTGTAGTTTCTCCAAATCACGTGCCACTCTAATTAATGTAGTTCAGTAAGCATGTAGTATGACATTATTCGCACTTCCCGCGTCACATCCTACATTAATTCAGGATGTTGGTAGTTCGACTTTCAAAATTTGCACACAGTGAGCTTTGAATTGAATTGAAATTCATGTCTTCCATCATCCTTTGTGTGTACAATTTGAATTTAATCCTAGCCATTGTATTGTTAAGGCTTAATTCCTTCAACGTCTTTTTGAATCCTTGATGGCATTCAATCATTATTAAGTCAAATTGAAACCTTCCTTATTTATAATGTGATTTTGTCATTCATTCTGGTTCATTGATACTTCTCTTGTTGAGATTATATTTAGTATTCAATTCTTAGAGTTGTGACTTTGTCTACAATGTCTATCTAGTTTTAGATATTCAACAATTCCTTAGGTAGTCTCCATTTACTAGTTCAGTCGCAGTAGGCTGATTTTGCAAAGTTGAAGGTAGAGATGGGAATTTGGTATTCCCAAATGAAGGAGTCATATATCATGAAGTGGTATACATAGTATCATATTAATCAAGGAAACTCAAAGGACATATTGGTTCTGTAGAGACAAATTGAAAGCTTGGAGCGACAATAGGAGCAAATTCTTGAGTTGTTGAATCTAGTTCAAGTGGAGCAATGTAATGCGAACCAGTCTTCTTCAACCATACATTTTTTCCAATTTTTTCAAGCTCCTGAGTTCGTTGAGTGGCCTTCATCGGACCTTGATATTTGGTTATATCTGCAACCATCCAACCATGTCGTAGAGCCAGACCTTGAGCTTTGTCTTTGATTTTATTTTGTAACTATCATATCTGCCTAAGATATAAGGGAACATTTTGTATATACTACCTTTTGTAACGACACTACTATCAATACAAATCGATTTGCACGACATTCTCATGAGTTTCCTTTTTGTGATATGAATATAGGATCAAATGTACTTTGGTTTCATCCCGACAATGCAACACTTTTGTCTTTATGTGTAGATTGTTAGTCATTCTTTTTGTTGTCCTTTTCAACAAAACTTCTTGTATCTGCCTCATAGTTTTGAACTAGAACTGTTATTGTGATTGTTATGTTGATGCTGAAAACAATTTCTGCCCCTTAAGACTAATACACCATAACACTTTCATATATGATCATGTGACCTTTGGATATACTATTCTAGTTTCCTTGAATTCACATGGCCATTTGAATTCAAGGGTTTTATTTGCACATTTTGAGAATAATCAGAATAAGCAGCAATTCTCTGCTGCGATAAGAATATTTTCATTATTATGATCAATTGTACAGGCCTCCAAACATTTATTTACCCATTTTTGTGTGTGCATTGGTGTTTGTTGATGCTTTACAAAACTATTCTTACTTCTTACAATATGTGCACTGTTCCTGTCTTACTGTTATGCTATTATTTGGCAATTTCAAGCTTTTTTCTGAAATCCATCACAAGCATATCATCTTATAGTATAACAATACTTTGCAGTATGACCATAAAAATTTCATCTTAAGCATCTTTGTGAATTAAACCTTATTTTAAAACAAGGAAAATTGTAATCATTATCATACCTGATTTGATTTTGCTTAGATGACCCAACTTATTGTTTTGCAACTGGAACATGCTTTCTGTCATAGATATTTTATGTCTTATTGTAGCCAAGACCATACTTGTCTTCTGGTAACCTTTGTCTATTCAATATCTCATCCAAAATTAATGATCTATTCTTAAATTTATCTTTCACTTTCATGTCAGAAGGATTTTTTTCATTATGTGGATTTGTGCAATCTTGAGTTTTATGTTGATGTATATGTAACTTCGGAATGTATTTCATATATATATTTATTGTACCCTTATAAGAGATGTGTTATTCCTCTATAAGGAAGTGTCGTCATGTGTATTGACAAGTGTCGCAAGTGTGTGTACTTGCTGATGGGTTATTAGACCACCATGTGTGGGGTCGGCCCTATTTTATGTAATATGTAATTGATGTACCTAACTAGACAAGTTGGCCCCATAGTGTCACTGGGCAAACATGTTAAGTATAAATAGAGATCGGGAGATCTCTATTTTGATCACTCGAAAACTCACACTTCTCTCACTCAGAAAGTGGCGCACTAATGAGGAGGAGGATCATCTGCAACTAGGAGACTATCTCTGTGTATTTTAGTTGTACTTTGGTTGAGCCATTTCTCTCTCTATCTCTGAGGAAGTTGTGGGGTTTTTCACCTTAGGGTTTTCCCCACGGAAACTCTGTGTCTCTTGTCTTTCATGCTTTTGATTCTTATGATGCTTGTCATGCTTGTTATGATTGTTATGAATTGATATACTGTACATGTTATTCTCTCAGTAAAGATCCTAGAGTATTGTGAATTAGTGCTCAAAATCTAACATGGTATCAGAGGTAACCTGAGAAGAAGACATTGTGTAGTGACGGAAACTAGGGTTTCTTGTTTATTGGGTTTCTCTCCACAGATTTTGGAAAAGCAGTATAGTAGATTGACTCTACTCATCAAGGAGAATCTATCTGTCCAATCAGAATTCAATATTGAGCATTTTCAGATTTGGCCCTAAAAATTAGGGTTTCCACAAAAATAGGAATTTCTGGAATCTGAAGACATATCTGGAAGCGCCTTGCAAAAATCGAAGTTTAGAGCTTTGGATCGAGATTTTTGGCTGGGTAGATCTCCGGGAAACTCAAACCCTAATTCAGGGCTCTCCTTAGTGAATCCAGGAAGACAGAAAGGCAGTTTTGAAGGGTGTGTCTTTGCAGATCTCAAATTCTGAATACACCAGGCTGATCAGCTCATCAAGGCGCATCTTTCTATCCTTTCAAAAAGTTAAAATTCACATTTTGAATTTTTAGGGTTTCTCCGACAAACCCTAATCCAGGACCAGATCCAGTTTTCAGCAATTCAAGTGGTAAGACCTAAATCTTTTCTATTTCCATTTGAAGTACTCTTTAAGATGTCTCTCCAAACCAAGCTTGAGGATAAGATTGAAGGGGCTGATAAATTCCGAGCCTGGAAGTATAGGATTGGGTTAATCCTGGAAGAGAATGAGTTGGACTCATATGTAAAAGAAGACATCCCTATCCTAGAGGATGAAGAGACTAAAATATTGCATAAGAAGAACTTGGTCAGGGCAAAGAGAATCATTGTTGATTCTATCAAAGACCATCTCATACCACATGTTTCATCTCTTAAGACACCCAAGGAGATGTTTGACTCTTTGACCAAGCTATTTGAAGGGAAGAACATAAATCGGAAGATGACACTGCAAAATCAATTGAAAGGGGTCAAGATGTCGAATGGAGAAACCATTCAATCCTATTTCTCCAAGGTCTCTCAGATCAAGGAACAACTTGAAGCTGTAGATGAAATGGTGGAGAATGGTGAAATTGTTATGACCACTTTGAATGGCCTACCTAGGTCATGGGACTCTTTTATCCAAGGGATATGTGCCAGAAAGAAATTAATCTCCTTCAGTAGATTGTGGGAGGAATGTTGTCAAGAAGAAGCAAGGCTTGTGGCAAGAGAAGAAAAGATGGGGAATGAAGATCAAGCTCTCACAGCACACACCAAGAAGGGAAAATCTAAAAGAGATCCACCCCACTTCAGGGGATCTTCACATCACCATTCTCATAAGGATAAGAAAAATCTTAGATGCTTCACTTGCAATGAGAAGGGTCACTTTGCTTCAGAATGTCCCAAGAACAAAAGGGATAACAACAACTCTAGCAAGAAGAAGAAGGGCAGCAAAAGAAAGTTCCATGCTCATGCTACCGAAGATGATGAACCTCCAAAGAAGAAGGCTAGGGAAGAAAGTGATGATGACTCATCAAGTGAAGAAGAGTATGTTCTTATCTCTGCTCTCACAGGTACTATCTCTCATGGTTGTAATGATTGGTTAATTGACAGTAGGGCTTCCAAACACATGACTGGGTTTAAAGAATCTTTTGTAAGTCTATTTGAACATGAATCACCCCATAAAGTGAAACTTGGGGATGACTATCAATACCCCATCAAAGGAAGTGGTGAAGCCTCCTACAACCTAGATTTTGGAAAACCTTTGAAGATGAAAGAAGTTATTTATGTACCTGGGCTCAAGAAGAATCTTCTCTCCATCTTTGCATTGGATGCAAAAGGTATGAGGGTTGCATTTGTGGATGGCCAAGTCCTAATGTGGCCAAAGGGTAAAACAATCGATGATGCAGTAGTGATTGGAGAGCAAGAGGGAGGATTGTACAAATTAAAGGGACAACCCGAACATGCTATGAAGACAAAGATTCATCCATAGTCATGGATCACATAGAGGTATGTATAATTTGTTTTTGCAAAAGTTAACTAATGATTTATGCAGGTCATTGAAGAGAACAAGAACACATTGCTGGACATAACTAGCAAATATGATGACTAGGTATGTTTTGTTATATATATCGTATACTTTTTGTATGATTGATAATGATTACTCTTGAAGTTACAAGTTTGAGTAATCTAGGACTTATGCATATTATGTTTCTTACCTTAATTGATGATATGACTAACAATAAGAGTCATAGGTTTGAGTAATCACGAGTTTAGGTATATTATGTTTATGACTAACCATAAGAATGCTTATTATTTCTGTTTGAAATGATCCTGACTATACATGCTTGAGATTATTGTGTTTTGATAATATTAAGATTATACTAATATGAAACCTCGAGGATAACACAATGATGATACTAACAAGCATGCATAGGGATCGAGAATGAATATAAGTTCAAGAACAGGTAATCCAGGAAGAAAAGATCAAGAGGAAGCACACTCCAGTGGTTTATGCAAGGATGCAGATATTCAGAGGGAGTTGACCATCTCTCTACATTCCACAACAGAAAGGTGTAAGAAGAAGCTACTTCAGATTAGGACTCCAGCAGCTCCTGCAAGGAAGCAAAGACTCAGAGGGAGTCCACCCAACAAACAAATAAAGATAAGTATTTAAACTGTCATTTCTTATATATTTGATTGTTTAAATAATATGTTCCTTGACTTAGGTTGTGTATTTTGCATATTTGCATTAATGAACAGGATACTACTAATATGCATATGATGGGTAAGTGGCCTATGGCACTGTACAACATTCCATTGCTACTTATCTAGAATGAAACCTCTTTGCTGACATGTTGGGAGTTTTGCACACTCTTAACAATGTTCGGGTAGAGATTGGAAGGCATCTAGAAAGTTACGGAATATGGATAAATGTTGTATTGAAGCATTGGCTAAGATAATTGCATGACTGTATGACATATTTCTCTATGTGTAAGAATTTGTTCTGAAAACTATGAGGTGTTTCTAATCATGCAATTTAACTGTTTTGTAGGAAAGATCGTATACCATCACCTACAAAAGAAGGACTACAACATTTGTTCCAGCAACAAAGATATCTATTGAAGATAGTGAAGATATTGAAGTTCCCAGGATCTGGGATGAAGTAATGGAAGAATGCCATGATCCCTCGATCATGAAGAATGATGTTTGGGATGTAATCCCAAGACCTGAAGGGAAGTTTGTTACGACTTCCATATGGATCTACAAAATCAAACATGCTACAAATGGCAGCATAGAGAAATACAAGGTACACTTCGACCAGAACAAGTACTTGCCCTGGCTGCAACGATGAAATGGAAGATACACCAGATGGATTTCAAGACAACTTTCTTGAATGGTGTAGTTGAAGAAGAAGTGTATGTGGAGCAGCCACTTGGTTCTGAGACACATGATAGGGAGTCATATACGTGCAGAACTTGGTATGGTAGGATAGACAACTTTCTATCCAGTTTTGGCTTTACCAAGAGTAAAGTGGATTCCAACCTTTACTACAAGGTTGAGGAAGGAAATCCAGTGATACTACTCTTGTATATGGATGACCTATTTATTACAGGTGAAGATAGATTGATTGCTGACACGCAGTAGAAGCTTGTTGTCGAGTTTGAGATGAAGAACTTGGGGATGATGAACTATTTGTTTTTGGCATGGAGGTGTGGCAGAGTGTAGATGGAATATTCCTTGGACAAGGGAAGTATGCAGTAGAGATCCTGAAAGGTTCGGGATGATGGACTTCAAGGCTATGGCCACACCTATGACATCGAACCTGAAGCTTCTGTGTGATGCTCCATCTGATCTAGTTGATGTCACAATGTTTCGTCAGATGATTGGGTCCTTGATGTACCTGGCGAACACTAGACCAGATATTTGCTTTGCGGTGAACACATTGAGCCAGTTCTAGAAGGATCCCAGAGGTGTTCACCTGGTTGCTGTAAAGCATATTCTGAGGTACCTGAAGGGTACGATTGATTATGGGCTCAAGTATGATGCGAATCAAAAGTTTAACCTGCAGGGTTATGTTGATTGGGCAGGCAGTGCTGCAGATAGGAAGAGCACTTATGGGTGCTGCTTCAGTATGGGATCAGGTGTGATCTCTTGGTTTAGCAAGAAGCAGTCCTGCGTAGCACTGAGTACAGCCAAAGCAGAATATGTTGTGACGGATGAGCAGGTTGCAGATGTATTGACCAAGCCGTTGGCCAAAGTGCAGTTTGAGTACTTCAGAGAGAGGCTTGGTGCACTTCAGATCGAGGTTCCTTCCAAAGGGAAGTGATGAGTCCAGAAGATGCAGATGCACATGAGCTTTTCTGACATGGTTGATATGTTCTCCCATGGTGTAGATGTAAGGGTTGAAGCCATTTTTCACATGGTGGTAGATGTGTTCTCCCATGGTGAAAAAGTAAGGGCTGGAGCCTTCCCTGAATGGTGGTAGATGTGTTCTCCCATGTCGGTGGTGTAAGTGCTGAATGATGTGCATCTGGGCTGTCCTTCGTGGATGATGAGATGATCTGAAGAGGACGATGCTATGATGATCAGGAGGATCATGGATGATGAGAATCAAGAAGATGCTCCAGTTACTGCTCTGTATACGCATCATGTTGGATGTTGGATATGATCGGTTGGATCATTTATATGTATATGTATGTATGCATCATGTTGGATGCTGGATATGATCGGTTGGATCATTTGTATGTATTTTGTAAATGCATCGTGTTGGATGCTTGGACCATGTATCTGTATCAGGTGGATATGTTGTATGATCAAGTAGATCATGCATATTGATATATATCAGTTGGATACATTATGTGATCAGGTGGATCACGTATCTGTGTATGTATTAGGTGGATACATTATATGATCAGGTGGATCATGTATGATGATATGTATCAGGTAGATACTTGGTATGCATCAGGTGGATGCATTGTATGATCAGGATGATGATGATGACAAGCTTCAGGATGTTGCTCCAGATGATATGTACCAGGACGGTACAGTGATGATGATCAATATGGTCATGTGTACATCAGGATGATGTATGTTGAGTATCAGGTTGATACTCTGTGGCCGTGCACAGGTTGTGCAAAGGAAATCCTAGATTTGTTCTAGGTCACATCCAGTATGAAAAAGGACTGGCACTATGTATCACATGTAAGACTTGGGAGATCCTATAGGTCAGAGTTGTGTACCCGTAACAACTTGGGATACTCTTTCGAGGGTTTGTGATAGTGGACCACATGTAAGACCTAGGAGATCCGATAGGTTGGGATGTGTGCCCGTAATAAGTCCTGGGATGCTCTTTCAAGGGTTTGTGGTGGGATGCTACATGTAAGACCTGGGAGATCCAATAGGTTGGGCTGTGTTCCCGTAATAAGTCATGGGATGCTCTTTTGAGGGTTTGTAGCAGAGGTCACATGTAATCAGTCCTGGAGGTCTTTCCGGTCGTGCTTAGGCACATAAATGTTCCTAGGATGCTCTTTAGATTTCTTGTTGGTCGTGCTATGCACATAAATGTTCCTGGGACACTCTTTTAAGGTTTTGTGACAGTCACATGTAATAAGTCCTGGAGATCTGGAGAGGATGAAAAAGGCCTCATATGCTCTTTAGGGTTCTTGCTAGTCAAGAGACTCTTTTAAGGTTTTGTGATGCACATAATAAGTCCCGAGGATTCCACAGTATGGCCAGTGATGATGAAGACCTGTAGGTGGTGGGCCTACATCCAGTATGAAAAAGGACTAGCTCTGTAGAACTTCCTATGACGAGTAGATTCAGAGATTGGTTGAGATAGCAGCAGTAGTGACGGTGATGATAACGATGCATCGATGACGATGATCCCGAGAAGAAGACTTGTCTAGCAGGTTTGTGTCGAGAAATACCTTCCTAGTTAAGAGGGAGTGTTGATGTATATGTAACTTCGAAATGTATTTCATCTATGTATTTCATATATATATTTATTGTACCCTTATAAGAGATGTGTTATTCCTCTATAAGGAAGTGTCGTCATGTGTATTGACAAGTGTCGCAAGTGTGTGTACTTGCCGATGGGTTATTAGACCACCATGTGTGGGGTTGGCCCTATTTTATGTAATATGTAATTGATGTACCTAACTATACAAGTCGGCCCCATAGTGTCACTGGGCAAACAAGTTAAGTATAAATAGAGATCGGGAGATCTCTATTTTGATCACTCGAAAACTCACACTTCTCTCACTCAGAAAGTGGCGCACTAGTGAGGAGGAGGATCATCTGCTACTAGGAGACTATCTCTGTGTATTTTGGTTGTACTTTGGTTGAGCCATTGCTCTCTCTATCTCTGAGGAAGTTGTGGGGTTTTTCACCTTAGGGTTTTCCCCACGGAAACTTTGTGTCTCTTATCTCTCATGCTTTTGATTCTTATGATGCTTGTCATGCTTTTTATGATTGTTATGCATTGATATACTGTACATGTTATTCTCTCAGTAAAGATCCTAGAGTATTTTGAATTAATGCTCAAAATTTAACATTTTATTCTTAAACCCATTTGTTTCAAAGTAAAACTTCCTTGGACTCTTCAGACGTTGTTCTTCTTTTCTTGATTCAGCTAGTTGCATTGTCAACAACTCATTTTGCTATTTTGTTTATTCTAGTGATGCTTCCAATAATAAATTATTTTCTTCAAGCTTCTCAATTTCATTTTGTACGCAAGCTATTTGTTTCTTAAGTTCCATGTTTTCATCTCTTGAATCCTCAAGTGCTTTGTTCATAAGTGCTTCTTTTGTTCTTTTGGACTCGATCGTCCTTTCAAATTTGAGTAATTGATCCTTCTTTAGGTCCAAATACTCTTGATATTTTTGCACACTATCCTTCAGAGACCGATTTTATTTTCTTACTTTCCTTAATTCATCCATAGCATTGATCAATTCAACCCAGTCAACTTCTACATTTTCTTCATTCTCAAAATCAAGAATTTCTTCTTTTATTTCAAACCCTTACTGAAAATTACTCATGTCAGGAAGATTGTAGGAATCAACACGTGACTCTGAAGGTGAAAAGAAAATCCCATTGTAGAGAGAGTGTTTATGCAGTAGGATCTTTCACTGGACTTATTCAATACAAACTCCTTGCTATATGATTTCATTTTGATAGAAGAGCAGTATTTATCCTTCTCCTCTAGGCCTTTATATTCAAGATCTTCTACCATTTCCATAAAGAGTACCTCTCTTGAATTGTCATCACCATCATCTTCATCAGATGAGCTGTTTTTCTCCTTTGAATACAAAGTCTTCTTCTTTTTATGTTCAGCCTTGGATTGTTGGTGTGACTTTCTTCTTTCTCTATAGTTAAGATCCTTTTCACTGTCACTATCCTTGGATTCCTTGTAGGGACACTAAGAAGCAAAGTGACCTAATCTACCACATTTAAAACACTTGAAAGGTAACTTACCTTTATATTTTCCATGACCTCTTTTAATATTCTTCACAAAATTAGCTTCTTCATCATTTGATACATCAGAGAGACTTTTGATGGACTCTTCCTTGCTTTCTCTTGTCTTCTTGGAGGCCTTGAAAGTTGCTTCTTTTCTTGTAGGAATTTTTTTTTCAGTCCTTCTCATATGCTGTAAGAATTCCATGAAGCTCATCCATCTTTAATTTGTCCAAATCACTTTTGTCCTCCAGAATTGATACCTTGGGATCAAATCTTGTTGGAAGGGACCTTAGAACCTTTTGAAAAACAAATTCCTCAGTGATTTCTACTCCAAGTCTTTTGATTGCATTTACAATCTCATCTACTCAAAGTAGATAACTTGATATTTTTTCTTCTTCCTTCATTTTGAGGTTTTCAAACTGTCCTGAGAATGTTTGCAGTTTTCCTTTATTCACTTTCTCATCTCCTTCATAGATGTTCTTGATTTTGTCCAAAAAATATTTGGCTAATGTACACTGCATAACCTTGGTGAATTATGAATCTGTTAGTCCACACAGTATTGCATTTCTAGCCCTCACATTGCACTCATAATTCCTCTTGTCAGCTGCATCAATTGGAGGAATATTGGGAACTTTGTAACCACTTATGACATATTTCCTCACGTCAAATCCAAGTGATTATAAATACACCTCCATCCTTATGCTCCAAAAGGTGTAGTTAGACCCATCAAACCTTGGTGCTCTATTTGTGGAAATCCCCTCTTGCCTATCCATTTCTGCCTAGTGATCTTTATCTTCGGGTTGTTAAACTGTTACTGAAGAAACTCACTCTGATACCAATTGTTTGAATATTCAATGATACTAAGAGGGGGGGTGAATCAGTATCATGTGAATACTTACAAATTATTCACTTTGAAAAACATGCACCAATTGCAATTTATCACCACTACAATAAAAAAAACTGTGCATAAATATTTGAGGAATTTTTTTGTATATATATGTATAAACTATGAATTTACAGAGAAATATGGGAGACACTAATATCCATTGATTTGAGCACCAAATCACTCAGAAACCTCTCTGATTGGGACATCAATCCCACTAGTAAGCACCAATTTGTAGACTGCATGCTTTAACCTGTGAGGACACCAATCCTCTATGCAAGCACCAACTTGTTGAACCAAGATCCGACCTGTGAGGACACCAATCCTTTACGCAAGCACCGACTCGTAGTGTTCAGGAACCAACCTGAGTGGAGACACCAATCTCTTTTCCTTTCCCCATCCAACCACCCTAAGATGTAGATAATACAGATTCCTGACTTCAAGTCTGCACGCACAAATATTTGCACTCTGTTTTATTGATTGTGCTCTCTTCCACTGGTTCAACTTAGACTATTGTTTTCTTACACTGTATTCCACCACCGATCCACTTTATAATATAGATTCCGCACATATATATATCCACTTTCTTCTTGTAACTTTTCACAAATGCTCATATTTGTGCATTTTCTCCTTGCGTTTTTGCATTTCTTGTTGCCTCGCGCACTTAGTCAAATTAAGTTTCTTTTGATTCCCCTGAGCACTTCATTTGACTGAAGCTTTCTAGTTTAGAATATTACTCCATATGTTCTTCCAAGCTTACCTTTTCCCTCATCAACTTTACTTCTTATTTATACTCAACTAGTTCAAACAATGCGTCCACAAGTTGGGGGTTTCTCTAAATGGTAACACCCCTTCTTCCATTCTTTTTGGACAAGCTTACCCAAGCATATGCCACTTTTATTAACCCACGAAAATAAGGTACCATGACTTTGTGGGTCCTATGCACACTAGCCCATTGTCTTGGTGGGACTTGCACACTTGGGGTCCATCACTTGGTGGATATTGCATAATGGAGTACCATTACTTGGTGGGTCGTGTGCACTTCCGACACTTGCATACATATTTTGATATACTTCTTCAAACTAGAAAAAATAATATCTTGTCCAACCACCTCTTTGACATCAAATTTGAAGTACCACGACTAGGTGGGATTAAGGATTTACACACATAGTTTTATGTACTTCTTCAAACTAGAACATAGACACTAAGTCCTCTTTGAAATCAATGACAATGAAATTTCAACACTTATTTCTCATCCTCTGTGCACCCTTCTACCACAGAGGACTTTTCTATACGCTCTCATCGCACAATTACATATCTGCATTCTTCTTTCCTCTCTGCTCCACATTATCTTTCCATGTCAGATGCTTTTATTATTTATTTATCCCAACTTCCTTCTTTATTTCATCCCTTCTTGCATGTCTTGTCTCCCTCTAGATTCTCTTCTCTTCTGGATCCATCTCCATGCCTAGCTATTCTCCCACTACTTCATACACCAACCCCACAGCACAGGTTTTATGTTGCCATGATATCGAGGTTCATTGTCATTAGCTCCTTCTCAATAAACAACATATTTACCCACAGTAGAATCTATGCCTAGAATATATTTCTTGGTCCCTCTTTGAATCTTGCTTCTGTGTGGCTATATGACTCACTACAACTTATAGCAAACTCTACAACGACTCCTTATTTCACGTGAAAGAACCACAAATCAATGGCTCTAGACCATGTATTATCTAGATTTCTCAACTCTTCTATCTTTTCCTCAGTCCATACTATTGTCCAAGGAGCACTCTAGGTGTTATTTATCTCATACTTCCTTATTGTCCATTCATATAAAAAATAGGTAGCTAATGGAAGAAAATTTCATGTATATATAAACAAAGATACCTTTCTTTCTAGTGTTGGGGTGATATCGTGGGTCCTCTAGTCACTATTCTCATGAACTTGTCCTCCTTGCTTTCCGTCCATTGTTCGATCTCATCTTTAGTGGGTTTCCACCTCATTAATTCATCCTCCCTTCACAATCCCCATCAAGTCCTGGAAACAGAGCCATTGTTGGCTAGTTGGTTCAGTTAGACCTAAGGTTCAATATATGTGACCAACAAAACCCTATAGGAACTGGAATTTTCAATACCTTGCAAGTAGAGTTAAGTGTCAACCGAGACACACACATGAAATTACACAAAGAATTGAATTAGGAATGCGCTAAGCATGATGGGTTCTTTCTCCTCAACATAATAGATAGTTATTCATTTCCACATTCATATGAATCATTACCAAACTAACATGCATATTCTAAACTAATAAGCATTCAAGATACACTCATTCATCAAGAAATTGCACAAAGAAAATCTAAGACAATAGATGTATTATATTAATGGTAAAAAATGGCTACAATCCATGACTACAAACTCATGTCAACAACTTAGTGGTAATCATTCATATAGCACGGGTACAAAATTACATCACAAGATACATCAATCATTGTTTCAGTGTTGTTCATATAAAACCTCATTCGAACCAAACCACAATTGAATTATAACCTTCTATATACTAACAACATCAACAACATCATGCCAACATAACAACATCAACCAACCCAACCCTTTACAAAAATAGGCCTTTTATAGAAAACGGTTCTCAAAGTTGTAGGACTATTGGTGGCACGCAGTTTCTAACTGAACTCGGCACACAGTTATAACTGTCTTCCGTTGGCGCGCAACTACTTCTTCTAACTGTTTGGATCGACATGTAGCTATTGATCAAAACTTAGGTACCAACACTTACCTTCAATTTATTCCACTAGAGGTAGTTGTGAAGGATGTTTGTTTAGTAAACATCATAAGGAAATCTTTGATAAAGGTAAAGCTTGGTGTGCAAAAGAACCATTGCAACTAATTCATAGTGATATTTGTGGTCCTCTTGAAACTCCTTATTTGTCTCAAGTAGTCTATTTCCTTACTTTTATTGATGATTATAGTCGTAAATCTTGGATTTATTTTTTGAAGCATAAAAGTGAAACTTTTGGTATTTTTCAAGAATTTAAATCCATGGTTGAGAAAGAATGCAATAAAAGAATTAAGGCCTTAAGAACTTATAATGGGGGGAATTCATTAGGTATTAATTTAATGCGTATTTATATAAGCATGGCATTCAATATCAAAATATTTTTCCTTATACACCTCAACAAAACGGGGTAGTTGAAAGAAAGAATAGAACTTTGGTTGAAATGGCTAGATGTATGGTTTATTCTAAGGGATTACATAAGTGATTTTGGGCTAAAGCTATTTGTTATGCTAACTATATCTTGAATAGAGTCCCTACTAAAGCATTTTTTCATGTTACTCTTGAAGAAAAATGGAATGGAAAGAAACATGATATTGGTAATTTTAAGGTTTTTGGCAACGAATGTTGGGCTCATATCCAAGATGAAAAATGAAAAAAGTTAGAACCCAAGACTTATCATAAATGTATTTTCATTGTCTATTGTGAGTAATCTAAAGCGTACATGTTATTTGATTCATCTATTCATGGTGTCATCATTAGGTGAAATGTTCACTTCAATGAAGTCTCTCCTCATCCTAAGTCTATTGATCATCATGTTACCTTGAATTTCCCTTCACCTTCTATAACTCCTATCTTTTTTATTCCTTCCACTCCTTATGTGCCTATTTTTTATCCTATTTCACCTTATTCTTCAAGTAATCCTCTTAAATGTCCTAAATATACTAGTGTGGTTCCTACCATTGCTTCTCTTCCTATTTGGGCCCGAAAAACTCTTGAATTCATAGGTTCTGAGATTGATATACCTTTCTATACTCGTCAAACTATATTTGATTTTGCTCTTATAACTAAAGTATTGGCCATAGATGATCCCTCTACCTATGCTCAGGTTGATGATAAACCTGAATGGGAGAAATCAATGACAGTTGAATATGACTCTTTAATGAAAAACAAGACAATATGGACTCTTGTTCCTCTTCCTCGTGGAAAGAATTGAGTTGGATGTAAGTGGATATATAAAACAATGTTTAGTGCATATGGATAGATTGAAAAACATAAAGCTCTATTATTAACAAATGGGTTCTCTCAGCAAGAAGGTGTTGATCATACTGAAACTTTTTCTCTAGTTGCTAAAATGAACACAATAAGAACTATTCTTTCTCTTGTTGCATCTCATCAATGGGAAATACACCAAATGGATGTCAGGAGTGTGTTTTTGAATGGTGATCTTCATGAAGACATTGTTATGCAATAATCACCTGGTTTTATTATTGCTAACACTTCAAGTTTAGTATGAAAATTGCACAAGTATTTATATTGTCTGAAACACGCACTTAGAGCTTCATGGTATGAGAAAATTGATTCTTACTTCTTGAATAAAGCTTTTAAGTGGTGTGTATTTGATCCAAATAAGTATGTGAAGAAATTTGATGATGATGTTCTCATAATAGTACTTTGTGTGGATGGTCTTATTATCACCGGAATCTAGCTTACATTTATACAAGAAATGAAGAATAATCTAAAGAATGAATTCGAAATGACCGATTTAGGGCCACTGCATTAGTTTTTGGGTCTACAAATTTGGCATATGGATGATGGTATATTGTTGTATCATCCTAAATATGTGACATATTTACTTGGTTTCATATGAGTGATTGTAATCCTTCACCTACATCATTCCAATCTAGAGTAAAGTTAATTGTTGATTGTGACAGTCTTCTTGTTGATGCCACAATGTATCGTCAACTTGTGGGGATTTTGATATATTCAACACATAACATAATAGATATATATTTTGTAGTCATCATGGTTTTGAAGTTTATGCAAAAGCATCATGAAATTCATTGGGAAGCATAAAAAATAATTCTCATATATTTATAGGGGATAGTGCATTATAATGTTTTTTATTCTAGTAGGGCTACTGTTTCACTTCTTGGTTATGGGTAGGGGATGCTTTATTAGATAGAATATCTACTACATGGTACAATTTTTTAGCTTGGTTCAGGTCCGATTTCATGGTCTAGTAAGAAGTTGAGAACTCTTTCTCTTTCTTCTCGTGAAGCATAGCACAAGGTAACAAAGGGAGCAACTCAAGAGGTAGTGTGGATCTAGCATGTTCTGATGGAGCTTGGTCTAGTACAGAAATATCCTACCTAATTAAGGTGTGAATGTCAATTTGCAATTCATCTTGCGTACAATTCAATGTATCACTCCAAGACTAAACACATTGACTTGGATACTCATTACATTCAAGATCATGTAGAGGATGGTGTTATTTGTTTGGAGTATTGTCCCATAGAAAAGAAAGCAGTTGATATAGTCACCAAATCCATGACAAAAGCAAAGTTTGTGTATCTTCGTAGTCTGTTGGGAATGAGGGAATTTTTCATCAAAGGGGAATTCTAGTGTATTTTCATCTTCATCCATTTATGTGGTGTTTTCCCAGTCATCATTAAGGGGGAGTGTTGGAATGTGTAGTTTTAATATTACATGTGTAATGATGTATAGTATGATGTTGTAAGATGTCTTATCTAGAATTGGAAGGAATAAATAACTCTAATCTTATGTAAAGTTATCCCACATGCATCATGGAATAATATGCTCCTATTACCATTCCTTATATACAGAGGTGGAAAATAATTTATCCCACATGTATTTTGGGATGTTATTCTTCCATACCTCTTGGTATTAATATAGGTGAGAAAGAGGCTTTGGGCATATTGGATTTTGTGATCTCATGCATTTTGATGTTATTGTAAATATCTGGCGCATATGTGGGGTGTATCTCTCTTGTAAGATTGGAAATTTATGAAGAGTAAAGAATACCAAACCTTCCCGTGTGGATGTTTCCCCATTTGGGGTTTTACTACGTATATAGGGTGCATTTTTCTCTTGTTTTCTTATTTCTTACATGATTTTGTTGCTTGTATGGATAAAAGTCTAGACTAGTAGATCTTTTCTATTGATTTACATGTAAGTGTAAATGTATTGGTGTACGTTACTTTATGCATATTCTCAATATTGTAACATGATACATGTAGAGTGTGTGTGCATATAGATGTTAAAAATATGATTCATAGTTCTTGAGTAGAATTGGAATAGGCCCATTAGAGACCAGTGCTATGTTTGGAGTTGCATATCCAATACAAAAATAGAATTATCCCACATAATGCATATTAGACCAGATGTGCCACTTGAAATCACTGTTATTTATTCACATCGCTTCCATTGTTTCTTAGATATACTGAGTATGTATGTTGCCTTGATTTGTGTCTATTAGAGTAGGAGGATAGTTAAATTCTTAGTTTTATATAGATTTTTAAGGGTTGTCTCTTTGTATATACTTCCCACGCCTCAACAATTCCGGGAGACTATGATCATAATTTAGATATCATGAGTTTGGGGCCCCCACTTTGTGGAGGAGCAAGAGTTCATGGATTTTTTATAATGTTTCTCTTGGGTCTAGACCCCATTGATTTCTCTATGGTTGTCTAAATGCCTAGTATTTTCTCTTTGTTAGTTTCCTCTTCCCTTTTCTCTTTTGTTGGTTTTCTTCCTACTTTTTTAGGGATTTGTTCTTCTTCAACTTCCTATTCTTTTTCCTCCTCTTTATTTTGTTATGGGATTTTTTTTCGTGGTTATGATTATAGTTATTTGATGGGATCTGTTCAACAACATATATATTTTATCTTCATGGTCAGAGTTCAAATAATCCTCCAACAAAAAAAAAGGCTTGGAGCGAGGGTCCAAAGAAGTCGAAGGATAGGTTGGGGTAGTGCGAGTGGGATCCTTGATGAAAAAAGACATTATTTATTTAAATGGAAATGGATCTTCCTGAGAGATCACAGCAAAATGATTTGATTTGGATGGAATTTGATCGATTTGAGGCAAGGAAGATCCATGCACCATTGCTACAAAAGAGATCATCATTGAAGGGGATTAAGGGGGGATGGATGGTTTCTTAACTTCCCTTTGGGGAATGGGAGGAGGAGGAGGGGGTAAAATACACTATCATAATATTGGTTTGCTACTTTCCACACTTTTTTTTAAATCACTTTCCATTTCCCCTCTTTAGCAAGTTGTGCTTCATATGAGCCTTAATTCTCCTTGCATTTTTTTCACAAAGTGTCCATACTCATGAAAATATTTGCACTTGAAAGACAATTTCTCATAGTCCATTTTCTAGATATTATTCCAATTAACTAAGGTAATAAGGGTTTCTTTCCACGAACACTTCTCCAGATCCACCTCAACATATATTCCGCCGCATGCAAACATTATGTCCTTTGGTGCATATTTATCTATGTATTGCAAAGATTATTACCAATGATTATTAGTGCATCCTCTCCCAATAGCAAAGTGTCAAATGGGGAAAGCTCACCTATATCGATATTTCAGAGGGAACATCCATATTAGGATCAAAGTTAAGGATTTATTAATTGAGGTACATTCCCTTGGTGAAAAGGAAGAAAGGACCACTCTTAAATATCAGATCTATGTCCTCCTTGGATTCGAAGAGGAAAACATAAAACCCTCTTCCATAGAAAAAATGTAAGAGTTTCTTCTTGATCAAAACAGATAAATTCTCGTGAAACCAAATAACCATGGATTTAGGTGAGGGACAAATCCGTATAAATTGTTCGATCATGCCTCTCTCTTCTAGTGTGAGAGACCATATGGCTTGAGGGAGTGACCGAAAGAGAGACTTCAGGGATATCAAGCTTCTTAGAAAATTAGGTCGGGTGGGACCTTTTAGCAAATTTTCAAATTAAGGAGATGAGAGCTTGTAAGGCTAGGGCCTTGACACCTGGAGGATTTTGTTTGACCCCCTCCAAGATCTAAATCTAGGAAGTAATTAGAGACAATGCTCAATAGAATAGGGGCAACATGCAACTCACAAGAATATTGATTCAACAATTTTTCTACACAATCTCAACAATAGAAAATAGTATTTACCAAATTTAAACTCCAAAATGACCATAATCAGTATAAAATTATTGACAAATGGAAAAATTAGCTAGACTTTAAAATCCACCTAAATCATTTCTCTTGATTAATTATAGCCCATTCATTGACAATTTGATCCCTAAATCTAAGATGTTGACTAGAGAAAACAACATTGAATGAAAATGCTTTCTGACATTGTTTATAAGTTATTCTGGGAGCTAGCTCCCATACTATAGTTGTGTCATATTCTTGAGCACACTCCCCCAAACTACTTTCTTACATTCATGTCTGGACCAATCTATGGATATGGTGTTAGGATTCAATATATTAATATCGCTGCAACAATTTCTCCCAGTCTTTCCCATTTTTGCTATTATCATTGTGCATGTGATCTAACAACTTTTATTTTATTTTCATGGCATGTGTGTCTCTACTTCCACTTTTGTGTCATTTACCAGTTTACCTTTCAATAGAAAGAAACTTCATTAAATGATGCTAGTTAATAATTAAATGTATTTTTTTCAAATATAATATAAATGAATGAAAATTATTATAATGATTAAATGTCTTAGCATTTCAAATATAATATAAATTAATGAAAATGAGTATAACGAGTATAAATTTAATTTTCAAAATATAAAAATGTCACATTTTTATAAAAATAAATTGTAGTTAACCTTATCTAGTTTACACTAGAATTAACCAAAAGAATAAGTCACCCACCAAAGATCCATACTGGCTAAAAGATATTATTTGAATATATGAAAGATGATTTTAGAATACACAGCGATACTTTTAAATGATACTTAATGTTTACAATTAATTTATTTAATTATTAAGTATCATTTATTTAATTATTAAGTATTATGAATGCTTATTGATATATTTATATAGTATTTTATGTTTGTAACATTGCCTTCCTCTACAGGGTTGGTAGGTGCGGGGGAAGTTCTAATGGACTCCGAAGGAAGCAAAGTGGAAGATTACGCTTGGGGGATAGGAAATCAAACCAACAATCAGACAAAGTGGCTCGCTTTGATCAAAGGTCTTGATATCACTTAGGAGAAAAATATCCGAAGGCTTACTGTCATTGGCGATTCTCTCATTGTCATCAAAACTGCCAGGGCGATCACAAGCAAACAAAAAAATCCAACCTCAAAGTACCAGTCCCTTCTTGCACACTCAATTAGCTCCTACAAGTATGAATCTCTTTCCTTTTTCCATGTCCTAAGAAAGAACAACGCTATTGCAGATACAATGGCTAACCTTGGGGATAGGAAAAATTGTGGTGTCCTAACTAAAAATGATGTACATGAAACCTTGGTATGGGTGCCTTAGTGGCTTGATTGGCACCGTCAGCTGCCTTGGTGGCTCTGGCGACATGTTTAAACGCGTGTACTCCGGTGGTCAGGATAACATTAAATTCAAATCCTCCTTGGATCTCATTGAGAATTCACAGGCTCCTAACGACGGCATAGTCTGTCAGGCCACATCTGTTCTGCATGCAGGAGGCTTAATTGACATACAGGTAAGGTGGCTTTTTAATAGGAGCGTGTTGGAGGTCGATTTTATTCTTCTATTGCTCCCCTGTCGTCTGTCTCTGTGCTTTATCTACTCCGCGACAATTCGCTTCACAATGGACAGAAGGAATGTTGGGAACAATGCAGGTTTATGCCTCTCGACGTTGCAGTGCAAAAATTTTTGGGCAAATTTGCAAGTCTCTGCGGGAGGTATTGGGACGCAGCGTTTTTCGCTGACGATTGATTCGGTTCAAGGTAATGGAGAGAAAGACTTGCAGTGGGTTCTGGGCATTCAGGCAAAATGAGTTCGTCGCCCAAACAACAAAATTGGTGGAGGAAATTCGCAATTGGATACGGCCCAGAGGCAAAGGCTGTGTCTCAATGCTGGTTATATTGGCTATGAACAAGAGAGTGAAAAGAACTGGAAAAACATGGAGGATGATCCTGGTCTTCAGAACAATCAAGATCTGAATATGGTCAATGAAAACCCTGGGGAAAATAAACTCTAGAATGTGAATGGGAGCACTTGGAGTTTTGGGAATCTTGAATCTCCTCGCGGCCCGAAAAGCCCCCCACTTGGAGTGCTCTCGCATCTGCAAGATATCGATGCTCAGGTCGGGTGGCTAAGGGGTGAAAGAAAAGACATAAAGAAGGCCATATCTCAATTAGCCACCTTCGTCCAGATTTCTAATTCGGACATCAGAAGCAATACCATCAAAATGCAAGAATTTTTCGAAGGGTTGGTCAGCAAAATGGACTCTCTGCACAGTGGGTTAAGAATCATGGAAGCTAAGGTTGACTGCATCCGCACTAGCAGGAGCAACAGTCCAGCCATCATCTTGGGCCTAGAAGACAATGAGCAAGCAGCGGTCGAAAAAAAGAAGAAGAAGAATCTTTCTCCCAGAACTTGACGAAAGTTCAGCAACTTGTGAAGCCGCCTGGTTTTATGTCTAGTTTTCTATTTTTACAAGTCCTATCTTTTTGTCTGAGTTTAGGATTTATTCAGAGGTGTCGTTTCCCCTCTTGTGTTCTGCAAAGTCCAGTTATGTTATGTCTGAAATCAGGAATTTTATGAGGTGTCTTTTCCCCTCCTATGCTTTAAGCTCTGTTGGGTATGGAAGTCGGTTTATAGATGTAGCTATGAAGTTTTGAAAAACTCAGAGGTGTCCAGTTCCCTCTCTTGTCAAATTTTGGTGAAAGTTGAACTTCTAAGACTGGGACAGAGGTGAAATCCCCCTCTTCTTTTGTGGGTACAGTCTCCCAGCATTTTGTAACCTACTCTTGTTTTTTAATATAAATCATTCCAATCGTTACTGTAAAAAGAAAAAACATTGCCTTCCTCTTCAGAAATGCTTTGTCCTCAAATCATATTGAAGACAAGGCTTACGTCTTATTTTTTGCTTGTATTGTCGTCCCACAATCTTTTATGCCGGTAGCTACAACACTTGATGAAATGAGACGATATGAGTTACGAATTTCCAAGTAAAATTTTTTCATTATTTTTGACATTGTCCATCCCAGTTTAACCTTCATTGGGGATTTTAACTGATCAATTTATTGGATAGAACTTCTCATTTTCTGCTTCCATACAAGTTGTTGATTTTGTCTTAGCTCTCTTTCAAGGTGGTAGTTAGTTTGTCTGTAGGAATAATACTATTTATTTTCCTCTTGAATTTGTTGTCGATCATAACTACTCTTGTTATTGGGATGGAGATAAGGTACTTGAGTCGCTTGCAGAGTGTTTGTAGAAACTTCATCTTTTGGTGCTATTGGTGATTTATTGGTCGATACATTTTCAATGTAAGCGTTTTCTAGAATTTGAACATTGATTGGATCTATAATGGTTCCCTTTTTTGAGTTTTGGAGATGTGTCTGGGATGATGTTGCTACTTCAATAGTTTCAGTAACTTTTTCTCTGTTGTCCTTTGATTTTTTTTTGAAATTATCAAGTTGTTCCTTAATATCTTGATTTTCTTCTTCTTTCTCCAGTAGTTTCCCTTCAATAGCTTCATTGTCCCATTCTGATTTTCACATATTTTTTAACTTTCTGATTTTTGTAAGTAGAATTTTGTTATGGTTCTTTAGTCGAAATATTTCTTCAGTGTTGTAAGTAGATTTTGAATAGAAAATTTTCCATTCCTTAATTCCTCGATATGTGTGGTTAATTTCTCAATGCACTCTTTTAACTGATGATTTTCCATCTCTATGAACATATTACTGATTTCTTGCTTAAAATATTAGAGTGTAGCTAACAGTTGGTTGCTTTATAGTGTTCTAACTCACCCAATACTGATTGTAATTGCATTTACATTTCTGAATATGGAATCGTCATAATTCATGATTTCAACTTCTCTTCTTCTTCTACTTGTCTTATTTTCTTCAACAATGGGTAGACACAAGAGGTGTAATAACCTTAATATGCTCTCTCTCTCTCTCTCTTAATAAAATCTTCAATATGGTTCTTCTTGTAAAAAAGCTTCTTTTGATGCTCTTTTTATTTTCTTTTCCTCTTAAGACTTCTTGTAGATTGGGTGGTTGGGAGGAATGATTGTTACCTTCCCCACCCAAGTTCAAATCTTGCTTTCTCCTTGGTAGCCTTGAGGCTTCTCATGCACTTCTAAATTTTATATTAAAACTTTGTTATTAGCTTTCACAAATGCTTCCAATAAACGAGGTGTTGTTTGTTTTTAAGAAACCACCCTTAAGGCTTCTTATGCACTTCTAAATTTCGAATATATTATTTTCACAAATGCTTCCAATACCACGTGTTGTTTTTTGTTTATTGTTGGAGAATAAACCATGTATTTTTTAAAAAACCATGTGTGGTTTCTATATTTTCTTTTCTCTTTACTTCTTTGTTTTTACTTTTCTTTCTCTCTTTTTTTTTCTTTTTCTATATTTTTTTTTCTTTTTACTTCTTTTACTTCGATGTTTTTACTTCTTTGGGCCAAGGGCCTAGTTTTTGGACAGGGTCCTCGATTTTAGGAAAACTTGAAAATGATGGCTACAAGCCTGGATCAACAACGCAACTATGATACCAATGTAGTAAACCTTACCCGGTTTACACTAGAATTAACCAAAATAATAACTCACCCACTAAAGATCCATATTGGATAAAAGATATTATTTGAATATATGAAATATGATTTTTTTCATGTTCCCAACTTTTTCTATGGTCCAAGACATAATTTTGGCCTAAGTCACCCAGGTTAACATTATTAAATTGATGGTTAAGGGTGGAAATTTTCCTAAGTAAGATGTCCAAGGGTGTAATTGAAGATTAATTGAACTAAGGTGGGCCACCTGAAGATATTAAATTCCCAATTTGAGTTTCTTGGCAGGATAATTAATTAATTGGGAAATTTTGGAGCCAAGCCTATAGTAGTTAGATATTTAATAATATTTAATGTTTGGAGTTCTTGTAATTATTTTAATTTTATCAATTATCATGAATAATTAAATTTTGTGCAAGTGGTGGTCCTCATGTGGCTAGGAGGGTGCATGAGGATAAGGTGAGCCTCACTCACTCACTTGAGAAAAGATAGAAACATGAAAAAAGCAACTAAAAGCAAGGTGACAAGAAAAAAGAAGGAAACTAGCAAAAGCAATGAAAAGTAGGCAAGAGCATAAAGTAGGAAAGTGCATAAAATCATCCAGTTTGAAAAGCATGAAACATCCAAAAATCTTAGGAGGGCGCAATTTCTAAAAGCAGATGAAAATCACAAAGCAAGGAATGTTTTGAAAAGTAGGAAGGTTGCACAAAGAAATGATGTTGCTAATCTTCCTAAGGAAGGCGCACTCATCCACTCAAACGTGCCAAGTTGCTTGTTCATGAAGCTATCCAATATATAAAATAATTCTAGTGTTCTCCTCTCACATTTTTTGGTCTTTTGATTATTGTCTTGAGAGCTTTTGATTCTCAGAGTTGAGTGATGTGCCTCAGCCAAGCTTGGGGGATGTTCCCCAAGGTTAACATTGATCCAATATTATGTTCTATTTCATCCATGGAAGTCTTATGTGCGGGTTTTGAAGTCCATTCAAGCTTATTTCAGATTCATAAGAACGAATACCAAGCATCCAATTCAAAATCTCTATTTATTCCCTTCATTCAGTGGGAACCAGATTGAGGGGCCGAAATGGAGGTTATAGTTTCAACATTTCTAAGAATTTATGGGTTGTGATACCTATTCCATTGAGTCCGTAGGGTTTTTTCCAGTAAGAAACGTATTTTTTCTTGTTGAAAAAAGTGTCTGGGTGACCAAGATACAACCATTCTCACTAGAGCCAAGGTTTCAATGTTGAGGAGTGCACGTGTGAAGTTTCGGTTGATGAATGTGCCCCTGAGAAGCTCATGAATATTAGTTCTCCCTCCATATAAATCTACCATATATTAAGTCATCATTCTTTCAGATACAGTGCATAATTTATCCTTCTTATCCTCCTATCCTACTCATTCTCTCAATTTTGTAATATTTCTCTAGCATTAGAGACTCTGTGAAGATCTGAAGGTTAAAAATCCTCTAATTTCTGCTTAGGAATCTTAATTTCGATTTGATTCTATTAATAATATCATGTCATATTCATCATATACTTCATAAGTGAATGTTTTAATCTTTTGAGGCATTTTGAATCAAGTAATTCCAAGACTAGCTCTTTAATCACTTTTCCTTGACTAGTTTTACAGTTTTTGTAATTCAAAGATATGTATGCATCAATTTTCTATTATAATGGTCATTTGTGAATCCTGAGACATTACTGACGAAATCCAAACCATTTTATTGAGGATTCGAAGGCATCTTAGCCTATTTGGAAGAGCTTGGAAAACTACTAGTTGAGCAGTCCTACATGGCACCCTTGCCTCTTTTGTTTCCAAACTCAACCAGAACCTCCCAAATTCTTAGAATCTCTTGTCCAACACTTAATTATGAGTTTAATATCATATATAATCCATGTGGTTACCTTCAAGTGTGATAAAATTATTTTAGTATGCATATGATGGTGTGCCCAGGAAGCCTCAGAGTAGACCTCAGCAACAATTGTTGTTGAAACGTAAATGGCCCCAGTACCTTGTGCATAGGACTCATAAGCTAGCCCTTTTTCTGATATGTTTGTTGATTCACATTCACCCATACATTTTGTATATCCTAAATATCTCAAATTCATAACCCTGGACTCATTTTCTTGTGTCCTAGACCCGCTTCCCTTCAAATAGTTTTGTTGACTGATTCTCACTTGTGAAAAATTGTGTTCTAAGGCTTAAATTTTGGATAATATCACCTCCAATCTGATTAGGGATATTAAAATTTTAGAATACATAGTGGGACTTCAACCTTTCACTTAATGTTTACAATTAATTTGTTTAATTATTAAGTATAATTTATTTAATTATTAAGTATTATGAATGTTTATTGATATATTGATATATTATTTTATGTTTGTAACATAAATATACTGAAATATAATTGTGTCGAAGAGACGCATTCTACAGGCCAGTAGGAGAAGATGTGTAACTCCTTCTGTGCTCATCCTATAGCTGACACGTGTCCTTTATAAAAATAATAAAATATTATAAAAGATAACATGTCAGCTTAAATTAGATTTAAGAGATTTAGAACGGTATATATATAAAACTACACTAATTAGATAAATTAAAGCCATAAACATTGCATTATACACTTCCTCAACATTTCCACTTTAAAAAGGGGTTTGCACCTCAGTGAGATTTGATCCCTCTCGACGCTTCGTAGATCCCTTTTTAAGATGGATCTATGCTGGTAATTTTTAAGTTAGGTTAATATTTTAAGTGATTCAAAATGAATCTATATAATTATTTTATGAATTTATGATACTTTATAGAAAATGTTATAAGTTTGTATTTTGAAGGGTAAGGTATGTATACATTTGGATGTGTGGATATATCTTTTTTTCCACAAACAAGGGGGTCTAATTCACCATTTTTGTGTCTAACTGGGCCATGAACTTAAAAATATATTATTATTATCATCATCATCATCATCATTATTATTATTACTATTATTATCATTATTATTATTATGGAAATTTTAGAGAGAGTGATGATTTTGTCGAAAACATTTCCATAAACTTCTCAAGCACTTTCTGTTAGAGTATAAGCCTTCAATAATGTAATAAATTCATGTTTACATAAGTGATTAATAAAATAATAGTAGTTAAAATTTAATAAAGAAGTTATATTGCAGCAGTAGTACAACTACCTACCAAATAAGATAAAAGGATAGCATTACCAATGTACTAATTGACTTCATTATAATAAAATCATATCTTTTATATGAGCCCCTTTTGTCTGTTATAATGTTTGAGTGTTCTTGATTAGAAAATTAACATGGTATCAAAAAATTATCAAATCCTATGATCCAGGAGTCCAATGTATGTGAAGATGCATCTAGTGTTTGCAAGAGGGAGCCACACCCATCAGTTGTAAAAGAGCCATCCGCTATATCAAGGGTTTGAAGCCGTCAAACATTGATCTGTATTATTTGCAGAGCAAAATGAAGGTGACAATATAAAATGGAAACACACACACAAATGTTTTCTAGGAAACATAGTAGTACAATAAAAGAAAAATTCTATTAATGAATGGAGTGGAAACACACAATAAACTGCAAAGCAATACAAACTAGTCAGATGGTGGTAGCTTATCTCTTAAGAGAGATGTGTCAGCTACGCTCATTTACAATATTTGATTATAAAGAGACCACAAAGGACCTTTTTATCATAATCATAAGGAGGAAAAAACCCTAACATCCAAAAACCTAACCCTAGGAGATGAAGCGCCAAAAGGATTTGTGGGTCCCATTGTGGTTAGTTGATATGTCAAACTCTCGGGGGTGTAACTTTTGCATATGATCTTTGTTTGGGGCACTTGGTATCTCTTCGGAAATGGCTAGTCAAGCATTACACATTCTGAACATCATAATACAAGAATCTGTCCATCCACTAGGAACTGTTGTGCCAAAATAATATCGTTTAGGGCCTCAAAACAACCCCAGAAGTACAAGACCTGAAAAAACATAGAAAATTTCCAAGAAGATGGAGAACTATTGTAGCTCAATGGAATAGGTGGGTGGCCACTAGTATGCACCTAGATTAGTTCTCCCCACTTAGGGAGAAATTTTCCCCGTTGCATCAAATTCCTCCATCATATGAGGAAGATGTTGTTGAATTTGACTCCTGGTGAACCACTTTCCTTGGTGAAGAAGTTGTCCTGCTTTGATGACCCGATATAGTTGAATGTTATGCTAGCGAGTTCCCTTTATCTTAGAGTCCATGATCTCATCGACTATAGCCTTATAAATTCATTCAATATTTAGTTATGTAGGGGTCAATTTCTCAGCTACTTATGAGGTGTCCAAGAAAGATGGAAAATACAGTCGAAGTAGATCTACATTAAAGGCAGGGTGCAAGCCGAGGAAAGCGGGAATACTTAACTCAAAATTATTCTCACCCACAACCTTGGAGATGGTGTAAGGCCCATATAGAAGGGGGATGAGATTTTGATGGTGCCTTGTGAGGCACTCTTTTTTTAAATGCAACTAGACCTTATCACTAACCTGAAACGTATGTGGAACTCGATGTTAATCATGTCGATGCTTATACTTTCCATTGGACTTCTGTAAGATATCATGAACCTACTACTAGATGTGTTGGATATTCTCAATAAATTTGGATGCCCAATTAGACTCAATTGGAGCGTGGGAGGACTCTTCCTATGTATATACAATGGGTAGTGCTACATCAGTTGGGGCTAATTTATGGAACCCTAAGCATGCCTCAAAAGGGATGCGACTAGTAGAGTTGTGAAGGGATTTGTTGTAGTTATGTTTAACATAAGGAATTCTCTCATCCCAATTGCGGGGATGTTTGGAGTTGTACATTTTGAGTATATGAACAATCATCATGTTGGCCCCCTCTGTTTTCCCATTGGTTTGTGGGTAGAAGTTAGTAGATTTGGTTAGCTTGGTGTCCATCATCAACCATAGGCTGGGCCAAAAGCTGCCTAGGAACCTATTGTCTCAATCTGAAATGATGATCTGTGGAAGGCCAAAATTAACCCAAACACACTCGAAGAAGAGATTAGCAGTGGCCTCTGGTGTGATGCTCTTCTTATACGGATTCAAAATGGTCATCTTGGAGAACCTGTCTGCAACCACTAATACACAACCATTTCCATACTTTGTTGAAGGCAAGTCAAACATGTAGTCCATGGAGATAGAATCCCAGGGCCTGTCTGTGGTAGAAATGTGGTGTACAATCCTTAATTCTTGATGGCAGGTTTGGAAGTGGCACAAGTGAATCATGATCGGATGTGCCTACCAACATATTGTCGGAGCTTCGGCCAGTATAATTATTTTTGCAACATTGTGAATGTCTTCTCTATGCCGAAGTGTCCTACCAATCGACTATAATGTGCCTCCCAAATTAGCCTCCCCTACTCACTTGAAAGAACATATAGGTGTCCAAGATGGCATAAAATTTCACCTTAGAGATGAAATTTTGACACTGATCTTCTTGCTTGTAATGTCTTCTAGGAAATAGAAAATTCAAGGTTGTCATACAATTTAGGCCACCCGTATGTCTCATGTCCATAAGAGTTGATCACGATAGTCAACCCAGCAACTAGAGTTTGGTTGAGGCAATCTGCAATGTGATTGGTGTTTCCCTTCTTATACTTGATGTTCAAGCGAAACTGTTGTAGGTATGTAGATCACTTCTTATGGTGGTTGTTTTATAACTTTCCCTACGTTTGTGTGAACTATAGAGGCTTGAGATCAATGTGGATGATGGTATCCTTCCCTAGGATGTAATGTTTACATTGACGATATCCCTGCACAATGGAGTACATCTCCTTGGCATAGGTGGGATACCTATGAACTGAAACAGAAAGTGTCTCACTAATATAAGCCAGCAAATTTCATTTTCGAGTGAGCACCACATCGATAGCATAATCAGAGGCATCTGTCTCAATCTCAAAAAGTTATTGTAGGTATGGAAGAGTAAGGACTGGTGTTGAGGAGAGGCATCATTTCGGATCCTCAAAGGCTTCATGTTGTGATGCAACCCACGCAAACTTGGCTTTGGCTCCACCCTTGGTCACTTGGCTTAAAGGCCAAGCGTATGAGAGAACCCCAACAAAAATATGTGGTAAAAGATGGCAAGGCCTAAGAAGCTATGGAGATCCGTTAGAGTTGTTAGGATTAGTCAATCATGAATGAATTGGATCTTGGATGGGCCCACATGCACCCCATGTTTATCCATGATGTATGCTAGGTACTAAATTATCTCCATGTCAAATGAGTGTTTCTCCATAATGGTGTATAACTTGTGTTGTCACAAGGTTCTTATGACCTGCTAAATGTGGTGCAAATGTTCCACCCAAGTTTTTTTGAATATGAGAATGTCATCTAGTTACACGACCATGAAGGATTTTGTGAATGAATGCAAGATATCGTCCATCATCCTCATGAATTTTATTGGAGCATTAGTAAATCCAAAAGGCATGACCAACCACTCAAAAATACCTTCTTTAGAATTGAAGGTTGTCTTCCATAAATTACTTTGCTCGATTGGGATCTGGTGGTATCCTCATTTCATATAAATCTTGCTGAAGAACTTGGAACCCCTCAGCTTATCAAGAATACCAACAATCCAAGGGATTGGGTATTGATTCTTGAGGGTGATCTTGTTCAAGACTCTATAATCAATGCAAAGTTGTCATGTCCCATCCTTTTTCTGTACCAACGCAATTGGGATCCCACAAGGTTAGGAGCTCGATTGAATGTGGCCTTTCTAGATGATATCTTGAATATAATTTTTTATTTCATCATTCTCCAAAATAGATCATCTATATAATGGCCCATTAGGTAAAGGAGCATCGGGCATCAAATCAAATGCTTAACCCAGTAATGTAGATGCACCCCTTTTGGAGAGGCAAATATATCTTTGTATACTTCAACAATCTTGTCCATTTGATTATGCTATTTAGAGAGACCTCGTTTTGAGCCTGTGGTATTTGCAGTGACCTTCCATCCACCTTTTGACCAAACCATGAAGTGGAGAAATTTCCTATCATAAGAGATTACCTTTCGACATTGTTTTGTCGAGATCAAGGAACTTGCAGTAGTCGGAACAACCTCGGGTACCTTGTAGAGTTGGCCTCCCAAAGTAACAATGCAATTGTGAGGCCTAGACTCATAAACAACATGACATTTCCACATATAGGGTTGTCCTAAAAAAACATCACAAACTTCAAGTGGAGAGACATCACATAGTACCTCATCTTGGAAGGGCTTGATGTCATAGGATATCCAACATTGTTGATTGACACGACTATCTCTCCCTTGGCTCAACCAATCGATGGTGTATGGCTGGGGGTGAGGTGTTGAGAACAAGTTTAATGTTTTGATGACCTCGATTGAGATTAGGTTATTTTGGTTACCATTATAAACAATGAAATGTAGAAGAGTCCCCTTCACCCACATTTGTGAGTGGAAGAGCCACTCCCCTTCCTCTGGTTCCTTCGACTTGTCTACTTGGATATGTGCGGTCATGATGGTGGCACTAGGTTTCACATCGATGATTCACTTTCCTTTGTCTTTCTCTATATCAAAGTCTAATCTAGAGTATAGCTCTAATAATTTTGTCTTGGACAACAATGATTGCTTCTAGCAAAATTCATTAGTTTTGTTCTAGGGGATTTTATGGAACATCTCACAACACTTTATGGTGTCCTTCTTTGACATTCCGTTACTCTTCTTCGCTTGTGGTTTGGACTCGTTGTCACTATTTTGAATATCCTTGCTCTGTCCTTTGTTCTGTGAGTTAGGGCCACCTTTTTCTCAATTAGGGCCACCTTTTTCTTATGCTTTAACTTTTTCTCAATTTTGACAACATATCAATAAGTGGTTCTAACTGAGGAGATGTATGGGAAATCACTATCTGTTTGGATGTACCTATGTAGGCCACTGCAGTACTTTAGGACCAAGTGTCATTATGAGTCTCTGATACCAAGCTTTCAGCGCAAGGAATGGAATATATTAGTGAACTATGGCACCGTCTGGTCTCTCCTGGTGCAAAGTTGTCCGTCTCGTATACTGGTCATCATAGTTTCTAATGGGGTAGAAATCCTCCTTGAGGACATCAATAAAGGACTCCTGAGTGGTTTATATACCATATGCTATAGACTCTTCTCCAACATGCCTCTCACAATAACCGTCCCACCAATATTTGACATTGGGGAGGGACTTAAGGAGTGTGAAGGCGATATTTTCGTTGGCAGAAAATTTTTGAACAGAGTAATAACCCTCTAATAGATTTAACCATTTCTCCAAAGCATTTACACCTATATGGAATTCAGATAAGGGAATTCCAAATACAACTTGTACCTTCAATGGAGTCCCACCTCCAAAATGGTTTCTAGTTGAAGGTGCCTCTCTCGCTTTCGTAAATCGTCGAAGTATCTAAGCGAAGTTATACATCATATCATTCCTCTGTCACGCAAGGGCTTCCTCAACCAACAATTTACTAGGATCTCATACTCCATCATCTCTTTTTTCTTCTCCAACCATGTGAGTCTTCTTAGGTCGACGAGAGTGGTTTTCCCAAAGCTCAACTAGTTCAAGAACCAACTCTCAATATTTGGATCTCATTGGGGACATGTAATGAAAAACAACAAGAGAAGATTGCTCTGATACCACTGATCTGGATTATTTGCAGGACGAAATGAAGGAAACAATATAAAATGGAAACACACACAATTGTTTTGCAAAAAACAAAGCATTACAATAAAACCCAAATTCTATTAATGAATGGAATGGAAACACATTGTAAATTGCAAAGTAATACAAACTAGCTCATATGGTGGTAGCTTATCTCTGAAGAGAGATGTGTCGGCTATGCTCATTTGAAATAGATAATTACAAAGATACCAGAAAGGGCCTTTTTATCATAATCATAAGGAGGTAAAAACCATAACATCCAACACCCTAACCCTAAGAGATGAAGTGTCAAAATGATTTGTGGGCCCATTGTGGTTAGTTGATACATCAACTTCCCAGGGGCATAAATTTTGCATACAATCTCCATTTGGGGTGCTTGATATCATGTTGGAAAGGGATATCTGAGAAGTAGACATTTCAAACAACCCAAAATAGGCCCTCGACCATCTATTGGGCGTTGTTGTGCCAAGAAAACATCATTTAAGGCCTCAAAATGGACCCAGAAGTTAAGGAGATGAAAAACCATAGAAAATTGCCAAGAAAATGGAGAATCGTTGTAGCTCAATGGAGCAGGTGGGTGGCCACCAGTATCCATCTGGATCAACCATAAATAAAATAAAAAATAAATTTTTCATGATTCAAGCTACACCAACCAGTAGTTACGAATTTGATTTAAAAATCAGAATTAAATTTTCATCAACAATAGATGAAATCTATAATAGAATAAGGGAAAATTTGCAGAAAAAATGAATCTGAAATTAAAAAAACATTAATACAACCTTGATGAGGAAGGATTATTGATGTTCAAATGCATATTTTATATATCCAACTTAGTAGAATTAAAAATGTTAACTCTAGATGAATTTTACAAGAAACATTATTCCGGCCACCCTGGTTACCAGAAGTTGTTAACAACCTTGAATTAAGAGTATTATCGGCCAAATATGAAAACAGAAACAACAGAATACTTAACTAAATGTTTAGAGTGTTAATAGGTCAAAGATGAGCATCAACACCTAGTAGGGATTCTACAACTTCTACCCATTCTAAAATGGAAATGGGAAGTTATTTCGATGGATTTTATCATTAAATTACCTAAATCAAGGAAACATCATACTCTATAATGGTTATGGTGGACAAACTAAGGAAGTTAGCACACTTTATTCATGTAAAATCTAATTTTATAGCCATTAATACAACAAAAAATTTCATGAAAGAGATTTTCAAATTGCATGGGATACCAAAAAATGTAATTCTGATAGGGATTCAATGGTTACTTCAAATTTTTGGAAAGTGTTGTTTGAAGGTTTGCATACACATCTCAGTTTTAGTACTTCACACCATCCTAAAATAGATGGACAAAGAAAAAGGATAAAACAAATTTTGGAAGACATGCTTTGCATGTATGTCATGGATAGGCCCGCTAAGTGGGAAGACTATCTACATTTAGTAGAGTTTACTTACAATAATGGTTACCAGACTTCGTCAAGGATGAGTCCCTTCAAAATATTGTACGGAAAAAATGTGATACATTGGTAAGATGGGACAACCCAGTGGACATGATTATTTTAGGACCCAACATGCTCAAGGAAAGGGAACATGTGGTACAAAACGTGAAACTTAATTTGAAAATAGATAAGAACAAATAGAAGAGTTACACAAACCAAAATAAAATTCATAAAGAGTTCAATGTGGGAGATCATGTTTACTTGAAATTGAAGCCAAAAAAGAGTTCCTTGAAATTGGGGAACTACTCCAAGTTAGAATCAAGGTTTTACGAGCCATTTCAAGTGTTATCCAAGATAGGGCCAGTGGCCCATCAATTCACAAGATCAACCAGTGTAAAAGTTCGTAATGTTTTTCATGTATATTTATTAAAAAGGTATGTTCATGATTTTTCTCATGTTATGGATTGGAATGTGATATAAGGTGGAACTAGAAGGAACGTTCCAAGTAGAACCTTTATCCATTCTCGATAGGAAGGATATTTTTTTTCAGAACCAAGCAATTGCTCAAGTAAAAGTGCAATGGAAGCACTTTAGTCTAAGGAGCCCACTTGGGAAATGGAGGATTCCATGAGAGAGGAATATCCATCTATGTTCCAAATCTAAAAAATATCAAAATTGAACACTGAGGATGGTGTTAAATTTAAAGGGGGGAGGATGTAATATCCCCTATGTTTTATTTTGTTTAAGACTAAGTTGTGAATCTAGATTTATGATTAAGTGGATAATATTCTAATGTTATATTTTGAAAATGTGCAAGATTAAAGCTTGTCACGTGTCCTCGTGATAGGACATATGTAAAAGATAGTTTTTGATATTATTAATTAAATGTTGGAGCATTTGGAATGGCCATGTTGAACTTGAATGAACCATGACCCCATAGGTGGGGAACACAATCTTGATGCTCAAGATGAGGAAAGGACAAGTGTCAAGAGACATTTTACTTAAACCAACTCCCAAAAATATAGGGGAGGATCTAAGGCCAATGAATTCTTGAGGAGGGAAGTTGGGCCTTACTTAATACATAGGCAAGAAAACTATTCATATGCATGCGTGTTAAGACAAGACGTTGTCTAGTATGTAAGAGAGAAATTTGGTTTGGGAGCATTGTTAGAGTGTTTGAAAAATTCTGAAGAGTGATTACATTGCTTGAGACAAGCTAAGAACCATTTATACACTTGAAGAGTGTGGATATACTGTGTTAGTAGTTTTTATAGTACGAGAGCTAGGTGTTTGTCCCTATGGTGTCATGGTTCATGCTAGGGGGTGACTGTTGAGCAAGTGAAATTGGTTTTTTAGAAGTATATGGTTGGGTTGAATGTGGTAATTCTAGATACATTGTACATTAAAAGTTGCAGGCCAGGAAGATAACAGAAAATTCTTAAAAACAATGTCTATTAACATGGAAGAAGAAAAAAACCATTAGGAGAATGTTAGCCAGCATACAATGGAAGCTCACATAGTGGTAGATATAGATAACAATAGTGGATAGGGTACCCCTTCGAAGTACTACAAACCATGAGATGTTTAATAGAAGAATTACAGAGTTACAAGGAAGATAATGAAAAACTAATGAAAGAACAAGAGGAACAACATAAATTAAATGAAGTTTTACTACATAACATATCTGCAATAAAAATATATAAAACTAAGGGTCAAACTTCTAGTGCTGCAGGCATGGAACATAAACCTCATGTTTGTGAAACATCAAGTGATGAAATTGGAAAATACAGTAATCCATCCCACAAGAGAGAGATTAATATTGAAAATTATGGAAAGGAGGAAACCATAAAATCATTACCATAAAAAAAGGTATAAGGATCATCTAGTAGGTGAATTTAAGAAGATAAGACCACCAACCTTTGATGGGGAATCAAATATTGGGGAAGAAGCAAAGGTTTGTTTGTTGGGAATGAACAAGTATTTTCATATTTATGATAACTCTAGCAGCATGAAGGCTAGGATGTCAATTTAAAACTTAAATGCCAAAGCTAGTAATGGTGGAAATACCTTAAGCTAGTTAAAGGTATCAAAGAAAAGCAAATAGATTGGAATACTTTTAATAAATTCTTTAAGAAAAAGTACTTACCAGAAAGATACTACGAAAGTAAAACAAAAGGATTCTATGAACTCAAAATAGGATAGATGTCCATGGATGATTTGATAAAAAAGGTAGAACTCTTGAGATATATTATGTCATACATTAAACATGAAAAGGTTAAAGTAAAAATGTTCCTGAGTCGTATATCGCAGTCCTATAAAGACTAAGTATAGCTTGATGATCAAAAGACACTAGAGGAGTCTATTTGGAAGGCTAGACTCTATTATGCATAGTACAAACATAGAACTAAAATTCGTAAGGCAAGGAAAGATAGAAAACAGGACAAATCTATCCAAGAAAGAAAGGCTTCAGGCCTCCACCTTATATAAATATGACAAATTTTTTTCAAGGAAATTATTATAACATAATTTTAATCAGCCATGTCCATCAATGCAAAATGGAACACAATATGCAAGTTTTGTAAACAAAAATCCTAATGAACTTGTTAGAGAACCTTTGAAATGTTGGTATTGCGGGGAACTGCACTTGTTTAGAAATTGGCCACATCAAGACAGGGGTAATCGAACAGTTTATAACATACAAGAAGCTGCAATTGTCAATGACATTGGAAAAAATATTCCCACAATAAATGTTGCTTTAGATAACAGACAAGCATATCATCAATATTCAATGGTAGAGATAGAAGGTAAAATTACTGAAAAATTAGTTTCTATAACAATTAACCCTAGTTCAAGTTTAATTTATATTTCACCTTTTGTAGTAGATTCATGTAAGCTATAAAAGTTAAACATGAGAAATATTGGCTAGTACAACTAATTATAGGTACTAAAAGAAGGGTGATAGAATTGATAAAGAATTGTTCATTGGGAATGAATGGGTTGGATACAAAGGAAAACATGAATATTTTACCACTAGAATCTTATGTTGTTCTTATCGATTTGGGCTGGTTGGAAGCACGTAGGTTAGTACTAAAGTGTTTTAATAAAACTTTTGACTGTATAAACGATGAAAAAATACATAGAACAATTCAAGGTATTCCCAGACTAGTACTAGTTAGACAAGTATCAACTCTACATCTAAAACAATGTGCCAGAAAAGGCTGCAAATCATATGCAATACAAATAGGGTATAAACCAAAGGAGAATGATAAACCATCTTTAGAATACTATTATGTTCTCAGATAGTTTTAGGATGTGTTTCCTGAAGAGATTTCAGGATTACCTCTTAAAAGAGATATTGATTTTACCATTGACTTAATACCAGGATCTAAACTAGTTTCCAAGGCTCCATATAGGATGAGTACTCCTAAGTCAATAGAACTGAAAATACAACAACAAGAATTGTTAGACAAGAAATATATCAAGCCAAGTGTGTCCCAATGGAGATCACCTATACTATTTGTTAAGAAAAAGGATGTCACTTTCTGATTATGTATTGATTACAAGCAATTGAATAAAATGACAATAAAAATAAAGTATCCCTTACCTCGAATACATGCTTTATTCGATCAGGTTAGTGGAGCAAAATTATTCTAAAAAATAGATATGAGGTCAAGGTATCACCAATTCAAGATAAATGTTGAATACATACACAAAAGTACTTTAGAACAAGATATGGCCATTATGAATTTGTTGTTATACCTTTTGGTCTTACAAGCACACCAACTATTGTTATGTGTTTAATGAATAGTATATTCAATAAATACTTGGACAAATTTGTTTTGATATTTATAGATTACATAACCATCTATTATAAGGATGAACAATAACATAAACAACATCTAAAGATAGTATTACAAACACTTAGAGAGCACAAATTATATGCCAACTTTAGCAAGTGTGAGTTCTATAAAAAAACAAGTACAATATTTAGGCCATATAATATATGAAGAGGGAATAGTCATAGACCCAGATAAGATTAAGGCCATTATGGATTGGCCTATTCCAAAGGATTGACATGACATATGAAAGGGACAGTAGAAAGGGACAATTATTGGATCCCCTCATTATCATATTCAAGGAGTTCTTCTTGATAAAACAAGATATTTCAAGGATCTGGGGCCATCCATGCCTTATCACATGTGTGCTTCATGACTCACTATTCATATGATTATGTCAAGTAACTTTGTGTAAAATTCATGTTTAAGAGCAATCTATTCTACAACCTACTCATTAAGCAATTTTTTTTGGAAAGTGTTTCCATAAGCATGACTATATACACATATATATTCTTTTAAGTTTGAGTAAGTTTGGTTCTTAGTAATATTTTTTTTTATGACATTTTAGCTTAAGGTTAATAGAAAAAAGAATAACAAATCATTTATAGAAAGACATAAAAAAAGTTTGAAACTTTAAAATCGTTTTTGGGTGAACCAAGCAATAAAAAAAGTAAGTTTTAAATACTGGACCAGGCTTATAGTTTTTCAAAAGATCCTCAATCTCATAGTCATTATGAATATAGATGTAAAGTTGAACACAACTATGACTCATAATTCAAATCATCTATCATATAGTTTTTCAAAAGATCCTCAATCTCATAGTCATTATGAATATAGATGTAAAGTTGAACACAATTATGACTCATAATTCAAAGCATCTATCATTTATAGTGTCTTCACTAATAGAGCCTTTATGATGTCAAAGTAGTAACATGAAAGGGGTTCAAGTGGTATCATGAAAAACATATACTTCTTAGTACACTTCAAGCTAAGAAAGGGAATCCATTCCTTCAAGTCCTTTAATTGAGATAATAAGCCATCGTTTTAAAGATAAATTCAACGAGATAGTATGACAAATTGACAAAAAATACATAAAAACTTGATGGTCTTTGTTAATCTTCTTCCAAAACCAAAATTCTTTCAGTGATTATCCAACCTTTGTTCCTAGCTACGGCCATCATTTCTTCAATTTATCAGACCAAACTTAAGATGGGCACAATCAAATTCATGTGAGCATTACTACTCAAATCCTATATTTGAATGGTACTTGATAGCTTTGGGCATTTATTGACACATGGTGACAATGAAAACCATGACTCCCATAACAACCTCAAGGTATGTGGTGAAATAGTAGAATCCCATTTTTTAGATCCCTCAGTTTCAATCTTGAAGTATTGTTAGCGTGGATATCCGTTTCACGATTGTTATCTCTTAAAACATGGAAGAACTGAATGATGGAGAAGTTTTCTTTTTCTTGCTTGATTGTTTCCAAGAGGAAAGCTAGAGTGCAATCCTTCGGGGATTTTAGGGAGTGAGTGAGTCTTATAATCAGTGTTGAGTCTCCAAATACTATAAGAGAAGGTTCTCTAATTGTTTGTGTGACAATTAATCCTTGGAGAAGTGTTCTCTGATAGCAAAATAGGAAGTCAAATTCCTCTTTATGCAGGAGTAATATCCTATCCACAAATTAATGACGCATAAGCTATAAGAAATGATGCATGAAATAGATCAAGATGCACTCTCTATAAATCAAGGGATATCGACAGTTATTAAAAAATAGCATTCATTACAAATCTCGTTAGCAATAAGTGATGCTTAATTATTGAATTTTTTTTTTAGTTGGTAAATTTCTAATAATTTCTATCAAAAGGAGGTAATTTTTTAATAATTTGTGATCATCTTTGATTATTTTGAATTGTTTAGAAAGAGGAGATGATTTTACTTTTAAAGAAAGTTTGTACACAGCAAAGAGTAGATGTAATTTTAAAGAATTTCAAGAACATAACAACGTTTCTATTTGGGAGAAGGTTTTCCAAATCAAGTATTAGATCATACATGTATACATAGAGAGAGATATTTAATTATGAGATGAAGAGGGGACAAATAAATAAGTTTTATTTTTATGAGAAGATATAAATGTAATTTCAACATTTTGATAAGTTTTTATTTCTACAGTTTATGAACAAATTTGGATTTGTGGTAGAGAAATATTAATCCCCTTACTAATTATTAAACATGATCACAATGAAATGGAGAAAATTTTCTTGTTTTGAGAAGCCAAAACTTCAATACACGAGGGAATTAAAGAACATTTAACCTAGTATGGCTTGTTGTACAATTAATTTGGGAAATTGGAAATCTCAATAATTTGGGAGTTCGGTAATTTCTAGAATTCGGAAACTTGGGAAATTTAAATAATTCAGAAGTTTGGGAATTCGAGAATTTTGAAACTCAAGAATGTAGAATATTTAGAAATTCGGGAATTCTACCCTTACGAGGGTGAAGAAACATCATGATGGATTTGCAACCAGATTTCATCTCTGTAGTGGAGATAATTTGTTCAAGAAGTTTACTTCTAATGTTTAGTTGTCAATCAAATTTTTAATAATTAACATTCTAGCCTTAAGGTAGGGTGTTAGATTATAAGGCTTCAATAATATAATAAATGAGCCAAATTCGAGCATGAGAAATACACACTATTAATCTTATGATTCATTCCCATTAACTGTTATTAATGAACAAAAGATAATAATCTAGCTAACGAGCCATTGAAGGAGAAAATCATTGTTCTACTTGCCACCTCTGTCAATAATTCAAGCCACCATTTTTAATGAAAGAAGCAACCAACATAAAGAAAGGGTCGACTGCCTGATTGCTACTTCAAATTTGTTAAAAAGTTGACATATTAAAAGGAATTCGAGTCGCAATGAAATGGAAGGAGTCGCTGATTCAAAGGGAGTAGCCACAAACTTAATGAGTCGCAATGAAATGGAAGGAGTCAATGATTCAAAGGGAGTAGCCACAAACTTAATGAGTTTCCACCCCAAGGAGTATGGCAAGTTGCTAGGAACATAGATGGCGTCATGCGTTCTACTATCGATATGGTGTCGTACAAGGAAAATTTGAAACATTAATAAAATAACCCGTGTTGTGCTTCAAGTTGAAAATAAAGGAGCATAACTTGGTGAAGAAAGAGCCTATCATGTTTGGGTTGGATTTTAAGAGTACAATAGCTAATAACCAATTTCTTTTCTAAGCATAATTTCTACTAAAATGAGGTAAATTTTTAATATTTTAGGACCATCTTTGATTATTTTGAATTGATAAGAAAGAGGAGATGATTTTAATTTTAAAGAAAGTTTATATAGATCAAATAGTAGAGGTTTTAAAGAACTTCACGAATATGACACTATTTCTATTCGGGAGAAGTTTTTCCAAATCAAGAATTGGAGCATGTGCGCGCGCACACACACATAGATTATGATTGTGAGATGAAGACGGGGAAAATAAATAAGTTTTATTTTCATCTGAAGAGATAAATGTATTTCTAGCATTTTGATTAGTTTTTATTTCTTTGGTTTATGACCAACATTGGATTTATAGTAGAGAAGTCTTAATCCCGTTACAAATGATTAAATATGAAAATGAAACTAAGAAAATTTTCCTATTTTGAGTAGCCAAAACTTCAATCCATGACAGAGTTAAAGAAGGTTTAACTCAGTATGGAGTGTTGTCCAAGTAATTTGGGAATTTGGAAATCTCAATGATTTGGGAGTTTGGGAATTTGAGGAATTCATAAACTTGGGAATTCAAAATAATTCGAAAGTTTTGGAATTCAAGGAATTTGAAAAGTCGGGAATGTAGAAGATTTGGAGATTTGGAGATTTGGAAATTCTTCCCTTACAAGGGAAAAGAGACAGCATGATGGAGTTACATTTAGATTTCATCTTTGTAGTGGAGACAAGCTATTTAAGAAGTTTACTTTTAATGTTTAGTTGACAATCAATATTTTAAGAGTCAACATTGTAGCCTTAAAAGGAGGTGTTAGTGTGTAAGGCTTTAATAATGTAATAAAGTCATGTTTACATAAGTGATTAATAAAATATTAGTTAGGTAGTATTTAATAAAGAAGTTATATTGTAATAGTAGTACAACTACCTACCAAATGAGATAAGAGGAGATAATTACCAATGTACTAATTGACATCATATAATAAAAGAATATCTTTTATATGAGTTTGTTGTGTTTGTTATGATGTTTGAGTGTTTTTAATTAGAAAATTAACATTTTCAAGGTCCTAAACAACATTTATTGTTTTTGTTGAGATCTTTCAAATGAATTATTGTACACTAAAAACATAGTTTGTATACAAAAGTTATGGCTCTAACAAGGTAATGGTCCAAATATTCCTCTATATCCAAGTGAAGACCATGCCAACTCGCCATAATTCAAATATTGGGAGTTAATAATGTAGGATTTCATTAAATACTAGGCTACAAGCATCATGAAGGTTCCAAGATAATTTCAAAACCCTAACCCTAATTATAGCTATAAAAATATATATTCTAAGGGAAGACAAGGGTTCACATTTCCATTGGTTGTCCACTATTTCATAGTGTGAGTACCAGTGGAAGAGATATAATAAAACAGAAAAAAGATTATAAAATACTATAGTATAGCATAACTTCAAAATCAACTTGTACAATTTTGTAATATATATGGTAATCTCGATAATATAAGAACATAAAAGGCATAATGCTTCATTGAATGCTAGTTTTTGTGTATGAGTTTTCACAACAAATATTTATGTTTCCTTGTCTATCTTTTTTATTTGAGACTATTTTATTTCACAATAATTAAAAAATCTAAATTATACAATATTTTATTAAAAATATTAAAAAAATAATCAAACATAAATTCATTTTAAATTTAAACATATTCTTATAAACCAACTAATACTTTGTCAAAATAATTTAAAAGCATTAATATTTTTAAAAATAATTTTAAAACATAGCATAACAATGCATTACTTTACTTCTTTATTATCATTATTATATAAATATATAATTCATTCAATACAGCTTAGGTTGTTAGAAATACCAATTTTATATATAGAGATATAACACTCAAAGTAACTATTACACTTTGGATTACCTATTCATATGGGTTCGAACCTCTACAACATCTATGGAGATTAGACTAATGTAGTGAGATCCTCTACCCTCTTGGATCTTGTTTATAACTCTGTCTCGTTAGAAAACAAACATAGCTTTCCTAGAAGTGGGGCTACATAGGGTCCCATTACGGTTTTACACTAACCTTACAAGTGGGGTCCACATATTGTAGAAAGGGTTGTTAAACATATGGGTCAAGATGTTTCTGACATCGATATGTTGACCACCATAAGAAAGGGGTGTGATAGCAGTATGTAGACACGAGAAAGGGGCAATTCTTGGATCCCCTCATTACCATATTGAAGGAGTTCTTCTCGATAAAAACAAGATATTTCAAGGATATGGGGCCATCCATGCCTTATCACAAGTGTGCTTCATGACTCACTATTCATATGACTATGTCACGTAACTTTGTGTAAAATGCATGTTTAAGAGCAATCTATTCTGCAACCTACTCATTAAGCAAAAAAAATTTGGCAAGTGTTTTCATAAGCATGACTATATACATATATATTCTTTTAAGTTTGCGTAAGTTTGGTTCTGAGTATTATTTATTTATTTTTTTATTTTTTTTTATTTTTTTTTGACATTTTAGTAGGTTAATAGACAAAAGAATAACAAATCATTCATAAAAAACATAAAAAAAAAAAATTGAAACTTTAAAACTTGAAACTTTGAAATTTGAACATCCTTTAAAGACTCCTAGGCTTATAGTTTTTCAAAAGATCCTCAATCTCATAGTCATTATGAATATAGATGTAAAGTTGAACACAACTATGACTCATAATTCAAAGCATCTATCATATAGTTTTTCAAAAGATCCTCAATCTCATAGTCATTATGAATATAAATGTAAAGTTAAACACAATTATGACTCATAATTCAAAGCATCTATCATTTATCATTTATCCTTTACGATGTCAAAGTAGTAACATGAAAGGGGTTCAAGTAGTAGCGTGAAACATATACTTCTCAGCATACACTTCAAGCTAAGAAAGGGAATTCATTCCTTCAAATCCTTTAATTGAGATAATAAGCCATCGTTTTAAAGATAAATTCAACGAGATAGTATGATAAATTGACAAAAAATACCTAAAATCTTGATGGTCTTTGTTAATTTTCTTCCAAAACCAAAATTCCTGCAGTGATTATCCCACCTTTGTTCCTAGCTATGGCGATCATTTCTTTAATTTATCAAACCAAACTTAAGATGGGCATAATCAAATTCATGTGAGCATTACTACTCAAATCCTATCTTTAAATGGTACTTGATAGCTTTGGTCATTTATTATAGTGACACATGGTGACAATGCAAACCATGACTCCCATAACAACCTCAATGTATGTGGTGAAATAGTAGAATCCCATTTTTTTAGCTCCCTCGGTTTCAATCTTGAAGTATTGTTAGCATGGAGATCCGTTTCACGATTGTTATCTCTTAAAACATGGAAGAACTGAATGATGGAGAAGTTGTCTTTTTCTTGCTTGATTTTTTCCAAGAGGCAAGCTAGAGTGCAATCCTTCGGGGCTTTTAGGGAGTGAGTGAGTCTTATAATCAATGTTGAGTCCCCAAATACTATAAGAGAAGGTTCTCTAATTGTTTGTGTGACAATTAATCCTTGGAGAAGTGTACACGCCTCTACTTGATTGTTTGAGGTTGTCTCAAGTCCCCACTCACAGTTCATTTCGTGTGTTCCTTTGGGATCAAGGATGATTCCCCTTGCACCTTCCACCCTTAGATTTCCTTTTGCAGTACCATAAAAAAAGAGGATATACTTATGATGATTCTTCTACCACTCTTTGAATTATTTCTCTTCTAATTGAATTTGCCAGGACTGGAGAAGGCCTGGATTAGAATAAACTATTTTCATAGGGGAGGAACCTTCCTGAAGAAGTTTGACCAGCCACTCCTTTTCTTGCTGGTCAAGAAACTAAATTGTATGGCCTTTAATACTTCAAATTTTTATGCTTTCAACCATAAGACTCTTGTCCTTTGTTGTTGTTATCCTTGGATTCTCCATTTTTTTTTAAAGATAGCTTTGTTACGTGCTAAGAACACTTTACAATAGATGTCTTTTGGCAAAGATTTCCAAGATCTCTTAAGAATCGTCTTGTTGATGAAGTATCCCTCATTTGTAAACATTTATTTCCAGTTTGTAGGTGTGATCACCATGTCCCCGATCTCTAAAAAGGCCCAATGACGTGCAAGTTTAGTGTAGGAGCACTCAAAGAAAAGGTGTTTCTTCCTCCTAACAACGTGCACAGTGATAAGGTCATCGACTTCCTCTTTTATGGATATTTTCCAGTATCAATAATTTACCATGAATCAACAGAAAGTGATCACCTTTGGGAGATCATCTCCTTGCCACACATATTTCCCAATGTTGGTTTGAGGTGGTGAGGGGAGGGATGAAAGCTCATCCAAATATCCCATTTTGATTAAGTAGCAATTGTGTCCCTATCCTTTGGATTCAGGAAAGGAGTCAATCTGAGAACAACCTGAGAGAGAAGTGAACATATATAGGACAAGAAGTAGAAGATTGATAGGTGACAAAAAGGGATACTAACCTTTCCAACGAGCATCATCCAGTGACCAAAGAGAGATATATCCTTCCATCCATTCCTTCAGTGGTTGGAGTCCATTTTATTCTCTATTGGACGCTTATACATTATACCATCCTTCCATATTTTGATCTCCTTGCCATTGCCCAAGATCCAAGTGAGTTGGCATTGTATTGTGTGCCACTATTTTTAGAAGATTCCAAATATGTGATCCCTTTTTTTCTCGCAGCAAATTATCCAAACATCTTTTATGGCTTCCATGAAAGTATTTTTGAAGAGAGCTTTCTTCCACCACTGAAATTTGTTGGCTATTAATTGCCACAAAAATTTGGTACCCAAGGCAATATTCATAACATTTGATATTTTACACCTAGGCCTCCACGATCCTTGGGAGATCTAACCAAGTTCTAATTCACCAAATGATTATATATATATATATATATATATATATATATGAATGATTAGATTGAACTCCTTGCCAAAGGAATTTTTGTATCTTTTTGGGAATTTGTAGTATTATTCCTTTTGCAGCTAACATCTCAAAATATTGATAAATTTATAGGGCCAAAAGCATCGATCGTATGAGAAATATCCTACCTATGGGTTTCAACCATTGTGTTCCCCACTATTTAAATTTAATCTCGACCTTTTAAAGAATGTCATTCCAAATATCTGAGGTTGGGGTATTTAGTGAGATGGGCATTCCCAAGTACTTAAAATTGGTCCAAGACTCTAAATCAAGGGAACTAAAATATTCTAGCAATTGAATGGAGAGTTATTGGGTGTGTATTCCAACAATATATTTGACTTTTACCATTATTTACTTCTCCCCCTGAAGCCCTAAGAAAGAGTTCAAGGAAATCTTTGAATCTCTTTGTTATAATTGTTGAAGCCCCCCCGCTCACCCCCCCCCCCGAGTAAGAGAAGAGTGTCATCAACAAATTGGAAATGGTTCATTGGCCTTACTCCACTGGCTATCCATATTCTTGGGAGGTTTCCAACAAGTCTTTCTTCTTCCAATTTCCTACTCAAAGCTTCAACCATAGAGGAGGGAACCTTGCATGATACCTCTACTGCTCTTAAAGAAATTTGTGGGCTTCACATTGACTAACGACACTTTTGAAGGACTATCAATGCATGATTTTACCCATTAAAAAAAACTATTATTAATTTTTTTTTTTGCCAAAACAACAAAAAATGAGTGCCTTACCCAATCAAATCCATTGGCCAAGTCTATTTTAATAAGCATTCATTTGTCCTTGTTATTCCTACTAGAATGAATTGACTATTGAACCATAAGATGTGTTTTCATCACCCGCAAAAAACCACATGCTTCTTGATTTGAGGCACCACAACTCGTCCTCATATTTGCTTATTGTGCATAGTTTTATGCAAAGAGATTGTTCCTCACTTTGTATTTAGTTGTGAATTCTTCAGGTTCCATCCTAATATTGAGATCACTAAGTTTTGATAGAAGTTGATTTTTTCTTATAATAATAATAATAATAATAATCTATTTTTAGGGTCACCACCAAGCGAGACACCAATTTGGTGTATGAGACCCCCTTGTTTGTGGGACAAGGGACCTATCTCTGCGCAGCGATTTAACTGCTAAAGTCTACAGAGGTGTACATACCCTACCCCCATTCGGATTTGAACCTATGACCTCCTAGGAGGAAACACATGCTCTTAACTTATGACCTACTAGGAGGAAGAGTTTATGGATTTTTTATAATGTTGCTTTTGGGTCTAGACCCCATTGATTTCTCTATGGTTGTTTGAATGCCTAGTATTTTCTCCTTGTTAGTTGCCTCTTCCCTTTTCTCTCTTGCCAATTTTCTTTCTACTTTTTCAGTGAGTCATTCTTCTTAAACTTCCTATTATTTTTCATCCTCTTCATTTTGCTATTGATTTTTTTCCCTAGTTATGATTCTAGTGATTTGAGGGGATCTGTTCGGTACCCAATCTATTTCATCTTGGTTCACATCATCCTTGGAGCGAGGGTCCAAAGAAATTGAAGGATGGGGTAGGGTAGTGAGAATGGGCTCCTTGATGACAAAATACATGATTCATTCAAATGAAAAGGGTTCTCCTTGAGAAAGCACATCAAAATGGTTTGATTTGGATGGACTTTGATTGATCCAAGGGAAGGAGGAGCCATGCACCACCATTGAAAAAGAGTTAGGTGTTGAAGGGGTTTGGGGGGGGGATGGATGGTTGCTTAACATTCCTTTGGGGAAGTTGGGAGAAGAACGAGGGGGGAATACACTCTCATATTATTGGTTTGCTACTTTCCTCTCATTTTTTCTAAACCACTTGCCATTGCTTTGCTTTGGCAAACTCTTCTTGATATGAACCTTGATTCTCCTTGCAGTTTTCTTCACAAGGTTCATACTCATGACAAGATTTACACTTGAAAAACAACTTCTTATATTCCATTTTCGAGACATGTTTCTAATTATCTAAGTTAAGAAGGATTGGTTTCCACAAACCCTTCTTAGATCCATACCATTACAGATTCTACCGCATGCAAACATTATGTCCTTTGGCTCATATTTATCTATGTATTTACCAAGATTATTACCAATGCTTCTTAGTGCATCCTCTCCTAGTAGTGAAGGGTCAAATGGGGCAAGCTTGCCATATTGAGATTGCAGAGGAAACATCCATCTCATCCATTTCAGGATCAAAGTCATGGATCCATTGATTGAGGTACATAGTCATGGATCCATTGATTGAGGTACATTCCCTTGGTGTGGAAGAAGAAAGGATTGTTGTCGAATATCAGATCTCTATCCTCCTTGGATTAGAAGAGAAAAACATAAAACCCACTTCCATAGAAAAAAAACGCGAGAATTTCCTCTTGATAAAAAACTATCAATTCTTCCCTGGTTGTGGCTAGAGACAACCTAGAGAGCACCCTCCCCAACTTCACATGACTATTGTCAATAGGACTGGTGGTCGTGGTGATGGTCCAGGTGTCCTAGGGCTAGCTGGGGCGCAAAATACAATCATGTTAGGCATTCAAGGCTGTCGTTTGGGCTCACACATGATACGATCAAGTCTTTAGTGGATGTCGAATAGTGGAGTTAGAGAAGATGCAAGGAAAGTCATCCACCCATGGAAGCATTTGGAAATTTAAAGACTCTTGTTATGCCATTCATGTGAAGATTTGTGGCCACGCTCATTGGAAAGAAGAAATAAAGGACATAGAGTGGAAGGACGAAGTTATCGTCAGCGATGACGGGCTTGAAGAGACTTCGAAGGCATGCGATCCCGATATACTTCGAAGGCCTCTCTCTTTTGCAAAAGGTGTCATGGGTGCTGACAATGGAGAATACTCTTGGGTTTTAAGAACAAGGAGGCCTCGAGCGGTAAGTTTAGCATTGAATGACTTTAGTGGAGATGCCTTGGTAGTGCCACGAATTGTTTGGTAGCTGCAGAGAGCTAGATATCAGTGAGGTTGAGGAGGGAGGACGCAACTGGTAGCTGCAGAAGAAGATCTGTGTCAATCGTTCAGAAAGAAGATACCTTATCACATTGAGCAAGCCATTGAGGCCATGGAGGCTCTGTCCATAGAGGAGCAGGAGCAAGACTGGGATTTGTAGGAAAGCATCAACCCTTATTGGACTGCCAAGAACATTTTGGCTGAAGTATTCACGGAGAAGGAATTCTTCCAGGCCGAGACTCTCAGAACTATCAGCTGGCTTCAGTGTGACGTGGAAAGAATGCAGAGACAGCTGGATGATCTTGCTGAGGCCACCAACACCTATTCCAGATGGCCGAGGATGGAGGAGAGTGCCTGTGGGCCGACTACATCATGATTTCTTCGTACGAAAATGTGTTAGTGTAATGTTGGTAAGTTCCTGGTTTTGCTTGCTTTCAGTTTGAAACTTTGATGTTAGATTTTCAGTTAAATTTGCTTTCATGGTCTTGAGAATTTTAGTAGTCTTAACTTAGACATGATTTCCCTCAACACGGCGGGTCATAAAACTTTTCTACCTAGCTCCTATAATGCTTTTGATCATTTTCCATGATAATGTGCCAACCGTAGTGTTTTTGTACTATATGTAATTTCTTAGTTAATAGAAGGCTTCTCATTTGTGAACCGAAATAACCATGGATCTGGGTGACGGCTAGATCCCTATAATTTGTCCGATCAGGTCTCCTTCTGCCAGCGAGAAAGCCATATGGCTTGAGGGAGTGACCGGAAGAGGGACTTCAGCTATATTATCAAGTTTTTAGCAGAGGACATTTTAGCAGAGTTTCGAATTAAGGAGACGAGAGACTGGAAGGCCTTGGCATCTGGAGAGAGGTTCGATCCCTTCCAAGATCCGGGTTCATGAAGCAATCAGAGACAACGCTCAGCAGAACCGGGGCAGCGTGCGCAGCTCACATGCAGACTGGTTCAAGACTTGAAGATATTTCCGTGCAATCTCAACAATAGAAAACAGTATACTAAATTTAAACTCCAAAATGACCGTAATAAGTATAGAATGATTGAGAAAGGGCCAAAATAGCCATAGACTGTAAAATGCCCCTAACTCAGTTCCTCTTAATTATAGCTAGTTCTTCCTCTTAATTATATCCCATTTATTGACAATTTGATCCCTGAATCTAATATGTTTGACCAGAACAAACGGCATTGATTTAAAATGCTGTCTGACATAGCTGAGAAGCTATTCTGGAATCTGGCTTCCAGGCTACAGCTGTGTCGGATTCTTGAGCAAACTCCCCCAACCCACTTTCCTGCATTCGTTTATGGACCCATCTCTGTATATGGTATCAGAATTCAACATATTAATTGCCCCTGCAACAATTTCTTCCAGTCTGCTATTTTCGCTGCTATCATTGTGCATGTGATCTATCTAGTATCTTTTATTTTCAATTTTTCTTAACCTCCACTTCTGTGTTCTGTGACAATATTTTTCAGGTTTGGGGCTGCCCATTATCTAAACAAGAGCGATTATGCTCAATTGTTAAAACTGTATACATTTTCCATTGAAGGCAGGCCAAATACAATAGAATACAGGTTTGAAACAAATACAAAGATTGAATGCTGTGGGACAATATTCATTTGTAGACGGCGATGGAGTTTTAACTTCATATTTCGTTGAGTTCGTATTGATTCTCTCGAGGATTCGAAGGAATATTATCGTCAATGGATGGGCCCTCCTTCACGGGATCTAAATGAGACTTCTTCGAAGGATTTATGGGTTTGATGAAAATTTTGTAGTGGCCTTAACAAAGAACCAACGCAACCAGACATAAATAACAACGTCAAATGAGATTGCCACCTTGAAGATCAACAATGAGATGACAAACAACTGATCGTGAAGTAAGATTAACATACATTATATTCTATAGGGATCAAATCCCTCAGGGTATAAACATTTTTAAAGTGCAAAAACTTAAAGAAAAGTTAGTACATACTATGAGCTATTTGATCTCCATGAGCTCAAGATAGATTCAAAATTAAAGATGGTTTTGTTGGTGATAAAATTAAACTAGATGAAATCATAAAAGATGAATGCCATCATAATTATTAAAAACTTATAAATTGCAAAGAGGTAATGATAGATAAATTTCATAATATCCAAAGTAATTAATTGGACAAAGCCAAACTTGCAATGGTTGAAAGCAATGTCAATTAGTAAATTAGATAACATAGAACCTTTGGTGAAAACAAATGGTCTCGAGTGACCAAGCTATTGTAAATATGTATATTTTCAATCTTAATATTTCTGACGGCTACAAAGGAAGAAGGATGAAAAAGAGACGTGGGCTATGATTCCACAAGTGGAGAAATGATAGTGGGCTAAGGGAAAATGACCCTAGTGGGCGTAAGCTTATTTCCCTAGCCTTAGCAATTTAACCATGTTCCTAAACCATAATTAAGAGGGTATTAAGAGGGGAAAAGTGGTCCCATGTGGAGTAGCCACATGACAATCTAGAATATGCATATAAAAGAGAGAATTTAGATTATGAGGGGTTTGTTCCTTCACTCATTGGAATCCAATCATTTGAATTATATTCTTCATTATTCTTTCCATCACCTTGGAATTTCTTTGAGACTGGCACCTAAGAGAACGAGGACTAGCTTTATATCATAAGTGAACTTTCCATCCCATTTACCCTAGTAGACTAGTGCATGAGAGGAACCTGGCTTGCAGGTTGTGCCCCGGAGTCCCAATTCGGAGACTTCCTATCCAACTTGTGTTGGAGCACTCGAAGGAAATTAGAAGCTTCCTAAGGGAATGCACGGGGGATTCACTAGAAGGCAATATAATATCACGTTCATTCATATTGTGGTATTAAATATTCATGAAAACCTAAAAATTATATTGCTTATATATTAAGAGGCAAAGGTTTTTTTTAATTTAATGTAACAATACAAAAATACTTTGGGGTCTTTTTTATATGGGCAAATTGACAAATATCCGCCAAATGGAGATGGCAGGATCACGGCCGGATAATCGGGTTGAGGCAAGGCTCGGGCTTACCAGTACGCAGGGAAATCACGTCTTGAGGCATGCTTGAGGCCAGGGGTTTCGTGGTGAAGTGGGTTTCCAGTCGATCATAGTCGAGAGACAGTGGTCATTGACAGCCAATTGTTACCCATAACACGGAGCCAGTTGTTACCAATAGCCTTGGAAGGCTCTAAGCCTCCAGGGCCTGTTATAGGCCCTCGATAGGCCTTGGGGGATTGAATAACCAACCACTCGTGCCTATTACAGGCCTTGGGAGGTTTAGTCATCCTCATAGAGCTTGTTACAAGCCCTGGGGGCTTGGATACCTAGCCCACAACAAACTTAGTCAACGATTGGGGAACTGCAACATGCAATCTAAATGTTGTACTATGTGCATTGGCTCTAGTGACATACAAGAAGTGATCTCCTATCTCTTCATTAGACCATTAGATGTTGCAAATCATAATGATATGTGGCGGACTAATTGCATTGTGGGTAAAGTAATGTGCATCCACAATATACATCGAAAGAAGCAAAGTGCATTGTAGAATGCATGTGGGGTCATAAGAGGGGTATCATATCAATATACTAGGTAGAAATATAAAGGGGTATAAAAAATGTTAATGAAAAAATTGATACATACAATATCTATTGAAAATATGGGTTTTTTAAAATTGGAAAGACATATTGGGAGGGGGTTAAAAAAAACGATTTTGGAAGGTATTTTCCAATATTTAGTGAAATTAGGGGTATTGTTTCATATGCCATGAACGAACGCGCTATGATAGCGGTTTATTGAGTGAAACCCCCGTGAGGGAATCTTAGCTCAATGAAGGGGCTTGTTTCTGGCATTGTGCAGGTTGATGGGAAGAAGAATTGAGGATTGGGATAGATGTGGAGAGGGTTTTTGCACCAGTGGGTTGCATGAGAGATTGAGTTGTGTAGAGGTTGGGGAAGAGCTTTTCCCTTGTATATTGATATCCCAAGCTCGGGGGTGGCCTATCAAAGAAAGATATGGCTTGACTAAGCCTACCACTGGGAGGAACATCCTTCACTTGTGGCCAGTTGAAGAATATTAAGATAAGTATCCTACTATGTATAAAATGCCATGGTTTAATTCGTGTTTATATATTGTTCAATTGATTGTATGTGAATGTTTAAATTCATAGAATTCTTTGGCATGGAATGTGTGTTTCTCACTTGAATTGCATGTAATTATTAATATTTACATATCATAATTTGGGTGATCATGTATGTTTATTTTTTGTTGTAATTTGATAATGAAAATGATGAAAAATGAAATTGGTTGTCAAGTATGAATCTTGTACGTTATTTGAGTACCCTGTGGTCTCCATGAAAGTGTTAAATTTTGATAGGGTTAGGGTTTGATGCAGTAAAATTGAAAAAACAATGTACTTTAATGCAAAGTTACATTTAATAAACAAGTACTGAAACAAAACATAATTTTCATCTCTTTCAACTTTTCAACTTTAACACTACTAATTGGGTCACTGTGTTAAAGTAGTCTTCAGTAACATGTAATCATTAACACAGTGTTAACCAACAATAACATAAGTAAAGAAAACAAGTTTAGGATACTTACCTGGAGCGTGGAACCCTTCCCGTTTTATACTCAGAAAAAATTACTTTAAGAAAAAGGATTGTGCCTCTTAGAGGCCAATCAAACACTAGGAACTAGATGACCCTACTAGAGGTTAGTACAAACCAGAGAGAGAGAGATGATGGGTTTGAGGTATAGTCAAACAGAGATGGTCAATGACAGTAAAAAAACATAGTAATAGTCATAAACAAGACTCAGCACAAAGGTCTAACCCAAGTAATATCTCAGCAAAAAGTAAAGCAGACTTCAATGAGTCTCAACACCATGTTCTAACCAGAGTTAGGTTTTAGCATATGGATTTGGACAAAGCTCAGCAAAAATAACAGACCTCAATAAGATCTCAACACTATAGATCTTTCCAACTTGGCTCACGACTTCCACAAGTCAACCCTCAACAGGGTGGATCAGATTTGCAGGCCTCGTGGTTAGGTAGGAATCCCTCATTGGTGGAATATTTGAGCTTGGGTAGCAGATATGAGCTCACTTAACCCTCAACAGAGCCATGGTTCAGCATATCGGACTAGCAGAGCTCATGACAAGCACATAAAAGGCTCACGGATCAGAATTCTGGGACAGGTGAATTCCAAATCAGACCAAGGAGCAGAGAGAAGGTTTACCAGGGTAATCGACCTCACTTCCAATAGTCAAGTAATCAACAATCAACTCTTAAAAGGGTCACGGTTCAGTCACAATAGTAGTGGCAACCTTTCAAAAAACCCTAGCAGTCAAACAAGTCAGATCTAAGATGATGAAAAACTTTAGCAAGTGATCAGACTAAAATACTCAAGCAATAACAGTCCGAAAAAACCCTTGACGTCAAAACAATACCGAAATAATTATATGTGTCGAATGCTTGTCAAATGAAGACTTCAATAAATAGGATTAAGATCTTCTAGAAGGGTTATTCATTGGAGCTTTAACAACATGTCATGATACCTTGTAAAGGTCCCCCTTGCGGACACCAATCTCAATAAATGAGCTCATATTTACACCTTAGTCCATACTAGTGCCTTTCCTTCTGAGAAGGCTACAGATAACCCCTTGTCTTCTAAAATTGCCATTGAAAGAACATTCTTCTTTAAACCAGGAACATATAAAATTTCCTCAACATAAATTAATATACCTGAATCAATCTTTAAGGCAGTTGAACCAATTCCTTTGATTTCAAAGGTACTTCTATTTCCCATCTCCACTTTCTCATTAAACTTCTCGTCCTTCTAACCCACAAGAGCCCTTTTGTATGCAATCATATGCTTGATGGCCCCATTGTTAATCCACCATGAATCTAATGAGTTGGAGATGGATCCTGAGAGTGTTGAAATCAAGAAGAACTCTCTTTGATCTTTTTCTTTGGTCTCGGCTTTAGATTTCTTTCGTTGAGGCTCTTCTTCTTCTGTATCAGTTGAAGCACGATGCTTCCCTTTATGTCAATTCCTATTAGGAGTATTTCTACAATCGTTTGAATAATGACCAAGCTTGCTACACTTAAAACATATTACTTTGAATTATAAAAGTGCTTACCTTGAGGTCCCTTACCTTTGTTCTGGTGTTGGGGGAAGCTTCTTCCTTTCTTTGTCTTGGTAGCAAGAGCATGATTCTTTTCAACTGGAGGCACAGATCTACTCTGGATTTTGCCTTCTTCTTCTGTGAAATCATGCCACAACCTGTCAAATTTTGGTTGTATTTCTCTTCCATTTACTGTTGAAAGAAATTTCTCCCAAGATGTAGGAAGACCATCTACTGTTGTTTGCACAAGATCATCATCATCTACTTCAACTCCAATTTCCATGAGTTTATCTTTTATCTGAGCAATCTTTGAGAAGAAGGAGGCAACAGATTCCTTCTCCTTCATCTTCAATGAACGAAGTTGCTTCTTCAAGACCCTCTTCTGAGTAGGTGCCTTCTTCTCATAGATATTTGCTATGGCATCAAAGCATTCCTTAGTTTTCCTTAGAGGAGCTATCATAGGCATCAAATTGTATTTAACTGATTCAAATATGACCCTCTTTGCTTTGGATTGCTTCTTCTTGAATGTTGCTCTTCCTTGGACTGTTGTGGGCTCTTCCACAACTGTAGTGACCAATTCATCCAATTCATTCTCCTCCAACATATTCAAGACCCTAGCCTTCCATGCATTCAAGTTTGAGGCCCCTTCAAGTCTATCTTATTCTTTCACTGAGTTAGAAATCATCTCAAACCCTTACAATCAACTTGCCAAGTACACCTGTAAACCTTTATTCAAGTGTATTAGGACACAAACCCTTACTTTAGGATCTATGTAGATTATGTTAGCCTGCAAAATAGAGTTAGATACAAGACCTTAGATCTGATACCATGTTAAATTTTGATAAGGTTAGGGTTTGATGCAGTAAAATTGAAAAATCAATGTACTTTAATGCAAAGTTACATTTAATAAACAAGTACTAAAACAAAACATAATTTTCATCTGTTTCAACATAAGTAAAGAAAACAAGTTTAGGATACTTACCTGGAGCATGGAACCCTTCCTGTTTTATACTCAGAAAAATATACATTCAGAAAAAGGATCGTGCCTCTCAAAGACTAGTCAAACACTAGGAACTAGATGACCCTACTAGAGGGTTAGTACAAACCAGAGAGAGAGATGATGGTTTGAGCTACAGTCAAACAGAGATGGTCAATGACAATCAGAAAACATAGTGATAGTCATAAAAAGGACTCAACACAAAGGTCTAACCCAAGTAATATCTCATCAAAAAGTAAAATAGACTTCAATGAGTCTCAATGCCATGTTCTAACCACAATTACGTCTTAGCATATGGATTTGGACAAAGCTCAGTAAAAATAACAGACCTCAATAAGATCTCAGCACTATAGATCTATCCAACTTGGCTCATGACTTCCACAAGTCAACCCTCAATAGGGTGGATCAAATCTGCAGGCCTCATGGTTAGGCAGGCATCCCTCACTGGTGGCATATTTGAGCTCACTAAACCCTCAACAGAGCCATGGTTCAGCAGATCGTACTAGCAAAGCTCACTGCAGGAACACAAAAGGCCCATGGATCAGAATTCTAGGACAACTGACTTCCAAATCAGACCAAGGAGTAGAGAGAAGGTTTAATAGGGTAAGCAACATCACTTCCAACAATCAAGTAATCATCAATCATCTCTTAAAAGGGTCACGGTTCTGTCACAATAGCAGCAACAACCTTTCAACAAACCCTAGTAGTCAAACAAGTCAGATCTAGGATGATGAAAAACTTTAGAAGGATACCAACCTAAAATACTCAAGCAATAACAGTCCTCAAAAACCCTTGACGTCAAAACAGTACCGAAATAATCAAAGCTGGAAAAATGTGTTGAATGCTTGTCAAATGAAGACTTCAATAAATAAGATTAAGATCTTCTATAAGGGTTAAATAAAATAAACCTTTACACAAGTTAGGGTCCCATTAAATTAGGAAGTTACCAAATAAGATAAAAAAAATAAAAAAACATAAAAAAGAAATAAAGAATAAAAAATAAAAAAATATAAAAATAAAAAGAATAAAATATAGACAAGGGTCATATAAACAAACAAGTGAGGGTACAATGACCCATCAGAATGGTACCAGAAAAAGTAAAAAAGAAAGAAAAAAAGATGAAGAAGGTGGGTACCAATTAAATTTAGAATAACATTAGGTGGGTACTAGGACCAACAAATGGTCCAACATAAGATATGAATGGGTACATAACCCATGAATCCTAGGACCAAGGGTAAACCACAAAACGTGGTTAAACAACTATAGTGCCCATAATGCCAAAAACATCAAAGGTGGTACAAACCAAAAGATAACTCAAGGTAGGTAAAAGACCCTATTAACCATAATCCAAAGACAAGGTACCACAAGACAAATAATCAACAATGTGTAAGGACCAAAATTCAATAAATCAAGGTGGGGCACAACCAATCATTTCTCTCTCAAATGTACAAGTGTTCCAAATAACCTGAAAGTTCATCATCACTGTATAAGGAAGGGTCCACACGGATGATGTGATCATGTGGTCCTCTAGACTTCTCCTAAGGTCAAATGTTAGTGGCTCCATCAAGGGGTGGCCAGAACTGTGAGAAGACCATCTAACTCAACCATATCGAAGACCTAGGAGAAGAGGACATCATACACCATCATCTTGGTAACTGGCCAAGAACCTCCATTCTCAAGGAATGGCTCTCAGCCCAAAGCTGAGCTTCAGTCCTAGACTAAATCAAGTTTATCAACCACCTGGTCCTTGACTAGGTTCTTCAACCCAAGGCTAAAGTTTTACCGAAGTCAACATCTTGGTAACTAACCAAGTGCCTCCATTCAAAAAGAATAGCTCTCAGTCCCAAGCTGAGCTTTCAGTCCTAGACTGAATGTTGATCAACCACCTGCAAGACCTACTTGGTCCTTGACCAAGAATCTTCCTCGTCCTAGACCAGGATGTCTCTGTCTCAACCTGTAGGATCTTCTTAGTCCTTGTGACCAAGAAATTATCTAGTCCCAGACCAGAATACCCTAGAGACAACTAGGGGCCCTAGCCACATGCTAGGGATTTTTCCATGGCATCAACCTACTTGGTCCCCGACCAAGAACTCCAGGAGACAATTGGGGTTCCTAGGGTACCTTCTAGGGTCTTACTCTCTACTATGCCTAGTTAACATGACCAGGAACCCTAGTTAACTGACTAGGGTACCATCCTCTCTGAGAATGGGTCTCGCAGCTGCACTAAAAATTAACAAAAAGAGCCTACCGGGTACATGACATCACATAGAAGCAAGAAGTATCCAAGTTTTATTATTTTATAATTTTAAGTAATTGGAATATATATATATATATAAGTTAAGGTCAACATTGTAATTTTTTTACTTGATATTTTATTAAAGTACCACATGTTAGCTCCACATTGAGCACGTAATTACACTTCTCCCTCATACTGGGATGTCAAAAGTGCCTCTCGGTGCAATGAGGGATGTCATAGGATGAACTTATTCAAATTGTTGTTTTCATTGAGATCTTTCAAATGAGTTATCATGCACCTAAAACATAGTTTGCATATGAATGGTATGGCTTTAACAAGGTGATGGTCCAAATATTCCTTTATATCCAAGTGGAGATCATGTAAGCTTATTATAATTCAAATGTTGGGAGTTAATGACGTAGGATTCCACTAAATAGTTTAATGAGCACTAAGGAGGTTCAAAGATGGTTTAAAAACCCTAAGTCTAAACCTTATTCTAGTTATCAAAAGTCTAGTATAAGGGAAGACAAGGGTTCACATTAATAGAGCAAAAGGACATAAGCACATCACAAAGGACTATAAATAACCATAGTGTATCATATAAGCTTTATAATAAACTTGTATAACTTTGTTATGGTATTGTAATCTATGGTAAATTGGGTCTAGATTGAGTGGTTGTGGGATGAAGTGTTATTCTCCCCGCCTAGATTATATTCATCTAAGTGACATGTTGAACTCATATTGAGTGTATTGTTGTATTGGATTTAAAAATATACAAAATATCACATTCTCCATAATATAAGAACACAATAGTCTATTTTATCTTGCAATAGTTAAAGAATATAAACTGTACATTTTTGTTTTTGTTAAAGTATTTAAAAAGATAGTCACTCAACCAACATAAATTCACCATAATTATTTTAAATTTAAATTTTTTTATGAACAAACCATTGATTTATCCAAATGGTTTAATTCATTAAATAATATTCACATGGATACTAACCTATACATCTATGGAGAGTAGGATAATGCGCTCTACCCTCTTAGATCTTGTTTGCCTCCTTAGAAAACTAACATGTCTTTCCCAAAAAGTAGGGCTACATAGGGCCCCATTAACACTAACCTTACAAGTGGGGTCCACATATTGTAGAAAGGGTTGTTAAGCATATGGATCTAGAGGTTTATGACATCGATATGCTGACCACCATAAGTAAGGGTGTGGGATATAGCAATATGTGGACATGACAAAGGGACAACTCTCGCATCCCCTTCGTTAACATTTTTAAGAATGTGGGTCCATCCCTATCTAATAACAAGTGTGCTTCATGAATCAATATCCATTAGTGTTTGTCACAATAATATGAATCAATATACATAAGTGTTTGTCACAATAAGGAATGTGGTCCCATCCATGTCTAATAACATGTGTGCTTCATGAGTCATCATTCAAAAGTGTTTGTCACATATGAATATGTCATGTAACTTTATGTAAAATGGAGGTTAAAAAATATTCCATTCTATAACCAACTGATAAGCAATTTTAAAAAAATATTTTCATACATCATAAATATAATTGTTAAACACAATAAGTAAGAATATATATATATATGTATAATTTTGTTTTGAGTATGTATATTCTATTTAATATCAAGTGTGTGATTGATCCAATTCGATCGAACATCTAATTTATATGTACTATCTTAATATATAAATCAATTGGTGATTTGATTTTTTTATAACAATTAATTAATATATCATAATTGTATTTCAATTAACAAGCAATTGCACTTTGGGGTGCAAAAAAGAACATTGTATTGTAGGAGAAGGAAAGAGATGAAGAAGGCGGAGGCAAAGAAGAATAGTGGAAGGAGAATGAAACGAAAAGCAAAAATGAGTTGTGTAGAAAGAGTAGATACATTATTTTCAATTAGATTATTCACATTATTGGAATTTACACTATTGTCATTGTGCATGTGGAAATGTTCTTGTAATATACTCAAGGAAGATTTATATAGAAAGACTAAATTTAAAAGAGTGGTTCATTGCTCATAGTTTGTGAGGCATGGGGGGACTTTCTAGCTTGTAGAGAAGGAGAAGTTTCACAAGGAAAGGGGAAGAGAAATTAGGGAGAAGGGGAAACGATAGTTATGAAAAATATGTGTGTTATTGTAATCTACTTTAGATAGTGAGAAGACAAACTTGTATGTAATATATGTTCCTTTTTAGTGAAGGAAGAAGAGCAAAAGGGCTTCATGAATGGAATTGAGAAAAACATGTATGGTACCGCACATGGAAAAATAAGTTGTTTATTAAGTATAAGCATGAAAGAAGGTGAAAATGAAAGGAAATAAGTAGAGATTGAAAAACAATTGATGAGAACCTAAAAGCTAGTTGAGAACTTTGATGTTGTATACTTGAAAACATTGATGAACACAAAACTGTATCAATGTGGAACAAACAAAGGAGGTTGGAAAACATGGAATGTATGGTGGAAGTAATATCAAATGAATTAGAAAAAATGAGAAGTAGTTACATTAAAATTGGAATTATGAGAGCTCCATTGATTGTAGCAATGCCTCTTTGTGCTTCCTTTCGTTGACATGCGGATTGTCATGCATTCATTTGTACCGATTCCTTCCTTTGCCAAAGAACACTTTATATTTCAATATATAGCTCCAATAATATGTTGATGAATTCTTTGAATACTAAATTGATGGCCTTACATTCAGAGGAAATTTTGGCACAGGGACCGTTATTGAAGCACTGATCTTTCTTTATTTCCTTTGCATGAAATATGAAAAATCATCATCTCATGACTCTTGAAGCTTGTAAGTTTGTAATTGCAAAGGAATGAGTGTTGATATGGAAAGAAATAAATTGTAGTTGAAACACTAACTTGTGCAAGGAAGGGAAGAAAGAAATTGCAGTTGAAACCCCTAACTTGTGCAAGGAAGCGAAGAAGTGGCGTGCTTGCCAAGTTTCGAACCAGCGACCCCGAGAGAGGTTAAGGTCAATTGTCCATTGGATTGGATGAAAACACAAGGGAATATTCATAAATCACACACTTTGGATATCGATGAACTGACCTATCTCGATCATCAGTGTAAAGATCAGACGATTGGAAATGAATAAAAAATGAAATTGGGGGAGTTGATCCCATTTTAGAGAAATGTTTTATGGCATAATTAGGTGATAAAAGTTAACCATGTTAATTTGGGTTTAATCTCTTAGATCAAATTGGATTAAGATAATGCATACCATAGAATCATAAATTCTTGGGATATAGGGAGTAATTGAGACAAAGGACCCCCTCCACACAACTCTCTCTCTCTCTCTCTCTCTCTCTCTCTCTCACACACACACACACACACACACACACACACACACTTTCTCTACTTAAGTCACATTTGTTGTGACGATAGGAACTTTTAACAGTGTATGTGGGTGAGAATCGAGATGCATCATGCCTATAACACATGTCGGCTCAAAGAAAAAAATAATATGTGTGTGTGTGTGTGTGTCTATATATATATATATATATATAGAGAGAGAGAGAGAGAGAGAGAGAGAGAGAGAGATGTATTAAATTGGAAAAACATGAATACAATTATAAAATAAATCCATATTAAATTTACTCCAATATTAAAGAGATTGTAACATCTATACCCATATATTGGCTTAATTTAAGGAAAGTGATATAGCTAAAATGAAAAACTAAAAAAAAATCATTATAATAAATAAATCATCATAAATACATCTTAACTTTTAAATCGAGGATGTGTCAAGAGAGATCAAATCACTTGAGATGTAAACTTTTTTTAAAATGTAAAATTTGAAGAAAAGTTCGCACCTTAAAATTTTTGAAGTAAATATGAAATTAAGATGAATCGATACTAATATTAATAATAAAAAAATCATATTTAATTTTAAAATGTGAAATATGATTATGATCAAATCCCTTATCCTCGTTCTCTCCCTCTCTCGCATATACATTAAATTATGTTCATTTACAAACATTAAAAATATGTATGCTATTAATTAGGTGTCAACGTATTTTGTAATAATTTAAAGTTTTGAAAACAATGAACACTATGATCAACCCTTAGGATCATAGTAAGTCAAGACTCCTTATTCAGTGTTAGGATCATAGCAAGTTGAAAATCCTTATGCAGTCTAATGAATTCTAGCTTTTATTTCTCTTTACTCAAAAGAGTCATAAATCCAACTTTTCCTTTTTCCTTTTAATTTTAGTCCATCCTTAATCATAGAGACCAAGTTCCATTTTATTTCACAGGGTTTTGTTGATGACCAACTAGTTCAATTTCACTTTGATGGATTTCATTGTTGATAACAAGAGAAGGGTTGATTCACTCCATTCATCTTCTTGAATAAGAGAGTTAGGCTTGTTGTTCTAAAGAGGAATTTTGAGAAAGGTGGGTACGAAGGACACAATAGTCCTGTTGTGTCAATCTGCAAACTAGAGTTTCCTCACGAGGATTCAAGGGAATATTATCATTAATGGATGGGTCTCCTCCATGGTATCTAGATGAGATTCCTTTCAAGTTGTGTTAATTGGATTAATCAAATGGTGTTTCTCATTTATACCTTGCTAAGGATCATAAGGGCATCACTTCTTAATTTTATTTAAGGGCATGAAAAAACTAAAAGTCTATGAGCAAGAAACAATCATAGATATTTAAAGGTTACATGCTCGTAGTTTAGCTTCTACTTCCAAGTAATGGCTATTACCCAATCAGATTTAATGTAGGTCCTTGGAAATGTTCCTTTCAATGCAAATTCTTGCAACTTCTACTTCCAAGTAATGACTGCTACCTTGGAAACTAGATTTCCCGCAAGCCTTTGGAAATGTTACTTTCAATGCATATTCTCCCAAAGGTAGTAAGGTACCTTCTTCTCGTCCCATGGGATATGGAGTGAAATTTTCTAGGGAATTATTAGTGGCTTCCAAATATTCAAGGCCCCTAAAATTCAAAGGAATATAAGGCAAACCAACCTATATAAGCACATTAGAGAGAGCTTCTATGGAGGCATCAAAAGAAAATGACCAAGGTTTCATGCATGTACTGGGTTAACCCATGAACTTAGGCCAAAATTGGAGAATTAGGTTTATGTCTTCTATTCAATTGAATTCCACCACAAAGAAACAATTAATATTTGGTTGAGCTTTGATCTTTAATTCTTTTAGATGCTGAAATTTGAAGCAATGAGACAATTCAATACCATGAAATTCATACAACCATAACACAAGATATACCCTGGGGAAAATCCTCAAAACTATGAGAACAAAAACCCTGGCAACTCTTCTTAGTATAATATAATGGATAGCAAAGAATGCTTTCTTTTACAACATAGCAGTTTTCTTTCAGAAGATAAGAGATCACCAAACACCCTTGGTGAAGATGCAAAAGCAATAGAGAAGAGAGATCAATCGGAGAAGCGCATTGACTTCAATAATAATATCATGCACACAAAGAGAAGCGCCTTACCTTCAAAGGAGAAGAGAATTCACTTCACATTGAATTCATCAATCTCGTATAACATATTTATACATTATTCTCTTCTATTTTTATCTTCTAACTTCAGGATGAGCTCGCCCTCAAACTGGATGTATCAATCTTGCATGAAGAAGTGTGCCCCACTTCTCCTGCAATTCTTTATCTCATTGAGTTGTCACTTAGGATGAACTTGCCTCTTAACTGAAAGTTTTCCCACTTAGTTAGGTGGCTAACTTAGTGTCGACATGCAAGTGTCACAACTCACATGTCATCTTTTAGTTTAACATAAGTGTCATCATGCAATAACACTTAGTTAACTAGATCTTGTTTGTTATCACTTAGTTAACTCTCTTTAACTGATTCTTGATAACATCACTGTAGTGATCAATTCGAGTTCTCCTTGATTTACTGAAGTGTCGTCTTTTAGTTTAACTAAAGTGAAAACATTTTAGTTAACTAGTCCTTCGTATTTAACACTTGATGAATGCTTGATGAAATATAGCCATAAAACATGTTTATTTTCCACGTGACAAGGTCCAAATACAATCATTTATGTTGCAGAAAAGAATGTGTGATGGTATAAAGTTAACATAATGATGCAGGTTAAAAAAAAATTCCTTCAAAATTCACCCTCTGAGAGTTGATCTCCAATCTGTACCTTAACTGTGAACTTTTCCCTAATCAAATTTGTTACAAGAACTGACAATGATTTCCAGAAATTCTACTAAATATTACTTGTAGAGGTCTTTATTGAGCCTTTACTAGAAGTTTTTTTTTCCAACGACATGACAAACCAACTATTCCACAAGCTACTCTTCTCTTGCGTAGATTCAAACCCTATGCCTGATCCGGATTTATGTGGGAACGAAACAAAAGATAGCATATACAGAATCATATACAGAGATATATTGCAAATAACACAGTGATACAGTAAACACATATTCTATTAAATAGCGGAAATAGAACAGACTGTAAAATACAATAGCTAGAATGGTGGTAGCTATCTCTGAGAAGAGATGTGGCCCCTATGCTCATTCGTGCCAAGATGAATACAAGGAGAGGCCGAAAGGGCCTATTTATCATAAGCATGAGGGAAAGAATCCCAAACATCCAAAAACCTAACCCTAGAAGATGAACCGTCATAAAGTTTGCGGCCCCAAGGTGGTTAGTTGAACAGTCAACTTCCCGGGGTCATAACTTTTGCATACGATCTCCATTTGGGGCGCTCAGTAGTCCGTTGGGAAGGTCTATCCGAGATTTACAACTTTTGACTGGGCCCAAATGCATGTTGGAGGCAACCATTTGGTCCCCCAAATCGCCAAAAAATGTCGTTTAGGGCCTCAAAATGGCTCCGGAAGTTCAGGACCCGAAAAACTGCTAAAAATAGTAATTTACCAAAATTGCCAGAAGACTGTTTTGAGCCAGTTGGAAGAGGTGGGCGGCCACTGATATCCACCTAGATCAATGCCCCACACATAGGTTTATGATCAAATTTTAATTCAATAAACACCTTTTTGCTGGAAACTAACAACTTCCCTCTCTCAAGGCGATTCCCACAAAATCATATAACCTTTAGACATTAATTGCAGCTTCTAGAGATCTCATATCCACCATTTCTCAGTAAACTTCATGTACTCTGAAACTAGGGTTGAACCAAAGCATCCATTTGGTTAATAATGAACCGACGGTAACCAATTGGTGACTACAGGGAATCCTAGACATTATGACTACATCCACCAAACAAATCCATTTACATATTTATCATCCATTCAATATGGATTCCTTCTCACGCTTTGACAATGTTGACCAACAATATAATACAGAGGTAATTAAGACATATTGACTTCCATAATGATTTCTTGAGTTAGGATTTTCTCTCAAGGATCTAGTAATGGATGAGTGTTACTAATACATAGCAATCAATTAAATAAAATCACAATGGAAGTGGCTTTAAGCATTCATGGTGGTCTTGTGGCCTTGACTATTGTTGAGATTTTAAAAAATAGAGCCTTAAGAAATATGCTCGAGCTTGAAAGCCATGACGAAGCCATCAAACACTACACAAGAGACTTGTCTCTCTTGGGGATGTTTATCCTTTGAGTGGGTATATCTTTGCAATTAGAAGGTTTTGAGCACTGAGGGGGTCTCAAGGACTTGACCACATGTGGTCCTTAACCATATAGTAAACTTATAGGACTTAAGCACCAAGAACAAGGCTTGAAAAAAATACACTTGACCTCCCTCATCGATACTTGGCCTTTTAGTAAGATATTCAAGTGTTAGAAAAACAGGATCGCAGAGCAATAACAATAAACAAAAATGAAAATATAATGACACAAACACATTACAAGAGAGACACCAATATATCGTTGTTCACCCAAGATGGGCTACGTCCACACTGAAATTGCCATTCCTTATTATTATACCATCCAACAAATGAAGGGATACAACATGCAACACATCCGCTGCACTTCCTCTTCACTTTCTCACGGTCTCTCTTTTCGATCTCAGAGATCTTTACAATGCATAATACCTAATACATCAACCCTAGCCGTATTACAAAGTCTTTCTTATAAAGGGGAAATACAATGGGAAAAAACCATGAGTTACCCAAAACCATGGGCCCGTAAATTGTTGGTGAAAACAACCCAAAAAAAATTTCTCGGGGGCGCTGCCCCGAACCCTAAGGTTGGGGAACGAGTGTACAGTCCTTTTGCATATCATATAAAGCTGGGGTACACGACTGAGACAATATCATCTATGAGACTGGAAGATCTGGCTCCACAACCAACAATCTCCCACTTGGAGACTGATCACAACAACTCCACCGCTACTGTACTTGTTGGATCTTGGACTTGGCAAATTTCTCATTTTCACCTTCACTGCAAACTTGCAGAAGGGTTATGGTATCATTTTGCTACATTAAACCCTTGGAACAAGAACGAGGAAAATTCTTTCTGTCCCTCGATGTACAGACATACGATTCATGGTGCTAACTTGCGTTCACCAAGCTCACACAATCAAGCTCCCGTAATCGCTAAAGAAAGCCACTTGGAAATTTCCATTTTAATGCGCTATAGCGCCACTTTCTACCTTTTGAAGGTTAATGCTCGCAAGCCAGTAAAGTAAGCTAGGCAATGCATACCCCATTCATATCTATCACTTTTAAAATCTTTGCCTTTGTACTTTGCCGTTGGACTTCATCAATGGGTGAGAGTGGGTAGGCGAGAGTAGGAGGAACGAGGCAAGTAAGCGGGTCATCCCTCTCCCTCTTCACTCTCCAATTTACCACTTGGACTCCTTCCTCTATTTTGGAATGAAGTTGCTCCCCTCCCAAGTATGTTCTGAGCCAATCTGGTATAGAAAGGCAAGTGATTATGCTCCTTTCAAGATTGAAATAAATTAATAACGTTGAAGTGGTCATGGATTTCATTAACCATGTTTAATGGCATCAACATTATTTCTTTCTAAAAGTTCATTATTTTGTAACTCTTCTTTAGTCAAAAGATATATGTATATTCATGAACGTAAAAGAAGGGATTACCATACAAGTGACCTTCACCATTATTTTTCTATTATATGATTATGATTATATTATTTTAGGAATTGTTTAATACATGTTTCACTTTGAAACTCATAAATTACGAGTCTTGGATATAATGATGGATATTTACCATTTATTTTGTTGTTAATAAGAATTTTTATTTTTTTCAAATTTTAGAATATAATTTTAAGATTTTTTTTTTTTAATTTTTAGTATATTTTAATTTAAAATAGTTTTATATTTTTATATATTTTAATTTCAAACCAAAACTTCAATTTTTTATATACTTTAATTTAAAAAAATTAAAATTTTAATATACTTAATTAAAAAACACTCTAAATTACAATATATTTTTATTTAACACAAATTGAAAAAATAATAATAATTTTTTTTCTAAAATATTTAAATATTAGAGAGAAAAAAATATACCTCTAACAATTACTTTCTAATAACATTAAACTTTATTGAAATGACATGTGGACTTGATATATAAAAGAGGATTTGAAAAGAAATGGATGGATCTATTATTGATGTTGCTTATGGTTAGTTTAATCTGATATGGTTTAGAACTCAATATATTGAGTTTACTTTGGAACATAAACATGTGATGCATGATCTATTATGATTTTATAATTTAATGGCAATGGATGGAAACGACTTGTTGCTCTGTCAGAATGGTTTCTATAAATACCCTTGGAAGGTACAACATGAATCATCACTCTACATTGATGAAAAGGGTAAAAAAAGCTTATCACCCAACACACAATGATGCTCATATGAATATCCATAATCCATGGAGAGCATACGTGGATTTCCAACCAATGCGCTTATGTTATGATGTCCACATAACTCCTCCTCATATGCCTATCGTCGTTTGCACTTAGAAGTAATTATAGAAGTTAGACTTGCTTTCAAACACATAAAATTATATTGTCTACTTACACATACATTTCTCTCATTTTACAACATATTGAATTTCTTCTCGGCATTTTTGACAACGACCTATGAGGAGCCACCCCCTATGATACCAATAATAAATTAACCCTAAGTCGGCCTATGAAGAGCCACCCCTGTCATACCATTAATAAATTAACCCTACGACTTGGTGGACCTGACAACCATAAAGAATTAATTTATGACTTTCTCATTAATAATCGAGGTTGTGGAATCAACTATGCCAGGAAACCCTTTTTTAGTTTCATCTCCCACTTGGTGTTGAATCATATGGCATACTTGGCCCATAGAATACAAAGGAACGTTAGAGACAACAATTATAAATTCTAAATAAAAAAGCTGACAGAGCGAGTACCACTTTCACCTCTCAATTTTACTGTTTCCTCGTATCTCTGTATGAGGTTGTTTTGTATTCATTAGACCATAATTTCATTAAAAACAATCAGACCATTAGATTAACAACCATAATTCCACAGACATTATTTCCACCCACCTTCCTGTTATAACTGAACATGCTCCATACATGAGATTGTGGATATAGTTTACCAACGTGAAGCCAAAAAGGCAGTAACAGAGACAAACAAAGCCAACCAACAGCACTAATTTAAGCAGTTCCACATCCTCCAACTCCATATCCATATCCCACTGCAGTAGGTAACTTTTTGCAAAAGTTGGACCCATAAAAAAGACACACCTACATATGCTCTCGCTTGTCCATCCAAGACACACCTACATGGAATCGACTACATCAAATCAATCTACATAGATAGGAAAATGTGGAGCTCCATCTCATAATGGAGCAACATGGTCAGAAGATGCATCCAGGGTTGCTACAAGATGGGGACAACACAGATGGTCCAAAGAGAGGGCTCTAGGAAAGCCTCTGTGCTACCAACTTCTCTGTATGATAGACCAAAAACATAGGCATAATATCCATTAAAAGGAACGAGCTATGTCACTAGCACTCGCAACTATACATGGTAGATAAATGACACTCGCAGTTGTACATGGGGAATGAACAACACTCACGCTGACTGGTTGCGCCCTCTTTATTTCATATATGTAGCCTACCTAGCCTTTTATTGTTTTACTCACATATGTATACCTTTTTGTATAACAAATTAATGTACAAATCATTTTACTTGCCATTTATATCATTGGTTTCTATTTATTGTTTATTACTACTTGCAATAGAGTTTTCCTTTTAATTTTATCCACTACTATCCCTACAATAAATTAGCTAGACTTTCTTTCAAACACATAAAATTATATTGTCTACGTACATACAATTTTTTCTCATTTAGATTTTCATATATTGATATGTTACACCGCCGACACCAAGGAAATTTATTATTTATTTTGTTATTAAATTGTATTCTAATTGCAAGAAGTTCAGATTTGAACGGCGGATCAAAGCTACCCATTCAAATTTGAACTTCTTCGTTCGTGTCGACATGTCAACTTTGACATAAATAAATAATAAATTTCGTTCGTGTGGACAGGTCACTACGTCGAAGCGATACCAAACCTCGCAATCAAGCCAATCTGCCTACCGGTTGTGGGCAAATATATTCAATGAAATAAGAAACTCAGAAGTGAATTAGATATGCAGCTGGTAGCTACTTTGCACATGTGAGATCATTCAGACGAAGACGGCGAAAATATTGAGGTAAACATATTGATTTTGCTTTGTTTGTTACTCTCAATCATATGGAAAACCTTAGCATGATGACAACAGCTGGTGGCACTATATCCTTAGCATCCACATCCACCTCACATGGCAGCACGAATAACTATGTTTATCAAGTATTCATAAACCACCGGGGCCCTGACACGAAAAAAGGGCTGGCCAGCCATCTCTACTGTCGCCTCAATGCACATGGATTAAGAGCTTTTCTGGACAATGTCGAAATGCAACCGGGAGACAATTTAACTCCTCAAATCCAAGGAGCTATTCAAACAGCCTCCGTGCATGTAGCAATCTTTTCTCCGAGATATGCTGAATCCACTTGGTGTCTCGACGAGCTCGTCCAGATGTTGGAGTCAGGGTCGACAATTATTCCAGTCTTCTATGGCGTCAATCCTTCGGATCTTCGCTGGACGCGGGGCGGAGATGGAGTGTATACTCGAGTCCTCAGCATTCTCGAGCATATCCTGGGCGGAGATGGAGCTTGGAGGAGCATCCTCCACTGTATACTATGTACGAGAGGCGAAAATGGCGTCTATGCTCGAGCGCTACGCATGCTCGAAAAGAAGACCACATTCGATCCCCAAACCAATAAAAAGAAGCCACGATATGAATCCACAACTATTCAAAAATGGAGGGACGCTCTTTCTGATGTCTCACAAATAAGTGGTTTTGAGTTGAACGCGTGTGACGGGTAAGGGCCTCCATTTCTCCCTGTTATTTTTCTTTATTCGCTGGATTGATGCATATATCACACTTTTTTACTTGTCATTTTATTGTGAATATTATTCAGCGATGAGGGGCAGCTGATCGACAAGGTTGTTGAACAAGTTCTGAAAAAAATTAGCATAACACCTCTGAGTGTGGCTAAATATCCAACTGGTTTGGACCAGAAAGTCAAAGATTTTGAAACGAAAGTGTTATCACACGAGCAAAGCGGGAAGGCTAGAGTGGTAGGGATTGTGGGTTTCGGCGGGGTTGGAAAAACGACCCTCGCAAAAGAATTATTCAACCGTCACAGATCAAATTACGACCGATGTTGCTTTTTATCTGATGTCAGAGAAAAAGCTATAGATTCCTTACAGAGTAAGCTTCTTAAGGATTTGACTCAATCAATTGTAAACAGCACGGACGAAGGCATAGAGATGTTCAAAAAATATCTGTCATCTTCTCACCGGGCTTTTATAGTTTTGGATGATGTAGATCATATTGATCAACTTGATGCATTATTTTCTCCAGTTAAAGATGCCATTCATTCATCCAGTTTAATTTTAGTAACATCTCGCAACAAGGATATTCTTATAAGCTCAGGGATTGTAGAGTTATTTATTTACAAGCAAACCGGCCTTAATCGACAACACTCCCAAGAACTCTTTTGCTCGCACGCCTTCAACCAGCCTTATCCCGTCAAAGAATTCAAAATAATGGTGGAAATGTTTTTGGATGTCTGCGACGGATTGCCGTTGTCTCTTAAAGTGATTGGAGCGCTTCTTTTTGGAAAAGATTTGAAGTATTGGAAAGCGCAATTTAAAAAAATACACAAAACACTTCCCAGCGATATAGTGAGCAGCCTCAAAATTAGCTACGACAGTCTGGATTCAGACGAGAAGCAGATATTCTTAGACGTTGCCTGTTTTTTAATAGGAGAAAGCAAGGAAACCGCCATAAGAATATGGAAGGGATCCGAGTGGGATGAGGAAGGATGGCTTGGTCTTCGCAACCTAGAGAACAAATGTCTTGTAGAGGTCAAGGATTACCGTATAAGAATGCACGACCACCTCAGAGACCTCGGCAGAGATATGGCGGAGAAAGAATGTCCGCGTCGTCTTTGGCGGCTGACAGACAACTTTCTGCATAATGTGTCCGGCCAATCAAGTGTACGTATTTTGAATCTCAAAATAGTGTTGGGTTATGAAAATTGTCAATTCTTAAAAATCTGCAACATTGTCAATCTTGATTCTAATAGTTCACAGTAAACAATTCAGGTGCGTGGAATTAACATGCTTCACGAAAATGGCCCCGAACAATCTTTTAAGAACCTTGCGGACAGTCGTCTTTTAACTAACATGAGCAAGTTGGAGCTGCTTAGGGCTGAAGGTGATATTGTTGAAAGCGTATTCAGCGCTGTGCAGTTACCACAACTAATATGGCTTCGCTGGGAGAAATGTCCGTACGCCTCCTTACCTTCGTTGCTCCCAATGAAAAATTTAAGAGTTTTATATATACAGGGGAGAGATTTGAAAACACTCTGGGAGCATGAGTCTCAGGTAATCATGTTATTTTTAGAAAGAGATGTTATTCAAATTGTAAAAATGGCTTGCTCTTGAATATTGTCTACATATACCACAATACCAAAAACTTGACATCTACACCGTCAAATACACTTTAAAGTTTAAAAATGTGAACGTTGCAGGCACCGCTACAGTTAAGGGAATTGAATATTGATGCTCCCCTTTTAAAGGTTCCAAGGTCCATTGGTAAGCTCAAAAAACTAGAAAGATTTGTGGTACACAAGGCTGATTTTGAAACTTTGCCAGATGAATTCTGTCATTTGCATTCCTTGAAAAACCTGGAGTTAAAGAGATGCGGGAAAATGACGTCGCTGCCACCTTCAGTTGGGAACTTAACGAACCTCCAAATTCTTTTCCTGGGCGCGTGCTCCGCTTTGCAGAAACTTCCAGATTCAGTTGGGAACTTAACGAAGCTACAAAGTCTTCACTTGGCCGGGTGCTCCGCTCTGCAGATACTACCAGATTCAGTTGGGAGCTTAACGAACCTCCAAAATATTCATTTGGGTGCGTGCTCCGCTTTGCAAAAGCTCCCAGATTCAGTTAGGAACTTCATCAACCTCCAAAGTCTTCACCTTGGCTCCTGCTCTGCATTGGAGATGCTCCCAGATTCAGTTGGTAACTTCACGAACCTCCAAATTCTTAGCTTGGATGGGTGTTCCGCATTGAAGAATCTCCCGGACTCAATTGGGAACTTAACGAGCCTCCAAGCTCTTGACTTGCGCAGGTGCTCGGCATTACAGATGCTCCCACATTCATTTGAGAACTTAACGAGCCTCCAGAGTCTTTACTTGGACGCGTGTTCCGCTTTGCCGATGCTCCCACATTCATTTGGGAACTTAACGAATCTCCAAAGTCTTCACTTAGCCGAGTGCTCCGCTCTACAGATGCTCCCGGATTCACTTGGGAGCTTAACGAACCTCCAAAGTCTTTACCTGCGCTCGTGCTCCGCATTGCAGATGCTCCCAGATTCAGTTGGTAACTTCAGGAACCTCCAAATTCTTCACTTAGGTGGTTGCTCCGCTCTGCAGAATCTTCCGGACTCAATTGGGAACCTAACGAGCCTCCGAGTTCTTCACTTGAGCAAGTGCTCAGCATTGCAGATGCTCCCACATTCATTTGAGGACTTAACGAACGTCAAAAGTCTTTATTTGGGTGCCTGCTCCGCTTTGCCGGTGCTCCTAGATTCAGTTGTGAGCTTAAGAAACCTCCAAAGCCTTCACTTAGCCGAGTGCATCGATCTGCAGATGCTCCCAGATTCAGTTGAGAGCTTAACGAACCTCCAAAGTCTTCACCTGGGCTCGTGCACCGCATTGCAGATGCTCCCGGATTCATTTGGGAAATTCACGAACCTCCAAAGTCTTCATCTAGTCTCGTGCGCAGCATTGCAGAATCTTCCGGACTCAATTGAGAACTTCACGAACCTCCAAATTCTTCACTTGGGTGGGTGCTCCGCTTTGCAGAATCTCCCGGACTCTATTGGGAACTTAACGAACCTCTCAAGTCTTGACTTGCGTGGGTGCTTAGCGTTAACGATGCTACCAGATTCAGTTGGGAACTTAAGGAACCTCCCAAGTCTTGACTTGCGTGGGTGCTCAGCTTTGCAGAGGCTCCCAAATTCAGTGGAGAACTTGACGAACCTCCGAAGTCTTGTCTTGCGCGGGTGCTCCGCTCTGCAGATTCTCCCAGATTCAATGGGGAACTTAACGAACCTCGCGCATCTTGTCTTGCGTGGGTGCTCCGCTTTGAGGATGCTACCAGATTCAATTGGGAACTTATCTAACCTCCCAAGTCTTGACTTGAGCGGGTGCTTCACTTTGCGGTTTCTCCCAGATTCAGTTGGGAAATTAAGGAACCTCAGTACCCTTAACTTGGGCGGTTGCTCGGCTTTGCAAATGCTTCCAGAATCAGTTGGGAACTTAACCAACCTCCAAAGTATTCACTTGCGCAGATGCTACAATTTGCAAAGGCTGCCAAGTGTTGAAAAATTGATCTTGTTGGAGAAGCTTGATGTGTTTGGATGTCGCAATCTGCAGTGGGGTGCAGGACTAGTCGAACAGCTGCGCCAACGACTGAAGGAAGGCTTCAGTGAATGAAGAGCCCGTATTAAAATCACAACAGCTCTTCTCCAGACAATGTATCACTTACCAAATCCTTTAAATATTTCTCACATTTGTTAGTATCTGTAAAATTCTATGCATTTACAAATAGTATTTAAAGGGCTAACATTTATATGCGCTCCACCAAGAGGACGCCTAAATGAGTTGCTTAACAGTTGCAGTGGTATTGATGTATCTGAAGAAAAGGATACCCCTAATCCTTTATTTGCATGCTCTGCATGAGTAGGCGCTTGCTAAAATTAAATCACTTTCCTTTTGGAACCACGCATGTCCATGTAAAATTGGTGCAGGGAAACTATCCATAAAAGTGAAAATTAAATGAATTTTACTTAATTAAGTCAATAAGGTTGGGAAATGAATGTTATTTGTGCTTTTCTTCATTTTTATTTTATAAAAACACAAATTAGGAATGCAATTGGACAATTCTTCTATTGTATTGTTGTATAGAGAGGGGATTACTATTAGTTCATTGTTGATTGAATAATGGAACCGATATTGATTGAACTAATCACAGTGGGTCCCAATGCCCATTTTCTTTAGTTACGGCTACAAGAATATGGGGTAGGTATAGGTATGTGCTCTCGGTCATAATTCTTTGTTGCTGTTGTTTTATTTGCATGTCATATGTTGTTGTTGATACTGCTGTGTTGTTTCTGCTTTTTATTTTCATCTTTGTGTGAATTGTTTTTGTTATTACTGCTAGGCTGCATGCATGTATGTTTATTGCCCATTCAAAGTTTATTTTGCATTATGTGTGATTGTTGTTTAAATTTTTTTAATTCATTCAAAGTTTATTTTTGGTATGGTTTGTTTGTTGTTGTAAGGGACTTGCTCTACAGTTCAGTATAAGTGAATGTTCCTAATAAAAAAAAAAAAATTATGTTATCCAAAAAAATAAAAAAAAATCTAAATTTAATATGAATCGATACTGGTCTTAAATATCATTTCATTTTGGATATCATTCATTGATGCGTTAGCTATTTGATTTAGCCTTTTTGTTTTTTTTATTTGTATTCTTAAAGCATATTGCAATGCACCGTGTAGAGAAAGACGCCAAAAGGCGTCCCGCCATAAGATGTGTTTAAGTGCTTGCGGTACATGCTGCACCAAGTGCAACTGTGTTCTTGCTGGTACATCTATGCCACCACGAGAACGCAAGGCAACAAAGTCAAGTGCCCTTGAATATAATATATACACTACATATAAACTCTGTAAATATACTTACAAGCTGTCACCTTCGGAACATAACGATTTGTAAATAGTCTAGCATGTATATATTAAAAATAAGATGCACTAGTGCAGGGTAGATATATATTCCGTGGATACGGTACTGTCATCTATGTTAAAAAGTACTTTTTGAATACGAAAGGTTTTGTACAACCATCGCCATTGATAAATTACAGCATAGAATTTTTGAATGCTAGACGTGATTTACCACCTGTACCTCAACTCATTTTTGGGATCTTACCTTTCGTCCATTATTAACATGCCCATTTTACAACTATGTGATTGATAGATATGCAACTCGGTACTCTTCCATTTTTTTCGGTTAATGTCCCCACGTGACTTCATCATGTTTCCGCCGATAGTTGTGAAAGTCACATCTTCAAGAGGAGGCAAGATGGAGGTTGCAGATGTTCTGATCTGTCGGCATCACCTCTATAACATTCCTCTGTCAAGAACCTAAGCAACCAGCGTGGCCTGTTGTTCTTCAAAATTTGACAACACAGAAGGCATTCCTGGTTTAATAGATGGCTCCACAGTAGAGAACAATAAATTAGTCATAAGCTGAAGCACGGTAATGGTCTTTGTATTCGCACACCTTGTCATTCATTCTGCATCATAGAACACAACTAATTCAAAAGCATATTTTTTTACATCCATTTATCAGTTCGTATCAGAGCCAACTATACAAGCAACACGACTATACAAGCCAGTTAAAGCATCGCTCGTATCAGAGCCAACTGTACAAGCAACACGACTAGCCATAGAGGAAGCAAAGGAAACAATTGTCTCACCTTCATTCTGCATTGCCTCTTTAACAATTTTTTACTGTCAACACTTGATGTAGATTCATACCTTCAATGCTTGGTTCCATAATTCAGTTTTTTCACATAACATCGGATCCAAACTAACCCCCAAGTTCCAAACCACTTGTGGTTCTTAGCAACCATCGTTGGTTCAATCCGAGTGCCCATCGTTATTCTGAGCAACCCTTTTCTTCTCAGAAGTATAAACATCTTCGATTTCCACTCGTAGTAATTCAATAAAGTGAGAAGGGGAACCTAATTTTGATCCATTAAGGCCAATAAAATTGAAAGTGGTAAACTGCAGAATGGAATAATTACTTTGATTGGTAAACTGAAGGCAAAACCTCAATTCTCGAAAGTATATGTGAGTTCATAGATTGACTCGTGCAGTTGTGATTAATGCGGCCATATTTTACTGCATAAATCCGCGTCGTGAGTCACAGTTGACAAGGCATGATTTTCCTCGTGATCTCCAAGAGAGAGCGTGGGAAAATCAGAAGAAGAGTGAATCAACCCCCAAGAACCTCATTTTCCTTGTACAATGAAAATCTTGTACCACATTTGAGATCTCGCATTGAGAAGAGATAGCCCTCCACTTACTATCCGTGGTGAATTGCCTAAATAGCCCTCCATTTGAGATCTCGTGGTGAGCATAGATGAAAAGACAAAGATTCCTAAATTATTTCTCATATTCTCGCAAATCGCCCATTGGGTTACTTTGATCACCCAGATCATGGAGACATCTGCGGGGCAGGGTGCTACTTGATCATGAATAGTGTTCATCATTATGAAATGTATTTTGGTTGCAGTTTGGGTACCAATTCTCGTGCCAAATTACTGGCATGTTGGGGCCTGCTCCAACTGGTTATTGGAAGGGACAAACTCAATTTCAAATCTGTGGAGATTATGGCTCAAACAGGCATAAAAATTGAAGTCACCATTGCCCATCAAGAGCCTTCTAGAAGGGTATTTTTTAGCCTTCTAGAAGGGTATTTTTTTTTTACCATGTAAATGAAATTTAAATTAAAAAATCACTTGTCAAACTTAACAAATTTACTATAATATATAATAATTTTCATTTTTTTTTTTTTATGAAATTTCATTCTTTTTATAAGATTTTTTATCTACATCATTGCAATAAAAAGTAGAATGTTTCTATTTAAAAATAATAAAAATAAAGAATGTTTCTATTTAAAAAAATAGAATGGTATTGGCATAATGTTAATATAACTTTTTTATATAGAATGGATTATAGCTGGCATCTTATTATATATGTAATAATGGAGATTGAAATTTTCCCACTAGATTGAAACTTTCCCACTAGATTGAAACTTTCCCATTTGATTGAAGAGTAGGTGGATGAGTTTGTCTTCAATGGGGATGCTTTTTCTTTTATTCCATTTGTTCTATCTTTCTTATATTTTCTTAACGTTGTCCCAATATGGGGTTGTTCCCTTCCTTTTAGTTCCTTTCCTTAACCTTTGTGTCCTTCCTTTAGAGGATAAGCCAGTTTTCAAGTCAAAAAGTGCAATTCCGAGAGAGAGGTGGGTACCATTTTAGAAGAATTTGGTTTTAAACTATGTTAATGAAAGAATTAACCCAACCACTCACCAAGCATCAACAATTTATCAACTACCTAATTTACCAAACATCAACAATTTATTAGCTATCGAATCTACCAAGCATCACCTACCGAATTTCATACATGCCAGCTTTTTGGTTATGGACCTCAGAAGTTAAAAGCACCTACTAAATTTAGATACCCATTTCTCTAGACAGTTTGGAAGTGCTCCCCTCTGGATACCACGGACTTGGAGCTACAAATTTTTGTAAGATTTTATTTTCAATTTTTTATAAATTTGATAATAATCTAAAAGCAAATTTTAATGAAACTATCATGTATTTTTTCTTAAACATGAAATTATTTTTGTTATTTTGATATTGAGTTGAGTTAATACTTGTGACTGGACAAAGGCATGGAAACGGGCTTTTGTTGTGGAAGGCTCACAATCCCACTTTGTACACTTCCAATACTTCCAAGTTACAAATTGTAGGTCTTGTGACTAAAAGCTTTTCACATATCTATTTACATTTTTTTAAATGATTTATTTGATATATGTTAAAACTTAGTAACATTTTATTATTCTTGTAGTCTTAGTAATTGGTTGAAACAATTACTTTTACTCATAGGGAAAAAATATTCTAAACAAGTTTGAAGTTGAAAGTGGTTTCCTCTTATCCATTGATAGCCAAGGGAAAGTGAATGGCCCAAAGAATCCCATGGTTATCAATTTGAATAGAAAAAATGTATCACATCACTGACTCTATATTAGCAAAACTTGTGCCCAAAAAATAGTTTTTATCAGAATATTTGCATAATGGATGATACATAGACAACTCCACTTCCATGAAAGATTTGTTTATGTAAGTTTGCATGCAATAATAGTTGAGGAATCAAAAATATTCCATACCTTGAA